>OX621199.1:3782500-5032500 GCA_951640565.1 Petrophora chlorosata | reverse complement strand
CTAACTTAGCTAGAAACAAGCGGGTGAATTATGGTGGCATGCTAATATTATTCACCGACAATTTTATATTTATAGCGCTTTCCTGCAAAAATTCAGCGGCGCTTTTGCTAAAATGTAACTTAAGCTTTTTACGAAAGTATTATTTTTCTCTACCTACATTATTTAAAAACCTAAAAAGTAGACCAAGACCCATTGGGCGAAATCCAAATTACCTAAACAAGATTAAAGAAAATCTATATAGAAAAGAGATAATAAATAATACTATCTTTTCGAGTGGCACATTAATTTCACTAACGATCCCTTCATCATGCTGGCTCCGGCTGTCGTTTAAACTATACTTTCCACGATCAGAAATTTCCTAAAGGAGCTGATTTATAAACATGAAAAGGAGAATAATCCCTTTAATATAAGAGTAGAAATAACTCCACAAGTTAGTCGCGCCTTTTAATCTCGTGTTAATATTTAAGACGTCTCCTTTTTCGAGCCATACCCAGTTTAACATTAAGACTACAACCGAATCAAATTAAGAGGCAAGTTTACGCTTGAAAAATTAAAACAAATCGAATGTGCACATAAATAATACGGATTTAATATCCGTAACAAGGGCAAGTAAATACGTACGGACACGTACAAATAATATGAGCGGGTGTGAGCTGGAGTTAAGGATAAGGGTAAAGGTATACTGCGTCAGGAAACGTGAGACGTGTTCGTTTTGGTGTAATTTTATGTGGAACAGGCATTTCGTAGCCAGCTTGTTGAAACCTAAGTACTTACAATTACGGCAAAAGAATTGAAAAACTCCTTATATAATAATAATAGTAATTTTAAGAAGAACTGCAATAGATAAAAAAAAAATATTAGCAAGATGCAACCCATTACCAACAGATTAAATTGAACGAGGACCAGATAGAGGGACTACCTGCAAAAGTTACCGGAATCAATGGAATCAGGCGTGACGATGCGGAAATTAATCTCAAATTTGAAACGCAATGACAATATCTGGTGTAAACAGACAGTTAACAGATTTGCTGATGATTTGGCTTAGCTGTTTGTACTTACTTGAACGTGTTTCCACATTTAGTCCTAGTACACCTACACCCTAACGCAAATGGATCTGAAGTCCGGGGAATCTCTTAATTTACGCCCCAAAGGGATTTGCTAAAGCCAAACACTGTACGCTAATTATAACTGGCGCATATGCTGCTTGTCCCACGAGGATCTTGCCAACTTAGAGAGTAACGCTGTTGTTGGGTACAGTCAGACACAAAAGTTGTTGACCATTTCAATCTTCAAAAAACATACTTATCACACACAAGTAATTTTTGATTTTAAAGGCCAGGACTTTTTGAAAGAGTGTTTTGGCCTATTCACATGTCCATGATGTGTCAAACACGTGGAAATGGTAGCACTTGATCCACGCACACAGCACCAGTGCAGAGTTCAGGGAGACCGTGCGATAGGATTTGCAAGGATTTTTCACTGCGTTCAACTGCTTTTCGATGCATCACTTTTTTGTTGAATTATGTCGTTGTCTGTACTAAGTTACTTCGATACATAAAGGTGGATGTCAGTACGGAAATATCAAGTTTACAAGTCAATTTCTTAAGTAGTTACTGTTTAGTAATCGAGTTTAAGGACAGGCCTATCAAAATACGTTCAGTAGTTTTTTCTAGATTGAGTAACAAACATTCATCCATCCTCACAAATGTTCGTACTTATCCTACTAATATTATAAATGCGAAAGTTGGATGGATGGATCGATAGATGTTTGTTACTCAATCAAGCTAAATCTACTAAACGGATTTTGAAGACTTTTAGTATGAATATGTATATCGCACCTTCGGTGCAACAAAGTTACAAATAGCCAAAACTGCAAAATTGAGTTAAGTATGCCAAATTGTCTTAGAGCCATGCCTATATCGGGGCAACAAAAACACACGCGAAAGTATCGCAAAAATCTACTAAATGGCGCGAGTGCCTTTGTGGTTATTGATGCATTTTTCCATTCGTTTTGGGCCAACAAAGTTTGATTAGACAGTTGTGCCCCCGCGCCTGCGAGATTATGACGTGCGTTGATGTAGACGAGTGCAAAAAGCCTGACTGAAATGCGTAAATAATAAGGCATAACTCATTTAACTAAATAATTCCTGGTGCAACAGAGTCACAATTCAGGACACTTTTTTTGTTTTGCGTTTTATTAGAATAATTTTAGTAATTTGAATTAAACTTTTGACATGAAACTATAAAAAACACAATAAAGCATCAATTTTATAAAGATTTTAAACCTACTACAATTAGACATCCAGTAATAAGGCAATAAATGCGAAAAAAATCTTCAAAGTCCTCTCCTGTAAAATTCAAAACTGAGCTGTTGTGACTTTGTTGCACCGTAGGTGCGATATCTTTAGGTCCTGGAAAGGGAACCTCGGGTGAAACCTACGGGCGCAGCAAGTTTATAATAAAGTAGAATTATTAGAATTAAGACTATTTTTTTTATTTGTTTTTTATAAATTTTACAACTTTTCATAAATATCTAACACCTTATAAACCTTAAACAGGTTTATCTTGGGTGTCGCATTCCTCTTCTATTTCTTACTTCTAAAATTAATAATCTTAATTCTAATTTAACAAAGGTTCTCAACTCGATTGTATTTTACTAATGTTTGTTACCTCAGAACTCCATTCATTTATAAACTTATTTGGAAAAATCTTCATTTTCACTTCGGTTTTGTAAATAGCTTCCGGGTGGTCATATAGATTTCATTGATCTTCGACCTTGGAATTCGAAGATACATCAGAATTAAAGTCGGTGTTTTTGTTATAAAGTGTATTATTTTCATATCGAATTAAATACGCCTGCAAATCTGTGATAGTTATTTACTAATGTAAGCATAATTGTTTGCTTTTTCTTCTTTGTGTTGTCCATATAAATGTTTATCAAACTCATAAGTACAATTACCATTCATATCAGCTGGTTTCAAGCTTTCAGTCCTAATATTTGTTTTCAAAATTACTTCCCTGTTCCATTTATCCACATGTTTGTTTTGCAAGCGTATTATGCAAATGCTTACGTTGGTAAACCTCGTTCCGCAACTATTACAGTCATAAAACCTAGCCCTTAGGACATATTAGCACGTGGCCAAATCACATCCCCGTTCCTCCTAAAAACTCCATAAGCACCTATCAGACAAACCCATCTGAATACCAAATTACATCTGCTGCTAGTTTTGCATTGCGCTAACAAAACGCATCTTTAAGTCTGGGGAGTAAGAGTGGTGATATCAAAGTGTGCTGGAAGGTGAGTTTGTTAATAGGGCGAGCTAATCTGTCAGCTGAGCCGCTGGAGATCGTTTAAAAGCAGCGGTCCCCTCCTTGTTATTGTTTATTTAGGATGGCGATTCGCGGTGAAAGCTCGTTTTTGAGGTGTGTGCTAATGCGATTGTCCGTCCGCCACAAAGTGCTGAATGATATGCTCTGATAACAACCCACGTGGTCGTTTGGAGTCTTTCCGTAGGGGCCTGATTGAGATATTAACGCGATAAAATGAAATCATATGCAAAGTGAGGGTTTTTGATCTTTCAACGTTGGCCTTTGCACGTGTTTAAGTTAAGTAACAGAGGCATCAGGACTATATTTTCGACCCCAAGGGGTTGTAATGTAAAAGTCATAAACCTTTTCATTACTAAGACTAAGTTTTACTTGCATGGCGGTTGTTAAATGATTCCCATTTCGTTCCATTTGGGTTATTAAAATCATCATTTTGGTTATAGGTATTGTTTTGACAGAAGCTACTGTAATCACAGTACAAATTAATTAATCGAAAACGTTTTCCATCTTACTCCAGTTCAAAGAAATCAAATAAATTCAACTTACTTACATAAGTACTAAATAAATTAGCTGCACCTACACCAATATTAGCTGCGCATTATTTCAGCCAAAATCCTATGTCAGATGACCAATCACAGGAACGGCCCCTAAAGGCAGACAAAAGCACAATTAAGTACAGCAGGGACGTTAACAAAAGGCTAGAGAGCACACAATTTGTTGCAGCCCATCTTTATCCTACCCACTATTGACCCCTTTACCCTAATTCAACGAGTGTCCAACCCTCTTCACACTGCGATGGGTAATTTTGACCCATACAATATAATTACGTTCTGCATTTGAGTTCGCAGTTTCGTATGGAACTTTTCTACTCTGTGTTGGAACTGTCGGGGTATAGTGAATAGAATTGGAGCAGTGCGCTATTATTATTTGATGTGAACAAAACATGTGGTCGGAGTTTACGCATTATATACGCTTTGGCGACATTTTGAGAGTGATTCGCGTATCTATTGAATACGGATCCCTTGTTACGGATGCCCGGATGCGTTGCAAATGATAGCGATCATTAGGCACTTTTAGAGCGCACACGTGAATGGGTTGGATTATTACTATTAACAGTTTTAAACGCCTACGGTGTGGTAATAAAATTATATGCTTCATTCCTTAAGTGACTCAGTGATATTATTTTTTATGAGGTCATTTAATAGTTTCTGGTTGGCTTTCTCGACATTTTGGTATTTCGAATTCAAATGCTTCTGTATCGGAGCTGTTTTTTTTAACGTAGCCAGCGCCACGGGGCGTGTCATAATGCCTATAGATATATGTAATTCAGCACTGGATTATGAAATGCTAAAAATAAAAGTACCTACTTTTTAGATCAACATCGACAAAGTTAAAACAGTATCGATTTTGTTAACCGACTTCAAGAAGGAGGTTCTCTTTTCGATTGTATGTTTTTTTTATGTTTGTTACCTCAGAACTCCGTCATTCATTAACCGATTTGGAAAAATCTTTTTACGTTGGGTTCAGTATAGCTACGAAGTGGTCCCATATCAATTTCATTGATATTTGACCCTGGACTTCGAAGATACATTGAAGTCGGTTTTTTGTTTGATAAAATGTATACTTGTTTGAAGTTTTGATCTAACATCCTTAGTGTTTTTCTATTTTGAACTGTACTTTATTCTCACCTTTCTGCCGTGGATACTCTGTTCCGAAGTATCTATAGTAATACAATTACTAACTACATGTTAATGCTTGCATTTATAACTTAATGCCTGACAGTCTTTAGCCATACGAAACTTGAGGGGGATTCTGCTGCGAATTACGTCAACTGTTAATTTTACATTAGAAAAAGAATGCTAAAATTCCAAACATGGTATTTCAAACTGTTCCGCACCTTTCCGCCGTGTAACTTCCGTTCCAACATGTCAGTCATTACGCGTCAACGCTTGCACTAATTAGGTGAAACCCGATATTCCTTGGTACTATTAGCTCCCATAGGAAACCAAGAACCCAGCTGTGAAATTGACTTGTGGGTTTTATTGGGATGTTCAGCGAGGGGAAGTTTTTGTAAAACTTCCAATTCTAAAAGATTATTATCCTTCGTTTTGAGACTTAAATTATACATCTTCAACCAGTTCCTTAAGTCACATTTGTTCTGCACTTCTGTGAAAATTGTATTCATGCATATTATTGCTTAATATTTATTCATAACTTATATTACCAGTTCTTAATTCTTATCTTTAGCCTCTGTGGTGACTACACCACAGAGGCTATATAAAAATTAATTGGTGGTTGGGCAAGTTGACTCAAATTCACTCAAACACCACTGAGGTTGCGGGCATATGTTTTCACAGAAAAAAAAGCGCAAGAATTCGTTTCGTGTCTGGGTATTGTCGAACCATGGTCCCCGTAGTTCCTGGTTCCTAGATACAGAGAATCCTAGTTAGGGGCCAGGATCTATGTATGTGATTGGTGGGCGTATTTATTTATATTTTATAGATGAAAGTGTCAGCTATAAAACAAAACATCGTCAAAAGCTCTACCGAGTCCACCACAAACGCGAACTAATTAAAGAAACTTACAGAACACAAATAGTCATCAATTTTTAAAAGCCATCACAATTCCGCTCAAACCTTAACAAAACGCTTGGAACAAAGCATCGCTCGTATCGCTCGTTATATTGTAGCAATCGCAAACTTCGCTCTTTTCGCTCTTTTGTCCGCCGTGTGTTCGGCGAGCGAAACCGAATGTACCAATTAGTGTTGCTGGCGACTTATTTGCGGGCATAGACGAGACAACTACTCTAGACGCCTGGGCCTTATTCTGATTCGTAATTACGAATCTTTGTTCCGTCTGAAGAAGGGAAAAGTGCTATGCAACAGGCATAAGAGTGTCTCTTTTAGTCCGCACGACCGAACGAATGAATGAAAGCAACCCAGAGTAGGCACCAGCTAGATATTAAGTCGCGGGCTCCAATGCATTTCAAACCAGAACACAGAAATGCTTACGAACTGCTGCTTAGTGGCAGAGTCGTGGTACCTACCCAGACTACTGGCCTACTACCTAGTAATTTAGGTACATTGAAAAAATATATGTTAAATAGAGACTACATTTGATACAATAAAAAGGGTATTCATCAATTCCAAATTGTCGTAATAAACAAAAAAAAATATCGAATTTAGTAAAGCATTAGGCATTTAGTATCTGCATAAGGTGTCTAGAAGCGTAGCGTATTCTATGTTTTCCGAGTGCAATGGAAAGTTTGGTCTGGTTGACCCGTGGTCGGCGGCCCAGGGTTGACTTGTCGTCTACAGTTGTAGTTTTTTTTAAATTGTTTTTGGGGAAATTTTGTTTTGTTATTAAAAGTTGTCTTTCATATACCACACAGGATTGCTTAATATTTACACGCAATTCATTTTTATTAAGGAAAACTAAAGTTACCCCGTGTACGTTTTAATTAAGAATTCGGCCTAACCTTTCTTGGGGTCAAAATGAGCTTTCCGGAAGATAAAACCCTGTTCACTAAATTTATGGGTACTGCCCCTTGCACTTGAATTTCATCAAAACATTTATACCTACATGTAGGTATACATGTTGCTATAACTGTATGTAAAGAAGAATTCATCGTTTACTTTATTATACTCGCTGTGAGTATAGAGGAAGATAGACGTAGTAAATGACTTTTAGATTTTAAAGGCCGCTTCTGGAATATTCCAATTTGGGACATCATACCATTACACACATACGCACGTTATTCAAGCGACATGCAGTAGTGTGCAAACATAAGAGGCAAACATTATGAGACTTGTCACCCATATAGCCATTGTCTCTTGAGTGACGAGCGCAGTGCAGTGCCACGCTAGTTTTTACAAAACAAAATTCTAGTGGCGCTGCAATTGCAGGCGCATTTCTTACCATAACGAAACTTGTTAGTATCCCCACATAGTTACATTTAGAAAAATATACCGTTCTCATTGACAAAATAATACAGGTATCATGTATAGTATACAGGTTCATGTAGGTCGAATGGGTCAATGTAAATTAAAAGTAAAGGAAAAGAGTAGGGAATAGTAAGTAGACCGCTACAAGTGCAAGTGCATCAAGTAAACGATTGGATAAATATCCACCATAAGTACTACTTGTGCTATTAGATTTGTTCCTAGAACGCAACTAGAAAATAGATATATTAAACCACGTCGTATAATCATTAGAGGGAATCAATACAAAAGACTGGAAATAGCCCAGTAATTGGTAGAACTTTGCAACACTTGCAGAACTTTGTCATAATTATTTCCTACGCTTTTTCTTATATTGTTTACTAAAACATTGAGTGCTATTCCACGTAACTATTTACTCATATATTGACTAAAATAAATAAAAACTTTTCTTATTATATATTTTTGGCCATTAGATAATGGCGTCTGATACTAAGCGATGATTTAGCCGTGGATGTAAAGAGTATATAGAAAGATTATATAGATAAATAGATTTAGAGAAAGACGTTAGTAAAGGTAATCAGAGCCGCCTCCTTGATGGTTCACCGAAAGTCATCGAAACACGGCTAGATCGTTTGACGGTATAGCTTTGTTCAGGGGTTTTATAACTGCAACCGAGTCTATCTATCTACTCCAATCAGATCGATTCATTTGTTTTTATTTTCAGTACTTACAAAACGTTTATTGAATTTTTTTTTTGTTACACATTTGTCTATCTTTTACCTCTAAATAGTACAAAAACGGAGTTGCATCTACGTCTTTTGTATTTTTTAAATATTTAATTGCTTTTAATGCAGTTCCCAATTATTTTTTATTTGTCAACGGGCAAATGCGTTTATTACTGATAACAACTCTATACTCTACTTACTAAACTAAAATAACTACTTACAAGGAGAAGCAAGAAGCTTCTTTTATTACCCAATTATTTTTATCTCTACGATCGATCAATGATACGTCATATACCTACGCCATTATGCAAGAAATTTAAGAAATAATAAGTACCAAAAGCTATAAATAAATTTAATTACCTAAAATAAATACTTAAGCAACCTTCCTTTTTTCTTTCTTTTTCAGCCCTTCTTATCCCACTGCTGAGTATACTCGTACAACCTAGTAACCATAGTAAACAACCTAAATTACTTAAATTAAAAAAGTCTTAATAATAATCGAAATATTCTCAACAAAAAGCTTACAACTTATAACGATCTCTAACTTCACATAATTATGATGATTATGCTTCATAGATTTACCGCATTAGTTCACGTAAATGCATGGTTGAAACTGCTAACTAATCCGTGTCGCAACTAAAAGTTTGCAATTGAAAACTGCTAACAGCACGAGTGCATGTGACATTCCCTAATTAGAAGCATCGTGGTTCTGTTGGAACCGTTATGCTAACGTGGCTAGCGGTAAATCCTGGAAAGTAGCTTATACTAAGATGCAATTGAAGTTACCAGATTTAAAATAGGTATACATACTAAACAATATTGCTGGTATACAATTTTAAATTTTCAGCAATGATTTCATATACACAAAACTCAATGATTTTAAGGTTAACCATTGGGCTGCAACGCTCTCTCTCATCATCATCATCATCAGCCTATCGCAGTCCACTGCTGGACATAGGCCTCTCCAATTGCACGCCATTGAGCATGATCCCCGGTTACTCTCATCCAGCTGCTACCAGCCACCCTGCGAAGATCGTCACTCCACCTAGCCTGAGGGCGTCCTACACTACGTTTGCCAATTCGTGTTCTCCACTCTAGAACGCGTCTACCCCAACAGTTAAATATATTTTTCGCACCCTCTCTTAGAATAGAATATTAGCGGTCTTTACCATATATATCCCGCATTTTCCGTATGTTGAAGTAGCGTAGCCTGTTAAATTGTCATTGAGCGTAGCACTACAGAAAGAGCAGTTCACACTTATTACCGGCCAATAACCACGATTACTTTCTCTGCTACAGCTCGCAGCAGGGGTGAGTGGTGTTTCAAAGAAAAATATGCAGACTGACTCTTTATGTACTTCATAATATTATTATGATTATTAACGTTGTTTTATCATTTTTTTTATACCTATATAAGTTTGTATAATGTATAATGAGTACGTTATATTGGCGCATCTTTTCCTATTCAAATGTTTCGTCTTACACTTAATAGAGACTAAATTCCATTTAGTCGATGGAATGCAAGTTTCTTGCCGGTTGCAATGCATAAAGGAAAGCAAATAATTGACTTGCACCATCTTAACAACGTTTGCGTTATAGTTGCATACTATTACGATATGCAAGCGGCAAGAAACTTGCACGCTAAACAGGCCTTTATTTCACCATTTTATAACTTTTTTCAGCACCGTGACATATTTTAGCCTAAGCGGACCATTTCAAATCTAAAATATTTTTTGTTGATAAATATATTTTTCAAGACAAGCTTTTAATAAATTCGTAATCGGAATCGCGAGCAGATTAAAATGAGCTCAGACACTGGTAGTTTTCCATTGTCCCCCTTCCGTCTTCATCATCTGATTCTGCTTGTAAGATTCCACCCAAACAAACATAGTTATATATATACATTGCAAGTTAAATAAAAGCTTGTAATAGAAAATTTTAATTATATTGTAGACTCGACACAAGAAAGAAGACTTGTTTTTGTGTAAATCATAAAATCATAAATGACTTGCACGTCCATTGCACCGTCTACTTGATAGAATAGATGATGTTTAGAAAGTGCAAGTTAATTATTATTTTACTATTATGGTTTCAAACCAGCAACAAGAAACTTTCATCATCTAAAAGGAGCTTTACTTTAGGTGAGGTAGGTAGCTCTAAAATACACTCAATTGCATTTTGATGACTGCCGCAGCAGCCTATCATTTCACAACATGTGAAAAGTATGACGAACGTAATTAATTATGCATTAATGAAGCAGACGGCAGACCTAAAGTAGTTTTTAATTGGTGATTCAGGCACGCAACAATTGAAACAAATGTGGGTTAGTAGATTACCTTGGTGGGAGTGATCTTGGTTTCTACGATTAAAACAAGTGAAGTTTAATATTAGTGACAAATGTTCGAAAATGAAAGCATCTTGCATGATCATTTCTTTCTATGAAAAAATTTGAAATTAGTAGTAGCCGTTTTTGAATGATTAGTTATTGCAGATCTGGCCACAATTCGTTAGTCGTGGTTTGACCAAGTAGAGACTATTAATATATATATATATATATATATATATATATATATATATATATATATATATGTTGAATAAATAAATATAGGTATTTCTGTAAGTTTCTTTGCTTTTAGAGGTAAAGCCCATTGGCATTACTCACTTTTTCTAGACTAGTATCATTGTTTTTAGTAATATTTTATAATTTGGTGTTTGCCTAAAATAAGGGAGTCGCGTGACGCGACGTACGCACGTGCGAAAAAAATTTCAACTGGCTCATTTGTGCAAGAACTTGTTCTAGCGAATCACGTTGTTTTGAATCACGCCACTGCGATGCATGCCCGTGTTAAAACAATTTGAATTGACTCATCTGAAAGCGTTTAACTATCGATGTTGTCGCCAGGTGACTGTCGTTTGAAGTTTGTAAAAAAGCAAATTCAATGCAACAAACATATGCCGAACAAACTTTAAAAGCAATTTCCTTCAGTCTTTCTCCGCAAACCCGTAAAATCTATCCTATTGTCTTTTGACTACTCCCCACAATGCAGTCCAGAAACTCATTCGTTTACCTCAAACCGCACGCGCTAATAAGTGTTCGGATCTTTAACTGTAAAGTAGTTGGTTGCGATGACTTTAGACGTACTGAAAAGTGTGTAGCTTGGGAGACGACACTAAAGGAGAGTAAGGTGTAATTCTCTATCTGTCAATCAGTTTTCGAGACAAATACGCATGTCTACAACGTGTCTATGAAGACTTAATTGAATTTGAAAACAAAAAGCATTTCTGTGTTCCAGTGTGAAGGGCATTGTAGCCAGCGAAATTGCTGGGCTTTATGAGACGACGAGCGCAGTGTAGTGATTGCAAAATTTTGTAAAACAATGTTCTGGGTAGTGCAACAACTGAGGTTGTTCGCGATATACCCCAGGTTACAGCCCCAGTGGGGGACATCCGGAAAAAATCTCCAC
Organism: Petrophora chlorosata; assembly: GCA_951640565.1. Classification (NCBI taxonomy): domain Eukaryota; kingdom Metazoa; phylum Arthropoda; class Insecta; order Lepidoptera; family Geometridae; genus Petrophora; species Petrophora chlorosata. The sequence continues at coordinate 5,021,043 of OX621199.1, read as the reverse complement.
TTTATAAAAGTTCTTACATCAGAATTTTTTTTTCCGAATCCCTGCAACTAGTATAGGCTGTTGCTTACCATCAAGTGAACGTCCTGCACATCTCTTCACTAAATTACATAAAAAAATTCTTAAACGGGAAAGTATGAAGAACATTAACGACTTAGGTAAGACAATATTCGTTTAGTATTATAAATAGAGGACCAATAATTATGCCAAGAAAAAAAAAATGACAGTAATATTATGTAGTAATATTTTCATATAATTATGGAGTCATTCTTTACTGTTGACTTGCGTCAAATAAAATATTATTTTGTGTTACAGTTTGTGTTACAATCCAAGAGTTATAGATATTCAAGGACATGTGGCATCTGCCTAGCTTGTGGTGGATTATGGCCTATGCTTATTCCTTCATAAAGACCCAGCTGTGGAAAAGGAAAACACAGATGTTGATGATCATTATACTTCGCCGTTGCATCCTCGAGATTTATATAATTCACAAGGTAGTTCCACTCCATGAGCTGGGCATCAAGCACAATTTTAGAGCTGTCAAAAATAAAAAGCACAAAATGACTTATTTACAACTCCCGCCCTAGAGGGCGCCACTAAGCTCTGTCACCTCATTCGCTTTTTGTGTGCGGGCATCGTAGCATCGAAATTCTTTAATATTTTTTCTAAATCAAGTAATTAGTGTTTTTATCGTCTATTTAACAGTTAATTTCAGTTTAAGTGCTATGTGAATAAGAAGTCGTAAGGAGTCTTGATCTGAAGACCATAATAAAGGTATGAAACACACGAAATAAAACTCGTGAAACATTTATAACGGCATGAAAGTTCCGATAGCAACTATCAGGGTGAGAACTTATCTATCTTTCCGTCTTGACTTCCAATCTTCATGTTTAATGTTAATCAAGAAACAGTATTTACTACAATGTAGGTTATGTTACCTACTTAACGATGCAGTTGTGTATTTGTTGAATCTGTATTTCTATTTTCGTTACGAAGGAAACTGAGTAGTACTCTGGAAGGATTCATTATTAAAAAGGTCATAATAAAAAAAAAAACCTTATGCCTTCATTTGCCTTAATTTATAAAAATAAGTAAAAAAAAAAAACATGTTTTAATATCATAACATCTTTAAATAATACGTATGACAAAATACTGACTAAATAATAAATTTACTGGGCTTAGTAACCAGACAGAATAATTTCACAACTACCCTCAGTTATAAATTTTTATGCGACTAAATATGCAACTTCAGTACTTAAAAAATAGATATTATGCTAAGACAATATCATGAATGCATCACATTGTAATGCTTTTATTAAGTCCTATACAAAAATCAAGTGCCTTGGAACTATGACGCGATCACAGTCGTGCACAATCTTTTTTAGCGCCACGACTTGTTCGTAATGAAGGAGTTAAGAGTCAGAACACGGTCATAACATTTGCGTTGCCTTTCTTACGTGCAACGACCACATTTGAACTATTTTTTATTGCCTAATGCAACAAATTGAGTGCCTTAGAACTATGATGCGGTCATAGTCGTACACAATCTTTTTTAGTGCCGCGACTTGGTCTAGTCAAGTCAAATAGTTAAGAGTCATAAAACGGCCGTAACATTTTTGCCGCCTTTCTTTAAGCAACGGCCACATTTGATCTATTTTTATAGCCAAATGCAATAAATTTAGTGCCTTGGAACTATGATGCGGTCATAGTCGTACACAGTCATTTTAAGGGCCACGACTTGGTCGTAGTCATGGAGTCATAACATATTCATGACTTTTGCGTTGCCTTTCCTTCATGTCACGCCTATATTAATTTGATAAATTGTTATAGCCTAATGCAAAAATTGAGTGCCTTGGAATTATGACGCGATCATAGTCGTTCATAGATCAAATTGTCAATCAAAGCGACGATAGACGTGCACAACATATAATTAAGTGCCTTGAAACAATGACGCGATCATAATCGTGCATATTTTAAGAGTTACGACTTCGTCGTAGTCAAGTAATTAGGAGTTATAACACAGTCATGTTTTCTGCGATACCTTCTTTTCACCCAACAGCCACATTTGATATATATTTTAGCCTAATGCAACAAATCCAGTGCCTTGGAACTATGATGCGATCATAGTCACACACATCATTGAGTGCCTTGGAATTATGACGCGATCATAGTCGTTCATAGATCAAATTGTCAATCAAAGCGACGATAGACGTGCACAACATATAATTAAGTGCCTTGAAACAATGACGCGATCATAATCGTGCATATTTTAAGAGTTACGACTTCGTCGTAGTCAAGTAATTAGGAGTTATAACACAGTCATGTTTTCTGCGATACCTTCTTTTCACCCAACAGCCACATTTGATATATATTTTAGCCTAATGCAACAAATCCAGTGCCTTGGAACTATGATGCGATCATAGTCACACACATCATTGAGTGCCTTGGAACTATGACGCGATCATAGACGTGCACAACGACAAATTGAGTGCCTTGGAACTATGATGCGATCATAGTCATGCATATTTTTAATTTTAACTATAATTCAATTTAGTCATCTTTTGATATTTTGCATTGTTCTTATGTATATTTTAGCGTTACGACTTCATCGTAGTCAAAGAGTTAAGAGTCATACCACTATCATGACTTTGGGGTTGCCTTATCTTCATGCGACGCCCACATTTGATGTATTTCTTATAACCTAATACCTAAAACAAATTGTGTGCCTTGGAACTATAATGCGATCATAGTGGTGCATTTTTAGCGGTACGATTTGGTCGTAGTCATGCAGTTAGGAGTCATAACACGATTATGACTTTTCTTCCTTAATGATACGCCCACAGTGGCAGAGGCCCAGTATACACCCACTATGGAAAACTGTCTAGCCATAAAAATAGCAGATTTTAACGTATGCGTATAATGTTCGCTCAACTGATCTTACAACAAGTTAATATTCACAATGAATAGATTCCAGTGGCATACTACTTACTTATGGTGACGTCACCGCGTTTTGCGGTGGCTTCTTCTTGATCTAGACATTAACTAGTAGAACACGAACGTTCTTGATGCAAATTATATTAAGCTTTATGCAGCCTACTGTTGTGTGATGAAAGATAAACAAGAAGTTTTTGGATCGAAGATTGAAAAGGAAATCTCTAAACGTTGGGGGCGTATCTATCTTATATAGTGACATCAGACCTGAAAAAGGCTTTCACTAAAAATGTTCTTGTATAAATTTTCAGTTAATGGGTATAAAACCATCTAAGTTGACTCTTCAACTAATAAAAACCAGCGCGAGCTAAAGAATACATAAATCTATCTGTCAGATCTCGTCGGTCATCCTATCTTATTAGAAAGGATATGGAAAAGCTTAAAAATTCGATCAAATTATTATATTAGGATTACGCCTTTACAAACACAATAAATCAAAGCAACCTGATTTAACGTATATTACGCTAGATAAATTCTTTCCTCTTCGGAAAAATCCTTGTAGTTATAATACTGAGGCAAATGAATCTGTTTAGAAATCTGGGTTTCAGGTTAAGAAGGCTAAAATGATGAATGCTTTGATGTCGAAGTAAATAGTTAGTCAGCCAGAAAACCGAACAGGCAAAGTAGCCAAAGGTATCGGGATACACCGGGGTATCGTAACACGACGTGGACTGCACCGGCGTCGTTACCAGGGAGTCAGCCAGAAAACCGAACAGGCAAATTAACCAAAGGTATCGGGATACACCGGGGTATCGTATCACGACGTGGACTGCACCGGCGTCGTTACCAGGATCCATGGAAGTCACAGTCTATGCCACAATCCAAAACTCGTTAGAGGTTTTTTCCAAACATGGAAATTAATTTCGAAAGACCCCTTTATCTATCAGCACAGTTGAACTGTGGTATAAAATGCTTATAAAATATCATTACTGAAACCATTTTTTTTTTTCTCACGGTATAATATACGATATAATAATACCCAACAATACTTGAACTTATCTGATTCAAAACTAATAAATATAAATTTAGGAATAGAACCAATCAAACCGTCCAATATCTGCAGCTGTTGTGATAAGTACCATTCAATGATTTACCTTTAGGTAATATTTTTTATTTTATATAAATTCCGAACTCGACTTGGTGATCACTGTAGTTCAATTGGGCAGAACCCTTCCCTTCTAATTAATGTTGAGATGCGGGTTCAAGTCTCAGTAGCCATGGGTTGTTAAAAAAAAAAAAAAAAAAAAACTTTTTTTCAGCATTTTGTGAATTATGCGTTAATGCCTAATAAAAATATGGCGGCCAAGAATCAGTGATTAAAATTTGAGGAGCAGATATTCGAATGTCAATGTCAAATGGACTGCTCGGCCGACAGTGCCAATCTTCTTTCCTAAGCTCTTCAAACCTGTAGTATCCTTACTCGGAATCACGTATACCAGCTTGTTCCAAATCACATTCTTGATTTGGGCTAAATTCAATCAAGTCCATAGACGGTTACCCACATTAAAATTAGACAATGTAAAATGTCTATTATATTTTCGGGTTACAGTTCATAAATGAATAACCAAAAAGGAATAATGATAATATTAATATACATTAAAAAAAAACAGTTAAAGAATCCTAACATAAATTATAACCGCAAAATGGTCATAATTTTCTTATTGAAAATACGTTATTTGGTAATAACAACATTTTACTGTGTCATATATAATTAGTAACGGACGTTACTCGTATGTGCTGGAGATTTTCCCTGACACTTCTTTTAACTGGGTGGAGTATCATGTGTGATAATACGATAAACAAGAGCCAGTTATTATTTTTCCCATTTTAAAAATTGACGAACAATATTAACAATGGGCAACTGGCGTCATGGTCATTCTTTACTAGAACAGTCAACCATAGTATCCTCTGTTCCAATCTCTGGCATGTTAAGAACCAATACTATTTTATACATATCATGTCAGGAAACAAGTTAGCCTTTGCACTTCAACCAGAAACAGACAAAATTATTCTAAATTTTGTTTCAAATATATTCCCAACGATGACTACTCCAAATTACAACAAAATAAATGGCAGTTTCAGGACGATGTGTTCAATCACCACCCTTTATATAGAATGTATGAAATCGTAACCAATTACGCAGTAATTTCTAATAGATTATAAGTTTGCCGGGAACAGTAACTTTTGTCATACAAGCATATAAGTTGTAAGGCGTTTGTTGCCTTTACTTTCGATCAGAGGTTTGACCTTTTTTGTCATGAAAAGAAAACCTTGTACATAATACGAGCATCTCGTTAGAAGGTAGATAGATCAAAAGGATTATATGTGACAGTTGAATAAACACTGCGATTTTCTCTGCATACTTGTGATGCATAAACCTTAGCAGCTTACTTACGGAGTTTTCTATTGACCTTATCAAATAAGCTGCCGTATAATATGAGTACTATTTTGCTAAAGCGGTGTAGGATTCTAACTAAATTATGTTAAATCATAATTTATATTATACAATTGTTATTAAAATATTACATATATGTGTTGCCCATATAAATATTTTTACTCTGAGGAACATGAAAATTTCGCAAAAGCTCTAAACATCTACCTTGTGAATTATATAAATCTCGAGGATGCAACGGCGAAGTATAATTGATGGTTAAACAAACTTACCAAGTGAAGTTTGACCGTAATTATACAAGCCGTTGCATCCGAAGAGATTTATACTAATAACCCACCCGTGCCCTAATTTGTTGTCACAAACCCTAACAAATATTAAGTACCTACTAGTAGTTTACTTAACCTGTTTTGTGGCCTTAAGATTTTGCGAAATGTTGTTGTCTCTAAATCAAATGAGGTGACAGAGCTTAGTGGCGCCCTCTAGGGCGGGAGTTGTAAATAAGTCATTTTGTGCTTTTTATTTTTGACAGCTCTAAAATTGTGCTTGATGCCCAGCTCATGGAGTGGAACTACCTTGTGAATTATATAAATCTCTTCGGATGCAACGGCTTGTATAATTACGGTCAAACTTCACTTGGTAAGTTTGTTTAACCATCAATTTTACACCATAACAGAAGGTAGGTAGTATTTTATTATCACCCGAAATTATTGCAACAAGGTATGAGGTATCGTACTCAAATTTTACGGGAGCTCTCAATCTATTCGAAACACATTTCAGATTATCTACCTTAACATGTCCAAAATAAAGATCAAATTCAAATGAGCAGTAAGTCTGGTGTACCACAAGGTGTCGTTCTGAGCACATATGACCTGTCAGCTGAAGGCGTGATTGACTGCGCATTTCTTAGTAATTGGAAACAGCGAGTTAATAACAAAGTGTCTCGTTTGAACTTTGAAGTACTGCGATGGATAGTCCTCGGTCAGGTTAGAATGTTAATAGGAGTTGAGGAAATGTGACTTTGAATCTGCTAAGAAGCTTATATTGGCTGCGTTGAGATTACCAAAAATAAACTACAAAACAGTCCAAATGATCAAATGAACGGTAACTGCCTGATTTCCTTTCAGTGAAGTAACGTTTTACTATTTACTTACCGAACTACACTTGATTTAACCAGATGTAAATTTTGTGGCGTACTTTGATAAGATACCAAACTTTACGTTCTCAGCAAACGCAGGCTCAACTGGCCAGCGATTATCCAACTTATATGAGCACAGTAAATCATTCAATAACTTAAACCTTTTTGCGTCGGATCTGAGGACGTATGAACTATGAACTATAAAATTGAAGCATTGCCCTTTATCGCACAAAAGGGCTCCATATCTCGTTATGGCCGTCCAACAAAGGAGTCTCGTAAAAATTGCAAATAAGCTGGTTTTATATGGATGGCTCAGCAAGGACTGAATAACCAATACATTTGGGTGCATTTCAATAATCATATCTTTAGTAGCATCATAAACTAGCATATAGCTTCTTTGCCTATTTCTCTTTTTGAAAAGGCACAATGTTGATATTTAGACATACATATAATGTTTTATTTTTGAAGTTTCAATAATGCTTAATCATAAAAACGATTCGCTTCTACGTGTATTTTAAGAACATGGGAGTAGTACACTAAATAGCAGCGTCTCTATTTCATAATGTATATCCCAGTCACGCGCTTGTTTAAGTAAAAAATAAAAGATTTTACGTTTTTATGAATTAAAAGTGTGGAGTATTCGAGGGTTAAATAATAACAACCGCGGAGACTATTTACAGAACATAGTTTTTTTTTTGTGCATCACCCGCATCGTCACCAACTATCAGGTGTGGTAGTAATCAAATCCATACAAGTTGACAGTAAGAAAAGGTTGTGTTCTTAGGCAGAGTTTTTGTACTTGAATTATACGAAACATATCTGTAAATCTATGTAATGCAATATCTTGCGTATTATCAGAATCGACAAAGGTTTATAGTGGCATGTATAAGTAAATAGTGTTCATATAACAGTACCGCTATTTTACATAGCATACCGTTAAGATTCGGAAGTTTTCGGTCCTAACTAGTTTTATGTGGATGGCTCGGTAGTAATGAGATGGATGTCCGGAATTTATTATATCATAACAATATCGAATCCTTCCCGATTTATAGCGTCATCTGGTGATTTTCGCTTACCTTTGGAAATGTCGAGACGTGAGAGATGTCCGAAGGTATTAAGTATTCAATAGACCGAAGCCTACTAAAACGAGCAGCGTAAACGTTATTATGAATACCACGATCTGATTTATAGAATTTGAATCCAAGTCGCACAGGTATTTTCCATCCGTGCCATTCTCCTTGCTCGTTCTCCCGATGGTTAGGTACTAAATGTTTTCATTGTGATACACATTGAAAAGATGAAAATTCACCTTTATGTATGCATAAAGAAGTAACGTACGAGTAAATTATAGTTTTTCAAGAATATATATTTATATTTAATCAAGAAAATTGATAAACTCAGATAGAAAATATTTGATTGCATTTAAACAGGAATTTTACTAGGAACATATTTTTTGTGTTAAGTACATAGATGGTATTAACGCTTATCTTCATTCTTTCTGGATGATAGAAAAAAAACGCCCAACCATTACCTACATACATCTTGGCCCCTAACTAGGATTCCCTGTATCTAGGGAACCAGGAACTACGTGGACCATGGTCCCATAACACCCAGACATGAAACAAATGTTTGCGCTTTTTTATTTCTTCTCGACAAACATTTGTCCCGCCGCGGGAATCAAACCCGCAACCTCAGTGGTGTGTGAGATTTGAGCCAACCTGCCCTACCACTACACCACAAAGGCTGTCTAGAGAAATATAATAGAGAATAATAGAGAAAACCACTTCAAAATCAAGAAGATTAATATTGCTTGTTAAATAACTAGATGCGATTGGGAACTTTGTTTTATACAATAGAGTATAGAAATATGCCTCCAACTTCCTTCATTTCATAATAAAATTGTTCTCTGAAATCTCTTCTCAAAGTTCCCTTGCTCTAAATTCAAAATCCACTCCCCAACGGTCTCAACACATTCCAATCAAGTGCACTGCGCGTCTGCTTCAGATGTCGGTATAAGTGTGGAGATCGTAGAGTGTGCTTATTGCCATCTATTGTCTAGACTTCAAAGCCAATCGTCTGTCTCCGGGGTCTCTGAAATGTTCACGACAACTGTGGGAGTGAACTGTAATATAATGTTCAATGAAGTTATTGTTTAAAGAATTTTGGAGATAGTAGCATTCGGTGTAATTTTGTTATGACTTTGCTTTTGTGAAACTTACAGATAGAAGAAGCTCTGCTTGTCCGTTAACTGAGGTTATTCATGTCTTTAGATCACTGGGCTCGTTGCTTAGGTTAGGATCTTTTTGGTGATGGTTGTAAATTGTAAAGCTTCTGACATTTTAAGTTGTGTGTCTAAACAAAAATAATAAACGAATAAAAAACCTTTTCTAGTTTCCGGTAAGCCTACGCTTAGCTTATTTTACGTCAGCTAATATAAACCATCAACAAACTAATACCAAACTTTCCCAGTTCCGTGTCCAAAATTGACTTGGCCGAAAGCCGTTCTATTCACGAATTACTTAAATTAGTCATCGCTACGAGCGATCTCATTTCCAGTACCCTCATTATAATGTTGTTAGTAACGTGTACGGAATATAATTTTATATTAGCATTTAATTTTACGGACCGACGGTTCACGTCGATTTTGATATGTTCCCAAACACTTAACTTACCTACCATTACCATACCTAAATTCATGTACTATGTATTCATGTTGTGTGCTCTAGATGAATCTTGGGAACGACTCAGTTGATTCAAGCTTGATGTTGATAAAAGGGTTTTGCACCTTGTTGAAACTTACGGATTTTTACCAATTTTCAAACCTTTCAATTCCCTCGACGATGTAATAAAAGTCGCGGGACGAATCTGCACAAGACTGGCACCGGTTTTTTTTTATGGAACTGATGCGAGACGAGCAATTCGTTCGCTTGAAGGTAAGCGCCACGCCTGCCCATACCACTTGACATAATGATTGACATTATACGTAAAAGGTTTGCAGCAATGGCATGTAAAAAGCTTTGGTTATTTATTTAGTGCCCTTGTATTAGTTCAAATCTATATATAGCCCAAATGTTTCACTTTGCCTTTGTGTTTTATTACACCGTTACGCTAAGTTTAAAATAATTTGATTATGAACTTAAGCTTGATCTATAACGAGTCATTACTAATAGGCATCACTAATAGACTTTGTCTCAAAAAACGATAGTTAGGTCATTACGTATCTATTTGACCTCTAAATGGGGTTATATCATGTAGATTGTAATCGAATTTTGAGAAAATTAGCAGTTGCGAGTTAATTGAGATTTCAACGGAAATGTAGAGGAGCTTGGTGTTTTTGCCGAATATAATAATCTTTAAGCGAAGTTAGTCATCATCAAGAGGATATAATATATCCTTAAGATATTATCTTAAGACTATTATTTATTTTTAACTATTATGTACCTACCCGTAAGTAATAGATATTGAAATCAAGCACACAAAAGAAATATCAATCCCCATTGGCATAAAATGGTCTAAAGTTCGCCAGCGTTTTCTCGGCCTCCCTCGGCGCCGTCGCCCGTCTTCTGGCACCCACTGCGTGACAATCTGAGCCCACCGGTCGGGATGATTTCGACGTATTCGAAAAGGAATGGTTCGACATAGTGGGAGATCGGGATGCGTGAAAAGAGAGACCTTTGCCCAATGGACCAGGATAGGCTCGTAAAAAAAAGTTTAGTTATGTTGAAAGAACAATGAGGATCAAGCCTATCACTGGAGGCTTATCTGAATAATGTATATGTACTGTCTGATGCATCTTGGCAAACAGCTGTCATAGTTCTACCAAAGAAAACTGGTTCTACGACGGGGTTTCTGTGAGATTGGAACAATTAATAGTTTTTACTTTGTAACCAAGATATGGTTAGCGTTAAAGGAATAAAAGTATTATCAATTACGTAAGCAGTTACTTTTGATAAAAATGATAAAATTTAATTTAAAAAAATATTTACAAGAATTTTACAAGACAAATGTGGGTGTTTAATATCTTTGAATATTTCTGGGAATTATGAATCAAATTATTATATTTATTTTGATCCGTAATCTAAAAATAATGATATCTCTTTTAAGTATCTCAATTAAAATTCGTTTAGGTAAGCAAAATCTTGTTCTTAGAATTGATAATTCATGAGAAAGAGGCTTTGACCGAACATTACAAAGTTTACCTTATGTTTAAACTAAGATGCTGTTTAACCAATTCCTGATAAATTTTATCGATGATAATAATTCTTTATTCAGAACATTAATATCAATATCACTTGACATCGTAGTTTTCTAGTCATCAGCTACTGTTTGTTTTATGGAACAGAGTGATGAAACTAGTAAGTCGTTCGCGTGATGGTAAACGCCTTGCCTGCTCATAACAATTGCAGCAAAACCAAAATTGATACAAACTAATGATTTTCGTTAGTACCGTCGTCACTTAGTTGATTGGTTTAACTCTCAGATAAAGTGTCTACTCGAAGGTTTAACTATCCATCCGACCAATAGTGTCAGTAGCGCTCGTAGTGTAGCTTGTCTAGCCGTTCATTATAGATTTGCTAAGGTAAGCTACATTCGCTGCGGTCACCACTTTGATGGTTGACCATTTGTGCGGTATTTACATCTGAGCGCTACCGTGCTTCTGAAGACACGTAAAACCGGCAGTCCCGGTTGTTGCCTTAAGACAACAGTTCTTATGCCAAGTCGGCGGCCTTCGGGTGATCTGTTAACTCAAATAGGGTTGGCCACACACGCACACGAGAAAGAATAATATTTAGTGACAGTACCTGGTTTATTTCCATGTTTTAGGTACATACTTGGAGTTTAAAGTTCATAAGTAACATGACCGTTCGCAACTCAAATACTATAAAGTAGGGCAGTTTTAACATCGAATTATTTTTTATCGAATAGATGACATGTGATTTTATAACTAAATCGATGAAACAAGCCATTTTGTGTTAGTCACTTAAAAGATTGTTAAACGCTTATTACGGATAATCGCAAGGGTGTAAGCAACCATGACGCCGAGTCATTATAAAAAGATACTTAATTTATATAATAAAGAATTTAGATGCATAAAACGGTTGATGACATAATGGGATAGGTAATTTTGGGTTGCAAGCCATCGCATGTGAAGATCGGCAAGGCTTATGAGCTGTGTTGCCAGGTGAGAGTTTTGGTACGGTATTCGGATTATTTTCAAATGCTTGGAACCCTTTGTGAAATATGGGCACTTGAGCAATCTAATGTAAAGATTTGCAAGGTTTCTAGAGATTTTTGTGAGTATTATAGGGATAAAAATTAGAAACTACGTTACGTTTTTTGTAACGATATTAGTTCATAGTTTTTGTGAGAATATCGCACATAAATTTTTGACAAAATCTAGCATAATAAGAGGTATATTATCATAGATTTTATTCATGTAAAACTCAGGTATATTTTTTTTTACTGTTCCATATTATTGTTTTCTCTACCCACTACGTACAGCATTATGGCAACCCAGCTCATGAATAAATAATATGAAATCACAATTTGGGTTGCCATTAAGCAATTATGCTGTTGTTACCATTATGTTTTTGAAATGCTTTTAATTTTTTATTAGACTAAATTATCGTGAGCCAAAGGTGTCCGGCCTCCAATGCCAATATAAACGCTGAGCGATTAAATATCAATCAGGTAAGGGGAGGTTCTTTTCTTCTAGAGCCGATGTTTAGGGTCTTTGGCATTTGGGCCTGTAATTGGCTAGTTATGGATGTAAGGAGAATTAATAGCTTTTGGTTTGTTTTAAGTATTACAAGATATTCATCGGCGATCGATGGGAGCATAAAAAATTACATATTTTAATTTATAACTTCAGATTATTGTCATTTTTTATTCATATTTAGAAATGAAAAACGTTAATGTAAATAATAGAATTAAAGATTTGGAAACAATGATTGTGCACGTGACCCAAATTTATTTAAAGTTTTGAAGTTTAGATTTAGAATGCGTAGGTAAAAATTAAAAATCCAATTTTCCTTTAAAACCCTTGATTATTACCCGAAAAACATTATAGGTACTATGACGCAGAACCAAACCGTTTCATTTGAAAACATAATTAAATGTAATTTACATAAAATTTCCGATCAGTTCACACAGTCTTGGGCATAATTATAGTATTTTCTGTCCTCGCTATAATGGTTTTTTGTCCTAAAATATAAATGAGTATTCAAACGGATACTTGAGCCAAATGTATACTTTTCGGCGTTCAGTAAATGAAATGTTTTGGAACGATTCCTGATCACAGTTTTTATCCACAGACCTTTTAATAAATCGCGTCGTAAGTGCAGGTTTCCCTTCTTTTAATGTTTTTAAGCTGTTTGGGTAGTTACGGTAATATTGAGTGCGTTTTTGTGGACAAAATTATAATGAATTTTCAGACGCTTTTGGTATTTCCTTGAGTCAGTATGCGCGCATTTTTATTGCTTGAAATGAATATCAGAAAATTTTAGTGTATACACAGCAGAAACTATCGTTCGAATAAGGAGGTTCAGTATTCATCAAGTATACATTTTAGTACAATGTTATAATCAATACTTAGAAATTAGTTTTTCTCAAATATCGTGTTATTGAAATCATTATTGCGACATGGCACTAACATGTATTTTTGTTATTGAAGTTGACTCTATCTGCAACTCAACTGCAACTGATCAAACTGTTTCTTGCCGTATCTTCTGAGTAGTGGTTCTTTTTCCGTAACGGTGGTAGAGTCATTGTACTAATTGACGTTCATAAGTGCGTCTGTGATGCGAAAACTGAATAAAAAACTTTTGAACTATTTTAGAATAAGTCAAGGTATTTTTGACGTGTTCTAAAATAGTAATTTTTAATTAATTAACGTGGTTTATTCTGATCTATCAAAAAGATACGTACAACTGTCTTTATCGGATAATGTAGTGCCAGACAAATACTCAGCCCGCCTGATGAAAAGCGGTCTCTGTTGCAAAAGGACTTCAGCAACACAAAATTTTACTTTAAACCAGTTTTTTCATTCAAGTTACGAGACTTGAGACATAAGGTTTCTGAATATAAAGGTGAAAGAGTCACTTTAATATACGAATACTTAAGTGACCTTTTTATGTTACTGAGTGATAAGACGAGCAAGCCATTCGTCTGATGGTAAGCGCCACTCCTGCCCATAACAATTGCAGTGCCAGCCAGAACTTTTAATACCATAAAAAGCACTGCGCAGGACTGCATTGCACTCATCAACCCGAGACATCAGATATTAAGAAACCTTATCTCAAAATCACTCACCAAACTCACTCCGCACGCAGTAAAATGTAAGTCGTAAACAAATGACAACCGATATCGAGTCAAACCACGTCATTTGCGAGATCCCACAACACAATGCAAGTACTAAATAAGTTACTTCGAAGCCTCATTAAGCGCTTTATTTCGGCCCTACGTAGGAGGAGACAAAGGGGTTCATTATATTCATAAATGCTGATTCCGATGTTTTGTGCGCATATTTGATTTTGTCGAGTTATTAAATTCGATACAGATACACGCGCGTAGGTAAAGGGCCGAAACCTCATTGTTTTAATTTCAGATTGATGTTTGGTTAAAATGTTTTTCTAATGGAGGAGGTTCTCAATTCGATTATATATTTTTTTTGTGTTTTGTTACATCAGAACTCCGTCATTTATAAACCAATTTGGAAAATTATTTTTGAAATTTGCGTTGGGTTCAGTATAGCTACAATGTAGTCCCATATAAATTTCATCGATATTCGACCATGGACTTCGAAGATATATAAGAAATTTAGTCGTTTTTTATTGTTATATGTAATTAAGTGACGAGCAAGTCGGTTACTGGACAGTAGGTAACACATCTGCACTTAACAGTTGTAGCACCAACACATTGTCGTGCGAAATCCTCCGCGGCAATGCACTGCGCTCGTCACCCTGTGACAATAGCTGTTAATTCTCATAATGCCTAGTCATTTTGCTGAGTGTAGCGTTCAGGTTTAAGGGTATTGCAGCCGGCAAAGTTACTAGGCATTATAAGACCCATTTCATTTCCGTCATTTTAAATCCAATCCCGTTGCATATAATCTCAGACAATCGACGATCGCATCTCCCATTATCGAAATACATTTGAGTTATCGAAGCATCGAATTCATTATACATTCATTACAATCACAATGCATCCGTAGGTGTCGATAGATATAAGATACGGTGCGGGGGCGGTTTGTAATGATATTAACTACCGGGGTAGATGAACTATTGTGTGACATCGGAGGTGGTTTGGTGTTTGATCTATGGCTTGGGATAGGTTCGCTTGGTTCAAAAGTGATGACTCATTCACTGAATGACTTTTCAGTGAATGAGTCCTGATGAACCAAGCGAACCTATCCCGAGCCATAGATCAAACACCAAACCACCTCCGATGTCACACAATAGTTCATCTACTGTACGACTCATTCACTGAAAAGATGAAAATGATCTGAAAAGTTACATATTTTAATTTTTTTTTTTTATTATTTATAGGCTTGCGTTTGACCGCTATCTCACCTGTTGTTAAGTGACGATGCGGTCGAAGATGTAGCACGCTCGCCTAGAAGAAACCTGTTCACTCTTGTCTTAAAGACACCCAGATTATAGCTATCCGGAAACACAGATGCCGGCAGAGAGTTCCACTCCTTGGCCGTTCGCATTATGAAGGTCGAAGCAAAGCGCTTGGTGCGAGCAGGAGGGATGTCAACCATATATTGATGACGGCTTGCCGTACGCCTGGTCGTCCGGTGATAGAATGGAGATGGCGGAATAAGTTCATGTAATTCCGTCGCACACTCTCCGAAATGTATCCGGTAAAAGACCGATAGACTGGCAACTTTGCGCCGATGTTCAAGACTCTTAAGCTTAGTTTTAACCAGCGCATCGTCACCAATGAGCTTTTTGGCTCTTCTTTCAATGGTCTCCAAGGCTTCGAGCTGGTATTTGGCGGAGCCATCCCACAGGTGAGAACAGTACTCCATACACGACCGGACTTGTGCTTGATACAGAGTTAGAAGCTGTCCCGGTGTGAAATACCGTCTCACCTTAGCCAATATACCCAGCTTTTTTGCTGCTACTTTAGCCTTGGACTCTATGAAGCTGCCAAAGTTTAGGTTAGATGACAGGGTGACACCTAATAGCTCGAGGTGATTTGTTATCGGTACAGATACATTTCGGAAAGTGGGAGTCAGATGGAATTGACTCTTTTTTGCGGAGAAAAGACACGCCTGGGTTTTTGCTGCATTGAACTTGACAAGGTTAGCATCACCCCAATCGGATACGGCTTTCAATGCCAAGTTCATGCGATCTACCATGGCTTCTCTTTGAGAAAGGATCAGCTCTCCACTGGTCCGCGAATCGGATATATATCTCTCTACGACTGTGCTGTCGTCTGCATACCCAAAGATACCGGGTTTTAGCAGATCGTTAATATGCAGCAGGAAAAGAGTCGCAGAAAGAACCGACCCCTGAGGAACCCCGGCATTAATTGCCAATTGATCAGACGAGCAGCCTTCAACGACTACTCGAATTGATCAGTCCCTCAGGATGTCACAAAACTGCGGCGAACCCAGAACTTGAAATAGAATACTAGATATACATATCTGCAGGCAATTGTTTATTGTGTTATCATCATCATCAACCCATTACATTCCCACTTCTGGTACACGGGCCTTCTCTCAAAGAGTATGGGCCATAATCCACCACGCTGGCCCAGTGCCGATTAGTAGATGTCACATGTCTTTGATTTTCGTGATTTATTCTTTGAGATGCCGGTTTCCTCACGATGCATTCTTTCCCGTTTTTAGAGCGAATGCTAAATCCGCACATATAACGTATTATGGTATGCAGTTATGAAATTACTATCTAATAATACCACAGAATACTAAGGAACAGAAGCATCACTCCGCAGAGAAACTTAAACAAATAGCGACTCTTGCTATGACGCAATAAAATTCAATTCAGCTCGCGTAGCGCTGCATACCTACCAGTCATATAAACCTACAGAGCGCCTGTATTTCTATCGCATAGCTTTTATCTCTTCTGACGCGGCACGTGTAACGACGCGCGACCCGCCGTCGGTGTCCAGCTATGTACTTGTAGCTTCGTACCTACAGTGCGGAGTGCGCTAGGCCTGATAATACAAATCACTCACAAAATATAATAATCAAATGGCATCTATTAAATCATAATTCATTATGACAGTTTATAGTTGAAATTGAATAGTCGAAAGAAGCCTCCACAAGAACGCTAAACAAAAAATCGCAATGTATCAGCCAAATAAACTGCCATCACCATTTTCCATTTTAATAAATAATCCTACTTTCCCGCCATAATGCCGTAAAAACAAAGAGAAAAGAAAAAATCTACCCCGCTGTTTCCGCGCGAAGGAACCCTCTAGTGCAGGGGAACTTTTAACACGAGACCTACAGCTCTAGTGCACCGGCGACTCATTAGGGGACAAGGTAGGGCCCTGAGGGGGACGAGTCCCCTTACGGGACTCTACCTCGGCGAAAGGGGTTCTTCAGCTCTTGAGAGTCTTTCTTAACCTCACGCACACTGCGCACACATTTCGACAATACAGTATAGAAAATAAAAGTTGGGACGTTTTGTTATCTGTGTATTTTGTTGTTATTGTGTTTGGTTTTTAAGATACTGCGGTATGGTGACGTATGTAGGTCCTTTTAATACTTGACAGAAAAGTAGAAATAAATTCTTACTCTGTTTTCACTAAATTTCATGTTAATCTAATTTGTGATTTGTCATGTATTTTAGTACAAGAAACAATCTTATTACAGCACTACTGTATATAATTGCTATTCAACGGACCAATCCTTTCAGCATCTTGAGCACGGTGTTTGAGCTAATCATCAATAATTATTTGGTCATTTTTTTTTATTTATCGCTTTAGATTTATTCTTAAGCATGGACTGAGTAAATACATTTCGGAAAATATCTGTTTCTATTCCATCCCTTTGTATAAGCTTAGTCAATATTTTTATCTTTTAAGTAGTTTAATTAGTTTTAGCACAGAATATATAGTAAATATTTTCAGTGTTAAATAATTATTAAAGCACTTAGCCGTATATAAGTATTGGTTGTAAGCAACTTCCGTTGCGCCGTACCAAAAAGATAGTGACTCGATATATCTTGCACTACCAAGGAGTAGGTAAGTCTTTGCCTAAACTATAATACAGTTGCAAAGTCGCAAGTTACTACAAAACCAGAATGTGTGGCTCGCATACGCTACACGAATATATCTCAGTTTGCAGTCTGTGTTAATTTCAAATTGTCTTAATTTGTTTTGTAGGAACAGCACATTTGTTTCATGGCCTCTGGGGTGTTTCTGTGTAGGAAGAGCGGCATAACTTGCCTTGTCTCTAGGCATGTTTGTTACGATTCAATTAAAATTAATACGCCTGGGTACATTCCTTGTTCTTTTGTTTAATGGGACCCAAGCTACAGATGTTTTAATATCCCTTATGATATAGAAAGTCGAAATGAATATTTAGAGAACTCAGACTCAATACGTCGCAAAATATTTTTAAATATTGCAATATTATACATAACAAAACTTCTTAAGCCTCAAAATATTTATGTTGCTGTGTGACTAGACGAGCTGGTATTTCGCCTGATGGTAAGCAATACGCCTGCATAACAAATGCAGCACCAACCAGAACTTTGTTTTGCTAAATTCTGCGCGGCGCTGCACTGAGCTCGTCACCCTGAGAAAATTAGCCAACTAGCTCGTAACCCTGAAAATATGTCAGATGATCATATTATTGCCTTCATATTCTGATATATACATATCAGAATATGAAAGACAATAATATGATTTAAATATATACATAGATCGGAATATAGATAATTTATTTGTGCATACGAGTGTGAAGTTCCAGGAGACCAGAAATATTGAAGAGGCTAAGAAGATTATTTTCTCTTTGTGCCATCAATACAATATGATTAAAGCTGCGTCAAAACGACACTTTTGCTTGTGACTAATGTAATGCATGTCCTAGGTACTAATGTGCTTTATGAGTGTTAATGTTCTTAAGCCTAATGCCCATTTTTTACGATGTTCTAACATCTTACAAATATGAAAGAATGAGAATGACAGCATCATAAAATTACCTCCAAAAGCTTGCTAACGAAAGGTTAAAGTAAATGACGTCTTCCAAAGATTATTTTGTTACGCTGATCATACTTTAGATGGATTATCGTGATTGGTTCTGGTATTATAAAGCAGTGTTGCCAGTAGGTATCGTAAAATTTTAAATAATATTAGTCAATTTGAAAAAATGGAACTGTCTGAAATATGAAATCTGTCAACTGTATCCATTTTTTGTATATGATTTAGATTTTAGAATACTATCCCCAAAGATAATTAGTAATAAGTACCTGACGGAAAACAATGTAAAAGGTACTTTTAGAAACTTAAATACATGACGATCTCAATAAACTAGAAACGTAAAAGCGTTGGGAAATAAATTTGCAAAGTAAATTCTAAAACCACGCCTTGATGTTTGATTTAAAAACAAGCCTATATGGCAAAGTTACCATAGACAAACCTTGATATGGGGTATTTTCATAACCTTCAGCTGGCAGCCTCATCATAAAGTTTTATTTATTTAAGCCATCTTCTATAGCCTCGTTTGGCTCTTGTATTTTAGTCCCGGCCGTGGCGTCGCCGAGTCTTATATATTGTGAAACGTTGTCACATAAATTGTCACTTTAAATGCTGCAGGGCTAAGCTCGGCATGTTCGTAAAGAAAGTTGAGAATTATGTTCGGATAACTTTTCGAATTTTCAGTGTGTATTTCTACCTGTGACCGTGAACGTAGACTTTTTATTGTTCATAGGTAAAGTATAGATAGCAAGTTACGCAATGCTATTTCATTACTAACCGTTTGAATCCAACGATTCTCTTTTTGGATTGGTAGGCTCTGGCTGTTTTTGTCATGCCACCTGTCAAACAAAACCATGTCATCAAGTGACAAAATTCAAAAGATATTTATTAAATAAAAAATGCATTTTAAACGTCATACACACAGTACAAATCAATTTAAATACGTTAAGAATTGAAACTTTGAAAAAAAAGGTAGACATGCTTACCTTTTTTTCCCATACCCAAATTACATAGTCATATTTCGGGATAATGTTCGGTAAGCAGTCGCACAACTCTAATCTTCCTCTAGATCTATGTGTTCTATCTTTGATCATCTTTCTTTGACTAGTAGTGCTCGTGGCGTAGCTCGTCTAGCCGTTCGTAACACATCTTCTAGGTTAAGCAACGTTCGCAGCGGTCACAACTTAGATGGATGACCGTTTGTGGTATTTACATCTGAGCACTACCGTGTGTTGGGGTAAAAAGGTTCTCGAGTGGCGACCACGGACCGGAAGGCGGAGCGTAGGATGGCCCCCCACAAGGTTGACGGACGACCTGGTAAGAGTCGCGGGGAGCCGCTGGATGCATACAGCGAGCAACCGCTTATTGTGGCGATCTATGGGGGAGGCCTATGTTCAGCAGTGGACGTCTTCTGGCTGATGGTGATGATGATGATGCTACCGTGCTTCGTAGGGCACGTTAAGCCGTCGGTCCCTGTTGTTGTCTTAGGACATGTTGTGATAGAACACATAATCGTTAGGCCACGTCGAAGGCGGTCTAAAAACTCCGATACCAGAGTTGGTCACACACCCACACGAGAGAAGAAGAATCTTTGACCACGTTGTCGTTTATCATCAAGCAAGAGGCGAAACACTTATTTAGCGTTATAAAAACTCATTTATTTCCTTTTCGTGTCAATTGTCTTTTGTTTTTTAATTATAGTCAATCGGAGCTTCATCTCGCCTAATAAAAACCCATCACAAACGTGTATTTAACGATAATATCTACACATACTAGCGTGTCTAATAACTCTGTACATGACTATTATCTGCCTAGAAGTTATCATATTCTATTCAATTTACTTTCTATTCAACCGAAATGGTCTTTAAATAAAATCATTATACTGCTCCATCAATTTTGTGTGCCTACGGAACATTGATCGAACAGTGTAATGTAAACAACCTGCACATTACCGCCCCTCACTACCCTTACTGTCGGCCCTACGTTAGTCGAAACCTCAGACAAATCTGCCGGATCGCGCCCATCACTCTTAATACGAAGATCATGATTTTGATTGATAAGCGACCCTGGTGTTGGGTTAAGAACTTGGTTGGGTGTGGATGCGGTATTTCAATATTTATACAATTTTAAAATTGTTTACCAAAGCAATACTTTTTGTTCGAATTTACTCAAGTTAAAGATTAGGAAAGACCTGTCTAGGTTGTTTCTGATATCTCCCAGTTTTTGCCCCAGTGGGGGACATCCGGAAAAATCCTCAGGACAAGAAAATATTGTTATTCTGTGATCAGACATTACCTACTGTCTTTGTTTGAATGTGATCATTACTGGACATTTGAAATTTGACAGCTGATGTGTCTAAAAGGAACCATTACGGGTTATTTTATTCAGGTTATAGGTGGTATTGAACATCAAAGAGACATCCCCATAAAGTTTCTTGCTTCTCTAGCGGGCGTATTTCTGAAGCACTGGTAGAGTCAGTTTTCGCATTTCTTTTCTGGGCCTCGATTTAAATTTGAGTATGAAAGATCGGTTTTTTACCTTTTATTCTAAAGTCATGATTTTTTAAGTTACAATTTATAACGCATTTGAATTTTTTGATTTGTATTTGTGGATATGACAATTAACATCGCATTTTTTGTGCCTATTTAATAAATCACTTTTGAATTTTGATTGAAACTGATATACTTAAGCACAATGAAGTGCACACCATAACACGACATTGCAAAAAAAACAAACTAACTTTTCAGGGCATTAAGAATATCTTCGACAAGAGAGGTAATCTTCCTAACTCTATGTTCTGTATCTACTCATTACTTAAAAGGATTACAGTTTTATCCCATTCGACGGGTCCGGTATCCCTGACTAGTATCTTCTTAGCTAATGATTGATGAGTCAACGACGCGGCAGATTTTACGAAACAAATATCGCCCTACTATTTTACATTAATGCTGTATACATACTTGTATTTATATTCTGTGTACTTTGCGTGTTCTGTCAGTTTCAAAACAAATGTGGTTCTTGTCAGAATCTTCTGCAGATTTAAAGTTCTAGATTCAATTTTAGTATAACAGACGCACTTATATTCAATTATTACAAAGACTACCAACGTGTCGGAAAAAGAAACACTACCTTAACTTAGCAAAACTTTATAGGAACTATATACACTGGTTGTAAGGATGACATTGGATTATTTATTTTTCTATCATTAGTGATAATTGGTAAGTTATATAGATACCGTAGTATACAGTAAGTTGTTATATAGTTGGTTTATCCGTGCTGATTAAATAAAATAAATAGTATATGCTAGTCATTTATTTGAAAAGTAAAAATATGTAGGTAAAGTTTTAACAATAAAACACATTTTGTATCATCGCTAATATTATAGAGACTAAGATCTATTAGAGTCTTTATCATCAATCATAAACGAATACATCCATTATGATTTTACTTGTATATTAAGGACGTTGTATTTGAGTTCCTACATCGTTAGAAAAGGCACGTGTCTGCAAAATATAGAGTGGCGGTCGTTAAAATTTCTACATCCGTTGCAGTGCGGGGGACTTTCTTAAACACTTCAGTTGCTTATCATAACAAGGAAGGGTATTGACTATTTTTAATAGGCTCAAATATTGCGGTCTAAATGCATTCAGAAGATATATACATATATCGTTAGTAACTACATTGAGGATAAAAATGCATGGAACATTCCGCTTCTGTCAAGTAACCAACTGGCACATAATAAACATGATATTGTCAAAACGAACGTAACAAAAGTTCTAAAGTAGTTCTTTTTCCAATAGGGTGTTAGAGTGATTATCATTATTGACGTTCATGCGTGCATCGCGATGACACAATTGAATATAGTACTTTTGAACTTGAACTACCTTAATGAAATTCAAAAGTTCAGAAGGATCTCTATGTATCCTCCAAAAATTTGCTTCAGACAGTGAACGGATATAAGCTTCAGCATATCAAAATTCATAAAAAAAGAGAGTTAAGTTATAATACAGTGCGCTCGAGACAACATACCTACTCATAAGCAATAATACAGTCATCAAGTCGTCATCGACCGTCGCCAATCAAGCGCGACCATCAAACGCATTCGAGAGTCGTGAAACTCCGAAACACAAGCGTGTCCACACATCCTCCCGTACCTAATTGAGACATTTTACACGAAAGGATGTGATTACGAGCGAACATAAAATTGTGTTTGAGGAACCCCAAACGGAACTTTAAAAATAGTGTTGACGCAATACAAAGAGACACAGTAAGTTAAAACTACGAAAATTAAGCACTTTCACGAAACGCCGTCGTCTACTTACATCATTCAGGAAGTTCAAAACGTAATGTTTTGCTATGCATCCGTTGCGCCACAGATGAAATATAAATAAATAATAATCCATTTTATAACTAAAATCGACTTCAATTTTGATATATTTTCGAATTTCAAGGTTGAATATCGTAAATGGGACCACTATGTAGCATTTTCCAAATCGGCTTATAAATGACCGAATTCTGAGGCAGCAAACTTAAAAAAAATGCAGTCGTATTCAGAACCACCTTCTTTATTTTGAAATCGGTTAACTATAAAACGATTAGTCGTTATGATATTTAATTATTGCTTTACGATAGTTCGAACTGTAAGATTCTTTTCTATTTTTATTTGGCTTTTTTTAAGGATCAGGATAGTTTTTCTTTAACAAAACTTTCTCATTCAGGACTAAGGACAAAATATAAAAAAATCATGAAGACGAAATATTTTTTCTTTATCATTTCGACAATATACATTTAAATTTCCTTCGGAATATTTCCTGTATCTGAAACATGTGTATTAAACGACTAATATCGATTCGACTCGACAGTTTTATGAAATTATGCTACTGCCGGTTAAATATACGGCAGCATTCAAAGGCCCAGAATAATTCACGGTCGGTTATGCTCAAACACGATTTGGTTCGATACAATGAAAGTTAATTTGCTCATATTGGATGGTTATTAAGAGATATACAAAATTTACGTCTGGCACCCCGGCAAATGTACTACATTCGAACACAGCTTTAATTTTATCAACCGATTTCAAAAAAGGAGGAGGTTCTCAATTTGAAGGTATGTTTTTTTTTTAATTTTTTTGTATGCTTGTATTGCGATTACTCCGCCAATTATGAATTGATTTTGATGATTTTTTTTGTTTGGTAGGTCATACTTCAGAGGTGTTCCTATATAAATTTTATCGGAATTAAATTAGCACTTTTTGAAAAAATAATACAAAACCAAAAAATATAAGTTTAGTCTTGAAGTCGGTTCTTGTTTTTTTAAAAAAAAAAATTATGATGAATGTTATTTTATGGTGAAATAGCGTACCTACTGGTCAATGGTCAAAGCTTGTTTGTTTTTTAACTCATATAGAAAACTCGTAATTATTTTAACTTAGTATGATATATAGTTATGATAATAAAACGAGACTTAATCGCGCTACAAACATTCGTCTTATTTACCTCGACGTTTCAAAGAAGAAGGACTAATGTCGATAGACAACCGTCGTTTATGCTAAATGTTAAGAATGTGACGGACAAAGAAAGAGCATTACTGCAAAATTATTCCATAACAAATAAACAATTTTCATAAAAAAAAATACTTCAATGTATGAGACTTCGAGTCTCATATCAAATATTGATGATTTTTTTATGGGACCGCTTCGTAGCTATAGTGAACCCGACGCAAAAGTTTTTGAAATAATTTTTCAAATCGGTATATAAATGACGGAGTTTTGAGATAACAAACATAAAAAAAAATACAAAAAAAATATACAATTAAACTGAGTCCTTCTTTTAAAGTCGATTAAAACAGTGACTGAACCAAAGAACGTCATTCCTCTTCAAGTACCTGCCCCCGTACCCATATGTCCCTCAAGCGACAATCGTATATCGTGTTGAGCTCAAATTAAGGTATAGCTTCACTGAGACTAATGATATACCGACTAATAATTGTCGATTCAGGCAAGAAATCGAATTAATCTCATTCATTTATACCAAAATATCATAACTAAAAGTTGAGATAAACTTATGGGACAATAAATGGCATCATAAAATATTGTCGCAGTAAACTGAACTCAACACGATATACGATTGGCGCTGGAGGGACATATGGGTAGGGGGGCTGATGTGTATAAAATGGATTGTAGCTGTGGTAGTTCCTATATTGGACAAACCAAGAATCGATATCGGAAAGAGTTAAAGAACACATCGTAGCTGTAAAGAACTGCCAGGTGAATAAATCTGGGATCGCTGAGCATTTACTAAGAGTCAGGACCAAATCACCCACAGGATTGAGCTCCACAGCCCCAAAATCCTCTCTACAGAAATTCCTCTCTTCTTCTCTATCGCCCTGATATGACGCATCGGGAATGTTTGCCGAGTCGCGGGTCGATTGTTTCTACACGACCATGCGAAAACGATGCACATCCCTGGTGCGCAGGGTCCGGGCCAGCCCCAACACTATCCTAACAACTTTATCATACAGGTTTGACTGTCAGTACATAAACCATTGCTGTAGGGTTCATGTACTGACTAATAAACAAATGATGAAATTGTGACAGGAGAATAATATGATAATTGATAATAAATATATAATATATGATTCTGTGACATTTATTATTATTGTTATTATTAATTATTTGTTATTTATTTGTATGTTTGTTCTTTTTTAATTGGATTTATTGTAATAATAACAATTGTATTATGATATTTTTTGATTGAAATAAATGAAATTGAATTGAATTGAATTGAATGTCAGATCATTATTTCTTGATAGATTTCCCTTAGTTTCATCTATCGTAATAGTGACGATGTTAATATTGTTGTGCTTTAATTTTAAAGAATATAGTGAAAATTCTGTTTTTTCTAGAATATTATAGTGAAATGTAAAACTTAAATACAAATACAAAAACTCTTTACTGTATACCATTAACATAAAAAAACGATTACAGATAAACCTTATAACTAGGGTAGTACAATGTTTGGTCTTATCGCTTAGAGCGATCTCTTCCAGACAACCGTTGTATGGACTTAACTATATCATTTAGTTTTATTTTCTTTACAAAGATACTAAAAAATAATAAGCATTAACTTTTACAAATTTCCAACGATGACTTGTGATTTAACTTAAGTTTTATAAACGTGAAACTTAAAAGACCATAAGGTTTCATGTTGAAGCCATTTACTGGTATACTAATCATAATAAATCACGTTGATATTTGATATTTACAAAACAAGCCGTGTTTTTAGCATCACCGCACCTTTAAGCAGCCACTTATTTTTTATTTAATGCTAGCTTTATCGCCTACTTAAATCCAATCTGGGGAATATCAAAGCGGGGCGTCTTAAGAAGCGTTCTCGAAACGATCAAACGGGCTTGATTCTCTTGATATGACACCGGTGTATAACGGGCCTAATTCACTCCGAGTGAACCTTTTTCTTTGAAACATGAAACGCACGAAACCAGATTTAATGAGAAACTATCTGTGAAACGGGAGCTCTTAGCCTCGTTTTTTTATTTTTAATTAAACTGTTAGGCTTGGTGTACACTTGATGCTGGCTGTCAGCCTTTGTGGTGTAGTGGTTAGGCAGGTTGGCTAAAATCTCATACACCACTAAGGTAGCGGGTTCGATTCCCGCGATGAGATAAATGTTTGTGCAAAGAAAACAAACGCAAGCATTAGTTTCGTATCTGGGTCTTGCGGGGCCATGGTCCTCATAGTTCCTGGTTACCTAGATACAGGGAATCCTAGTTAGGGGCTAAGATCTACGAAGGTAATCGCTGAGCGTAAAAAAAAAGTGTTGCATTTGTATTATATTTCTCATTGTCAAATCAGAATTCTGAAATGAAGATAGTCGTTGATCGCCGCCACTAAAAGTCAATAGTGCGTCCCCTGCGTTAATGCCAAGAATGTGAGAATGTGATTACAGTTTTCATTACTTACCTATAGCTTGTTTGCGAATAAACCCGATTTTAGTTGCCCATCGCTGCAACTAAACGTAGTCAGTAGGTGTCAAGTGTGTAGCGCGCCTTATTACCATGAGCTCGTGATGTGTGTGTGGTGTAATTACAACTTTTTCATGAGAGCTCGTTTGCGACTCATATTCACGAATTTTCACTCGGAAACACTATTTAAATTTCAGTTCTGAGGTTTACTTTTTAGATGGCTGAATTTTATGGTCCGGTTGGGTTTGAATATATACTTATAATAATAATTTATAACGTATTTCGTTTTGCGCTAGAAATGTATTGTAATTAGATTCGTGGGCACTGTAGTGTTGATTTAAGTGTATAATTTAGTATTTTTATGGAACTTTGTAATGAGACAAGTAATTCGTTCGCCAGATGGTAATCGCTACGCCTGCCCATAGCAATTGCAGTGCCACCCAGAACTTTTAATTGCGTAAAAAGTACTACGTAGCACTGCATTGCGATCATCACCCCGAGACATCAGCCTCATATGCCCAGTAATTTCGCTGGCTGCAATGCCCTTCAAACCGGAATACAGTCATGCTTGCGCACTTCTGCTTGGCGGCATATTATTATATCGATGTCGTAAAGGTAAAACCTAAAATAAATAAGCGCTCGTTGTGGATTTAAGCTCATACTTTCTTTTACAATCTCTCTAAGAAGGCCCATGTCATAGTAGGAACGTAATGGGCTTGGGGTGATGACGAAGTGAACAGAAATCAAAAGAAGAAACATATAGAAAAACTTTGTTACAACCGCCATAGCAACAAATCGTTCTGTTTGTAACTTTGAGCCAGTGTAGATCGACCAGCAAAATGAAATGAGATGCATACACTTATACGAAGCTTTTTATAAATAATGGTTTTTTTCGTTTCTCTCTTTGACAACAAAATGGCCCGCATTTACTATTTAGAGTCATAGAAATTTGTTCAACGCAATGTTCTTTCAAAAATGCAGCAACGTTTAACAGCAAAGGTAATAACGGATACCAGAATCGCAGAATAGAGAGCGCTCTCTTTGCAATGCAATTCATTCACTGCTCTACATTTTCGAGTATCGGACTTTTTCAAATGTCCACTGCGCCGCAATCGGAAAATGAAAACGACCGCAGAGCACAGAACCACAATTTTCACCTGTATGGTAAAAAAGGCAAAGCACACAGAGTGCCCTACAAATACTGTATAACAGTACTTCATATTCATACGGACAGGTGGGCTCGGCTACGTACACTTATGTGCTCATTTATACGGGTACTCACTGCTATTTTGCAGGGATATTTCGGTTGCTAGTTTATGAAAAGTGCTTTTCCAGGTAAGGTTGATTAAAGTCTATAATTATGTACATGATGTCTCCGGTTTTGCGGGTTGAACAGTTTTATTGTTAGGGTAGTATTATTAATTATTTTGAGGTGTTAGTTCTGCGCCGAAATAACATTTGACCACACATTTCTGTTAATATGGTCGTGGCGTAAACGCAAACGTGTTTTACTTTGAGCCCCACATTCTTGCCAATCTTGTTACTCCACAACATAAACCTTTTCATATTTTTTTAAACGTTTGGTTAAACTTTACTTACTGTCTACATTAAAGAGGCTACAGGACAATATCATGCCCGATGCATTCTAGAGCCTCAATTGAGAGCCGGCCCTGCACACCGGGCACTGTCAAATGCTCCAACGTAAATCCACGAACATTGTTAACGCATTAACTCCCTAATGGGAGGGTTTATTTTTAGTTTTATTTTTGGGGATAGCACGCGTTTGAGGGATTCGTTCGGACGCTGTTTGATGTTACACCGAATATGTGGAATGAGAAGAATTTTATTAAATCGCAATCGGATGTGAGAAACGAGTTAAAGACAAAAAATAATGATTTGCTAGAATAAGCTTGTTTAGCAAACCATTATACAAAGCTTTCTTTGCTAGAAATAGCTTTCGCAAAAGCTGTGTCTAGCTCACATAACTTTTTATACGCCTAACGATCACATACGTATTTATTACTGCACGCTATAGTCTTTGAAATGTTGTTTTCCTTACCTCATGGTTGTCTGGAAGAGACCGCTACTTAGCGATAAGACCTTTTTACCAAATGTAATTCTGTCTTTTTTTTAACTGCAATAAAGTGATTTTTATCTATCTAGGGAACAAGGGTGGCAAGGATCATGGTCCCACATCATTCAGACACGAATAAATACTAGCGCCTTTTTTCAGTGCACAAATATTTGGCCCGTAACGGGAATCGAACTCACAACATACGTGGTGTATGAAACTACACCGACAACTACACTACAGAGGCTAAATAAAATCTACAACGGAAAAGCTGTATTTTATCTAAATATCTCTTCAGGCTCCTTTCAGTATCAAAACCTATTATACAGTGTGACAGCCGTCCAATTTTAAGAAGACTTTACCCTATATGTTTTTGCGTGTCCCCATTATAAACCCGTGCTATCCCGCACGCGGCCGCCACGTGCAATGTGTCCGGGCCTTTATCTCAGCTTGGAATGCACATTCACAACTCGACGCTTCTCTGACGAGTTTGTTATTGGATTACGATTGTGAAGATCCCTTTATCTGTTTAGAAAAACATAATGATCAGTTTGGCAAGGAGATTTTTTGGAGAGTAGGTACAAGTGAGTGGTTTACTCTTATAATTACCATACGTTTTTGTAAGAACATCTCGTTTCCG
Source organism: Petrophora chlorosata (assembly GCA_951640565.1). Taxonomy (NCBI): domain Eukaryota; kingdom Metazoa; phylum Arthropoda; class Insecta; order Lepidoptera; family Geometridae; genus Petrophora; species Petrophora chlorosata. Next base: position 4,991,660 of record OX621199.1, on the reverse strand, counting down.
TGCTTATACATCAAATGAGTGAAATGAGTTATATTCTCTATCTATATTTTCTTACTAGTTTAGCTTCTGTAAAATATGGAATGACTGCGCGGTTTTCCTATGTTTTAATGAGACGAGCAAATAGTACGCCTGATGGTAAACGCCACGACTGCCCGTAGCAATAGCACCCAGAATTTTTATATAGGTACCATAAAAAGCACTCCGTAGGACTGCATTGCGCTCATCACCCCGAGACATCAGATATTAAGTGTCATATAGGTCTGGCCAGTAATTTTGCTAGCTACAATGCCCTTCAAACCGGAACTCAGTAATGCTAATGCTTGGCGGCATAATAACTGGAAAAGCTGTGGCACCTACCTACTACATACCTTAGTTTTCTTTGCCTATACTATGTTTTTTTGATAGATTATATTGGGCCAAGAGAGGCGCTGCAAAATGTTCACATGTCGTGATGTTGTTTAAATTTTTCAGTTAAGTATGTCAATTAATTATAAATGTGCAAATTGATGTGCAAAATTAGAGATGAACAAATTGGTAACTGTTGTTAACTTCAAAGCTAGTTTGAGAAAAACAAACAGGATTACTTCCCAAATATTTTGTTTTTTTTTTCATAGTCATTCCAAATCAACGATCTTTACTTGATTAAGAAACTCGATATTTAAATGACACCAATTCAATACCAGTTGGTGTTATAAACAGACTATACCGAAATGAAACGGTAATGTTAAATGTTGCCAGTTTTTTCAGTTTACCCAAAAATATTAATAAGGGTTTAAAAACTTATTTCTGGTGCTCTCTGGTTGTCACACTTGCCTGCTATAGCGTGACGGATTCAAATCGCACTCGAAATCCTACTTTGTGAACCCCAAATTTAGGACATGTTTACCTTAATTAAGTTCGTTGTGCTTTTGGTTATGAATATAGCACGGGGAACAGACTATAAGACGTTATTGTATATTCCTATAAATAAAGTCAATTACTTGTTTAACTAGGTTGATGCTGTTATGAATTAAATTTTCATTATTATATCTCCAGCGAAATATGAATACATTAAAACTTCACCAAACATTGATTCTTGCCCTAAAGCTTTTGAAAACGCCAAACTTCAAGGAAAGTTTCACCCTAGCAACACTGGCTGTGTTCCCCGATCGATTCATTAAAGCGGCCTCATCTACCGTAGGCGTAAAATCTACAAGAGATTAGCATAAATTCTAATTTATAACCACTTTTACGGATCGTTACTTCAAATAGACAGTTAAATTATTTAATTTATGTCACATTTCTCTAATATTTTTCATCAGCACCGGTTTTAGAATTAGTGAAATAACATTAGTTTTCGATAGCTATTAGCTATAACGGATAAATTAATGTCTCTATTATTTTTGAATATGAATTGGTGTTATAGTTTTGAGGTAAATCACTTTTGACAATGTTATTTAATTTAATATTAATCTTAATTTGACGTGAAATGAGTCAATTAATATGCGGTTGTGTGTACAATCGAAATTGATGACTAGCGTGACTTACACATATAAGTCACATAATCTAATTTGGTAAAGATCTCCCACGATTTTAAATCGAAGGCTTTAGAAATCTTCGTTTAGAATATATACCTAATCCACCACGGTGGCCAATTTAAGGGCTCTGCACACAGCGATCATGACATGACTGCACCGCGGCGTAGGCGTTTTTTTTTCCAATATTTATAGGCTTGCGTTTGCCCGCAATCTCACCAGTTAAGTGACGATGCGGTTATTGCCTAGAAGAAGTTATTGCCTAGTTCACTCTTGTCTTAAAGACACCCAGATTATAGCTATCCGGGAACACACATGCCGGCAGAGATTTCCACTCCTTGGCCGATCGCGTTATGAAGGTCGAAGCAAAGCGCTTTGTGCGAGCAGGAGGGATGTCAACCATAAATTGATGAAGACTTTCGGCTTGCCGTACGTCTGCGGCGTTTTTTTGCACACAGAGAGGGCGTCGATGCGTCGGTTACCGCGCCGCACCACGCCGACGCCGCGCTCTCTATGTGCATTTCATTACAACTGAAAAAAAAACGCCAACGCTGCGCTGCGGTTATGTCACGCCCGGTGTGTGCAGAGGCCGATGTCACTTGTGATGCCCTTAAACTTTTTGATTCTTCTTCCTCTCATAGAGTTTTGCTCTTAAAGTAAATCTTCTAGAGCATTGCTAAAGTATTGCTGCTGTCACTTTGGTGCGTCATTTGGCTGCAAGTAGCAACTTAGCAACCTAGTTACTTACATTATCTAGGTTGTTCCTAAAATGAACTGGAACACTGGTTCGTCTTGTCGGACTAAGTGCACCTTTTGGAGTCGTCCACAACTTTCAAGTTAGTAAGTGGACCTATATTTTACCTCGTACACCTGGAGCACCAGTAACATTATATTCTATTTGATGTTATTCTTTACTCGGTCATGAGATTTTCTTGAGATGAAACTAAGTATATCAGAAAACATATCTATGTAATGGCAAGTAATTCAAATCTGGTGCATCGCCCGTTGAGTCAAATTCAACTAAACTCACTTTCTTCATTAACTCTTTATTATTTTACCTAAAATTAATACGAGAGCTCTCAAGATCTAAGGCTGGTCTAACTGAGGTAGCTATGATATGTCCCTTTTAACTAGAATTACTTAAATGAGTGCTACTGCTAGTTATGAGATTAGCGTAACTATGCAGTCAAGGGTACAGAGTCGACAACACATCACACACAATATTTCTGGTGTAATAGACGTTTTCACGTGAGAGTGACCGTTTACCATCAGGAGGGTCGTCTGATTGATTGTAACTGTTTATAATTAAAAAAAAACTTTGCAAGCCAGTCCGCCTATTTTCCCTTGAAACATGACTCATCACGCCAGGTGCAGACGAAGAAAGCGCGGTTGTTGTATTTGGAGATAATGACTTTAACTGCTCTGTCGGTAGTGCTGCGTTACTTAGGACCGATCCACACACGCTACTCTTATCATCTGCGATCAACGATTTGATCTCTATACGAAAGTTAGATGCAGCAATTGTATGCTTCACCTTGCACATTATTAACATCAATTGCAGCAGTTTTTTAGCTGTGATCGAAAAAACGCCGTTGCGGATGCTAAAAATAGCAATCGTTAAAACCAGGGACCTACCACGAACCAGTGAGCATGTGGTTTAGTTCTCGCGATGAAGAAAAGCCAATCGCGAATGCTAGTGTGGCTAAGGTCTTTAGCAAATGCTGAGTCAAATAATTTATGCAAAATAGCGTATTTTGCGTATTAAGTTGAGTTCAATTCCATGAGTAAGAGACTTGTTATAGAATCTTTGAGCTCTACAGATCAAAATAACTGTCCCAAGGTCAAATACTTTAAAAAGAAGGGATCCGAGCTAACCAACCTGTCAGTCATAAAAAAATCTATTAAACTAATTCAAAACTCATAACTCGAAACTACGAGTGGCTTACAGTCATCCCATCAAACTAACTCTGACATCCTCAAGTCACTCTTCACTTTGAAATAGTAACACCGCTATAACATTTAACCTCAACAACAACAAGCCAAGGTCAACTCGGGATCCCCTGTCATAATAGTCAAGTGAAATTCACGAAGTTACTGCACAGATTATAACAATGTTCGTAATGTTCAATGTTCGAAACCGAAGCGGTATTCTGTTATGTTTTGAAGTGAAATGCTGTGGTTATTTTGGTACACAAGTGATGCCGTACATGAAACCCTATGCAGCCTCAACCAGTGTTATTGACTTTTCCTATGCAGCTTGAACCTAGAATACAAACTTCAGCAGTGTACTGAATCAGTTGATATTCTTCCATCAGGAAAGCAGAATAAATATATTTATTTATCTATTTTTATGTGTCTTTGCTAACACTGACTGGCTAAATGCACAAAACGCTTGTGCAAACGGTTTGTGTCAAGTAATTAAATAATATAAGTTTGAAAATATTATGTTTAGAGTTGTAGATCATTGTCTTCATGCCGCGTAATGGATTTGTCTTTATATTAATATCATCGGATTTGCAAGAGAGTGAGAGAGAGTCAAAATCCACATAGAAGCCTATAATAAAATTGCTATCTGTCTGTCTGCCTGTCCATCTATCACAAGTCTATCTATTATGGCTAATACATAAGTCAGTGTTTGAATGTTTTTAGATGATGTGTCTCCTTACGTATTTTATTTGTTCATCGCCATTATGTCATTAGGATATCAATAACGCTTGAATAACAAATCGCGTTGTTTTATATGATCTTTGTGTAGCATTACGTTATTTGACACCAGGTTTATTGTAGCATTTGGTTGAACACCACTTCAAAATGAGACTAGAAATAATTGTTATTATTCTCATCTTTGATGCTTGGTTTAAGCTTTCGACTAACTTCATTGTAAAGGTTGTTCAACATAGAGTGCCGTAATTTTCAATTCTATTGTCAAGTGATCCAAGCTTCATTTACATATTAAAACAATGAGCATAATAGTATTTTGAGACTTCAGTGGGGTGAAAGAAAACAATGTGCGTATATTAAATAGCTTTGTTGATATCAAAGAGATGTAAAAGCTGCTTCATAATATAAAACAAATAATAAAATATATAACGCCCGACGATCACATACCTTATAAACATAATAATTTGATTTCTGCCTAGTTTTTTTTTTAACTGAGACGTCTAGTTTTGAAAAAACGTGATATAATACGATAAGCGAGAAGCTGGTTAACTTCATAAAAATATTTTACTTTAATTTATACTTTACTTTTACTTTGAATTCTTACACAGAAATACATTTTTTTAAATCAAATAGGTATATAGCAACTTACGGTAGTGTCAATCTGACACACTTCAGGGCGGTAATGGGAATGTACACAATTGCACATAGTAGCGTAATATTAGCCAGATAGATCTTATATTGGCGCGTCGCTTACTCTGACTAAAGGCCTGCTAATATCACACCTTCTTAACTCAAATGAATAGCGACCTACGGTAGTGTCAATCTAACACACTTCAGCGCGGTAATGGGAACGTGCACAAAGTGGCACAATATCCGCGAGCTAGTTAGCCTCTGCTAACTAGACTGGCGCATCGCTTACTGTGATTTAAAGCCTGCTAATATCATGCACTTCCTGATCTCAAATGTATATCAACCTATACGGTTGTGTCAATTTGACACACTTCAGCGCGGTAATGGGAACGTGCACAAAGTGGCACAATATACTTACGCGGGCTAGTTAGCTTGTGCTAACTAAACTGGCGCAACGCTTACTGCGATTTAAAGCCTACTAATATCATGCACTTCCTGATCTCAAATGTATAGCAACCTATACGGTAGTGTCAATTTGACACACTTCAGCGCGGTAATGGGAACGTGCACAAAGTGGCACAATATACGCGGGCTAGTTAGCTTGTGCTAACTAAACTGGCGCACCGTTTACTGCGATTTAAAGCCTGCTAATATCATGCACTTTCTGATCTCAAATATATAGCAACCTATGCGGTAGTGTCAATCTGAAACACTTCAGCGCGGTAATGGGAACGTGCACAAAGTGGCATAATATTTGCGGGCTAGTTAGCACAAAGGTTGGCGCATCGCTTACTGTGTCTCACGGTTGATGTGATATTGCCCTATGTATAGACCGGGTGGTACTCTCTTGGATATTATTAATGTTTTAGTCCTGAATCCGGTTTCTGTTTGCGGTATAGACTCGATACTTAATAAAAAAATATTATAACGAGGAGTAGGTAGCTACTCATAGTAATTTATAAAGAGAAAACAGTTTTTTTTTCAAATGCAAGCATATAAATATTAATACTCTTACATTTCTCATTACTATATTTAGATAATACAATATTTTTATAGATTTTTACTGTAATGCCTCATTTTTAGACTTAGCTTTTTCAAGTTAAAATTACCCTGTATTATTATTAAAACGGGCATTAACATTGATAGACAGGATTCAATGCTGTTAAAACGTACCTATTGTGAACAAATTAAAGAAGCGCTAGAATTCCAAAATTTGTCACGTAGTAGGTCTGCACTCTGTGGAGTCTACTACAGCAGATCTGAATAAAAATTAATTCGCTAGCGATCAGCTTGAAAGCAAGTCTTAACTGACATACAAATTGTGATACTACCGTGTGAAGATAAATACCTACAAAACATTTATCAGCAGCATCAGCTCTATGAATAAGCGCCAGGCAACCCCAGCGCAGCCGATCGCACGACGCGCCGCAGAGTCAGAGGCTACGTACGTCACATCACTCATCGCGCCCCTTTTACCTCTCACGTGTTCCATGCCCTTCGATCAACTAGTACTTACCCCTAACAAAATATCTGTCTTGAATCTGGTAGGGTATGGTTGAAATTTGAATGGCGTAGCTAGATCTGTAATGAGGCCATGTCCAAGGAGTTATGTGTCTTGCGTGGAAGGTTGTGAGGTTTAGTTTGGGGTGTCGCTGGTTGAAATATAAAGGTGATATCACGAGGATGGACCAGACACAGTAACGTGTCGGTCTGTAATTCAATAAGGACTACCCAAATTGACTCAGATGTGCGCGGAGTTTGCGGGTTTGCTAATTTGTTGGCAAACATATTGTTTGACGTACCGCCTGGATATGAGCACTCGTTAGTTAGGTTAGTTCGTTTTAATATGAGTTGATTCTTATTTTGGTTTTAATTGGATTGCTAATAAAATCTACTAAGTTTTGTATACAGAGACGACCTAGAGTCAGAAATTCAGCTAAAATGATTCAACACATTTAAATCCCATTATTCGTCGTTCTACGATCGTTACAAAACTACTTTATAGAATATCTAATCAAAATTAAGGAACTTTATTCTATTGTGTTTTGAAGAGATCTCATATTATACGAGTTCAAAATCACAAACTTCATGGCCCCGGTGATAACTCACTGGATACAAAGCCAACAGTAGATACAGCACGTGACATTACATATGGAAGTACTGATACGTATACCAACAATCAACAATATATAGATGTTACAGATTTACCTATATTTACAAAAATAATCATCAATATACAAACATTAATAATGAAATTGCTCGACCAGAGCCCGAACAACCAGTTTTTTGTCCCGCTTAGGTCTACGCAATAAGATTTTCGCCAAGTATGCGCTAATGCATTCGATATCAAACTTACATTATTTTGTTAATTTAATTGTGTTTCTAAGAAATAACTTATTTTAAAAATTTGCTAGTATTCCTAAATTACCAATAGATTGTAAAATTCTCAGAATAGGTCATTAATCTTTCTGTTTTGACCGCTTCTTCCAGGGACGTTAATTTAAATTGGCTTTCGCCTAATTAGAAGTTTCACGTGTTATGATTTATTGTGTAAAATTAAATCGGAGCTTTTCGACTTCTTAATTTATGCGTGGCTCCTTCGAGTATTTCCATTATTATGGTCATTTGTATGAGAGAGGCTTAATTTATTTTAGTGTCCGAAGTCTGTCTGAACTGCCAGCTGGTAATTAGTTTAGTTCATTTCTTTGAAATGCTATTTGTCAGCAAAACATGCAGACCATAATACAAGTTAAAAGCAAGACAGTTGAATAACAACTTTAGTTATTTATTTATTGAACTGACTAATTTATTGAAGATCATCATCCTCAGTGTCCAAATGAGGCAATGGCCAAAGTTAGTTAGTTGTGAATTAATTTTTAGAAATAGAAGTAAAGAAAACTTCAAGTAGACAGCCAAAATTTTATCTGAGAGAGTAAACAAGGATTTCGGAATCGACTACATGACTTAAAAGAAAGCCGGGTGCAATTCGTATTGCGCGTTAATGATAGGATTTGTAGCTATTTATCTTTTACTTAACTAGTTATGACAAGTTGAAAGTCATTTAACTTTGACTCAACGTATCAGTATTGCAATCCAACATCTTGTACGCTGGGGTACGGTGCAAAAAAAAAAAAACAAACTTTTCATAACTAATTGTATAATGAAAAATAATGCACCTATCTAAATCCTTACTAATCCAGCTATGACAAGTAGAGTTCTTAAAATTATGTCTAGACACAGCTTTAAAGTGAGCTGCATCACAAACAAAAACCCTAACACACACAGCGGGCGCATAACTCAATCAACATCAATCCAACTGAATCGGACGCGAATTTAACAAGTAACGTCACTGCGCGTCCAATGTTTGCGTACTCGCTATCCACGTAACTTAATTCCGAAATCGGGCTGTGTGCCACGGCCGGCCCAACAAGCTTGTCACTACAATGAATGCGTCCCACAAATCACCGGTTCGGTTGTACGACCATTTTTTGTCGTTTCGTTCATTTCGCAGCGAAATTGAGTTCGGACGAAAATTTGAGGCTCCTGTCTGGACATAGAAAAAAGAGTTGTGTAAACAAAAATATTCGACGCCGATATATCATGGGTGCGGAAGCGATGAGAATTGGATTTCCGCGTCCATCTTGTTTTCGGGCTTTTTGGTCGGCACTTTGAACCCAGCGGGAGATGGGCGAAAAAAAATTTAGCACGAGGTAATGTCCGGTGGGAACATTCTTTATTTGTTAATTTAGATTACTTAAACATTGGAGATGTCCAATTGTCCGTCAGCGATTTGACTGATTTGAGTAAGTCAATCAAATTTTATTTATTTATTCATTACACAACAGATAAGGAATACATATAACCTCAAGTCTGATACAACAATTATGAATTGTTCTCATACAAATCTTTGGAAAAAAATGTTCGATTAATATTTTCATTGAAATTGGAAACCTTGCATTTGCAATTTACGGAAAAATCTTTCGTAAAGTATTTAATCACATGTTAAGGATTAAAGAGAAGTCAGATAAAGATTGTAATACTGTGGATATTATTCACACGAACGAACGCATGAACTTTACTTCCATATTCTATTAGTGTAGATTTATGGCTACATCAAATCGTGTATTCATGGAACAGTAGTACGAGTTACACTCGAACGAAACTATAAAACAACAATAAGTTTACTACACCGCAAGACGCGAAGACCAGAACAATTCCGTTTTACGACCCATCAATAATATCATACACATGTCAAAGAAACATCGAATCATCGTTTTCAAGTTTCCGAGTGTCAAAAAAGTCGAAAAGTTTACGCAGGGCGAGCGAGCTTATAAAGTTTAATTTATTGCGCATGCCCAGTAATTTAACTCGCAAGTTATTATATTTCAAAGTTTTTGATCGTAAATCAAGATGGATTTATTTTTTATGTGACGCCGATTCTTTCTGTAGATTCTAAAAAAGCAGTCGTAACTCTCTGTCGTAACAATTCATTTGAAAACGTAGGCACTAATTTGTGAGTTTTTTTCGAAATATTTTATAGTCGCTTTGCCCTCTCATCCCAATTGCTTGCATCTCTGGTATTGTGATTGGCTCGGTCGGCTCGTAACAAGGAATTCACGGGTTCAATTTCCGCTGCAGGATAAATATTAGGACAACGTAAAGGAGTTAGTAGTGACAGTGTTTATTATTCTAAATAATTTAAGTTGACCATAATCAAGTCCAAAAATAACAAAAACCGACTTCAAGATTGAACTTTTTTGTTTTTGTTGATTTTTTCACAAGGCGCTGAATTAATTTTGATAAAATGTATATGTGACCACCTGTAAAGTATGACGTATCAAACAAAAAATAATCATCAAAATCGATTCAAAACTGAAGGAGTAATTGCGTACCAAACATACAAAAAAAATATACAGTTGAATTGGCAACCTCCTCCTTTTTGAAGTCGGTTAAAAAAGACGTAGTACCTAAATAAAGCGACCAATAAAAGCGTTTGTTATTACATCCGGTTAAAACCCGTTCTCCTCTCTCATTACGTATCCCATTCTTTCATTGACGTTCACATTCCGCGAATGTCAAACAAAATACGTTAATTTGTTTACAATTAATTGTGAAAAGGGACCACAAAAGGGCGAAAAATACGCCTAATATGTTCCGAAGTCATAGGTGAAAAGACGCTGTTGGGTTAATTTACTAGACAACTGTGGTGGATTTGGTTCATTAAGTAGTGTTAGCTTCGGTTCTCTTGTTAGGATAAATTTTAGTAATTATATTTAACAATGTACTAAATGCACCAGAGTTTGTTTTTGTTTAACGGTTTTTGTGTTTTATAACAACAGTTAATTATCTTAGGGTGACGAGCGCAGTGCAATGCCGCGCAGGATGTTGCAAAACAAAGTTCTGGGTTATGCTGTTATTGTTATGGGCTGGCGTCATCAGGCAAACGACCAGCTCGTCTCGTCATTCAGTTACATAATAAAACGTGAAACGGTTAGGGAGTACTAATAAGATTTTGGTTATTCTTTTAAATCGAACATGATTAAAATAAAGTCGATCGAAACATATTGGGAATATCCCAAAAAAGGTTTTTTTATATAACTGCATTGCGCTCATCACCCCAAGACATCAGATATTAAGTCTCTTATGCCCAATTATTTCGCTGACAACAATGCCCTTCAAACTGAAACGCTTGTGTACTACTGCTTGGCGGCAGAATAACTGGCAATGCTGTGGTATCTACCCAGACGGCCTCCCGCATACCTAGCACGAGTGAAATGATTCTTAAGTTTCATATGCAATTAGGTTCTCCCGCGCCTTCCTGACCTATCATGTCCGGGCCCACAATAATTTATTTCGGTCCAACGGCCGAGGGCTTAGTTAAAAGTATAATTGGTTTCAAGTGCCGCTCTTAAGTAGACATGGAGTATATTTTTTACATGTCTTTTGAACAATGCTTTTGTGAAAGAACATTTTTAGTAACCGACGTGCGACAGAAATTCTGATGGCTTGTGTAGAGGCAAATAAATAAGATAAGAGCTTCGACGATGTTCAGATGAAACACGTGCCGGCTGCGCTCTTATGAGTTTAAACCACGTGGTCATTTCGGCGTGTTGGTGATTTCTACGGCACGTTTCATGTAGATATACATTTAGGTGAATTACTTTGGGAGAAGCGCCATCTTTAATTTATTGTTTTTGTATTTTTAACCCCAGACGCAAAAACCTGTTTGACCACTATATGTAACTGTCTGTGGCACCACAGCTCTTAAATGGGTGAACAGATTTGGATGCGATTTTTTAATTTGATAGCAGATTTTGTAGTGGTGGTTCTTAGATATATTTTAGCAAAATCGGTTTAGCCATTTTTTTTATAGGCTTTTTGAGTCGGCGGTTTTTTTTAATTTTAGTTTACTGAAATTCGCTTGTTGTTTAAGCTATTTCGGTCATGCTTTATGATATGCAAGCTGAATCCATATTTTTTTAAATATACATAACAAATAACATTCAGGGCCTTGCGATACACCTTCATCGATTGCGATACACCTTCTCGGTATGCCTTAATTTAGTCTAAGCTGTTTTTTTGTGTTATTGTTTCCGTGATCCATGATCCCAAAGAGATCATTTACATTCTTCATCCAACATCACCCTTCGAGATTTTCTATTGAAAGCTCCATTCATTATGACAACACGCTTCTCCATCTTTATATTTAACACATATGCTACTACATAAAAGCAACGCCGCCAGGACATCAGCTAAGTGTGTTTTTTATTTGTAAAAAAGTGTTTACGCAAAAGCACTGATAACATTTCTTTTATTTTTAAATAAAAACTGGCGACGCAACTTTGATTTTTGTACGGAAGGTTCCGCCTCGTTTACGGGTAATTTTTTTCACAATAATTATTTTGAACTACAATTGAATCTAAAACAAAGTGTAGATAACTAGTTTAAGTATTACCACTAGAAACATTAGAACCACTACCACATACCACCATTAGAACCATTTACCATTAGAACCACTGAGTCAACGTCGAGACATCGGTGCACTCAGTGTGTTTTATAAAATCTATAATGGGGAATGTTCTGAGGAACTATTTGATCTCATTCCTCCATCACGGTTTTATTACCGCACTGCCCGACATCGTGCGAAAGCCCATCCACATACCATAGATCTATGGAAATCGCATACTGTCCGATTCTCCAGATCTTTCTTGCCGCACACCTGCAAAATATGGAATGGGCTACCGCCCGAGGTTTTTCCGCAGAGCTATAACATGGGGTACTTTAAAAGAAGGGTGAAAAGGGTCCTTAAAGGTAGGCAACGCACCAGTAATGCCCCGAGTGTTGCAGGTGTCCATAGGCGACGGTAACCGCTTACCATCCAGGCGGGCCGTCTGCTTGTTTGCCTATTAGTCAAATAAAAAAAAATGAGTATTGTAAAATTTTAAATTTAAGTTCTAACGTCTTTATTTTAATTTTGCTTCTTATTTTACTTATCGCCACGACTGATAAAATAATAAAGCTAATCGTTCTTTATTGTCGGTATATATAACCAGTACAGAGGCACAGAAAAAAAATAGTACTTACGGCGGCATTTTAATTTACTTAGCTAAAGTGCTAGTAAGAATGAGTGTCTGCATTTGTAGACACTTATTCTTGCAGTGTGTCAACCAGTCTTTAGTGTCAAAAAGTCTAAACCTTCACAACGAACTAAACTAACGTCTCAAGTTAAACTCTACTCGTATATGCAACTCAAGTCAATAAGTTATTTTTTTATTATAACACGTTTTTATTGAGTCACTTTCTTGTTTGTCTGTCTGTCTGCCGTTCCGGGTGGAATCTTGCAACTCAAATTTCGAGCAATTTCCCGATTAGCTATCGGCTGAAACTTTTAGGGTAGCTCACAACTCGATGACAATGCGTTCTAAATCCATTTATTTGCATGCAATGCCGACGTTACATCAAAAGGCGCATAAAAACATGCTTTTAAAATCATTTTTTTTTTATTTATCTTCTATACGCTTTTTCATTTTTTTACTCTTATTAGATCTATGTGTTTGGCCACTATCTCGCCTAACGTGAAGCGATGATGTGGTCTAAGATGAAGTACATAGATCTAGAGAGAGACGGCAGTTGAGTGGCTGTTCAGACCCGTCTCCCCGATGGTTCACCGAACATCATCCCGAAACACGACTAGGTCGCTTGACGGCATGGCTTTGTTCGGTGGGTGGTATTACAACCACGGCCAGAGCATACCACTCCAAAGTGCGTAAGCGGGTTTCATCACTCTCATACGGAATCCTTAAAATTCTCCACCATACGTCCGCTTCGGTGGAGGGATTGTATTCAGTCATAGCGCAGCCCCGGGGGATGAATAAAAAAGCTCGTGTGAAAATTAACAACACATCTCTTTATCCCGTTTAGAATTGCGAGTGAATATGAGTTAGAATAGGATGACCATTATAAAGAGACTAAAAATATCTGGTATTGTAACCAAGATTATATTTTTCACACTCATATTAAGTCATCATATCTTTGTATTAAATAACCTAATAAGGAGACGAGCAGGTCATTTGCCTGAAGGTAAACAATATGCCTGTCCGTAACAGTTGTAACGCCATCTAACCTTGTAAAATCTTGCATTGCACTGCGCTTGTCAGGCAGAGAGACTCATTTCTCATGATATTCATAATAGAAACACAATAATGTTTGCATTCTACTCCTTGACAGTTGAATATTTGGCAAAGCTGTGGTACGCTTTTGCAGAAGAGGCACAAATAAAAGAAGGAATGCTATCTTCCAAATGGATCTCACTGCGGTCAATGCTTGCCTATCCTACTGATATTATAAATGCGAAAGTTTGTGAGGATTGATGGATTGATAGTAGGATGTATGGATGTTTGTTACTCAGTCACGCAAAAACTACTAAACTAATTATGAATGAAATTTGGTATGTAGGTTCTTTACGTCCTGGAAAAGGACACAGGCTACGTTTTTCTTCCAGAAAACCACGGGTGAAACCACGGGGCGCAGCTAGTCCGGTTATATAAAAATAGGGATTTTAAGCAACATTTTTTATATATGACGTACCATTTCATAAGTTATACCAAGCACTGAACTATGCATGGCTTACCACTACCAAGCCAAAACTAAAGCAATTAATGCGATTACAGTACGGTTGCACACGACCTTTATCTAATCTCCCCCTGTTTCCTATGGAGCCACTTAAGCGCGAGGGCTATAATGAGCCAGCTTAAACTATTAAGGATGCTAATGACAAAAAACTTGACGAAGGATGTGGAGCAAAGCTAGTTTAAATAACTGTGAAAGAAGATGTAGCTGTTTGTGAAATTGATGGTGCAAAGGAAAGTAAAAAATAACGTTTAATTTGGAATGCATTAACGCTTTCTGACGAAAATCTAACATTATGAAATTTTTAGAAAGAAACATTTTAATCCCGTGGGTTTGAAATCCTTTCTTAAAATAACTTGGAAGAGAGAGGACGAGAGATACTACCTAAAAGACAGGAAGAACATAAGTGCTGATCAAGTTTTTAGTATCGTGTAATGTTGTGTAACGTAGTGAATTTTTTTGACGAATAAACAAAACACTCATTTAATGTAGAGGGTCAGAAAATTTGTATACCTATTTACATAAGTATACCTATTCAGATAGATAAAATGTTAAGTAATCTGAGCTTTACCTCTGTCCACGACTTTGTCCTTGTGGAACAAAAGCCCGACACACAGTCATACGTACCCAATAACCATGCAAATATCCAAACTTTTGCATCAAATGCAGATGCACTTTGAAGTTCCCGGATTAAGTTTATTTTCCACACCGGGATTATGCTCTTACTGTATGCTGTACATATATTACTGCAACTGGCAATATTACCATTAACCAGCTTAGACCTCGAAACGCATATCCTCAAACCATATTTCAACATTAGAGAAGATAATTCTACAACGAATGTTTCCTGCAAAGGGCACGAAACTCGACTTCAAAAACAGGTGGTCTTATTTAAGCTAATCCGTTCTAATGCCACATCTGTCTGTACCGTGTATCACCTAAACTGCAAAGTATAAAATAAAAGCAGTAAGCTGTCTTCGTTCACGGCCAATTTGTGTCATGCATAGCGGTCATGCATGACTTTTGAAGTCATGGCCTGAATTATGGTGGAGTCAATGCGACAAAACTCAATTGTTTAATTTATTTAATTTGCATTATATAATAATGAAAAATGCACTTATTTTGATATTTATAACTGTGAATTATTAAGCGTGACATTTAACCTACGTTATTTCGTTCTATTTATACAACCCTTCATACTTAAAATGTATTTGAGTAGCGTAGCATTTTTTTAGGATTATAAATATGCTCGACTTTTGTAAAATGAAAGCGAAGCACTATAGTCTATAACGACATGGCCTACTGTTTGTTCAGCGGTATATCTTAAACGCTTGCCTTTCCTGCAGTTTGAATTTATGCCACCGTCTCTGACACATGTTAAAATCCCCGTCGAAATATGCGAGGCGACGACCCGTGACATATTTTTTTCTGACTTTTTTCTACGAGTTATAGTTTGAAATTTTGCGATCGCGTGGGCCTTTACTTTGCAGTCTGTTCAAAGTTCTTAGAAAACTTTTGAGTTCACTGTGACTAGAATTTAATCGAATATCGCTTATCTCAGTTTGGATTTATATCACAGACTTTGATAGATTTAAATCACGGTGTGAAATTCTTTTTGTTTTCTGAATTTAATTTACGAAAGGTCTATCTTTTCTAGACCAGTGAATTCTATTATTTAGGTGTCGGTAATTATAAAGACTTTCAAGATAGATTTCAAGAGCTTTTTTATATTTTATCTACGTCTGGCGAAATATGAAGCCGGAACCACTCGAGTATCAAACCGACAGTGGCGCCTGACTTCCTACTTTTAATTGGTGCGTCTTTCCGTCTTTGCTTGACCCAAATATCATGTCTCCGTTATCGCATCTTGTATCTATTCATTTCGTTCCATATTTTTGACTCGACTCGACTAGTCCTTCGATCATGGCTCCGGCTGCCCACTGTAAGTATCTACCAAGCTTTCGTGGTTAGACCGGTCCATAGAGTTTGTTGCCATGCCTTGAAAAATATTTTTTGTAATTCGAACAAATTCGTTCACGAATGACTGGCTAATAAAAAATACGGCAGCCGTTTATTGCTTTTGTTCTTGACTAATATATTTCCAAATTTCAACAAGATACAGTTAAATTTAGTAAACATTTTTATCCTCATTTTTTACCGCCTTTAAACGGAGCCTTTAAAGTCTTAAACCATTAGTCATAATTATTCAGAAAAACCTCATCATGCGTAAAGATCGTATCATTCAAATCATACGGCATTTAATTATTTCACGGCTGTCATTCAAACGTGGACTTTACCCATCCCAGTTTTTTTTATAAAAACTCCAATAAGTATGAATAAATTTATATTTAGAAAATTTTTTAGTCTTCTAATACTGACTCTGTTAAGGTTTCTAAGTGTAACTATAGACGTTTGTTACATTACAATGATGATACATAATGACCCTCAGTTTCTTGCTGTATCTTCTGAGTAGTGGTTATTTTTCCGATACGGTGGTAGAGTCATTGTAATAATTGACGTTCATAAGTGCGTCTGTGATGCCAAAAATTAATAAAGAATTTTTTAACTTCGAACTTGAACTTTATGAAAATTATTTTACCTAACCTCAGAATTGATTTTAGAAACGGGATATTTTTTTTAATAAATATTCAAGAATTTTTATTATATTGGATTATGGATTATATTGTTTGCATTCCGAGTATGAAACCAATATGACTGCCTTAACCCAATTTGATAATTAATTTTTAGAAAAACAAAACAAAAACCAACTCAAGACTTGCCTATACTTTATGTTTTTGTTGATTTTTTCTAACAAACTACAAAATTTAAATAGGACCACCTCTGAAGATCAAACAAAAAATAATCATCAAAATCAATTCATAATTGGCGGAATATTCGCGAAACAAACATAAAAAAAACATACAGTCCAATTGAGAAGCTCCTCCTTTTGAAGTCAGTTTAGTTCTCACTCTCGTCTTTGTATAATTAAAAAATATTTTTAAAATAATATGACGTCATAAGTCATGATAAGGTTACCGGCGGCGACGCAGTCGTTATGGAGTTGACATATGGCTGTCAGAATTAGTCGGATTAGTGATTTCACGGAGTTTGGAACCGGTGGATCCAATTACGGACGGAAGAACAGTGTAATACAGCAGTGTAACTCCAAACAAAAAATCCTAACCTTTCTACACACAGAATTAAACAAGTTTTTGGAAACTCATTTTTGATCTGTACAGTAATACAATTCTCGCGGCGGTCTTTGACAATATGAATAGTTTAATATTCACTGCGCTGCATTTAATAAAAAGTTACGAGTTAACGACACACCTCGGTGTGTATACTGTAAGGCACTGTGAGTGTAATGCACTTTATATGAGTGTCTTACAAATTGTAAGACTATTTTCATTGAATTTTTATTCATTTTTTATTTACTCGGTTTTGGAACCGACCATAAAAATATTAAGTAGAATAGATAGTACCTATTCAACTAGGTACTCTACTCAATATTTTAGTCCAGTATTAGTTTAGTCATTATGTGTAGGTAGGTAGGTACTTAAGAATAATAACATCATGAAAAGAGACTAAGACTGTAGAATTAGTAAGTAGAAATTATCAACACTAAAATAACTACGGCAAATAACAGAACTACTGAACTAAAGTAAATACCTAAAATTAAACTAAAAATAAATTATATCTAAATATATATGTTAGTCTAAGGTATTTATGATATGGGCCTCTGATGCGTTTACTTATATGTACTCTGTTATTATTGCCTGAATTAAACAAATAAATAAAAAAAAATAAAAAAAATTGATCCACAGGTAGTGTAATGTCAAAAGACACTGCAGTTTTGCTACTGTCTATACAAATACTGTAGCACGAGAATTACTGAAAAAAAAACATTGCAATTGGCTTTAAAAATGGAACGCAATCTGAAATGTCATGTGTTGCGGCTTGCGGAAGTTGAATTAAGTTTATGAAATGCAGATGCAAAACATTGTAAATTGGACCGAAGCGTAATCGGCTTAAGATCAGTCTTGTATCATTAAAGTATGCTATCGTATGTTCTTAATTCGAAATTGAGGTTCAAGAATTCCATTAAAAATATTTAAAAATTAAAATTCGACGTTAAGAGTATTTTTTACTCAACTGAAGGAGGATTGTATTTTTTTATATTTGTTGCCACAGAACTCCGTCATTTATAAGCCAATTTGGAAAATTTGCGTTGGATTCAGTATAGCTAAGTCAAAGTCAAATATAATTTATTAATACACACAAAAGTGCACTTTTTAAGGTCATAAACACATGATACAATAAAATATTTTAAAAACTGTATTTTATTTTAACATGACTTTGAAAAAAAGGTAATATCTTTACCCATTTCTTTCCTACAAAGTGGTCCCATATAAATTTCATCGATATTCGACTTTGGACTTCGAAGATACATCAAAATTGAAGTCGGTGTTTGTGTTATAACATGAATTATCAGCTCGAAAATTCGATATTTAAAGTTAAAAACACTTATTAATATATTTTATTTCTATATAGAATAACACTTTGATGTTATTTTTTACATAATACTAAGTTGTACTATTTTAACCTGCAAATATTTGTGTTAAATTAGTTACATCGAACAAAACTAGATGGCGCTGGCGTCGAGTTAGCCCGCGGTGGCGTTTCATTCGTGACACGCGTGATGTCATGCACACTTTTTCGTTTGAGTTAACTTTGCGCAGAGGCAATATCGTAACCAATGAGGTTAATCCGAGGTGCGATTATTGCTAGTTGAAAACTTTACCAATACCCCGCCATGTGGACGTGAAACACCGTCCGCTACGGCAATTTTTGAATGGCCGTTAAGGCTTAATATACCGCTCAGATAGTTGGATGGAAGAAAGAAACATAATGATGTTCTTTCTTAGGTCAGGCGAGTAGTTGCAATATTATGGTAAATAATATAGATGTTGGGCGTTATGCGACTTATACGAATGTGCACTTCGTAAAATTGTGCATTTCGCAATTGATGCACTTTTCCCAACGTGCACTTCTCATAAAGGGTACTTCTTTATAACGATCCCTTCTCAAAATGTGCACTTTTTGTAATTGTTTACAAAGGCTGAATACTACCGTAATTATCTTTAAATAGAGTTGCTTTGCGCAGCATTAAATGATGACAATTTTGGTAGAAGTGCACGTTGTGAGGTTGGTTAAAATAAAATAAAACTAAAATAAAAAAAATTTTTTTAGTTATAAATGTATATGTATTTCGAAGTCAGACAGCACATTTATAGATAAGGTAAGTACATTCATGACAATGATGATTATGCAATGTTTGATGTTTGTTCAGTCAAGTAGTCTTTTATACAAAATGATCGTAAAATAATTCATTTTATAACAATAAAATACCGTCTTCAATTCTAATGTATCTTCGAAGTTCACGGTCGAATATCGATGAAATTTATATGGGACCACATTGTAGCTATACTGAACCGAACGCAAAATCATTTTCCAAATTGGTTTATAAATAACGGAGTTCTGAGGTAACAAAACTAACAAACACTACAAAAAAAGGGAGAAAAATATAATCGAGTTGAGAACCTCCTCCATTTATATGTTTTTTTTTGTATGTCATATCGTAGCATTATATTTAATAACCATCACATCGTACCTAATATGTGTCTTAGATATATTTGCTTTTATTTACCTTATGTAAACTTGATTAGTTCTAGAAATACTTATAAACGTGTTATGTTAGCTCATAGCCACAGTCCGTTTATTTGAGTTTATTTCCTCTCTTTGCATCTGGAAGAGATCGCTTTTAAGCGATGAGACCGCCCATTTTGACACACATTTAAAGATTAATTTATCATTGCATTTTAATTAACTTACTGGGCTGAAGTGTCTTAAAAAAAATTGTATTCTATTGTCTTGTAATTATATACCTAGTTTTATGACTAAATTCCGAGTAGACCAGCGGCGTAATTTTTCTAAACTTTAATTGTTGGGTGTTAAAATGCTATCAATGTGTAAGAATTAACAACGTGAGAGATTGTTTATGTTAAAAACAACAAAACAATAAAATTACAAACTGAATTCCTTTGTACCTAGTGTGTTATGAGGGGTTATCTGTAAGAACCGGTCCCCTAACTTTTTTTATATAATTTTATGGTGACCCTTATAGTATACAAAATTAATTATGCCTAGTTGTGGTATTATTTTACTCGCAATCCATTGTTTACTTTCGCTGATTAATTATATTTTATTTCTTTTGGGAATAATATTGATTTTTAAGAAATATTTTAAAATCGACTCATGCGCAGATGTGTTACGTAGCGCCATCTATGTAACGTTTGATGAACTAATTAAAACCGCCACTCTCCACTAGGTGGCACGTTTGTTGATGCATTAAGATTTTTGAAATATATTTTATTAATTGTCCGATGCGGCTATCGATTTTGATAAATAAATAGAAAAATACCTTTACTTACTCGGTAAAAAAGTAATGTAGTTGTACACTTAAAAAGTACTATAACATTTTTTTTAAACAAACTTAAAAAAATCTATACTAATATTATAGAGGTGGTTTGTACGTATGCACGTTTGTAATCTATGGAACTACTGAACCTGTTTTGAAAATTATTTCACTGATAGATAGCTACACTATCCCTGAGTCATACAGGCTATATTTTAGAAACAATAGAAACATTTGCCTGGAACCCTATAAATTAAATTAAAAATAAATCTTACATTTAGTACATATTTGAATAGAACTAGAACTACAATTATAAAATTATACAATAGACAAAAATAAAAAGACATCCATAGTGCTCTACCATGAATGAATTATATCTTACCCCAGTGAACGGATATTTCTTTCCGTTCACTGCCTTACCTATAAAGCCTTACCAAGAACTGTCTATTTCAAAATTAATCTGTTAATTGTAATCTATCATCTCAATCCCGCGTCAACCGTTTTCCACCCACCATTATTTATTCAAAACTTTAATTAAAACAATTCGAGTTATAACTCGAAAATTATTTCATAATTTCCCTTTTAAGCCAGCCGTCGACTAAACAATTCCTTACAGTTCATCAAAATTAATCTAACCTAATCCACCCTGTCTCGAGTAAAACAAAGATATTGCAAACTGAATAACAAGAAGTGTAGATTGAAACTCAGGGGATGAATTTGCGGGCTGGAACGCTGCAACTTACTCATTGTGTACCTATTTGCTCTGAATCAACGTTGATCACACCAGAATCGGGCAGTTTATAATTATTAGTATAGTATCTTTTGTTGGAAGGAAATCGGGATTGATAAGTAGTAAACATTTAACAAATAAAAAAAATGAGAATATACCAGATTGATTATAAGTAAACGGAATTGTTCTAAATCTAATCAAAATTGTAATTTAAGATACTTTATTTCTCAAAAGAATTAGTAATTTTAATAAAGATACTAATTTTGGCAGAGATGTATTATTAAATAAGGTTACAATTACGTAAGTTTTTACGAGTTCGCTCATTAAATTGTCAATGACAATTCCTTCTACTAAAAAAAACAGATGAGAAACGGTCAAAACATCGTCCCCTACGTTTTCATCTTCTAGAGTTTGCCGGCTCACCCCCACTCTATAATCGTCGCTTATTAAACTCCCCATAACAGTTGTTCGAGTAACGATCGAGTTTCCGAAGTAAACATTCGATACAAACTTTCCGAAATTATTCTAAGGAAATAATTGATCAACCTCTATTAGGAAATCCGAGACAAGTTTATGAAGGTTTGTGTGTAATGAAAATGGATATCTTGATTGGTTTAAAATATTATTAGAAGTGTGTAATTGTTGACTTTCTATTTATGGATTGGTAAATGGAAAACTGGCCAACAGCCCGATGAAATGCCCTATGCGCTAGTCGGACTAAATCCACACCACACTCAACATAAATATGTCAGAAGCCGTACAAATTTCCGAACGCCAGGATAGGTGGCGCAATATCATAACGGATAAGGTGATACCATGATGTGGTCACGACCCCCAGTATTGGGGAAACGATGCAAGGATGCTTACAATCTAGAAATCTTCAAATCTCGAGTGAACAGATACTATCTTGGCAAGCGTGCTACATCGTCAACCACATCGTACCTTACTATCAGGTGGTCAAACGCAAGCCAATAATGAATGAAAAGAAAGGAGCAGGATCTAAATCAGAGTTATTGTAAATTCCCAAGTAAGGCACGGGGCTTATATTTTAAGGTTCAATTCAAATTTACCAGATAAAATTTATGGAGAACTAGCTGCGCCCTGCGGTTTCAACCGTGGTTTTCTGGAATCAAAAGTAGCTTATGTGTTAATCCAAGGTATAAGCTATTTCCATTCCAGATTTCACTCAAATCCGTTCAGCAGTTGCGGCGTGAAGGAAACAAACACCCTTACACACCAACATACAAACTTTCGCATTTATAATATTAATGTGATATATTATATAACGGTATATAGGAATATAGGACGATGTTGTATTTGCTTTTTATTTTCAACCTGGGCCCTAATTTACTATGACAACTTGGCGATTCCTTGCTTCGAAACCACGTCGATTTCTTCATTAATAAACGATATCTGCGAAATTTGTATTCTCTATGACGCATCATATATATGAATATATGAATGCGTCATAGAGATGTCGTTTATTAATAAAGAAATCGACGTGATTTCGAAGCAAGGAATCGACGTGATTTCGCCTAGTTTGGGGCCCAGGAAAGTTATGATACCAGTAGAGTTCTCTTTGCCTAAGTTACATTCGTATTCAACGCTGTCAATACCAACAATCGTTTGATATTTGACCGTTAAATGTCTTGGGGTCTCCCCTCGTGTTTCCCTAAAGACACAGTTTATGTGACAGTAAGCTACAGTATAGGCGCAATACAAACAGAAGCACAAGTTTAGTAAACAAGGGGAGTTTGCTGCATTGAAACCCGTATGTTACTCAGTGTCTACCAGAATTTTGGTAATCGATTGTTAAGGTAGGTCTTTTGTATTTTAGTAGGTATGGGCCTGACGTGTAAACTATAAAATTACTTTGAATTGCAATCGACCGCAATGTGGTACTGCACTCTCATCTGGTCGTCATCATGAGACCCATGAGACAGCTTACAATTCCTGAGTGACCATTAATTTTACCGGCGGCAGGACGACACAGCAATATATGCACAATACAATTTCATGGCAAGGAACTATACTACCAATGACTTGTATAAATCAAGCAAACAATGTAAAAGACAAAAGCGTGAATGTGTGCGCAAATTAAATTGAAGCATTTTGTGCAAAGTTGACCTTTTCATATAAAATGTACGATACGAAAGGGCAGCAAAACGACACGCGCGTTAACTTATACTATCGAAATTGCTTCGCGTGATCGTAAATTGTTCTTATGGCAAATTATTTGAGAACCTATATTGTGAAGGGTAAACTTGTTTGCTTTGATTTATGCCGTTTTAACTGCGATATTTTGAGAGTTAGGACTTGGTAGAGTTGTTGAGACTTTCGTCAGCTTTTTCTTCGTCGCAACGACTGTAGTCAAACCAAACAAAAGTATGCTGTAAATGGTGGATTTCTATTATATAAATTGTTTGAGAAGCTTTACTGTATAGGACAGGTTAGTTTCATTTTATCCAGTTCTAACAATTTGAATCTACATATACCAAGAAAATTGTTACTAAGCATATCAGACTTAATATCTGATGTCTCGGGGTGATGAGCGCAATGCAGCGCTACGCTAGTACTTATTAAAAGTTCTGGTGCACTGCAATTGTTATGGGTAGGCGTGGCACTTATCTATTAAAAAAAAAACTTCAGTTTCGAGTCATGACCGTGATGATCCGTAACTTATAGTTTATGGATGTGTAGGTTGGTAGCATTATTGAGATTTCTTATCTATTGAAACTTTCCTTATAAGCCTTCCTTACTCTCAACCGTAGTTCGTATTTTATTACTTGATTTAAAATAGGTGTATACTATCAGATTATTATTCGAGGCATCATCCATGGCTTGAACCGCATTGAAAGCGTTAAATTCGTCTTATCATAAAAAGCTGGCAGAAGTAAAAATATTGGTACCTGAGACAGAACTTAGGTGTTTAATGTTAAAAACCTTGTTTGGCGTTTGGTGAGAGATATAAATACAATTATATTTATTTTCTATTATCATGTCCACAATAATCTTGATATTTGCCTCTCCCCATATTGCTGCCAGCTTCTCTATCATTACTATCGAAAACACCTAAAAGTGACAAAATGGAACCTATTATTTATCACTTCGCCATAACACCATAACCGACCTCATTATTTTTAACGAGCCAGCGTTCGACGTGCCAAATATCTGCCCAATTTAGTGGAAAAAAATAAAATAGCTAAAATATTATACGTCCAAAAGGGGCGCTATTATGGTTTCATTCAATCGGGAGTCAACAATAGGTGACGAAAATATGGCGGTGAATTGTTCTGGCGGCGGTATTTATGGTTATTTTGTAAGCAATTCATATCAATTTGTACATTCAATTTTGAATCAAATTCTTGCTATCTTTGACGTATAATGGAAGATATTATTGTTCTTCACGTATATTATACCCTAATTTTTTTAGAGAGAGTGTGGCTCAGTGTAAGCACGTGCTACTTTCGATCTGACGCACCCGAGTTCGAATCACGCTGACCTCGCACCACTGACTTTCTTAAGCTATGTGCAGATTTAATACTTGCTCTAAAATCGGTGAAGGAAAACATCGTGAGTAAACCCGCATGTACAAGAAATCACAAAAATTCAAGGACATGTGATATCCACCAACCCGCACTGGGCCAGCATGATGGATTATGGCCCATACTCTCTCTATGAGAGAAGGCCCGTGTCCTAGAAATAGGAACGTGATGGGCTAATGCTGTTTACGACAAATTTTAGCGCAATTGAACCCCGTTTAATAACACGTACAGTATGTATAAGCTGTGTTCGGATCTCATCATGCCTTTAGTTCCACAATGTGACTCCCAATAAATGTTGAATTCCCAAAATGTGAAATTTATAAAAACGTTGACATGTGAGTATGGACCAAAAGCCTTGCGGGCACAATGCGGCTTCGTTAACCTACGTATAGTATATATAGAAGAGGGGCTCGCTCAGGCAGTCTTGGACAAACGATATTGCGGATAAAAATCCGTGATAAAATCGACCTTACGATATTGTCCAATATATTTTATGTGCTGGCTATTATTTCACAATAACCAATCAGTGCCATACATGTCACTTGCCTGACGCACCCCAGTTACGGTGAATCTGCACTATCGTTATGGTCTCTAAGTTCGCTATAGAAAGGAAATGTTCATTTATATAAAACGGCTAAGACTCACGGTTAAACGTCGAAATTACTTCAACTGAGCAATTTCGAGGTTTAACCGTAACATTCAACAAACATTTTATATCAATTATGTATAATACTTACAAAACTTTTCAAATAAGAAAATGTTTTTGACCACTTATTTACAATTTCCGATGATGTATATACCGTTACATACCGTTCGTTATCAAAAAAATATTAACCAATTTATAGAAAGTTTTGTATGAGGTACCCATGATGATGTTTGTTTCTGTTTCGAGAATAACAAATACAAATTGGCCCTTGGTAGGGTATTGACTTTATTTCATAAATGTAAAATCATAATTTGATGTCGTTCTTAAATTCTAAGTTGTTCTGACTTGCAATTTTAATCTTCAAAACATCTCATGTCGTCTACACAACACAGAGCCAAAGTATTTTGTTATATGCAAACAAATCTTTAAATTATAAAAGCAAACAATTCTCTACCCAGTTAAGTGGATTGAATCAAACAACATTAACGGGAGTGACTCCCCGCACTGGTGTTTACGATAAAAAATGTGACTTTCAGAACAATTTTTGAGGGAGGAAACAATTACTTTACCCTTTGAAATTTTTATGGAAAAAATGTGTTTTCGATTACGTTTATTGAAGCGTTGAAATGCTACTAAACAGGGAATGTTATCGAATGTAGCTCTAAAACCGAAATAAAATGTGAAATATAAGGATGAAGGGAAAAAATTGCTTACACTGGAGCTTAAGCAAAGAATCATTCTAGTACTTTATGTAAAAAAAGTGCTCAAGCAAAATTCGAAATTACTTGGCATAATAAATCTGGCAGTGGGAACGTAATGGGCTGATGATGATTGATGATGATATCTCATGTCTCGAGGTGATGAGCGTAAGTTTTCATGGTATCAAAAGTTCTGGGTGGCCTAACTTGGTAAGCGTGGCGTTTATCATCAGGCAAAAGACATGAGCATCTCTTTGCTTAGTTGCGTCAACTTTTTAACGTCCCACCATTGCAAAATCAACACGAACATTCCAAACTACATCCAGTAAAGCAAACATTAAACTATTCCTCACTCTGGTGGCGTTGCGGGTGTATAATAAAATGAGAATACCCGCAACTTTGCTGCAATTACACAAATTGAATGTCGTCGCCGCGATTCATTGTGTGGCGACGAAAACAACATAACATAAACAGTACCAGTAGTGCCATAAGGATGAATACGGCTAAATTTGGAACTAACACTGTTATCTTATAATGGGTGGGTACTTGACCGTTTGTGTGGTATTTATGTCTAAGTGCAGACGTGCTTAGGAAGGCACCGGTACCGGTTGTTGTCTTAGGACAATACAGTGGTAGGCCATGTCGGAGGCCTTCGGGCGGTCTATAACTCGGACACTATGGTTGGCCCTACATGATAAGAAGACCTTATAAAGATAATTCTAATCACAGAGCAGCGCCTCCAATCCATGTTCATGCAGGCTCTTTTGGCATTATACAATATACATGCTTACCTAAATAGAGATTTGTGCCTTTTGGTGTTGTAACTTTTAGTGAATGGGGACCAGTTCAACGTATTTAAAAAAATCTGTTGATCGCCTGGTCTATGCTACATGAAATAATGGTAATCATATTAGGTCACTAAATTTAAACAAAAGAGCGTCTTAATCACAATGAAAATACATTTTTATTTATTTATTATACAATGGGTTGCAAGATGCTTAGCTCACGGCACAACATCTTGGAGAAAGTGACTGTGATCATTTTAGGCTATGTATACGACTGTATTGGCCTATTAGGTGATCCAATTACTTTTATTATAAGTAGTCTTGCCTTTAATATTTATCTGTCAAGAGTTTTTAAGAACCTATATGGGTATAATATCCTCCTCCTTGAGTCGTGTTCCTCATGTCTGAGGGTCGTGACCACCTCCATCCATTGTCTTCTCTTTTATGATGTTCCGCCATCTTCCTCTATTCTCGGCGACGTGTAAAGCGTCATAAATGGAAGTGTCAAGTACAGTGCGGATCTGGTCAGACCAACGCATCGGGCTGCGACCACGAGATCTCTTGCCTGGGTATAATAGAATAAGTGCTAATTCCACAAATCTATCCAGCACACATTGAAAGCTAGGATTTATAGAACTATGACTTATTAGAATTACTTTGACGTATACCTAACTCTAGTTTCCCAAACAGCTTATTAAGAGCTGTGACGGAATTTCTAGGAAGCCTTTCCACACTGTCGAAATAGCTAGCTTTGTGAACACCAGGTTTTTGCAAGGTTTTCTCCAAATGCCTTTGATGTTGATTAGATTCGACTTATGCTAAATCACTCATGATTTAAGTTTTTAGCAAAAACATCAGAAACTTAGTTTGTAGATTCCTTCCCACATTTTAATAAAGTGAGCATTATAAAAATAAATATTTTTTTTCAATGTATTTTTATTTTATTTATTTTTGCAATCCAAACAGTGCCTTAGCTAATTTATGTTAATACAATATTTCTTGTTTATAAGGCCTAATAGGTCATACAATACAACTAAAGTACTTAAGTTAATACTAGCATGATAACATAATATAATAATATCTATATAATAAAAGAACAGGGTTTTTTTCTACAATCATCGCACAGCCGAAACCGCTTAACATAGAAACCTGAAATTTGGACCACGTATTTTAAAAGTAGTGAAGGCGTCATTTAAGAACGGATTTTTCGAAATTTGACCTTTAAGTGGGTCAAATGGGGTCATAAAGGATGTATGGGGAAAAAAAATTCTTTAGTCGTACGGTCACGAAACTTTGGCAGTGTACTATGCAAAAGAAATTAATGAATACGTATATCACAGTTTTTTGAAAATCAACCCTTAAGGGGGTTTTAATGCGGTTTTTTGATTGGAATGCGGAAACTATGATGTATCCTACGGTGATTGTTTCTTGACCAGTAGATACCAAACTTTGCGTGAGCATTTAGCATGTAAATACTAGGAACTTGTTTTCGGCATTTTGCGAAATTCAACCCCTAAGGTCATTTATTGGGGTCGCAAAATTTCCATGGTGTAGGTTTTTTTAGCAAAGTTATGAAACTTAGTAACTTGACTAAACGTAAGCATATAAAAATATAGTTTCAGTAACTTTTCAAAAATCAACCCCTAAGGTAATTAAATAGGGCCACAAAGTTTGTATGGAGTAGGATTTTTTATTAATGCGACACTGTAGCTACAGCAAAGAAACAGGGTAAATAGATTAATTTTGATCAAGTTTAAAAATAAGTTTTCAGCATTTTTCAAAAATCAACCCCTTACTGGGTTAAACGAGGTGGTAAAGTTTACATTATAAATCTTTGTTTATAGCGATGAAACTTGGTACATACCTGACAAAACATTATTAGAATGTGATTTACCATTTTTGAAAATCATCCCTTAAAAGGGTTAAACAGGGTGGAAAGAGAAGATTATTATTTTCAAGCTACAACGATGTAATGTAGTGTACGTGGTAAACTAATGAAATTATAGATGTGTATTTCACCATTTTTTGAAAATCATCCCCTAACAAGCCTAAGCGGAGTGGTAAAATTTGTATAGAAAATCTTTGTTTATGAAGTTTCGTGGCTATGATAAAACGTGGTAAAAGAAGATAATAAAAACGTGATTTACAATATTTGAAAATCATCCCTTAACAGGGTTAAACAGGGTGGAAAGTGAAGATTATTATTTTTAAACTACAGCGTTGAAATGTGGTATATGTGCTTAGCCAATGAAATTATAGATATATATTTCACATTTTTTTAAATCATCCCCCAACAAGCGGGGTGGTAAAGTTTGTATAGAAAAAATCTTTTTCATTTATAAAGTTTGTGGTTATGATGAAACTTGGTACACAAACTTAGAAAAAGGAGATAGTTAAAACGTGATTCACATTTTTTTTTAATCTACCCATAACCAGGTTTAATAAGGGTGAAATGAAGTTACATTTTTGAAGCTACGACGATGAAATTAGGTTCATGATATACTCAGACAGATAAACTTTAAGCACCTGTTTCATCATTTTGCTGGAATCATCCTTAAACCGGTTCAAACGGGGTGGTTAAGTGTATATGGAGAATCTTTGTTCATGAAGTTATGGCAATTAAATTTGGTACACATAGTAAACAAAAGAAATATTTTTTTTGAAATTCACCCTCTAACAAGGTTAAACAGGGTGGAAAGTATCAAATATATTTCAATGCTACGATGTTGAAATTTGTTATAAATATTCAGCCAATAAAATTCTAAACACGTATTCCACCATGTTTTTAAATCATCCCCATAACAGGGTTTTACAGGTTGCTAAAGTTTGTAAGGAGAATTTTTGTTTATGAAGTTGTAGCAATGAAATTTCGTATACAGACCAAACAAAAGTAATCAATTAAAATGAAACTCACTATATTAATGAACTTCTAAAAACGTTAAACAAGGTGGAATTTAACATTTTTTCTAAACCTGCGACGGTGAAATTTGGTACAAATACTAATCGAAGATACTATACGCACATGTTTTACCACTATTTAAACATCTTTAAAGGTCTAAACGGGATGGCAAATATTTTAGTGAAAAACCTTTGTTTATTAGACACCTTACTACCTTTACCTTACGATACCTTTGGTTATATAGGTGAATGCAAAACTTGGTATATAGACTAGGCAAAAGAAATTAATTCTAACGTATTGCAATTTTTTGCAATTTCTTTATTCTTACAAGACTTTAATAGACTTTTAAAATGCAACATTCAGAAAAGTAAGAAATACTCAAGGTGTAGTCAATCGAAGATTTTCAAATATTCAGCAACTTTTGTCGTTGACCGTACGTGTCGCAAATCGGGAAATGAGGATATCTGAGATTTCGCTAAATTCCTAGGGATGGTATAATCATGTATAGGAAGGACCACTTCTCCGCGGTCCGACTAGCGTTTACCCCTAGAGTGTACATATATAAAAAGCGCGGAGCCAGAAGCTCGCGAGGAGTTCCTGAGCAAAACGAGTGCGCAAGGCCAGAATGAAGCCAAGGGGAGAGGTGGCGAGCGTAGCGAGCCGGCGACCTCCCGAGTGGAGTTATGGTCGAGTGCGCGAGTGGTGCGAAGGGATGACAAAGCGAGAGTTCTGGCGAGAGCCTATTTATTAAAACTGTACGTCGTATCCCTAGGGATTTCATGAAATCCCTGGTATCCTCATTTCCCTGCGACATACAATATTTTTTCTGGAGCTACGACGATTGACTTTTGGCCAAAATGCTTACATATACATCGTCGACCGCGTCGTCACTTTCCATCAGGTGAGACTGTGGTCAAATGCTAGCCTATAAGGTGATAAAAAAAAAAATCCCCTGACAGGTTTAAACAGGTGGTAAAGTTTGTAAAGAAAATATATGTTTACTAGCTGACCCGGCAAACGTTGTTTTGCCATATGAATTATTTCTAGAGTATGAAAATATATTTAATTTATTGAAGGTGTGTGCGTATGTGGTATATGAGTGGAAGAGGCATGGACCGCTGTGAACGATGGCGTAATGAGAAAATAACAACACAACAAATACATTTTTTTTAATTTATTGTATAACTTTTATTTTTAAATTATATATACAACGAATTCTGTATATATTAGTCAACAGTATTAATCTTTTATTGCAATGGAGTGTACAATATAAACTTGATATTTTGCTGCTCCCAAGCGGAGGAGTTTGGCAAAACGGAACCCATTGATCAGCTATCGACCTAAGTTAAAAAGTCCAGTTAAGTTAAGTAACCAGGCGAGGTGAGTCACTTCACCCTTGTTGTGCACATACCACCAGTGCGCACAAAGCGCTTCGCTGACTCCTTCATTATACGTATCGCAAAGGAGTGGAATTCTCTACCTGAATACTTATTTCCTTCCAATTACAACCTGGGTCTCTTTAAGACAAGAGTGAATAGGCACCTCATGGGCAAAGGTGCTCCACCTTAGACCGAAACTACGCTTACCATCAGGTGAGTTGTTGTCAAACGTGAGCCCATTTAATCATAAAAAAAAAGATTTTGTCAATTTTTTTTTCACTTGAGAAGACTTTTTTTTTTGGGGTGAGCCACCCTTAACACTTAGGGGTATAAAAATTAGTTATAAACCTATTCTCAGAACTAATGAATATACATATACGTACGGTACGTTTGATACTTGGTCAAAGAAACTATAAACACATGATCCACAATTGAAATTAGGGCTAGAAAATTTGGTAATTATATAGGGACCAGAGTGGCACGATAACGGGTTAGGAAGGGGATGGTAATGGTACAGGAGGGGAACAATAACACGATAGGAGGTTTGCTAGGGAGGACGATAAAGGTTAGGATTGGAATAGGATCGGGAGCAGAGAGGGACGGTAACGGAATAAGAGTGGGACTGTAATAGGATGGGAGCGGGACGGTAACGGAATAGGAGTGGGACGGGGTATCAGGACCAGAGCAGGGCCCCAATTCACTATGTCAACTCGGTATTTTCTTTCTTCGAAATCACGTCGATTCCTTCATTAATAAACGACATCTCTATGACGAATTCATATATTCATATATATGACGCGTCATATAGATAACACAAATTTCGCAGATGTCGTTTATTAATGAAGGATACGACGTTTCCTCGAAGCAAGGAATCACCAAGTTGACATAGTGAATTGGGGCCCAGTACGGTATCGGGATAGGGGCGGGACGATAACAGGATAAGAGTGGAAAGGACACGAAACAGAAGCGGTACGGTACGGTAACGAGATATGAATACGAGCGGAACTCTAATACTTCACTACGCGTACGAAGTCGCGGGCATCAGCTAGTAATATAATATGTATGTATTTAAAGGCACACAAAAATATTTAATGAACACCAATATCAATATAATTACTTATCTCTAGTAAATAAATCAAACCAATGCCCGATAAACTGAATAAAAAGCAATTCGTTCACCACAAAAGAGGAAGAAAACGACGACCGTACCGGATATCCGGTTACGTACTCCAATCAAAGATGGTTGGCAAATTGTGCGCAGCTTAGAAAGATCAGTCGGCATAAAGGGTGACAAAATTCCAATTTTCCTTAACGTTTCGAAGAGAACGGATGATTGAGTTGTATGCCCTTAGAGGTTTCGTATAGGGCTGACGCGATATTTTACTTCTAAAAAAACTGCCTCAAGATCACGTCTCAAATGCAATCTAGCAACATTTTAAAGACGCTACTCAATTTGCCAGACGGTTTGTCTTCTGATATCTAACTGCAAGTAATTTATTCTGTGTCTAGACATTGGGTATCTAATCCGTTTCTGACGTGTCACGTGACTTAAGAAAACCAGAACTATAAATGAAATCGTAAGATGGTACATAATTTCTTAACTTCAGTTTTAGCTGCATCTCCCTTGTTATCAAAACTAGTTTAAGTTAATCGTCGGTCACTCTAAATTACAAAACAATTTCGAATCTTATTTAAGTCGTTAGATTTATGATATATTTTATCTGTTGACGTTATTTATACTGCATTTGAATTTTTCAAAAGTATCGATTGTTTCTTATTGAAGCGATGTAAGAATATGTAATTTAGGCTAGATAAAATTCTCTGTCAAAAAGTCTCTCGTTTTATGTGACAGCCCTAAGCAAAGCTATAGCTGAGAAATGTAGGCTAGACAGCGCTCGGATTTTATGTTATGATTTACTTCACACCCGCCTGCCTCTGTGACTTTACCGATTCAGACGCTATTTGAAAATGTGCACTGCTTGGAAAACCTTATTTTAGAAATACCTTATTTGGTGTGCTCCAGCGAAGGTGTAACTTATTCGCTTTGAGCCAACAAAGTTTTATTTTCGATACAGACTACATAAGTACAACTATCTCTATATGTAGGTACTATGTCGGTGGATTTGGGTTTGATTTACTTACTAGCGGTTAGAAATTAATCAATATAATAATATATTGTCGTCTACAGTGATGATAGTCTGGTGATCTCGTTCTAAATACATACGTATATAGCTATATATTATCTAGATACATATGTATATAGCTGTATATATATATATAGATGTGTCTATAACAAAAAAATATATAGCCAGCTAAAACTTATTTAATACACTCGAGAGCAATGAATCCGGGTCACTTAAAGAATCCTAAAAATCTCGGAAACTAAAAATGCTAGGTTAATGCAATAAATTGTATTTAATAGACAATGTAATACTCCTTAAATGAAGGTATTAAAACTTCTTAGTTATTGTAAAGTTATATCATAAAAAAATCAAATTTGAAAAAGGGCCACTTTTGAAGATGGAACTACGAAATTACAGCATTTGGTTTTGCTTTTGTTTGTAATCTGTCATTTATGTGGGTACATAAACCATGTTGATAGTGCTCTATATTCATTATTCAAGCTGAAATTATGTCGCTTACGCCTGAAGAATGCACCAGAATACTTACAATGCTGGAAACCGGCCGGAGTCAGCGCGATACAGCCAGGACTGTCGGTGTGTCGCTGTCAACAGTACAAAGAGTTCTCCGACGTTACGAAGAAACTGGTTCTAACCTACGCAGACCAGGAACGGGCAGAACCAGGTGTACCACAGCACGAGAAGACCGATACTTGGTGAACACCATGCTTCGAAATCGCTTTCTCACAGGAACTGAACTCACCAATCAGTTTCGACGCCTCGGAGGAAGTAACCCAAGTGCATGGACAGTAAGACGTCGGCTTGCTGAATCTAACTTAAAACCCCTTAGACCTGCAAACGGCCCTAAACTGGAGCGTGGGCATCGTATTTCGAGACTAAGATATGCCCAGAGCCACGTAAATTGGAGTATTGAAGATTGGTCAAAAGTTATGTTCTCCGACGAATCAAAATGTATGCTCTACAAGCACGATGGAAGACACAGAGTGTATCGAAGACCAGGGGAAAGATTCAAGCAAGCATGCATCGAAGAAAAAGTAGCCTACGGTGGTGGGTCTGTACTTGTGTGGGCCGGAATTTCTTCTGAAAGTCGCACAGAGCTGGTGATCATAGAAAACGGCTCTTTAACTAGCGTAAGATATGTGGAAGAAATCCTCAATGATCACGTTGGTCCATTTATGGTCAATTTAGGTGAGGATGCTATATTTATGCATGACAATGCCCGACCTCATACAGGTAGGATTGTGAATGACTACCTTCAAGAGATGAACATTACTCGTATGGAGTGGCCAGCGCGCAGCCCGGATATCAACCCGATCGAGCATGCTTGGGACGAGCTAGGCAGATGCGTAAAACAACGAAACCCTCCCCCAATCACGCTTCGTGAGCTCAAAATTGCTCTCACAGAGGAATGGGAGAATATTCCCCAAAATCGTATAAGGAACTTGGTGTACAGCATGCCAAACCGCGTAAACGCAGTAATGGAAGCACGAGGAGGCAATACGAAGTATTAAAATTCAAGAAAATCGTAATAAAGTTCAAAAATTTCATGTTTCCTATTTTTGTTTTAAGGAGAGATCAGCAGTTTTTTTCTTTATGTAATTTTGTGTTAATAAAATGTATGGTGACTCATATTTTTTTTACTTTCATTTAAGGAGTATTACATTGTCTATTAAATACAATTTATTGCATTAACCTATCATTTTTAGTTTCCGAGATTTTTAACATTCTTTAAGTGACCCGGATTCATTGCTCTCGAGTGTATTTGCGCCACTGCACTGCGCTTGTCACTCTAAGACATGAGTTTTGAAGGACGTGTGCGTAACATATAATAGTTGCATCAACCTTCAAATTAAAACTTTGTAAAACTGAGAGAGGTGAAAATTTTTGGCTCTATACCAACACTTGGTCACCAAAATTAACAAAGCGATGGTATGTCTCCGGAACTTGGGCCAAAAGATCTACTTACTCATTAAAAACACAAACTTATATTGATTAATATCGTTCATTCATTTCACAGTTCAGACACAGGAAGGTATATCACAACCCCAGAAGCGGTGATTAACGAGAGGCAGAGAAGCGAAGGGCGATTGCGGTGCGTCAGACGCAGTTTGTGGTCAGCCGGCACGGACGCGAACGTGGTCCGCCCGAGTGTCGAAATATAAACAATAATACCGATTCCATGTCATTTTTACATAAAAAGATTGCTACACTTTATGTTAGTACTAAGATAATAAAGGATTGATGATCCATGCCTGGAAATATCATACTTAACATATGAACGGCATTAAACAAGCGTGAGGAAGGTGAAGGGGTGATTTCAGACTGCCGGACGCTGTTAGCCGTCAACGAATAACAACGTGGTCTGTCCAAGTGAAATATATAAAAATTATACCGTATTAAGAACATTTTGAGATTTTAGTAAAGTATTGTTTATTAATTTCAGACACATTAGTAACACATCGAATTCCTAGGATCAGTAGAGAACGACTGGCAGGAAATGAACGACTATTGCGGTATGCCAGTCGCAGTTTGCGGTTAACCAAAACGGACGTGGCCGCGTTCCGTCCAAACACTAAAATATATAAACACTAGGACAATATCGTATTAAGAACTGAGGATTCTAGACAGTTTTTCTTTATTATTGACCTGATTTATAAGCTCAAAGTCACTCAAAGAGTTATGGAGAGAGCTCTGCTTGGGATTTCTTTGCAAGATAAGATCCGGAATGTGGAAATCCGCAAAAAACGAAGGTAACCAACATAGCTTTCAAAATTAGCAAGCTGAAGTGGCAATGGGCCGGCCTTATAGCTCTTAGAACCGATAACCGTTGGGGAAAAAGGTTCTCGAGTGGTGACCACCGCCCCCGACAAGGTGGACCAAGGACCTGGTAAGAGTCGCGGGGAGCCGTTGGATGCATACAGCGAGCAACAGCTCGTTGTGGCGATCTATGGGGCAGGCCTAGGTTCAGCAGTGGACGTCTTCCGGCTGATGATGATTCTTTATTTGTTCCTGAATAATCTAGTCTTTTGAATAATCGTTCAGCACTTGACTGAGGAGCGGTAATGAACGAGCATCAGGAAGTAGATGATGATTGCGGACGCAGTTTACGGTTAACCAGAAAGCACGCGGTCTTGGTCTAATGGCCAACATAATAAAACTATTTATATATTATATATAAATATATAATGTATATATATATTAACAATATATATTTATATGTAAATAATTGATTTGATTTCCTATCGCAATGGTTTTTTTCAATTGAAATAGAAATAGAAAAGGGTCTTTAAAGGTAGGCAACGCACCAGTAATGCCCCGAGTGTTGCAGGTGTCCATAGGCGACGGTAACCGCTTACCATCCAAGCGGGCCGTCTGCTTGTTTGCCTATAAGTCACATTAAATAAAAGAAATTTAATAATACGAGTACGTCTAATATGGTATGGTAAGTAATTATAATATTTATTTGCGGTCTATCACAGTCAGATACAAGTACTTCGAAAAGAAACTTATTACTCAGCGATCGCACAAACTGAGGATAATATTGAATGAACTGTCCGCCACTGCTACCCCGCTGTTCATTCGATTCCTGTGAGTGAAAGCGTTAATGAAATCGATTATTATCCGATTGTCCGATAAATCGTTTGCGGTACACGCTGTTGTAATTAATGGTTTTGTTTTTGTTCGCGCACAGGAAACAATTTCATTCATTCAGACTGTCTCTGAAAATAAGTATTTTCCTATGTACTTATAGGAAAGTTCAAAAAGTTGAGAAGTTATAACAGCTTTCAAGACTCTAAAACATTAAGCACGTGATGTAAAGAAGTACTTTATGTTGGGTTCATAAAGCCCTATTGAACCGATGAATATGAATGTGATGAATTTTAATTTTGTTTAAAACTGTTGTGAAAGTACATTAGTATTGTGGTAATGTTACCTACACGTCGATGTAGATACCTGACTATCTACTTTTACGTAGTTGTAGTAGTTTATTAACAGCAGTAGTATGTAATTGGTGAACCTGGATCAACTCTATTCACATAGAGTACTCTTCGAGTACTCTATGTGAATAGAGTCGCTCCAGGTTCACCAATTACAACATAAAACTCAACTTAAAGTCACTGATCAAATTTAAAAATTACTTACAAATGAAACACACGCTCCTTTCACCTACATTTTTATTTGTAAAGACTATACCTAGATACCTATTCTATCGAATAGATTACTCTATTTGAGAAGAGCTACCCAGTCTATTTGAATAGATTACTCTATTTGAGAAGAGCTACCCAGTCTATTTGAATAGATTACTCTTTTTATCAGCGCTCAATTTTAAAAGACTATACATATCTACTCTATATGAATAGAATTAAAAGCATACCTACAAGTTACCATGTAAATAATATATTAAACATTGCTCTATCTGAAATGTTGCTTGATTGCTAGTCTAACTGGTAAACAGTTTTAAACTGATGCTCTATGAACGGGTTCGATGGACTGATTAGTTTAAAGGTTTTTCGTTTAATTTAGATCTATAGATCAGATCGGTTGGTACCTATTGTAAGTCTTACATATTGATCTTATTTAATAATGAGGAGGTAATAAAAAAAAAAAAACAATGAATCTGTTATAAAACATTTATTATAAAAAATTATTATACACATACATTATTATTTAAACACCATTTTTTAAGACACATAACATTTTTCAGCGCGCACATTGACGAATGGTACATACAACTATATATATCATTAGATAACGTATACTCTTCATATAAACTATTTAAATTAGGGCATTCTAAATCTTCCAAATTGAAAACTTTATTTGTATCGAACATTTGTTTAATCCATTTTACTTTTTCGAGACCTTTTGCATAGATATCATTATTTTTTAAAAGCTTTATAATATCTTTTATTACTACATTTTTAAAATAAGTGTATGGAACAAAACCCTCGTCCCAGTTAATTTTCATATTCCTTTCAATCCACTTCACTTGCTTCTTTTCAGACTCTGTTAGTTCAAAATAAAAGAATGGAGCCTTTATTAGATACACTTGTACATTATCATTGTGCATGATGGCAATTTCTTTCAAAATAAATTCATTTGTTTCAGTTTTAAATCCCTGGACATCAATTATCGTATTTTTCATGATATCTTCCGAACAATGTTACTCAAAGGTTTATACTCCACGATACGGTCGTTTATGATAAGACAGTAGGCAGTCGTGTTGTCAGGAATCACTTGTGCGCTCTCAATTTCCAAACGGACATCCACTGGTCCGGTTTTCAAATTCTCGTTTTGTCGTGAGCAATCAATTACAAATAAAGGGGCTTTATCTTTAAACATTAGCAAATCAAGCAAAGGATCGGCGGAAGAGCTATAGTACGACTGACGAAATTTGACAAACATATCATATAATATACTGTATTTACTGTTATCAAAATTCAAATTAAGGGAGTCATATGGATAACTGTATGAATTTAAAAATAACGTAACGTTAGTTAAATTACAATGATCGAATAAGGAACAATCTTTAGTTTTACTATTTTTTTTATTGGTTTGCAGACCTAAAATAACATATCTAGGTTTTTCTATTTGAGAAGCGGTCTTAATGGACCAAGAATGCTTTGTAGTTTTCGGTAATAATGGGTACTCATATAAATCCCAATTTCTAAAGGCAATTTGTATTGGTCTGTCTTTTTCTAAATGTTTGAGTAATATGAGTCTTTCCCGATCCGATACTTTTAAATGAGGCACACGCCACTGTATTCTTTGTATATCTATTTTAATGCAGTCATCATTATGAAGTATAACACTATTCAAATTTGTATTACTTCTGTTCAATATAAGTTCATGTTTACAATTCATTATGATTTTATTATAATCTTCTGCGAAGCCTATAATCTTATTTAATGGAATAAGCACATTGAAAGAACCATTATTGGTATTTCCATCTAAATTCCACCCCCACAATGCAGCTACCTTACTTTCTCCTTGATTCATTGATATGTAGGATTTTATAGTAGTCGTAATTCCAGCATTTTTAATGCGATCTATTTCAACACCATTAATTTCATATCGAATATCTTGAAAGAGGAACATGAATGGGTTATTAGAAAAATCTACTTCTTTCTTTACTTCCTTTCCAAACGTATCTTTTCCCGTCACGGTGGAACTTGCAGATGGTAGAACGTATACATCTTGTTGATGTATAGGAATCCTGATTTCATCATTTTCTTTGAAGCTGTTATTGTAGGGATTGTAGCTATGTATCTCATAGCTCTCGATTGAATTATCGTATTGAGGTATATCAGTTATTTGAAGAACACTCATATTTTAAATCCAAGGGCTCTTAGAAATTCTTTATTTCTTTTCGTAATTTTTTTAATATTTTTGACACGTCTAGGAACGACGATGGATTGAAGTAAATTAACTCTTCTCACTTTATGATTGGGTATTTTATTAAATAAAATCATCTTCATCTTCGTAAATGAAGACGCAGCTGAATAATTTCTCCTCTGAAGTCAATACACTCACCACGTTCATCCAGAATTTTAATTGTTAAAGATGATATATTTGTTTGATTAACAGGAAAATATGTTATATTTATTGGTTCTTCTATGTACTGATAGCCTGGAGGTGCGTACGGTACAAACTCATGAATAATATGTGAAGGTGATCCGTTGATATATGAACCTTGCACTAAGTCACATTCGATCCTGATCACAGCCACGGGAAGAATGTTGACTGGTTGCGTTGACTCGTGCCATTTATTTGCTTCCAGTTTTCGATTAGAAAATCCTAACATATGACTTAAGCTATTTTCAATTTCAAAATGCACTGGTTGTGTACATAGCAAAGAACACGTTAACGTGTTATTATTTGGTCTAAGTTCGACTTTACAATCCTTAACGTTACTTGTAAGATATTCACTTAAATCGTTTAAATTATAAGCACCATGTGGGATTTTAATTTTTTTATCGCCGTAAGCAAATATATCGTTTTTAGCAGTAATGGTCGGAATGGAGTTAAAAACCGAAAAATGTATTAATCCACACTCATATTTGTTGTCTATTTGCAAAGGTGGATGGAAATGTGTCTCCAACACTGATTTATTTCCCGAGATAGTAAAAGTAAGAGACATTGTGATAGACTGAACTATTTTCTTTATGGCATTGTATTTATTTTATTCGTTTGAGCCAAAATGTCTCTAGGAATCGTATACTTAGATGACCGCAGTTGTATGAGTTATTGCGCTGAAAATTATCATAATTGTAATTAATTTTATTTCCAATGTAATTTACGAATTCTTTCGGTGGTTTCAAATTTCCATAGCTATCAAAATACTCAACATAATCATAATATTTTGCATAGGCTACCCAGTGCGTACCTATATTTTTTGATATATCTAAATTTATAACACCACACTCTTTGCTAAGTGGACGATTTGGTAACTCATCTCTCATAAATACTCCACGAAAGTAAGGTACATGTTTCGTATAATTCATAATATCTATATTAGTAAGGGGTCGCTTGGGTAGCCCATTATTTAGTTTTTTGTTTTTGTTACGCGTATTCCAAATCCATTTTTATGTGGCATAAGATGTAATCCTTTCCCGATACATAAGGCCTCTAATTTTTCATTATGTCTTTTTAACTCTTTCAAACGTTGTTTAGCAGCCTTGAAATCATTAATAACTTTAGTGATTGATGCAACGCCACCCGCTAAGCTCCCGGCAGCAGATAATCCCGCAAATATAGGTATCAATGGAAGAACACCTCCTGTCTTTGGAATGGGGATAATGCGTGGAGGTTTTATGCTTGCATCTGTTGCAAACTCTTTAGCGGCTGCTATTGCTAATTTTAAAGCCATTTTCTTGCACGATGGATTTAATCTTTTCAGATGATTTTTTGTGAATTCGATCACATGTTTAAAGCGCTTCTTAAATCCTGATCCGGAATGTTTCTTTGATGAAGACTGTTTAATTACACATTTTAAGTTATTTTTCAATCCAGCACCGGCGCTTAATTTTGTTAACATGGCTTTATTAACTAAATTAGCTGCAATTTTTTCACCTTTACTAGCATTGGAAGCCGATGCTCGTTTATTTGCCATTTTTAATAAAGTTATATCAGCTTTATGACGATCTGTTAAAGAAAATGATCTATCGTAGGCAATATCGTGCTGTTTGCAATATTCGTCTAACTGATTGACGCCTTTATCCCCCCGAGCTAGTCTTTCACGTAGTTTTGTTCCCGGTCCACAATAATTATAACCAGGTAAATGTAATTCAAAGGGCAAATGATTAATACACCAATTGAGAAGACTATCTTCTTTCATTACCTATATCAGACTGAGCACTGAATTAAAAAAAATGGTCTTAAATATACCTTTAGATTGTATTTTGTCAATCATTTTTTCATAAAATATTAGCTTTGTTTATCCAACTATTTTCATGTGTAGGTAAACCTAACCATTTCACAAATACTTTATTTCCTTTTCTTTTTAATACCCTTTCAACAAGATACACGTTTGGATGATTAGTTTTCTGAAGTTCTTGACCATAAAATGCACCTAAAATAGCATGACCTCTTGCGTCTTGGATAATGTAAGTAATTGGATTAGTTTCTTGTACTTTTATGATTTCAAAGATTTCTGTTGACCAGTTAGGCGTGTATCCTTTTTCAAACGTTCCCTTGTACTTACTAATGCGAACGAAATCACCTTCTTTTAAACGTCTGTTCTTTGTTAGTGTCTTAGATTTTTCAGCTCTCATAATGTAACGATCTAGAATGTTTATTTTATTTTATTATTTACTTTGGCCGGCCATTGATCTATGGTGCGATGATGTGAATGGTTATAAATGTAAAGTAAGTTATCTAGAGTTCCATCGCTCCACTTATAGTTACCCTTCAGACTAAATTCTTTATACATTTTGTTTTTTATTGTTCTTATGAACCTTTCTACGATCGATGCTTTCTTAGTAGAAAAAGTAGAATAATGATTAATAGAATATTTTTGCATTAGCTTTTTAAAAAAGTCGTTGTAAAATTCTGTCCCCAAGTCGGTTTGCAAATTTTTAGGAACGCGACCTAATTTTAACAATTTGTTAAATGCATTGACCACCTGTTCTTTTGACTTAAGTTTAAGTGGGTATGCCCAAGCATACTTCGAAAATGTATCGATCACCGCTAAAATATATTTGAAGCTCTGATTTTGTTTAGATAAGCTTTGCATATCAATAAGATCCGCTTGCCAAAGATCATCTATGTCTTTCATAATAACATGTCTCCGTTGAAAATTCACTCTTGCATTTCTATGTATTTCATTTACTACGCTTGCTTTGCTCATTTTTATGCTTGATTTTATTTTGTTGAATTTGTTGTTCTATTATGGATATTTTCACAACAATGTCTCTGACTAATTGATTTAGTGTTGTAAGAGTTTTAGTTGTGTCTCCTATGACTTTATCCACGTATTCCTTGCTAGCACTATCTTTTGCATCAACAGGAATCTGCAGATTTTTTATACTTTTCTCTTGAGCATCATAATCTCCACTATTTTTATATTGCAAAACACAGTC
The DNA here is from genome assembly GCA_951640565.1 of Petrophora chlorosata. Classification (NCBI taxonomy): domain Eukaryota; kingdom Metazoa; phylum Arthropoda; class Insecta; order Lepidoptera; family Geometridae; genus Petrophora; species Petrophora chlorosata. Next base: position 4,948,850 of record OX621199.1, on the reverse strand, counting down.
AAAGTAATTAAGTTTTTGTCGTTTATGTACTCTAACATGATGTCCAAATTTATCAACATTCATGTTTCGAAGTTTATATTATACTGAATGATATGTTAGAAACGAATCCTATTTATTCTTTTATGATACCAGCTTCTTTTAATTCTTCTACTATAGATATTATTTCATTATCGTGATTGGTATTGCCAGCATTTTTTGAGGCTATCAATAGTTTCAATCTTTCGATTAATTCATTCGGATCATCCCAATAAACTAAATCAGTATTTCGTCTATATTGTTTCAATAAGGGTAGCCCCCCTCCAACTTTATTATCAAATTTATTTTTACTGTCAACAACTTCTAAGAAGAGCGGTTTTATAACTTCTCGATATTTAACACCTTTATCTCCTTTTATTTGGCCATGAGGGTTGAAATCTCGTTTATGAGCACTGGTACGATATAGCATATCTTTGTAAACAAGCCTATCCTGGTCAGTCACTATGGTTATGTTGGGTTTCTTGCGCAGCAAAAGCTCTTTTAAGCCGGCAGTTAATTCATATTGACGGTCGTCGATAATAATCATGTAAGTCTTATCTCTGTGCAAAGGATTTTCAATCATGGAAAACCGTACTGTTGAGTTTCCCATCAAAAGCTTCTTGTTTTCTCTCCTTATTCCAAAAGGAATATTCACTGTATCATCATAAATATCAATAAGATCTTCTTTACCAAGTGATACTTCTAAACCTTTTTGTGATATAGGAGGACTACTTTCTATTTCATCTGCATACTCACATTCCGAAGAATTAGAAAAAAATTCTATTTCAGAATTATTGATTTTACTATCATTCAAATCCTCATAATATTTCGTAGAAGCGCTGACATTATTCATTGAGTTACCCACTTCTTTTGTTATTTTAACTTGTGGTTGTTTAGTTTCTACTAAGGCTTTTAAAGGTTCTGTTACAGGTCTTAACATATGATTCAAGGCTAAATTGGTTTGATCTTCAAGATTTCGCATTTGTTTTATTTTGTTTTTTATAGATTCAGTTGATTTTATTAACTGTTGCTTGATATTTTGCTCCATGTTTGAGATCTCAAAGGATATAGACAACCTCTTTTAATAAATGTAAAAATTATAATGAAATACGCTGAGTAAAACCGTGTTTATATTATGTTAATCATTCAAATTAATGAATATGTGGAAAGATTTTCTGTACCTGCCTTTATTAATTGCACAGTCCTTGTTAATTATTAAAAAATTGAACGGTTTCTTCCATATAGTAGCGCAAACCTTTTTGAATTGGGGCCAGGTCATATCAGAACTCACGTGTTCATCGAATATATGTTTTAAATTAATATCATCTTGTTTAAATATGATCAAAAAGTTTGCATTATCTCGTATCAACTGTTTAGGGATTTTGGAATACGTTTGAGTTAGATAGAAACAATCTAATTGATTGTGTCTTCCCATAGCAAAATAATTACGAATGTTATTTTGATTTTCACATACGACATCATCAAATATCATAATAGAGTTTGCTAAGGCGTCGTTAGGATGAACAACATTCTTGTCATCAGTAAAAATAAAGAACTTTACTTCAGGGATTCGTTTCAAAACATGATTAAGAAAACAATATTTCGTTTGATATGCTGTTTTGGAATATAAATATATGTTTTTAAACTTTAACCCATTTTCATGTAATAATAAACTAAGCATGACGTTAGTTTTACCACAATTAGAAGGCCCACATATAATACAACGAATGGAATTGGGTAGAAGTTCACTATGTTTAACATTTGTTTTATTTTCTGATAAATCGATGTTAAATACATCCAACGACAGGGGTTGTTTTACCAGCTTCATGATTTCGTCTGATGTATTTAGCGTTCGTGTCAGGCTTTTTATATTGCTGTCCTAATTTTTGAATCACTGTATTCGTATTATATGTTAGTTTTGGTTAATGATGTTAAACATCTAATCTATTTATTTATTAGTCATAATTCTATACCTCACAGGGAAGGGGTGTTTAAACTAAATAATTAAAAAAACTTTTCTTAACTCCATATATTATAATATCTTCAATGAGTAGTATAATATTAATAATAATAATGATGCTACTGAATACTGTAATACAAAATGTTTGTCTTAATCTAAAGCTTATCTAAATTTTTTACATATTTTATACATACACAATGTGAAGTAACACTCATTAAAGTAGATTATATACATAAAATATTTTTATTAAAACATTGTTTCATAATGACCCCATGGCAATGTATTGATTTGATTTGTTAGTATTTGTCTCTTGTCATCCTTTCTATTCAATACTAATTTATTGACTTCTTGAGAATATAAAGTATGTTTTATAGATTTTATCAAATTCATTTTACATTTTAAACTTTTATCGAGTTTAAGCGAATCATTATAATCTGCTAACTTTAGTTTTTTTGAAACACATTTTGAGACACCTTTTGCTTTCGTTATTTGTATTTTCAAGCTTTGAATACAATAAAGTTTTGCTCGTAGTCCAACGAATTCCGATATAACATCGCCTCCAAGCTCATCTTTAAAGAGACCAGGAATTTTAGCGTTAACTAAAGGAATTTCATAAGGATTAGTTTCACTATAATTGCTGGTATCAAAATTAAAATCTTCGCCTTTCATATCTTCGTAAAAGTTTTCAGTCTCAATCAGGTACAACAAACTGTCAGTATCTGTATAACACAATGTTGCTTTATCTCTGTACTTGTTTTTAACGTGATCGTAATGAAATTTGTACAAATGATTTTTAGCCAACTCTAAAACTGTGAACCCGATGTATATTGGTTTGTCTAAAACGATCTTCTCAGGATTTAATTGAATAGCTACAAAACTATCAGAAAATATTGAGACATTTTTTAAATTCGGTCTTGTTATAAATTTTTCAGCGCCGATAACTTTATTAGTTGTATTTTTACCATCAATCCATTTGGTAACTAGTTTAACATCGACCTGTTTTCTTTTGTTTTCTATGGTTTTACCAAAAATAGCATTATTTAAAAGTTTGAAAAAGTCTTTTTGAAAGTTAGAAGTAGAGGCTTGTCTCAGTTTAGTATTTAAATCGATATACCTCTTTAAATATCTTTCTTGTCTAAAGCAAATAATACGATGAATTTTTTTCAACACCAAACCTTGCTTTATACATTCTTTGAGATGAACATAATGAATCACATAGAAGTATTTATCGTAAAGATTTGCTACCAATTTTTGTGTCTTTCCACCCGGAGGAATGCATTTTTCTACTGCAAAAGGCAAGTCATTATGAGCATCATGTAAGTGATCTGGATAAAGCAAGTCAACTTCTAATATGTAACCATAGTGACCATCATCAGGAATATTTGATATATCGAAACTAGCGACTTCCTCGGCTGATAAGAAACGAAAATCAGACACAGGTAATTTTTGCATCATTGCGTAACCGTAAAGATTATTACAATCCAGATAAATAAGATAAGAATCTGATTTTGAATCGTCATACTCTGGAAGGTACTTGTTATTTGCTTTCGCATGACGAAGGGAACATTGAGCTAAGCCACCACGTATTCCTTTTTCAAGCATTTGATACATATCTATGTCGTCAATGATATCTAATTGCACTCCAGTGCATAAGAGCATGGCATCCCAGCTTAAGCCTGGTGAGGAAACATAATAAGCGGGATCGAGGTTATAATGCTTCAGACTGCTATTTCTAAAATTTTCAAATATGTCGCATAGCAGTAATACATCGCATTTCAAATACAAATCCGTGTAATCACCAAGCGATTGAATGTTGAAAGCTTGCCATATTTTGTGTGCTCTTATATATTCATCGTCAGAGATATGTTCAAATTTAAGACTGTTATAAAAATCAGCTTTTGGGGGAAGCGCAGTTTCATCATACTTTGACCAAGAATCCATATAATCATATGGGTAAGGTCCTTTATTTCTTAATAATTTAAATTGTTTAATATCACTAAATTCTTTTGACAAATACACAAATTCTGTCTCGACTAAACTTTTACTCAACTGATCCAAACTAGAGCTCAGAAATTGAAACGAATCTATGAATTTTAATTGAATAGGTCGATGAGGTTTTGAGACTTCGATGATTTTTGTGACTGATAAGTATTTTTCTTTAGTTTTAGCTATGATTCTTATGTCACCTTCGTGTTTTGCTAATTCTTGAACAAATAAATGACAGTCGTAGTTACAGAAGTTATGAAAAATTATTGGTACGAAAGGACAAGATTGATACAGCAAGTTACAGTGGGAGTGCGCTGCACCCCTATACTCAGATGTTATGTGATCATGGTCAGCAACTTTATCATCAAACAAAAAATGTTTACAGATATGACATCTTGTAGCATTTCGATACTCATCTTCTTGCTGCGTAGTTAGAGGTGACATCGGTTTTTTATCATTGAGTACACTACTAATTTGCTTTACGTCTTCTATTAAGCAGTCTACAAAAACTTTAACACAATCAGATCCTCGGTACGATACATATTTGTTTAAACTTGAGTCATGAGCACAACAGATATAATAAGCAAAACATGAGGGCTCATGCAATTTGTAAAGTCGCGTATTCTCTGAACAATCTTTAGAACAATTTGTAAGTAAGCTTTCGAAATCAGCATAAATAACGAAATTAATTTTTTGTTGTCGTTCAAAGTGCTTAAAATGTATTTTACTATCTTTTTCAGGTAATGAGAGTAATACTTTCGAACAATTGTGTGAATTATTTTTGGCTTCAGTCGTAAAGAATTGTAAACAAGAATCACAAAAATAAAGTTTACCTTTATGTTGCGTAAATTGACGTCGGACTAAGCGTTTGAGATCTTTAATTAAACAGTAATGACCAACACCGTTTTTCTCAATATAAAGCAAATTAATGTGATTTTGTTGTTTTGAATTCGTTAAATAAAGAGGACCAGTGATATGGCATTTTTTATCTAATCCATATATATTTATACTAATGTTTGAGTTATTCTTTTCAAATGTTTTTATATCACAAGGAGATGGTGGAAATGCCATATTCTTTGTATTCAGAACGTTGGCATAATGTGGATACGAACTTGTTCGACACACATTGTTTTGTGATGGGAATAATGACGCGGTAATACACCATAAAAAGCATTTGTCGTCATCGTTCTTAATATTCAAACAACTTTTAGTATTCGCTATTCTCGGAGGCAATGGAATATAGGTACCACCACGCATGGGATTATATTTATTTATGTTGATCTCTAAATGACTCATAGATTGAAAAGACCACCCAGATTTACAATGATTAAATTCGGCTAATTTTTGATTGAAAATATTTAATATATCCGAGTAAACGGAGTTCATATCACTATTGTTGCATATCGTCTGAAATTTTGAATTAAACGATTTTAGCTGTTTTTCACCCGTCTGTGGTAAGACAAAATAAGCGAACAGTTCAAAATTCAGTTTAAGGCAAGTGTGTTTCATTAATGACATATTAATCAGTTTGAGAACATCACTTTGATTATCACTTAAGAATGCCTCTGGGGTAAGATACTCGACTCCCGGGGGTGGGTTCATACGATATGTAACAATTCGATTTTTGAATGCACAGCCAATAATATAGATATTTTCAAATTCAGATTCTAGTAAACAATTTGATTTATGTAAATTTGTTCTTACATGATATCTATATTTATGTTCAGGTAGTAAAACTTTGCATTTGTCACAATATTTAGATAATTCTTCTGACCTCGGGATTGGATGACAAGGTAATACAACTGGAAAAGAAATGAAATCCACATTATTTGTAATATATTCTACATTTATTTAAATTGCAGTAAAATATAATTATTAAGAACTATGAGTAAACATTTAAAATAAAATGTAAAATAAAAATAGCCATTGAATAATTTTAAAATATACGAATAATATAGTGTAAATTATCGTTTCAAGGCTAGACAGAACATTTTCTCTGTCAGCGTCCGATGACAACATGCCAAAAACCCTTACTTCTTCTTTGACATCGGCGCTCGCAAACGGAATGAAAAATAAACTAATACATGAAGGTTTATACATGTTAAATTAACTGCGCCTCCTTTGAACTACAATAATATTCTCCGTATAAAATAATATTTGGGTGGCTTCATCAGCATTGTCCGAGTCCAATGCTGCAAGCTGCGGCACCACTTCTAACAATAGACGTATCAAATATTTCTAGTTTATTTTACACTTTGAATATTATAGTAGGTGTAGTGGGCAAGATGAAATAATAATAATCATTATAATTAATCGGTAGCACATTGTGTCTGCTTCTCTTACTATGCTATTCAAAGTGTAAATAAGCCACAAATAATAAAATGATTAGGTACAAATTAAGTTATGTAAGGGGTTTAAAAGTAAGAGCTAACGAAGGTCTGCGGACAATATTTAAACTCGCTTCGTGTTGCCGAAATGTACTTCACTAGGTGCTGCCAGGCCTCTGTGTCATCATCAGTCCTATTTTTGACTGTGATGACAGCCTGGCGCCATCGATTAATGGGGAGCACGTTTTCTATCTCGTCGCATTTATATACTTTGATCTCTATATAATGGGAGCCTTTCTTGGACGGGTTTTCCTGACGAGCGTGTCCGTTCGCCAGGCGTCTAGTGATGTAGGAATAAATATATGGTTTTTTACCGGATGTTGAGGGGACCACTTCTTCGTCCTCACTGTCGGAGCCAAACATATCTTTGGCTGTTGACTTTGATACGGTGGGACTGATGGGGTTGATGGTGATCATTTTATTTTTCTTCGGTGCTGGGTGGCCGGGCAAGGTTGGAGGCTTGGAGGATCGCTTCTTTGAAGTTTTTTTCTCGATCTTCTCGACCTCTTCACTCGACTCTTCACCTTCTGAGGGGAAGAGACGATCCGCTTTTTCTTGCATATGTTTCGACCTGGAATAGTAAACCATTATATTAAATTACTAACATCATAATAAATTATACCTACTTGACTACTACTACTATGCTTTAAAAGTCAATCTTTATAAATAGACAGACTAGGATAATTAACTGGAATATATAAAATATTGAAATAGACAAACAAGTTGAAAGGACAAACCATTTGAACAGACAACAAACAATTGGAATAGATGAACATTTTAAATAGACAAACAAATTGAAAGGACAAACCATTTGAACAGACAACAAACAATTGGAATAGATGAACATTTTAAATAGACAAACAAATTGAAACGACAAACCATTTGAACAGACAACAACAAATGGAATAGACGAACATTTCAAATAGACAAACAATTTGAATACATCATTTCTTTAAATAGACAATGTATTCGAATAGAGAAACTATTGAAATAGACTTTAACGAAGTGAAATTATTCGGTACTTACATTTTTATCAGCTTTGTGACTTCTTGTTCAGTATTTCTTGTTAGTAGGTTATATCACCGTTGGTTCCTCGAAAGAAGTGTGGTTCCTGGATGCGCTGCCTAGCGTTAAATAGGACAAAATCGTATGTACTATTTCCATATTCAGAAACAATCCACGTGATCGGAAAAAGCAATGTCACCTTTTTCTATACAAATCGCTAACGATAGTAGTACTTAATTAATCAGGTAGCTAATACTTAAGCTTGTCGGCCTAATTAGAACCTTATTAAGTAGATTGAAAGCACACTCTATAAATTAAGCAATAGCAGCAAAAGTTTGTTGCGATGCATGATAGAAACATAAAATATAGAACAGTAACTTGATTTATTAATCTTTCTAGCTCACCATGATAAACATGCAATACCTTGATTTTATTTAGTGCATGCATATAGTTGCGATCGTAAAACTAAGCATAATGATAATACCACCTAAGGACATAGGTATCATAATTATATTAACATTATAATCGTAAAAAAATCATAATCTTTAAATAAAATAAAGTACTAATGTTGATATGATAGGCATAGTTTTATCTACGGCACATAATTTATCAAAAGTATCTAGTAAAATAATATCTAATAAAATTAACTTCTCATAAACGTACCTTTTCTATGACAAATCTATGGAGTTCAGGTACTGCTTATTTGTATACTTCATTTATATGTTTAGTTGATTGATATAATCATAATGTACAGTATCTTAAATTAATACAGAACTTCAAAATGTCTATCTCACCAGGTTAACAACATCATAATTTAATTTAATTAAAAAATATATAAATCGTTCTGTACTCATGTATAGCTAAAGTATATCTTTGGCTATACACCCTAACTATCTTTAAGTATCTCATGGTTTAATGGTATTATCTATTTAAAAATTATTGTACTCTCCCGCCCCCCTTTTCTTTAGATTCTATTCATCCAAAGTTTGTCTGAAAGAAATCGCTCTAAGTGATAAGACCATCCATTGTACTACCCTAGTTATGAAGTTTATCTGTAACTATTATACAATAATGAGTTTTTGTATTGTAAGTATGTCTACCTAATTTAAAATTATATTCACCACTATTATTAAAGTACTGATACCTCAAGTAAAATTGTATAGAGTACTATGAATTGAAAACCCGATTCTTGTAAAGCTTAGATAATAGTTGAGTTTATGTACCTATAAATATGTAAACTAACAGTTATAATAAACAGTTGCAACAAACAACCAAAAAAACATAATATTTAATACATAATAATAATAATATAAGTATTTATGCTATCAAATCAAGGTATTGAATTGTACTTATTGTAGTTGGGTCCGTATGTATTACTAGCTATGTGTATAGAAAACCTAGATCTATATTTTATGTATTAGCATTATTTCTATTCTGTTACTAACTACACCAACGTGACCTAAAAGGCTTAGGAATGTATGGAACGGCGCCATCCAGACCGTTCGCAGTCATACTTATTATCAAATTTCATCTTAAAGAATGCAAGTAAAGACATTTATGAATAGTTGATACGATTTTGAACTTTATAAACACAATTATTCGACGATTGATTACCTATAAATTGTCTCAAATGTTTAATTAAAATCAGTTATTTAAATAATTTTGGAGAAGACTGTCTAACCTGAGTATTCAATTAAACAACCATGTCGGTGAGTATATTTTATTTTTCATTATTTTTAAATTCTTCCCTTGTTTTTATATCGATCTTTTGTATTAACTAAGATACTTCTTTGTTACAGGATTCAGATCTGTTTCGTTTCACCCCGACGAAGAAAACTGTATTGTACTCGTACATTAAAAAGCCTACTATCAATGGAATGAAAGTAATTAAAATCGAGGTTTATGATGCCGAAAAAATCTCGACTGCAGAAGGAGATTCAAAAATATGTGATTGCGAAGCAGAACTTTGTGTACAACACGTCGTGAAGAATCCCTTTATGGATGATGTATATTTAAGTATAAGAGAAATTATAGCTAAATTAGACGGAAATATGTGTTCTGTATTATAAGATTTATATTGAATCGTAAAGATTTTTGTACCATAACTTCTTATTAAATAAAATTGAATACTTTACTTATAACAGGACTTTAATTTTTTTTATCTCACGCAAAACTCTTCAAATCAGATATGTCCTACCCATCATCATATTGTATACTGAACAACTCAAATATCATAGAATACAAATGTGTGAAAAATATACACCTTCTATCAGAACAGATTCATAAATAATCCTTCCAATAGAACGTCGATGAATTGAGAAATCTTTTCAAATAGAATAGGTATGTAAAGTCTTTATATAGAACGCTGGTATATAAATTAATCTTTTCAAATAAAACGCTGATAAATAGAGTAATCTATTCAAATAGACTAGGTAGTCTATTTAAATAGAGAGCATTTTGAATAGAGTAAACTATATAACTATAAATCTATACCAACCTATACAATAGAGTAGATAGGTAAGTATTGTCTTTCAAATAGAACTAAGAAGAGCGTGTGTTTCATTACATTTGTATGTGATTTTATTGGAGGAACACTGTTAAATAGAGTAATCTATTCAAATAGGTAGTCTCTTCAAAAAGAAAGCAGATAACTAAAGTAATCTATTCAAATAGAACGCTTTTGAATAGAGTAATCTACTCAATAGAGAAGGTAGGTAGGTTTAGTCTTTTCAAATAGAACGAAGGTGAAAGGAGCGTGTGTTTCATTTGTAAGTAATTTTTAAATTTGATCAATGACTTTAAGTTGAGTTTTATGTTGTAATTGGTGAACCTGGAGCGACTCTATTCACATAGAGTACTCGAAGAGTACTCTATGTGAATAGAGTTGATCCAGGTTCACCAATTACATACTACTAACAGCTTCTTTACGCTCACCAGATGGCGTCTAAACTAAAATAAATTATTCACTTTGGCAAAATTGGCTAAAACGACAGCAGGAAGCGAAGGAAACCTATAATACATACATGTATCAGTATGGATAGTTAAAGTTAAAACCACATAATTGGTACTTGCAGGTATTGTAATCATGTAAGTCATAGTTGATCAGCAGGGCGATCATGATTTTTTAATTCAATTAATTTCAATAAGAAACCAGTTTCGATGATGGTTTTGCGATCACGTAATCCGTTTGTTGCAATTAAACGTCAACAAAAGCTCAATTGAAATAAAAATAAGTTTTGACATACAAAGTTTATATCAATATATATAAACTATAGACAAAAGAGCCGTATTACAAAGTCAAATTGAATAGATTGGGCGTATACATAACAATTCATACCACAATCTCGCTTTGTATATTTGTCGGGTAACCCCGATTTACCTTGGAAGTTATCGATAGGAGCAAATTGAAATCGAGACATAAAAAGTTACGTGATCACATTTTATCGTTTGAATTAATTAAAAATTTCTTTTGCACGTAGGTTCGCAGCATGCGCCGTTTGCAACAGACTTTCGTGATCGCCCTGCTGTTTGCCTCATAGCTCTGCCCTGTTGACAAAGTCACGTTGCTGATAAAATCAGATCACACTCTAACAATATTATATTTGAAAGTTAGTGTGTTTATTCTCTCTTCACGCTGTAACGGCTTAACGGATTTCAGTGAAAATTTGGAATGGAGATAGCTTATACCCTGGATTAATACACAGGTTTTATCTCGGGAAACCGCAGGGTGCATCTAGTAGTTACTAAATTTCATCGTCTATCGTGAACAAAACCGCGCAAAGCAAAATAAGCATAAGTATTTTTATACTGTTACTAGCTGTTGTAGTGTTTATGGTTACGATTGCTTAAATAGAGGTTGAGGTAAAGTCTTTTATTATTTTAAATTGGGGATATTATACAAAGATTGCATTAAATCCATAGGCTCCAGAGTCAACATTTGTTTGAGGCAAAGCGAGGTTTGAACTTCGATGTATTAAAAGGCGCACGAGCACAGAATACTAAGGGACAGAAGCATCACTCCGCAAAGAAATTGAAACAAATAGCGACTCTTGCTATGACGCAATAAAATTCAATTCAGCTCGCGTAGCGCTGCATACCTACCAGTCACATTAACCTACAGAGCGCCTCTCTTTCTATCACATAGCTCTTATCTCTTCTGACGCGGCACGTGTAACGACGCGTGAACCGCCGTCGGTTTCCCACTATGTACTTGTAGCTTGGTACCTACAGTGCGGAGTGCGCTAGGCCTGACACGAGCTACCACTGAGTCACACTCGCTCTTGAGCCAGCTTCCATACTGCTTATACGTTGCAAGTAGTCTGCAAACTTACATTGCTTCTAACGTCTTGCACGAGGGACTTCTGAAAGTTTGCACAGTCAATGGAGCCAATTTCCTGTATTTGTGACATAGATACGAACCCTGGAGACCCCTACTTCGTATTAATACACCCGCTACAATATATTTGACATGAAACTACTTGTAAAGTTCCTTAGTTCCATTAAAGGAACTTTTTAATAAGTATCTTCTACGTTCAGTTCTTTAACAGGCCCCAGTGGAAATTTTCAGTTGCAGAGTTCCGAGCTTTGTTCCTTTCTTTTTGTATTGGCAGTAATAAATGGAGTCTCTTGGAGACGTTTTGGTACAAATATGGTCCCTATCCGACGAAATTCCTTAATTTATAAATTGATAAGCCACTGTTATCTGACCACTAAATAAAATAAAACTACCGCGCAACTTATTTTTACGCCTCCGTTTATTATTATGAGAGCAGTTGATTATTATGCCATCAGTTTATAATTCTGCCACCAATTTATTATAATGCCACCAGTTTATTATTACGGCATGCGAATGAACACGGTCAAATTGGGCATTGATCGTATTTTCTACTAATCGTTGCTTATCATAAACAATAGTTGTGCCAGTCTCAACACCGTGGTGAATTTTTCCGGATGAAAAATACTTCATTATTCTTCTTCGGGATCCAATGTACATAAGTACCTTCAGGGTCCAAAGTACAATGAAAGGAAGTTTTACGTGATTGAGTATCAAATCTATAAATGTTATCCGTAAAATTTTTGCAGTGTTATAATGTGTTTAGTATAATTACTTTTATATTGTTGAGTACAATAATATAGAATATTTATTGCCTAACTCCAGGAAATTCCAGTAAGTATTAACATTAACCCACTGACTAACGATTCTTTTAAGGTCTAGTTTATGGCACAACTGACTTTATGACTCCAAAAATCTTAAATTAAAAAAAATTATGACAAATTAAAAGCTTAATCTGATACTTCTAAAACGTATAAAATCACGCCAGACATCTATAAAATTAATCACCTTAGAAAATTAATTACCCAAAACAAAAATCTAGATAAGGCTTTAAAAGCTGACGATCGTAAAAATAGCCTCCTAGCAAAGGCTATTAACACATTACTATACACAGCCTGCGCATACCGGACGCCGTAGTCACGGAACATTAGTGGTTTTTACCTAACATATCCGTATACTTTGCCGTATGCCAAAGCAATGCAGCATTATTCTAAAAACAGTTCGTACTCCTTACCGGTTAATCGCAACCGTAATTTTTTCATCTAAACTATTGCAATATAAAGATCATACTGCTAGTATTTTTCGTAAATAAATGACAAAGATTCCTGAAATATCGCTTCTGCCAAGTACTGGTACATAATCATAATTTTGTTAAACCAACATATTATTGTATCATTCTTTAAAAACCGATTTGGTGGAAGAGTCATTGTAATATCACAGAATATGGTAATATTTGACGTTCCTGGTACATGTGCGTCTTTGACGCTCAAATTGAATGTGGAACTTTAAAAAAATATTTTTTTATAATTCTGCCCGCAGTGGTGTTGTGGATCAAGGAGAATAACGCAGACTAGCTCTCCATTGGTTCAATGCTCTATGTCCCACAGAAACCACTCTAATCTGCGTCGTAAATTATTGCCATTAAATCAATGAATCACTTTGGCTATCATGCATGGCCCATGGTCCAACAAGGTTCTGAAAATAATTTCTTAAAAGAGTCCTATATTCTACTTAGTATAATGATTTTATTAAAAACGCTAAGATTTGTAGAGATGGGTGTTTGTTACTCAATCACCCAAAAACTATTGAACGGTATTAAGTGCTTTGTAAGTAGATATTTCTCGATTAGGTATAGGAATTTATTCGCGCACTAATTTATATATCAGAGAGGTTAGTCAAACTGTTAGGGCAAATAAAATACGTGGAGAAGAAAGCGAAACAAATGCTTGCGCTTTTTTCTCCACATAAACATTTTTCCCGTAGAATATGAGATTTAACAGAGCAATTGCAATTGATTTAACTTAAAAAAAATCTCGAGCTTCCAAAAACTATAACTACGTCACCATAATTATAAGCAGTCAGTATAGAGTATTGGAAGGAACAGGGGTAGGTATATAATTGTTATTATAATACATTTTATTATTAATTGATGAATAATAAAACTGTACAATTTTATGTTCAATTATGTTTTTTATATTGTTATTTATTTTTTGACTGATGCCTTGCATTTAAAAATATCAATAAATCATGATTATGATTACGTTCAATATATTATTATTAAAACTACCGTGAGCATTATTCATAATTTGATTTACTAACCAGCTACACTCACGAATAAAAGTCGAAGTACTCGACCAGTGTTTGAGCGGTACCAGGCTTAGCGCACTCCGCACTGTAGCTACAAGTACATAGTCGGACACCGACGGCGGGTCACGCGTCATTACACGTGCTGCGTCAGAAGAGATAAGAGCTATGCGATAGAAAGAGAGGCGCTCTGTAGATTAATATGACTGGTAGGTATGCAGCGCTACGCGAGCTGAATTGAATTTTATTGCGTCATAGCAAGAGTCGCTATTTGTTTAAATTTCTTTGCGGAGTGATACTTCTATCCCTTAGTATTCTGTGGTGGTACAGACGAAAAGATGAGAAAGAGAAGATGACATAAGCGTCTGTACCGCTCGAACACCGGTCGAGTGTCTCGACTTTTACTCGTGAGTGTCGCCGGTTAGTAAATCAAATTACGTTTCAATATGTCTACAGTTTAGTAATGAAGTAAATATTATGTAGTTGCTTCTTCCATCCCAACACCTCAATCGGATAAATTGAAATATTATATACAACTTCTTATGTAACAGAATTGAGCACAGATTGCAGGCACTGCATTAAGAATTCGTCGGCAGTTATAGAAACAGTAATTGTGTTACAGCTGTGTTTGAAAGTGTAAAAAGCTTTCCAGTGGTACTGAGGTCTTTGATAAATCCAAAATGCCAAGTTTTTGTACGGTACGGCTGTATTCCAATAACATACAAAAATGTAACCTACTTAGATTTAATTATTTTTCTTAAAACTTGTTTCATATTTTCATTTCTGTAACTCACGAATTCTTACATGTTATTAAATTATGAAGTTCTTAATATTCTACTATTGTAAAAACACAGGCTGATCTTGGGAAGACGCTGTCTTTTGTAACACAGTTTTAATTACTAAAACAAAAGGCAGAGTTACAACAACCATATGTAACACATATTTTTGCAATAAAGAAATTTGTATTTTGTCATTTATGTAGTCAACAGAATTCTCACGATTTCCGAAATGCGTCATCGACCACACATATTCAAATTTATGATACCACATAACAAACTCACATAAATTACATTCCATGTCATTTTCTACTTAAAGTGCAATGACTAATTTATATGTTGAATGCCTTAAGTTGTTTTGCGGTAACATAAATCTAATTTTTAAGCCTCAATCTGGCTTAACCTTAGTCAGAAGACTGTTTAATTGCTTTTCTAGAAATTGAGTAAATCTTAATTTATTGAGGATAAAGAAATTCCATTGTTATAGTCATGAGTCGTTACAATTCAAGAAAGTAGTAAATAGAATAAAATAATATAAAACCTTAGATCCTATTCATTTCATTTTTATATAAATTATAATATGGACACAAATATCACCCGATGTTTACTTACATACATTTGTACAGCATGACTCTAACTAGAATGTTTTGTATGTGAGGAACAGGAAGCAAAGGACTATCATGGTCCGAAAAACCGCTTGAACGTAATAAAATTACAAGATTTATTTATGGTCTAATTCTATTAAATTCAACAAACATACAATATTTTTTCTTTTAGATAAGCTAGAACTTAGGTAACGTAAGTTGGCTATAGGAAATAAAGTGATGGAGTCAGACAAGCTCTTACACTATAATTTATTAGAGTTAATCATGGAGCACAAAACCAAACTATATCGTCAGTGGTGTTTAATTTTTGTAACCTAAACTAAGACTATCATAAATTGCTATTCAGTTTGAAATCCGCTCTTGTATATATCGTAGTTACTACTCACACAACAAATTCAATAACGAACAAGATCCAATTTATATCAACGATCAAACTTAACATCGTGTTGGTGTTGATTTATATGCCCCGTATGGTTATAGTGTAAAAAGTTAATTAAAATAAGAAGTAAGGACATTGAATGACGAGACTGCCGCCGCCCTTTCTGTATCGCAATTTATCTTTGACGATGAGATGGAGATTATATTAAATTGCTTGGTATATTATCAGAATCTGTACGCTTTATAAACTCTTGGGTATTTTTGTACTGATGACATGTATGCATGATCCGTATCTTGGCTGTTAGTCATATCACAGAATACTAAGCGATTTAGAAATGAAAAGTTTAATATGATCTTGTTGATCAGCATCATCAGCCCATTAAGTTCCCACTGCTGGGACACGAGCCTTCTCTTGTAGAGTATGGACCATGATGGCTCAGTGCGGGTTGGTAGATGTCACATGTCCTTGAATTTTTGTGATATATTCTTGGACATGCCGGTTTTCTCAAGATTTTTTTTTCACTGTTTGAAAGAGAGAGAGACAGACTTCCGTCAGTCAGGTCAGGCTCTGGTCAGCTCCACCGTCTTCAGCCGTTCTCAGCAGTCTTTTTTCTCCATATGTTTCGTCCCTACGTCCAAGTCAAATAGTCAGCCAGCCTTCTTTACGTCTGTAAAGCAGGTCGTCATCGTAATCCAAAAAGGTCACAACATCGTTTTTAGAGCGAGTGTTAAATCCGCACATAACTTAAGAAAGGCAGTGGCGAGGGGCCAACAGGATTCGAACTCGGGTGCGTCGGATCGAAAGTCGCACGTGCTCTCACTGAGCCACACTCGCTCTTATACTTCGCGCACTTGCTCTCATGTGACAATATATTGTTATTATGGCATCACAAGACATTGTCGCAATGAATCTACACCTCAATCTGAGCTCAAAACGATATACGATTGGCGCTTGGGGGACCAGTGGGTACTGGGGCTGTACCCCTTGATTAACTATTACAGTTTAATTCAATATCAGCTCCTAAAAGCAATAATGATTATATTACAGATTCTTACATTATTGAAAATTTCTCAAAGATTCTAGTTAATCAATATTGTAATTGGTTTGAAGATAGTTTCTTTGATACTCCCGAAACTGCTTTAATTTACTCGTGCTATGGATACGACAAATTTCATTAATGTTATTTAATAAGCCCATGTTAATCGAGTTAGGAGAAATACTCATTTTTAACTGACTTCAAAATAAGGAGGAGGCTCTCAATTCAACTGGTTTTTAATGCATCGATATTCGGCTTTGGACTTCGAAGTCGAAGTTTGGATACATCAGCCCCCTCTCAACACGATATACGATTGGCCCTTGAGGGCGATGTAGGTACGGGGGCAGAATTGAAGTCATTTTTTTAATAAAATGTATACCTACTTGTGTATAATTTACACGCACTGTTTGAAGTCATCGTCGTCAGTCAGATTCAGATTCAGATTGGATTTTTTTCCTCAGGTTTGTATTATGACTTTCTTCCATATATAGTCTACCTACTTTTATTTTACTAGCTGCTGCCCGCGACTTCGTGCGCATTGGATTTGGCTATATATATCGCAATCCCTGAAGAATCACGCACGTGATAAATTGCGATAAAAATTATACCCTCCAAAAAGTATTCGTAATTCATAATTCATTTATTTATTGCATTCATTGTACATTCATTATTTAAGTTAAATTAAAGCAGAAGTTTTCACGTATACTATTTTAGTAGGTATGAACATTGACCCTGTCAGGGTGTTTTCAATGTAGCGCGCGTCAATGGACCATTATTATAAATTTAAATTTTTATGATATAATTTAAATGGATGATTCTTTATTTTATTTTGTACCCAGCCAATTTATTGTTAAAAATATTGCTATATAAATATATTAATATATATATATATATATATATATATATAAATTATTGCTATATAAATTAAATCAATTGCTCTTATATGTTAGTATTCGTACCTATCTATACTATTTATTATGTTATTATTTACTGAATATAATATTTAATAGCTGGTTACCCTCTTTCTCTGGGCTACAGGCTATCTCTGTGCCAAATATCATCAAGATGGGTTCAGCTGTTTGGTCATAAAAGGTAATAAACAGACAGAGTTACTTTCGCATTTATAAAATTTAACTATTAGTGTGCATTTCTCATTGTCATTTATAACGAATGAGTTGAAGTTGGTTAATTTTATTTAGTTCATATCAGTCAAAACAATATAAATTACATGTCTCAAAAAGTAATAAAAATAGTTTTGGTTAAAAAAGGCGGACGGAATCTCGCTAAGCAACAACTGAAGCATAGCAATGGCGATGGCGTTATGTTTGTTTGAGTGGACAGAGGGCCGATGTCAAGCCTTTGTGATGGCCGATTGGCATAGCCTGAGTGCTTCACTTTTGAATTTGGCGACGAGGCGTTCGCCTCTTTTACCAGCTTCTATTTAACTTGCAATGTATGTATGTACGTAACTTTGTTTGTTCTGGTGAAATCTTGCAAGCTGAATCAGAACCACTTTCTCTTGTCCTACGAAGTTGAAATTTTGCATACTTATCAAAGTCCGATGACAATGCAATATCACAATGACAGCCAGCTGATCTGATGTTGGACACGGAAGGTGGGCAATGGAACTCCTTGACGGATAATCGTAAAATACTAGTGATTGGAATCATTTTAGTCTGCTTGCGGTTCCGATTACCAATTTGTTAAAAACTTGTCTTGAAAAATAAAATATGATTTTAAACAAAAAAAACGTAAAAAAACGTTCAAGTGTAAAGGATATCTACAATTATTTTTTTTATTAAACTGTTTCGCAGCAATGCGGGGTTTAATTTCCAATTACATTAATCTTGACTATACCGTGGGCTATCGGATGATAATGTTTGCATGTGTGCTTACACACACAGCTTAATAAATGACCTAAGAGCGCATAAATATAAAATTAATTCTCTGTCTATGTACCAAAAGCAAATATTAGTATTTTAGTCTAGCCGCATTAATAATATTTAGTTAAAGTTTGAGGCTTTGTTTTTTGTGCTTACAAATCATATTAATAGCAACAGCAAGCTAAAGGCTTATTTAATTAAGTCCTATTATAATATAATAAATACAATCAGACGAAGATATATCAGATATATAACTACATAATTATGAAATACTAGCTCCGCCCAGCAGTTTCACTCGCGGTTTCCCGGGATAAAAGTAGCCTATGTACTTTTTCAGGATCTAAAATGTCATAAGGGGCATGTCAAATTTCATTTCACATCAAAAATATCTGCACGTCATGGAGTTTAGCTGAAAACCAGCGTCGGGTGTCAAAATACTGACACTTGACATTTGTGCTGAGCAAAGACCCCTTTTGGCACCACATATATAGTTATCTCTTCATACTGTTTATATATTTATTTTTTCTTTTTGTAATTATGTTTTCTTTTCTTTCTTTACTTTGTTAGTGTATGTTTTTTCTTTCTTTAATGTTTCTTTTATATTTTTTACAACTTACTCTATACGTAAATTGATTTTAACGCTTAATGTAAGAACAACCTTAACGTAATTTATTACTTATATCATCAATTTAAATATTTTATGAACTTAATCACTTTTAACATGCTATGGTTAAAAACATCTGCCTAGCATTAAAAATAACGATAATGAAGTATGATTATGTTAACTTCATCAAGATAATGTGGTCAGTGAGTGATAATTTCATTTTTTCAACATTTCTTATTATAAACTAGGTTTATAAATAACTTGAATATTCTGCTTCAGTACGTAAACTTATTATGGTAAGAATACATATTTATATAATTAAAAGTATTTGTAAAACAAAGCTCTGCTCAACGACATTCGCTAGAAGACAAAAATTTGCAATCGCCAAAAATTTACCTAATGCAATGGCACGATTCATGTGTAAAAGTATTATGAAAAACGGCTTATTACGCAGGACAAACTGAATCTATTTTATACATTTTATCGTAATTCATCAATCAACCATAATTCCTTACACACTACACCCACATGCACCTCTTTTTATACACAAACACACAAATATTCACACACACAAATTCACACATGCAAGTAATATATACATAGGTACATAAAACTGTATGCCATCATAATTATAATGTCCTTAATAATAAAAGCAACCTCTTTTGTAATCAGTTCTCTTAACTTTTTAATTATGTCCGGTATTTGTATGCTTAAACACAGGTCTTCTAGTTTGGGCACCAATATTCTCCATGGCATTATGAGACTCAACAGCTAATTGTCTCAGGGTTACGAGCGCAGTGCAGCGCCGCGCAGGATTTTGCAAAACAAAGTTCTGGGTGGTACTGTTATTGTTATGGGCTGGCGTATTGCTTACCATCAGGCAAACAACCAGCTCGTTTCGTCATTCAGTAACATAACAAAATAAAAAAATAAAAAAAAGTTCCCTGAGCTATAAAATATAAGTAAAAGTAAAAAAAATCTTATTTCTTACAATACTATAGAAAAACTCATATTAAACGTTATATAAAACCATTAGGATTAGTTCAGCACAAATATTTTGATCACGGGAAAGACGGCAGAGTATCCATTTAATTCCGGTTCCTTCCCGGGCAATTATTTATCTACTTAATGATTTAATGACCAACTGGATTCACCACAAAAATAAATAAAGCAATACCTTCTTCCAGTTCTAGGAACCAGTACCAAATTGGTACCCGTAATTGAAGCTGTAGGAAAGTTGTCGCCGGAGTGGAAGCTTAATTAAAGACGGCATATCCTGAGCCAGTCACAGCTGACGTGAGGTGGGGCCGACGACGCCAAACGATGTACCGAACGCACTGAGAGGATGACCGCCGCGGTCCTTGAAGTCTTTATTTCTTGAACTAGCTGAATTATCCCGACTTTCCCGAGATGATGTCCTTGTCAATCTACAAACCAAATGTCATTAAATCCATTCAGTAGTTTTTGCGTGAATGAATAACAAACATCCATCCATCCATTAATCTATCCATCTATCCGTCCATCCGTCCGTCCGTCCGTCCGTCCGTCCTTCCGTCCACCCATCTTTTTTTTTTACAACAGGCTGGGTCTGCGTTTGACCACAATCTCACCTGATGGGAAGATGGGAAGTGACGATGCGGTCGAAGATGTAGCACGCTTACCCAGTAGATACTTGTTCACTCTAGATTTGAACACACCCAAATTGTATTTATTTGGAAATACAGACGAATCTATCCATCCACAGAAACTTTCACCTTTTTTAATATTAGTAGAATTAAAATCATTTCACGAATTTATTATTTGTAAAATACACGTAACAAGCCGGTATTAGACCACGCAGCTTAAATAGCGTTAAAAATTCCTTTTTCGTTTCCTTTTTGTCAATTGTTGATATATCTATTAATAACTCGCTTATATTACTAGAAGAGAAAATACTAGCACCTTTCGCATTAAACAATTTGCATTGACTCAGCCTGACTTTCTCAAAGGTTGTTTTGGTATGGTACGCTCTGGCCACCGTTGTATGTTGATGAGTGCAAAACAATCCCATGCAGCACTTTTTATGGTATTTAAAGTTCTGGGTGGCACTGTAATTATTATGGGAAGGCGTGGCGCTTATCATTAAGCGAACGACATGCTCGTCTCATACCTCAGTTCCTTAAAAAAAGCTTTCTTAAATAAACGACGGCGTTTTCCTTACCAGTGCGTACACAGCTTCACCAAAACAGCGAGTTGAAGTTCATAAGTTAGACGAGCAATAGGTTCAACAGTCTAAATAGTTGGACCTATGACTGCATTCAGCTGCCAGTCTCCAGAATTTGAATTGTACTTCTCTAACTTCTAGTAACTATATCCATCGGGTCGCCAACACGCCGGCAATTGCTTTTGTTTTTGAAGATGTCCATAATTATTAGGATCGATCGTCAATTGTTCCTCCTGAAATAATAGGCGTTCGACGATTACCGGTTACCGCTTTGAGGTGCTAGGCGGGCCGGGCCGTTTTTTTTGTTTACTACATTTTTATAGAAAGAAAGATAAAAATACTTTAAATAAAACCGTTTAAAAACATCATAGAGTTGACTTGGAATGTTAAGTGGTACCTATAATGTAATTCGCTAATGTTTAATTTAAATTAAACTTAAATAAATATTTACGTTTAATTTAAAAATAAATTATTATTTGACATATGTGTTTTAAATTTGGATTTTGTCATGCTTGTAATTTTGCTATTTCTTGTGATTATTGTATCTTTTTTAATATGTAATTTAATTAATATAATTAGTGTACACCGTGTAATTAAATGAAAGTAAAATAAATTGAACTTATTTTTACGTTGCGCTGTTTTATCCTTAATCTTAAAGTTGGCAGTTATATATACTTCCTGTCTTACCCACGGCTAAATTAATTTAAAAATGAAGTAGTCATTAATCGACTTCTTAATTAAAACATTTTTATTGAATCGATGGCAACGAAGCACCGATATTGGAGATAAGCTTTTTACTCCACTCGTACTAATAAAGTAGTGAAAGAAACTAAGTATTTAATTTATAATGAAACAAAAATCTACCTAAGTATAAATTACATCTTTTTGTAACGTATCGAGACAATCAGCTCGTTGACCTGATAGTAAGCAACACGCCTGCCCATAAAATTTGCTGCGCCAGCCCGCAAAACCTAGTTTTATTAAGTCCTGCTCAGCTCAAGCACTGCGCTCGTCACGCTAAGAGAATAGGTCTTAGTCTCATAAAGCCTAAATTTATCTTGAAACAGTGCCCTTCAAACCGGAACAATAATGTTTGCACACTACTGCTTGGCGGTTCAATATTTGGCAAAGGTGTGGTACTTCTTAAGAAAGACCTACTTGCAAAATAGATTTGGTGAGACGAGCAAGTCGTTTGCCTGATGGTAAGCACTACGTCTGCCCATAACAAATGCAGTACCACCAAGAAGTTTTAATACCATAAAAAGCACTGCATTGCGCTCATCACCCCTAGACATTAGATATTGAGTCTAATTGCCCAGTAATTTCGCTGGCTACAATACCCTTCAAACCGTAACACAGTAATACTTGCGCACTACTGCTTGGCGGCAGAATAACTGGCAAAGCTGTGGTACCCAGACAGCCTCCCGCATACGAGAGACCTACCACAAGTAAAATAATTTTAGTGTGTTTATAATATTAGCATATTTATTCATAGCATAAGCTTAAACTGCGATTATATTTTTCACAATTCACTGAATTTCAATAAGTTTTTGATTCAATCCCTGTGTCAAAATCACTGAGATCTGTTAAAGCAGTTCAATACTGTATCAGTAAAGAAATCTTTCATTACCTAACTCGTAATTCAGTGGTTATCTTTGGAATCTTTAAAATTTTTCTTTGGGCTTTGAGAATTCACAAAAGAAGCGACAAGTAGAGTCATTCTTTTCTGCCAGTGCCTACCAAAGCATATGGCCACATTAATCATAGATACATATATACGTGCGTCACTTTTAAATTAAAATAATCGATTGCATATCGTTCTGGTTTTGAGTTCTTCTTTATCTCTCATGTGGGTGTGTGGCCTGGTGTCGGATTTCCTCGAAGGCCTCCGACATGGCCGACTGTTGTTCTAAAACAAAAACCGGGACCGATGACATACAGTCCGAAGCACGATAGCGCACAGATGTAAACCAAACAAACGGTCATCCATCGAAGTTGTGACCGCTGCGAATTTTGCTTAACCTAGAAGATCTGTTACGAACGGTAAGGCAAGCTACGCTACGAGTGCTACACTTAACTACGCTAACGGATTTAAGTTATACTATTGTTTAAGAGTGTGTAGGAAATATTATTTTATGGTTACCAGTGAGCTGTGCAGGCTCTCCTGTATTTTTAAAGCCTTCAATTGCCATCTCCTTCAGTAAATACTCAAAGATTTTAAACAGTCATAACTTTTATTTTATCTCTGTGCTTGGCACACGTCACTTAGAGAACGTCTCTTTAATACTATTAAAACTATTTTTATGGTTTCAGAAATGAAATTAAGTAATTTATTCTTAATTAAAATAAGATGGCACCGGAAGACCGTAAAATAATAATTAATAAAACTAATTTATAGTACCACAAATATTTTTGACGACAAATTTCACATAGTAATTAGATTTTATGTCTAGTTAAAATGTCTAGTTATTTACACCGCCGAAATCTCACTTCGTTAGTTCATCCGAAGGTTCACTGGAAGAAATCGAATTTAGCGGTAAGTCTACCCAGTGTACTTTAGTGTGTAAGTTGTTTTCATGTAACTACTGTTTCTTTTTGTTTGGTTTACAATGAAACATTTTGTATTGTAGTGTCTTGTATTGTTAAGTATCATTGAACCATTTTCGTACTTATACAAAAATGGGGTACCAACTCTACATGATAAAAGACGAAAGCAAAATGTTTTAGGTAACCAAAACTTCCTTGAATTTTTATACTAAGCTAGTTGGTCTGAGTTAAGTACGAAGTTTGAACACAGCTGCAACTACATCGATGTTACATAATGTTACACATAAGAATAATGCAAGGGTCTATTTATAAAATATCAATATTTTATACATTTTTTATCTTGAGTCTATCCATTTCACACTCCTGCATTCCTCTCGTCAAACAAAAAAAAGCTTACAACGACAAGTGTATCTCGGTTCTTTAAAATAACCATCAGCATTTTTAATCTACAGATAGGTTATCTCAACCATTGATTAAAGCTGGAATACATCACGGCTTATAGCCCGGTCGGATGCTTTGACTGTGAATACAAGGTCCTACTTATCGAAACTACAAGTAGGAATATGCAGTACTTTAATAAACTACAAGTTCACAAACATACAATACATTGTCCCATCGTAGACCGCGTCGTTAATTTCTATCAGGTGGTACTGCGGATAATGCTTGACTAATCGGTAATAAAAATACTTTCGCTTATTGAAATACGTGTTACTTATACCTACAATATATTATAGATACTACACTCGCTCCAAATTTGATGAACATTGGACAGGTCATGAGGATAATAGCAAAGAATACTAATTATTACGACAATAGTATACCTAACTAGGAATTACAAAGTTCACTGATAGAGCGACTGTCATCTGTGGACATGGCAACACAAACTGCGCGTTGTAAAGCGGGTTCGTCTTCTGTACCAGTGCCGCAATATGTTAACGCTAATATATCTTAATACTTTAAGACGATCAAAAGCAATTTAAAACTATAACTGAGCTGATAGCACAAGGTATCACAATATTTATTTAGAGAGAAATTCGAATGATTATATTATTTATACTACCTAATTTATATGCCAAGTACCACTAAAACTGCAAAATAACTACATATTATTAGCAAGTGCTTTGCAATCTATTATTCTGATTTTAAAAAATCCTAAATTCCGTAGTTCTCAGCCATAAAACACTTTTTAAGGAAATCGCTTGTGGACTTGTATTTTCGACACACAGGTCTTCAGAGGCTTATTGAAGTTATCGATAAAGTCGATTTACGCTGATGAGACGCGTGGCCTTGCATATTAACGAGACGGGTGCACAAGTAATGTGTTCAGACGGTAGGTGGTGGAAGGTGCAAGTTTATTTTGGTCCTCAAGCGGTATGATAGCTCATACGTGCATATTCAAGCCAAGATTTTAAAGCTCTATTATGGCTGAGTAAAGAATTTGAATTATGATTGATCGTTGGTCTGGAACGGTTGATTATAAATGTTGTTGTGATAGGTGGGTTGTAAGTATCTACAATTTATTATTGGTAAGAAAATAATAGACGAAACATGGTTGACGCAAAGTATAAAAACTACTTCTCCATAATTCGTTTCAAAAATAAAACAATAAGGCAGGCAGAAATTGTCAGTTAATTGGGTTCATAAACTCTTTTTTTGACATACACGTGTAACATTACATTTGTTAATGTTTCATACATCGGAATTTGTGTAATACGAATTCCTTTGTTATCTTCACAAAACAAAAAAATGAGAAAAAACGCGAACAATTCCCCAGAATTTGTTCCCAACTTTCCAGCCGCTCCAAATACCCCTGAAATCTAGTTCCAAAATCCTTTTTCAAGAAATAGAATTAAAACAGAACTGTTACTGGCACCAGATAAAAAGAAAACACAAAAAGAAAACTAGCAAACTCTGTTTAAACGGGTGCCTATAAAAAGTCTCAAAATTCGTCCCCAAGGAGTTATCGGTTCACAAAAGATTCCTTTCAGCTATTTCGGAGACACGCTGGTACAAAGGGTGGACGTTGAATGGAACTATTTCTTCTATTTTGGCGCAATCTTGTTACAGATGATTATGCGGGCCCGAACTGGGTTGCAGCGTGTCAATTCTTTGTGAATTTGTGTCGGTATAAGGACCTTTTAAAAATCTCTTCAACTATACGTGACAATAAACTATTGATTTTTATACAGCAAGACAGCGTGCCGATTGTCGAAGGTTGAAGTAGAGATCATCAAATATATAAACTATATTATTGAAATATGTGTCTACACTGTGCTTCCACTACTAGCAATCAAGTAATAAACAACAAGTACACTAAAATATTCAATTCAACTTTACCACCGCGCTAAAGCAAATTTTGTGCAAACATAATCACCTAATGCAACTCTTCAACTCCGAAACAGTGTTTTCTGCCCTGCCAGATACATAAGCACATATTACTGAAATGTATCACCAAATGCGCGAAAATACAGACCAAAACTCAACCTTATTATATTAATACAAGGTTGAAGTTCCACTGTTTTGATATTAAGGGTGTTATGTAGACTGGACGCTGCTAACAATACACTTGTCCGGAACGCTGTCCGGCCGGAGTGGAGACAGATGACTTATTTTGTTAGAGTGTCTTGGAATCGTTACGATGCTGTTTTGATGTTGTTCTAGTTTGGAAAAATATTCGCAGAAGTTTGAAAGTAGCAGGAACGGCTACTTTATTTTTTATATCTCACTTGCATTTTCTCAGTCAGTGATAGTTCGTCCCGAAACCGCACTCGATTTTTGACATCGATTAAAATGACAATATAGCCCGCAGTTTACTGAAAGTAGTTAAAATTCCTCTGCAGAAACAAACTTTCCATCTACACCGTTATTTTGGTCCTAAATCTTTAAAATTAAATTATGCAATTAAGTAGTGAAAGATGATTTCATAAATATATGCTACTATCAGTTCATCTCTATAAAATGTAAATTATAATTTAAATATTTTTCACGCCTCTTTGTCCTCCCCTCCTTACAGAGTCGGCAGCGCATCAGCAATGCTTCTGGTGTTACAGATGTCCATAAGCGACGATGACCGCATTCCATCATGCGCGTGTTAGAAATGACATTTTTGACATGACGTTTTTAATGACTTTATGACATGACGTTTCTGACTTGATGTTTTTGACATGTTTGACGTTTGACACTTGGTGACCGATTGCGAACTACATAATATTTCTTATCAAAAGTAAGACTCTTTGTGGTAATTGTACCAGAATAAAAGTAATTTGGTGTGCAAACACTATTAAAAATAAGAATACAATTTGCTATTTTAATTATTTTTACGACTATTTCGTTTAATGATTATTTTGAAAGTTGATAATCTCATTGTTTGAACAATGGGAAAGTTCTAACATAGAATTTATCTGTTTGCATTGGTATGATATTTAAACTGTTGTGTTAAATGAATTTATGGTTTGTAATACTGATAACTTTAAAGATAATGTTTTAAAGGTATTATTTTTATATTATAAGTTTGTGCTCTGACTTCGTAGTACGTGATGGTATTTTACTGTTTTTGTTTAACAACTCGATGTGTATCGATAGAATATTAAAACTATAACATAAAATATAAATATAGTTTGTAATACTAATTACATAAGGATATTGTATATGAAAAGTACTATTTTTATAGGAAGTCTGTGTCTTGATATAGTGGTAGGTTATAGTACTTTGCTGATGATGATATATTTGACTTGATTTATGTTCATAGAATATTTAAACGACTGTGTAAAATATGATTATAATTTGCAATACTAGTTGTTTAAGGATAATTTGTTTAAAATAATGTTATTTGTGTAAAGTAGTTGAGTATTGACTTTAAAGACTTCGCTGATGTCTCATGATTGGTAGATTTGGAAATCGGGTCATGTTTTTCTATAACCAATCTGGGGGTATTAAAAGGTTTCTATAAAAAGCGAGGTATTTCCTAAAATCAGTTCAGTAGTTTTTCACTGGGAGCTCGAGAACAAAGCTAAGTACCATTTACTTTGTCTGCTAATTTTGTTGTTATTATTCTGTGTAATTCTGTGCAATATTCTATGAGTTTCTTGCTTGTCATGTTGTTAGTATGTGCTTGGATTATATACTGATGGTGAATAATTCATGTACTATGTTTCCAATCGTATTTTATTCTGTAAAGCCCATTTATCTGGCAGTTACCAGATTATGTAGCAAATGTATGTACTGTAGAAATATTAGAACATGTACATTTCGCATATGTAATAAATTGTGTTTGTTGATAATGTAATATGATGGAAAATATTTGAATGGATAAATGATAACTTTGGAAATGGTATTTTGAGTAATTTATTTGCATAAAAGTAATAAATCCCATTTTGTCGATGAGTATTTTCTATATTTTATTTCTAAATACCCACTTCTTCCTGACTTAACAAATCATTTTGGTAAATTGAGCTAGGTAGGTAAGTCCTTTTGATAAATTAGCAATATCTATATTTAGTAGAGTCACCCCGTTTCTAACACGCGCAGTAGATGTGCGCATTTGCCACTGTTTTATAAAAAAAACTAGCGGCGCCCCTCGCTTTTACCCGCAGTTTCCTGGGATAAAAAGTAACCTATGTCCTTTTCCAGAACCAAAAGTATGTACATACCAAACATTGCGTAATTGAGAAACAAACATCCACCCTCACAAACTTTCGCATTTAGAATATTAGTACGAAGTAAGATAGAATAGCAGTTTAATTCTATGTAAATTTCCACTCTCAGATTAGGATCGTAATAGCATCGAAGTGATATTGACCTTTACAGAATACTTATAAAAACCTGTCGAAGGGTAAGTGCTCTTGCCTTTGTAGCAGAACTTCCCCAGGGCGGCAGATAACGAGTATCTAATCAGGCTACTTTGCGTGTCTTCGTTTGCGAATTCAAAAGTTATTTTTTAAAATCTTTACGTAAAATACATAACATAAAATTATCTTCAGTAAAACAACGAAATAAGAGACGCTGATTTATTCACTTAGAGATTCATTGGCTCACTCCTCTTATTAATAAAACCTAGAATCAGCTAGCCTACCAAGAGGTCACAATCGCCGATTACATAAATACGGAATAACAACTCTGTAATGACAATTAAAATAGTCAGTAAGACCACTGGTACTAAGCCATAGAGTCATGATTAGTACTACACTATGCGTGATTATTACGCAAGTGGTACTTCAATCAATGCCTACACTTGATAAAATCTCCGAAAAGAAAACATGGTCAGTTACAAAAACAACCAAATCAACCAGTTACACCATATTTACAAACTGCATACATATCCAGAATTGAACGCGAAAATTGAACTTTCGAACTATTGGTAATAACTGGGTCGCTCATTTCAATCACCAGATTGATCCCGAATCGAGTTCGCTTGCAGTGATCAATTGTATCTATTCGATAGCATGTCGATTACACTGATGAAAGTTATTCGTAAACAGTGAGATAACACCCGAATAGTTGCGAGGATTTAGATTTTTTTCAATAGATTTTAGCAGAGTTTACAAAGAACGAATATAAATTTCATGGTTTTTTTTACTAGTTTGAGGCTTGCGTTAGATCACTATCTCACCTGATGGTAAGCAAAGATTTGGTCTTAGATGTATCAGGCTTGCCTAGAAGATACATGTTCACTTTCGATTTGAAGATTCCCAGGTTGCAGTTGTCAGGAAACACAGACGTTAGCAATGCGTTCCACTTCTTGGCTATTCGTAAGATGAACGTGGAAACAAAACCGTCTACTATGTATGAATGTCGAATAGCCGTTCGTCATGTTTATTTTCTGCGTCCTCTCTTACAATCCCGACTTTTGTCAACTGTATAGTGTGATAAAAAACTGAATGAACACAGGCAATGGAACTACCGACAGCCAACCACACAAACGGTCACGATTCAAATGGTGCAAGAGATGACCGCGGCGCACTTTGCTTAGCCTAGCAGATACACAGATTGGCAGATCTGTTACGAAATGACTAGGCAAGCTACGGTACGATATGTACGGCAGGAACACTGTTTTACAAGATACAGTTTACGAAATAGTTTGTAAGACAGAGGTCCAAACAAATTGTTAAATCTAGCCTTGTAAAATTTTGCTTAAAACCTGTCGATGTGAAAAATTTACATTAAATCTGTAAATGGCTCTTAAGATAATGGTCAATAAACTTTTATTTTTATTATGTTGTAAATACTAGAATATAAATACTGGAGACTTGCTTTTTACATAACTATCTATCTGTTAGATAGGCACTCAGTCAATTACACTGATGGAAGCTATTCGGTTGCGATCACTCGTGTAAGCGATTGAAGTAACATTTGAGTACGTGTTTCGATGAATTGCTTATTTGTAAGCAGTAGATCATTATCGACGATTTCTTTAAAAAGTTAGGTTTATTAACGGATTTCTACATTGTTTTTATAGCGAAATTACTGGAAAACAGACGTAATACCTGATGTCTTGGGGTGATAAGCGCAATGCAGTGTTACGCAGTAGGTACTTTTTATGATATTAAAAGTTCTGGGTGGCACATTGTTCTTGGTAAGCGTGGCGCTTACCATCAGGCGAACGACTTGCTCGTCTCGTCAAACAGTTACAAAAAACTAACAAATAATATTACATAACTTACATACATTTACATCAATTGCCATTTCGACTCGACACACTGTGCACGTTTTACACTTCCCAACCCCTTCGCAATAAAAAGCCTCGTCACGTCAAAGAAGACGTCACGTAACCAACCAACATAAAAGATTAATGCCAAACTCATAAATCCACCAATTTCACATTATCCATAATCTGATTTGTATCCACTAACAATAAACCTTGTCTCGTACACTTTAGTGCCATTTTATTACAACACACTAAGACGTCAGAATCATAAGTTCCTATCTCCTTAGGAACAACTAAAAGTCTTGAGTCAGAGTCTGTTATCGCCAACGCTGCCGCTTCACTGACAGGGGTCTTCATAAAAATTTAATGTCTTTAATCTTTAAAAGCCCTCCAAAGTTTAGGGTCGTGATAGCCTTGCGTTTACGATGAAGTCATAAAAGTTTGAGTTGGTATGTACTATGTACCACTTTGTATTTTAAAACTTCTTAGCGTTTAAGTGGAGTAGTTACGTTGAAGTTATGTCAGAAAGCTTATGAATATACTGCTGTGAACTACAAGTTTGTCTTTGGATTAAAATCAACTAGCTGACCCCGCGAGCTTCGTACCACCTAACAGTCAATCAACGTCGTGTTAACTCTTAGCTACTAACCAACTATTTCCGGTTGAATTTCTATTCTAATCAATTCCTAATCAATTTTTTTTATCCCGCCACATCACATACGTAGATCCTGGCCCGTAACTAGGATTTCCTGTATCTAGGAACCAGGAACTACGAGGACCATTTCCCGCAACACCCAGACACGAAACAAATGCTTGCGCTTTTTTTATCTGTTACAAACATTTGTCCCATCGCGGAAATCGAACCCGTTACCTACGTGTATGAAATCTGAGCCAACCTGTCCAAACACTACACCACCGAGGCTGCCATTATATAATGTCTTTGATTTGAAGTGGGCAAATAAGCTATAAGTGTGCGTGACGCGAGCTATCAATTGCAGAAGATGGCGGAGTTACAAACCTAATTTATTTAAAAATTAATTTACTCTATTTTTTTTTATAGTTATTCTACCATTCAGGGCGGAGACGAATCCAACAAATAAGAGATCATAAAAGTCGGTCCAGCCGTTCTTGAGTTTTAAATGGTGTAAATAGCTCGACCTTATTTCATATATTTAGGCCTTTCTAGTTTCCTGAAATCAGTTTCAGCGATAGGATGCGCATTATAAAGTCTTTAACTAGTTTTTGCTTACGAAAATTGTTAAGGAAAATATGACGTTTCTTTTTGCTTCCGAGTTAGGACAATTTTGAGCTAGTTCTATGTAAACCATTCTTTAGTGAAAGTTAGCATTCTTTGCTTTTTTTGTTTAATAAAGTTAAAAAAGTCTGTACCTATCTGGCTTATTATATAACATCACACTGATATTATAAATGTGAAAGTTGTATAAAAGTTGTATAAATGTGTATGTAAGTCTGTTTGTGTATTTGTTACTTCTTCACCCTGTAACGGGTCAACAGATTAGAATGAAATTCGAAACAGAGATAGTTGATACCCTGAATTAACGTACATAACATACGCTATTTTTTATCCCAAGAAACTGCGGGGCGCAGCTAGTTTCAAATAAAACATTTCGCTAAGACTTCGACAAAATATCTCAAAAACCTTTCTATTTTACTTCACATTTGCAAATCTACATCAGTGGCTTGTCCTCGACACTTTTGCAGTCTGACACTGCACTGATAAGGTTCCAGACGGCGACGCCCGTGCCCTCTGCTAGAGTTTTCTTTGAACGACATTCGCTAGGTTTCTTTATCAGTATTTTAATTTCATTTGAAATCTTTATAGAAAAGCTCGCTCTAAAAATACCCGTCCTTAATAACTCTAACGTTTTACAATTGTTCATAAAGTTAATAAAGTTTACAGTATTTTTAATAACAGCGACGATTTTTCATGTCCTTACTGAGACGTGAATTTAATTTAAACTGCTTCGTTTTGTGTTAAATAAAATATATAAAGCGCGCCGCGATTTCTGAAAAAAAAACTTAGCAAACCGTAAGCACATTTTCTAATTCATACTATACTTATACCGCTAAAAATCGAGGCCCGTACAGTGCCCGCCATAAATATTGAACAATTACAAGCTTATGGAAAGAAAGTATAAAAGTGGTATCTTGTTTAACTTGCGTAGAAGATAAAGTTAGCAGTTTATAAAATGGGCTAAGGTGGGATAATGTAAGCTAAAGATAGTATTTATGTGGTTAGGTGAATACTGAAACGTGTTTCGGCCTTCTACTTAGATTTAAAATACGATCTTTGAGCCCGGTATCGCTCTTGGATTTCCAATGATCCCAATGAAGATTTTAAATGGTCTGAGATATAACTATAGGTACCAATTAAATAATACTACTAATATTATGTTTATGTGTTTGTGTTTGGTACCACTGAACGGAACGGACTTTGATGAAATTTGGTACTTATATACTTAAGGTCCTTCCCATTCATCGCGGAAAATAAACAGTTCCTAAGTTGATTCCTGTACCTTGCTATTTTCTTTTTGTTTACAATAAAATTTTGTAATGGAATCAGGCGTGAGGTTACGGAAATTCATCTCAAAACTGAAACGCAATGAAAATATGTAGTATAATCCAGCTGAATATTAATATATTTAAAAGTTTTCTATATTTGTAGGTATATGTTTCTTGGGAAACCACTATAAACCGAATTTCCGCTCCCGGATGAAACCAGGCGGCGCAGCTAGTTATATGATAAAGTACTTTTTAACATTAACAAAAAAAAAACCTCCTGCTCCTACATTACAACCAGTGTGTCATGCCCTTTGTCAGTCATTCTACCAAAGAAAACTAAATAGATTCTACTGACTTCGCGTGTCATTTAAGCATAAACTATTGCTCGGAATGAAAGCGTGGTTATTGTTTTAAATCGCCGCCCGCCCATAATGTGACAGTGGGCGGAATGCTTAAACAGCAGGGATGGGAACAAATCGCTGTGTGATTCAGGGTGATTTTTCAATTGATAGAAAAGCTTTAGTTATTGCAAAAATGTATAAGCATATCTTACTAATTTTATAAAGGCAAAATTTTATGAAGATGGATGGATGGATGGATGATGTCACGTAAAAGCTACTACGAGTATACTACTCTCACTCGCACTTCTGTTGACATTATTATGTTAATCGTAATTTATACCTTATTGTTAAGTGTTATATTTTTAGACATTTTAAAAGATAAAAAAAGAGACATCCCCGCAGAGTTTCTTGGTGCTGTCTTCTCTAGCGGGCGTAAAGCACAGAGTCAGTTTTCGCATTTTTTTTTTCTGGGCCGGATTTCAATTTGAGTATGGGAAAGAAAAGGGTAGACATGCTTACTTTTTTTAAAGGCATGATAATATAAGTTAATTTTTAACGTATTTTAATTGATTCATATTATGTATACCTATATGGTTTAAAAGTAGATTTTTTGTTCTTATTTAATAAACATTTTTTAAATTTTGAACGGATTTATATGACATTTGGTATGGAGGTAATTTAGGCCCTGAAAAAGGGCACTTTGTATCCTAAAGCTGAAGCTTCCCAGAGAGGAAATAGAACACCAATATAAATGCTGAGATGTCTACCATGTTTTCAAATGCACTAAATCTGACACTGAGCGTGCTATACGAGCATTAGATAACGCAATGATAAGTTATATTTATCTTATCTAGCTATGTGTTGTTGTTTGCTGATAAGTAAGTAATGATTTTCATTGATTAGAGAGTTTTCAATAGCAAAGAACAATAATATAATATATTGCATATATTATATAAATGAGGAACACTTAATAAATTCAAGAGTGTATATTTATCAGAAAAATAGAAGATCTGACTGTTTGGATTATCGAGTTATTAATTGGTAAGTAGAAAAATAATCATTCTTCATGATGCTGTCATTCATTAATCCAATGGTGAAAAAATATGGAAAATTATTGATGCTTATCCAATACTATATGGATTCTCTAATTACTACTTCCTAACTATGATACTTTTTAAGCGACTTGAAAAAAGGAGGAGGTTCGCAATTCGATTGTTTTTAATGTTCGTTACCTCAGAACTCCGTCATTTATAAACTGATTAGGAAAATTCTTATGGTCCCATATTCATTATTCGACCTCTGACTTCAAAGATTCATCAGACTTGAAGTCAGTTTTTTGTTATAAAATGAGTTATTTAGATTTACACTTTATATTAATCATATTTTCGTCTTTTCAGATAAATCTTATATTTTACTTTGTGACATGGAACAAGGGAGTCAACAAACATCACCAAAAGATGCATGTGATAAATCAAATACGGCTGGTATAAAATACACTTATAAAAAGCGATCGGGAACTTCTGGAGTAACTGGACAACTTTACGAATCGAAACTACTCAGCCTTATTTTATTTAGAGCTCAGAAAGATGGAGATATAAAGGAATTTTATTTAGAAACAAATTTAGACGGAATTGGAGTATTCGATTACATTTGCCTTAAATTCAAACTGGACAATAAATATGTTGCAGCATTTATTCAAGCTAAACATAAAGATGAACCTAGGAAAGGTGGAATCACTGATGATGATCTCAAAAGCAACAAAAATAACTTTAGCTTACAAAAATGTTTTGAAAGTTATATAAAGATTAAAGAAAAATTCAAACACATACCTACATAAAAACTTGGATGAAAGAAAAAAAGACAAAATGTTTACCGAGGAATTTGAAGAAACTGAATCTTGTTTCATTATTTACACGACAACTGCTAGCAAAGTAACTAAGAAAACACGTGTTCACACAAATGTTTATATAAACAAAATAAATGATTTGATTTTAACTCGTGTCGATGATGAATTTTTTTAAATCAATTACGACGATAGTGATTTAATTAATTTCATAAATTATTTCATCTCCGATGACTTAGACATCATCAACGAACAGAAAAAAGTGGCAAAAGAATTTCTTAACAAACTATTCTTTTACACAAAAGAAGCCAAACAAGATGAAGTGTTAAAACAAGAATTACACGAATATAATCAATCTGCAAACAGAAGTCATCAATTTTCTCAAGTGCATTCTGAAGCAATATATTTGAAACTTCAAGACAGAGTTCAGAAATGGTGGATGTTACAAGGAAATGCATTCTTTATTACAAGTTCTTGCAACTTTTTGGCAAAATCTATAAGTGAAATCATTGACACACAGTACCGTACAACTTTAAACAGTTGTATAAATGAAATGAAGAATTATGCCCTTGAATTTAGAGACATTATATCGGATAACTCGCCATTAAGTATAACAACTATTACTGATGCTATTGTTTTAACATGTATTAAACTCGCTCAGAGTTTATTTGAGTTGCGGATTGAAGATACTTCAATTTTAAGAATGGCCGGGGATAGAAGCAGAAGTCGTCGAAAGGCTCTTACAAGATGCTTAGTTTATATTTTTTCGTTTACGTTGCTTGCTATTTTTCAGAACTTCGTTTATCCTCTAAGGCCAAACAAAGTTTCAACTACATATGAATGTATTGAACAAAGTGCAAAGTTTCAACTGCGTAGAAATGTATTGACTGAAATATAGTAAACAATCAAAATAGTGTAATATTTTAAAGTTTGTAAGTGGTATTGTATTTTTAATTATTGCTGCAGTGAAACGAGAATTGGGGTTATGATCTTACCTCGAGAGAGAGAGTAGAGTAATCTCGTGTTATATATACTAGTCAATTGCTTCTTTAGCTTGTCACTTTAGTGTTTTTTAAAGTACGTATCGCGTCCTGATATTTTTTGAAAATGTGAGAGATGTAATATGTAGGTATTTATAGTCACACGGCAAGGCAGGTAGGATCAGATAGTCATTACCTTTTTTCTTAAAATAATAATAACCGGTCAAGTGCGAGTCGGCTTGCGCATTAAGGTTTCCGTACCAAAAAAAAAACATGTCTGTTGTATGGGAGCATACCTATAATATAATATGTAGGTGTCAAATTTGATTTTTATTATTAAAGTTGCCCACTTTACCTACTCGATAAATCCTAATATAACTAAAAAAATACGCGTGATTACAATGCAATTAGTCAGCAATATATTTTAGTAATGGAAAAAGCAAAACTACTTACAATTATTATTCAAATTCGTCAATTACCCGTGACTTTGACATTTTCATGAATTCCACATACGACCTCTTAATTACCTTTGATTTGAAAAGCTATTACCCTAAGTAATACTTAATTTCACTAATTGTTGAGAGAATCGAGTAGGCAAGGTGACTTTCGCAGTATTACTTTTCAGTCACGCAACTCAAATTCACTGACCTCAAAAAATAAACAATAGCAGACGCATAAAAATTCCTCGCATTGTTGGAATTTTACGTAAAAACAAACAGCTGGAAGCAAAAAGCTTCTAAGTAATATTAGCATAGAGTATCGTGTTGTATGAAGAATGTAGCGTGCTATCCTTTGTCCGACCGTCAGGTTTCAACGGTATTTTTTTATTAGGAAATGAGCGTTTACTGGAAAATAAACAAAGCTATTGACATATCGCTCGTGCTTTTTTACTTGGCTTTAGAAGTCAAACAACCACAATTACCTACACTCTTCCCCCACTTTTGCAACCATTGCTCGTTAAGCTTTCAGTAATTGCTGATAGCATCGTACAAAGTCAGCAATGGATGTGATGAATGAGGTAAGATACAGTTTTTAATTGATTGCAACAGTTGTTGGTACTGAAGGCGGGTCGCGTGCGCTACTCGCGTGATTTGTAAGGCTGGAAGTCACGCGCGACGTACAGGAACCTCGGGGGAGGCCCCCAACAAATGGGGGGTCACTGAGGCCCCGCATACCACCGGGCGCAGTAACATGTCCGACCCCGTTACGCTATGAAACGACAGTTTTATTTCCCTCCAAGTCGAGACAAGAGCAAGAAATCAGATTTCTCGGTTCCTTATACAGGTTGTCTTGGTCGTGTAGGATGTTTTTGCCTTAGGGTTCGTTTTGATGTAGTATATATTTAGAAGGAAATTGATGGTTAGTGAAGGCTTATTGATGAAGATAAAGACTTGTATGGTGTGGATGGCCATTAGAGCATTCTTTTTTATATAGTTTACGATCGCTTCAAACTTCAACTTTCGCGATTCGAACCCATAGTTTACCAAAGATGCTTAGTAAAGTAACCAAAATGGGCATAGATGTAAGTTGGTGTGATAAAAAAATAAAAAGTGTGAATATACTTCTTCATCAACTCATTACAATCCCATTGCTGAGACCTTTTCTAGAGGGCATGGGCCATAATCCACCATACTTTCCCAGTGCGGGATTTACAGATCTATGGTTGGCTACTATCTCTTCTATTGTCAAAAATGGAGCACATAGATCTAGAAAAAGACGGAAGTTGAACGACTGCTCAGACCCGTCTAACTGATGGTTCACCACACATTCCAAAACATGACTTCAACACAACGGCTTGACAACAGTTTGACGGCTTGTCTTTGTTTGTTTGTATGGTTCAAAGAAAAAGTATTAAAAAAAATCTTTGGTATGGTTTACGCGTATATATTTTTGACAATGACAGGAACTGGTTTTGTAATTTGTAATAGAAAAAGATAGGACATTCTCTTTGTGTGACCCGAAAGGGGAATATCAAGCAAAACCGTCTAGCTTTTGTGTCGAAGTCTAAAGCTAAATGATCTCGTTTCTCAACAAAAGTAGTAATAAACTTACGTTCTTATAAATCTTATCGCAAACTCCACAAAATTTCATTGCTATCATCACACAAAAAGACGAATAAGTGATTTCATCTAAAGAAATCGCAAGTCCTCGCAAAAGGGAGCAACAAAAAAATAATGTCAGTCCAAATTGAATCATTTGTAATATTCATTCTTTTTTACTCCTGCTTCTGTGGACGGTTTTCTAAAGTTGGCTCTTGAGTGTAGAACATACTAGAAGTGAAACTTTTACTTATGTACATAGGTACGTAAGTAAAAGTACATTTCACACAAATGTTACCTACCATCTTTGTATTATTATTGGAATAGATTTAAAAGAATAACCTATTTATAAATATTTAATTGTATAAATAATAAAATAATATAAAATAACATAATTTGGTTATACAGAGAATATCTAAATCTAAACTAAAATTGCTTAAATAAATTAAATATATATACAAAATAACTTTTTAGAACTTCTTTATATATGTATATATACAAAAAAATATAATGAAATTATTCTAATAGGCCTATGGTGGAGGGGAAAACAATTCAAAAAAAATTAAAAACAATACGCAAGAGGTTGGGAAATTTTTCGAAAATATAAACATGGATACGCTAGATATAGAAAAATAATAAAGCTAAGAATTCTTTTAAATTAGAGTTTAGGAGAATTTATTATATAGACATTTTTGAAATTTATTATATATAAGTTATGAAGACTGCGATTTGACAAGGACACGATGATTTAGTGGTACTATGCTTATATAATATCTAAGTATGTTTGTTCAAACACACTTTGATTCATTTTAAATTTCGTGCTACATCCAGTTTCAAATTTAACTCTGCGGTCTCTTCCCAGCGCTCGTTTCGCGATAATCAACTGTCTTCAAGAATTTGCGACGTCACCCCGCGGATACGGAAAGAGAATAATCCGTTTCTAAATTATCTTTTATTAATGTCCTTGCTTAATACCTCCTACTATTTGGGGATTTCTTTGGGAATGCGTTAATGAAAGAGCGAGTGGCTTTCCACCACCTTAATTTATTAGGGTAAGGACTTTACCTGTTTGTTCCGTTTTCTTGAAGTAAAGATGGTAAGGTTTTGTAGGAGAAGGTCAAGGTCAGACAGATAAGCCGTAACCTTAGCTCCTTCTTATTTGTAAAATAATTTTCCCTTTTTTGGATGATTCACGAAACACAAAAGAGAATTTACCTTTGGGTTACAATAAATAATTCATCAGACTGCAAAAAAAAGTATAAAATTCTTAGGAGTCCTTCCAACTAATATTATAAATGCGAAAGTTCGTGAGGATGGATGGATGTTACTCAATCACGCAAAAACTACTGAAAGGATTTTGATAAAATTTGGTAAATAGGCTTTTTAGGCCGTGAAAAAAAAACATAGGCTATTATTTATCCCGGAAAACAGCATGTGAAACCGCGGGGCGCAGCTAGTCAGTAATATTTGTGATTTTTTCTTTTCTCGTGCATGATTTTGCAATTCATGTTCTAAGTGATACTGCAACAAAGGCTGACGAGGTGCTCATCTCGTGACGTCATGAAAAAGTAAGGTTTCTTCTACCTGCTTTAGTAGTTTATTGATATGACATGCATACAAAAACATATCAAGGCACACCGTAGCATGTCTTCGCTCACACAATTAAAAGAAAACTGGGTCACTGAAAACACCTCTACCGAGAGCTTTTACACACGGCGATGTTTTTCAGCGATACAGCAGCGCGTTTGAATAAAGTTTAGATTACGTAGCTGCTAATATAAGTATCATTGTCTCATTGTACCAAACTATCGCTGCAAATGTCGACGCCGTAACGACACAGAATAAGGGGCAGAAGCATCACTCCGCAAAGAAATTTAAACAAATAGCGACTCTTGCTATGACGCAATAAAATTCAATTCAGCTCGCGTAGCGCTGCATATCTACCAGTCATATTAACCTACAGAACGCCTCTCTTTCTATCACATAGCTCTTATCTCTTCTGACGCGACACGTGTAACGACGCGCGACCCGCCGCGGTGTCCGGCTATGTACTTGTAGCTTCGTACCTACAGTGCGGAGTGCGCTAGGCCTGGTAACGATTCAAAGACGATGCAGAAGCGAGGATGACATCTAGTAAGAACAATCATGAATATATAAAAAACAAAACTTAAATGAAAAGCAAGTTTTACTGGTGGTAGATTTCTCGTATGCGAGAGCCCGTCTGGGTGGGTACCGCCGCTTTGTCAGTTGTTCAGCCGCCAAGTAGTAGTGCGCAAGCATTACTGTTCCGGTTTGAAGGGCGTTGTTGCCAGCGAAATTACTGGGCATTATGAGACTCGACAGCTAATTATCTCAGGGTGACTAGCGCAGTGCAGCGCCGCGCAGGATTTTGCAAAACAAAGTTCTGGGTGGTGCTGTTATTGTTATGGGCGTATTGCTAGCCATCATGCAAACGCCCAGCTCGTCTCGTCATTCAGTTACATAAAAAAAAGTTACTAGTAGCTGTTGTCCGACCGGTAGGCCCACGCGAGAAATGAATTGTCTGTAGCAGCACTCGTAGAATATGTAGAAATTCGACTTACCTGTAGTCTAACCAGTAGGACCAAGGGATAAACTAATTGTGCACTTCTGGTAAGAGTATTGGCAAATATACGATTTTAATAGCGAAGTGAAACAGTAACTCTACACTATCACTGTAAAAAAAGGTAAAAATGAAGTCGCCGTGTGTAAAGGCGATGGGTATGTCTCACCTCCAATGGGTAGCGGAAGACATCTTCACTATGAAAGTTTCAAGGCTGGAGGGGCATCATAAAAAAACCAAACCGTTTACCCGACCTCCTTACTTATTCCGACCGCACTTCTGTTAGCCGTAATCAACAAGAAAAAGCTCTCTCGTTTGATCTCACCGCGCAAATACTGAGCTATTTTCGCTGTATTTCAAAGGGATTAATGAATCTAATATTTAATGAGAGGTAGAATTGCAACGGAGTGAGTGTGGCGAATAACTGAATGGCGACTTAACTTTTGCGACTTTTCATGCAGCGCATCGGAGATAAAATCTCCCCGCGGCCTTGAATCAAAATAAATTATAGTAATTTTCACTAATGGATGAAGAACCATATGCGACACACGGAAAGCCGCAATGATTACGGCAAATACTCTCTCTCTATCTCTTTCACTTTCATCTCTTCTCTTTTCCTCTCTCTCTTCCATATCTCCCTTCTCGCTTCTGTTTTCTTTCTCCCGGTTTTGTCTTCTCTCTTTCGCTTCTCTATTTCTTTTCTCTCTCTTCTGCCTTCCTTTTTGTATACTTTTTAAGATTTTTACCCGTGATGCCCGCGGAAGGAGAATATGCGTATTGTTTAAAAGGTAGCTTGTTCCCATATATCTAACTTCAAAATGGCTGAACGGATTTGATGCAGTTTTCAGTAGACTTTAAAAATTACCTGAGGTATGTTATATTGTGTACATACCCCAGGTGGCACTGTAGTAGATATATAGTTATATAGTTCGCTTGTGCACATTTCTATGTTCATATATATATATATATCTTCCGCTATATATATATATATTATCCCTTCCGCTCGGACCGCGAAAGCGAACGGACGTGTCAACAGTCTATTTGATTTTTTCTAAAATAAATATTTTTTATTGCAAACAAAACTGACCCGAATATACTTGGACAGAAGTGAGTAAACCGCGTAATACGGCCAAACGACCAACGCTGAGCGGCACCCCGCTCCGACTGGACGAAACGAAACAAAAAATCAGTGAGTGCCCTTTCCCTATCGCACGCAAACTCAGGAGCGAGACAGCATAACTACAAAGCCACTGTAGACAGAGTGAGTACAACATAATATACGACGCTTGACTTTATATGAAACAGAACTGCCGGCCGACGCCTGCGCATCCATTCAACTTTTCGGTATATGCTGCTTGTGCTTGCCTGCATAATTGTATAACTAAAGCCACATATAGTTGAGAGCCGATTTCTAAATCCGCGCAACTTAGGCCTAAACGAGAGTATTTTTGCCGTCGGATTGTTTGCTCGCTGCGATGTCCCCGCCTGCCTCTTCACTAAAACCCTCGGGTTCTGCGCCTAGCTTAGCCTCTCTTAGCGATACTGAAGACCGGGCTAAGATGATTAAAAATAGAAATAAGCGAAGGAGGGATGAATGTGACGCTGCGTCTTTTATGGTCGAAATGAAGGGAATGTTTGCAGATATGTCGGAAAAACAGAGCCAAAAGTTTGACAGCTTTCAAAAACTCTTTGAAAAAATGAGCGAGAGCAATAGCCACCTAAAAGCTACACTAGACTTTATGTGTAGTCAATTTGAAGAACTCAAGCAAAAACATGACAACCTACAGAAAGAAAGGGACTCTCAAAACGCTTGTATACAAACGCTAGAAAACACTATAGAGAAACTTCAGCAAAACGAAAAATCATCTTGCGTGGAGTTCCGAAATGTTCCTACATACAATAATAAAACAGAGACTAAGGATCAGCTCCTTCAACTAGTGTTGAAGGCAGGCAAAACCTTCGAACTGGACTTGCAGCCGGCCGATATAAGGGATGTCTATCGCACCAACGCAAAACCGGGCTCCAGCAAACCCATCGTTGCGAATTTCAATAGTGTCCTCACTAAAGAGAAGTTTATAACTGCCTCCAAATTGTTCAACAAGAGACACAGTGGAAATCGCTTCAACACTACTCACCTGCAAATGGAGTGCCCTAGACTGGCCGTCTATGTTTCCGAAGTTCTTACTGCCAGGATGAAGAAGCTGCACTTTTTAGCACGAGAGCATGCGAAAACCTACTGCTACCGTTTTTGCTGGGTGGCTCACGGCAAAGTCTATCTTCGCGAGAAAGAAAACTCGCCGTCAATTAGAATAAATAGTGAAAAGGACCTTCTTAACCTAACAGCAAAAAAGTGACTACTGTCGACTCCGATCAAGCAGCCATCGTATATTAGAAATACTTATCACCATAATTATTGTAACTATATGCTAATGCATGCATATGTATTTCCTCTTTTATTTTGCATTATAATATTTGCGCATAACGTATCCGAACTCACACAACCACTCGGCCACAACTACACTTCATACATAATTATCCTACACACCAAATATACAACATATACACACCATTCGAAAGAACAAAACTTTTCTTACACAGTAACGCTTCCTCTCCAAAACATACCCAAAAATAACTTAAATCTAATCCTTGCTCCGGCATTGTGTTATCGGCTGTTACTAAATATTATGCCTTTATATTCTATAGAATTGCTACAAGAACACCACGATATCAATTACACCAGCTACGTTAATTCGTACATTGTCATGCTAATCAAGTCCCCAAAAACAACTAAATACCAGTATGGATAGGTTATCTCAAACGAGTGATGAAATTGAATCCTTAAGCGGATCACTCTCTTATCAATGCTCACCCGAAGCATGCATAAAGTATGTTCGACAATACGATGAGTCATTCAAAGTTTTACATCTTAACATACGTAGCGTAGATAAAAACATAAATGAAGTACAACTTCTTCTTTCAAGACTTAGCTTTGAGTGTCAAGTCCTAATATTATCTGAGTGCTGGCTAAGTAAATCACCGAATACGCCTGTACTTGACGGGTATGACAGTCATAGATCGGGCTTTAAAAATCAAAACGATGGTGTCATTATATATGTCAAGAATAGCTTAAACTGTCGCATCATTGAACCGGTCCTCTCAGATGCAACTGGCCTATTATTGACCTATCAGAAAACAATAGCTGTTCTGGCAGTATATCGATCGCCATCTGTATCTAGCGCGCAAAATTTCCTAGACAGTCTTAACGAAATCTTAAACTCGTTATCAAACTTTAAGACCGTGGCAATAATTGGTGACATAAATATAGATATTCGTACCGATACCTTAAATCTAAATGCACATGATTATTTAAATATAACCGCTGCTCATGCAATGCTCCCTGCTCACTTATTTCCTACACGCGGGTCCAGTTGCCTGGATCACGTGATGCTGAAAACTAGTACAGATGCCACCACACTAGTGTTAGAGAGTACCATTACTGACCATGCACCAGTTCTTTTATGTGCAGCGACACACAGACGATTGGACAAATATGATGATGCTACCATTACCTGTATAAATTATCAGGCCATCATTTCCGAGCTTAGCAATACCGATTTCTCATGTATATTTAGTATAGAAAGTGCCAATATAGCAGCAGATA
Source organism: Petrophora chlorosata (assembly GCA_951640565.1). Classification (NCBI taxonomy): domain Eukaryota; kingdom Metazoa; phylum Arthropoda; class Insecta; order Lepidoptera; family Geometridae; genus Petrophora; species Petrophora chlorosata. The sequence goes on along the minus strand of OX621199.1, from coordinate 4,904,216 downwards.
CACTCATATCTATTATTTCTAAAATTATCAAATCAAATACTAATATTAAAACAATCCCTCGAAGAAAAAGGACCATTAAGCCATGGATTACTTCTGGTCTTCTAAAGTGTATAAGAAACCGCGATAAACTGTACAAAAAATTTAAAAGGAATCCGAAAAATTTGATAAATAAAATCACATACTACCGATACCGAAATTTCTGTAATAATCTTTTAAAACGTTTAAAACGAGAACACGAAAAAACTGAATTCCAGAAGGCCAGGGGTAGTCCAAAAGCTATGTGGGATACTATAAAAAGGGTCACACATATGAAACAAAAGCAAACTACAGCAAGAAGTCTTCTAAGTTATGCAGGAGATCCTAAGTCATCTATTGAGGAAATAAATAAGTATTTTGTAAATGTGGGGAAGAATTTAGCACATAAAATATCTAATACTAATACTGGTTTTACTTCTAACATAAATAGAATAAACTCAAGCTCTAGTCTAGACACCATGGCCATGTTTGAAACAAGCTGCTCTGAGGTAGAACGAATTATTATGAACCTTAGACAAAACTGCGCCGTCGGATGGGATGGTATACCTACTAGAATATTGAGAGATGCTCGGGAGGTTCTCGTACCACCCTTAACTTATGTCTTTAACTTGTGTCTTACAACCGGAACCTTCCCAAAACCCTTTAAAAAGGCACTGGTTCACCCAATCTTTAAGGGTGGGAATGGAGACATTGTCGGAAACTACAGACCTATTTCAGTTTTAACATCCTTATCTAAAATTTTAGAAAAACTTCTTAATTACAGACTTACTAGCTTTCTTGAAAAACATAATATACTTTCCCACAGACAATATGGTTTTCGTAAAGGTGTCTCAACCGACGATGCAGTAATGGACCTAACAAATACAATTGTTAATCAATTGGACCAGAAACTTAAAACCATTGGAATATTCCTTGATCTTTCCAAAGCTTTCGACACTGTCTCCATTCCCGCACTACTCGCAAAGATGGAAAGACTGGGAATACGAGGCATAGCTTTAAATATATTTCATGACTATCTCACTGATCGAAAGCAGAGCACAAAAATAGGGGATTTCATCAGTAGGGATGAGAATTTAAGCTACGGGGTCCCACAGGGAAGCATCTTGGGCCCTGTGCTCTTCCTGCTGTATGTTAATGACCTGTGTAACCTCCAGCTCCCTCACTGTGAAATCTTTACTTACGCGGACGATACAGCCCTCATAATAAATGGTAAAACGTGGACAGATGCGAAGTATCACGCCGAAGAGGCCCTAGGTGCAGTAGTCAATTGGTTAGCTTCGAACCTTCTCACTTTAAATGTAGAAAAAACAAAATACATAAACTTTGCCCTAAACTCATCCGGTTTTCCAACTGCTAACTCTTTCTCCATAGTTGCTCATAATTGCAAAACCTCGACCCCCACTGCATGTACGTGTCCTGAACTCACCAAAACTGATACCATACGATATTTAGGTGTCCTTATAGATGACAGACTAACCTGGAAAATGCAAATCAATTCACTAATCTCCAGATCTAGGAAACTGATCTATGTTTTTAAAAAACTCAGAGCTGCTGCAGACTTCGAGACTCTTAAAATGGTCTATTACTCCTTAGCTCAGTCCATCCTCTCCTACTGCTCCACGATCTGGGGAAGCGCATGCGCCACTAACCTAATTCAACTGGAACGAGCACAGAGAGCAATCCTCAAGGTTATGACTAAAAAACCGATAAGGTATCATACGACGCTTCTATACCAAGATGTGCAAGTCCTAACCGTGAGGCAGCTCTTTATTCTTAACGTTATTTTACGCAAGCACAAGTCACTCACGTATGATCCCAACCTAGACCAATCCAAACGAAGGCGAGGCCGTGTCTGTAAAGCCAACCCCCACCGTACGTTTCTAGCTCAAAGGCAATTTGAAAGTGTTAGTTGCCCACTGTACAACAAGTTCAATAAACTCCTCCACATTTATCCATTAGCATTATACGAAGTTAAAAATAAAATTACAACTTATCTATTAAAACAGACCTATACAGAAACAGAAAAACTTATTAAATCACCATCTTAGGCATTCTCATTACTGTTGTTCCGGCCACATATACACTCACACCCACTCAAACACATACACCTTCACACCCTCTCTCACATACTTACACATACACCTTCACACCCTCTCTCACACACTTACACATACACACACCATCACACACACACACACACACCATCACACACATATACACACTATCACACCATCCCTCACACACACAATCACATACACATGCAATGCGTGCGCAAACAAGAAACATTCTTCCAAATACATCTAGCTTTATAAATAACCGTTGTTGATGTACCTTAGACCTGTATCCTTGCGGGGGGCGTTGGTGTCTGTGACACAGTTTTAATAACTACTGCAGGCACCACCGATCCGACTTAGATACTTTCAATACAGTACATATTCCCATCATGTTTTAAACTTAAGTGATTACCTAATTAGAAACCAGCAAATTGTGGAAGATGAATAAATACTTTTTATTATTTTATTATTATTATTATATTATATATATATATATATTATGAAACTCGTAGACAAACAAGCAGACGGCCCGCCTGGATGGTAAGCGGTTACCGTCGCCTATGGATATGCAATATGATGCAATACTCGGGGCATTACTGGTGCGTTGCCTACCTTTAAGGACCCTTTTCACCCTTCTTTTAAAGTGCCCCATATTATATCTTCGCGGAAAAACCTCGGCTGGTAGTCCAATCCATATCCTATAAGTGTGCGGCAAGAAAGATCTGGAGAATCTGACAGTATGCGATTTTCATAGATCTACAATATGTGGATGGATACAATATGTGGATATCTACAAAATGATTGAACCGATTTCCTTGCGGTTTTGGTAATTTTGAAATTCACCGGTTGTATTGTGCCAAACTAACAAGGTAGCAAAATGTTCGTAGGGTTTTTTTTTTAGTTTCAAAGGTTTATGCACCAAACTACGAGTAACAAGGACTTGGCAAAGACCCCAATGCACGTTCGAAGAGAAAGATACTCAACTGTAATGATTTTATTCCCCGAGAACAGCTTGGGGCTATTTTCGATATTCCCATGAGCTTATCGATGGAGGTTAACTGAATGCGAAATTTTCGGGTACTCAGACATCAGCTATTATACGACTTCTTTGGAGAAATTGCACCAACTAAACTATTGCTAATGAAAAATTAATAAAAATCGCAACTATTTTACTGAAAAATTAAATAAGCTGTCTATGAAGATTCGGAGCAGAATAAATTAAAAAAGAAATATAATTAGGTATGTAGTATTAATAAACTTACGGTGTCCCACTATGCTGTTCAAGAGATCCCCTATTATGATAAAATTCCTTTCCAGCTATTTTTTAACGGGCGAATGCCTTTATTACTGAAAACAACTCTACACTCTACTTACTAAAACTAAACTAACTACTTACAAGGAGAAGCAATTGAACAACCCATAGACCATTAAACCATTAAACCCACTACCAGTCGGCAGCGTACCCAAGATGCTGGCAGTATTGCCCCGTTGGATTGCAATACTGATACGTTGAGCCAAATAAGTCCCAGCATTTTCGAGCTATTTTGAACGGTAACAGTGTCTAGAGTGGTACCCATACAGAAAACTAGAGCGTAGTGTTTTCACTTTGGAGACCTCATGAAAAGTGTTGAACGGACTTATTCTTAATTTTACTCTGCTTAGCAGTTAAATTGAATTAAAATTACTTGTTAGTGTTATTTAAGTTAGACAGTAGGGTATTGCCAGTAAAAAAAATATATGAAAATAGATGAACAACGTCGTGCATGTTATGGTAAGCATCCGGCCAAGCCATAACAGGGGTAGCCAGTGCTATTATACACATATTTTCGAAGTCAAAATCTATTTATTCATTATTGGCATCACAGATGCACTTATGAACGTCAATTTATCACAATGACTGTACCACCGTATCGGAAAAAGAACCACTAGGAAGATATGGAAAGAAACTAAGGTCTATTTCCTTTTAGAGATTTGTTATATTTTTTTTGGGTTTCTTCAATATTATGTTTCTTATGTACAAGTTGGCTACTTTGCAGAAGTGGAATGTTCGAAACATCTTTGGCTTCTATGTAATTACGAACAGTATAATAATGTAGTACTTACGAGTATGCTTTTCTCATTAGATCAGTCTTCACGCGTCATTTGAATTTACTTTCTGTGAGCATTTCTTAGCTTATATGCACTATTTTTGGTCTACCACGATATACCTGACATTAGCCTCGAACGAAATTCTATTAAAAACTTTTCGTAGTAAATCTCGATGGGTATGTAATGTTCTATTCACAAAATCTGTCTGCGCCTACTTCGCCTACTCAAAAACTTGGAGCAACTTTGTCAGAAGTTAGAAATCGAATTCTCTTCAACGTTCTTACGTACTACTAGGTAGGGTTACCAACCAGTATGCGTTTATTATGACGACAATAGAACTTATTAGCATTAACGCCAATATGCAAACCTTTCAGTTACAGCACGTACGGTAATTGCCGCACCAAACACTTCATCTTCATAATGCAGATGCCCAAGGGCTGGAACTCGCCATCTGTTTTCCTATAGCTAAATATCTTTTATTACAAGCTTTTATTTAACTTGCAATGTTTATTTGTTTGAGTCAAATCTTGCAAGCTAAACCCCTTCCTACGGAGTTGAAATTGTGCACTTGTCAAAGTCCGATGACAATGCAATATTATAGTGACAGCCAGCTGATCTGACGATGGAGACGGAAGGTGGGCAATAGAACTTCTTGACAGATAATCATAAACTACTAGTGTTTGGGCTCATTTTAATTTGCTCGCGGTTTCGATTACGAATTCGTTAAAAGCTTGTCTGAAAAAATATATTTTTCAACATAGGTAAATCTTGTTTTATTATTTTTTAATTGCACTACTAGCTACTGTCAGTGACTTAGTGCGCAATTGATTTGATAATATCGCGATCCCAAGTGAAGTGTTAAATTGAGAGGAAAATCTTATGGCTTTCTCTGTGCTATAACTATCTCTGTGCCAAATTTCAACAAGATCGGTTTAGCCGCTAACAAATAGACAGACAGACAGAGTCACTTCCTCATTTATATAGTGTGGATTACAAAATAAAGGTAAGGTGTGGATTACAAAATACAAAAGGAGAATTTAAATGCTAAATCATTTTCTACCAGTTGAAAACGGTGGCTAATGCAAATAAAAATATTCAGATTTATATAGGTATTGATTAGATTTCGTCTTTACATGATAGTCATCAAGAAGTGATCAACTCAAAAATGGGCATTTTTATGTGTGATCATTTTTAATTATAGTCCGAACCTGCCGAAACGGATATATCATCATATTATATTAATATTACGATCATATTTCAAATAGTTTTTATTTCGTTTAACGAGATTTTATGCTCATAAATACTGGAATAGGCTTAATAGTTCTCGGTTTTACAAAATATATGCACACCCTAAACTTCGGGCCTCAGAAATCAGGAGTACGCTTTTCGCTCCTGGCTAGACGCCAAACCTGCAAGTAGTGATCTTTTTACATTTAATGCTCTTAAGTTTTATGTAGTAGCCCAACTTATGAGGTCGAAGATTAACCCCGTATATTTTGTTAAGAGGTTTACTTCAAATTGCTTTCTAGATAAATGTTGTAAAGTGATGTGGGAACGTTCAAGGAAAACGGGTAGATAAATGGTAGGTAGATATGTGAGTAAATAATTTTATGGGTTTCTCATTTCGTCCAATATAGCTGATAATTTACTTCTGAGTAAATATTAGCATGAAGAAAGTATCAGGGGAAAAATTAAAATGTGAGTAGAAAACCACTTCAGTAACAGTTTACTGTTTCGAAGAAGAATCACCATCTTAAGATCGACACATTTTTGTTTATTTTCTGCCGCCAATCTGTAGTGCGCAAGCATCACTGGGTTCCAGTTTAAAGGGCGTTGTACCCAGTGAAATTACTAGGCACAGCTATTTGAAACTTAATATCTGATGTCTCGGGGTGATGAACACGCTGCTGTCCTACGCAGTAATTTTTATGATATTAAAAGTTCTGGGTGTCACTGCAATTATTATGGGCAGGCGTGGCGCTTACCATCAGGCGAATGGCATGCTCGTCTCATCACTCAGTACCATAAAAAAAAACGTCGCTGTCCCAATTCTGGGTAAAGGTCTCCGTCATGTCGCTCCCCCAAGTGTGACAAATATGACTGACACAATATGTAAGTTAAACAATTGTTTATAGCGCTCGTAGCGTAGTCCGCCTAGCCGTTCGTAACGTAAATCTTCTAGATCTAGATTAAGCAATTTAGAAACAAAAAATGTTAAAAATTTGTCCATTCATCAGAATGGTGTTTGAGAACGAGGAATCATCCTCGTTCTCAAACACCGACTGAGAGGGAAGAGCTAGATCATCTAAATAAACGTTTCATAGTCAAGTAAAGCTGGAAAACATAGAAAAATACAACTACAATCCTTTTTGAAAGCACAGCCCCTCTTAAATGTAAGGATAGTGGTACAGCACAGATCTCGGAGAATGGAGGATGAATGAACAAATTCTTTTTCTCTGATAAGATAAAAAGAACGTCTTCATACAGATTCTCCTAACCCTATAGTAAAATAGAATCTAATTAGGAAGACACATTTTCAAATGTGCCTTTTTAATTCCACTCCAGCATTACACCTTTGCCTTTGTATACTGCACCTAATTTTTAATGTCATCTCGTACAATTTATCTCAAAGTGGCGGGAATGCGAGGGAAATTGCTTTATTTCAGTTTAACACTGAGATTTAAAAACTGAAAGAGACAGCGTTTTAAACGCAAAGCAAAATCACTTTCACTATAAACTTAAAAACTTTCCATGCTCGAACGGTAACTTGACCTGAAATATGACATTTTATCCAATGCACTAAAATTAATAACTCAGGCCCTACATACATGACTTTTGGCCATAAGCAAATTTTCCACACCCGCTGGAAAACGACAAAGAAAAATAAAAATACACAACATTCTAATTATGATGATGACATTCTGACAGTTCATTCAGATTCTTGTCGCGCTACACTTTTTATCCGACTAATATTATAAACGCGAAAGTTTGTAAGAATGGATGTATGGATGTACCTTTGTTACTCTTTCACGCAAAAACAACCAAATGGAATTGATGAAATTTGGTATGGAGATAGCTTATACCATGGATTAACACATAAGCTATATACTTTTTATTCCGGGAAACCGCGGGTGAAACCGCAGGGCGCAGCTAGTATTATAAACGCGAAAGTTTGTAAGAATGTATGGATGTATGTTTGTTACTCTTTCACGCAAAATCTACCGAACCGATTTTGATGAAATTAGGTGTGTAGGTACTTTAGGACTTGGAATAGCACACAGACTTGTCTTCCGATGGTTCACCGAACATTATCTTTAATCCATAATTGATATAAAACGGCTAAGACTCACTGTAAATGTCGAAAATTACTCCGACCAGGTTTCGGACATTTTAGAAGTCCTTCTTCTGGGAGTTATGAGATCAAGCCGCGGCTCTTGGCGGTCTTGGTTTTTTACTCGAGTGCGAAATGGACACAATTAGTGCAGTGTGCTTAGACCCTAATGCAGCAGACATTAGTAGCGGCAGTGATGATTCACCCACCACCGAACTTACGAACATCGCCGAGCGGGCGCGAACTCCACCGACGCCGCCCGCCGCGTCTGCAGAGCCGCGCACGCGCCGCCAGTTACGTGCGAGCGCTCGCGACCTACGCCGCGGCTTGATCTCATAACTCCCAGAAGAAGGACTTCTAAAATGTCCGAAACCTGGTCGGAGTAATTTTCGACATTTACAGTGAGTCTTAGCCGTTTTATATCAATTATGAATAATAACACTCACGAAACTTTTCAAAATCTAATTATCTTTAATTTCAATTCTCGCTGGCAGCATCACAAACAAAATTAGCTTTACTTTTCTCCCAGCGCGTAGCTACATCTCCTTTCAATATCCGCGGCGCACGCTCAGCGAGTTTTTATTATGCTCTCGTCGTTTGTCACGGGAGACAGAGGAAGCGTTAATTTGACAAGGGATCGTCGCCCGCAGTGACCCACTTGCGTGGGGATTAGGTTATTTCGCGCGCTACCTTGTCACAGTTTTTGGTTATAAATTGTATGAGAGTGACGTTTTGTGGCAGACTTTTAATGTTTGCAAGTTTTTTGGATTTTGTTTGAAGGTTTTTGGTTAAACTTTGTAAGAAATTTTTGGATAGAAAATGAGATGTCACCTGAAAATGGTATAGAAACACACAAGAATCTCATAATTTTTATTCAAGATTTCTCTTAGTCTATATAAATAGGTTATGAGTTTAGTCTAGATGTTTTTGGCAGATTAAGATCCTAGAATCATCTACTAACTTTTCTATGCTGCTGTACGATACTGCGATACTAGTAATGTGCAGTTATCTGCGATTCTAGCTTGCTCCAGTGCCAGGTGACAAAATCACTCCTATCTATAATTGTATCCATTACTTATAAATATTTTACATTATCAACCACCTCCTATCAGTCCTCATAACGTAGCTCGCGTAGCCACTCGTAACAGAACTGCGGGGTTAAGCAACATTTGTCACGGTTATCATAAGGATGGGTGACCGTTTGTGTGGTATTTACGTTTGAGCTCTACCGAGCTTTATAGAGCACGGCTGTTGGTCCTAATTATTGTCTTATGACAACAGTCGTTAGGTTACCTACACGAGAAAGAACGATTGCTTTCATCTCCTCGAGCCATCCCAATAAGTTTATCTCAGAAAAATTTTATTTACACTTAATTGATCTATGTTTGGCCACTGTCGCCTGATGTGAAGCAATGATGTGGTCTTAGATGGAGCACATTGATCTAAAGAGAGACGTCAGTTGAGCGACTGCTCAGACCCGTCTCCCCGATGGTTCACCGAACATCATCCCGAAACACGACTAGGTCGCTTGACGGCATAGCTTTGTTCGGTGGGTGGTTTTACAACCACGGCCAGAGACTACCACTCTAAAGCAGGTAAGCGGGTTTCATCACGATGTTTTCCTTCACCGTTCAGGGTACAAAAGAGTTCTTGAATCTGTCAACAAAATACCATAATGTCCGGAATCAAGCAAAAAACATACTTAAAAGTGAATGCTCTACCCGTCCCTGTGTTGTTTTTGAACTCATAAATATTTGTAACGATTTCCCAAACGTACGGAACATGTATAAATCTGACAGATGAAAAGTTTATAACTAGGAAACTAATTGGTCCTTCGAGCCTTGATAGTCGGAGCTGATGGCTCTCCGGGGTACGAACGGGACATTATATTTGGATGGTTGGATATTTAAGGAAATATTTTAAGTTTTGGTGATACCAGAAGTTCAAACCAGTTATGTCCCTGTTAACCTAGTATGTACTATATTTATATATATCATTTTATCACCCTTTCACCCTTCCATCACCAATCATCTTTGTTTGAATATAATTAACATCGACGCAGAGTTGCCTGTCTATTGGTCTTTTATCGGATACATTTTGGAGAGTGTGCGTCGGAATTGCACAAACTAATTCCCACATCCCCGTTTCATCATCGGACTACAAGACGTACGGCAACACGTCACCGTTTTATGGTGGACACTAAGCGCGCACTCCTGCTCGCACTAAGCGCTTCGCTTCCACTTTTATTATGTGCACTGCTAACGAGTGGAACTCCCTGCCAGAGTCAGGCTTTCCCGATAGCTACAATCTAGGAATCTTCAAGTCTCGAGTGAACAGGTATTATCTTGGTAAGCGTGCTAGATCGTCGACTGCATCGTCGCTTACCGTCAGGTGACATAGTGGTCAAACGCAAGCCAATTAACAATAAAAAAATAACATTTATATATGCCACTCACGCGGATTTTACTGTTTTCGTCACGATTTTCCTACTCTTGACAAAGTGCATTGCTACATGCCGTCGACAAAAGTCAGTTTTATTACTTGAAATTGAGCAACATAACATTTTAAAAAGTTGATTTCCCCGCCATTTCACTGCCCTAAAATACTGTCTTCAAGTAATAAAGCTAAACCGGCAGAAATAACAGCATTAAATGCAGACGTCTGAATACATCAGGCAAGCCATTGACCACAAAACGGCATCCAAACATGAGTGAAAACCACCACTTCAGAATACAAACCAAATTACTCTGACACCCACACCCTTCTCTAATAGGTGTAAATAAGGTAACCACGTAAAGGATCCAGGGGTCAATCTAAATCAGACGTGCTTTATTCAAAGAGCGAGCGCGATTTTATGATCCGTGAATATCGCGGAGGCATTTCTAGATGTTCGGATCACATTTTTATTGTTATGGAAATACGGAGTTTCCCTTTAGTTGGAATTTCAAAAGGGTCGATTAGGACGTCTGGTTTTGAAGGTTCTGTACAATAAGAGTTCCCCCTTATTTGTAAGATGGGCCCCCTTGGACCGAGTTCTGCTGCATTCTTTTCAAGGGTTTCCGAATTTTTAACCCGTGGATTTCTGATTCTTTGCGATATTGGAGCGACTTTTAAAGTTGGTTATTGAATTATGAGCTGTGCGCTCGATTGAACTTAACTGCAGTGGAACATTTGTTAAAAAGGCAAGCATAGTGAGTACTTATAACGATTTTTTGAATTAAAATGGTTTTAGGATGATGATGTTGCATAAAATACGTAAGAAAGTGTCGTTTAACTATAGGTTTTATAATAGTTTTGATAATATTTCTTCTTCACTCACAAAAACGTTGGGGATTTAGCGTAAATAGATGGGCAAATGTCTTTATTACTAAAACTATTACACACTACTTATTGAAGCTACTATAACTACTTACAAGACAAAGCAGTAGTAATAGTTTTCTTTGTCAGTAGGTAGGTCTATCGGGTCCGTTGATAGCTTTAAAACTCTAGCCCATTACCAGTTGGCAGCGTACCCATAATGCTGGCAGCATTGCAATATTGATTGAGCCAAACAGGTTTCAGAATTTTGGACACGACGAAGTGCAAGAGAAGGGCAAGTTCAAACTATTCTACACCAAACAAAACAAAAATTAATGAAATAAAAATCCACCACCCAACTCGTATTTATTTATTTATTGAACGCCAACATAATGTACATCGTTACTATAAAATATAAATTCATTCAAATTGGATCTGGGCTTAATGCCATTATAATTATAGGCGAAGACTACATGCAACTATTACAATAGCAAGCAAGAATTACATAGTAAAGATGAAAATAAATTAAAATAATTACAACAAAACCGGAAAATAAAAATTAAAACAAAAATAAAAGGTTTTACAAAAATTAAAACTGAAAATATATCAATAAATAATTTAGATGATAAATAAAATATACAAAAATATCACACAATGGTTCTCTTGAACTTCCGAACGTCATCCATAAACAGATCTAAGTCTGCAGTTTTAGACATGCGATTAAATTCTCTTACTAGTCTGTTTAGAGGTGCGTTCTGGCCCAAGTTAGATTTGCACAATTCATCCTTAAGCAAGTTAAACCTCGATGCTCGCGGCAGCCTTGATGGTGCAGAAAACGTTAAACGGGAAAGTAGATCTGGAGTGTCTAGGATGCCATTTGCAAGCTTATAAAGAAACACAATATCTAGCATTCGTCTTCGATCTGCGAGAGATGTTATTTTGAAGTACTCGAGTCTTTCGTTATACTTTAACAAGGTTTTGCCTAAATTAAGAGAATTGGTTAGATGCCATAAAAATCTTTTCTGAACACTTTCTAATCTTTTTATATAGACGTCATAAAAAGGATTCCAGGCGACACTGCAGTATTCCAGGCCACTACGGACAAAGGTGTTAAATAATAGTATTAGTAGCGAAGTATAAAACCTAAATTCTTGAACCCCTTTGAGCTTTGAGTATTCCCTTAAAAATGCCAATGAAACGCATACAAATCAAATTAATGCAAAAATGTTCTGCTCCGGTTGCTAAAAACCAAATGTTAATTAAATTAAAACCCAAAACCACCGGCGGGTGGCGTCAAATGAAGCCGATCAGCTGACTGATCGGAATGGAAAGTGGAAACTATGAAATCCGATGATAAAATTTTATTGAATTTTCCATCCAATATGAGATACTTTATTGATAGACGCGCTATGACGCGAAAGGGAGCGCTAAAATGTGTATCACATAATAAATATTGCGAGTCCAAGCGTGAACCGATCGATGCCTCTGAGAGGACGAAATCATGCAATGGTATTTCAAAAGTGACACCTCTCGGCCGTTAAACTTCTTCAGACAGTAGTCTGGTTGTCGTGTGGCAGTTACCGCACCTTGGCCCTAATTCACTATGACAACTTGGCGATTCCTTGGTTCGAGGAATCGTCGATTCCTTCATTAAGAAACGACATCAAATTTGTATTCTCTATGACTCATTTATACGAATATATGAATGCGTCATAGAGATGTCGTTTATTAATGAAGGAATCGACGTTATTTCGAAGCAAGAAAACACCAAGTTGTCATAGTGAATTGGGGCCCTGATGAGACCTTAACAGATGAAACAGATACACTCCCAAAATTAACATGTGCGATATTATGGGCAGGCGTGGCGCTTACCAACAAGTGAACAACTTGCTCGTCACATTACGAAGCTCCGCAAAAAATACCTCTGCATGTAGTATCAGCTAGTCTGATTCTGTTTTGTACGTGTACACTTGCATGTTTGCAACTTAATTCCCTGAAAACCCGCTACGGAATCCCTCTAAAAATAAAATATATTAAAAGTTCCAGTTAGAAAAGTCACGGTTCCGTACATTGCAAATTACATGCATTCGCTCAAGTACTGTGTTGTGAAATGAAAAACGAAATAGGTCGTGCTTGCTCGCTCTTTTGGTCGCTACGTTGGGAAGGAAATGTAGGAAAAGTATTTTATGTAGGTACCTATTTTTCAAGAGGATGTTAGAAATGCGGAATAGGATTGGGTACGTAATAATATGAGTATTAAGTTTGATGTTGACTTTTTTATTTAAACTAATAAACATAAGACAGAGGTCCATTCAAATTGTAAAAAAACTAGCCTTAGTAAAATTTGCTTCAAATCAGAGCAATGTTAAATATTAGCACTAAAAACTAAAGTAGAATAGCACTTAAGATTTTTTCGGAAGGGAGATTTGATCCTTATGATTGACCCTATTGATTGATACCATAAAAGTACAGAATGTTTTTTTTCGGATTTTAGCCGGTTTGATTCCCGAGTGTGGCAAGCAAATTTTCGAAAATATTTGAATGCAAATTTGTTTCTTTAAAAAAATAAAGGAATGTTTCCTTTGAGTAAAATTTGCTAACTCCAAAGTTCAAAGTTCAAAAGATCTTTATTCAATTTTGTCATCACATACGCACTTATTAACTTCAGTATATAGAGTAGTTTTCCTCCGGGTGCGATTAAAATTTTCCCCCTTGTATATTATTTACGGGATATTTACCATGTTTATTATTTGTTTTAAATGTTTAAAATTGAAAACCGTTAATAATATATATAATAAAAGGAAGAATGGCCAGCGCAGTTCGGTATTACTGATAATACCTATATTTCACCACAGAATACTAAGGAACATAAGCATCACTACGCAAAGAAATTTAAACAAACAGCGACTCTTGCTATGACGCAATCAAATTCAATTCAGCTCGCGAAGCGCTGCAACCTACCAGTCCAAAGATTTAATATACTTTTTCTTTGTACCAGTCATATTAACCTACACAGCGCTTCTCTTTCTATCACATAGCTCTTATCTCTTCTGACGCGGCACGTGTAACGACGCGCGACCCGCCGGCGTTGTCCGGCTATGTACTTGTACCTTCGTACCTACAGTGTGGAGTGCGCTAGGCCTGATTTCACATTAAGAAGGTTCTTCAATTCAACTGATACAAGCATCTAGTAATCATTTTTTAAAGTTTAAATTGAAACTGTGTCTTTGTTTTAATACATTACCGTATAACATCCACTGTTTTTCCATACTTTATAGAAACACCACACGTTCAAAATTCACGTTTCTATTAAACCGGCAAACACTGCAAAAATCCTATGCAAAGCTAAACGCAGGCTGTAAATTAAACCCGTTATCGCTTTCCGGTTGAATCGTTCGCGCGTGTACAAACTGCAACGGGTGATATACCGCTTTTAGCGGAATAAGTATTCTTTATAGCTAGAACCTACCTAATAAAAGGAAAATGCGGGTTGGTTTTCTTCCGCAATGAATGATGAAAAGGTAAAAATAGCATTGAAATCGATACATTTGATGTAAAGTCTGAATTTTTAATTTATAGCAGCCAGAAAAACAATAATATTGAATACAAACTAACAACATGTTGTAAAAAAAGCTCTAAAAAATATCCCTCAGTTTGTTGTCGTATCATCTGGGTCGCGTTTCTTTTTTGCTATACGGTAGAGTCGTTGTAGGAGTTATTCCTTCATAAGTGCGTCTGTTATGCAAAAATGGGCAGACCTGCTATAAGTTGTCCGATTGCTTTACCTTGTAAAAATTTAGGTTTTAGTAAGTGCTAGCCGCGCCCCGCGGTTTCACCCGTGGTTTTTCCGGATTAAAAAATAGTAGCGGAATAAATGCATACAAAATCTCCATTCTGAATTTCAGTAAAATTCGTTGAGCCGTTATAGCATAAAGAAGTAACAAACACACACAAAAATACTTACATACAAACTTTCGTGTTTATAATATTAGTGTGATATAGTATGTAGCATTATTTTAGTTATAACAAACGCAAAAACAACGTGAAATGCCATCATTACTCGGTATATCTTTTTAATATTAAATAGCATTATTCAAACAACAATTGGATAGCACAATAAATTAATAAAATTACACTCTGACCAAATACGGGATAATTTAATTACTATAATTAGCTTGCTATTTGCATGCGACTAATATAAACCATGTACATAGTTAAATAATAAAACAATGGAGTCATACTTGTATAGTCAGCGACAAACATTGCTGAATATTTGCATTTGTTCATAAACCCTACTAGATAGAACAAGAGAGACGAGAGAGTTTTCTCGTTCTAGCGTTCGCCAAGTCGACACCTGAAGACGCCTCGAGATGGCAAAACACGTGTCGTACAGAAAGGGTTGTTGATAGGGTTTTCTTTATTTATTTGATATTATTTACTATAAAAAAAATATTTTTTATACATTATATACCTTATATTAAACTAACTTATATAAAAATAGCGGAGGGATTTCTATTTATGTATATATTTTAATTTTAAATCTATCTAATCGATTTCTATTTTTATATATATACATATATATATATATATTTTAATTAATTTAAATTATACATTTGCTATTTACCACCTATATTATTCTAAAAACAACCTACATAATTTCCGCAACGTCACGCCTAATTCCATTAGATACAATTATTATTCTAAACTTTTATAGGGGACTTAAGAAAAATTTAAAATTATTTCGCAACTTTCGTTGCTGACTGTACAGTTATACATTTTGAAATTGGGTCACGTATTCGCTAAAAACCTATATAAAAGTTTTTTTAATAATTGTCTGTTTGTACTAGCACCATCGTGCGAAGAACTAGGTTGGAGAAGATTTCCACATGAACTTTCAGAAATTAACTTTGTACTAGCCATACACAGAGTCTAGGTAAACTTAAATATTATTGTTGAGTGGTCCAGGTAGTTTTATTAGTACCAGCATGTACATATATTTTTTTGGTTTATAAACAAGCATTGTAGCCAGCGAAATTACGGGACATATGAGACTGTATAATGAATGTGAGAGATGTATGAAAATGATCGTTTTAATTCTGAAAAACAGCAAGCAAAAACATCTTAACGGTCAACGTTTTAAATTATTGATCCACTTTCTCTGAGACATAAAATAAATCAAACCAACCGATATTCTCAATTTACTTTCTGGCGCTTCGCCGGCCGCTGCCGCGGCACGCTTGCTTCGCTCGCTCGGCTCGCGCAATTTGTGGTCACTGCTCTTACATAACCTAACCTAGTCTTTGAGGCCGTTCGTATTGGCGAAGTATATTGTGTCGAACTAATTCAAAGAGGATCAAATATTATTTTTAATAGATCAGTTTCATTTTACAGGATCAAATAATATTATCCCCTTAAAATCTGATGTCTCGAGGTGAAGCATAATGCAGTGTTACGCAGTTCTTTTTATGATATTCAAAGTTCTGGGTGGCACTGCAATGGTTATGGGCAGACTATGGGCACGGAAGCAACACCAAAACCGATCAAGTATCAAATAGGTACTAAATTCAACACTCGGTTATAATTGGTACTATTTAGTCTTCTGTGGTTTTAGGCGAAGATGTATTGCGTACCCAACAATACCTAGGTATTTGTTTTTTTGATGAAAACAACCAAGTAAAGCAGAGGGCAACAATTAGCATCATAATCCGTATCATAACAGTTGGTTTAATTCGTATTATAATAGACCGCATTAAAACAACAACAATAACATGAGGCTAACCAACTCTATAACCGCCCATTTGTATGTAAAACAGCCGTGGAAGATAATTTAAAGGATAATATAGTTGAAGATATATTGGGGATGGTAGATTATAGTAGAGGTGCTTGTGCTTTAATTCTTTTGCATTATCATAGAGAAATACGTAATACTTTAATTATTGTTATTTAAGCCCATTTATGCCTTAAAATTATTAACGAAAATAAAACTTATAATATACTTAATTAAAAATGAAAAGTTAAAAATTAATTATTACAAATTAAAAATATATTAATTTTAAATTTCAATTAAAAAAAGTTAAGAAAATAAAAAAATTGATAGTCAATAATCAAAAATCAATGATTAATCATCAGTAATCAATAATCAACAAAGGTAATAGAAATAATACTATAAAAACTATTTTTATAATTGTGAACCAAGATGAAATAATATTCAGCTGGTAGTACAAAGAGATAATCAGAAACCTGTCCATGACATTTTTAGTCTGAAAATGACATACATAAATTTTGGCCCGTAACTATGTAGTTGCTAACCCTGTATATAGGTAATCATGAACTATGAGGACCATGGTCCCACAACATTCCCCAGATACGACACAAAATCTATGTCCTTTTTTTCAGTAGACATAAATATTTGACCTATATCGGGATTCGGGAATGGAACCACAACCTACCTCAGTGGTGTATATGATATGTGTCGATCTGAGGCTGCCTATATTGATACGGAGGATAAGTAATGATAATTAGGAAAAGTGTTTTATTGATGTAAAAAATTAAACTTAATAAAAAACTAGATAGGTAATAATAAATTGATACTGTAAAAACTTAACAGTGGATTTTTAACTCGAGATGAAGTAAAGGAAGTGCTTCTAAAAAATATTATTCAGATATATGTCGAAGTGATTAATACTGAGTTACATGTGAAAATGGATTATTAATTAAATATTAAGAGGGAACGGCACGCTGAAATTTTCATACTAAAAGAGAAAACGTTTTTCTACCTCTAAACATTAACCAAATTGGATGAAATTGGGACATGTAAGAGATGTTATCATTATTGAGGTTTGTAGGTTTTTATTTTTCCGATAATTTCTATAGAATTTGAATAAATGGACCCAAAAACTCGATATTTACTCTATATTCTTCTATCTATTTATTTTTTTGAAGTTTGGAAGCTGTTTACTTTAAAAATAGACATAAACTTAGAAAAAAAAAACCTACAAACTTAGTTTATTCTCCATTTAAGAAATTGAGACCAAAACTACCAAAATTGGTTGAGATTTAGTGTGGTAGAAACGTTTTCTCCCGAAACGCTAATTTTAACAAAAATCTGAAGTTGATACGAATTTAGTTAAATTATTATTATTATTTAGTTCATTTATTTAATGTAATTTACGCATTTTCTGCGAGACCGTAAACTATTATTCAAATACCAAGTGCTCACTGGCCGTGGCTGTGCCATACCCTCTTATACTTCATACAGAACTAGGTAAAAACTTGTTGTTGTAGCCACTGTAATGTTAGCATAATGATATACCTATTAGATTTCTGGGTTTTGAATTAAAAGAAACAGTGCTGCACAGTGCCAATTTCTTCCCAGTTTATTTGTGGACGAACTCGATACCAAACCACAGATAATGATATTTAAGGCTTATTCACACTATATCCTCAATAATACTTAGTACAAAAGTTACTAAAACAGTTAATATTATAATTAAAAAGTTAATATTCAGAATCGATTCAATAGAAAAGAGATATAAATCAAATTTATATTACCATAATAATAATCGAAACTTGTTAATTAATTCTTTAACCTAGATTCATTATAAAAGTTTTTTATTTCAAAACCCTTTCTATAGTAATTATTTGTAAAAAGTGTTCGAAGTTACCCGTTACCCGTAGACAAAGCCGTTACTTGTTGTAGAACAAAGAGTCAACGTATTAACCCCATGATAGCTTCAGATAGGAATCAAAAATACCAATATTTAACCAGCGGTTCAAGCTAAACAGCTCCTACCATCCATCATCGTGGTTTGATGGATGACGTCAAGTTGACAGTAATGAAATTTCACGCCCGCATCGATGCATCGGTTCTGGTAATTACCCGTTTAAGTATGGCTGAAGTGGACGCTAAGAGGTAAGATTGTTGTTGATAAATTATGGTTCAAAGTGGTTTGTTGGTTGATTGACAGTTTTTGATCAAGTTTCGAAGACAACGTTTTTCGTCTTGAAACAATCGAAAAAGATGTTTTAGTGTATTGATTAATGAATAATTAAAGTCTTAAATACATCTAATCTGGGGAAAAGCTCTCGTATGAGGAAGACGGTCTGGGTAGGTACCACTGCTTTGCCAGTTATTCTGCCGCCAAGCAGTAGTGCGCAAGCGTTACCGTGTTCCGGTTTGAAAGGCATAGTTTCCAGCGAAATTACTGGGCAAATGAACCTTAATAGCTAATGTTTTGGAGTGATGAGTGCAATGCAGTCCTACGTAGTACTTTTCACAGTATTAAAAGTTCTGAGTGGCACTGCAATAGCTATGGGCAGGCGTGACGCTTACCATCAGGCGAACGACTTGCTCGTCTCTTTACTCAGTTCCATAAAAAACAAAGCTGTAATTATTAATATTTATCCCATACGTCATCTGACAGTTCTTCAAACAAAGTGAATGTGTGTCTTAAGGAAAATGACAAGGTACTTAAAACATTATACATCTGCGATTTAATTAACGCTTGTTAGACTTGTGAGTATAACTTAAATGAAACTGAGCTGATCGTCTCCATATAACAGTATCAATGTTACAATCTTTGCAAGACTTTATATGCAAAAAATATTAAATGAATTGTTTATTAATTATATTCAACAAATTTATTTCTTCCCATATTATAGCCACGATATTAACCACGCTTGTCAACTTTAACGTTATACGGAACACCCGCGAGCTAATAAGACACATTAAAAAGGTCTTGAATCGAAACGGCAAAAAGACGGGACAACAAAAACTGACATCAAGACGTGGATCGGAATAAACGAACACTGTGACAGCCGCAGATACCAAGATACAAGTCTACAATATCACTTAATGTTGTTCTACAACTGAAAAACATTCCAAAACAGCTCTTAACTTATACAAAATAAGAGAGGTGTAAGTTGTTGGTTAAGCGTGATTTCGACGGCTTTAGGTGTAAATTATTCAAACGTACGTCATCCAAAGAAGGTTCGGTGCTTCCACTTTTTTACCGCCGTAAGCCAGGCTTAAACATAAACGAAGAAATTATTTAAAGAGGATAAGGAATTAAACTGAGATGACGATGTTGATGCAGATTACGGACAGTTAAAAATATTTGATTGACGGTTTAAAATTGGGGGATTGGGACGTAATATGAGTCTATGTTTAGGAATGTTAGTAAAAATAGTTGAGAAATTTTAATCTGTCACGACAAGATTGTGTCGCCTTCCTTTCAATCAAGGAATTAAAAGGTTTATTTTTGGAAGACAAGAGAAGAGAGCAAGACCAATTTGATAATCAAAACAAAAAACAAATCATTTTTATTTCTATCAGCTATGGATTATATAGTAATTAATTTTTAGAAAAAAACAAAAACCGACTTCAATGTATCTTTGAAGTCCAACGTCAAATATCGATGAAATTTATATGGGACCACTTCGTACTGAACCCAATACAAAAAGAATTTTTCAAATCGTTTCATAAATGACGGAGACCTGAACCAAAAAACTGAAAAAAAAAACAAACAAAAAAAGATAAAAATAATACAATCGAACATAGAACCTTCTCCTTTTTTGAAGTCAGTTAATAAATAGAAGTACATGAGTACAAATACATTAAATTAACCTAGATAAGTACCTTTATAGGTTTTATAAGCTTAGGACAAGTATATCTAGTATACCCTAAACCTAAGTCGCTTCAAGAAATAGTTTTACTAAAATGACGCCCTATGTTTCTCATTGAGTCAAAAACATCTCATTTAGTCAAAAATAATAAAATGTATTGATCAGGTTGATTTTCATCATAAAATATAGAATAGCATTATTTATTGACCATAATAAAAAGGTTTGCTATTCTAGGCAAGTCAATTGCAATATTATCATCAAACAAAACACTATCTTGGTTGTCTGGAAGAGATCGCTTTGAGCAATAAGACCGCCCATTGTGACACTAGTATTAAGTTAATTGTTATTTTAGTTTTATTTATTTCTGTACCATGGTATTATAATAAAGAGTTATTCTATTCTATTCTATATTGGAAAAAAAAATCTTCCAATTATAACATCACCGAAATCCTTTACAACCCATTAAGCCCATAGTTAGGATAAAAGCGAAGAACAAAAACAGTTGTAACCTCCTGTGGTCCACCTCTCAAGGTGAGCGTCGTGACCGCGGGACCATTCGTTTCGAACCACACACTGTTTTATGGGACAGCCGCCGGCACCCATGCCCCTGTGCACAAGTTGCTATGTCTAGAGCTTCACAAGTATTTGTAAGCAGGATGTTTTGTTAAGCAAATTGATAGGCTAAGGCACATATCTTACACATTTTATAGGCCGGTCCATTGGTGTAACATGCAATTGTACAATGTTAGTCATGCAAATTTTGGCCAATTTTAAATGAAATGTGTAAACGCTCGTTAAATTGATTTAACCTTTGTTATAATTAGTTTAAATAGTATTTAAACATGTTTAAAACGCGCTGATGTGACGATTGATCTATTTCATACAACCGTCCTCCTTAAGACGAGATAAAAAGGATAGAAGAAATTTGGTTTCTCGAGCAAACGGTTCGGTGGCCCGGTAGTCAAGGTGTCGGGATGATATTCCGAAAACTCGGGTTTGATCACTTTGATTTTTATGATTTTTAAACTGAAATGTTTAACGTATATTAATTGATTTGTATTGTGTACGTTTAAAAGTGCATTTTTTGTGCGTATTTAATAAATATCTTTCAACTTTTGAATTTTAATTTAGTAGTTTGTGCTTGTAGCAAAATACTTGTAAGCTTTCAAAATCGGTACCCTCCACACAGGTACACGCCTCTACTCGTGGTGACCATTTAAGGGTAGGTCCTGACATCGGTTACACTGTTCAAGTAGCGTTACTTTGCGAGCAGACCATAAACTTCTTGGAATTCAGCGTGGTTTATAAGTTCTACTTCATTATTATTTTTGAAAGTTTCTAATACCTCAGTAGTAAGATCAAATATTTCTGCATAGAAAAACTTAGTAGTATTTAATGCAATGGAATCAGGCGTGACGTTGCGGAAATTCATCTCAAACTGAAACGCAATGAAAATATATAGTGTAATCCCGCTGAATATTATGTAGGTTGTTGTTAGAATAATATAATATGTATAGCAAATGTAAAATGAATTTAAAATTCAAAATTCAAATTCAAAATTCATTTATTTGCATAAACATAGGCAGAAACATAATTGTATTATAGGTTTTAATTAATATAATAGATCGCTATGTTATGACCGTCAGGTGTGCATCAGTAAATTAAAATATATTTATAAATAATCCCTCCGCTTATGCATATTTAATAATAAATATGGCAATGAGTTTAATATTGTATATAAGAAATGTTAAATAAAAAATAATGTAGAAAACCCTAACAACAACCCTCCTTGTACAAACTTCTAACAACAACCTACATCAGCGGGATTGCACTACATATTTTCATTGCGTTTCAGTTTCAAGTAGTATTTATTAGATGTTTGTAATGACCCTGGATCGTAATAAAAAAACCAAAGCCAGGAATCCGGAATTAATTAGGATAGCTGCGTCCCGTGTTTTCATCCACAAGGACAATATTCCGACACAAAAATAGATTGTATGACATAAGTATATGTCCTATTTCAGGACGTTATAAAGTACCTCCTTACAAAATCTTATCGAAAACCGTAATATCTAGTTTTTGCGTGACTGAGTAACATACAGTTACATACAGTTACATACAGTTACATACAGTTACATACAGTTACATACAGTTACATACAGTTACATACAGTTACATACAGTTACATACAGCTACATACAGTTACATACAGTTACATACAGTTACATACAGTTACATACAGTTACATACAGTTACATACAGTACATACAAACTTTCACATGTAATAAGTTAGATAAGATGTGTGTGATCGTTATTTATTCCTGTAATCATATTGCTCTCAAACGATTGCTATTCCGCCAGATTCATGCGTCACGCATACCAACCATATCAACCGTCTAAAAGCAAAACGTAGTTTTAACATATTTTGCGGAACACACGGCAGAACAACTATTTACCTCCGCAATTACATACATGCCGATAATGGCATGTAATTAGAGCAAAATCCTACATATTCCGACCGGTAATAGCGATTCGGAACATTTTGATGACGTTTATTTCATAGCGCATGTTGCTGACAACGAAATGTGTTTTGATTTTGTTGACGCTATCATTTATTTTAATATGTGGTTGACTAACAGCTTATTAGGTTAGTTTAGTTTTTATCACTGTATATATTTGTAAATAATTGTGCACACCTAATGTAAAGTAAACTATATCAGCTTATTTATAAATAGGTAGAGATGCGTTAACATGTTCTCAGCCTCTGTCTAGATATAAGCCTCTGTGGTGTAGTTCAAAGTTCAAAAGTTCTTTATTCAATTTTGGCAATGAACGTCAATTATTACAATGATTCTAACACCGCATTGGTAAAAAAATCAGACAGAAAAGAAGTAGTGGTTAGGCAGGTTGGCTCAAATCTCTTACACTACCAAAGAAAACTAACTATTGACACTACTGAGGTTACGGGTTCGATTCCTACGCTAAGACAAATTTTTGAAGCGTATGTTTTGTGTCCGGGTGTTGTGGGACCGTGATCCTCATAGTTTCTGGTTCCTTAGATTTAGGAAATTTCAGTTAGGGACAAGGTTGATAGCCAGACGTTTAAAAAAGATTTCTCGTCCTTTACTTTTATCAGGAAGTCCCAAAACTAAACCAAAAAATCTCTTATGAAGTTTTCAGTTGTTTATTGTGCATAATGTATATGTATATACAAATTTTAAGGAGCATCTGTGATGATATTTATCTAGTACTAGCTGACCCGGCAAACGTTGTTTTGCCATATAAATTAAAAAAAATCACTTAGGGGTATGAAAAATAGATAGCAGCCGATTCTCAGATCTACTGAATATGCATATAAAATTTGGTAAAATCAGTAAAGCCGTTTCGGAGGAGTAAGGTAACTAACATTGTGGCACGAGAATTTTATATATAAGACTAACTGACCCGGCAAACGTTGTTTTGCCATATAAATTAAAAAAAAATGTTAAGGGTGAACAACCCTTATGACTAAGGAGTATGAAAAATAGATAGTAGCCGATGCTCAGACCTACTGAATATGCATATAAAATTTGGTAAAAATCAGTAAAGCCGTTTCGGAGGAGTAAGGTAACTAACATTGTGACACGAGAATTTTAAATATAAGAATATATAAGAAGATTAATCTAGAAGTCTTTCATGATGAACTCTTTGCTTAGCTTAGCTTTGCATTGTAATGTGCTTAATCTGTAAGTTTCATGCGCTGTTTACATTAAATAAATAAATCGTTATGTAGTCATTAGCATTGCTTGATATTTAATAGCGTCCTATTATTAGCATCCTTGAAGAAACTCAAGGCCACAATTTTTGTATAGAGTTTTGTGGGTCTTTTTGGAAACTTATCCAACTTTGTACAAAAATACAACTGTGGCTTGCATTAAACAAAAGCAGAGAGTATTCCGGCCTCGGCGACCTCTTACCTAGTCCACAGATTTTTTAGAATCTCACAGCCGCAACAAAGAGCATTCATTTAAAAATATTTCCGCGAATAAATTCCAGTTTAAGAGTTTCCCGCTCTGTGAATATTAAAAACATTTCATTCCCCGTTTCAGTGGTTGCGCTACCAGGCGTGCAGAAATCTACGGGAGGTCGGTTCAGTGCACACTACAAAGGTCGACTGTGAGGCTGTGATGTGATGTCCTCTTTATTTATGTTCTCCTGGTTCCTGGTACACGTGCAGTGCTTGAAATCACTTGGATTCTAGTTTCAAGCTTGTTTTCTTACGTTAAATAAATTTAATAAGTAGATAATAAACGAGTTTTTTGAACTGGATGTTAGATTGTTCCTAATTTGAAAGTAAGAAATATCCACACTAATGTTATAAATATCAAAATAACTCTGTCCGTCTGTTTGTCTTTTTGTTTGCAACCTTTTAACCCTTGATGAAACTTGGCACAGAGAAAGATAGTCCGAAAAAGGACATTGGGTAATAAAACACGTGTTTTCCGAGCGATCGTGATATAACCAAATCCTACGTGCACGAAGTCACGGTCTGCAGCTAGTACTAAATATACCTACCAGGATACACTAGCTTTAACGTTTACACATTTTTTACTCGGCAAATAATTTAAATCATTGTATCAACATCAGCAAGTCGTTCGCCGGATATTTATCGCCACACCAGCTTATAACAAGTGCAGTGCAACGCAGAACAATGCCCTTCAATCTGGAATACAGTAATGCTTGCGCACTACTGCTTAAACCTGTGGTACCCAGATGGCCTCCCGCATACCAAAGACCTACGACGAGTAAATTGATTGAATCGTCAACTTATGTTGAATTGAACTTATTTTCACAGTGGCACACTCTTCCAATCATAATTCCCCCATTTTCTCATTCTCAAAAAATCCAATAACGTCATCCGTCCGCAACACGTGACGCACGAAAAAACGAGTCACTAAATCTGACGCTGACGGCGAATTTGACGTCGATTTCATAAAATCTTTGAGTTATGTATAAACTAAGAAAGTGCGTTGGCGTTCGCCGAGACCTATTTAATTTTTAATCAATACTATTTAAAGCAAATCCCACACAACTAAAGCCGAAGCGGTTCCCTAGTTGATTTGACATGAAATGCGTCGTAAACAATTTTGGCCCTCAGCAAAGAAACATTAAAATCTATAAATATATTGGTAAGTATGATCAAAGATATAAGTTATCAACTGTAGCGCTCGTAGCGTAGCTCGCCTAGTCCTTCGTAACAGATCTTCCAGGTTAAGCAACAGCGGTCACAATTTGAATGGGTGACCGTTTATGTGGTATTTACATCTGAGCGCGACCGTGCTTCTTGGTCCCGGATGTGGCCTTTGGACAACAGTCGTTAGGCTATGTCGGAGGCCTTCGGACGGTCTAAACACTCCGACACCAGGGTCGGGCACACACTCACACGTAAAGAAGAAGAAGAAGTTATCAACACAACAATTATTGTCTCCTTACCGGTGATATTAATGTCACGCCCAACGATAAAACAAATTCCATACATTCAATCAAAACCTTTAAAAAAGAGCACAAAGCGGTGGTTCGTGCTAATAGCCGGCCATGCAAAGTGAATGCAGTCGCATTGATTTACGGTTGAATCGCACGCGGTCCCCGTGTGTAACTAGCCTTATGTAACGGGTAGGTAGGGTCTTTGTATTTTGCTATTTGCTGATAGGCTAAACTGGATTTTACAAGTTGAAAGTTCAGCTTCTCTTTATTTTCTCGGCTTTGGATAACAGAATAACATCGTAGTGGAAGAATTGTTTAAAAATGGAACTCCCTAAGTGGAGCTCCCTATCAGAGTCAGTCTTTCCCGATAGCTCATCTAGGAATCTTCAAATCTCGAGTAAAAAAGGTACTATCTTGGCAAGCGTGCTAGATCGTCGACCGCATCGTTGCTTACCATCAGGTGACATAGTGGCCAAACGTAAGACAATAAGCAGTAAAAAAATTGGTAGAAGTCTTAAATGTTAAAGACAGCGAGTAGTAACAAGGTTTTTTGTTCTAATGCAAAATTCTAAAGTTCTTATCAATTATGAGATTTAAAAGCTATTGTCTCAAGGTGAAAAGCGTAGTGCTGTGCTGCGCAGAATTTTGCAAGTGGCGCTGCAATTATTATGTTTTACTTAGTACACTATTGTCACTTAGTTATATATAAAAATAGTAAATAAATTAGGGCAACACAGTCGCACTTGTGAACGTCAAATTGTAACAATGACTACCACCAAAACGAACCCAAAGATATAAGTACTCTAGACTTTTAAAGTTAAATTGAAATTTGATAAACTCCTTCAAAAATGGTTCTTATTCACCAAGTTTTCTTTATCAAAACCGCAACTTTCAAAATACCCATTCAAAACTTTTTACATGCGGTTTCGCTACATTATAGCTATCAATACCAAACACATTCACACTACAAACGCACCTATTCACACCCAGTAGCTATGTTGTTCACAAATAAAATTCCCTGTGAGTCGTGCGCGGTGTCTAGATCCTTGCATTCCGCAGTTTCCATATCGAGGCGTTATCGCGTCATCGTCGCCCCCCGTCGCGTCGTCGATGATCCATCTTCAAGGGTGCTGGGGAAAGGGCAGACGGGCGTGGAAAAAGTTTGTCATTATTTTAGTACTTACTAAGATAGGTATAAATTGTTGTATTGGCATGCCGCCGCCGAATATATTTTTAGTAAGACTAGTTTATGGCTATTGCTATTATCTTAGCGGCTACACGTGAGGAGTGGAAGGAGGGTAAGGAGGCCCAGCAGTGCGACAAACCAAACTGAAAATAAAATAAAAAAATTAAGTATTTTGGTGTATGTATATTGATAGATCTCATGATCGGTACAGTGACCCAATTTTTACATATACCTAGCTGTGTTTTTTTTTATGCAACAGTGCAATAAAACGAGTTAGTTGTTCGCCTGAGGGTAAGCACCACGCTTGCTCATAACAATTGCAGTGTCACCTAGAACTTTTAATACCATGCAAAGTACTGCGTATCACTGCATTGCGCTCATCACCCCGAGACATCAGAAGCCTAATTCTAATAAACAAATCTATTCAAATTCTAGTTCCGATCTAGATATTAAGTCTCATATGCTCAGTAATATTTTTTTCACAGTATATTAAAAAATATAGGACTGAATTGACCGCCGATTGTGTTACCTAAGTTAAGGTCTATCTTTTTTCATGTTATTATGTTTGTGGTATGCAATATAGTGTAATTGTATTTTATTGTATTGTAGTTCTAAGTGCACTGTAGGTGTTTAACCTAAGTAATAAAGTAGTAAGTAGTAATAATAAGTAACCTAGTTGCAAGTAACATCATGTACAGAAAGACGAGAAAGATTTTTTACTTTGTCTTCAACTTTACTTTGAGAGTCCGACGTTATTTTAATTTTAATTTAACGCAAGCGTTTCAAACGCTCGTCTGCAACTAACATTGTCGCGCACCAATGATCCATCTTCGTGAAAACACGCGCAAGCGACGCGTGATTCCACCAACAAGGGCGATCCAAAGGGAGTGAAATATTTATTTTTTTCCCCTTCCAAAACTCGCACGGGCAACTTTGTCTCCAACTTCAGGGCGACAAATGGCGGCCGTGTCCGGAGAATGTGACATGTTTGGCTAAAGGGATTAGTTTGATTCGATCTGGCTGGTGGTGACTGGAGAAAAACATTCCTTGAGTCTTGGATGCTTTGAAGTACCTATATATGCTTCAGCTTATTTGATCTGACACTGAAGATGGTAGGTATTAAAACTATTTTTGGTGGTCTCGGAGCGAAGAGTTTAGATATTTTCTCAATCATTATAAAAAATTTCAAAACAAAATATAGTACTAAAATATCTGTACTTAATAGAGTCTAAACGAAGAGACCGAAATAGAGCACTTAATTCTATTTACGTCACTCATCTGTCTGTATGCCGGATCTAATAGCGACCAAACTTAATAAGTAATCTGTCTTAAATATTTACGCATTCGATATTTAAATAATAAGGAAGAAGAAAAATGATATTTCTCGGGCAGATATCAATGGAAACATTGACGACAGATGACGTAGAATTGTCTCCGTAAGACGATATAACAAGGATAGAAGAAATTTGGTTGCTCGAGCAGCTGGCTCAGTGGCCCAGTGGTTAAGGCATTGGGACCGTATTTCGAAGACGCAGGTTCGATAAATGCCCGAACAATATAATTTTTTTCTTCCTAATTATTTAAAAATCTTAAAATTTTCGCCTAGCATGTATATTGCAATATCGTAGCATTCGATTCATATTAATTTATTTTTCAATATTCTCCGCGGCACTCCACTTGTTCGTCGCCCTAAAACAATAGCTCTAAAGTCTCATAATGGCCAGTAATTTCGCTGGCTAAAATTCCCTTCAAACTGGAACACAGTAATGCTTGTGAACTACTGCTTGCATCTCCATTCTGGCTACTTTTGCCTTAAGCTCACAAAACTGGTACGTGCTAGTTACAAAAGGAAATCACTCCAAATACCAATTAAAACTGGGAACACAATTTTCAATTTGATGAACAAAGCATTTCATGAACAGAGAAGTACCGAAGTGAATAAATTATAAGGGGTGATACAATCAAGAAGTGTATCGCGTACCTATTATTTTCCGCTTGGAGCCTTCCCCTGTTTGCGTTGCAACGGTTGCTCTGATAAATGAAATAAAGGGCTTATAAATGTTTGCAATTATTTATCGATTTCGATTTCGTTTGGAAAACTTTAGAAATATTGTCTAAATATACTGACCCTGATTTCTCAGCGCCGCAGGCATAATGAGACTTCATATCTGATGTTTCGGCTACTAAAAGCTCTAGGTAGCACTGCAATTGTTATGGCTGAGCGTGGCGTTTACCATCAGGCGAACGGCATGCTCGTCTCATTATTCAGTCGAAAACTGAAAAGCTTCGTTATATAAAATGTATCGTTTATTATTTTTTTGCCACTCGTGACATTGCCTATAAAATCACAGTACCTACACCAATCCTATCATACTAAACTAATATAATAAATGCGGTTGTCTTTGAGGATGGAGAAACCGCGAATGAAACCGTGAAGCGCAGCTAGTTCACTATAAAACATCAATCAAGCACTACAAAGTATTTGCAATCACTGCATCCATAAAGCATATTTAAATGGCCATCACGACTTCCTCTTACCGAAATCACGATTAATCATTTGTTGTTATTTTGACATGTGTAACGAACGCGAAAAACAGTTGGATCCGTGGAGGGTGCGCCGGAGGGGGGCTGGGTACAGTACATACCAGTAGGAAATTATATTACAAAATATTTTCAAGTAAGCCTTCATGAACCATTCCCTAAATACTTTTTTATTAATTATAGGCTTGCGTTTGACCACTATCTTATCTGATGGTATAAGCGATGATGTGGTCTAAGATGTAACACGCTCGCCTATAAGATACCTGTTCACTGTTCACTCTATATTTGAAGAATCTCAGGTTGTAGTTGCCAGGAAACACAATTTTATTTTTGTAGCTTTGCTGACGCTTCATCTTTATCAGACCATTACGTTCCCACTGATAGGACATGAGCCTTCTTTCATATGGGCCATAATCTACCACGCTGGCCTAGCGCGGGTTGGTAGATGTCTTGGTTTTTTTGTGATTAATTCTTGAACGTTTCCTGAAGATCTTTTCCTTAACAGTATTGAGAGCGAGTGTTAAATCTGCAAGTAACTTAAGAAAGTCATTGATGCTAGCGGGATAGGAACTCCGGTGCGTCGGATCGTTAGTCACGCGTTCCCGCTGAGCCACACTCGCTCTTTGCTGGCTGCTGATACTTAATTAATTATTAAAAGCTTAAGGTGGCGGACAAATCATTGGCGACTGCCATTTGCCACCAGTTGATCGTGAGAAGAGCGTCTCACAACGCAACCCATCATAATCAGAGGTTGGCTATAAAATGCAGAGTTCCAATAATTTTATGAGCCTTAAAAGAACGATATACGAGCTGATACAAAAGGTTTTTCACAATCTTGTTGATCAATGACACACATGCACATTACACACACAACAATACAATGAATATGTAATTATGAAACCGTTTAGTCAGTTTCCTAAATTTTCTTGAGAGTATTCCCAGTCAATTCCTTTTTCCTTTTACGTAATATTAATCCCGATTATTGCTCTTTAAATCCAGCGTTTCGGCTTTTGCTGTTACTTTGTAGCATTGCATTTCAATCATCAGCAATTTTGTTAACATAGTCATCTAGACGGCCTACTAATCATTTCTACACTGTGGTAGGGTGGTGAACTAGGGTTGTAAGTGAGACGTCAGGGGTCGATGAAAATTGATTTTCCGTCATCAGTCATAACTTGTGTGCGTGCAGACAAAAGCAACCTTTTGTGTGCGTCTGTGACTTTACCACGTTGTTTTAGACAATGGATCGGTTTGTGTTTGATATAAATATTGAATGCATATAGCTGTTCGGTAACGAACTACACGGCTGAATGGAACACTTCATGCGGAATGGACAAAGAATGAACGAACAATCTGATTTTGCTGGATTTTTGGCGGTATGAAAATGTTTGGCTCCTCTTTGTGATCTTTTTTAAGAGTTTTTACAATCAAAAATGTCTATCATTATTGCTATAAAATAGTACGTCATATATTGTTCTTTTTTTCCTTATCTAAGAGCTTGGAGATATAATTGTGTGTTATATAAAATAACTGCCGCAAATAACAATTAAATATAATGTTAGTATTAAGTTTCCTTGTATAGTATGAACAATTTTAAACAGTCTAGTTTCTAAGTGAGCTTACTAAGTAAACATAGTTATCACCCCTAGTTAGCTGGGAGTTAGGACGAGCACTTACGAGCGCTAATGGCTGAGCACACAAAGTAATAGGCCATCCAATTGATTTATGATCCCAACGCATGCACTGCAAACTGACGATTGAACCGTTTTCGCTTGCATTTTACATTGAATTAACCTAACATCATTTTAGCAGCAGATGTTTTTACAAGCTGTTATGAAACTATTAATTCTTTGGTTCAAATCTTGCAAGTTGAATCAATACCACTTTCTCTTCCTATGGAGTTGAAATTTTTGATACTTGTCGAAGTCTGATGACAATCCAATATTATGGTGACAGCCAGCTGATCCGATGATAGAAACGGAAGGTGAGCAATGGAACTCCTTGACAAATAATCGTAAATTGCTTATATAGCAATATATTTTTCAACAAAAATCTTGTTTTGTTTATATGAATTTCCATCCATGTTAATTTGGTTATATATAATTATGTTGGTAACATGGTTATATAAACATTAGCATGATGATTCAAATATTCAACATACGAGTATATGACTGAGTCAACTGTCTATCACGCAGGCCGTCTATTGTTTTACACTCTAGAAAATCTTTTTACTGTTTTGTAGCTGCATTTCCAAGCTAGTTTACTTAGCTTACAGTTATCGCCCTTAGTTAGCTAAGAGTTAGGACGAGCACTCACCGACGCTAATGGCTGAGGACACACAGTAATGCTTTGCAATTGATTTATGATCGCAACGCATGCACTGCAAACTGGACATTTGTTATGATTTTGTGTTGAATTTTTTACGTTACTGAATGTTTCATAGGTCTTTGTTCCTTCAGACTTCAGTAGGTATGCGCGGAAGTATAATACGCTTGGCTTTATACTTCTCTACCTAAGTGAATAGCATTGAACCCGTTACATAAGGTAAAGGACAGACCAATAAGAAGACGTCATAGCTTGATTTAAATAAATAAATAAATAAATAAATTTCATGAACCTTTTTTTTGAAAAAAATTTTGAGAGAAAAACCCTACTAACTTCCTTGATTGATACTTTTCAAGGATGTCCTAACAAAGACCAAAGACCAAAGACCAAAGACCAAAGATTTCAATTTTATATGATTTTCATTAATCATTTAAAAACCGTTTATAAATAAGAGCTAAATGTTTAATTATAATAATAATAATAATTAATGCTTTATTGTACACCAAACAAGAAATTAACAAGGTACACGAAAGACTCTTACAAACTATAGTACAACGAGCGGACTTATCGCTAAAATCAATCTTTTCCAGTCAACCTTTGGATAGAAAGAATATGTTGTTAATGCATGTTCTATGTTTTAATTATGTTCTTTATTACATTTACGTAAAACTGTATTGGTAAGTCTGAGAAGTAACTAGTGGTCCAATTGTCCCATTTATTTTCCATTATTAGTAGTCCCGTTCCAATTATTCATATTTATTTATTCATGCTCATACATATATTATTACAGACAGGTGTTAAAATAGTGTCACAAAGTATGCTATAAGTATGTACCCTGTAAGGGTGTTGCATAATGAGTGCAGTTCTATTATTGTTCAACATATTTCAACATTCCGATTCTAATTGTTTATAAGTATCTACATTATTAATTGAATTTAATGTCATAAGTAGTCTGTGCTTAGTCACTATAGTTAATTTCAATTTATATAATAAAAAATCAGAATGTTATTCATATTGATAGATACATAGTTAAGTTATTCAATGAACGTGGGCATGCGAGCAGTAACACATGAGATTAAATAGCTCCAATCAGTTCCACTAAATATTTAAACGCCTAGGCATTTACAATTTCGACTAAAATGGAGCCCTCTCATACTAAAAAATGCAGCGCAACAATCAATTTACACAGTTGCAAACATGATTGACGTGAAAAAGAATGAAAACGTGAAGCGTGATAGCGTTGTAGCTCGAGTTTTGTCGGGCAATATTATTCAATGCAATTAAACTAGTTGGAAAATTGAAATTGCTCGTAATCCGACAATTTTTTATTAGTTAAGGGTATAGGTGAGTTGTTTTTATCGTCGTTATAGGTATCGTTATATATATGGACAGGCCTAGCGCACTCCGCTCTGCAGGTACGAAGCTACAAGTACATAGCCGGACACCGACGGCGGGTCGCGCGTCGTTACACGAGCCGCGTCAGAAGTGATAAGAGCTATGCGATAGAAAGAGAGGCGCTCTGTAGGTTAATATGACTGGTAGGTATGCAGCGCTACGCGAGTTGAAATGAATTTTATTGCGTCATAGCAAGAGTCGCTATTTGTTTAAATTTCTTTGCGGAGTGATGCTTCTCTTCCTTAGTATTCTGTGATATGGATAGTTATGGATTTAATTTAATTTAATTTATTATTAGATGATCAACAGCTTATACAAGAGATTCATATACGACATTTTATTTTTTTTATTTTTATGTATATAGCACGAAACATGTATAATTTTTGCTGAGCAAATCGGTATTGCATAACAAAATTAGTAAGTTTCATAAAGTTAAGAACTCTCTGGCACATTTAAAATAATACTATCATGTTATTGAAATGTCACAATAATATCGCGTTCTACTATACATAAAGATATCTACATATTTAGAGAAAATCAAAAACCTTCTCAAATTCAAGCAAATAAATTGCGTTACAAAACACCTTCACTTTTATCCTACACAATATTTTTTTCGTGAAACTTAAAACATTTTCCATCCCTTGCCAGCGTGTGATCTAGCTCCTAAGTGAGAAAACTTGTTAACACAACTAAACAATCTAAAGCCTCTTTTGAAATAAGAAAACTTGGATAGGTACATTATTAAAATGAATTTTACACTTAACATGATGTTTTTGGGGTTCCGTTTCAAATGTGGAAAAACTAAGCTCTATAATCGTACTTTTATGGGCATACAATAACACTTTAATATACACATAAAGAAATAGATTTTCATAATAAAATCATTAGCCAGTTGCATTGTAGCCAGCGAAATTACTAGGCATATGAAACTTAAATCTGATGTCTCCGGGTTATGAGCGCAATGCAGTGCTACGTAGTGCTTTTTATGATATTAAAAATTTTGGGTGCCTTTGCAATTGTCATGGGCAGGCGTGGCGCTTACTATAATGTGAAAAACTTGCTCGTTTCATTACTCAGTTCCATAAAAAAGAGCACACTGAATGGTCTTATCGATAAGCAGTAATCCCATTTAGACAGCCTTAGGACCTGAACCTGAAGAAAACCTAGGCAAATTTAACTGGTACGGAACATTCAAGCCAAGATCCAATTCGCATTTGACCGCTTTTTTATGTAAAATCACACTTTGAATCCGTAATAAATTATTTATTTAACCTTTCGCTCGGATAATTAGTTTTCGCAAATAAAACTTCGAATTCTTTTCTCATGAAATATGCACTCGTTTATTATAATTTCAGTTATAAATTAGTCCCTTAATTTTAAATTCTAAGACATTGCTTAACAAATATTTATTTTGTAGAGTTTGTCAGTTTCATTTATATTTTTTCAACCCCGATTTTTAAAATAAAGTGTGAATGCGAATGACGCGTGTCCTTTCTCGCACTGTCACAATTTATAAAGGGCAAAGAAGTAAATATTAACATTTACTTAGGCACGTTGCAGTCCCCCTTGCAGTGAACGATGACGCCCTGCCAACTGTTACAGTGAGTACCAACTAGTGATGTGCTTGCACTGCTTGCATCCGTAATTGTCCGATAAAATTAGATAATAAATACTTCAGTGTTAAAAACCTTAACCATGAAAAACAAGTACGTTTTATAGTAATTGGCACTATAGGCGGTCTTATCACTCAAAGTGATCTCTTCCAGTCAACTTTCTCTACATAGTATACAACAAAATCACTTTCCGCCGTCTGTACGCTTAGATCTTTTAAACTACGCAACGGATTTTAATGCGGTTTTCATCAATAGACAGAGTGATTCAAGAGAAAGGTTTATCTATACTTATAATAAAACTGTAACCAAGCGGTTACTGTACATTGAAGAAATTTTTGAAAATCAATTTTTTTGGGAGTATATGGTAGCAACAGAACCCAAAAATACAATTTTTAAAATTTTTGTCTGTCTGTCTGTCTGTCTGTCTGTCTGTCCTGGATAAACTCAGAAACTAGGGCACGAATTTGAATGCAGTTTTTTGAAATATGTTCTGTGGAGTCCGGCGCTACACATAGGCTTTGTTTCATCAAAATCGGTCCAGTAATATTGAAGTTATGACGGAATTTAGGAAAAATTATACGTGTCCACTATAAGTTGAACCACGGAACATACCGAACCCTTTGTGCACATGGCTCAGCTTATACTGGTTTATTACTACCTTCAGAGTTTGTAGAACTAAGGTATTGGTTGACATGATGGTATTCTAAAAAATGTTTTGTGGAGTCCTAGGCTACATAACAAACTTTGTTTTATAAATATCGGTTTACGAAAACTGGAGTTATTACGCAATTTAACAACGTTGAGTACCTACCGATTAGCAATTTTAGTATGAAAGTTTTCGGGAGTTTGATTCATTATAATTATAAATATTTAATAAAACGGCTAGGACTCACGTAGTTTGTCAAATTAGTCGACCTAGGTTTCGATCATGTCCGA
This sequence comes from Petrophora chlorosata, assembly GCA_951640565.1. Classification (NCBI taxonomy): domain Eukaryota; kingdom Metazoa; phylum Arthropoda; class Insecta; order Lepidoptera; family Geometridae; genus Petrophora; species Petrophora chlorosata. The sequence continues at coordinate 4,868,327 of OX621199.1, read as the reverse complement.
TGCTCTTCATCAGGGGCGAGTTTACACTGCGAGATCGCGGCGACTATTGGCGGTGTCGGTGACGGTGGCTGGTGGAGTGGTATAACGTTGAGTACCGTTGCAAGGCAAATTAGCTGTTTAAATCGAGCCACCCATAGATAGCACGTGTTATCAAGGGGCGTTTTTCTGACTCGCGGTGACGGGTTTTATGGACATGGCGCTGGACCTGCACCGGAGCTTTTTTTTTGATCAGTTTGTAAAACGCTTTTTTGCTGATGCGATTATGTCGCCTTGGAAAGTAGTAGAGGAATTTTTCCTAGCGGTTCCCAATTTTTTTTAGCTATGGAACACTAAATTATGTACCTAATTTTGGCGGAACCCCAACTCATATTTGTAACCGACTTTAAAAAAGGAGGAGGTTCTCAATTCGACTGTATGTTTTTTTTCTATGTTTGTTACGCGATTACTCCGTCAATTATAAATTGATTTTAATGATTCTTTTTTTGTTTGGTAGGTCATACTTCAGAGGTGGTCCCATATAAATTTTATCGAAATTGATTCAGCACTTTTGCGCGGGTCAGTATATCGATAAAAATGCTGGCCAGCGTCGGCAATTCTCGGAACCCTAGGGTTCCGTGGAACAACTATTAGTAACTGCTGGTGTAGACGAACAAAAAGCATAGCAACACCGTACCGGGCCCGGAACGGCCGCGGCGGCTAGCGTGGCACCGCGGCGCACCGTCACCGTCAGTTTTGCGTACGAATCGTAAAGGGTCCATGTCAGTTCCCCCCGATGGCAATCCCACCCGTGTTATTTCCACCCGACCTCCGTGGTCCCGTAATATGTTTTTTAAACTGAACGATGACATTTGATACGTATACTCGGTCAAAGAAACTATAACACATTTTTCACCAATTTTTAAACATCCCTAAAAGAACTTGCTAAAATGTAAATATAAAAATAATCCACTCCCTCAGACACAGACACACACACACACACACACATCACACCTCGAAAACCAAAAACCTATGAAGTTGTTTGGTATGTAAGTTCTATAAGGGGATCATTACGAGAGCGGACAAAAGGAATGAGAGTTTATGTTTTTAAAGATAGGGCTATCAACTTTGGTAATTAGGATTGGGAGCGGAACGGGATGATAACGGGATAAGGTGGGCATGGAAATGGGATAAGCGCGAGAGTTACAGGATAGGAGCGTAATGGTAACGATATAGGAGCGGGACTGGAGCAGGAGCGGAGCGGTACGGTAACGGGATAGTAGGGAGCGGTAACGGTATAGGAGAAGGACAGGATCAGTCCAGAACGCGGCGGTTACGGAATACAACCAGGACGATAACAGGATGCGAGTGGGAAGGTAACAGAATAGAAGTGGTACGGTAATGAGAAAGGAGCAGGATGGGAGCTGTAACGGGAGTATTTTGGGACAGAAAATGGTCGGAAGCATGATGAATTACTACTACACTACGCGTACGAAGTCGCGGGCAACAGCTAGTATGTATAATAAATGCTGATAAACTTCTCTCATCTGTGGGTGGGCCGTTAGTTGAAATGAATAAAATAATAAAAACTTACTACAAACAAAAAAATTAAACAATATGTATCCATAGGTCAATCAATAATTTTTACTATGACAAACTTTCATATTACCTGCACGTGATAATGAAGTATCTTCGGATATAGATAACGTTTTCGAGTCCATTTTAGCATTAGTAAGCATATTACAGTAGGTACTTATACTTATACCCTACTACTACTACCTTACTTATATTTTGATGTTTTTGGAAGCGTGGTGGTCCAAAGATATATAAAAAAGTATTAAACAAAAGCTTTCCCATTGAAGTATTTATTTACCAATTCATTGTAAAGGATAAGAAAAGATTGTGCTATTCTTGTTCACTTCCTGTACAGTAGTATTCTTAAAATATCGCTGTGTTTTTCCAAAATAACCCTGACCATGGATTGCGAGATTTCTTCATATGCCTAATAACTCGCATGATGAAATTATCTTATGTAATTTTACAAATGATGAAAAGTAGGTTCTACCTTCGTCTAATGCCAAAAATATATCTTAGACTATTGTTACGTATTTTATGGTACCCAATGACGGCTCAAGATGATTGAGAACTTTTGTGGAATAACGAAACATATATTTTGTTTCAATTGTTTTCACTATTTGTGAGAACATAATATATTACACATGTCATTCCTTGTATTTCTTTACAAAGAATCTTATTTGACACATTATTAATATTGTTTACTAATATGAGACAGTGTGGATTAAATGAATTGTTTATTGTCTTCGGGTTCACAAAACTGGATGTCACAACTGTAAACATGATTAACAAAGATAAACAGTACATAAAAATTTCAGTTGAAAAGTCTTCTGGATGCGAATATCAAGCATACTAATGGTTCACACTACTTATGATCACATCAAATTTGATATTAAATTCAAATTTATTTGATGACTACGTCAAATTTAAATGAATGATTGATAATTAATGAAAAGTTTACATGTTTTATAATCATCCTGTTATAATTATTTTGTGTACTCAATTTTTTTCCAGTTATGTCTTTGTTCAACCGAACTCCGAAATTAGTCTACTCCGGCAATACTTCTCGATGGATGACAATGCGGTCGAAGAATAGATGTAGCATGTTTGCCTAGTAAGTATCTATTCACTCTAGACTTTAACACAGTCAGATTGTGTTTATCGGCACAGACAGGCATCGGCAGGCAGCTATTAATTGTACAATAGGTACCTATATTATACGGTACTCCACTCGAAACTCAGAAACTATTTCGACAAAATCGAGCTTAGATACCTATAAATATATTATACGAACAACAAAGTGATGAAATTCGGACAAATCATACCTAATATTGTGCTACATCACTAGTTTCAAATACCGAGCCGGGTAAAAAGTTTCAAAATGGCAAAGTAAGCAAGTGCACACACTCAAAATGGCATTATCTTTTTATTTTTATATTTAACTTGTACCGGGAGGAAGTTATGTAATAGGCTTAAGCTTCTCATCATGCGGGGCAGCTGACAGGAATGCGTCTTCCTATACCACCCTGCCAAGTGCGAGTTGATCTCGCTCGAGAGATGTTCGTTTAAATTTATTTTTTACTAGCTAAGCGTCGTGGTTTCACCCGTACAGTTTTCGTGTATTTACGTGGAATTTTCATGTATTTGCGTAGACATTTCATGTATTTGCGTGGTCAATTTTCCAGGATAAAAGTATATGCTATGTACTGTTTCAGGATCTAAAGTTTTCCTACTTACAAAGGTTATATACATTCTTATAACAGTGCGTCTACAATAAATAAACCATATAGTACCTCTTTCGCCTCCTGTAGATTGAAGTGAGTATATATTTACTGGTGGTAGGTTTCTCGTATGCGAGAGCCCGTCTGGATGGGTACCACCGCTTTGCCAGTTATTTAGCCGCCAAGCAGTAGTGCGCGAGCATTACTGTGTTCCAGTTTGAAGGGCATTGTAACCAGTGAAATTACTGGGCATTATGAGACTCAACAGCTAATTATCTCAGGGTGACGAGCGCGGTGCAGCGCCGCGCATGATTTTGCAAAAATAGTTCTGGGTGGTGCTGTTATTGTTATAGGCTAGCGTATTGCTTACCATCAGGCAAACGACCAGCTCGTCTCGTCATTCAAATATATAAAAAAAAAAAAACTTTTATGCCATAAAATCTATCTAGTATCTCAAAAGGTGACACCGTTTAAATTATATATTCTTCTTCTTTCGTGTGGGTGTGTTCAACACTGGTGTTGGAGTTTAGACCGCCCAAAGGCCTCCGCCTTGGCCTAACGAGTGTTCCTTAAGACAAAGATCATAACAGAAGAACAGAAGATCCGTTACGAACGGCTAGGCGAGCTACACTACAGCTACCTACCTAAAGTTACATAATGACGCGTTTTAACCCCCGACACCAAAAGGAGGGGTGTCATAAGTATGACCACTAAGTGTGTCCGTCTGTGTCTGTTTGTGGCACCGTAGCTCTTAAACGGGTAAACCGATTTGGATGTGGTTTTGCCAGCGGTAGTTTTTAGACATGCTTTATTGTGTCTGCGGTTATAAATTATAGTTATTAAATAATTAATTTTTAGAAAAAAAACAGAAACTGACTTCAATGTATCTTCAAAGTCCAAGGTCACATATCGATGAAATTTATATGGGACCATTTCGTAGCTATACTGAACCCGACGCAAAAATAATTTTTCAAATCGGTTCATAAATGACGGAGTTCTGAGGTAACAAACATAAAAATAAAATAAAAATACAATCGAACAGAGAACGTCCTCCTTTTTTAAAGTCGGTTAAATATTCATTTATAAGCATGAAAGCACTTTGACATTTCTAATTAAGTTAGGGTACACACGCTACATCTAAAGTTACTCGTAGGAGTCTTAAAATAACAATATACAATAACATAAACGCTATACGTGCCAAGAAAGTAAAAGTTGAATCAATAATAAACATGACGACCTCAAACAGTACTCAGATATAGTAAAATTCGCTCGAAGTCTACGTTTTATGTTTGCAGTACAAAACACTAGAAAAAATATAAAATGACTCTCTCTCTCTCTCTATTATAAAATACTCTGTAAGATCGTCTTAAAATTTGCAGGCGCGATAAAATGCTTTTACAGAATTACTTTGATGCATATCTGATGTAAACTAATGCAGATATTTCAAAATAAAAAAAACACCTAGAACATACCTAGATAATACTTAAAGATATATAAATAAAATATTAATTTACATTCATAGAATTTGAACACGTCTGAACCCATTTTAGGTAATCGAATACTCTTTCGGACATTCAAACGAGCATTTTGTATGATGTACGACTCGTACATCAGGCAAAATAACAGCCCGTCTCGTCAGTCAGTTACATAAAAAAAAAACTATTTCTATTCGATATTGAAATATACTCGTACAGTACGAGTATATTTCAATATCGAATAGAAATAGTTTTTTTTTTATGTAACTGACTGACGAGACGGGCTGTTATTTTGCCTGATACTGCTTGGCGGCTTAATAACTGGCAAAGCAGTGGTACCCACACAGACTTTCTCTCGCATACGAGAAACCTACCACCAGTAAAAAAATCTGTCTCTTATAGTCAGTATATTAATACTATTATTTATCTATTCTATAGCTAAAAGTAATTTATAAAGCTACAGTATTTTTAGTTTGTGGGGAAGAGAATGAACGAATGAATAACCTAGGTACGTATATTAGAAAGACTGCTAAAACAATATTAAATTGAAACAAAAATATAAATTACCTATAATTGGCTGTATCAGTGTAACCCTTTGATATTAGTACTATTATCTTATCATAATGCTGTTGGTCTTCTAAATAAATAAGTGTAAAAGAGATGCTTAGATACTAGAAAATGTAAGTATAAATGAGTAAGATAATTTATTGATAGAGTAAAATAGACAGAAAAAGTGTAAAAGAGAAGAGAAATAAAAGACGAAAAAGTTTAACGCCTTTTTTAATTTTAACCTTACGATTGCTACGTTGATGTTTGGAGGGAGATGGGGGAGACCTTTGCCCAGCAGTAGGACACAATAGGTTGATATCATAATAAATAACTGCTACGTAGGTACTACTATGAGCTACCATAACTCACATTATTTGTACGTAGTTACTGGTATTCTTCAATTCTTATATAAATAACCCTATAAGCTTAAAAATCTTTTCGGGCGCGTTCTTAGCGTTTCAGACTTCCAATTAGTAGGTCAGCAAATTTCATCGTTATATTAATTTTATCGTTCATTCATATATTATACTAAACAAACATAGGCATTAAGCTGCAATGCTACTCTTTGAGATAGTTAAGCATCAGTGAGTCCTTAGTCTAAATAAGTTTTGTCAAGGATATTATTAAAATATTATATTTGGTAGATAGGAAATAGGATAGGGAATAGGAAATAGGTTATGATGGGAATGATTTGCCATAATAAATAATTTGCCATTTGTCCCTAAAATAAATAAAGATATACACAAAAATAAAAAATAAGCCAATTAAGTAGTTAAGATTTATTATAAAAATAAAAACTTGATAAAAATATTACGAAGCAGAAGTCATGTCCAGTAGCGGTGGGTTAGCAATAACAGAAAATAAGACCAAAAACGTCGCGAAAATAGCGTTTTCAATACCCCACATTCGGACAGCGACCTTATAACTCCACCGACAAATTGCTTTGTATAATTCATGAAGGTCCAGGTGACAGGGGTTGCCAATTCCACCCCAAAATATGTGCATACATTGTACTTGTTACACTACTACGGGTTGTCTGCAAATTGGTAAAGAATACCCCCAATTTCGGGTTTGTTTTTCATTATTTTGAAAGCGTTTTGTTGTCTCTCTGGACGTAATAATTCGCTTTATTTTTATTGAACGAAAGTTTTTCAAATGCCGTTGTTGTGGATTTAAATGTTTGAATAAAGTCGATGCCCAATTAAAACTAGATTGAACTGGTTCTAAATAACTCTGGTTTAGTTAACAGTATTTTTGGTTTTGTTTCTCTATTCATGCGTTCAAACCATTTATCTGTTTTTATTTTTACACACATTTTTTAATCCTATTGATTATGTCAAAGACGAAACAAATACCTTCAAGAACTGCATGGAGGACGTAGAGATTAAATACCTGTGTCCATGAATAGAACTAGGCCGTAGAACCAGTAAGGCTTAACAAGTTCCTAGACGCACTAAACACAAACAGTTAACGTAATTCAAGAAGCGGTCATCGTGAAGTGGAACTGGGCAGGGGCAGAATGTGTCATGTGGCCAAATAAATGCCTAAAAATAAATGGATGTATAAATGGATTCCACAAAACAAAACACGACATCGCGTTAAACTTACATAACTTTTTTCATTTGTTATTTCGGTAAACATCGAAGAAAATGGTGAGATGATTTTGGGCTTTACCTACGAGTACTTGAAAGATTGGTCCTCCACAGTTCAAGATCACAAGAAGTGGAAGTACTGTTTACTACTATACTGTCTAGAATCTTATAAATAATAAAGAATTATGTCCCACTACTGGACTACATTGTCGGCTTTGATGTTCCTTAAAAAATAATACTGAAACGACAAAGAATTATTTTAATTATGGCTTTTTGAAGATTATTAATTTTGAAACATTTAATGTCGTATGAAGTGGCAATTTTAAACTTATTAAATTTTTCGTTGATACGAGAAATTGGGTCGCTTATTAAAGAAATCGTATCAACGTTATTTTTAATTAATGTTAGAATTTCGTGTTCGTCTAATTGCTAATTAATAAAGAGAACAAAAAGTGACTTGAATAATAAATTTTAAAAAGTTTAAATCTCAATGTTATTTAAAATAATTATTTAGATAGATAGAAAAAAAATTTGGAGAATCCGTTTTGATACATTATGTGTGTTTTCTATTAACGAAAAAACTTTTCATTGTAATCTAATCCTTGGGTACATTAATTATATCCGTAAATAATAAGAATATACGATCAACTCTCCAGGTAAAGTAAACTAACCTTTTTCTCGAATTAAACGAAAAACTATTGGTAGTGCTGGCAAAAAAGTAACATGGCGGAAAGTTGGAGTCCCCAGACGGTACTAAGGCTCGCAACAAAAATTTAATTTTGCCACGGAACTTCGTAAGGCCTCTCTTAAATTACTGACATGGTGCACAGCAAACTTTTCTTATTAGAGATCTCAGACGATGCAGGAAACTACGAATAGACGCACACTGATAGGAGGATAGGACATTTCGGGAAAATATGTTAACTATTGAGCTACGTTATCGTAAGTAGATTTTATGAACATTTTTAATATCGACCGTTTTCGTAGTCTGGGGGTCCACAGTCCATTCTGAGTTGCTGTCGTTGATTTGTTCGCACTGACTAAAAGAGTCTTATGCGTTTTGCATACCGCTGTCCCTTTCATCCGACGGAACGAAGATTCGTAATTACGAATCGGAGTAAAGGCCCTGCTATTTGGTTCGATATCAGGCCGATGGATTGCTATTGAGCTATTTTGACTAAATTAGTAATCTGTTATACAATCTTGTCCCGATAGCGTTGCTATTGCAACATCAGAAAACCTTACAACTGCAACTTGCGAATACTTAAGGATCATGTATTGTTTAACTCTAAAGATGGCGGCTGACACGAATATTTGCTCGATATGAGCGCGTTACAAGTAGATATTCGGCATGTCAGTACAGCGAGCAGAGCAGCTCGATGGCGCCGAGCACCAGAGCGCGCTCCACCCGGCTGTCGGTGTCGAATCTGTTGTCCAAAAACGCTTAGCCGTCTGGCCGTGGTTGTAATACCACCCACCAAACAAAGCCATGCCGTCAAGCGACCTAGTCGTGTTTCGGGATGATGTTCGGTTAACCATCGGGGAGACGGGTCTGAGCAGCCGCTCAACTGCCGTCTCTCTCTAGATCTATGTGCTCCATCTTAGGCCACATCATCGCTTCACATCAGGCGAGATAGTGGCCAAACATAGATCTAATAAGTGTAAAAAAAGAAAAAAAAAGGTTTCTTCTATAAATAACAGTAACGGATTAAAAAGAACGCAGTACACACCACCTATACGTTTGCTATTTTGACTACACAGCTAAGCATATATTCGAGACGAACATTCAGGTGTATTTAGCGTTTGTTTACAACGAACATATGCCAATATTCACATCGAGTGAATGCTCATGTCAATCGCTACCTTAAAGAGTATAAACTTCAATTATAGTAGTCATGCTAGCACTATTTTAGTGGACTGGAATTGCGGGGATTTAAATTAATAGGCTAAACAAGCTAATGTTTTGTGTTTGATGTGGCTCCGTACGTGAAATCATCAAGAGGCCTTATAGGAGAAGTTTTTACTGTATAGGTACTTATTTAAAATAAGTATTAGTAAAAACGTAAATACGTATATAATAAAAACCACTATAAGGTCTCTTGATGATTTCGCGTACGAAGAAGATTCAGAAAAATGGGGGGACGCCTTTTTCCAGCATGTCCACTTGTCCCTGTCTAGCGCCAGTTGCGCCTGTCTGAACAAAATTTAGCTCATCCCGTCATCTCCTTCCCGGTCTGCCACGCCGTCTTCTTCCGTTGTCTTGGTCTCCAGTCTGTGGTTAAATTGGCCCACAGCGCATTCGGCATACTACAGACGTGTACAGCCCAATCCCACTTCAGCTTATTTACATAAGCAATTTTTTTTCACAGTGTCTAATCTGCTTTCCTAAGATCAAAATAAGGTCCTATACCAACTTAAATTTTATTACCTATTTATTAGTATATACCCTATCAAACTGCAATGAACCGCCAGTGCTGTATATCATTTATATGACAAACTACATCATTATGGCGCCATAAAATTTAATACGGACGGCGCCTGGGGCAAAGCTATTCAACAATATTAAGTTTCCCGAAGACAACAACACAATGCAACTACGAGGCAGTGATGGAGCTTTCTACTTCCTCCTTAAAATCTGATGTCTCGAGGTGATGATCGCAATGCAATTCATGGTATTGAAAGTTTTTGGTGATACTGCAATTTTTATGGGCAAGCGTGGCGCTTAGCATCAGGCGAACAACCGATCGATACCAGTATGGGGTGCCAATCGACTGCAGTCGCTCTAAATGAAAAAAAATAATCACTAATTAAAGATATATATTACTGGGCATATGAGACTTAATATTTGATGTCTCGGGGTGATGAGAGCAAGCTATGCATTGCTTTTTTTGCTATTAAAAGTTCTGGGTGGCACTGCAATTGTTATGGGCAAGCCTGGCGCTTACCATCAGGCGAACGACTTGCTCGTCTCATCACTCAGTTTCATAAAATATATATATACCTATATAAAAGTGTGCCATGGAAGAGTTACCTACAACACAAGTTAAATCTTGGTATGTTGTACTATTAGGTATTGTATGGTCTTGGTGTTGGTTCTGCGCATCTATTAATGTAAAACACTACAAGCTCAGCTTTAAGACAAAGAATACTAACTATTACTAACTTAGTTAAGACCGCTAGCGTCAAAATTGTTTTACCTACTGGAACGTCTGTTTTTTGGAAATTTATTATAATTATTTTTTTATTTTATTTTTATTGTCATTTGTATGAAGCTTATGCACTGACTCTTGCTTATCCCAAACAAGTTACGATAGTTTGCATCACAACAGAACATATTTCTGAACAATTTGCCCGGCACTAGTCGCAGAGGAAACTGTGAGGGAAACTTAGAAGATAGATCTTTAACGGTCGATAGAGTTTTGAAAGATGGCTGAAAGAAATTTCCTCGTGGATAATAAATACTTTCCGCTGGGAAGTATGCCTGGACGAGGAAAGTTAGACGGGCGCGGTATTCAATGTGGAGCTTCTGCTATGCTCTAGTTTGTGGCAGGATATTTGATTGGTGAATGGTTAAATCAGTGGTAACAATGGTTTGAGAAAATTTGTTCTAGTGTAGAGCTCAGCGGGAAGTCGTGTGACTTACGATCCGGCGCACCAGAGTTCGAATCCCAGCGGCACCGCAACAATGATTTTCTTAAGTTATGTGGGGATTTAACAAAACTGTAACATAAAACATCGTGAGGAAACCAGCGTGTCCAAGAATTTATCACAAAAGTTCAAGGAAATGTGACATCTACCAATCCGCACTAGGCCAGCGTGGTGGATTATGACCTGTACTCTCTCCATAAGAAAAGGCCCGTGTCCCAGCCAGCCCAGCCCAGACTAACAAAATTATCTGAAACTAGCTGCGCCCCGCGGTTCCACCCGCAGTTTCCCGGGATAAATAGTAGCAAATGTGCTACTTCAAGTCCCAAAGTAACTACATACCAAATTTCATCAAAATAATCGGTTCGGTAGTTTTTGCGTGAAAAAGTAACAAAGATCCATACATCCATACATACAAACGTTTGCGTTTATAATATTAAGTAAGGATGTATTTTATAATTACAAAATCAGTGTCTTTAGGCACTAGCAGAATAATAAATATATTACAAAGTTGAAATTTAGATATTTTTAGAAGGAAAGTAGAAGATCGATTATGACTTAAAAAAGTACCATTACTAGATAAGCACTATAAGTCCCCGTCTGGTGACGGCCTGACGGATGGTAACTTCAAGCTCAAACCTGCAAACAATAAGAAACCTTATTACATGTGCATAATGTGCATTTTTCCTTACGCACACGCGTATGTACATAACACTATTAACACATTTGACAAAAAGCTATTGCAAGTGAAGACAGACGAGATAAAATAATGACTAAGTTATAAGATATTTGAGTATAGTATTCAACCTGTACCCCATACAACAGACAAATTCCAACTAAATAAATTCAAAAACAAAACACAAAATCCCATGAGAATTCTCCACTCTTCGTATAAACATGGAACTTCGTCTGAACATTCTGAGACTGCTTTATTCCTAGATTTCGCTTTGATTTATACATTCAGGAACGTCTTCCGAGTGACGTAACAACAGAAAAGCATTTTAATATTATCTCTCTAGAGGTATAAGTATAAGAGATATCCGGCAATTAGTGATTTTTATCCGGTCATTTTATTATCCGGCTAATATTCGCGAGGTAGATTGAAACGTAGGATTGAAACTGAATGGCGGCTGTTAACTTTGGCGTAAGTTTTTTTTATTAGCAAATTGCCTATTATGTTCGAAATATTGACTCTCATCATCATTAACCCATTACGTTCCCACTGCTGATACACGGGCCTTCTCTCATAGAGAGAGTAAGGGCCATAATTTTCCACGCTGGCCCAGTGCGGTTTGGTGGATGTCACATGTCCTTGAATTTTTGTGATAAATTTCACGGTTTTTAGGGCGTGTGTTAAATCCGCACATAGAATGGTGCAGGGCCAGCAGCATTGAACTTGGGCGCAAGTCGCACATGCTTTCACTGAGCCACACTCGCTCTTATACATATATTGACTCTACTAATTGTCAAAATGTTGTCTAACTTGACTTGTACCTGCACGAAACCACGCTAAATTAATTTGAATAAGGAAGTAAAACAGACAGATAAACAGAACAACAACAAAAAAACAGATAAATAAATAACTATTTTCATCGCATTAAAGTACAAACAATCTACATGATACGAATAAATAGACTGTTAGACTTTACTTCTCTGTGCAAAACTGAAACCTTTTTTAGGGTTCTGTACTCAAAAGCTACCAAGAAATAGTAAGTGCTGTCGCTCAGTTAGTCACTGATCAAACGATATGAGCTGCAGCTTTTACATTTTGCCAGATTATGTTGTATTTGACTAACCTAAAAAACAAAAAAGTACCAAAACTACAATAATCTAATCGGAACCCTTAATGCGGGAGAAATGACTCGCACGTGGCCGGGCAATATAAAATGTTCATTCTATTTGAAGAGACGTTATGTTCGGCCGGAAAATTTGCCGACTGTTCGGCAAAACCATAGACTATTGCATCTCTACCCTTTTAGGAAGAAAACAACGAAAAATCCTTCCTGTAAGAAACATGTTACTTCACATTCCTCTAACGATAAATCTTTTAAGGGGAGACACATCTGTCAAAAGTGTAAAATATGTATTTCTTGTGCTTCTTCTTTAAATTATTAGGGTCACAATCCATCAGATCTATAAATATAAGACACCGAGTTGTATATACATCAATGAAATTTACTGTATGTATACTGTATCCTTCTAATCATAGTTCCCACTAATATAATAAATACGAAAGTAATTGCGTCATTGAGCGACAAAGATCCATACATCTCTCCTCACAATTTTTTTAATTTTTAATATTAGTAAGAAATAGCAACATTGATTTAAAATAAAATTTCTATAATCATTTATTTGCGTTTATTTATATACAGCTGAGGCAAACAAGGCAGGGGTTCGCGACAATTTTTTAATGACTCAAGCCTTCCATAATTTTATTTCGTTCCGTTTTTGGTTTTTTGGTTTGGTGGATTCCAGCCCTAATGCGTTCATGTTCCCTGCAAGAGAAACTTCGTAATTTGCTTAAAAGAGGGATCCATTATTTTTTCTAGCTTATGCGTTCCTTTAAAACTTTCTCAGGGGTTAGGGATTTTAAATTCCAGCAATATTTTTCTGCAGTCATAGCAAATTACTTTGAGTGCATTAAGTAGCTTATGTTGTGAAAGATTTATATTCATTTGGGATTCTGGCTACTTAAATTCCAAATAATATTTTCATGAAACGGGAGGTACGAGTCTTAACTTTGTGGTTAATTAACTTTTTAAGGACTTTATCTCTAGGCTGCGTTAGTATAAAAAGTTTTATGTGTGGGTATATATATATATATATATATATATATATACTTATTTTTTAGATTATATTTTAACCAACGTGCACTTGGCCAGCGTAATTGGATTAGGATACGGATAGGATTACGGCCTTCTGCTTATGAAAGAAGGTCAATATCCCAGCTGTGAGGCCGTAATCGCCTTAAAAATCAAAATCAGAATCACAAAATTAGTCAGGTCTCAATGGTTAATATATAATAAAATATAAAATAGTGCAAATATTTAAAATTTATTTCTATAACAAAAATCCAGAAAAAGAAAAGCTAGTCACTTAAAGTTTTCTTAAGTCTTATGTCACTTACAATTTTAATGTCATTCGGTATCAAGTTATAAATTAAAACACACATATTATATACATTTCTCTTAAAAATGTCTTTATTTTACATGATAAAACAACTGACTGTGGATTCGCCTGCTTGATAAATTTTCCGCGATAATAAGTATACGATATCAAACAAAAAAACCGACTTCAATGTATCTTCCAAGTCCAAGCTCAAATGTCGATGAAATTTATATGGGACCACTATCGTAGCTAAACTGAACCGATCGCAAAAAGATTTTTCCAAATTGGTTCATGAATGACGGAGTTCTGAAGTAACAAAGATAAAAATAAAAAATACTATCTAATAGAGAACCTTCTCTTTTTGAAGTCAGTTAAAAAGGTATTCTATTTTAAAACCTAAAGAATCTGCATATCAAGTTGTAGAGTACCTACATACATATGTAGCGAACATCAAAATTAGCTCAGATAACTTTCATACATACATCCTTCTTCACACACTTTTGCATTTATAATATTTTGTATTATAAAAAATAAGCCATAGTGGCTAAACATAGATATGTACTTATATGCAAAAAACGATTCCTAAAAGGTTGCAAATGACAGGCAGGAAAATATTAGGAGTTTTTGACGACTTACGTCAAAATTCCTAATATTTTCAACAACAGATATTTAATCAACCTGTACTCTACAATTCAAAAACATACCAGCGTTATTTGATCAAAGCAAATCCTTGCACTGAAATCCCACACATCCGGACGCTTTGATCGTCCGTGGTCCGATCATCCGCAACCCGGCGGCGACGCGCGGTCATGCAGAAGTTATCGCTTATTGAAATCGATCGCGTGACCGACATTTTTCGTAGCACTATCGGATGACGTCACGTTTTGCATTCGATTTGCGAGGATGGACTTGTCCGTATGCATGTTAAGTTGGCCAAGTTTGGGCGATTTTCAGTGACTTGTGTAGTCAGCGTGGGAACATTTGGCGAGTGTTTTGTGACAACGATTTTTGTACGGTACTATGTAGATCGCACTATATTGAAGTACAGCGCAGGTAATAAGGCAGAAAACTTGCGTCATTTTGATAGCGGCTATTATAATAACTAAATAGTCTAATCTGTTTGGGTTGCAGTAGTATCTGATCCAACGAAAAATATGTGAAGATGTTTAGTTTACTTTATACGTACGTAATTACTGTGCGTTTAAAACAACTTGGCGTATTCTTTTCAATATAGTCAGTATAATTTAACTAGGTGGTAGATCTCTCGTATACGAAAGACCATGGGTTGATACCACTGCTTTGCGTGTTATTCTGCCGCCAAGCAGTAGTGCGCATTACTATGTTCCTATTTGAAGGGCACTGTAGCCAGCAAAAATACTGGACATTATGAGACTTACTAAGCGACTATTGAGCGTAGTGCAGTGCTGCTAAGGATTTTGCAAAACAAATAGGTGCTGACGAAATGCTGGTGGTGCATAACTATAATGAGCAGGAGTGTTGCTTACCATCACAGGAAGTACATGCTTGTGTCGGCGTTAAAAATAACTGAATCATGGCGTTTGACTTAACAAGAATCCGTAATAGATTAAAAAAAAAATCTAAAATCCACGTTTTTATGTATTCTCTACACTGTTTCTGTAACAGAAAAAACAAAAAATGACTTAATAAAAACGTAAAAATAATATTAAAAAAAAATCTAAATACTACGTTTTTTATGGATTTAGATGAATTTAATCCACTGTCATCGAGTTGTGAGCTACCCCGAAAGTTTCAGCCAGATAATTTATCGGATAGTGCTCGAAATTTGATTTGCTAGATTCAACCTGGAACGACAAACAGACAGATAGACAGACAAACAAGAAAGTTACTTAATAAAAACGTGGTAAAAAACGTGGTAAAATCTTGTATAGCCATATCATAGCCAATACAAATTCCTGTAGCCTTCGATAGCGCTCGCTCCGATGCCTCGCTGTCACCTTTCCAGTCCGCATCAAAGGCTCTCTTTTGATCGGTCTCCACGGCCTAATTAGCGATCGGGTTGGTTCTATCCGACTGGAAGACATTGTTTATACCCGAGGCGAGGTTATCGGTATGGAAAATTGAGGCAAAAACGTACGCGTGCCCTGTTCTACCGTCTTGGAATTACAGGTGCTAAAACACGCTATTCTTGTGGTTTACTCTGTGCAGAGCAACCTTGAAATGTTTCCGTATATTGGAAATACATATAAACAAATTACCTATTCATCCAAGCTGTGTTCGATAGACTCTTGAACGCATTCGTATAAAGTTCGGGGGAACCTACTCTTCCCGTCGGTCTCTGTAGACCCCAAGCTAACAAACCACCAAATACTATTTCGCGTTAATTATGTGTGGGGATATACATATTTTGAATAAATAACGCTCCAAATTGCAGGTGTGCGATTTTTTGGACCAGTGACAATAGTTTTCATTCGAGTGAGGAACACTTTCTTCACTTTCACTGTCATTGATATCTTAGTTATATCAAAGAATACTATTACGTAATATCAATGACAAGTGCTTCTCACTCGAATTTGAACTCAGAGATTATTTCGACACTAAAAATTCTCGAATGATATATACCTCACTAAAAAAATCAACAGTTAAACAACTGTCTAAGAAAATAATTAAATTTCATGGAGTTTTCGATTGAAGAAAAAGCACTCAGTGCCAACTCAGAAACGCACCTATTGATGTTGTTGTGTATTTTCATCAATTGATGATTGCGTTTATGTAAAGTCCGTATTGTAGGACGCCCTCCGGCCAGATGGAGCGACGACCTGCGTAAAGTGGCTGGCAGTAATTACATGCGAAGAGCCGAGGTTCGGGCTCAGTGGCGTGCATTGGGAGAGGCCTTTGTCCAGCAGTGGACTCGTATAGGCTGATGATGATAGTCCAAATACATGCACTCGCTCACCGACACAATCGCAAAATGGCCAGTTACATCTTAAAGTTTGACGAATATTTCTTTTCGTTTCAGGCACTTGCTCATAAAATAATCTATATGAGGAAATGTTTGGTAGAGACCCATTGCATAAAACTAGTGCAACATCGATAGAACTGAAATTCAGCTGTTTCCTCTACCTTCAGGCAAAGTAAAATATTAAATAATCCTTAGATAGAATAACAAAGCTGCAAAGTGCGTGGTTGTGCTGAAGCTACAAAGTTACTGTAATCTTGCTTCGACTTGCTATGAATACTTGCACGGAAACTTCAGCTTATAAACTATGGATAAACTTAACAATGCTTTACACTAGCGGAGAGTTTCGTTTTTTGTTCGAACTGCAGCTTACGGAATAACTTGGCGTGTTGGATAAGTAAATATTTTACAATGAATTAAGTTACTGGAACTAGTCTTAGCAGCAGTTAACGAAGGGAAATATTGAATGGGGAACCCCCCACAGCGCATACGTCCTCGTTCGTGTTCCCTGGAAACGACCCAGTTCTGTCACCGTAACGGAGTGGCAGACTGGGCTCGGCTAAAGTGCGCTGTGATTTGTAGATATTCTTGCGGGTCATCTACAACACTGGCGGAGGCTAACATGCCTAAATCAGCGCGGGACGCCTGCGGGCGTTTCCGCAAACCAAACGGCCCTTATCAGGGCCACTCAAAAGGCCCTTCTCAGGGCCCACCAAAAGGCCCTTCTCAGGGCCAAGCCGACGACGCTGCGTCGGTAGTGGAGGCTAGCCGCGCATCATCCGCGGCTAGCGTGCTCAGTAGGGCGGACGAGTTGTCGGACTCGGACAACGATTCCGTCGTGTTCGAGTCCGATGCCTCGATGCCGATGGCGACAGCGGAGAGTCGCCAACAGGCAGCTCAGAAGCGGGCCTTCATGAAGGCTGGGTCCTGCTCTTCGGACTCAACGAAGAGCAAGCCAAGGAAGAAGGCGAAGGCAAAGAAGTCTTCCACCGTTATGGCGGACACCCACAGCGTGGGTCTAGCTGATGCTCAACGCGAGTTGAGCCTGGCTCGTCGGGTGCAGCTCCAGCAGGACCTGGAGGAGAGTGTCGCTGCTAAGGAGCAGCAGGCGCGCACCACGCGGGGAAGGTCCGGGTACGGCGGGTCCATCGTCCTGTACGCGGACCACTCCCTGGAGGAGCTGGAGCGTATGGCGCAGGAGGACGAGGAGGAGATAGTTCAGGTCGCCTCAAAGTCCTCCAACCTAAAAGGGACATTCCAAAAGTCCCTTAAGTGCCGGGCCGCAAGCATGCGCGGCATCATCCGGGAGTTGGTGCAGCGCACCGCAACCGATGAGACGCGGCAACTGCAGGCGAAGGTCGACCGCCTGCAGTCGGAGGTCAGCCAGCTGCATCAGAAGTTGGCTGAAGCCACGGCCCGGCCCACTCAGGCCAACGCCAGACCAGCGGCTGAGGGCCCTACCTCCTCCTCCAACCTTGAGGATGTCATCCGCAAGGTTGTCGTGGAGGAAAGGGCTTTCACAAGAGCCTGCCTCGCCGGCATCGAGGACAGGCTCTTGCCGGAGAAGCGCCTCCGACCGCCACTCGCGGCGGACAAGAGGCCGCAAGTGCCGGGGCCATCCTCCCAAAAGGAGGATAAGAGGCCGAACCAGCCGGGGCCGTCCTCCCAACAGGAGGACACCCTTCTACCCTCCTCCACCCCGTCCAATTCTTGGACGGAAGTGGTCAGGAGGGGGAAGAGAAAGGCCAAGAAACAGGGGAGAGCGGCCGCCCTCCCTGCCACTCCCGCGACCACCCTTCCCTGCCCGTCCCAGGGGACCGGCAAGGGAAAGGGTAAGGGAAAGGGGAAGAAGTCGGCCCCCGCGCCCGCCACCGCTGCTCCTGCAGTCAATAGGGCCCCCGCCGGTGGGAGGAAGTTGGTTCCTCCCAAGACCGCAGCCGTCGTGGTGACGCTCACCGCGGAGGCTGCGGAGCGGGGAGAGACGTACGAGTCCGTTTTGAAACGGGCTCGTACCAACGCCGATCCCACCCAATTGGGGATCGGAGCGGTGGCGTGCCGCCGGACCCAAGCCGGAGCTCGAATCTTCGAGTTCCCAGGGGCACAGGGCGGCACAAACGCGGACCTCTTTGCAGCGAAGCTGAAAGAGGTCATTGCGGACGTGGCCAAGGTGGTGCGGCCCATCAAGTCCGCGACCTTGGAGGTGACCGATCTCGACGATTCGGTCACCAAAGAGGAGGTGATCGCGGCGGTTGCAGCGATAGGTAGCTGCGACGTCGCAGCGGTGCAAGGCCGGGGCATCCGGCCTGGCCGTGGCGGCATGGGCACCATCCGCCTTGAGTGCCCAGTCACCGTGGCTAAAGCCGCCCTCGCCAAGGGGCGGCTCTGCGTGGGCTTCAGCTCGTGCCGGGTCCGAGCACTTGAAGATCAGCCTTTACGCTGCTTCAGGTGCTTCGGAATCGGGCACACGCGGGCCCTCTGTCCGTCCGCGGTGGACAGGACGGACAGCTGCTACCGCTGTGGTAAGGAGGGGCACAAGTCCGCCACCTGCACGGCCGCCAAGCCGCACTGCGTGGTGTGTGCCGCCAGCGGCCGCCCGGCCGACCACATTATGAAGGGGAGGAGTTGTAATCCTCCCCCCAAGAAGGGAAAAGCGCAGGTGCCGACCCGGCCTGCCGCGACCGCCGCCGCCGTCCCCGCAACGGGAACCCCGGCGGCTGCTGAGGAGAATGCGATGTCCGAATGATGGATAGGGTCGAACATCGCATCCTCCAGGCGAACATCAACCACTGCAAAGCAGCCCAGGACCTGTTGATACAGGTCCTGGCTGAGTGGTTGGTGGACGTGGCGGTGGTCGCTGAGCCGTACTCGGTCCCTAGCCGTTGGCTAGGTGATCGGGACGGCTCGGTGGCATTGGTGGCGCGGTCTTCCACAGACTCCCCTCCCCTCTCGCTTTTAGAGAGGGGACCGGGATATGTGGCCGCCGCGTGGGGAGAAATAGCCATGGTGGGCGTGTATTTCTCCCCTAACCGCCCCCTCCAGGACTTCGAGAACTTTCTCGAAGTCCTGACCGGGGTGGTCGGTAGGGCGGCGCCGCGTCAGGTCGCCGTATTGGGCGACCTGAACGCCAAGTCGGCGGTCTGGGGTAACCCGGCCGCCACTTGTAACGTCCGGGGTCCCGCTGTGGAGCTCTGGGCGGCCTCGTCGGGTGTGTCCCTCCTCAACAGAGGGACGGTTCAGACGTGTGTGCGGCAACGGGGAGGGTCGGTGGTGGACGTCTCGTTCGCCACCCCCGTGCTAGCCGCCCGCGTCGTGAACTGGCGGGTGGAGATGGTGGAAACGATGTCGGACCACCGATATGTGCGGTTCGACATCCTTCCATCCACCCAGAGCCCCCGGAGGACGGGTCCCTCGGGCCGTTCTCCCTTTCCACGGTGGGCTCTCACCCGCCTGGACCGGGAGGCGGCTATGGAGGCGGCGTTCGTCCAGGGCTGGCTGGCGCCTCCCCTCCAAGTCCTGGACGTGGACGCTGCCGCGGGCCAACTCAGGGAGTCCCTGACCGAGGTGTGCAACTCAAGCATGCCTCGGTCTCGCCGCCCACCTCCCCGACGCGCCGTATACTGGTGGTCGGAGGAGCTAGCGGGGCTCCGGGCCGCCTGCGTGGCGGCAAGAAGGACCTATGCGCGGAGTCGGAGGCGCAGCCGCCGAGATGAGGAGGCCGAGGACCTTCTTTACGCCTCTTACGTAGAGGCGAAGGGGGTCCTCAAGGCGGCGATTGGCGCCGCCCAGGACGCGGCGAGGGTCGAAATGCTTGAGGGTCTCGACAGGGACCCGTACGGGAGACCGTACAAGGCGGCGCGGAACAAACTGCGCCCCTTCGGTCCCCCGCTGGCGGAGACTCTCGAGCCCGCATTGCTCGATGGGGTGGTTCGGTGCCTGTTTCCGTGCAGGACCGAATTCACCCCTCCAGCAATGGACCCCCCGCGGGGGGCGGCCTCGCCGGAGGAGGAGGAGGAGGAGGCCCCTCCAGTCACGGTGGCAGAGTTTGAGGGGGAGGCTCTCCGCCTCCGTGCCAAGCGGACGGCCCCTGGGCCAGACGGCGTTCCCGCTCGGATCGTCGCCATCGCCGCCCTCCAAATGGAGGAGAGGTTTCGGGACCTCTTCAGTGCGTGTTTCACGGCTGGGAGGTTCCCGAAACCTTGGAAGGAGGGGCAGCTGTGCCTCCTCCGAAAGGAGGGACGCCCAGCGGACTCCCCCTCGGCATACCGGCCCATCGTTCTGCTCGATGAGGTCGGTAAAATGTTCGAGGGGATTGTGGCCAACCGGCTGAGCGGCCACCTGCGGAGGGTGGGGCCGGACCTGTCGGACGCCCAATTCGGTTTCCGAAGGGGGCGTTCGACTGTAGACGCCTTGGCCCGCCTCAAGGGCCAAGTGCGGGAGGCCGTCGAGGCAGGGGACGGAGTGTTGGCTGTGTCGTTTGACATAGCCAACGCCTTCAACTCCGTCCCTCACTCGACGATCCTGGAGGCGCTCCGTTACCACGGAGTACCTCGGTACCTGCGGAATCTCCTGTCCGACTACCTGGAGGACCGATTGGTCCTCCTCGTAGATCGGACAGGCCAGCTTCGCAGGTACGGAGCCGAGTCTGGTGTTCCACAGGGGTCGGTCCTAGGACCGCTCCTGTGGAACATCGGATTCGATTGGCTCCTGCGGGGTACCCTCCTCCGGGGCACGTGTGTCATCTGCTATGCAGATGATACTCTGCTCACGGCCCGGGGCAGGGATTTCAGGGAGGTGGTGGGTTTGGCCTCGGCCGGCGGATCCTTGGTCGCGGGAAGGATCCGCCGACTAGGCCTGCAGGTGGCGCTGAATAAGACCGAGGCCGTGTTTTTCCACGGGCCTCGGCAGCGCACACCCCCTGACGCCCACATCGTCGTGGAGGGCGTCAGGATCGAGGTGAAGGCCCAGATGAAATATCTGGGCCTTACACTCGACAGCAGGTGGCGCTTCGGCCCGCACTTCAGCGGGCTGTCGACGCGCCTGCTGAAGACTGCGGGCGCCTTGTCGTGGCTCCTCCCGAATACGGGAGGGCCGAAAGGGCGGTGCCGGCATTTATATGCCGGCATCCTGAAGAGTATGGCCCTTTACGGGGCCCCGATCTGGGCGGACTCCCTCCGAAGGAGGGAGAACGCCACAGCTCTCCGTCGGCCCCAAAGGGCCATCGCGCAGCGGGTGTCGCGGGCCTACCGGTCGGTAAGCTTCGCGGCAGCGTGCGCTCTGGCTGGCACCCCTCCTTGGGAGCTCGAGGCAGGGGTGCTCGCCAGAGTGTACGAGTGGACGGCGGGGCGTAGGGCGCTCGGTGAGTGCCCCGCCCCGGAAGAGCGGGAGGCCGTCCGGCGCGAGGCGAGGGACGCGGTCGTCCTCCATTGGACGGAGGACCTCGCCACCGCCGCGTTTGGCCGACGAACGTTGGACGCTCTCGGGCCGGTCCTGCGAGACTGGCTCGGGAGGTCCCACGGTTTCCTCTCGTTCCGTCTGGTGCAGGTGTTATCCGGGCATGGATGCTTCGGATCGTACCTGCACCGGATCGGACGAGAGGAGACACCGGCGTGCCACGACTGTGGCACCGCGGAGGACACGGCGCAGCACACCCTCGAGGTGTGCCCGTCGTGGGCTGAGCTGCGCCGCAGCTTGGTCGCCGTCGTCGGCCAGGATCTCTCGCTTCCCAGCGTGGTCAACGCCATGCTGGGAGGCGAGGGGGCCTGGGCAGCGGTCGCCTCCTTTTGCGAGGACGTGATGTCGCAAAAGGAGGCGGCGGAGCGCGCAAGGGAGCGAGACCCCCTTGCGGCGCCGCTGCGGAGACGGAGAAGGGGCAGAAGAAGACGTGGTCTTCTCCTACCCCTTGCCGGTGGTGAATAGCGGGAGATAGGCGCGGGGGTGCCTTCTCCCGCATTGCACCTATTCGCCACCACCGTCGGGCGGGAATGGCCGAGCACTCGCGGTCATTCCCGGGCCCCTCCCGCTGGGAGGGGCGTGCGGGGCCCGCCGTGAAGGCGGGCGGTCGTCGGCGGGGGACTGGATGGAAAGGCTCTGCCGGTTTCCCAGTCCCCCTCCGCACAGACGATGCCGGAGTGCCGCTGGGTTGTTTAGTGGGTATACCGGTCTCAGTGCCGGGAGTCCCACATACCCCCCTCATCCCCCGATGGGGGGGTATGCGTAATGCATTTTTCCCAGCGTCAACAAAAAAAAAAAAAAAAAAAAGGGAAATATTGAATACTAGCTTCGGCCAACGGTTTCTCGGGATAAAAAGTAACCCATGTCGTTTTTCAGGACCTGAAGAACCTACGTACCAAATTTCATCAAAGTTCGTTCAGAAGTTTTTGCGTGATTGAGTAACAAACATACATCCATCCATCCTCACAAACTTTCGAATTTATAATATTAGTAGGAAGTAGGACTTGGTCTGCCCCCCGTTTCACCCACGTAAAAAAAATCCGCGTCATATAAAGTACCTACAAAACTTACTTATTTCTTTATTCTTACACAATAATTAGCAACCTCAGTGGTGTATGAGATTTGACCCAACTTCTTCAACCTGCCCAACCACTATAGCACAGAGGCTGTCCTGCATGAAATCGGATACAGGCCACAGATAAGGCAGTAACTGTCTGTTCAGATCAGTAAGTACATTAAAAAAACATCTGTGTATAACCGCTAAGCAGTAGTGTGTAAACATCGCTGTGTTCCGATTTTAAAGGCACTGTTTTTAGTGAAATTACTTGGGCATAATGAGACTTAAGAGCTATTGTCTCAGGGTGACGAGCGCAGTTCTGTACTGCGTGAGATTTACAGAACAAATTTCTGTATGACGCCATAAGTGTAATGGGCAGGTATATTGCTTAGCTTCAGGTGAACGACTTAATGTCTCGCCATTTAGTAAGAAGAATAAAAAAAGACGTGTGGCACTCGGAGACTGCCGCGGTAAAGCTATTGCATAGCATTCGGAGTGGGGGGTGTTAGGTTATTTTCGTTACGGAATTTCTGGATTCGGTCTCCACGTCAAGGCCCGCGATAGAAGCTATGCAATAGCTTTAAACACAGTGTTCCTGTTTGAAGGGCATTAAGGAAGTAGCCAGCGCAGTGATATTGCTGGGCTTATGAGACTTAATATCTGATGGCTCGGGGTAATTAGCGCAATGCAACGGTACAAAAGTCCTAAGTGGCACTGCAAATGTCATGCTCGTCTGTTACTCAGTTCCATTAAAAAAATATTCCATAAAAATAAAAAATAAAAATTGTGTTTCCAGCATTAGAAACAAAATAGAGGAGATAACAACAAGAGGTGTGGTGCATCGATAACGGCATAACATACACCTATTTATAAGGACTATTATCAAACCACATAACAGTTTTTAACCATACGATCACCTTTTGTTCGGGAAATCCTCGAAGTTGTAAATAAATTAGCCGCAGCCGCAGCTCCTTCAGTTGGAAGATATTGCTTATTGGAAACTATAAGTGCGCGTTAACGCAAGCTCGCTCATCCGGACTCCTTGCCAAGAGACGCTCTATTTTTGATAACTTTGATGCTATATAAACTATTATGGTTCTATAGTAGGTATTTTCGTATCGTCGTGATCATGGTGCTTGTAACAATGCCAAAATATCGAGAACTCAAAACAAAACAAATACATGGTAAATATCCCGTTTCTAAATCAAATTCTAGTGTCAGTGACCATGTTAGTTTAAAAACGAATATTCTTATTTATTTGTTTAATTCTTTATTGCACTTATTACTTATACTTATACTTATACTTATTTTGAATTGCCAATCCTAAACTATAAGATTATAATATAAATCTTATAAAACGACATTCGAAGCTTATAATTTACTATGCCAATTCCTTATCACTTCTTAATATTAACTTTTCAAAATACTATTTTAACAATAAATACAATTCTCTTCACTTGCCACCATCTTGACTTTGTTCCTCTGCTTTACCGACATATGATTACCATTAAGTTATATTCTAACGTTTTTACCGACGGAGCAAAGCGCGGCAAAATTCAAAATTAAAGAAATACATTTTTCTTTACAAATATTTAATGCAGTTCTATATTTACCTTTATATTATATCGTTAAGATAAGAATAATTACATTAATTATACAATCAACGATCACTTGATACTCGTAAATAAAAATCGGACTATTAAATTGCAATTCCGAAATTTTAAGAAATTGGAAAATATTACACGATTTGTGAACTGTAAAATATCTACATGTAATTTAATGTAATTTCAGATACCTCTGTCTCCATCTATAAAATTAAAAACTTCGTTTTATTTCAGACTACCTGCGCCACGCGGATTCAACCGCGGTTTACCGGGATAAAGTAGGTAGGTATCAAAGTCAAAATCTCTTTAATCATATTGGCATCACAGACGCACTTACGGACGTCAAATCATCACAATAACTCTACCAACCTTTGTGTTAATCCAGGGTATAAGCCATCTCTATTTCGAATTTTACTCAAATCCGTTGAATAAGCAAATAACACACTTAAATTATAATAAAAACTTTGGCATTTATAATATTAGTGTGATAAAATAACAGGTACAATATAATTGAATAATAAATTAAAATTTTAAAATAACCTAAAAACAGTAAAAAGTATTAATTTTTATCTAGATTTTTATATTTGCAGAGACGAATATAACAAACGAACCCTGTCAACTTTGTAGAGTTAAAAACTTTTATTAATAATGTCTGAAGAGTTTTCCTTTGCTTCAAAAGATTTTTCCTAGACCTCGAGTTTCAAGAATCTATAAACCAACTCGAAGTTCTCGACTACCACTATTTGTATTTGCAACTTCTGTCTGCAAAGTTAACAGTTTATTTATTTAGATTCTAGCTTACAGTACAGTATTTGACTTTATTGAGAATAATCTATATAATAAAAGAACAGGGTTTTTTTCTACAATCATCGCACAGCCAAAACCGTTTAACATAGAAACCTGAAATTTGGACCACGTATTCTACAAGTAGTGAAGGCGTCATTTAAGAACGGATTTTTCGAAATTTGACCTTTAAGTGGGTCAAATGAGGTCATAAAGGATGAATGGAGAAAAAAAATTCTTTTGTCGCACGATCACGAAACTTTGGCAGTATACTATGCAAATAAAATAAAAGAACACGTGTATCACAGTTTTTTGAAAATCAACCGTTAAAGGGGGGTTAGGATGGTTTTTTAGATTGGAATGCGGAAATTATAATGTATGCTGCGGTGATTGTTTCTTGACCAGTAGTTATCAAATTTTGTGTGAACATTGAACATGTGAATACAAGGAACTTGTTTTTGGCATTTTTCGAAATTCAACCCCTAAGGTCATTTATTGGGGTCGCAAAGTTTCCATGGTGTAGGTTTTTTTAGTTAAGTTATGAAACTTAATCAATTGACTAAACATAAGAATATAAAAATATATTTTCAGTAACTTTTCAAAAATCAACCCCCAAGGTAATTAAATAGGGCCGCAAAGTTTGTATGGAGTAGGATTTTTTATTAATGCGACACTGTAGCTACAGTAAAGAAACTGGGTAAATAAATTAAGTTTGAAGAAGTTTAAAAAAAATATTTAGCATTTTTCAAAAATCAACCCCTAACAGGGTTAAACGAGGTGGTAAAGTTTACATAAAAAATCTTTGTTTATTGCGATGAAACTTAGTACACACACCTTGCAAACATTATTAGAACGTGATTTACAATTTTTAAAAATCATCCCTTAAAAGGGTTAAACAGGGTGGAAAGTGAAGATTATTATTTTTAAGCTACAGCGGTGAAATGTGGTGTACGTGGTAAGCTAATAAAGTTATAGATGTGTATTTCATCATTTTTTGAAAATCATCCCCTAACAAGCCTAAGTGGGGTGGTAAAATTTGTATGGAAAATCGTATATATAATTTGTTTATGACGTTTCGTGGCTATGATAAAACTTGGTAAAAGAAGGTTATTAAAACGTGATTTATAATTTTTGAAAATCATCCCTTAACAGGGTTAAACAGGGTGGAAAGTGAAGATTGTTATTTTTAAGCTACAGCGATGAAATGTGGTATATGTGCTTAGCCAATGAAATTATAGATATGTATTTTACATTTTTTTAAATCATCCCCCAACAAGCGGGGTGGTAAAGTTTGAATTGAAAATCTTTTTATGTATGAAGTTTGTGGTTGTGATGAAACTTGGTATATGAACTAAGAAAAAGGAGATAATTAAAACGTGATTCACATTTTTTTAACCTACCCCTAACCAGGTTTAATATAGGTGGAATGAAGTTACATTTTTTGAAGCTACGACGATAAAATTCGGTTCATATACTCAGACAGATAAACTTTAAGCACCTGTTTCACCATTTTGCTGGAATCATCCCTAAACCGGTTCAAACGGGGTGGTTAAGTTTATATGAAGAATCTTTGTTCATGAAGTAATGGCAATTAAATTTGGTACACAGAGTAAGCAAAAGAAATAAATTGAAACGTAATTCGCCATTTTTTGAAATTCACCCTCTAACAAGGTTAAACAGGGTGGAAAGTATCAAATATTTTTTAATGCTACGATGTTGAAATTTGTTATAAATTTTCAGCCAATAAAATTCTAAACACGTATTCCACCATGTTTTGAAATCATCCCATAACAGGGTTATACAGGTTGGTAAAGTTTGTATGGAGAATTTTTGTTTATGAAGTTGTAGCAATGAAATTTCGTATACAGACCAAACAAAAGTAATAAATTAAAACGAAACTCACATTATTAATTAACCTCTAAAAACGTTAAATAAGGTGGAATATAACATTTTTTCTAAACCTACGACGGTGAAATTTGGTATTTATACTAAGATACTGTACGCACATGTTTCAGCACTTTTTAAACATCTTTAAAGGTCTAAACGGGATGGCAAACATTTGTGTGGAAAACCTTTGTTTATAAGGTAAAAGCAAAACTTGGTATAGAGACTAGGCAAAAGAAATGAATCCTGACGTAATGCATTTTTTTACAATTTCCTTATTCGTACAGGACTTTAATTGACTTTTAAATGCAACATTCAGAAAAAAATAAATTCTAAAGGTGTAGTCAATCGAAGATTTACAAATATTCAGCAACTTTTGTAGTTGACCGTACGTGTCGCAGGGAAATAAGGATATCTGAAATTTCACGAAATTCCTAGAGATACCACGAAATCATGGTATAATCATGTATGGGAAGGACCCCTTCTCCGTGGTCCGACTAGCTTTTACCCCTAGAGTGTATATAAAAAGCGCGGAGCCAGAAGCTTGCGAGGAGTTCCTGAGCAAAACGAGTGTGCAAGGCCAGAATGAAGCGAGGGGGACATACAATATTTTTTCTGGAGCTACGATGATTGACCTTTGGCCAAAATACTTACATATACTTAGCCAAAAAAAATATATATAATAGACACTTGTATTATTACCATTGTTTTGAATACCATCCCCTGACAGGTTTTAACGGGTGGTAAAATTTGTATAGAAAATTTATGTTTATAATGTAAGTATTATGTCTATTTAAAACGAGATAAGAGTTGAAAGAGATTGGAATAGAAACGAGACGAATTCGAGATAGGATTGGGATAGAAGCAGGACAAAATCGGCATAGAAGCGAGAGCTGCCGGAAATAGCCGGGAGTAAAATGCATTATTTCACTAAGCTTACAAAGTCGCGGGCAACAGCTATGTAAATAGGAGATTTAGGTTTCAAAGATTTCTTTTACTCAGGCTTCATGTATGTACAATTGTACATGGCGCCGGACACATACCGGAGCCGGACCGCGGTTTTGATCATTTACATGACTTTGCGCTACTCTCTCGATGAGAGAAGGCCCGTATCCCAGCAGTGGGAACCTGATGGATTGATGATGATGATGATGACTTTGCGCTGCCGCCGCACCGCAGAGTCATGTAAATGATCAAAAACCGGAACCGGTTAGGATCGGAATAGGATCGGGAGCAGAGCGGGACGATAACGGAATATAAAAGGGACTGTAACAGGATAGGAGTGGGAAGGTAACGGAACAGAAGCGGTACGGTAAGGTAACATGATAGGAGCGGGACGGGAACTGGAACGGAAATATGGTGGGATGGAAAATAGTCGGAAGCAGGATGAATACTTCACTACGCGTACGAAGTCGCGGGCATCAGCTAGTAATAATAATAAATAACGATGGCGGTAAAAGTTTTAATATACTCGTATAACAAAACTGAGGCCTAAAGTCCCGAGATGTTGAGAGCAGAAGTCTAATTAGAAAGAAAGAAAGAAACAATTTATTTTGACAAAACTGCACACAGCAAACAACGCACTTACACAAGTGCATACAGGAGGACAGAATAAAACAAGTTAATAAAGCCAATAAGTTAATAATTAAAATTGTAAATCTACTAAATAACCTTAAAAAAGCGCAAGAATGCCCTTTTCTATTATACAGACAGTTCTCCGTTAAAACCTAAACGATTAAATTTAATTTAACCTATTTTATAAATTTGGTATGTGTCGATCATTTGTGATCAAGTCCAAATTATTGAGGAACAAACAGTCACGTGCTGAGAAATTTGAGGAAAGAGAAGTAATTTACAATGCTTAGTCTGATTTTGTCTTTGAGAGGAAGTTTTAGTTTCATCATCATCATCATTAGCCCATCACGTTCCCACTGCTGAGAGACGGGTCTTCTCTCATAGAGAGAGTATGGGTCATTGACCACCACGCTGGCCCAGTGCGGGTTGGTGGATGTCACATGTCCTTGAATTTTTGTGATTAATTCTTGGACATGCTGGTTTCCTCACGATGTTTTCCTTCACCGTTTTTAGAGTATTAGTTTATTACCTAAATTTTACCAAAATCTATGGGCATCCCATGAAAGTGACGCAACGGAGAATTAAGGATAGCGCATTTTTAATTTATTGAAGTGTTGGTAAAATCTATAGTCAGTCCATTTTCATTTTCCAAACATTTTTTTTTTTTTTTTTTTTTTGTGTAATGACGTCTCAAGTATAGACCCGCCATTAGAATTACAATCTAGCCTTATAAGACTAATAAGTAATTTAAATTTAACTTAAACTGCTAAGTAGAGTAAAACTAAGAATATGTCCATCAACACTTTTCTTATTGTCTCTATTAAGGCGAAGACACTATGTTCTTGTGTTCTTTACAAGTAGCACTAACTGTTTATGCTACGGTTCACTGGCACTTCACTAAACTAACTCAAAAGGTTTTGTCCTTTTTAATCTTCTCACTAGGTCTGTGTTGTCGAGGAGCTGGATAGCCTCGACGTTCACGTGATGGTGAAGCCTAAATTCATGAGCTTCGGCATACTTATTAATTACACTAGTGACGAGGTCCACTTTTAGGTCCCGATGGAGGTCGTCATTTCTAATATACCACGGAGCGTTTACAATACCCCTGAGTACTTTATTTTGGAATCGTTGAATTATTGCTACGTTGTTTTGATTGGTACATCCCCACAATTGGATTCCATAAGTCCATATTGGCATGAGGACTTGTTTGTACAATAGTAATTTATTGTGCACTGACAACGTAGAATGTCTTCCAAGTAGCCAATACATCTTTCTATAGCGAAGCTCTAGCTCGTCGCGTTTCTTTTTGACGTGTGCCTTCCAGCGAAGCTTTGCGTCTAGTGTCATGCCAAGGTACTTGGCTGTATTTTCGTACGGTATCGCTTTATTGTTTATTAACACCGGATGATAGTTTGGTCTTTTGTTCGTAAAATCTATGTGAATAGATTTTGATTCATTCAGTTTGATTTTCCATTTTTTCGTCCAATCAAAGATGGTGTTGATGGCTGTTTGAACCTTTTCCACTGCTTCCTCTTGAGTGACCCCCGTGGCCATAATAGCTGTGTCATCTGCAAAGGTTGCAATGGTGTTGTCTTCTAGCACTGGGATATCACAAGTATATAATAGGTACAGGACCGGACCTAGAACACTCCCCTGTGGTACTCCAGCTCTTATTAGCTTAAGTTCAGAATAAGCATCCTCTTGTCGTACTCTAAACATTCTTTGTGTTAAATATGATTCTAAGAGATCTGCAAACTGATGTGGAAGCATATTTCTTATTTTGTGAATTAGGCCTTTATGCCACACTTTGTCAAATGCTTGTGCTACGTCCAGGAAGACCGTAGAACAAACTTTTTTTTCTTCTAATGCTTTCTCTATGACGTTAGTGATTCTATGAACTTGATCTATTGTAGAATGTTGTTGTCTAAATCCGAATTGGTAATCAGGAATCAGATTTTTCTCCTCTATGATGGGCTTCATTCGTCTTAACAGTAGTTTTTCAAATAGTTTCGACAAGATTGGTAACAGAGATATTGGTCTGTATGATGTGGCTTCATTGGGTGGTTTACCAGGTTTGGCTATCATAATGACTTCGGCAACTTTCCACAAATCAGGTACGTGTCGGAGTCTGAACGTGGCATTGATAAGGGTGGTAAGTTTTACTATGGCTTTACGCGTGAGGTTTTGCAAAACTTCTCCAGTAATAAGATCGTATCCAGGAGATTTCTTTCGGTTCAGTTTTTTGATCTCGTTGTATACCTCTTTTGGAGTAACGAGTCTTATTTCTAGTTCGTAATTTAACGTTTCATCCAACAAAATGACATCTGTGCTGTCTTCATTTGGTTGGAAGATTTGCTCCAGGTGTTCTGCAAATCTAATTGCCTTTTGTTCATTATTAATGGCCCAGCTTCCATTGGCTTCTTTTATTGGTGGGATCTGCATAATAGGTTTTTTAAGGTTTTTGGTCGTTTTCCATAGCGAGTAATCTGTTGTGCGATCACATGTAAGTTGACTTAGGTGAGTATCCATAGTCTCATCATTGAACTTCTGAATGTCCCTCCTAAGCCTTTTTGTTAGATTATTCAGCAGTTTTTTGTCTTGTGGAGCTCTAGTTGTATGCCATTTTTGTCTCTGTTTCCTTTTTGTAGATATTAGGTTTCTAATCTCTTTGGGATAACAGTTACTTCTGTTTATTATTTTGATCTCGGGCGTGTTTTTCCAAGCACATTGTTGAATATTTGCTATGAATTTTCTTACGTCCTCATCTAGCTGCTGTGGAGTTTTTAGTGGAACTTTCAAATCAATCATAGAGTCCAAATCTAGCGTAAAGCTTGCCCAGTCCGTATTTTTATTTACCAATGTGGCGTTATTTTCTCTCTGTACAATAGTCTCGCTAAGAGTTAACATTATAGGCGAGTGGTCTGAACTAAGATCATAACCTTCTTTGATTTTAAGGAAGCTAGATGATATGTTTTTGTAAATAAAAAAATCTATAAGGTCTGGAATCTTTTGTGGATCAGTCGGCCAATAGGTCGGTTTTCCGGTAGATATAACATTACAGTTCAAATCTCTGACAGCACGTAATAGTTCTTTTCCTTTGGTTGTGGTAAGTCTAGATCCCCAAAAGGTGTTTTTAGCGTTAAAGTCACCTCCCAATAAGAATCTGTTACCAAGTCCTTTTAAAAAGCCCCTGTACTGCTCAGCTTTCAGTGCATACTTTGGTGGACAGTATATGGCTGATATAGTGACAGGATAGCGTTTAGTTTTGACACAAACAGCTACGGCTTGTATATGTTGTTCTTCATGCTTATATTCTTCATAATGGTAGATGTTCTCCTTTATTATGACCGCACTGCCTCCCCTAGCGGTGTTATCGGGATGCAACGCATGGTATGTTTTATAGCCTTTGATTTGGATATAAGATTCTCTGGTAAAGTGGGACTCGGATATAAGACACACGTCAATATTTTCTGTTGATAGGACTGCCTGTAGTTCATGCCGATGCTGAAGGAGCCCATTTGCATTCCATGCCATAATTTTTAGTGAATTAGTCATTTTAATTGTTTTGATGTAGCTGTTTTAGTGCTAGTTTCAAGTTTCTTTAAACGCTCGTCAAATGAAGTCATAAGATGTAAGATTTTATTAAGTTTTTCATCCACATCTGAGCCTGTGTGCTTAGGTTGCGGTTGGGGTTGTGGTTTAGGCTGCGCTCCTTTTGTGATTTGTGCAAAAGAAACATTATTTTTAACATTTTGGCTAGTACTAGATGTTTTTCCTTTATTTGCACTTGGAACCTGAATGGTGGGTACAGAAACATTTTTCTTTGCTTGCTTAATTTTCATATTCTGTAGTTCTTTGGCTACTATGCACCCTCTATAGTTAGCAGGATGTGGTTCACCGCAGTGGACACATTTTGGTTTTGCTTCTGCTGGTTTGATGCAATCTCTAGTTAAGTGCTTACCTGTGCATTTCACGCATCTAGGTTCTTTGGAGCAGTATTTCTGTGTATGGCCATATGCTTGGCACCTTTTGCATTGTGGAATCAGTTTTGATGTTTTCAGTGGTTGTATATCCACTTTGCAACCCAGTATTGACTTAATGCCGTATATTTTGTTTATATCTTCATCTTTCTGAAATGAGAGCATAAACATATTAAGTGGTTCCTTGCTCCTCCAGCTGTTTTTTGTGTGATTTTCCAAACATTGATGTCATATTTGTTATCTTCATCTTTCTACGTTACTATAATATTTCCAAACTTTTTGACTAACAATTTATATTCCTGGAAATGTTTATTCCAAATTTTTACGTGTTCTATATTCTTGTATCCTAAAGTGGTCATTGCTGACAATCCACTGCAGTGCAGGCTACAATAGGGGCATTCGTAGGCATTTCAAACTTTTATCGACATGACTGTGTAATAGTCCCCTATGCAGTTGAAACGTGTTATTGTTTGCAGTTAAAGTATATTGGTAGTTTTTATTATTAACCAGCAGGGCGATCACGTAAGTCTGTTGCTAACATCGCATGTTGCGGACTAACGTGCAATAGAAATTTATTTCAATCGATAAAATGCGATCATGTAACTTTTTATGTCTCGATTTCAGTGTGCTCCTATCGATTACCCGACAAATTTACAAAGCGAGATTGTGCTATGAATCGTTATGTATACGCCCAATTTACTCAATTTTCCTTTGTAATACGGCTCTTATCTATGGTTTATATATCGATATAAACTTTGTCAAAACTTATTTATACTTCAATTGAGCTTTCGTTGATGTTTGATTGCAACAAACGGGTTACGTGATCGCAAAACCATCATCTAAACTAGTTTCTTATTGAAATTTATTGAAATAAAAGATACATGATTGCCCTTCAGTTGGTATCGCGAGATCGAATTCGCAACGGTAGCAGAACTTAATCACGCTCCATAGAGAGTATGGCTCAGTAGGAGCACGTGTGACTTTCGACCCGACGCACCCGAGTTCGAATCCCGCTGACTTCGCACCACTGACTTTCTCAAGTTATGTGCAGATTTAACACTCGCTCTATAAAATCGGTGAAAAACACATCGTGAGGAAACCGGCATATCCAAGAATTAATCATAATAATCCAAGGACATGTGACGTCCAATACACTCTTTATGAGAGAAGGTCATGAACGTGATTGGCTGATGATAAATCACGCTAAGACATTAGGTTTTTTTACTTCGACTTTTCGGACAAGATGCATCGGCTGTGGTCAACGAGAAGACTAAAAATCTTTGTGTTCCTCATGAAAGTTCAAAAATTTACGGCCTGCACAGTTGTAAAACAAACAAGGCTAGAAAAAGCTTATGAAATCCAAATCAATATAAATAAAAATTCAATGCTTCGTGAGCGCATCACTTGATAACGGCTGGCTCGATTAGGCAATTGTTTTTAGGTGCCTAATATACCGTATTATGTATTTATGGAAAGAAAACTTTGATATGTTGCCCGTGTATGCGCAAGTGAAACCGCAGGGTGCGCTAGTCTTTTAATAAAATTGCAGTTAGACATTTATAGTTATTTCTTTGATTATACCTATATTTTAACAATCATGGATTTAATTTATGTATCTAACATATGATATAGTGTGATAATAAATAAATTAAAGGTCATGTCAGGTAAGACATTACAATTAATTATCAATTGGAAATTATTTAATGAAATAAAATGACTTCAAGACTATACATAATATGGGCATATGAGACTTTAATATATGTATATGTCTCGGGGTGATAAGCGCAATGCAGTGCTACGCAGTGCTTTTTATGGTATTAAAAGTTCTGGGTAGCAATGCAATTTTATTGGGCAGGCGTGGAGAGAGCGTAGAATTTAAATAGGTTTTCTTGTACACAACTAACTGCGCTGAAGTTCAGAAGCTTATACGAAAATAAACGTGAAATGTTCCTAACTCAAATAACATTTTACGAGCGTCCCCAACCAGATGTCGAAGGGGTGCATACAGGGACATATGAACATCCGAAATGTAAAAGTGGAATGGCAATACTCGAGCGAAGACGAGAGGCAAACATGTAACAAACGGGTTTCGTCGCAGACTTAAGTTAATCCAGAATGGTCGATGTCTGTACCAGGTAAAATATATGCCCGTGCATAACCAATTATAAAACATTTTTTTTTGTGCGCGTAAGATTTGGTTCTAACACGACCGTTCGAAGATCACGTGTTAAGTTGGGATGAAAATTATTCTGTAATATAATTATAAGTTCTTCTTTGGGCTACAAGGTGATCTTTTTGCCAAACTTCATCAAAAGACAGGCGAAGTTACATTTTAATTTGTAAGTAAAAAAATGCCCCACCATAACAGCTCACAACATCTCCATAATAGCTCGCCTGGCCGTTCGTAACGGATCTGATAGGTTTAGCAACATTCGCAGCGGTCACAACATGGACGTTTGCGTGATATTTACATCTGAGCGCTACCGTGCTTTGGGGGGCAGGTCCCGGTTGTTGTTTTAGAACAATAGTGGTTAGGCCATGTCGGAGGCCCACGGGTGGTCTAAAAACTCCAACATAAGGGTTCAAAACTAGTGTGGCAACACGAAAGTAAAACGAACAAATATAAATCATAAAAATCTGAAATCCCATATCGCAACCCATCGTAATCAGACGGTAAAACTTTGTATAGCAACGACATAATAGGTACCTATATTATTTCGCTGCCTATTCTTCATATCACTACTATTAGTAGCAGAGTAAACAGAGTAATTCAGTTGAGCTGAGGTACTTGTAAAAAAGCTAACCGCTTCGGTAATATCTAACCATCTTCCTTCATCTCTGTTCAGAGTAAAGCGTGTGAATAATTGAAGAAGTATGGTCCCCGGCGTGTTGGATCGTCTAGCCGTCGATCGATACAAAATGCTGGGTACCTGACAGCCTAGGGCTGCCATAAATGTATTGGAGTACGGACATTCGGGGTTCAGCGACCCTTTCCAAAAAAAATAGGCGCAGTAAGAGAAAGTTTTTAAATAATAATATGTTGTTTTATGCAAAAGATTCGCCAACAGATGGCCGGCTTGATGAAAAATGGCCATCGCCATGGTCTATCGACGTCCGCAACACCAGAAGCATTTCCCATGCGCACATCCGGTGCAAGAATGACGTTATTGCAGTCTAAAAGACATTTACAGACAGAAATACAATTATGTCATTCTTGCATCTCAAGTGCGATGTATTGCTAACCATATACATAAGAAGCGGAAGAGGAAAAAGGAGATGGAAGAAATGGGGGAAAGAAGGCTTTCTGCACCAATACCAGAACACATCGACATTTTACTAACAAACTTTTACAGGAGATTTCAAGATTTCCCATTATTAGTATAGGCTTATGCCACAATCATTCCATTGCAATAACCGCACATGCACTTGGCAATTCGTAAAGTCTAATTGTAATTCTAATCAGTATCAAAAGTTTATCCTGATCGATTTTTCACAGCGGATACGTTATTATTGAACGAACCACTCAGAAAGTCAGTAGCGAGCGTTTGCAAAATTAACGAAGTACCGGATTGCATTTAGCGATTAGAATTACTTAATAGCCAGGCTCCTGTGTACCAGGGCGTATGACAGCCCTATGATATTCCGGATAATAGCCGAAACCGCTGTAAATAGACCTTTATAGTCCATTAGTGGATTGAAAGTGTTGTATGATGGCTTCGAAGGTTTTTAAGTGCAGCTCATTTTTTTTTACTCTGGAAAGTGTAAACTGCAACTTTCTGTACAAAATTGTGATGCCTGACATTACTGGATATCTGAAAGGAAATAACATGTTTGTTGAAATTTTTTTTTCAAGACAAGCTTCTAAAAATTCGTAATCAGAACCGCGAGCTGATTGAAATGAGCCCAAACACTAGTAGTTTACGATTATCAGTCAAGGAGTTACATTGCCCACCTTCATCTCCATCATCAGATCAGCTGGCTGTCACCATAATATTGCATTGTCATCGGATTTTCACAAGTATGCGAAATTTCAATTGCGTAGAATAAGAAATAGTGGTTCTGATTCAACTTGCAAGATTTGACCCAAACATTGCAAGTTAAATAAAAGCTTGTAAAAACACACGCGACGCATTCCAAAATTTACAATAGGTAGATCGGAGTAATATTTCAACTGATATGGATAGGCGTGGCGTATATTATCAGGCGCACGAGCATTCGTGTCATGTTGTCCATGCCGTTAAAAAAACAATATCAGGCAAAATAGCTATGAATCCAATATCTGAAATAGAATAGTTTAATGTGTGGTTTTCAAAGGGTCGACTGCTACATTATCTTGTCTTTTCCCATTTAAGGTACGAGTTGGTAGCCGACTGCAGACAGCAGCAGCAGACGACGTGTCGCTGCGACACAACTGGTTTCTATGTATTTCTATGAAATACCTTCCGCAGCTAGCGAAACGTCGCCCGGCTACACGTCGCACCATTGCAGACGTGTCGCCCGACCGCAGAACAGTAATGCAAATCGAACCCAAAGTGCAGATAGCTGCAGTCGCTTCGGAATCACGACTGCCGCGACATGACGCTGCGAAGTGTCGCAGCGACACGTCGTCTACTGCTGCTGTCTGCAGTCACCTACAAACTCGCACCTTTATGGTAATACATGCACATAACTTACCACAATCTACAATCATTAATATCTCCTTGCCAATTATATACACAGAGATTTTGCAACTTGCTAATAAAGTAGAATTAACAATATTATCTTGTAAATGAGGTGGAGGCGAGCGTTGCACAGCTGAGCTTAGTTGATTGAAAGTTATGGCCCTAGTTATTACTTATTATTTTCTTTTTGTAAGTGAAACAAAAGTATTTTATTTCCGCAATGTTTTATGGTGCTCCATCAGCAGGTTCCCAATGGAACTGAAAAGAAATATAAATAAAATTGTTTATTTTCCACATTAGAATAACAAAACTCTTTATTGTATACCAGTTTACATAAAGTATAATAGCACAAAATTCCATACTGTGGTACTACAATGGGCGGTCTTATCGCTTAAAAAGCGATCTCTTTCAGATAACCTTTGACAAGTATAATAAAAACGAGCAGACGTTAGTGTGATGTGACTATGTAACTAGATTTAGAAAATACACTACAATACCTACGTACAAATACACACTTTTATATTCAATCCAAGTTAAAGCTTGAAAAAATTAATTAATTAAAATCTTAGGTGGTGCGCGCGTGGTACAACCGCCACGTCCGGCGTACTAGCCTGGAGTGCCCTGTGGGAGTGCCAGTCTCTCACCGTAGTCAACCGTACCGTGCGCGTCGACTGACTAGCTGAGACTGGCTTTACCTGACTCAAAAAACGCGTCCCAGCCATATTTTTCCATCAACAGTCAACCACTTATGTAAACTCACTCACTCACACACATACATGAACATATCCAACCAACTCATACATGACATTACTCCTCCCTGAACAAAGCGTTTTGCTTCGACTTCTGGAGGTGAACTAAGGAATGGAACACCGTACCAGCGTCTTTGTTTCCCGATTCTAAACTGGGTGTCTTCAAGTCTCAAGTGAATCTGTATAGGCAAATTTGATCCATCGTCGACCGCGTCGTCACTTTCCATCAGTTGAGACTGCGGTCAAATGCCTATTCGGTCATAAAATAAAAAACTTACTAAATCATAAATCCATTTCCAACACATCATGCGCCCTTTCGTACCGCAGGCGCAGTTAATGTAGCGCAGCGGCGTTGCAAAGTGGCCTGTGACATTTTTCAATCGCTTAATGGCCCAGCATTATTGGCTTATGAGGCCGTCCACAACGGTATAATGTTCTGACTGGGATGCACATAATTTAACTATGCTATGAGATTTCCATTTTAAAACCGGTGAAAAATAATTTCACCGCAAATTATTGGGCATTATTGGGATGAGATCTAACGATGCAATTGTTATGGTCAGGCTTGGCGCTTACCATCAGGCAAACGACATTTCTCGTCTCGTCTGAACACTTAGTAACATAATAAAAGAAATATCTGACGCACGCAATGCAATATAAAAGATACGGCATTAAAAGTTCTGGGTGGCACTGGAGTTGGTATGGGCAGCCGTGGCGCTTACTATAAGGTGAAAGCTTGTCTCATTACTCAGTTCCATAAAATAAACTATAAATTACAACAGATGACGTAACTGTGGCGTCATTTGTTTAGTAATTTACAGTTTCGTCGAATAATATCGTCCTTGTATTTACGACGAGATGGGTATAGATGGTAGGTTAGAAGAAAAGTTGCTTGTGCAATTGGCTCGTTAGCCTTGTATTAAGGCGTCGGGACGGTATTCCGAAGACGCAGGTTTCATTCCAGCCCGAGCGAAATCATTATTCTTCTTTCTGATAACTTAAATAAAATTTCATTATAAAAAATGTTTGCCTTAATATACTTAGGTACATTTTTTATACATTTCTTGTTCATATGTAATATTTTTATACTATTTAAGTTTTCAACATTCGAAGCCTAATAATTTTATTATGACATGGTCTAGTACATACTTCAAGATAAAAAAAAATTGTAATCGTATATTTTAAAGAGATAAAGATGATAAAAGCATTAAAATTATTATTCGTAAAGTAAATGTTAATCCATTAAAGGTAAATATACTTTTATTTTTAATGGAACTGATTGATAAAACGAGCAAGTCGTTCGCTTGATTGGTGACCGCCACGCCTGTCTATAACAACTACAGTGCCACCTAGAACTTTTAATACCATTAAAATTACTGCGTAGCACTGCATTGGGCTCATCACCCCGAGACACTACCCCGACACTACCTTGATATTCATAATGTAAAGAACACGGACTATACTGACTACTGAAAAGCATACCTACTATACAGTTAGTAATTACATTGACGACAAATATGCATGGAACATTCCGCTTCTGCCAAGTAGCCAACTGGCACATAAGAAGAATAATATTGTCAAAAACAAAGATAAAATATTGTAACAAAAGTTATAAAAAATATGCCTCTCAGTTTCTTGCCGTATCTTGGTGGTAGAGTCATTGTAATAATTGACGTTCATAAGTGCCTATGTAATGACAAAATTGAAAAAAAGAACTTTTGAATTGAATTAAATTGAATTGGACTCTCCTGATTTAAATTTCCAAAATATGGTAACCACCAGAATAATGTCCCTTTATACAATGCACTGACAGTTAGGGCGATCATTTGTGCCCATTTACATTGGTTTCGCAAACAAATAGCAAATGATCATGCCGTAATACAAATTAACACTCTACTAACGGGAATCACGTAGGCATTATGAAGTATTTATATGTAGGTAGTTTGAAAAATGAAATTTATTTGTGTATGTACATGTGACAAGACGAGCAAGACTATTGTAGATCAGCTGTTTTCTTCAGTTAATCATAAATAAGACTCTCTTACGCTTATCTATTCTGTAGATATTTAAACACCAAGAAATATAAAAAAATTGTTTATACATAGGTACTCTCAAAAACAAATTAATTTCACTTTAAAATGAATACACAAACATCATAACAAAAACATTCAATATATAAATTTAACAGACACCATAAGTGTAACCTATCGAGAAACCGAGCGCTATCGTTTGCCAGCTTATCGTCGAAAATTACAGCGCCATTATCCATATCTCCGGTTTGTGATTGTCAAATTGCACAAGTTAGACGATTAAAAGGCGGGCTAAAGTCGGACATTAAGCTCGAAAATCCTCAACGTAGAGCTCAGAGGCCAACTAAGATAAAAACTTCTCGAATCAACGATCACGTCGGACTCAAGTTTCTCAGATTACATTAGGACTCAAAGCGAACAGTTAGTCACTCCCGTGCTGGGGTCCTCGGCTAAAGCAAAGCAGATCATACTCGTCAGACGTTGCAGGGATTGCTCATGTAAGCTTCTGTCAATCTCGTCATTGAAAACAATTGAAGGTATGAAGTTGATTGCGGCTGTCATTTCTGTTCCTCTTCTTTCGGCTTCCAAGTCCAGCTCGTCAGTGCCATGACCATTGGCGACGCAGTGGTCAACCTCTACCAGGCTGAGCCCCATGGCGTGAGCGCAAATGTAGGTGCCCTGCAGGAATGCTGGGAAAGGAGTAGTAAACTCGCAGGTCATGTAGTGCATCTGAGCCTCCTGATTGCCATTAAGCATGTTGAGAACGCATCTGTGGAGGCGGTTTGCCCAACAGTCGTTTTCTCTGAACTGGCAGGTCAAACTGTCGTCATCGTTTCTTTCGGTGCGGCCCCATGGAATGAATTCAATGTCTAAGAAGTCTTTATAAAGTTCGTACGCTTCTGCGAGTTGGTTGGCTATAAACCCTACTGTGTCGCCACATCCTGCAGTCGTTCCGATGGTTATCTTGACTCTCCCATTGACAGCTTGCAAGCCTTCAACGTCAACAAATGACAGTAAGAAGCACACGGCAATGGGCAAAATATATTTAGCAGCCATGGCGACCAATCGCTAACAGCGTGCCGAGCAAACTAAAGAATTTTAGGTCGCTGATATGATACAGATTGATAACGTAAGAGATTATTATATTAACAACCAGAATCTGATAAACTAAAGATAAACTCGAATAATCTTAGAGGTAAATTATGAAACTATGATTTCGCGTAAGCAAATAAAAATATAGTATACGTTTTTTTCAACGCTCTCCCCTTCGCAAGTATTTTAAGGTAATTCCTTAAGATTATATCAGAGAAAAAACTCAAACTCTTTAAGCCTTCATATTTTCTTTATGCGAAAATATGTTTTTGCGGCGGGAGTCTACCCCGCTTGTTGGAATAATAAACACAAAAACTTATTAACTTTTCTTACAAGAAATACATTGAGGGTTAGGGATTCTTGGGGTGAACAGAATTGTCCTCGCAAATTTATGACATGTTGTAAACTGTATTTTCCTTGTATTTAGTAATTTAGCTCGAATCCGTCTTGTTCAATATTCATGGGTCAATAAAATCTGTCTCTAAAAATGTTCTTTTATGTTCAGGTTCTAAATATTTTTGTAAGGGTGTGCTATACATAGATATAAGATACAAGAACTAGAGTAACAGACACAGCT
The DNA here is from genome assembly GCA_951640565.1 of Petrophora chlorosata. Taxonomy (NCBI): domain Eukaryota; kingdom Metazoa; phylum Arthropoda; class Insecta; order Lepidoptera; family Geometridae; genus Petrophora; species Petrophora chlorosata. The sequence goes on along the minus strand of OX621199.1, from coordinate 4,826,305 downwards.
AAAAGAATTAGCTAACTGAAGTGCCAATAAACCAGCCACATTTGCCGAAGAACCGATTACCGCTGCGGTAAACGAGATCTAGAGTAGAAATCACGTTTAGGTTAAGGCAAACGTAGTGTAGAACGCTAGATGGAGCAACAACCTGCGCAAATGGCAGCAACTTTGAAGAGCCGAAGATCGGGGTCAATGGTGTATATTGGGAAGGGCCTATGTCCAGCAGTGTGAGAGGCCGTCTAGGTTGGTACCACCGCCAAATCACTGTGTTAGTGACTTAATATCTGATGTCTCCGGGTAATGAGATATTTAGTTCACTTTGTTGTTCAATAAATAATGCTGAATCGAACGCATATACTGAAGTGTAAAACACGCCTCGTTCTAGGAAAGTAAAATTAGAGTTATATTGTAGAGAAGCTTTTCAATCATCATCAGGGCAGTACTTTCTTACTAGATGAAGCTAAAATAAACTTTCTAGTTGTCCTAAAGTCGCGGGCAGTCTCTCAAAAAGAATTGGACTGTAATATACCACGCGGGCACCATCTCTTGCGGCTTGGCAGATGTCGTTGATATTTATGTTTTTTTGACATGCTGGTGTTCGATGGTAATAATTTTGACCATTTTTAAGCAAATTTGGGAGTCCCTGAAATATTTATGTCATTTTAATACCTATTAGCATTAACAATTAATAAAGCCCAGCTGGGATTCTAATCCTCAAAAATGTAAAGTGCACAAGTAACTGTTGAACCACACTTGTTCTCATATTGCTTTGTCAATAGTGCAACATAAATATACCTTAAGAAAGATAATTTAGGAACTATATTTTGTTGCAGTCTCTTTTCCCTCACCTTCACTGCTTTTTTACACACTCCACCGAACCAAGTACAGAAACTTCCTGTACATTAAAAGTCCCATCGTAAATATAAAGCCCCTGGAGGGGAACAAAAAACCGGAAGTGTCTCACCTAAGACACTTTAATCCTTATTCATTGCGTAAAAACGCAAAGGTATTCAATTACGGGCAATATGTTTAAAAATGTAGTACACCCCCGAAGAAGGCGGTGTACCACTGTAATAATACGCTAGAAGACAGTACTTCAACTCTTTAGATGCCGAGACTAATTTATACCCATTATTAATTTTCTGATATTCACACTTATGCACATCTCTGAGGAATGTTAAAAAAACTAACCACAAAATATGAATATACTAAGTAACGCCCAAATTTAGAATTTAACTGTATATACGATTATAGAGAAAGCCCTTGTGTGATATCATAGAGCCCTACCGCTTACTAGTTTAAAAATAAAAATTCAATCTATTAGTGCCAATAGGAGTAACGCCACAAGGGCATGCATATACATACATGGATACAAGGTGACAGCGTCAGTCCCAACTTTGGCCGTGTCCAGATCCTAGCTGCAATGATTATAATTAAACATCCAATAAAAATATATAATTCCACCAAATAAAAATCCTGACTGAGATCGTATATCTCAAGATCCACACCCAGCAACGCTGCATCGTCATCATCATCAGCTCATCACGTTTCCACTGTTGGGACACGGGCCTTCTCTCATAGAGTACGATAAACTTGCGACTTTCGATCCGACAGAGCTGCGCTGACATATAAAAAGGATAATGCAAAAAACACCAGCTGTCGTCCCATATTTTCTTTACAAAGTCTTCCAATTTAAAGCACTGTACCGACTCTTGTCTACCGTACACCGTAGGACCGCAGTATTAATGAAATTGAGTTCCCTGGAGACCCGGACCCCTTGCTTACGTGAGTCGTGACCCCCCGGTCTTGTGGTCACATTGTTTCTAACTTGAAACAAAGGTATCGATGCGGTATCAAATTAACAAGTTGCTGTTGGAAATTCCGAAGTTTCAGAAGTCGATATTAATGAGTTTAATAGACAGTGACAAAGAAAACATTATATTGGGCTCAGTTGATATTTGGCGAGGGGAAGCTGTGAAGGTAATAAGTTTATCGTCTGACATTGATCAATTTATTTACAGTTTGCAGACTAAAATATTCTGTTTTTTATCGACTTGTTTAGATCTTTTACTACAGAATGACAGTTAAAATTTTTAGTTTTTACAAAAAAACAAAAACCGATTTCATTTAAGTCGGTTTTTGCTTTTTTGTATTTTTGAAGTCCAAGGTCAAATATCGATGAAATTTATATGGGACCTCTTCGTAGTTATACTGAACCCAACGCAAAAATATTTTTTTAAATCGGTTCATAAATGACGGAGTTCTGAGGTAAAAAACATAAAAAAGAAAAAAAATACATCGAACAGAGAACCTTCTTTTTTGAGTCGGTTAACTATTCTAAATTATTAAAAAAATTTAGGAGTCAGCTCAATGAATTATGGTTAGTATACCTATTATTATAACCTAAATCGTTATTTAAAACTAGAAAATATATGTGCAGTTACAGCAAAGAAAACTAAATATTACTACGTAAAGAAGCGACACTCCCACCCCCTCGCTAATTTGTTGTCACCCGCAACAAACCGAAGAAAAAATGGGCAATGCCGTGCTTGCGTCACTCGGTTGTCGACGCTCGCTGCGAATGACTAATGAGTGAGATTCAAATGTTTATTTTATATGTGCGATCAATTATGTTATTTGAGGTTGTTATGACCTTTTTGGATGATGACGACGACCTGCTTTACAGAGGTAGAGCAGGCCGGCTGACTTTATTTGACTTTATTTGACTGTGACATATAGACGAAACATATTGAGAAAAAGACGGAGAACGGCTGAAGACGGTAGAGCTGACTAGGACTTGACCTGACTGACGGAGGTCTGCCTATCTCTTTTAAAATGTTTCGTTATTGTTCTGTGTATGGATTCAAAGAAACCACTTACACAAATAAGAATCGAAGATTTTTTGGTTTTTCGCGTCTTCCAGACAAGCGATAGTGGGTGTGAAAGAGAAACACTTAGGTTGCTTACGTATAGCGTTGTCCTTGTCGCGCTTGATTCGTATTAGCTCATCCCTACAATAATTACGCACACACACAAAACGTGTGCGGACAGGCCGGTGCATCAGTAGTAGTACTAGAGAGTTAGCTCGGCGAATTTGTATGGAGTGTCGGGGGTCTGGTTACAGTAACTATGGACTCATGTATCTAAATATTACCTTTTTATAACGAAAAAGGATTAATAAAAGCTTTACCATCAACACCCTCACTTCCGGCGATAAAACCATATATTCCCAAACTTTTCTCGCACCTGATTTAAAGTTTTTACGAGCGACCGCAACCTCAGCCCCACACGAGGGTGGATCTTGCTAATTTTAATTAATACAAACTGGTGGCTAAACTCACTCAACCTTTACAAACGACTGTTAGAAGTTAACGAGTACATATCCCTCGCATGGCTACAATGGGCCCCTAAAATTAATACCTCACCTCCAAACGACCAGGCCCTAGACGGTAATACCCCCTTAAATATTTAAGTTTTCCCTGCACCCTCCGTCCGCAACAAGATTCAATTTCACGCCCTAAAAAGGGGTCCGCTTTGGGTGATTCTCGCTTTCTCAAATGTCAGGAGACACGCCAGTGCCCAACTGAGCAAGACCTTTACAAATTAATGGGACTACCCCTCAGGCATTGTGCTAATAGGAAAGTTTCAAGGCAAGACGTGTCTGGTTAAACTGGTGGTAACAATGAGCAGAACCGTTTGAAGTATTATCCGGTTGTATGCAGAATGGAAATAGCAAGACTCAATTGAATCAATCTTGCGTCAAATTGGTAGAGATTTGAGAGGAGGTGCACTTTTAAGTCGTTTTGTGTTGATGGGTTCACCAACTCGTAATGCGATTCTATAAATGAGTTAGGGGTATCAATTTTAAAAATTCTATCGACATTTAGCTAAGGTACAATAACCTTGAATAACAATCGGAATTTTCAATGTTATTATCCGATTTTACCACGTATTAGATAAAATAATGATTCTATGACTCGCTCACATTATTGCATAATAAATCTCGTGGTAGGCCTCTCGTACGCGGGAGGCTGTCTGGGTAGGTACCACAGTTTTGCCCGTTATTCTGCCGTCAAGCAGTAGTGCGCAAGCATTACTGTGTTCTGGTTTGAAGGGCAGGCGTAGCGCTTACCATCAGGCTAATGACTTGCTCGCCTGATCAGTCAGTTCCATAAGTACGGTACGGTACGGTAGCCGTTAGTACGGCTCGCTCGCTTATCTCAAGCTCTTCCTAGAAGTACGAGATTTAGACGACTGTTATCAATTGCAAAGGGATACTCACAATGTTTTTCGCTGGAGTGAGTCCAATAAACTCTTTTTTAATGAAAAGAAACATTCCAATACCTTTTGGGGGACTTTCCCATACCAAGAGCTAGCAATGTTCGTGACCTGGGAGTTATAATGAATGAGGATATGTCGTTTCATTTACACATTGGCAAGATAACTTCACAGGCATTCCAAACTCTGGGTTTTGTTCTTAGACAGGCGAGACACCTCGATAGCGTACCTGCTCTTAAAGTGTATAATGCTTTCGTTAGGAGCAGGTTAGAAATGAATGCTATTGTTTGGTGTCCGTTTGAGACAAAAAATGTACAGTTGGTTGAAAAAGTTCAAAAAATATTCTTGTGATGGCTCTAGCATAAGCAGTACGGATATTTTTTGGGATATCCATTTGTATATCCAAGTGCGTTCTTGCTTGGGATGATGGGATACAACACCTTTGAAATCAGGCGCCTTGTCTCTCTAACAAAATATATTTTTAACGTAATAGTAGGCCGCAGGTGCAATCCACCTTTGTTAGAGAGAATAAACATAGCAGTACCGGACAATTATCGGAGGGCTCGACGGCACAATTTGTTTGCTGTGCCGTGGTGCAGAAGTGAGTTGGGCCGCCAGGCTCCTCTTCCGCGCGCGCTTCGCCTGTTAAACGCTGTGCTACGCCGGTACCAACAACTGGATTTATTTGAATGTTTACTTGTAGTTTCACAGAACAGTAATGGAGTTTGTGGAGGCGTCCACGAATATAGGTAATATTTAATATCATTTTTAGGTAATTTCAAATTCTTATGTTGTTTATTTTAGGTGATAATTTCTATATAAAATGTATTTTTTTGAACCTTGGGTGGGCGAATTGGGAAACTGTAATGCTCACCCAAAGGTATAATATATAAATAAATAAATAAAAAAAAAACAAAAATAATACATGATAGTGTTTGAGGTACATAAAAGCTTTTATTATTAATTACACATTAGCTGGTTACAAACCATGGAGTAATATAAGTAGGACATTACAAACTATAAGGTGTTTGAACATACAGCTTGATTGTTAACATTTTATACCTATTAATTGATCCTGTCACGGGAGTACGCGTGTCCGCACTGAACAGATCTGCTCATCTTGATGAAGTGTCTGCAAATAATGCAGAATTTCTTATAGTTCGAGATCGCTATCTTAAAGTCTCCTCCCAAGATCTTACAATCTAACTCCAACCGGATTTCGAAGTGTTTAATTGTATCCACCTCACGTCTTCGTACTTAGTTCTAGACCCTTTGAATCACACATAGCGCTATCGGGAGTATGATAAATTTGATTAGGCACGTGTTGGCTTCATTGATATCATGCATTCATAATTTATGTTACCTGAGGACGGTTCTTACATAAATCAAGTAAGCTTTTTTACTTAGTGTTAGTAAAATACCTATTTTATTTTTATTTTATTTATTATGTAACTGAATGACGAGACGAGCTGGTCGTTTGCCTGATGGTAAGCAATACGCCAGCCCATAACAATAACAGCACCAGCCAGAACTTTGTTTTGCAAAATCCTGCGCGGCGCTGTACTGCGCTCGTCACCCTGAGACAATTAGCTGTTAAGTCTCATAATTTCCAGTAATTTCGCTGGCTACAATACCCTTCAAGCCGGAACACAGTAATGCTTGCGCATTACTGCTTGGCGGCTGAATAACTGGCAAAGCGGTGGTACCCACCCAGACGGCCACTCGCCTACGAGAAACCTATCACCAGTAGTAGTACCTATTTAAACGAGGTTTAAATACGTTTCGTCACTATTCAACATACATATGTCGCAATGAATATATTAGAAACGTTGGTCAAAATGCAAGCTTATAAGCAGTAAATAAGGTTAAAATAATAAAGGGCTTTTATTTTGCACTCCTACACCACCCTAGCTAATCAGTGTGACAACCGGCATTGATCAAGATATCGCAAGATATCGCATTGGATTTGAAATTAATTTGGCATATAGTGACCTTTGATCAATTCGTGGTAGGAATATAGTTTGCAAGATTGCAAATATAAGCCATAATATTGTACCAACTAATTACCCTATCCCCATTTTATCATCGGCCTACAAGATTTACGGCAGTACGCCACCGTTTCATGGTGGACATTTCTCCTGCGCGTACTAAGCACTTCGATTCCACTTTTATTATGCACACTGCTAACAAGTGGAACTCCCTGCCAGAGTCAGTCTTTTCTGATAGCTGCAACAATCTGGGAATCTTCAATTCTCGAGTGAACATGTACTATCATGGTAAGCGTCGACCGCATCGTTGCTTACCATCAGGTGACATAGTGGTCAAACCCAAGCCAATTAGCAATAAAAAGAAGCGAATGAAGATGAATAATATGTAGTTAGAGTAAAAGCGAGTTTTGTTATACTGATGTGGATTTAACAATAACAAGCACTGAAAGTATGAATGTGTAGCATTACTGCCTAACATATAGGTACGGAAAAACAATACTCAGGGCTACCACTCAGTAGTAAAGTGGCTCTTAGACGTACAATTAAGTAATTTTCGTATTTCATTCTAACTGTAGATACTTTAAACATTAAAATCTAAAAACTAAATTTAAACATATAGATTTAAAAATACCTGGAATATGACAAGAGGACACGCATTTAATATTTTTTACACTCATATTTTGGACCATAGTAGATAACATTTCACATACTACATTAAGTTAAAAAAAAAACTATTTGGTTGCTAATGCAGGGACAGTAAAGTACGTATTTTATATAGAAGAATATCGGCATCGAAACCCCATCGCAACCACGCCGAATCCTGAACAATAACCTATCAATATGTAACAAGAATAGGTGAAGGATAGAAAGAAACTGGTGGAAGAAATTCAATTGCTTGAGGTCACGTTTTGGTAGGTCAGCTGGTTAAGGCGTCAGGATGGTATTTCTAAGACGAAGGTTCGAGCTTTGCCTGTTGTGAAATTTAATTGAACTTCTTTTTTCAATGAACTTCTTTTTGAATATATTTTTAATAAAAAAGAGAAAAAAGCCATGCCGTCAAGTAACTTGATGACGTTGGGTGTACAACGATTTTAAGCGGTTGCTCAATTGGCATCTTCTTCGTGATCTACTCGTATGTGCTCCTACTTTGGCCACATCGTTGTTTAATATCAGGTAAGATAGTTGCCAAACATAGACAGACCTATGAGCATTAAAAAAGTAAATTTTGTCATGAATCTGTTAGTTTTTGCAGGGGTAGCCCTACATACAGAAACAGAACCTATTAACATACAAAGAGCTCCGTGTTCCGCGGATGCCACAAAGTGCACTCTGCACTTATTTGGACAACCCTAATAAAATTATTCAAATTGCTCTATTTATTAATTTCTTAAACAATGGCGACGCCAAATTGTTTTCCTTTGAGAAGTTGGGGTTGTAATGACTTGCAAATTGCACATCCGTTGGAAATTATTGAGGTTTGTATCTATAGTAATGTTTAGTTTAATGTAATGTTTAGTAATGTTTAAATAATTATACTTTATTAATAACGTGATACTTTTATTATAACTACCAATTATAAAACAAAATTATTTGCATACAAACATGATAGATATTAATATCAATTTATCTTATTCTTTTACTAGCTGACCCGGCAAACGTTGTTTTGCCATATAAATTAAAAAGAAAGTTAAGGGTGAACAACCCTTATCACTTAGGGGTATGAAAAATAGATAGTAGCCGATTCTCAGACCTACTGAATATGCATATAAAGTTTGGTAAAAATCAGTAAAGCCGTTTCGGAGGAGTAAGGTAACTAACATTGTGACACGAGAATTTTATATATAAGAAGAATGAAGAAGAAGAAGATAAACTTTACCTACTTGCTGCGCCTTGCGGTTTCACCCTCGGTTTACCGGGATAAAAAGTAGAGTATAAGTTATCTCCATTTCTCTCAAATCAATTGAGCCGTTATTGCATAGAAGGAACTAACACACATACATACGAACATTCGCATTTATAACATTACTGTTACTTATTTTTTTAAGTAGTAGCTTGCTTACCTTAAGTTTCTGATACATCTTTTTAATTCTTCTTTTTTAGCTATGAATCTTCACCTTCTTATAAGGTTTAAAAGTGCTCTACTTCATCCAAAAAAGGTCCCTAAGCATCAAACTTTAAAGACGGTCCCCAGCAATTAGCCTAGACCTTACTCTCAGTGATCCTATCATAAATACCAAACTTACAATGCCGGGACATTAATACCCTTTGAGAAACCCCTACACCTTTCTGCAGGATTTAGTAACGGACAAGTTTAAGCCAAGGAGGCTGCATGCACGAACCTGCTTCACCCTGGACTCGGGTGGAAATAAGACCTCCTTAGTAAGGGGGAAAGATGAAGGAAGATAGTTACCATTTAAAAAAACCAAAAACCGACTCCAACCTATATTTTTGTTTCAACTCTGAAGTATATCTTATCAAACACAAAATTAACATCAAAATCAGTTCATATTTAGCGGAGTAATCGCGTAACAAATACGGACAAATAAGAAACATACATAATTGAGAATCTCCTCCTTAAGTCGGTTAAAAATAAAATAACGAATGAAAGGCTTTTTTCTGAGATAGATTAATTAACTGACTTAAAAAAAAGATTCGTATATGTTTTTTGTTGTTTTAAGAATGTACTATAAAATATTAATTATTAGTAGTATTAATATAATTCGTTACAATCTAGCTGATTGTTTTTGTATTATTTGACTGGCTTCGCCTGAGGTTTCGCTCGCGGTTTCCCGGGATAAAAAGCCTATGTGTTTATCCTGGTTATGAGCTATTTTCATTCCAAACTTGACTTAAATCCGACGAGCCGTTACACCGTGTAACGGCTCAAGTAACAAACACACTAACACACACACATACTTGCGCATTCGAAATATTAGTGTTACATTTTAATCTTGTATGTATGGTACTTATTTATTACATTGCATTAAAATAATGATCTTCATTTCTCCAGTTATGTTAAAGTACAGCCAACAAACACCCGACCCATGATAGAAAGCGCTAGCTACATCTGCATCGGTATTATCGATTTGTTGACAAATCTGAAAACTAAGTCATTAAAATATGGGTCCGTAACTCCGTACAATGTTATCCAAGCTTGCAATTCCTTTCCAAGCACTAATATTTGCCTGATCACAGGAATGGATCGCGAATCGATTATCTGGAATACAACCCTCCTTGTTATTATCGTACCTGAACGACGGAGAGCATCAAATAATATAGGGATACAATTGGAGGCATTTCCCCCATTCCACTTGCCCCCACATCCTGAATACAGCTTCCCACAAGTGAAGCCGTAATGGCCACCAGGCTATTAGGCACCAAGCCAGCCCCGAGGCCAAGACTCTTGAGCCACTATAATCTCAGATTGGACTCAACTTATTCGGCTTGAATACGCTTGAGCCAAGAAGTATAATAATGAACTGTTCAACTGTTAATTTCTGGGTTATTATGTGTCGTGTTGAGATTTTTGGCAAGGTTTTGCAATGTTGAACCACATTATGGTATGACCCTAATGAGCGAGACAGTTGTACCAAGGGCTAATCTCTCACTCAGCGTATACAGTCGTATGGAGGTGACACCTAACTACATGAGCATGATCATTGTATTTTAACCGAACGTCAAATCTTTTTTTGACGTTCGGTTTCGGTTCGGAAAAAATACAATTAGAACATGGAACAAACGACCAATAATTTAATGCCACAGGAGGTATAGAAAAGAAGATAACCTTCTAAACTTGCCAGCGACATTTCTTAACTATGTGGCATATATTAGGAGATCGTGAAACTGGGAGCTTAGTCTAATGACTTAGGCTTGACAAATTGGGCAATTGAAATCAAGATTTATATGCCTATTCAGCTCATAGACGTCAAGGAGACTTATGTTAATAGCGTTAATATTATAACTATGCAAAAATTTGAAGTAAATTTAAGGTATTTGTTGTCCGAATTATGCTATCTTCAACCTTAGTTTAAAATTTTTATTTAGGATGTAATTTGGTATTTTAAGAAATCTGGCTACAGATTAGGTAATGTTCGTAGTGGTTGAACTCCTCGAGAATGATGAAACGTCACCTATGCCCTCATTATAATATTTTGTCTTTGTTTTAATTCGCTTCGACGCTTAGGGATTAAGATAAATAATGTTCCATATTAGATCAATAGTCAAAACATTTTAATTAGTTATAATATTATATATAAGTACACCACCGTCTTTTGTCGTATCACAAATCCTCTCCATCCAAAGGTTGTCTGGAAGAGATCGCTTATTAGCGATAAGACCGCCCATTGTAGTTATCAAATTTTTAGGTTCTATTTTTATTTGTTCTTGTTCTGTTTTTGGTGTAATGGAAGAAAAAAGGAAAGAAAGAAAAATCATTTATTCGGCACACAAAAACGTCAAACAAAAAATAAAAAAAATAAACTTAAATAATAAATAAATGTATATGTGCCGAATGGACTCCGCTGAGCATAAAACGCCGAGAGCTTTACACAACTCGGCGCTGATTTTCAGCTGATACTCGTTTTGCTATAGGAACAGTGAAAAATTGACTGTACTTATCCACAAAATACTTAGGTATACATTTAAAATAATAATATCCTAAAAATGATAACATTGATTGTACAATAAAACGTTATCAATCAATCAATCATTTTTAAATAATTAGGTAGAAGAAACTGATTTTGCAAAAAATTGCTCGGGTAGGCATCGGAACTGCGTCTTTAGAATACCGTCCCGACGCCTTAACCACTGGACCACCATTTAAACAAACCTAACTTTCAAATGCAAACCAAAGCAGACCAAAACTCATTGCTGACAAATGTAGGTATCAGCCAAATGCAAGAATTCACTACCAACTTTAAGTAAATTTTACTATCTGTTCTACTATTTTAATTGCTTAATGCTACATACACACGATTATTCTAAAACGCAAACAATGCTCTTGGCGGGAAACTCAATTAATTGAATTCTGTTAACATTGCCAACAACTCAACGAAATTACTTGTGCATTTCCATACACTTGATACATCTGGTATACTTCTGTGTGTAATGTGCCTTAGAGTGCCATTGGATATTTATAGAGATGGCGACGAAACTAATTGAAGTGATCAAATATGAAGGGTTTCAGTGTAAGGCTTCGATCGATTAATAAAATGATTGTAGTTTCTTGGGATGAAGAGAATAATAATAAAATTTAATTAGGATTCAAAGTCTATTTTAATAAAGGTACATATTATCTTTTTAGCTTGCCCTTTGTTTATCCAATCAAAATAATTTAAATGAAACGAGTATTTTAAATTAAATAATTTCAAATCCTCGTGTTCAGAATGGAACTTGGAGTCACTTAACAAACTGATTTATAACTTTAATTCAAACGGCTTTAGATTTCTCATTATCCTTAAAGTCCAACGAATTTAAGGCTGCCCTAAGTCTTATCAATTTATCATTGTAAAACATAGCAGTTTCGGTCAATGTCCTTAAAAGATGGCAAATTGAAGCAAAATCTCATGGACATTTTAATTTTCTCATGTCTTACAAGCATGGACATTTTAATTTTTCTTAAAAGGAAAACCCAGAAATTCGCATAAAATTATTATGGCCGTCACACGACTTTTTTTAGGACAGGTAGCTTAAACAATGCTGTGGTTTTAAAATAAGATCTTGCTGTTTTATTGTAATTGAGTGACAAAACGAGCAGGTCGTGCGCCTGATGTTAAGCAACACGCCTACCCATGACAGTTGCAGCGACAACTAAAACTTTGTTTTTCTTAATCTGGTACGGCACTGCACTGTTCTCGTCACCCTGAGACATCTCTTATTCTCAGCCCAACTATCACATACTTAATTGCACAACTTGACCACACAACCTAACTAGGATTCCCTTAGAAAAAACACGGTCCTACAATATACATATCCGAAACAAATGTTTTCGTATATGCGTAAAAAATAATCTCGAAGTATCTAAGCCATGAACATCAACTCACAGTAAACAAAAAAGAATCAAAATGTTGTATAGAAACGTGCATTTCCAAAATTGATTTCAATTTCTTTGTAACAAAATTCAAACCCATCCATAGGCATAAGCTTGTCCAATTTAAACCGATAGCCGTCGACTTAAGCGTTATTTAGTTTTGTGTAACCCAGTTTGTAAGCGCATATTAAATTAAACTGTACTGTACAAGGATAAAGATAACATGGAACGAGCAAATGGAAACACGGACAGGAAAAGGAGTTGAGAGGCTCCAGATAAAACGTGCTAAAAAAATATAAGCGTCATTTTCAAAAGGCATAATGAATGACTTATAACCGAAACATATATTTTGGTAATATTGAGCTTAGTCTACATTATAAAAAGTAAAATTACTTCCTTTAAACATTTAACAAATTCACCAACTTATCAAGAGATAACGCTATGTTAAGATCGTGAATTTGGGCAACATTGTAATTATTTCCACAAAATTTGAAATAGTTTTGTTAAACAATGAAATTTGAAGAAAACAGAGACATACACAATACGGTCTTATTATACACAAGTTCAAAGAGGCGGTTTTTATAGAATAAAATGTAGTTCGTTTTTTTTTTAAATGGCGTTAAGCAAACAACCTGTCAGATTCAATTATAATCATATAAATGTATTATTTACAATAGTTTAAATATATTTATTCAAAACTTGACAGTGACATGGGTATCAATGGTTACAGTAGTTATTAATATAATTTTTCTCTGGATGACAGCGCGGTTAAAAAGATTTCGCCTTCGATTTAGCGTTATCCAGGTGTAGGCAGGTATTGGTTTATTTTTTTTATGGTTCCTTTTTTAACTTAAATTCGTCTCTACATGTTTCTTGTTCCAAAGAGTTCCAAAGCAGGGAAAGAAGCGTATTGTCGGCTCGAAGTAACGCTGGGTAAACACCTACAAGATACAAGTAGCCGGGGGAAAATATTGATGCCCGCGCATAATCTCCAAAGCCGTTTGCATAATGTCAATTGAACGGTTTATTAAAAAGTTTAAAGCTGTGCCTGTGCCTTGTGGAGCTATTTTTTTAAGATAAAGCGAGTTTTAAAAAGTAATATTGGAACATAATCTTCAAGGTTTTGTAAACATCTTCATAGATGAAATTTTAAACATGTATTAGATAAACATTCAGAAGAACCATAGAAGTTATTGTTCATCAAATAAAACTATAGTGTTTATGATGATCTGCGACGTTTAATTTTAGGTATGATGAAAAAGAAAACAGAGAAATTGTGCTACCTCCAAGATTCGTGACATAGAACGATAACATGCATTATAATTTCTTCATCAATAATATAGTATTGTTAAAGAATACATAGGTACAACACTTGTATGCGGAACATAACATCCTATGGTCGAAGAGGCCATAACCAAAGTCAATGTCGGCAACCGAAAGCGAATTTGTACAAAGGCCTGACAATTTCAATCCTTTTATCCCAACAATAGGTTCAGACAGACGTACGCAACATTTAATATGAACCCATCATAATATGGATAAGTCCACTGAATCAAAGACGCCGCAGACAGAATACCTAGTACTAAATACCGCAGACATGTAGTACTATTAGGTATTCTGTGCCGCAGTTTTTTTTATTTTCTAAATTATAGTTTGTAACCAATGAAATGCGAGTAGGTTCATATGTCCCTAACTTTGCCTAAGATTAGAAAAATTTGGCTTAATTATAGCATTATATACAATAACATTAAAATGATAATTTGATTTCGTTGACTATCCATTTGGTTCTGAAAACAACCCTCAATTATATCAAAGTGTGCGGCGCTGTCACTATTGACGCTGTATCTGATTTTACGACTAAAACTAACGTAAAACTTCTTGTAATTCCTTTTTTTACAAAGGTCTAAACTAAGTAGGTGAGTCCATGATAAATTTTCCAATGGGCAACCATTTAAAAATTAATATGGACCGGTCATAAAATGGATGTATGGATACGCCGTATTTGTGCGCCGCAGACTGCTCACAAATGCACACGGCCGGCGCGCAATATGATTCTATACAGATGAATGGCCGTGACTGAGTAGCAATTAGATTGGGCAAACAGAGGCGGAATAGTTAGGGGGACATTGTAAAAAATATTACTCGACTGAAAAACATGTCTTATCACACCATATTTCAGAACCTGTAGAGTATCCTAGTTAACTTATCAGCATAACTATACAACGCACGGCGATGTGTTCTACCCTCTCATCTGAACCATATCTGAACCATATTCTGTCTTATACCACAACTGAACAAGTTATTTTAGCAATATTGCGTAGATTTGTTGTCATGTTTTAAGTCTTAATTTATCTTCAATAGCTTCTTTTCTTACTTCTTATTTAACTTTATTATTTGCAAATTACTTACAGGTATTTCTGTAATTAAAACCTTCAATGGCTCCTTAACTATCAGATTGAGCAAACACAGGCGAAACCGCTCGAATGGAACAATATGAGAAAGGGTGCGCAAGCACACAAACAAAGGCTTAGGGATGGCAGACACGCGATAATGAAACGATATGAGAACGGGATGAACGGTTTCGACCGTTCATATCAACATATTGGCCAACAATAGGGTTCATATTATATCAGTAGGTATCTGTGTCCCGTTATATAAGGTATTTCAAGTTATATAAATGGGTATGTTTTTATGGAACTGATTGATGAGACGAGAAAGTTGTTCGCATGATGGTAAACGCTACGCCCGTTTATAACAATTGCAGTGCCACTCAGAACTTTTAATAATTACCATAAAAAGCATTGCACTCATCACCCCGAGACATCAGATATTAAGTCGCATATGCCGAGTAATTTTGCAGGCCACAATGCCCTTTAAACCGGAACACAGTAACACTTGCGCACTACTGTTTGGCGGCAGAATACCTGGTACCTACCCAGACGGCCTGAATTCTTATTATATTTTTAAGCATTAATGAATGCCAAGCGGAAAACTCATACAAGGTTTTTCGGGAAGAAAAAATTTGACCACCGGCGGGCTTATTACAATAGACTAAAAGTTTATATAAGTTTATATAAATGTTACTGCGAAATAATGAAATCTCTTAATTATCTATGGAATCAAAGTAAATTCGTTGTGACACTCGATCAGAATCCTTCTATTCATAACAGATGGCGCTATGATTGTAGTCGAGCTAGCGCAAGAATAAATAATAGCGCAGATAGCAGATCGCAGTAAAAACTTGTGCTATATTTTTTCAACGGCTTTTTTAATTTGCTTTTCCAATATGTTATCTATGTTTCAGTTACCTTACCTACTGCAATATTATTTATTTTTCAAAACTGAATTGTAATATTTCGATTGACGCTCTTTAACGGTAGCCCTGAGTAGCAAGCACTTTTGCTCAAAATCCATATGTGCACTACAACCTGCGACTTGATCCACTTCACGCAATTTCCAACTCTACAATTAACATTTTAAAGATTGAAATGGCCTGATTCAGATATTTAATCATTCATTACATGCCCCATTATGCTGAATTGAAAAATAATAGTCGATCGTTGCCGATTCACTGAGCTGTAAACAAAATTTCAAACGAAATGATCAATTCAAACAAATGAAGTGATATGAGGACAAAAGGCTTTATTATTGTCTGATTCGTTCAGTTTTCGGACTGCGTATGATTCGATTTAAGGCTTCGATTTTTTAATAATTGAAAAAAGGTAACATGTAAAATGGAGTTATATCGTGAAGTTAAAACGTAATTTATTTTAGATAATTGTGACTCTATAACTCCCTTTGACCGCATTGTCAGTTTCCATAAGGTTTTTTTACGCTTAATAGATCTATGTTTGGCCATTATCTCGCCTGATGTGAAGCGATGATGTGGCCTAATATGGAGCACATAGATCTAGAGAGAGACGGCATTTGAGCGGCTGCTCAGACCAGTCTCCCCGATGGTTCACCGGTTGGTTCAACCGATTCACCCGATGGTTCAAGGTGAGTAAGAAGACATATTACAAAAAAAACACTTTATCGTATATACAAATAAACAATAATACAAAATGGTTAACTATGGCAGTTCAATGGGCGGTCTTATTTCCAGTGAATCAGACGAAAGGCAGAAGACCTATACGGTATAAAATGTTTGATAAATAATTCATGTTTAGTTTTTGTTCTATGTTCAACAACTTATATACTATCCAAGAAGCTTCAACGAACTGATAAGTTCGATGCTCTCCAATCTTCAGACAAAAGTTTAATATCATCTAATCGAATTTTCCCATCCATCATCCCTATTGTAAGGTTCAGGGAACTAAGAAGAAAAGACAAGACTAATTATAGAGCTCTACTGTCTCTCATTCATGTCTGAGCAAGTTGAAATTTCAATTTGTCATAGGAAGTAGGACGGACGGTACAAAAGCCGGGCTTGTCTACGCTTGGGATGCTTGGGGTGATATGATGGCAAACTGTACTTTTTAGCCGACTTAGTATAAAATAGGGTAGACGAAAATAGGGTAGGTTCTCAACTCGATTGCATTTTTTTTAATGTTTGTTTATCTCAGAACTCTGTCATTTATAAACCGATTTGGAAAATTCTTTTTTCTTATTTGAAAGGACATCACATACAGAATGGTTCCATTTAAAAAAAATGCAGTCGATTTATTTTTTATCTTACAAATATTAAACCTCAATTAATTGTTTCATGTCGGTCGTCGAAGTAAGCAATACCATCACTAGATATTTTCACCATTTCAAATGGATTTAGAAAGCGTTTTCGTCAAATTGGTTTGTGGTTGAGGACAGAAACTTGTCAAACGCATTATACCCAAATACGCAGTACTAATTATCTATTCTGTGCTAAAGCGTAAATAAAGAATTGTCCTGCACAATAGATGATATCACTTAACCTTACCTCACCTGCTTTCTTCGCATTAACCTTTCCATAAGCTACGCATCAAGTCTAGCAACACTGTCACGTCACGCGACTGGAATTTGCATTTTGATTAAAAAGAGGCGTCTGATAGGCGTTAGACGGGAACTGACGTTGAACGGTCGGTGGCGGAGTAAACGAGACTGCGGTGGCTTGCATGTTACTAGTATTTAGCTAAATCATTATGTTAACGACTAGCAGCTAGCTAGCAGTCATTTTATGATACCTCTTTCAGTAGACACATTGTTGTCGTCCTTAGAGAGGTCTCGTTAGACCCGTCTAAAAAAAAAGAAAAAATGAAAAAAGAGAAACGGAAGAAAATAGTGGTATTTATATAGTGATAATATCTGAGAACAAAACGACAGTTAGTGTAGAATTAACTAATAGGAATGGTAGAAGTTCTGTCAGCGGGTCATATCTACATTTCAGATTTTCAAGGACATGTAAACGCTATTGGAAACGACAAACCAAAATATGATATGATATATGAAAAGCATCTAGTTTTTTAGTTTACTTTGTTCAGTAGGTATAGTTGTTATTTGTGTTTTTTGTGTTATGGTGTTATAAAATAAAGGGTCTATCTATCTCTATCTATATATTTATATAAATCTTTTTTTATCCATTACATTATACAGTTTGCTATGTAACTAGACTTTTGGTCGAATTTTGAAGCATAGATAAATTAATTCGAACTGCTTCTTCATTATCAGCAGCTTTGGATACGAGTATTTTTACTACTGTGACTCCGGGCCAAAAGTCGCAAGAGACCACGCGGTCTAACTCATTCTTATCTCGTGATTTAAAATTCATAATCAAAACGAATAAAAAGTGTAGGTCATTGTATCATTTTGTCAATTTTCTGTCCACGTAACGAGGCAGACGACAAAAATGAAACAGTACAGTATACACAACCCGTATTATTTTGTTGACGTGAAATTGTAGTTCTTTGAATTATACAAACTGTTTTTAGTCATAGAGAAACATAGAATTTTGTTTCAATTTAGGTTATCTGTATGACTTTTCATATCGTAACCGTTGACTCAAATATTAAATCCATCTATTTTCTGATCCAAACAGTTCACGCATGGACAAGAAGTCTCCTTCTGCAAGTTAAGAGGACTTGAATGGGGTTTAAGGAAGAAAATGTTTAAAAAACTGTACCCGTTTTATAGAAACCATAGCGTAAGCAAAAAAGCCACTGAAGTCCCGACAAAGTCTCACCTTATTGCCATTTTCCCATAAAGGAATCCACTCGTATAATTTCCAACACTGCACACAGCTGCGAAAAAGTTCAAAGCGGAATGTGAAGTGCATCTAATATGACATTTATATGAATACCGCGTTTCGACGGTTATCGGTTTTATATCGGAATCCGATAATCGTTTCCATTGCTGTGGTTCTTGGAATATTTATTTTGTCGTTTGAAACTTTCTTGTGAAACCTAGAGAATATAAACAATACCTATCCGTCCCTGTTCTCATGTGTGGAAACTTATAATTGGCCTTTTGTCTATATTTCCAATATTTTAAGACGTAAGATTCACCAACATTAAAAAAAGTTCTTTTTATCAACCTTTTCAATATGATCATCCTATTGTACCTTTTATATAACTTCGTTATTGATACATATTTTGGTATGAAATTGGTTTGCATTATGTCGCAAAATGTATTACTTGCACATCCCAGCAGGAGCTGGCAATAAATTTGCAGATGGTATTCCTTTTTAAATGTATCTATAAATTTCGTGACATAAAAGACAGTGGAAACATCCGCCGAGAGCGCATCTCGATAAGTGCTGAGGGCAGCGATGGTTTCTGTTACATTCTCAGACGAAATCTAATTTACTTTCCGAACTTTTACGTTTCAGTCTAGACTCGAAAAACCGAAAACACTCCCAACATTCCTGACACTTCCAACACGACGGTTCGGTGTTTCGTTTCAATTAGCTCTCTCGTGTCGCATAAAACAGTTTGTTTTCGCGGCATACGGTTACTTTTGTAGTCGTTTTGTAGAAAACGAATATTGGACGCGAAAGGTTTCGGGGATGCGATAGTTTGGTGTTTATCTTTCTTTGCTCTGTCCGATAGCGTGCTTTTATAAAAAGTTGGGAACCACTTTTTGTTGGCATGTCTGCAATACTAGAACCACCAAAACATACTTGATATCGCATTGAATGAAAAGTGGTCTACGGGATGCCAATTCTCTTAAAATTATCGGATCCTTCTTGTGAATGATTGCTCTCGCATTTCTTAATAGCATCATAATTTCGCTACGTGAGCGTGCCTGTGGTTACAAAATGAGCTTTAACAGGATACTTCTGTGGATATTTTTGGAACATAATTTGGAACAATTATTGCAACAGGACATTAAATGACATGCGCTAAATCCATCAGAAAGATAAATTTAATAGATACTTTATTATGTGACGTATTGAGATGAGTTAGATAGAGCCTATAAATAAATTATTAATTCCTACTTTTTCGATTTATGTATTATAGTTGGTTCGTAGAGTCGATCAATTAAAGGTATGCGTTTTCCTGCTCATGCCTTTAATAGTTGCATATAGAACATTTTTGATTTTGTTTATTGAGCTTAGTTTCTATATGATTACGCCGCTCATTTAACAAAATCAACAAAATCTCCCTAAAATGATATAGTTAGATACTACATACATATTTACCGATAAATATCTCTAATCTATATAATAATATACCTATTCTATACAATTTACATAGAATTTTAAATTCCAAAGTCTTACTTGGATCTATAATGCACTGATCACCCAAAAATTGGCTTCCATGCGAATGTGTCATATCTTCGTTAAATACATATCTTTGCTAAAATAACAGAATCCTCAGTAAGTCAGCACCATGACTTAGTTGACGTTCCAAACAGCAATGCATTCAACATCGCGTGCATTCCTAATGGTTATTTTGACAGGTCGGGTGGCAACCAGCCTCGAGGGCGTGTCTGGGTCTCATAGGCGGAATAAATAAGCCGGCGCCGACAGCCGTTGCATATTGATCTGTTAAAAATGCACCTGGATAGGGGTGTTTGTGAATGCCTGAACCGTGTTGTTGGAAAGTATGTTGTTTGACGTTTTAAACTGATATATTATATTATAGAGTACCTAAGTCATCGCATTCAAACACATTTTTGCACCTATATTAACAAAAATCTATCGCCGCAGCTGAAACGTCTAGAAATACACCATCATCATCATTAAAAGCCGATTGTGATGTAGATAAGTTTTACTTTTTACTCTCGATTATTTTACAACGGGAACAGCAATTATCAGCTGAATCTTCTGCAGTGAGGATCAGCGTCGTGGTGATTCATTTCCAGACAAATCACCTGAGTCTTATTACAAGAATAAAAAAATTTAACTCATAAATTCAATTCAATTCAATTCAATTATTTATTGCAATCCATAATGTAATTAGATGATAGGTAAAATAAAAATAAAGTTCATCATGGACCCTGTTGGGCGCAGCAATTAGGAATGAATTACTGCACATCAGCAAAACAAAACAACGAGCGATTAAGTGACCGTACTAAATATACTAGGTATGTTCCTTTAAAACTATATTCTACCACCTTATACATTTTTAAACTAACATGGTCACTGACACTAGACTGCACTAGACTTCAACTGTCGAATGCCTGGAATCCAGTGGTGCGTATTTATTTTTTATTATTAGACGATCAACAGCTTATACAAGAGATTCAGTTACAATCTTAAGTAATCATAATATAGGCTAATGAAAGATCATCCTAATTATTACAATTATTATGCATTTTGCGCTCTCTAGCAGAGGATTCAAGTATCTATAAAGGGTGTATGTGTGTGAATCTATGTAAGGGTGTGTGTGTGTTTGTGCGTGCGCGTATGCATGTAAAGTTGACTGTGTATAGAAGTGTATTTTTGTAGTACATTTTATATTTTAACATTATTTAACATTATTTTTTTATGTAATAACATAAAAAGAACTAAAACCTCGCGAGTGGATACAGTGAGTGTTGTGTGTCGAGAAACAAATCGAGTTGAGAGTGACAAAGGTGAAATTAGTAATTGTGACGCGCGCAAAAAACGAGTGAGGAAGCGGGTAGATAGATATGTCTGCCCGTTATAACATTAAAAATCCATCCGCAAAAACTTTAGTATCGTCGTGATCATGGTGCTTTAACAGTGCCGAAATATCGAGAATTCAAAACAAAACAAATACATGGTAAATATCCCGTTTCTAAATTAAATTCTACCACCTTTACTGCAAACATCCAAGAAGCGTAAATCTTACTTAAATTTATTACCAGCCCACCCGATAAGTCTTCTTCCAGCCAAAAGATGAAAGATCCCAACTGAATTTCAATTTTAAAAATAAACTTTTTCGTGGGCCAATGCATTTGCGACATGCAATATTGATTTGCTAGACGAAGGCAGTAAATAGCGTACGGTATGAGAGTGGACTCCTTCGGGACCTCGGCGACTATTCTCGAGCCAATCGACAAAGTTTTAAATTATCAACTGCGATCGCTCGAGAAAAGTTTTCAAAGTGGATACTTAATATTTCAGATAAACTTGAATTCATTTCAAAAATTGGGTAGAAAATTGAAGAATATTTAGATTAGTTTTGGAGCGATAAGTTTGAATTTATTTAAATTTTTACGAATTTCGAAAGTGCGTCAATCTGTTTCGGTATAGAGGTCAATACTCCACGTTTTTCCATTTAATTTTAGACCTACTTAATTTTTTTAAACAGTAATAGAAGTTTCTAACGTAGAAGTCATTTAAAATTTGAGTGTGTGTGAGAGTGTATAAGATGGTGAGATAGAGTGTGTGTGTGTTTTTTACCACTTAGCTCTATAACGACTGTACTGATTACGGACGATTTGATGATTTTGATGTTACTTTAGTTCCTGGAATAGGATACACCGTTAGCTTAGTATTTATACTGTGTTTATAATACATAAATAATAAGGATACTTTCTTCCCGGAAAAACGAAAAGCTCGCTATAAAACAACTATAAACCTAGTTATACTACGAAGCACAATAAAATTATTGGTATGTAAACCCATACAGGTAACTAATTTCTTATTTATAACCTGAGAAATCATACGAAAATCGTAAACTTTATCGCATATACTCCAAAATATGCACCTTCCATGAGGAAGTTTCGCCTAACCTATCACACACTCTGTTCTCGTATATATATCGCCAACACACAGGAAGGCTACAACAATTTGGAACCTCTTTTTACGGCTTCACTAAGAATAGCATCGAAGAGCACGACTTTAAGCGAGCTTTAGTTAATAAAGACGGGACGATACGTGCGGGAATTTGCTTTATTTTGGTAGAGAATTGCAAGTTTTTGGTAGGGGAAAAGGGGGATTAAATGCATTGAAAGTTAATAAAATGGCATGAAAAATCTTTTTGTAATCAACAATTGAGTCGTCCCGACTTCATACAGCTGCGTATTTAAATATTAAATGTTAATTTTATTATAGATATAGATGGAAATTATTACAAAATTTTCAATTTCCATCATACATTAACTTCGAGTTGTTAAATTGTTTCTGAAATCGATATTTATTTATTTTATTTATTTCAGGCAATATAAAGTACAACAAATTAAAATTAACAAAGGGCCATAAAAAATATACCTTACATACATACAAAAATGTAACTAAATATTTATCCCTGTATCTCCGGTATAACTACCCTTATAGGCCAGAAGTCAGTCTCCAGGAATAGTTCCTTATGCACCGCCGGAACTTGGAGTCTTTAAGACTTGAAGATATAATTTGCTGTTTTAGGTAGTTATATTGAAAAAAAATTATCATTTTTTCTGTGTAAACACTTTTTTAATCATTCTTCAATATATATTTTTTTGGTCGTTTATAGGACAACTTACTCTTAAGTACGTGAATGAAGGAAAGGACGTAAACAATATTTCTAATTAACGTTTATGTATTAGAAATACCTAGATTCTAGATTAAATTAAGTCAAGGGTTTTCCATTCAATACATTCTGTATTTATAGATATTATCAGAAGAACAATAAATAATCCGCTGGTGGTCGTAAATGATAAACTTGTCTTGCAGATTACAAAGTAAATTGGAACTCCGATTGTGAGTGACGGTGACCACACGATTTTGTCCCAGTCAATTTTAAATTATATATATATGAAAAAAATGAAAAAATGTTTATTAGGTAAAAGAGGCAAAAGTACATTTACTTACATGGAGCACCTGGTCCTACACTAAGCTCGAAATCCGTAATATAGGAGCCAGGACTCTTCCGTCGGGAGTACATCAAATATAATGCCTTAAAATTAGGTACAATAATAATAACTAACATTAAGTATGTACATATTTTAGTAATGTTTAGAATGTGAGAGTGTGAGTGAGCGTATGTGTGTGTGACAAAGGGTATGTGTGTATGTATGTCAGAGAGGGTGTGTGATGTGAGGGTGTGTGTGTATGTAGGAGTGAGAGGATGTGTAATATGAGTGTTGTAGTGTTTCCAACTGTGGGACTCATTATATTTATATTTTAATTTATTTTTTATTTATTTATTTATATATTATTAATTTATCTTCCTGGTGTTATGAGATTTTCCGTTTCAATATAATTTAAGTTAAGTAGTTTGTTAGATATAATCTTTTTGCACTCACAGGGAGTCAAGGATAAAATTTTTGAGTCTTTGTTTAATTGGTTATAGAGGTACGGTCCTAGAAAGTAAGGGAATTTGCCTGCAAAAGCTGTATGAGCTCGAGGAACAACACACACGTGGTGTGATGATCGTTTCTGCTGATTTGTGCTTGGATCAAATTTAGTGAGTGAATGTTGATGGAGTACCAAATTTAGGACGTATAATTGCCTTACTGTAAGCACCTTACATTCTTTATACAGATCTACCGTAGGGTATCTGTATGGACGGTTTGTGCTGCATTTTAATATACCTCTTTGAGCTCTTTCGAGTGGAATAATATTACTTTTATTTGTACCGCCCCAAGAGGTGATGCAATATGAAATTAATGATTGACAAAGTGAAAAGTATATCATTTTCATAATGTTTGGGTCTGCACATTCCCTGATATTTTTAAAAACTGCCGTGAGTTTTCTGACCCGTTGTGTGATTTGTTTGATGTGCAGAATAAAGCTCAGTCTTTTATCTATAATTACACCTAGATATTTTATTGAGTCAACTCTTTCAATAGTCAAACAACTACAAGAGCGGACTGAGTTTTCCTGGCATGCAGTTACTTTATGGCCAGTGAGAGAAAAAGCTTCAGGGAGTTGCAGGCCTTTAATGGAAAATGCCATGTATTTGTCCTTTTCCACATTCAAGGTCAACATGTTATTCCGTAACCACAATGAAATAGAGTTGAATACCATATAAACAATATATAAAAAAATAGTGAAATAATAATATAAATAAAATAAATATATTAATATGAATATATACGATAATATATTATATATATATATAGATAGACGGACGTTATTAATTTCAATGTTATCTATATCTACAAGAGTTTTATACAAAAATTTGTCTTTGGGTAAACATACTCATATTACCTATGATTATTTTTTTTTCGTTAATGGGCTTTCGAACCTAATATGTAACAAAGATCAACAAGTTTGTAACGAGTTTTTTAAGGTATTGAATATTTATTTATACAAGCCATTTACTAACCTGACCTAAAACAAAATAAAAAATAAATTTGAAAATAACATTTGATGTAATTTTCGCATTAGCTTAGATTATTAATATCACTGTATAATTGTAAAAAGTAATAATGAAAACGGTATAATTGAAGGTATATTTAATATGATTATTAATTTAAGAGCATTATTTAATTAAAATAGTATTGTAAAAAGTGTTAATATTTGTACATACTTTGTAAATACTACAAAATAAAGCTTTCTTGCTTATTTTATAGTTAGGTATTTGATATTTCTAATGTGTAAGTATTTGCACAGATTTGTATGTTGTTCGATTAGCTAGAAAGATCATGCAAACGAAACAAAGTATCATCACAAAACAGAAAAGAAATCAATCTTGTGCTGAAATAAAATTTATCACATTAGTTTTCTGCGCATGCTCTATCAGTTTTCATTGAATCAACTGGATATTCAAGAGTGTCTCTAATATCCCAGAAATATACTTGACGTATGGTCGCCCGACCCATCGGTGGTAGTCCAGTAAACATTACGACTTAATCTCGAGTAAATTGCCAGTTATCTGCCTGTAGCGACCGCTTGCATAATTGCAACTCCTTAGCCGGCGACCAGTTGCTTTGTGAGCTTAATTAGTGTTCGTATGAATGGGAGATTAAAGTTTGTTACTAAGTTTCTAGAATAATGGCTAATAGCGTTAAAATGTCGTTAACGGGAAATTTGCCGTGGAGTTTTTTAATCTGATTTCTAGCATCATGTTTTTGTATCTATATCGACGCCAAGAAATATAATCAATGTTATAAGTTTCGTAATACCTAGTTTGATTTCATTCAAATACCGTGCTACTTACTTATTATGTAGTTTCGTTATGTTTCCGAATTTCTTTGCTTAATATATCTATCTTTATAAAAAAGAAGTAAACTTGCTAACCCAACTTTGGTTCCTTCATGAAGTAACACATGCGGTCGCGATAGGATTACCATAACTCGTTTTCGTAAAATCAGACATACACGATCATAAAATACGATTTCAAACACTTTTAAATCGTCCACCACTCCACTTACTTAAACATGCCATCCACGCAAACCATACATACAATACCAACAAAATATCCGTCACTATTACACCTGACAGCTGTAAGATTACGCTGTATCATGAAATACTGATACGCCTGTTTGTGGAACCGATGCATGTGGGTAAGCAATTTCCCTTGATCCTTCAAAAATGATCGCCTATAAAATAGGATGGAGAAAAAACAGTAAATCAACTGACGCGTTTTCTTGAGACAGTTAACGTTACTTATGCCTTTTGCTATACATACGATTACACAGCTCTGCAACTACTATTTACTATACTTGTTTATTATAAAAGTTAAATAATAACTGTACTGTCTTAGTGATATAATATCTAGGATACTACAGGTACAACAAGCAAAGACTTTTAGATTTTGTGTTGCAATGTAATCTGAAGAATCAATTTATTTCTGTGTTTGATGTGACTGGGCACTAATCCCCGACAATGAATTGATCTACTGGTATCATTACATACGATGCTGTCTTAGTGTCGCCTATAAAAGCAAACGCAGTCCCCCTTGAACCCTAAAAATCGGTATCAAAGCCTCAATATGTGCAGTGCATAGATGAAACTTTTTAAAGGGGCGACACACAAGCCACAAAACCAGTTATTGCGTTATACACCGAAATATTTATATAAAGTTTTTCCGATCCCTTTATTTTGCATTTTTTTGATCTGGTATGGTCGTCTTTTTTGCAAATATGTAGGTCGTAAAATATCTGGGGTGCATTTGCCTCTATGATACCGCATTTTTCTGTTCGATCGGCTAAAGCTGCTTGGTTTTTTGTTGATTGTGTTTTAAATTTTTAGGCTATCTAGAAAAGTACTTTTTCATGTTACTGAATGACGAGACGACCTGGTCGCTTATATAAAAACATGTAGGTAGATATATATTAAAAATGTAAGTGCGATACTAAACTCTTTCATCTGATATTATGATAATTCTCTTATTCCAATAAGAGGCAGTACGCTTTAACAGACTTAACAGATTGCCTCATTTTGTATTTACTGTTTATTATCTTTTTTCCAACAGGGTACAGTCATATAGCAAATATCCGCCTCCCGTGTATAAACCCCCTATCAAGACGACTACCATAGAAGGCGACAAACGCACCACACGGCGTACACTCCGCGACAAAGTGAGAAAAGTATGGTCGTTCAATATTTATAGGATTTTTATTTCCGTCGTTTAGCCTCGGATACACGACGGAGACTGAGGTAGGGGACAATGTGCGGAGAGTAAGGAATCTGGATATGGCAGTGACTGTACAATGTACCTACATGTTTCGTACACGTATCAATGTATAACTCACAGTTTGTGACTTTACCACTTGCGCATCATGAAATGGTCGTTAACTCATACATTTGGTGTCAATTTTAATACAATAAAAACGCACGGGTTCACCTCAATTTTACATTGGCGCTAATTAAACCTTAAACAACTTAAATATCGTCAATAATTAAAAAAAATGATAGTATTTTTTTTCGTTGACTTTACCTATAAGTTGAAAATATTTTGTTGCGAACGATCAATAAACTTTCAGTTTAGTTTCCAGCTATTTTTGAAAAAAAGACTGTGTTTTAAAATGATGCCTTCTAATTTAATTTTGTGTTATACGAGTAGAATTT
Source organism: Petrophora chlorosata (assembly GCA_951640565.1). Lineage (NCBI taxonomy): Eukaryota > Metazoa > Arthropoda > Insecta > Lepidoptera > Geometridae > Petrophora > Petrophora chlorosata. The sequence continues at coordinate 4,798,698 of OX621199.1, read as the reverse complement.
AAACATAAATATTCGTATGTTATGTAGAATTTGATATTGAATATTAGCACATTTTGGAAGGTTAAAGATTTTTTGTTTACCCAAATGTAGAGCGGCCAAACAATAAAAAAAACAAATATCAAAATCTCTTTAATCATTTTGGCATCACAGACGCACTTATAAACGTCAAATCATCACGACTATCGACGAAGAACCACGGCTCAGAAGATACGGCAAGAAACTGAGGGGCATTTTTTTGAGATTTTGTTACAATTCTAGCCTAATAATTATTAGAGCGATTGTGCCTCAGTGGAAGCACGACTCTCAATCCGACCAACCAACGTGGTGGACCAACGTGGTGAATTATGGGCCATAATCTCTGTATGAAAAAAGTATATAAAAAAATGAAATAAATGTATGGAATAAATAAATGAGAGAAGGCCTGTGTCCCAGCAGTGGGAACGTTATAGGCTCATGATGATGATGACTTATTATTACCGAGAAACCTCACTTCAAGAGAGAGAGAGTCAAGGCATGATACACGTGAGTATGTCATATACTATTATTTATACCGTGATGTGAGCCAAGTAGATATCACACGTTGAATTTTCCTTTGCAATTATTTAGACGAGTAATCAAAGAAATAAAGAAGTAGCTAACACTAGTTTATGATAATAAAACGAGACTTAATCGCGCTAAAAATATTATGTTTTATTTACCTCGTCGAACGTCACTACTATTCTAGGATGGTAAATGTGACGTGGGTAAGATTAAAAAACACCATAATTTCAACCGGGAGGATGGATTTAAATTGGCAGCAGCATGGAACTCAGTGATTAGCAAATGTTCTCGTCGCGGCTTATGTTCGAAGAAAGCCAGTGATACCGTCAGTGTAGTGTGCCGTGGTGACAACCCTGCATTTACAAGACCAAGTGCGGGTAGTTGGTGACAACGCCCGCCATTCTCGACGCTGATACCTTCTCCAATCTTCTCGTGACCACGGCCAATGCAACTTGGTCGAAACGTCGAGGTAAATAAATCAAATGTTTTTAGCGCGATTAAATCCCGTTCTATTATCATAAACTATGTTTTCGAATCGCGAAAGTTTAAAAATTACTATATCTAACACTATTCATCTACATGGATTTCTACACTAGCCACTTCCACTACACTATCCTATGTGCTACTGTCTCGTCTCAGCGATGTTTTTTCTCTGTTGCATTCATTTGGGCGGGCTTAGAAAGATACATAATGCATGCGACCGCGGGGGGTCATCGGTATTCCGCGACTGTACGTGTTGTGATGTCCGAGTGCGACTTTTGTTGTGAGTGTAAACAGGACTTTATTTGATCGTTGTTAAACTTTTATCCAAGACATTCCTTGATATATTTAGGAAGTTTATTGACTCATCTAGTTTTTGCAGGATTTCATATTGAACGTGATCTTTGTAATAAAGTTTTTTGTTCATATTATTATTGTGGTATATGTAGATAGGTCCTTAATAAATTAACAAGAATAAAGATGTACTAACTTAAGTAAATAACTTATAATTTTGTATACCTATGTAGATAATTCTACACTGTATAGTTAGCTTGTACTAATGTTAGATAAGTAATTATTTAAGTTATTATTATGAATTTAGAGTGGAGGAATGTGGTATATGTAGGTAGGTACTTAATAAATTAACAAGAATATAGAAATAGTAGGTAGATGCAAGTTAGTTATTAATATTTATACATAAGGTAGTTGTAGAAGATTGGTGGCTTCCAAATTACACGGTTTGTGCTCCCGGAAAGTAATCGTTTTATTATTCCCATATTCTCGATTGTGTCTGGAATATTACACTTATGTTATTTTCTGTCTTTAGTATAATGTTATATAGATTTAAAAGGTAAAATTTTCTAAGTTTTTGATTTTATTGTAGCAGCTTTCTTGTTCGGTCATTTGGCTCATAATAGGGTTGTGGGATCTATTCCCGCTATGGGACAAACTACGGTTTTATTTTTGATTCGTGCTTGAGTGATGTAGATACAGAGCTCTCCTACTAATATTGAAAGAAGTGTTCATTGTAAATGTGAAAGTTTGTGATGATGGATGGATGGCTCGATGTTTGTTACACAATCACCCCAAAACTACTTACTAAACAGATTTTGATGAAATTTTATATGTAGTATATTTTAGATCCTGGAATAAGACATGTATGATACTTTTGATTACAGAAAGCAAATTGAAAATGCGGGTGAAACCGAGGGTCGCACCCAATAACTAATACAATTGATAGGTATTTTGGATTTGTTAAAAAATAAAAGTTAGCAACTGAGTTTTCATTGTCCTAAACCTTCGTAATATTTTCATTTTACCATCAATCATTCAAAAAATGTTAAGAAAATGGTAGCAACGGTTTGAAAATATTTTTTTCCTAGAATAATGTAACATAATGTGAATAGAAGAATCATTTTCATGTAGCTTTGAAAAGCGGAAAGAGCGAAGAAAGCGAGGTAAGCGATGTCTAATCAAGCGAGACATTTCTGAGAAAACGCTGAAGTCTAATGCACATTATATGGTATCTATAAGAGTAAGCAGTAAGAGCACCTTTAAGTACACCCTAAATACTTACACAAATATACAAATTCTTTTTTGTTTTAAGTAACATGGTACGTTATAAATAGAAACTCCGTCTGTTGCTTTAACGTTAGCTGTGTTGCATCAGACAGTGTCTTCCATAAAAAAAATAAAAAATTTTTTTTCCTTTTCTTTTCTGGACCCAATCTTCAAACGTGTGGCAAAGAAATGGGTCATCATGCTTACCTTACTTATTTCAAACTCATTAAAACTTATGAAGGTACCTATTTTTAACGTAGATAATTTTAATTTATCTGTTCTATGGGTTACTACGTAAGTTTAATTTTTTATGAACTATTAAAGTTTATCATATTTGTGCTAATTGAACTAACATCGCACGTCCTATTTTTGAAACCAAATGAATATCAAATATCAATATCATATTAATTTAAGTACCTACACAATAAAAACTTAGTACATAATAATGTAAAGAGCGAGTGGGGTAAAGAGCGAGTGTGGCTCAGTAGGAGCTTGTGCTACTTTCGATCCGACGCACCAAATTGCACCGACTTCGAATCCCGCAGGCCCCGCACCAATGACTTTCTTAAGTTATGTTCGGACTTTAACACTCGCTCTAAAAACGGTGAAGGCAAACATCACGAGGAAACCGGCAGTCCAAGAATAAATCACAAAAATTCAAGGACATGTGACATCCAGCAAAACGCACTGGGCCAGCGTGGTGGATTACGGCCCATACTCTCTCTAGGAGGGAAGGCCTGAGTCCCAGCAGTAGGAACGTGATGGGCTGATAATGATGAATATATCCAAAAGAGAGGAGTCAAAACAGATGCCTTTAACTAAGTATGAAAACGAACACCTGACCATACTGTCTCTGATCTAGTGTCTCTATTGGAACCTTTTAAGATATGATAACACTTTAGACAATTTCGCTGCAATTTAAAGTATACTTACACGCGACGTTGGTTATGCGTTTACTTTGGCACTTTTAGTATTTACAGAACACTCAGAGCCGTATTTTCCTTTTGAAATGGCTCATAACTTGGAAAAATATTCTGAGTAACTTACTGAATAATTATTTGATATTAAAAGCACGTGCTTAATGAAAATTAAATATACTAAACATTGAGAAAGAAGATATTTTTTTTTAGTAGCTTGATGCACAAGTTTATTACGGCATGTCATTGGAACAACATTCCTTCTTCAAGTAAATTATTTTTCTTCGTTTTTAACCCCCGACGCAAAAAGGAGGGGTGTTATAAGTTTGACCACTATGTGTGTCTGTTTGTGGCACCGTATCTCTTAAACAGGTGAACTGATTTGGATGCGTTTTTTTTATTTGAATGCAGGTTTACTAGCGGTGGTTCTTAGACATGTTTTATTGAGTAGGGGATTTTTATAATTTTCAATATATTTTTTTCGCTTGCCTGAGTGGACAAAGAAAGAACACAGATTTAAAGGAAGATGGTTGAGCGACTGCTTAAACCTGTATCTAATGGTTCAACATCATCACAGAACACGACTACGTCGCTTGTGATTATGGTTTTGTTTTGAGAATGGACTTACAACCGCGGCTGAATATTATAACCATAATTCAATGCGATAAATAACAAAAATATTCTTTTTACTTTATTTTATTTATACAGGGTGTCATATTGTTTCTTAAATAATATGACACCCTTATTACGAATCAAATAAAAAAACTAAAGAACAACAAAACAAATCAATACTATTATATAATTTTTTTTTAAACCTATCCTGTACTCAGCGACTGCCTGGCATCATAAAGCTTTCTTGCTTCTGATTAATAAGTTTGTTACTCGATTGCACTTTCTATATTATTTGAAATCCATCACGTAAGAACTGTCATTAGAGTTATAGGATTATTTTCATTAAATGCATATTTTCCGTCTGAAGGGGAACGCGACGTGTGGAGAATAAATAAGTCCGTATGTCTGTGCACTATATTGGAGGGGCTAGTTTACTGCCAAGTTCAATAAAATTTACTCAGTTAGGTACAATACAAATACAAATACTCTATATTGTATACCAGTAACATAAAAAAAATGATTACAGATAAACCTTATAACTAGGGTAGTACAATGGGTGATCTTATCGCTTAGAGCGATCTCTTCCAGACAACCTTTGGATGGACAGTATCGGAAGAATAGAAGTAGACGGTGATGTACAATAATTCATAAATAAATAATACTATTATACCATTAGATACTTATATAAATATAAATCCTAATAAATGAATAATAATATAACTATAAACTAATATATATTCATAATAAGTATAAACACAATTTTATGATAGCCTTAGAAAGCAGTGTTATTGTGGGAAAGGTAGTGATTTTTGACCATGTTTTGTTGTAGGTACCGAAAAATAAGCTCCTTTCACTCTGTCTTGTGCTAGGACTACCTCTAGCTCATGAAGACTCTGCTTCTATTACGGCTGGATTCCGGCAGCATCTCAAGTAAAGAAAGAGAGTATAGCAAAGCCCAAAGAGTTTCCATGCATCATGTTATATGAACGGCTGGAATTCGTCTTTCTCTCAGAGACATAGAGGTTTTTAGGATGAGTTGAGAGGATAAGTTGTTATGCTATATATATACAACATAACTTATATATACATGGGTATGTATAGCATAACCTGAAAGTTTTCATCCATCACGTTACATGGAGGCTATGTCAGTAAAAACTCCTCAAAGCTTCTGCGATGTCTTTCACTTCGTTTACTCTTTACCATTGTGAAAGAGAATTGGCTGTAAATAATGTTTTAATCCACAAAGCCGCCTGTTTCATTTGTTCCCTTTCACCAAGTGATTTGATTGGGCATACAAAGAAAACAAGTCCAAGCCCTGAAATCTTCCAAACAACATAATCCTCTCACAGAATAAACATGTCAAGCTCACTATCTAACAAAAATATATCCAGAGAGATTTGTACAAGATTTCCGCACGAAATTAGGTGGGTCCTGACCGGTGGACGACACAACGCTTCCACGTGACACGGGTCGTGCTCGTTATATTTATCCTGTAACAACCTGGGACGGTAAAGGTAGAGATGTACTAACAAGACGGGGATGTATTGCTCTATTTATAAACTTTACTAAACTTGACGTTGCTCCTCTGATTTCATGCTACAAGATATTTTTTGTCGCTATTGTTGTATGTTTGGCCACTTCGACCAGTATCAAGCAATGAAGTGGACGAAGATAATGTATTGATGAAAGACGGCAGTTGAGCGACTGCTCAAACCTGTCTATCTGATGGTTCACCTAACATCATCCCGAAACACAAGTAGGTCGATTGTATGGTCAGTGGTATTACAACAGCGGCCGAAGCCTTTCACGCAAAAAAGTTGGAGCCTAGTAACCAACATTTTGATTTGAACGCCCTGCCATCATATGTGTTTCCTATTAAATACAACCTGGGTGTGTTCAAATCAAGAGTGACTAGATACTTAATAAGCAAGCGTGATTCATCTTCGACCAAATCGTCGCTTCCCATCAGGTCCGATCGTAGTCAAACGTTGGCCTAGTCAGATGTAAAAAAAATATGTTAATTATTCGTATGCTGCCGAACCCATGATATAGCGCCACAAGAGTCTTCTTATTCTTATTCTATAAGGGGGCAATAAGTCCTGAACTGACGTCCCGCATGCACAATACACCCCGTATTGTGCATTTCCCCCGCCAGCATCTACCCAAGCCATCCCAACTCCTTAAAGTAACGAAGTGCGGCTTGGAGGCGCTGGCGTAGCTGCTCCATTGTTAAAGTTAATTGTGGGGAAGATGATAGTGGCCATAAGAGTCTACATACATTGGTTCGGGGGCGCTGCTATGACAATAAGGTCGTTACAAGATGACAACGTTAGTCCCAATCTAGGTGCAAGGGTCCAATGTTAGCTGTCTTCATCTATCCCCTTGTCGCAACTATACAATTTGAAAACAAAGTCATTAGTTATTTAACTATTCTTATTTATTAACCGACTTCAAAAAGAGGAGGTTCTCTATTCGGATATATATTTCTTTATGTTTGTTACCTCAGAACTCCGTCATTTATGAACTGATTTGTAAAATTCTTTTTGCGTTGGGTTCAGTATAGCTACGTGGTCCCAAATAAATTTCATCGATATGTGACCTTGGACTTCGAAGGTACATTGAAGTCGGTTTTTTTTTTTTTTTTTTTAAATTGTTATTTACTATTTGCGCCTCACGGTTTCACCCGCGGTTTTCCCAAGATAAAAGTAACCTATGTGTTAATCCAGGATATAAGCTATCTCATTCCGTTAAGCCGTTACAGCGTGCACAAGTAACAAACACACAAGTAACAACACTTACACAGTAACAAACAAACTTTGGCAATTATAATATTATTTTATGGCCTCCGGCAGCACCTACACTGGTTTGTAACATAGATAATTATGACAGAAATGGGTTAAATTTTGTTATACCTAAACATGTTTTTTTTAAATATATTTATCAAGTAAAGCTTTTAACAAATTTGTAATCGGGACCGCGAGCAGATTAAAATGAGCTCAGACACTAACAGTTTACGATTATCCGTCAAGGAGTTCTATTGTCCACCTTCCGTCTTCATCATCAGATCAGCTGGCTGTCACCATAATCTTGTATTGTCATCGGCCTTTGACAAGTATGCAAAATTTTAACTCCGTAGGTTAAGAGGAAGTGGTTCTGATGCAACTTGCAAGATTTGACCCAAACAAAGAAATAATTAACATGGCAAGTTAATAAAAAGCTTGTAATAAAAATTGGCTCCATTATGTTACTTTTAAATAATATTTTTAAAATGTTTTGTGCTAACGAGTGTGTCCCAATCTTTACAACGAGAGCGGTCGTATCCAAATGTGGATAAATAAGGAAAATCCTATGTAAGGAAAACTGACTCTTGAAAGGATACGGAAGATTTCGGAGATTCATAATTGTCACCGACGTTACACTGCTATTGAATTACAAGAGGATACGGGACTTCCTACACAGAGTGATAATAATATGAGCTGAATAAGTAACAGAATAGGACCGTGAGTTTTACAAAGACATTATTTTGCCTTTTTATATATCACAATAAATCAAATCAAATCAAAATCTCTTTAATCATATTTGGCATCACTGACGCACTTACTCGTATGAACGTCAAATTACTAATAGCATAAATGCGAATACGTGACTGAGTGTGTCAGTATTAGTAGTTATTAGTTAGTTTAAAGCGAGTGTGGCTCAGCGGAAACTCGTGAGCCTTTTGATCCGACGCACCTGGGTTCGAATCCCGACTCGGCCCTGCACCAATGACTTATAGTTAAGTGCAGATTTTGCACGCTCGCTCAAAAACGGTGAAGGAAAACATCGTGCTGAAACCCGCTTACGCGCTTTGGAGTGGTAGGCTCTGGCCGTGGTTGTAATACCGCCCACCGAACAAAGCCATGCCGTCAAGCAACCTAGTTGTGTATCGGGTTGATGTTCGGTGAACCATCAGGGAGACGGGTCTGAGCAGCCGCTCAGGTGCCGTCTTTCTCTATATCTATGTGCTCCATCTTAGGCTACATCATTGCTTTACATGAGGCGAGATAGTGGCCAAACATAGATCTATTAAGCGTAAAAAAAGTATGTTTGTTATTTATTTATGCTGGATTTGAGTAAAATTTGTTACGGAGATAGCTTATACTTTGTATTAACACATGGTACTTTTTATCCCGAGAAACGGCGCGGCGGGCGAACCCGCGGGGCGCAGCTATTAAGCTAATTAGCCCCCGGAGCAAAAAGAAGGGGTGTTATAAGTTTGACCACTATGTGTGTCTGTCTGTGGCACCGTAGCTCTTGGGTGGGTGAACCGATTTGGAGGCAGTTTTTTTATTTCAAAGCAAGTTTTCTATTGGTGGTGTAGTGTCGGGGTTTTTTTAATTTTTAATAAAATACCTAGTTACTTTTACGTTGTGATCTTGTATCTAGAAAGGCATGTTGTCAAACTAACTCGGTTTGGGTTTGGAAATTAGACAACTTTTTTAGAAATTTTGATATTGTTTTTAAGACTTTTTATCTGGGAGTCTCTCAATGCAGATATAATCCTTCGTCGACGGCGTATTCACATTTTCGAAAATCGGTAAGTATTAAAAACATTCAAAAAAATTATCTATTGTTAACTATCGTTTTTGACTAATGATGTTTATATTTCAAAGTAAATTGATATAAAATAGTCCGTTATAGGCTGTTATAGGTAGTTGCACAGAATACTAGGGACAGAAGCATCACTCTGCAAAGAAATTTAAACAAATAGCGGCTCTTGCTATGACGCAATAAAATTCAATTCAGCTCGCGTAGCGCTGCATACCTATACCTACCAGTCGTATTAACCTACAGAGCGCCTCTCTTTCTATCGCATAGCTCTAATTTCTTCTGACGCGGCACGTGCAAAGACGCGCGACCCACCGTCGCCGTCGGTGTCCGGCTATGTACTTGTAGCTGCGTACCTACAGTGCGGAGTGCACTAGGCCTGGTAGTTGTTATAAAACAAATAGGTACCTACGTCTGTTAAAATATCCCTTATTTCTACCAAACTGAATCCGTGTCCAGCAATAACGATTTTTTTAATGGAGCCAGTACCGTCATAAGCCTGGACACGTCAGATTCATGTCCCCGTGAAAATAATGACGTGACAGCTTAAGCTCCGAAAAGTCACTCGTTAATTGCGTGCCAGCCCTTTAACGAAACGGTATTTTGACAACCCGCAGTAGGGTGAATATTAAATTATATAACGGCTTGACCACATAGTAGTATAGTTCGACAAAGATATTGATGAACGTGGTAAAAGTTAAAAGTAATCGTTTCTTGCAATATGATTGGTTAAGATAAATCTTGACGTTACTGCGACGTTGAAAGTGGCGCCGTCAATATATTCATCAGTCATCCATGTTCATATAGATTCTTGTGCCACTGTAGGTATGTATCATGGTTTTGTCAGATATAAACTATAAAATTAATACTAGACTTCAAATATGTATAACAAATTTGTTTTTAGCAATTTTGGAATTCTTTGTCTTATATAAACCTTATATAAACAACGCTCAATTTCAATTGGAAGCATAATGACGGTAGACGGTAGCGGATAGGTTCACCTCGCCGCTCTGGAAGTGTCTAGTTCGGCGGGGTTTACCTATACGTGTATAATAATTTAATTTTTATTTATTTAGCTATTTCATTAATTTTTAATTTTTAATCTTTGAATTTAATTTATGAATTTAATTTGATTTTAATTGTTATTTTCAATTTGTAATTCTGACTTGTTATTTTAATTGTAATTTATAATTTTTAATCTTAATGTTTTATTTATAAACATATGGATGTGTATATTGTCCGAAATAAAGAATTTTTATTTTATTTATTTATAATATTGAAACACGTAAAATAAGATCAAAATTGCAATCAAAAACAAAATGTTTATTTATTTAAAAAATAATTTTGAATACTAGGTCCGGATAAGATTTTTCATGTTTCTTCTCGAAACGAAAAATCGCGAATCGCGCGATCTTCGTACCTATATCGTGAAGTTGTTTCAGCCAAAATAGTGCTCACGTATTTGTATTTTGTTATTTTTCGTTTGCTTATAGTTTTGTTTTGATTCTACTGACCCATGTCAAACATTCTCTGTATATTGTTTAGCTGGACGACGTTCTTTCGTCGACATGTATTTACATACGGGAAATTACATGAAACAGATTTTAAAAAATATAGTTAAAAGCAATTTGTCCGAAATTATTTCCACTGGTGGATACTAGACCTTTAAAAAGTTATATATAGATTGGCATTAGGATCGAATTTAAGAGATTCGTTAGGGACAAAAAAAATACAAGAAAAAATTTGTTCCACATTCTATAAACTGTCTATGGATGTCTATGGATATTCTCTGTGTTATTTTCCCTTATCCTTCTTATTCTGAAAAACCACATGAATGAATGAATGAATGAACACTTTATTGAAACACCACAACACAATACAGTAACAAGCAAAATAAAATCAAACTTAATTTATAAGTGCTTCAATGGGTGGTCTTGCCGCTTAAAGCGATCTCTTCCATAGAGATAATGGAGAGGAGTTATTTAAAAGAACATGGACGTTGACCAACATAAGAATAAGAAGAATGAGAAAGCCTTTTATTTACCTTACCAAATATTTACAATTTTTTCCTTAACTTATATATATTTATGTTGGTTATTTTTATTATAACTAAATTTAATTTATTAAATAAATTTAAATAGGTTAACTTTAATTATTAAATTAGCTTAGTTTATTATAATGTAGCTTAGTTTATTAATTTAGTTTTAAATTGGTTAATTTAATAGGTTAACTAAATTTATTATTGTGCTGTAGATCTACTTATATTTTTATATTAATGACAATTTCTAAAGTATATATGTGTATATAAGTATTAATGTATTTATCGATCTATATAACTATGTTTATGTTTTGGCAGAAGTGATGTGATGGTATGATGTTACAATATCTTTGTTAATGTAAGTAAATTATATTGTCTAAATAGGGAAATACTAACTAGCATCGTAACACAGGTCTATCCTAGTACGAATGCTGGTGATTATCTTATATTTATTTTGTGTCAGAATTATGTACGAGCTATTTTTATACAATACTACAATTAAGATATTATATTGTATTGCATTTTTTTGCTTAAATAAATTGAATTGAATTGAACTATCTATTTATTAATATATCTATACCTATTCATATCTATCTATCGATCTAATTATTTATTTACTAATCTATCTATCCTTATCTACAAATTTATCTATAATCTAATTTATTATAATATAATTTATCTATAATCTAAATATTGATTTATCTATCTATATATTTATTTATCTATCTATCTTATTAATCCAATGGTATTTTTATGTTTTGCCTTCTTGGTTAGGAATCCCTCTTTGGGTATAGGCCTAGGCCTAGGTAGACTAACATTCTCATGTTTATCTATGAATTTACGTATCCAGTACCACAATCCAATCCCACAATCCTCAATGAACATCAAACACAGCTCAAGTTCAATTTAATTTCCCCCTGTACCCTCAAAGACAGTTTCCTAGTCACCATTCTATGGTCATTATTCGATTAGAGACAGACTAGCGAGTTCTCAGTACAAATAAATCTCTGTATTATTCGCTTTGGGAACAGCGCAAAATAAACAGTAACCTGTCTTCAAACAAACGTGAACGGGGTAGGCGAGGTATGTTGAGCGAGTGTGGCTCAGTCGGAGCACTTGCGACTTTGGATCCCACTGTCCCCGCACCACTGACTTTTTTTTTTACTCTTTATAGATCTATGTTTGGCTACTATCTCGCCTGATGTGAAGCGATGATGTGGCCTAATGTGGAGCACATAGATCTAGGGAGAGGCGGCAGTTGAGCGGCTGCTCAGACCCGTCTCCCCGATGCTTCACCGAACATCATCCCGAAACACGACTAGGTCGCTTGATGGCATGGCTTTGTTCGGTGGGTGGTATTACAACCACGGCCAGAGCCTACCACTCCAAAGCGCGTAAGCGGGTTTCATCACGATGTGCAGGTGCGTCGGATCGAAAGGCGCACGAGGTCCCGCTGAGCCACACTCGCTCTAAATCACTCGCGCTTTGACTTTCTTAAGTTTTGTGCAGATTTAAACTCGCTCTAAAAACTGTGAAGGAAAATATCGTGAAGAATCCGGCTTGTACAAGAATGAACCACAAAAATTCAAGGACATGTAACACCCGCCAACCCGCACTAGGCCAGCGTGGTGGATTATGGCCAATATTATCTCTATGAGAAAAGGCTCGTGTCTCAGCAGTAGGAACATTGCACTATTGTTTTGTTGTCAATTCTTGCGCTGTTTTGTCAAGCTTTGATACCCAGGAAACGCTTCACATACGTAACTGCACTTTCACTGTATTGTGCTCTGGGGTGAATTCTGCAAAGGAATCAGGGTTTAATCCTCACTAAATTGCTTACCGTCTGCCCGGGCTAGGCGATTACCGACGAATTATTTAACTTGTTTGTCGAGCATTGTAGTCAGGTTCCCGAAGACGGCGAATGCATTTCAGATGCGGGATCTTCGAGATTATCGAACCGATTTTCAATTCCTTGTGCGCCGTCTGATTGTCACAGAATATTTATTGAGTGTCGAGACTCGAGGCACTTTTGTTTCTGAGAGCCTTACTAAGGCCCTTGACATCAGCAGAATTACTTTTCGTGTTGGAAAAATGTTCTGCTTCGCAGCGTTTATTTTTAGATCATGATTATATCCACTAAAATGCTATGCTTCAGTTTTATGCAACTGAGCAATGAGACGAGCTAGTTGTTCGCCTGATAGTAAACGCCGCACTCGCTCATAACAATGGCAGTGACACTCAAATTTTTTATATTACATTAGAAGCAAGTATCGTTCCACAAAACAACCCAGACAGTCTCGAAAGTAGGTTAAAAGAAATTTCTACAAAACGTAGACTCGTGCTAAGAGAGTATAAATTTCTTTGCATTTTTTAGTCCTGTCTTTAGTTATTGGGTAGGAAGTATTGCTTTTTAATGTAATTTCCGAAACGGAAGACGTCGGGGCTCCTCCGGGATTCCTTAATGGATTTTGTTCATGGTTCCCTTGTAAGTCGGAACTCAATCTTTCAGTCAGACGCTGCCTTTTAAACTAGTACCGCTAAATTTTTCTTTATGACATTCATTCTCTAGAATACTTTTGTTTATTAATGTTTACATAATCATCAGAAATAATTAGTTTTCATAAAATTTTATGTAATAATTTGGAAGGTGATAACTAATTCCCAGAAGAAAACTTGTTTTTCCGTGCTTAATTAAAAGGTACCTAATGAATTCTTAGCTAATGAGAAAATGTAAATACGAATACCTACAAGTTTAATAAGATTTGGTGTTGTTTTTAAGTAGGTTTCAGGTAAGTAAAGTAGTCGCTCAGTGACAGTAGATATTTCTTTTTTTAAATGTTCACACCAACGTAAATTAGTTTGTAACAGGCAAAAATACGTTTTTTTAGTAAAATCGATCCAGACTTAATATAGCGACCTAGTTGTGCTTCGGAATGATGTTCGGTGAACCATCAGAGAGACATGTCTGAGCAGTCACTCAACTGCCATTTTTCTCTACATCTATGTGCTCCTTCTCAGCCACATCGTTACTTAACATCAGCTGAGATACTAGCCAAATATATCGGTAAAAACTTTATGACACACTTTTTTAAAACCAAATCACTCCCTTTTTCCCTTCGATAAGGATAGTAATGAACATGCTAAAAATTGGAATTAACTTTTCTTATTATATAACCTGCATGCCTAATATCGAAGACCGATCCGTCTTCAACATTCCTTGTGTCATTGCTTGTGCCCTTATTGCTTTGCTATATTTAGACAATGTATAAAAAGTTTCAGAAATGTATAAATAAAGATAAGGTAGGCTAAACATACACCTCATTATGAACCATGAGCTTAATTTTGCCCACGCTTCCCGTTCGCTAACATTTACCTACTCTGCGCAATCATCCTACATTTTCCCAAATTAGGTAAACGCCAGGAATACGACTTGAAACAAACATTCTTAACTGGGGCGCCAAATAAACTCAAATTGAATTAAATTCCCCATCTTATAAAAAACGCACCCTCCTACATTTCATTTTCGAGCCATTCTTATTATTGTAAAGACTTCTCTAAACCGGGACCTAATTTGATCTTACAATTTTGTTCCCGCCGGCCGCTCGGGGCTCAGTGTCAACGTTTCATTTGGATTACACATTACCAGAACCTCTCTTCGTTTATTATTCACCTTCTTTTTGTCATCTTTAGGTTCAAACTCGCACGTTCCAGTTGTAAAGTTTATGTTGTAAGAAGCCTAGATGCAGCGCAGCGGTCATTCTGCGACGGCCTTAGTGAGTTGAACATCTTCCAAGTCTTTGTACTGTCATTATGAAAGGAGAATGAGTATTGTTATGGCTGCTCTGTTCTTATTAAATCGCCGACGTGGAAAAGTTGGTTTGTAATTTTATTCTTTCTTTTTGATGGTTAGAATACTCTTTCTGAAGAAGTGTGATTAGGTTTTGAGCTATTATAAATCCTGGTTTTTGCGTTCATGTACCTACCCAAGGTTTTCGACTTGCTTGATGCATGTTATAATAATAACCTTGAATAAATTAAAGTTATAAAATATAAACCGGACAAGTTCTTACCTCACTGCCATGGCAAGTGGTACGAGACTTGATTAATAAATAAATACACCCAATACTATAGATAGGGGTGTATTTATTGAAAAAAAAATACAAGGAATCCGTATTAGGATTCCCTGTTTTTTTATTTTTTTTTACGTTTAATAGTTATATGTTTGGCCACTATCTCGCCTGATGTGAAGTGATGATGTGGCCTAAGATGGAGCACATAGATCTAGAGAGAGACGGCAGTTGAGCGGCTGCTCAGACCCGTCTCCTTGATGGTTCACCGAACATCATCCCGAAACACGACTAGGTCGCTTGACGGCATGTATCTAAAGAACCAGAAACTGACCAGGGTCCCACAACACTCGGACGCAAAACAGTACTTGCCCTTTTTATTCTGTGTACAAAGAATCGAATCGGCAACCTCCAAAATGTATGTAAGATCAATTGACCTACATCGACACCGCAGAGGCTGTAAATTGGGATTTAGTAGTAGGCTGTAGTCGTTGGCAGTGTTCATTGAGATTCTGATAATAACGCCTAACACATAGGTTTTTGCCCCTAGCTAGGATTTTTGTATCTAGGAAACCAAGAACTACGAGGTTACTTCAACACTCAGACACCTTTTTATGCTTTAATGACGTTTGACTGACAGATCGACTCGTGGTAGCTCTCCCGTCCGCGGGAGGCCCTCTGGGTAGGTACCACCGCTTTGCCAGTTATTCTGCCGCCAAGCAGTAGTGCGCAAGCATTACTGTGTTCCGGTTTGAAGGGCATTGTAGCCAGCGAAATTACTGGGCATATGAGACTTAATATCTTACATCTCGGGGTAATGAGCGAAATGCAGTGCTACGTATGCTTTTTATGGCACTAAAAGTTCTGGGTGGCACTGTAATTGTTATGGGCAGGGGTGGCGCATACCATCAGGTGGACAACTTGCTCGTATCATCACTCAGTCCCATAAAAAAAAGAGCAGCGACGGCTCCTTTGTACGGCAAACAATGTGACATCTTTGTCCAAACACAAAAACCAAAACCAAATTCTTTTTTATAGTTGTCTTCATATCGAAGTACCGCAACAGATGCGTCATTAAGCGACTACTCTGAAAGGCTTTTCAGTGTAAACGTCGCTCTATATGATAATCAGTGCAGTGAACAGTCTCTAGAAGACAGTAATGCTGTATGGAACACGCCCGGGGGAGTATTTTATAGATTGCCACCGCTTTGCCAGTTATTCAGCCGCCAAGCGGTAGTGCGCAAGCATTACTGTGTTCCGGCTTGAAGGGCATTGTAGCCAGCGAAATTACTGGGCATTATGAGACTCAACAGCTAATTGTCTCAGAGTGACGAGCGCAGTACAGCGCCGCGCAGGATTTTGCAAAACAAAGTTATGGGTGGTGCTGTTATTGTTATGGGCTGGCGTATTGCTTACCATCAGGCAAACGACCAGCTCGTCTCGTCATTAAGTCACACAAAAAAAAAAAGGTTGCATTCATGAAATGAGAGCTGACTGGATTGGTTTTAAGCAATGTTGGAATTATTTTTAAGTGCAAAATTCTACATACCTGGAAACGCAATCTTTTGAGTCTGACAGCCATCATTGGTTGCAAGTGCGATTCCCGCTACAGGACTAATGCTTGTGCACAGAAAAAATGGCGCATATATCTGTCTTGTGGTTGTAGGATCGTAGTCCTCGTAGTTCTTGGTTCTTTAGATACACATAATCTAAATAATCCAGAATCTAAATAATTGTACGTGATCGGTAGGTACCTATTTATTTAGAAATCATCTGTAGTGGTAGGTGGTAATCATCTGCAAGAATCCGCCTTGAGAAGTTCACACCTTTGCCGCCAAGCAGTAGTGTGCAAACATACGTTGTTTAAAGAGTACTGTTTCAAGTGAAATCTCTGGGCATGTCTCAGGGTGACCAGCGCAGTGCAGAACCACTCAAAACCAAGATCCTCAGAGGTGCTGCTACAGTTATGGGGTGTAGCTTACCATCAGGCGAACGACTTGCTTGTCTCTTCTTTTCTTTTCTTCTTTTGTCATTCTTATCAAAAAACATGAATACAGCACTTCAGCCTCTCTGCTACTCGTATCTTTTCCACTTCACTATATTGTCCCAGTCCTGACAAATAATCGAAATTCATTTCGCTAGTGGGTTTCCTAAGGAGTCGGCAAAGCGTAAAATTGGGATACAAACATGCTCACGTCTCTTTTGTTCCCGGCGGTATTATATCTTAAACCGTTGCTTTTACTTCCCCTTTTAGGAAATTCTTTCGCGTCTCTGATTTTAGGAAAAAGTGATATTTTATTGTGATATGTTGGAAGTAGTTTAGGACGGCTGAAAATACAAGGACGTACCTTTGTGTACGATTGTCTGGAAGAGATCGCTGGTAAGTGATAAAACCGCTAATGTATCACTAGCGATCCGCCTCGACTTTGCACGGAAGAAAAGGAAGGTTTGTATGCATGTATTAATATAATTAGCTGCACCCCGCGGTTTCACCCACGATAGCCCGGGATAAAAAGTAGCCTATGTAGGTAATTAATCCAGGACCTAAAGTACCTTAACGATTGTTGAAGGAAGGTTGTCTGGAAGAGATCGCTTTAAGCAATAAGACCGCCCATTGTTACACCACTGTAAACATTTGACTTGCACTTTATCTCTATTTTTAAGGTGAATAATAAAGTGTTTATCTATCTATCTATCTATCTAAAGGACCGACAGTACCTATACCAAATTTCATCAATATCCGTTCAGTAGTTTTTGCGTGAAATAGTTACAAACATACATCCATACATTCTTACAAACTTTCGCGTTTATAATATTAATAGTATAGTAAAGATTATTGTGCAAACTATAGTTCCTTTTCTAAATGCGTTAAAATTAGCCCTAAATTTCAAAAACATCAAATCAATAAGTAATATTAAGCAGGCACGTAAATATTAATAAAAATACCCAATAAATACTAAAACTGTGGCATATAACAGAAGCTGGCACAGGCTGTAAAAAAACTATGCAGACCTTGTACAGCATTGATAACAACTGGCATACTTAGTGTTGTGTAATGTTTTTTTTGTAATGTATTTTTGTTTGTAATTTTTTTTTTGTGCGCAAATTGTGAATTTATAAAATGTACGATACCTATATTCTATATTGTCATAAATGCAGGAGTACTTTTTAATTATTTTTTTTATTACTTGTAGGCAAGCATTTGACCGCAGTCTCACCTGATGGAAAGTTACGACACGGTCGAAGATGGATCATGCTTGCCTAGATACCGACTCACTCGAGACTTGAAGACACCCAGATTATTATTTTATTATATTTTTGTAAGAAATTTCCCCTTATCTTCGCCCAGAATCTTATTAACTGAGTTAAGTTCTGTACATCAAACCGCGTAAATAAATAACTGGATTCCACACGTAACTCCGTCATTAGCTATTACCGTTTACCCCCGAAGGCAATCGCTTTACATCGTTGCAGACGTAATTACTTCAGAGCATCAGCCCTCTAGACGCTGGAATTGGAGACAGTAGAATTGGAGAGTTAAATTTGTTGAGGCTGCTACTGTAGTTGTAAGTGCGAACCGTATCGATAAAAAACATCATCATAAAATGTATGAGCCTATATCAGTCTACTGCTTGAAATAGGCCTCTCTCATAGCAAGCTACTGAGCCCGATCTTTGACAAAAAATTATATACGAAGAATTGAAATACTCAAATACTCATTTATTCATGAACTGGGTTTACAAGTCAACCATGAAGTCTAGGAAGTAATTTGAGTGGTAGGTGTATACCAGCATACATACACACGACACAATGAAATATACATTAATAAATAAGTTAGAAAAAAATCTAAATTTAATATGAATATTCAAAATAAAATAATAAAATAAAATTGTTAAAGTCTTCTATTAACAACAAAAATAAACAACGATTCTCCTTTTGGTTAGCATTTCTTTGCTTCGTGTGTTAGATCAAAATGTTGAAGTGAGTTCATTATCGCGATTCTGGAAGCCTCGCCAAGATATATAACTTGCTGACAATCTGTAAATATTTTTAATCGTGTATAAAGCGGTTGCACCAACGTCTACAATAATAATTGCATTTACGGCCAACCACATTTTTAAGGTTAGTGTGATATATAAAAAAATAAAAATATATTGTGGGTTCGAGTCCCAGCCGGTGGTCGAATTTTTTCTTCCCGAAAAACCTTGTTTGAGTTTTTCGCTTGGCATTCGTTAATGCTTAAAAATATATTAAGAATTAATATGGGTTCGCGTCATCACAGAGCAAGTATTCAATTGCAACATTGATCTTGCTCGTTGAGAAAAAGGTTCACTCCACTCTCAATAGATGGCGTACACGTCACCCTTAAGACGGTAACATAACGGAAGAAGAAATTCGACACTCGAGTTGGTGCCCACCGTAGCTCAATTGGTAGAGCGTCCCGCGCTGAGGGAACATTGGGTTGTGGGTTCGAGTCCCAGCCGGTGGTCGAATTTTTTCTTCCCGAAAAACCTTGTTTGAGTTTTTCGCTTGGCATTCGTTAATGCTTAAAAATATATTAAGAATGAATAAAAATATACTCAAATTATAGGATAATTTGAGGCATTACGCCTTACTAAATAACCCTGTCTTTATGTTTCGTATAGTCTTTCGTATTGAGCTTCGTAACTGTGTTGTATTACATTGCGTGGCAATGGCAAACGTGTGTGAAGATGCCGCGAGAGACTACTCATCTGTGTTTGATAGCTCTCATTTATTTCATAATTACTTTACCTTACAAAATATAAGCTCTGCTATCATTCGCACCGTTTATTAAAATTATTTTGTTCACTAAAATTAGGTCAGAATTTCTATTAGAGAAGGTTATTGAAAAGTTTATCTTATATCCTCTGTGAAATAAATGTAGACAATTTTGTCGTTGGCCATATCAAAGGCATGGTTTCGTTAAGCGTACACCATTATGTTGCCACTGTTGGAAGAGAAACCTACCTTCAGAGAGAGTATGGGTCATTATCCACCACGCAGACCAAGTACGGCTTGGTGGTTGTCACATGTCTTTAAATATTGTGATTCTTGGACATTCGGTTTCCTCACGATGTTGGTACATAACTTTATGAAAGTCAACCGAGCGGGGAGTGGATCTCTAGTCACATGAGTTCCCACTGAGCCAGACTCCCTCTGAGCTCGCCCGCAGAAGACACGTAGCTAAGTATCACAATCGCGCGTTTTAGCGATTGCTACTTTGAGCAGCCGCGATGGGCATTTTTTACAATTGCGGTACACAATCGTGCGGTGCGGTGCTGAATTCAATAGCGATGTCAAAGTCGCTGCCACTGGCGTTCGATACTGTACACAGTGAAGCGTGCATTGGCTGCATCTAGCTTCCCAAATGTGATCGAATCGTGGATCACGGTGGTTGCTAAACCTAGCATGCTAGCTTAGCTAGCTAGCGTAGCTAGGGCCTAAGGGCGGTGACTAGAGTTGGAAGGAGATCAAGATTTAGGTTCTTTGACTCACTTAGCCCTCAAAATTGGTTAATTTACAAAAAACTTGTTGTTCTTTCGCTCAGCTTTTTGTGACGACGCACATCTTTTCTAGTTCACTCATTTATTATTAAAATTTGTCTTATATCTTTATTACTTTCAACTTGGAAATTTAAATTTTAAAATGAAAAGTAGACTGCTTGTTGCATAAATAATGTAGAAAATATTATCTAAAGAGCGCTGAAAATATATTTTTAAAATAAAAGCAGTGAACTAGACCCACATCTAATTTCGTGTAGCGCTGGTTTGCTAGAGGTATTAAGATAAAAGCGAAAAGCGATATGAACCCAAATTCAATGGGTAAAGCTCTAGAAGTCAAATAGTATAAGGAAAGTTCAATAGCAGTTGAAAATATCTAGGTGCAGATCAAAACGAACCAAAATTTTAAATTCTAAATAGCACTTCGTCCAGCTTCTATCATTCTAAAATAAATAACATTTTAAAATAAAGAGTTATTGTGGCGTCTTCATCATTATCATCATCATCATCACGAGATTTCATCATCGTAGAACGAATCACCAACCGTAAGTACTCCGTCAGTTTATGTCGCAAGCCGTGTCATCATTCTGTCCTCTTCCATCAATCATCCAAAGGTTGACTGGAAGAAATCGCTTTTAGCGATAAGGCCAACCATTGTAGCACATCATACAAAACTGATTTTCTTTTTTTTTTTTCTATTTTGTATTTGCACGCTATAAAAACTAATTTACTCAATCAATCATTCGACTGAACTTGTAGTCAACATCAATAAAAACCTTGTTCCTGTAATATTTATTGCGACATGGCGTTAGAATGTATAGTTCTTCTTCTTCTTCGACTGTGTCCTAAGACAACAATCCGGACCAACAACATTAACATGCCCTCCGAAGCACGGTATATAGCGCACAGATGTAAATAATTCCACAAAAACGGTTACCCATCTAAGTTGTGACAGCTATTTATACCATTTTTTTCTTCTTCATTATTTTTTTTTCGATATAAGTTGTACCATTTTATTAATTTTGCGTAAATAACCACCCGTAAATAGTTCACCACGCTTTTTAGGCATTTCTGCTATTCAGTGAATTGTTATGGGCAGGCGTGGCTACCATCAGGCGAACGACTTGCTCGTCTCATCACTTCACACACACACAGTACTTTAAAAAAGAAAAATCAAGTTAATAATGGTTGAACTTTGTATGAAAAACGTACCGCCTTAACCTAGAACTACTCGACGAGCGCTACTGTACTGTATATTTACTTATTATTATTATCGATAAAAAAAAAATCAAAGTAAATAGTGACCATCATAACATAAACACTAGAAATAAGGATAGGATTGTTGTACCTAGGTATAGACTGACTAAAACGAATAAGTCCTTTATGGGCAACTGCGTACGTTTTTATAATAAAATTCCAAAGTGTATAACGGAGCTCACAGAAAGTAAATTCAAATTACGCGTTAAGAATGTTCTAATGAGAAAAGCATACTACACTGTTCGTAATTACATAGAAGACAAAGATGCTTGGAACATTCCACTTCTGCAAAGTAACCAACTGGTACATAAGAAACATAACATTGTAAAACCCCAAAAAATTGTAACAAAATCTCTAAAAAAAAACGCCCCTTAGTTTCTTGCCGTATCTTCTGAGTAGTGGTTCTTTTTCCGATTCGGTGGTAGAGTCATTGTGATAATTTGACGTTCATAAGTGCGTCTGTGATGCCAAAATGATTAAAGAGATTTTGATTTTTTGATATGTAAAGCCAAAGTTTCTCGCTTCCGCTCGCAGTGTGCCCTTTCAGATGTTTCGAACAGTAGCAAGCTGCAGTACGCAACTTCATAATTACCCATTTCCCATTTCGCCGCGGGCCGCCGGCTTTACTGCGCGCCTTAATTAACTGCACTGTGCTGTTTTACCAGGGGGTAACAAAACAACACTGTTGACACGTATGATGTGCCGATGTAGGGCTTAAAGGCGTTATAACCCATATCTAGGACGGTCAGCAAATTTCTAGTTTAAACGCTTTGGGAGATATGAGTGCCCATTGTGATATGTACTTATATTTAGATTTATTGTAATTTAAGTGTTTTAGAGAGCGAGTGTGGCTCAGTGGGAGCACGTGCGACTTTCGATCCGACGCACCCGAGTTCGAATTCTACTGGCCGCACCACTGACTTTCTTAAGTTATGTGCGGATTTAATACTCGCTCTAAAAACGGTGAACGAAAACATCGTGAAGAAACCGGCAAGTCCAAGAATTTATCACAAACAAATTCAAAGTCATGTGACATCCACCAACCCGCACTGGGCCAGGGTTGCGCCCATACTATAATAATAAATAATAATAAATAACGCCCAACGATCACTTACATAGATCCTGACCCCTAACTAGGATTCCCTGTATCTAGGGAACCAGGAGCTATGAGGACCATGGTCCCTTGACACCCAGACACGAAACAAATGCTTGCGCTTTTTTTTCTGTGCACAAACATTTGTCCCGTCGCGGGAATTGAACCCGCAACCTCAGTGGTATATGAGATAAAAGCCAACTTGCCCAACCACTACACCACAGAGGCTGTCAATAATTTTTCTATGAGGGAAGGCCCGTGTCCCAGCAGTGGGAACGTGATGGGCTGATGACGAAGATTTTTAATGATTATTCTAACCTTAAAATAAAGAGTTCAATTATCAAACAATCTCATATATGGTTAAATACTACATCTTGAACATGATACACTTTTAAATGACTTTGTAATATTTAATTAAGTGCCTACATAGATTTCAATAGTTGATAGTCTTCCTAAAACCTAATAAATAAATAAATAAATGATTAATTAATTCTATCCTACTACCTGAATATAAATCTCGAATATAAATGCATAAGTTTGTAAGGATGGATAAAGGGATGGATGGATGTTTGTTACTTAATCCCGCACAAAATGATAAACGGATTTTATTGAAATTTGGTATGTACTTGAGGTTCTGGAAAAAGACATAGATTTGAACATAGAAGCCGTCGTGTCTTCTATATTCATGTGTAGGATACTTTTTCCCGGAAAACCTCGAGCGAAACCGCGAGGAGCAACTAGTAAAATCCTAATAATCATAAGCCTAATAATATTATAAGTGCGAAAGTTTGTGTATGTGATGTTTGTTACCACATATCACCGTAACTACTGAACCGATTTTGATGAAATTTGGAGTGTATGTAGGTAGATAGTTTAAGTACTGAATTCACAAATAGGCTAATTTTTGAAAATCAAGCCCTAAGAGGTTAAAGAGGGTACTAAAAATTTCCATGGAATTTTTTTATTCCTAGGATCGATTCACTCAAAACTCGGTTTTGGTCAGTCGTATTTTTTGTTTTTACTATACTACCCCTAGAGGGTGTGCAATAGAGTTCTTAACTTTGTATGAAATATTTTATTCCATGGTTCGAAAAACATAGAGAGTTTAGACGTGAATGGTGTAATAGTGCAGCACGCCGTTGTTCCCATAATCGATGATGAGGCATGCCTGTTTAGGGTAATTTCGTTTATGTGATACGGCAACCAATGTTTGGCATGGGAAATATGAGAACAAGTTGTCGAACACGTGGTAAACAATTGAAGCGAGAATGCACTACAGAATCATGATAGATTCGGAAATAATTATAACACTTGCGACACATTAATCTCCACGCGAGCGAAGCCGCTGGGTGCAGCTAGTTATACATACAGTCTTTGCAATAGAATTCGATATTTTTCCGAGATGTATGTATATGATAAAAAAAGATTTATGTTGAAAAATATTTTATTCAAGACAAGCTGTTAAAAAATTCGTATCGTATCGTTCGTTTAACACCGGGTACTAAGCGTGTTCACCATTCCACGACTCAGTGTTTCCACCATGATACCTCAAACCTTTCCAAAAATATATAGATAACTTGTAAGAGGTACTAAGCAGTGACATATTTGACAAATCCTGACAAAGACGGTACGGGCGGGACAACAATGGCAAAGTCTATGGAAGTTCTGTACTCAGCAATGAGGCATTGTCACAGGCTAAACATAGTATAGCACACCTTCGCTATCTCGTAATATAATTTCCAGCTGTACCAGAGATAGTGATTGACAGCCTCTGTGGTGTAGTGGTTGGGCAGGTTGGCTCAAATCTCATACACCACTGAGGTTGCAGGTTCGATTCCCGCGACGGGACAAATGTTTGTGCACAGAAAAAAAGCGCAAGCATTTGTTTCGTGTCTGGGTATTGTGGGACCATGGTCCTCATAGTTCCTGGTTCCATAGATACAGGGAATCTTAGTTAGGGGCCAGAATCTATGTATGTGAGCGTCGGGCGTTATTATTATTATACGTATAGGTACATAATAATACACACACATTTTTACAGACCTCTGTACGCTACAAAGTAATATCTCGCTAATGAAAATACAAACGTCAAATCTTTTTCAATTTACAAACCTTTATTAAACCACAGTACTGCGTTCAGGTCAATTATTTTGTAGTTCAAGGCACATTGTAGGCGTCTTGCTTTAATTAATTGTACCAGATTGAAATATACGACGGAGTCAGCAGGCGCCGGGCTACAACTAATTTTGTTCTTACATATAACTATAGATACCTTTGTATTATACGTTTGTTTGTACAAAGGCATGTGTTAATTGAGAAATTAGTCTTTGCTGATGTGAGCTCTTGGAACTTTAATGCAAAGACGTTATTTGAGTACTTGCTTATGTTTCCGTCCATGCGACTTGGTCTGAGGTTACCATTTCTCGTCAGGTTTTTATATACCTAAATAGGTATTATATAAATCTACACTCGACAATAATGTAGCCGAAGATGGAACATGTAGAAAGCAGATGTAGAAGATATATTTTGACTCTGGCATTGAAGATACACAAGTATAGTACATAAAAAATAACAACTAAGTATGTTTTTACCCCTTAATAGATCTATGTTTGGCCACTATCTCGCCTGATGTGAAGCGATGATGTGGCCTAAGATGTAGCACATAGATCTAGAGAGAGACGGCAGTTGAGCGGCTGCTCAACTACTGTTTGTAATTATAATTTCATTCCATAACATTATTTCTTTGCACCAATGAGATTAAACGTGAAAAAAATTAAGTCTCAGAATACCAAACAAGCGCAACTTTAGTAATAGCATGTCATGTCAACCGAGGACGTGCCCCATGACAAATCTGATAACTCCAGAGTACTTTCGCAGACTAGACTTGCCACATAAATTACACTCGAAATAAAAAGGGCCTTGTATCGCTAACAAGTTGAAACAGCCGAGGCCAAAACTTTAATTTAGGCACGATATTTGCGAACGGAAACGGAAACTCCCCCCTCTCCCCTATTCTCCCCGGACTGTCAACTGCAAAGAGCTTTCGTGTAAGGAAATTTAAGACCGGTCACGCGGGGACTAGTCTAGGGGTGTACTAGGGTTGTATAGTATGGGTTGGAGGGTTGCACGAGGATGTATAAAGTCTGCATTTAGCCTACGGGTGTCTGTACGGTCTTGGCAAATTTGATTGCGCTTTGTGTGCGTGAGGCGCGCTTGTGTTATGTTGTCAGACGGTGCAGATGTCTGGAGGATTTTTATGTATTCTACAGATAAATAGTACTATTATATATTCTGTGCTATTATCAAGATATTACGTTTAGACATCCCAAAGCAAAGTACTGTGCAGTATTACTGGTTTAATTATTTACTGAAGCACTCAGGGTGACGAGCGCAGTGCAGCGCCGCGCAGGATTTTGCCTAACAAAGTTCTGGGTGGTGCTGTTATTATTATGGGCTAGCGTATTGCTTACCATCAGGCAAACGACCTGCTTGTCTCGTCATTCAGTTACATTAAAAAACTTCAAATGCTACTAGTCATAAGAGAGTTTCAAAATGATATTGGTGATGTTGGTGTAAAAACATAAAGAGCAGATTTCGAAAACGTAACGTTTCATGTTACGTTACGTCTAATAAAACTTACACATTGCCGATTACCGCAGGGATTTCCGTTGAGTTGCCTTATTTACCGCGACTGTTCGTTTCTTGGAATGGCATATCCATTCCAACTTAGTCCCTAACCAAGAGTTAGGACAAACACGCTACGTTCACGTCAAACTGTCTCGGTTTTGAGATTCCAGGTTTTAAATTAGCGCAGACTAGTCGGAAAACAAGAAGGAAACCGGCCTTAATCTGTTTCAGTCACGGCATGCAAGTTGAATTGTAATGCTGCGGTGGCCTTTCAACAGTTTATATACGAGTTTCTTTAGGGCCGCTTGTATAGAACGAGGAAAACTGGATGACTTGGTGATAAGGATTGTCAATTGTTTTCGAAGCACTTGCAGATATACTAGAGGTTGTTCTTTTTTGCAAAAAGTTAGGAGGATTTTGTGTACCCTCAATTGTTTAAATTAGTT
The DNA here is from genome assembly GCA_951640565.1 of Petrophora chlorosata. Classification (NCBI taxonomy): domain Eukaryota; kingdom Metazoa; phylum Arthropoda; class Insecta; order Lepidoptera; family Geometridae; genus Petrophora; species Petrophora chlorosata. Next base: position 4,771,952 of record OX621199.1, on the reverse strand, counting down.
TCTTTGTGGCCAAACGATGCACGAACAAAATTAAACATCTCTCTTGGTAAATACTCGATAGTCGATTATTTTTAGGGCTCTTGCTGTAACTGTATGGGTTTGTAGACTTACTATTTGATTGGCTATCTAAGGTACGTAAACTACGTAAGCTAGCGAATCCTAGGTGAGAATTTCATTTTATTACCTACCTAACTAACATTGGCACGAGTATATGGGGGCGAGTGAAATCAACGAGTGGAATGGTATTAAATATTACTTGTTAGGAACCCAAAGGGTAACTTGGCTAAAACTTCACACCTTGCAGTACGTAGGTACAATCGTTCAGTTAATTACGGCTCTTCGGCACGAAGGTCCACGCATCGGAGGGTTATGGCCAATTATAAAGTTTGCACTTCCACCACCAACTTATCCTGAGCTCCCCACCCGCCCTCTCAACTTCGAACTTGTTTCACCGCAGAGGAACGAGCAAAAATGCGGGAGATCTATGAAACCTGGACGGCAACTCGTGTTTGCACTTAGGTGAAAACCAGATCTGAAACTTTGTCGTGAACAGTGTCCGGTTCTCTGAGGGGTTAGTTTTGTAATTGGTGTGAATTTGTGCATGGGATGGGTTGTTTTGTCCTACACGCTTTGTGTACAAAATTAGTGTGTATTTACACTGGAACGTCTGTTTTTAAGCACTTGCTTGTGTCTTTCTTACTAAAATCCCAGCATGTATAATATAATTAGATTAAAAATAATATTAGTTTTTTTGAATAAAACGTAAATTTTTGTTACCTTTTTTCATTATTAGATATGATACGGTCACTTACATGTGAACAATATTTAGCCTTCGTAATAATTAGAATGTAGCGTATGTTCTAGTTTAAAATATTTGTTTTCTTAAGTCGGTTAAAAATATAATATGCTAGATAAGTATAAAAATACTAGCTTTTCCCGCGACTTCCTCCGCGTGGATGATAGAGGAAGCTTCTCTATCTTGTCGTTGAACTATCTAGATTTTGAAATTTTTTGACAAACATTTTTTTTTCTTCAGTAAAAAATATTTATTTTTTAATAATAAGTATCCTTTGTTACTACTAATACCTTCAAAAATATGTGTACAAAGTTTCATGATGATCGGTTAAGTAGTTTTTGCGTGAAAATGTAACAAACAAACTTACATTCACATTCATAATATTAGTAGGGATGATAATCAATGTTTTTATTTATAAATACGTCACGTCGGTTAATCGTTAACTGCCGTTGACATATTTCTCGTTAGCGTATCGAGTTCGTTATTAGCGTATTTGCCGTTAATGTAATCTGTTTATTTTGTCCTCGTGCCGACGCGACGTAACGTAATTATCGGCCGCGTCTGATACTTGATCAAATTAATAGAGAGCTTTGTTGTACCTAATAATAATGTTTGTATATAAATAGGTAGAGATAGATTTATTAGAGTAAAAATTTTATATTATATTCCGATGAAATAATAATTTTTAAACAATGTAATGGAATCAGGCGTGACGTTACGGAAATTCATCTCAAAACTGAACAGCAATGAAAATAGGTATGTAGTGTGTGTAAACTTTAAATAGTATGAAACAATATACAATATATGCCGTTAAGCAACCTAGTCGTGTTTCGGGATGATGTTCGGTTAACCATCGAGGAGACGGGTCTGAGCAGCCGCTCAACTGCCGACTCTCTCTAGATCTATGTGCCCCATCTTAGGCCACATCATCGCTTCACATCAGGCGAGATAGTGGTCAAACATAGATCTACTAGGAGTAAAAACAAAACAAGAGTGAGTCAAATTGCGTGTGAAAAATAATCTACTAAAAAAGCATACTATACAGTTAGTAATTACATAGAAGACAAAGATGCATGGAACATTCCGCTTCTGTCAAGTAGCTAACTGGCACATAAGAAACATAATATTTTCAAAAACAAACATAAAATATTAAAAGTTCGAAAAAAATGCCTCTCAGTTTCTTGCCGTATCTTCTGAGTAGTGGTTCTTTTTTCGATACGGTGGTACAGTCATTGTAATATTTGACGCTCATAAGTGCGTCTGTGATGCCAAAAATGAATAAGAACTTTTAAACTTTGAACTCTAAAAATATTTGTTTCATGCTATCAGCATGCATTATTATTTAATTTCAAAATTAATAGTTAAGTTATGAAATTGCAATAGATTTTTAATTTATGTAATTTTGGAATCATTGGATCGACATTTATCATAATATCATATCATTGATTGATTGATGTGATATTATGATATAAAAAATAATCATATTAAAAACATTGGATTGATATTTGTAATAATAGCCACTCTCCACCACACTCACCGTTTCTTCTTCTTTCCCTGTATTTTCACGTTTTGTTTTCACGGATCCAGATCACGTTGCACAAGATACCCGTCAGTATTATGTTGCTAGGAACTACACATTTGGTAAAGCTACCAAATTCCCAGCCTCCCCCAGGGATCGTTTGTACAGCAACGTGTTACCTAATATCATAAACCAGGCGGCGGGAGAGTTCAAACACATTATTATAATTAAAGTTTCGTAAGACAGAATTACTCAGACGTTGTTTAATTTAGACGAAAGCCAGTGAAAGTTACACGTGATACATCCAATATTATTATTAAAGTTTGAACGTTTAAACTTTTATAATTAATGCTAAATTGTACCAATTTACATGAAAAACATTTTCAAATATCAAACTTTTTTTGGGTTCCAGCCGGAGCAACACGACCACGGGGCAGGCCCCGCCGTAGGTGGCGCGACGACCTAGACGCCTACGACAAGGAATGGCCCTTAACAGCAATGGACAGAGGGTCATGGAAGGAAGAAAGGGAGGCCTTAAAAATAAAACTTTTTTTTAATGATTAAATGGGCTCACTTTTGACAACAACTCACCTGATGGTAAGCATAGTTGCGGTCTAAGGTGGAGCACGTTTGCCCATGAGGTGCCTATTCACTCTTGTCTTAAAAAGACCCAGGTTGTAATTGGAAGGAAATAAGTATTCTGGTAAAGAATTCCACTCCTTAGCAGTACGTACAATGAAAGAGTCAGCGAAGCGCTTTGTGCGGACTTTTATTCTGAAGTAGACATGAAAATCGTTATAGGTAAGTATACACATTACCAAAAAAAAATCACCGACTACAATGAACATAAGAAACGATGACCTCCATAGGGACCTGAAAGTGGACCTCGTTAATATTGTAATTAAAAAGTTTGCCGAAGCTCAGGAACGTAGACTTCACCATCACGTGAACGTCGAGGCTATCCAGCTCCTCGACAACACAGTCCTAGTGAGAAGACTAAAAAGGACAAAACCTTTTGAATACAGTGACAGTGTGTCATAGAGTTAGAGCTACCCGTAAAGAACACAAGAACATAGTGTCTTCGAGACAATAAGAAAAGTGTTGATGGACATATTCTTAGTTTTACTCTACTAAGCAGTTTAAGTTAAATTCAAATTACTTATTAGTCTTATTAGGCTGGATTGTAATGTTTATGCAGTGTCTTTTTGGGACACAAAGTAAAAATACAAAATAAAATCTTCAATGTATCTTCGAAGCCCAAGGTTAAACATCAATGAAATTTATATGGGACCACCTCGTAGCTATACTGAGCTGAACGACTGAACTGAAATTATTTTTTAAATCGGTTAACAGTTGGCGGAGAAATCGGTGAACATAAACAAAATTTAAAAAAAAGTATACCTAAAATAAGAAATAGTATAAGAAAGATCCCAAGAAAAGTATTTTTATGCAACTTTGTGCCGAGACGAGCAAGCTGTACACCTGACGGTAAGCAACACGCCTGCCCATAACAGTGACAGCACCCAGACCACCAAAACCATCCGCAGCGCTGTTCTACGCTCGTCAGATAGACCGAGGACTCTGATAACAATTGAATGTCGATGTCAGTTTTACGTCCTTAAACCGAATACCTATTTTCAAGCCAAATAACAATATTAATTTACTTACTCTCGTGTTTCCCGATAAGCCTAATAACATTTGAAAAGCCGCTATCAGCAAACAATACAGAATATTAATATCGAATATCTATAACTGCTCGTATTAAAATCGGGGACGGAACTGAGTCTGTAATACAATGTACATCAGACAAAGGAGCGGGAGTAACTTTATTAATATTAGCATTATTAACCTTCGTCAAGATGGTAGACAATACACCACTATCCCGAAGTAGTTGTACAATGAAAATTAATGTTTATTGCGTAAGGTGTTGTACACACCGCGCTACAAGTTCCGCAACTTGTCGCGCGATGTAATTTGAAAGCCTTTGCGATGTGGTTGAACTTTTTGCCTCGTTGGATACGGAGGGTAGCTTAGATTGCCTCAACCGGACATAATATCTTTGCTAACCATTTATTTTCTTGTGCCCTGAGAGTTTTGTGACTATGGTTTTTTTAGACACAAGGAACCTGTAGCCAGCGAAATTATTGGACAAATGAGACCAAATGGACTTGGTATCTGTTGTCTCTGAATGATGAGCGCAATGCAGTGCTCTACACACTACACTGTGCTTTTTATGGTATTAAAAGTTCTGGGTGACACTGCAATTGTTATAGGCAGACGTGGTGTTTACAATCAAGCGAACGACTTGCTCGTCTCATCACTCAGTTCTATAAAAAAAAACCTCAGATAGAAGAATCGTAGCTCCGAATCAACAGTTTAAAAAAACTTATATAGAATATTTGGACTTGGAGCAGGTAAGATGCGACAACACATATTGTGTAACGAAGCTTTCGTGGAACAAAGTTTAGCCTCGTGTGTGCAAGACCTAAAGTTCCAAACATGTACCCTGATATGTTCACCATATACCTTACATAACATGTCCGTTCTACAAAGGCTTTCCTAGATAATTTGAGAAGATATCCTGGAGCACAGACATTACTCGCGTAAGATCCTACAAGGTTATATAATATCTTACTTTATACGTTCTTACACGTGTATGTTGTCTAAATTATTATATTATGGTAGACACCTATATAATTAAAAATAATACAATATAAGATATACGCTGATGTCCATTGAACGAGCTTCAGAAGTTCATAAATCAAAAAAAAGATCACGTGACCAATCATAAATTTGTTTTGGGTTGAAACCATTGCACAAAAATATTTTAAAACAAAATCTAGGTTTTATTCAAAATAAACTACAAGTTTTTAACTCGTAACTACAGCCTGACCACATTCACGTAGCACGTACACGTAGCATATAGAACGTAACTTCACGTTACGTATAGACCACGGAGTCCGTACTACAGCTGAGAACGCACCATAACTCGACCGGCATTTAGTGTTACTGCTTTAGAGCAGAGCAAAACACGCGTGCTCTACGTCTGCAACTAAATGCGGTAGCAGACGGGACACTTGATGCTGCAGAATATTGACTGAATATTGGCTGAACGACATTATTTTTTTTATCAAACTTACAGTATCCATTGGTTTCATTCTTGGGAATAAAGATTGTCAATTTACATGTTGCTCATATTAATTGTGAAGATGCTACCACCTGCATCAACCGTGTATCGAATTATATGTAAGTATTTTTTTTTATGTAACTGACTGACGAGACGAGCTGTCGTTTGCCTGATGATAAGCAATACGCCAGCTCATAACAATAACAGCACCACCCAGACCTTTTTTTTTTTGCAAAATCCTGCGCGGCGCTGCACTGCGCTCGTCTCCCTGAGAAAATTAGCTGTTGAGTCTCATAATGCCCAGTAATTTCGCTGGCTACAATGCCCTTTAAACCGGAACACAGAAATGCTTGCGCACTACTGTTGCTGGCGGCTGAATAACTAGCAAAGCGGTGGTACCCATCCAGATGGCCTCCTGCATACGAGAAACCTACCACCATTTACTGGTGGTAGGTTTCTCGTATGCGAGAGGCCACAACACATGAAACATTTTTACAGGTAGCGCAAAGCAAGCTCCACGTACCAGTTAGTCCTATCGCCACCAATTGTAACAAATGGTTCCTTGATTAAATTTATCTGCAATAGTGTTGTAGTGTTCAAAATTTTTTTTTTTATGGTATTGAGTAATGAGACGAGTAAGTTGTTCGACTTATGTAACATAAAAACTGTAACTTACCATTTAACTGTAACTTACAGTTAGTAACACTTGAAGAGGCGTAGCTTCTGAGTCTTAACTGGAATTTTATAATGACTTATTAATTCAAAAAAGTCAGTTTGCATTGTACTCGTACATGACTAAAAGACATTATTTATTACTATCCACTATAAAGTGACAAATAGTATCCCGTCTGCAAAAGCCCGTACAAATAAATGGAACATGGCGGGCCGCTTGGCTTACGTTTGATGTAATGTTGGTTCGAATCAATTCATTGCTGCCTCGCGTCGATTTATGTGCAGTGCGTTTGTAGTGTTCTAACTACAATTACAGTTGCACAAAATCAATGTGTAATACATTTTTACCTCTGAAAATAAATGTAGCCGAAAAATTTGTGAACCTAGCCAAACGTAACTAAAATAAAGTTAGGGTTTCTGAAAGATAACATTCCTTGCCGATAAGACTGACTGTATGAACGAATATAACATATTGCCCAGAGATTTTAAAAAGGTTTGTAATCACAGAAAATAAATTTCACCCTAAAAATAAAACGCAGTTAAACTAAACATAAGTAAGGTTCGTGCTATTTAAACGTTCTACTCAAAAACACGAAGTTAAAAAATCTTGTTAAACGTTAAGACTTCGTATGAAAACCAAGTTTTCCTCATTTCTTTCGACTAGATTACGTCCTTAAACTAAGTAAAAGGCAAGTAAAAACCATAGGTTTGCTACTAAGGATTCGGCACCATATTTATGTTCCCTTAATAATCGCCTACGAACCTCCCACCGCAATGTGATAGAGCTTTTAAGGTCCTTTACTTAAGAGTCTTTGAAATTTAATATTCTTGACAACGCCTAGTTTCGGTTTTCACTTCGTTAGTTTCCGAGCTTGCTTTAAGGTGAAATAAAGATATTTTTAAGGGGCTTACCCCATGGCACCCTATTACGTTATCACCCACTAAGTTAACGGATCTGTTAGGAGAGAGCCAATGGTCTTAAATAGGAGATGTAGCTACTTTTTTCCTAATACCCCCCTTAAATGTATGGGAATGATCGGGACCTATTTCTCCCACCAATAGGTAATCCTATTATTATTAGAAATCTGAAGGTATGAACATCTAAAGTAACTTCTTCGCGGACAGAGTTGCAGATATCGGCGAGTTTAACAATAAATAGCGCTTCACAATATTTAAAATCAAGTGGGGGCCACTGGGAATAACCTTTTTAGAGTTGGTGAGTCGAGGAATTTTATTTTCCTACAAACATTTTCACCAGTGAGTGGGACGATCAGTAAAACTAGGTTTTTTTGTAAAGACTAACTGGGTCTCGTGGTTTCAACCACGGTTTCCCGGGATAAACAGTAGCCTGTGTTAATTCAGGGCACAAGCTATCTCCATTCCAAATTTCACACAAATCCGTTGAGCTGTTACAGAAGTAACAAACACACTTACATACAAACTTTCGATTTATAACGAGCGAATGCCTTTATTACTGAATACAAACTACTTTCTACTTACTAAAACTAAACTAACTACATACAAGGAGAAGCAATGGGACAACCCATAGACCATTAAAGGCCTATAGATAGCTCAAATGCTCCAACCCACTACCAGTTAGCAGCTTTACAAGATGCTGGTAGTATAATGAATAAATATGTGATGCCAATATTATACCGTAAAAGGTCAAGCATACCTAATTAAAAACTATTAGCACTTCTGACATTTTGTTTTCTATACATTTTGATTTGAACCAAAAACAGAACTACATTAATTAATTAACAGGGTATTTAGCAAGATTTTTAAATTTCGAACGCATGACGCTTGTCTTTCTATATAGGCATCAATTTTAAGTTGGTCCAAGACCAGTCATCTTACTGGCGTATAGACCATAAAGACTAAAACACTGATTTATGCACACAAGTAGTGTGCATAAATCAGTGTTTTGGTCTTTTTGGTAGAATTATTTACAAAGTGGTGATATTTTCAGATAAGCTCTTGCGCTATATCTTTATCACAAAAATAGAATCAGCTCACAAAAATAATATCTACTTACAATGAAATATATTTAAAAGGTCTGTATGTATGTCTAGTCTGCCTGTTTTCATAAAATACTAAGTAATAAAAGAAGGTGACTCCTCATAGAACCTGGTTCTTACATTATGACAAACAGTCTCTTTTTTAAAGGAATCTCAAAGCAAACTTGTCTAAATTAATTCTTAGTTAGCGTCATCGTAGCAATTTCGTAGCTTGCTACGATGACGCGCTATGGAGCTACGGCGTAGCCTTAAGGCGTTGTTACACTGTTACGAGATTAGTGAAGACGTGGCATCTTGACCATGATCGGATCGAGGACTACATTTGAAGGGGGTGGTGGCTGGTTCACAAGTCATACTGGTGAACGGGTGCTGCTTGTGGAGACTGGTCTGGTCTGGTCACTCTAACTGCTACTGTATCTATATACCTATTTATATATTATTCATATTTTCATATTACTGATACTATGACTTTGGGACATCTCAGTGGCACTTCTGATTTGACATTGTGCTATGTAAATCGTAGTTTATATCTCATTGTTTAGTGTTGTATTTTCAGATATATTCAAAGATTAAAAAAGAGATATTATCGCAGTTTCTTGGTGCTATCTTCTCTAGCGGGCGTATTTCCGAAGCACTGGTAGAATATTTAGTTTTCTTTGCTGGTAGAGTCAGTTTTCGAATATTTTTCTGTGCCTAGACTTCAATTTGAGTATGGGAAAGAAATGGGTAGACATGCTTACCTTTTTTCAAAGTCAAGATACTAGAAAGGAAAATTTTCTAAAATGAATAAGATATAATTTGATAGCTTAATTACATTTATATAAAACAATAGTTTTGTAACGGTTTGGGCTCTCAAAATCCTGCCCTTACCCCCTAGTCCTGAATACGACCACGATCTTGACCTATTTAAGGCCCAACACGTCGCGCCTAGTTAAGTGCGACACTAACGACGCAAAACTTGTTATATCTCACACGTGAGGTAAATGAATGAGCGCTTTACTTGATTTTATGTTTCACCATCTTGCGACGTGTTATGCTAACAAGTTGGCGAAACATAAAATGGCGGGAAAGTTGCAATCACCCAACCTACTTGTTAAGACCACCGACATAGCATTTTTTTTCAGCACCAACGATCACATACATAGATCCTGACCCTTAACTAGGATTCCCTGTATCTAGGGAACCAGGAACTATGTCCTATAGAGGATTTAGTGCCTACTTTAAGCATTCTTAACCAGCCTTTCATTATGAATCACCATAATGATCTAACATATGATACTAGCTAAATACTAATCACTGAGCATTCTGAGATTTAAGATTATGTGAGACTTATTTTCTCATGGTGACGAGCGTAGTGCAGTGCCGCAAAACTATTATAGGCAGGCGTGATGTTTATCATCGGATGAACGACCTGCTTTATCAACATCAGGCCATTACGTTCACGGGCCTTCTCTCATAGAGAGAGTATGGACGTTAATCCACCACGCTGGCCCAGAGTGAGTTGGTGGATGTTACATGACCTTGAACTTTATGATTCTTCGATGATACGATGGTTTTCTTCGCCGTTTTAGAGAGTCCCTTTTTATTTATTACTCGTTGTTAAAAAATATGATTTTTTACAGAAGGCGGTCCGGAACCACAGTAATTGCGGATCGGCCATTCGTGGCTGCAATTAGAGCTGGCAGTAAAACAAGTTGTAATTATACCTTTAATATATACTTGGCTTTTACCTACGCTTGGTTTGGGTTGAGTGTATTTCTGTACCTTTTTAAAGTGCTTACAATGTTTTGGTTATTGTGTGTACGAAAGGGTTTTAAAAGTATTTAAGTAATTTATAGGGAGACTGACAGACCTTTAAATGACTAATGGGACATATATTGGTAACCAAACACAGTCGTAGTTTTAATTATATCGTTTCGGTAAGAAGCAAAGGCTGTCATTTCTATGTCAATCAGTATTTTATGAAAAGCGAGGGGACTGCTCAACACTGTGGCCACCTGATTGTTTTATACCGTGGGCTTATTGAAAGGACATCTGGCCATCCGGCGGCACATCTGCGAAATCCGCTCGCATTTCACGTCTGGCTTGAACCTCTCATTCAATTAAACGCTTTACATTGACCGTTTATTGGAACGAAATTAATTTAATGCCGGTTAAATGTTGGCTGCTGGTGGTGACAAGCAATGCGATATACCATTTTTATTGTTATTCATTGGTTTTGAATAAAAGTGGAGTTCAGGTAATAGCAAGTTACGATGGAATCAATAATCAAGAGAAAAATGAAATTATGCTCGCTCTCATGAATCTCATATACATGGATATTAAACACGGAAAATTTAAGGTAGGCACACAACAGACTAAGTTTAACAAGAATGACATTTTATTAAAAAAAAAAACTTCAATGTATCTTCGAAGTTCAAGGTCAAATATCAATGAAATTTATATGGGACTACTTCGTAGCTACCCAACGCAAAAATAATTTTCCAAATCAGTTCATAAATGGCGGAGTTCTGGGGTAACAAACATTAAAAAATAGAAAAACAATCGAATAGAGACCCTCCTCCTTTTTTCGGAGTTGGTTAAAAATAAATAACAACAAAAGAAAACTTGCAAATAGTATAACTGTGTACCCCAAATCCTAATGGTAGTCACAAAATTTCTAGCGAACCATTTAAGAACACATTGCGAAAAAACATAGCAGGCTTACCTACAATGTGCTCAATTTGCTTTTAACAAAATTTCACAAACACAAAGCGGTATTCAGCACTGCGAACGACATCTCAATCTAATTTCTGAAGAGAACCAGACCGCCAAATTCGACCTTTTTCTTTCACAGTAACAGCCTAGACGTGTTTGTTTATTTCTCGTATAATTAGTAGGACTGGCACAGCTCTGCGACATAGTATAGTAAAAAGTGCCAGTAGGGAATCTTGCAATAAAAAATGTGGTGACAAGAGAGACTCTTTACTAAAAGTGAATACATATTATTATTGTTTTCTAAAATACACACTAAAAAATGTTATCGCACCAAAACGTATGTAGCTGGAATTTAATTTCTTCAGTGAGCTTTAGTTCTAGTATTGAGAAGATACAATAGCACCATAGGAAATGTCAATCCTTATTGTAACAATTTACTTTCCTCCATAAAGCAACTATATAGCCTTACAAAGTAATTCGTCAAACAAGTCCGACCAAATTATTTACGTTCGTGACAAAATCACAGAATATTTAATACAATACAATACAATACAATAACACGTTATTGCACACCAAATAAAATAAAAACACAATATTAGAAAAATGAGTCACAGAATACATAATAGATTTAATGTTCAACGGGCAGTCTTATAGCTTAGAGCGATTTATTCCAGACAACCAGATATACAAGACAAAGCCAATTTTCTTCAAAATAGGAAGACGATCTTCTGAATTGACTGTGCCATCAACCCAGAGTTCTGCGCACAGTTCGGTGGTTGGGTGGTGGAGTTCACGCCAGACCTAGCATTTACGAAGCGTGTAGGCAACCTTTTTTGTAGTTATACGATTTTTGTAGCATTACTAAATTTTCATTTTCGAACGTAACATTTTCATTCCAAGTTGCTTTTAGTTACGGCCACGATTGGAAAACGTTTTACGGTACAATTGCTCTAAAAACCATCAAGATTTTTGGCGATACCTCTTAAAAACCTTTGAGATGTAGGTTAGTTTTTACCGCACAGTATAATATAATAACATCTTCAGGACGATGTTGAGGCTGCCACGTTTCTGTAGTGCGTAAGTGGTGTTTACGCAATTTCGCACTGATGGCTAACACGCCATCATCCGAAAGGAAACTGCATCCCTGATCCACAGAGTGCGGGGCAGTACCAATAGCATCCTAATGACGCTAGGAGATAAATTCACCTCGTCTCGTTTGGCATGGTATACTCATACAAAGTACTAACATCGTATGATTTTCTGTACCTACCATTGGATATTTTTATGGTCTGAAATGAACCATTTTTAACCGACTTCAAAAAATGAGAAGGTTCATGAATGATGGAGTTCTGAGGTAACAAACATTAAAAAAACAATCGAATAGAGAACCTTCTCCTTTTTTAAAGTCAGTTAAAAACACAAACTTCAATAAAGCTTGACACTCCTTTCTTCAAACTAAAGTAAATCCTCGTGACCGATTTTTGAGATTTTATTAAATCATTTTTGTGCAAAGCATTTTTCACTGTTAGTAATAGTATTTGTAGTGTATCTATAGTCTAGCTAGACCTTATCAGTAATACAATAAGTTTGTCTTAAGTGAAGTGTATGCTGACTCGTCTATTTAGGTTTATCCAACTTGTTTGGAGATGTAGCATAATATGTTTAATTGAATTCAATATTTGACTTTGCATAGATAGATAATCTTAAAAGCAATACATATCTAATATATATTTTTAAGATCCTTTATTCACCGCAGAAGGCGCAAACAATATTAAATAAACAAATTCGTTTTATAAAATGTTTTATTAGAATTTTTTGACTGTCTAAGCATTCTTGCGAAAAAATATCACAACAACATAAGTACTTTAAAACTGTTCCGTGACTCACTGACAGACAACGCACAGCCTAACCACAGAAGATAGAAACATGTAGATTACATTATGTTTCTTATAAGGCTTAGCGGTGCAGTAGAATTTTTCCTACGGGAAAACCGCGGTTAACACTGCGAGGCGGGTTAGGTAGTTATTTTTATAGAAACAATCAGTAAAAAAACCCAAAAACACAAACCCTAAAAATAAACCCTTATAATATATATTTCACTACTAATTATAATAATAATCCATTTTATAACAAAAAAAAATAAGCCCAAGGTCGAAAATCGATGAAATTTATATGGCATAATCTTGTAGCTATACTGAACCCAGAGAATTTCCAAAATCGGTTTATAAATGACGGACTTCTAAGGTTGAATTGAGAAAATTCTCCTTAATATATGAAGTCGGTTAAAAAGGAGAATGTTGTATTTATTCCTTCGTTCTCGTATCTAAGTGTGGAAGTGTGATTTGCTAAATCTTAGACACAAATCCTAAACAAGCCAAACACACTCGATTTGTTCCTATGATAAGGAAAAAGGGGCAGTCGACTACGAGTCGTCTGCAGGTGTGACCGCAATCCACCGTCTCACGGACCCTGACCACGACCCCTACGACTGTCCATTATAAGTACACAACACATCTAGGTATATTGATATCATACCCCTATTCTCGTTCTATAAATTAACAAATGGCACTGTATAAATCTCTCTAATCCTTTTTTATGTTTAACTACCCAACAATGACATCTTGGCCCCTAAACTTTTGTTTTGTCCATATCTGCCCTGATAAGATGCGTTATCGGTGATAGCTGATAATACTATCAGTGATATGAAGAAAACCTGCACTTGATTTATAACACCTCTTTTATTGCATTTGGTACACCAAAAAATGAGCACAATTTTTTCTCACTAACATATTACGTCATCAAAAGAAAAACAACCAAAAAAAAATAAAATAAAAAATAAAATTTATCGGTCAGTTCAATCAGATCAAATATCAATGTCTACATTGAAAACAGACAATGACGATACAACAGATGACGTAGAATAGTCTCCTTACGATAAGAATAAAAAGAATAAAAGGAATTTAGTTCCTCGAGCAGACGATTCGGTAGCCCAGTGGTTAAGGCGTCAGGACGATATTCTAAAGACGCAGTTTCGATCCCTGCCCACGCAGTTTAATACTTTTCTTTCTGAATATTTTAAATCCTAAAATCTTACCATCGTTTTAACAACCAGGCGCCTGATATTGCATATCTTATTACTTCATTTATTAAGCTATATCCATAACGTAATTACTTTCTGTGTAGCACTAGCAACATTTTCAAGTATAGTGAGCAACATTCCTATGCTGTTGGTACCTAAAAAAGTTACTTAATGCTTCAGTTTCTCTATAAAACTTCTTAATGTGAATGCGCTTTTACACCCAAAGGCATGCTATTTCCATTCTATTTCGTGCCTATTCTAATGCATAACAAGCGAATTTCAGTCAACTAAAATTTAAAAATGCTCGACACATAAAACCTATAAAAGTAAAAAACAGCTGAACCTTTTTTGATAAAACGTGTCTAAAAACCACCGACCGCTAGAAAACCTGCTTTTAAATAAAAAAACCGCATCCAAATCGGTTCACCCGTAGAGCTACGGTGCCACAGACAGACACACATAGAGCGAGTGTGGCGCAGCGGGAACTTGTGCGCCTTTCGATCCGACGCACCTGGGTTCGAATCGAAATCGAATTTTGCACGCTCGCTCTAAAACGGTGAAGGAAAATATCGTGATGAACCCCGCTAACGCGCTTTGGAGTGCTAGGCTCTGGCCGTGGTTGTAATAACGTATTAACCCACCGAACAAAGCCATGCCGTCAAGCGACCTATTCGTGTTTCGGGATGATGTTCGGTGAACCATCGGAGAGACGGGTCTGAGCAGCCGCTCAACTGCCGTTTCTCTCTAGATCTATGTGCTCCACCTTAGGCCACAACACCGCTTCACATCAGGCGAGATAGTGGCCAAACATAGATCTATTAAGCGTAAAAAAAACCATACTGGTCAAACTTAAAACATCCCTCCTTTTTGTGTGGGAAGTAAATAAAACGACGGGATTTCTGTATATTTCTGAAAAGAACCTTAATAAACCGTTACCACATTTAAAAAAAAATTTACCGCATTGGATAAGATATAGATATTTTAAATGCGAAAGTTTGTATAAAGTGTTTTCGTTTCCTCTTCACGCCGCAACAGCTTAATGGATTTCGAAGAAGTTTTAAATAGAGATAGCTTACACGCTGGATTAACACATAAGATTTTTATCCCGAAAAAATAAACAGTTTTCGAGGAACTTACTATAAATTGATTTCTACGCGGGTGAAACAGGGCGCAGCTAGTTTATAATATACTAGCTACGCTCTGCGTTTTCACTCGCGGTTTCCCAGGATAAAAAGTAGCCTATGAGTTCCTACAGGATATAAGCTATCTCCATTCTGAGTTTCACTGAAATCTGTTCAGCCGTTGTGGCGTGAAGAGGGAAACTACACATTAACAAATTGACTATCAAACTTTCACATTTTTTATATTAGTGTGGTGTATACCTCAGTTTTTCACTCCGTTGTTCATAAAAGGGGTCGCTTCATAGAATTCCTACAATACTAGATCTGAGTGAGTCTGTTTTCAATGAACAGACCTTCTAATTAAAGGCACTTGTTAGGTTTGTTCTCGAAAACGGATGCCTTTGTTGCATTTTTCATCTTTTCCACTCGGAATTTTCATTTCATTTTAATTGGCTCAGCTTTTGTTTCTGATGATAGCGTTTAATTAGGTAACCTAATGGTTGAATAGTTGTAACTAAAATATCGCGTTTTACTGTGAGACTATTTTTCAATAAAACCAGTTTAAACCAATGACAGTTTAAAACAGAGGAAGACGAGTGACACAGTTTCAAAGATGGACCTTCTCAAGTGTGTCTCGCGACACACTTGCACTTAGTCACGCTTAGACCACCGTCGTGAACGTTTTTGCCTTACGTGGTCGTACTTTCAACAAAAACTCATTAAAGATGCCTGCGTGCTTGTTTAGAAAGTGATATAATCACTAAGGAAACTAAAATAAGTCACATATTTTTATTTTTTTTGTATTGGCTTGCGTTTGACCACTATGTCACCTGATGGTAAGCGACGATGCGGTCGACGATCTAGCACGCTTACCAAGATAGTACCTGTTCACTCGAGACTTGAAGAATCCTAGATTGTTGCTATCAGGAAAGACTGACTCTGGCAGAGAGTTCCACTCGTTAGCATGGATGGGATTACTTTCCACTACTAGGTATGAAATATCCATAATATTTTGATAAATAATAAAATATTAATATTCTTGCTCCGCCATATTTGTGAGAGCGAGTTATTCTATGGAAATAGAAATGACGATATGCGATATTATTCGATAGAAGTTTAGTTACATCTCGCTCGCACGCATTGACAGGCACCTCTACCTATCATTGTTATAAACACTGCCTACTTGTGTGCGCGAACATTACTTTGTTCCGGTTTGAAGGTCATTGTAGACAGCAAAAGTATTTATGAGACTTAATATCTGATGTCTCGGGGTGATGAGCGGAATGCAGTGCTACGCAGTGCTTTTTATGGTATTTTATGGGCCAAAGATTGAATTTAATCTTAGCCCCGAGCTTCCATTCAAAAGATCATAGTTAGGAGCGTTAAATAGGCTCTAACCGTAGAGTGTGTTCTAGACCTATCAAACCACCAATCCCTAAACGCACGCCACATCGGTAACATTAGGTATCTCTAATACCTAATGTTACCGATGTGGCGTCTAATAATATTCCCAAACTTCGTTCTCAATACTGTACATATAGAAGGTTGCTGGTGAGACAGTAACCACAAGAACACACGGGCCCCAGGCGCTCAGTCGATCAATTAGGCACAAGCGAACCGCCTGAGTGTATTTGCTCAGGGGTATTAGGATGTGGGTATGTGGAAATGACGTTTGTATGATATGTAATTTGATCAGGATGTTTGTATGATGAATAAGTTGATAAGGATTTGAGAATTCAAGATATTCTGGTTTATGATTTTTCACTTATGTAAAATGTTAGATTCGACAGAGAACCAAAGTCACCGACATAGTTCACAAGATTAGCCAGCTGAAGTGGCGTTGGGCCGGTCATGTTAGCCGTAGAACCGATAACCGTTGGGGTAGGCGCGTTCTTGAGTGGAGACCACGGATTGGCAAACATAGTGTAGGACGCCTTCAGGCTAGGTGGAGCGACGACCACCCACTGTAGTGGGGTCGCTGGTGGAGAGTCGGGGGACTTGCACGGCCCCACTCCTCTGGGGCCTTGGTGAGCAAGGTCACCCCTCCACAGGCGTAGTAGCCCGGTTAACACCCGGGCCTACTGCCGGGGCGAGATGGTGAATGCTAGCGCGACCCCATCTCGCCCCACCATAGCAGAAGACTGCTCACTTTTTAGTGGGTTCGAGCCCCACAAACCCCCTTCTGCCACCCCCGTGGCAGAAGGGCAGTGCAGCGGCATTTTCCCCCCCTAAAAAAAGGTGGACCGATGATCTTCACAGAGTGGCTGTTAGCAGCTGGATGAAAGTAGCCGGGGATCGTGCTCAATGGCGTGCAGTGCAAGCCTATGTCCAACAGTGGACCGCGACAGGCTGATGATGATGAAAATGTTAAATATAAATAAAATAATGATAAATAAGAAGTTTATAAAGCTTGTTTAACTCAATTCAAATGACGTTACAAATGACGTGACGTTACTGGCACATAAGAAGACTAATATTGTCAAAAACAAACATAAAATATTGTTACAAAAGTTCTAAAAAATATGCCCCTCAGTTTCTTGCCGTATCTTCTGAGTAGTGGTTCTTTTTCCGATACGGTGGTAGAGTCATTGTAATAATTGACGTTCATAAGTGCGTCTGTGACGACAAAATTAAAATAAAGAACTTTTGAATTGAATTGAACTGATAAGCGGGACACTTGGCAAGATGTAATAATGATGGCAGGTGGAGAAAGACCTGACTGATTAAATGGTGGCCGAGGGTGGGTCAGCGGTCGACCGTTAACAAAGTGGGCCGATGACATGGAAAATCTTATCCGTAAGACCTCACTGACCCAGAACAGAAATGCATAGGAGGAAAAAGGCTGAGAGAGAAGAATTAAAAAAACATGAGGAAACCTCAGAGCATATCTAAGAATCACAAAGTTCAAGAACATATACCATCGACTAACTCACACTGGGCTAACGTACTGATTATGACCCATATTCTATCTATAAAAAGACCCTGTAGTGGGAACTTAAATGGTTAATGATAATCTCGTTATAATAATACACAAAAAGCTTAATTACGAATAATACTCACCATTACCATCATCACATCACACATCATTTCTGCAAACGTCTTTAAAACTTTTGCAAGCCTAATTTATTCAAACAGCAAAAACGTAGCCTACATTACCGTGGCAAAGTTTTCTCCTTTGAGAAAAGTCTAAATAAAAGCTTTTTAGTCTCAACTAAATTTCGCCGAAGAAGAGTCAAAAATACCGCTATTACAAACATACCCTTTGGGAGCGACATTTCTTAACACACTTATTGTGCTTACGTTTTTATAAAGCAGTAAATCCATTAAAGGGGGAAATAACATCGTAAAAGTTCGTGGGAAAGTGTTAAGAAAGGTAATAATACCGTTCTCGTCTTAGGACCGCGAAAGAGCCATTCCAGAAGTTTTTCGCATTCGTTCTGCCTTCGTTTTATATTCTTAATGGACTCACCTGCGGCGGAGACTTCGCGTAATGCCTAGAAATTATGAATATTTCCCGCCCTATTTTTTAACTGAGTGAATGAAAGTGCTCTTCTTGCTTACTGTTTACTGGCGTCGAGGAAAGCTCGTTTTACTTTGGAAGTAAAGTAAGAGTTTAGAGTCTCGTACCTATTTCACTCTTGACTTTTCTTTTATGGTTTCAATTATATAAACCTCTAGCGTAGTTGCTGTAACAACCGTTATTAAAACTGTGTTGTTATTTATATCAAGCCTTTCTTTGCGGTTCCGCTGGCTGGTTATCTTCCTTGTGAACTTTGCGCTTACCCGGGATAATGAGTATCATAATGTTAAAACTTGGATATTTCATTTCCTGTTTAGAGTAATAAAAAAATATACCATAAAGAGCGAGTAGGAAGCTCAGTGAGAGCATGTGCGACTTTCCATCCGACGCACTTGAGGTCGAATACCGCTGGTCCCGCACCACTGACTTTCTTAAGTTATGTGCGAAGTTAGGCCTATACTCTTACTATAAGAGAAGGCCTGTGTCCCAGCAGTGGGAACGTGTCGGGCTGATGATGATGATGATGATGATGACCATAGAGAAATACGTTTTTATATGCATAACGCATGCTCAGCGAAAAACTTAAACATGTTTTCCGAAAATAAATAGGTACTTAAGGAAAAAGGAGGAACTTGAACCCGCATTAAAATATTCGCTACTAACTACACTTCAGTTTTAGGTTTATTATTTTTCTTTCGTTGTTATAATTACTGGTGGTGTAACAATAAAGAGTTATCTAATCTAATCTAATATAATCTAATATTTAGCTTTTCACTTAGACGTGACCGTCATACTAAAGAGTACTGTGTCCCTATATATACCCAAGGGCTTTCATTTAGCCATGGTCACTACGACTGTAGCTCAATTGGAAGCCCTTGGGTACGCCAGGTAGATTATGATACGGATTCAAGTGCCGGTTAGTAATCGTATTTTTTTCTACCTAAAAACTTGCTTTTAACAGACTAATAACACATTTTCACGCCATTTTCACCCATAAGCACACACGTTAAAGCACAAAGCTTACAACAATGAAGGCAAGGTGTCAGATTTAACACCGGATTTTCTCTGAACCCTAGAGAGCAGGTAGAGACTGAAGTGAAATCTTTGCCAGTAACTGGATGCTCGGTAAAGTATTGCTTATGTTTCAACTAAAACCTTCCCACGGGCACTGGCGGGGAATTTTCATGAGCACTCACATGTAACGAGCTGCGTAAATACTGAGAATAGTGCTGGGAAAGAGTGCAGGTTGTAATGTTTCGGATAAAAATGATCTTCAGGGCCCCAATTCACTACGACAACTTGCCGATTCTTTGATTCGAAATCACTTCGATTACTTCATTAATAAACGACATCTCTATGACGCATTCATATATTCATATATATGACGCGTCATAGAGAATACAAATTTCACAGATGTCATTTATTAATGAATGAATGGACGTTTCCTCGAAGCAAGAAATCGCGTTACCTTGGTATCGGGTTACTACTACTTAAGCCGCCAAACTCCAGGACCTAAAAAAATAGAAAAACAAACAAAAAAGTGGAACACGTTTTGTTTTCATTTCTACCTTGGTCTTTTTGAACTTTGCTTTTAATCAGGTAGGTATACACATTATTATACCGTTTTCATTTATAGTACATTCATTTGGTTTGAAAATAGTGGTTACCTGGAAAGTATTCCGGGAGTTTTGAAAATTGGTAATTTTATGGATTTTGATGTGCTCTTTCCGAGTTTCAACTTTGCCACCTCGTATTTTTGCCGCTCGCGCCGCCATATTCCGACTTATATTACGATAAAAAGTTATATAAGTACAAAATTACATTCAAGACAAGTTATGTATTTAATTTGTTTTTATTAAAGTGTACTCCAATACGCGCGTTGGAGTACACTTTGCAGCGTTCGAACGACAAAACTATTGACTTTATGAAAAAAATTTAAATACATAAACCAAATGACTGGCACTTTTAGCTCAATATCCTTAATTAGAATCGAATGCATATTCAATGTCACGTGAAAATTACGGACAAAGGTGGCCGTAATTTTCCGTAAAAAACCGCATACTAACACCAAAGTGATTCAATTAGATCCGTAACTGCTTACAGCCATCACTAAAGACTGCCATGTCGGTAATAGGAGTATGTTCGTGCTCGAAGCTTTCATTTTGAGCACCCGTTTTAGAGATCCGTCTATCTAAAATATAAAGAATTCTACGCTTGCGATGTACGTTAATATTTATCGTGTTTACTGCTACTGGTATCATCACGGACATTTATTTCTTGAGTGCAGCAATCTATGTTTTTTAATGTAACTGAATGTGAGACGAGCTGGTCGTTTGCCTCATGGTAAGCAATACGCCAGCCCATAACAATAACAGCACCACCCAGAACTTTGTTTTGCAAAATCCTGCGCGGCACTGCACTGTGCTCGTCACCCTGAGACAATTAGCTGTTGCCTCTCATAATGCCCAGTAATTTCGCTGGCTACAATGCCTTTCAAACCGGAACACAGTAATGCTTGCGCACTACTGCTTGGTGGCTGAATACCTGGCAAAGTGTTGGTACCCACCCAGACGGCCTCTCGCTTAAGAGAAACCTACCACTAGTAGTAGTAGGTAAAATTATTTACTAAATAATTACTCCTTGACTTCAAAGAATGGGCACAAGATTGTACCGCGAGCAAACGCACCCTTTGTTTTGTGCGAACATTAAGACGCGGTTAACTTACGAATTAGGTGTACATTTTTATTAAAAAAAAAAACAATAAACCGACGGGTTAACCTCGATTACACAATAGCGCAAGTAGCCAACGTCAAATCACGGTTAACGGACGAATTAGGTGTACATTTTTATAAAAAGAAACGGTAAACACACGGGTTAACCTCGATTACACATTAGCGCAAATAGCACTAAATATGTTACAAGGTCAGCTATGTATCGCAAAATAATTAAAAAAAATCGATAAATAAATACGTTTCTAATGATGATAATCAAATTGAAAAGGGTTAGAACCTCAAACAAAAAACTGCATTTTTATTTAATCAGGCAGAACCCAAGACCGTGAACTTGACTTAAACTTTGCACTTTTATTGCCCTCCGTAGTATAACAAAAGGTAAGTTTTTAAATTCTCTGCTCCTTAATTAGTTTTAGGTACTAACCTTTAAGAGGCTTTCAAGACGTCTTCATTCAAGTTTTAGGTACCCACTAGAAGGCAAACTTTTAAGTTGTAATTAAAAATTGAGTACCTTCAAGAAAATTACTTGTGAATAGGGCAATGCTTGCCAGCTTCTTTATTTAATGACTGGGCCGTAGAATAAAATAACCAAGTGTGGTGTAAACCTAGCGCAATTGGTGTTCCATAGTGTTCTCCAAAGTCTAAGATAAAATTTATTTCTGATGAAGACTGTAGCATATTTTTTTATTTTTTATAGTGTCTGTATATATAATATCAACATATTTGAATTTAAAAAAAGAAATTAGTTATTACTAATATAATAGGCAAAAAAATTTTCGTGTCTTATAAAGTAAATAGGTACACAGTTATTTTTCACTATAAACACGCGGGCGAAGCCACGGGAAAAGATAGTATTTTTATGAATACAGCCTCTACGTTAGGTGATTGTACACAAAGGCATTTTGAAACACAAAATGATGTTGTCAGACGTGAAACCATTTGATAGAAGCCCCTGTGGTGTAGTGGTTGGACGAGTCAACTCAAATTTCATACGTCGAAGGTTGCGAGTTCGATTCCCACTACTACTGTACAAAGTCTCAAGCCTCGGTGGTATATTAAATTTGAGCCAACTACTTCACTAAAGAGGCTGTCAGTATGGTATGGTTTACCAAATAAGATGGGTCCCATGACCATAACAGTACAAAGTCTTATAATACAAACGATTTTATTAATTAATTTCGATAAATCGCTTTTAAATTAGTTATCAGTGCTTTGTACAGGCAGACTTCATCCTCAACTTTCAACCTTTAAGTCGATTTTAAGGGAATACATAAATCTGCCGGGTCGTAGGGAAGCCCCAATTTGACCTCGAGCCCAAAGGTTTAGTCACCCTGTTTCTTATTGTAGTACAATAACAAACTTGTCCAATAATATCTCACGTACAGAACAACTTCGAGCGACAAACTTCGGATTGGATTAAACGTAATAGAGACATTACAACATGGGCGTAGTCAGGGCTAAAGACTAACTTTTCAAAAATTTTTTACCTTTGTAGTTGAGTTATGGTACGAACAGGTCGTTCACCTGATGGTGCGCAAAATGCCTGTCTATAAGTATCATAATGGTAAGTCATTTCGTTGGCTGCAAGGCCCTTCGTACCGGAACACACTAATGCTTGCGCGCTGCCGCTTGGCGGCAAAGCGGTAGCATCAACCCAGACGGATCAAAGATTTTATTTTTGATTTTAAAGAATTTGAAGTGTTTAATTTTGACGTGAGATCTTAGAACCCCCAGCCCCTTCACTACAGCCAGGCATTACGAGCAGATGAAACAAACGCAATTACAACTAACTCACTCCGTCGCTTTCAACTGTTTCAACTACTCTATAAACTTTAAACTCCTCGATTAAAAGCGAATCGAGTAATGAATGTAACAAAAATACTTAATTACGGACCAAATTGAACAACTTTCAACTGTAATTCGATGAGACTTGTTTAGAACTAGGTTTATTGTGTTTTTATAGAAGGTTTATTTTGTTTTTTAACTCTTTTTGAAATAAGTTTAGTTTTATAAAGCGTTTTTTGCTTGCGATTGAGGCCTTATCTTTTCTTTAGGATTTGGGAGACAATGTACTCCTGCTTTCAATGCTACTTTAAATTGGACGAGACAAAGAACTTCCTTACTTTATTTTTCAGCATCTGAAAAAGGCTGATGTTTAAATACGCAATTTTTAAATCGCTTATTCTTAGGTTTTATTTTTTACTACTATCTCACATTGAGTGACAATTTGGCTGATTACGGAGTACATAGAATGAATAAGAAGATGGTAGTTGAGCGACTGCTCAGACCCGTCTCACTGATGGTTCACCGAACGATCATCCTAAAATACCTTATGACTTTGTTCGGTTAGTGGTATTAAAACCGCGGCTGACGCCTACCGCTCCAAATAAAATATGTTTTAGACACAATACAATATATTTTTTTATTTAAAGTTTGGTATTTTACTGCTTATAAGTAGGTACTCATCAAAGACAGTATACATATTTCAAACTTTGTAGACATCTCAAAGCCAACTTCCGCATGATTGAGTACATCGATTGCCACTTACGTCACCGTTCTCGTTTTTTTTATTTTTCTTGAGGGAAAATATTGCCGGGCATTTTAAGATATTAAACTTGTTCGTATAATATATGCCACCCTACGCCTATGCTGCAGTATAAATTGAGACAGTTATAAAGCTACATACACTTTTTTTTACGCTTAATAGATTCATGTTTGGCCACTATCTCGCCTGATGTGAAGCGATGATGTGGCCTAAGATGAAACACATAGATTTAGAGAGAGACGACAGTTACCCGTCTCCCCGATGGTTCACCGAACATCATCCCGAAACACGACTAGGTCATTTCACGGCATGGCTTTGTTCGGTGGGTGGTATTACAACCACGGCCAGAGCCTACCACCACTCCAAAGCGCGTAAGTGGGTTTCATCACGATGTTTTCCACACACAACATATTTATAGTGCAACAAGGGTTTGTATAAATATGCACAAATGTAGTCAAATAGGAACTAGTCGTTTCCATCAATATGATTGGATAAGACAAGTTTTGACGTCATCGTCATCGTTGTAAGTGGTGCGATTAGCAAATACCTACTCGTAGGTAAATTCATTCAAATATGTATATTTTACGCATAATAATATCTAGATACATATACTTTCAATTATTCTTTTATTTTATTTATCTTTGATTGTTTAAGATAAACTGCACATCCTAATGATTACTTATTTAAGCATATTATTAGATTGGATTATTATAAATTAAATATCATAAAATAATAAATTAAATTTGTGTTTTATCTTGAGTCATAAGTAAAATTAATAACGATCTTATTCAAGCAATCAACAAACCTAATGACTAATGTAAGAAGTTTGCCGCATATTTTGTAATTCTAATCGCTGTGCAAAATCGGTTTTGCAATCGCTGACAAGAACAAAAAGCGATTGCAGTGAGAGGTACGAGAACCGATCAATAGACAATCGATTCAACAAAAATTAAATTTAGCCAAAAAGCCGCCCGCTACAGCCCGCTACAGGCCAGAAGGCCCAAACCTTACGCTCTGCCTACATCACCATACACTGCCTATTCCTCGCGGATAAGGCTATTTGTATTCACAAGGGAAGTACGGTGAATGCATTTGTTGTCCGCTGCAAGCCGAGCATTCGTGACGGATATTTCTGGAAATTTTTATATATGAAAATATTTATATCGCTGTTTTCGTGGGCGGAATACGTGGCGTGCTTCCGTGGTCGTCTCCCGGGTTTCTAGGCTTGTTGTAGTTGTCTGATATACTAAAATTGTCTGGTATACTAAAAATTTCAATGTTCAATGGAATGAAAACTGAATAAGTAAACGCGGTGGTTTTCAGACTTAACATCTATCTATACTAATATTATAAAGAGGTAAAGAATGAACATATATTTGTAGGGGGTAGTCTCTGGAACTACTGATCCAATTTTGAAAATTATTTTACTGATAGAAAGCTACTCTATCCCTAATTAACATAGGTTATATTGTATTATATCGACGCTAATGAAGTCGCGGGCGGTTGCTAGTAAAAAATAATAAAACAGTTCCGTTTGCGACTAAATATGTAACAATGCGCACTCTAAACTGCTGGACCTAAAGATTTGTTTGTATGGTGCCTAACGTAGAGGTGTACTAAGGAAGTATTTTACGAAAATCAATAAAACGACCGAAGTTGCTATCAGCTAGATAGATATGTATTACAATTCAGAATAACTTGAATGTTCAGCGAACCAAAGTGAGTAGTATCTGATACGCCCAATCTCTACCACCAATCTACCGCTCGAATCAACTATTTTCCATCATCATTCTTCGAAAGAATGGGTGGGGATAGGGCTGTGAAGCGAGCGTATTTGGGACGGCCGGTTGGCCGACGACCGGTCAGCCGTCCCAAGTACCGCTGGAAAGGCGAAGTGGAGAAGAACTTGCGTGAGCTCCAGGTCGAAGAATGGCCGGAGTTGGCGCAAGACAAACTAAAGTGGCGTCTTCTATTGTCGGAGGCAAAGACTCACTTTGGGTCACTGCGCCACCCTAGTTAGTTAGTTATTCTTCGAAAGAGATACGCCTAAGGGTAGGCACATATTAATATAATATAAAACTGAAAGACCACTGACTGACTGACTGACTGACTGACTGACATATAATTGACAGAAATAGAAGTGGTACTTGCCGATATGGTGGGGGGGAGTGTTTGGTACCGTTGGATAGAGGGTGTTTTGAAACCAACCAGAAAAATCCGAAATCACCAGAAAGTGGTTTCCTTGATGGAACTGCTCAGGGGATCTCGAAAACTATAAATCGGATGGGGGTACCGCTTGAACTAAATATGCCCCAAAACCTGGGCCATTTTTGAAAATTTGAAAAAAAAGATGGCCGCCATACAAAAAAACATGGCCGCCATACAAAATTAAAATGTTAATAACTTTTGAATGGTTAGAGATAGGTATAGGGTGCTCGACCAAATGTCATAGAGGACGATGGGGGAAATTTGGAAAAGTTGGAAAAATTAAAAAAAAGGAAAAAAAAATGGCGGCCATTTTGAAAGTTGCTCCGATCCGACTGAAATTTTGCATCGGGGGGTTTTCTGGATCGTAGATTACGATTATGAAAAAATATTTTGGATACCGCCATTTTTCAAGATGGCTGCCATACAAAAGATTTTTTTCCGGAACAATAAGCCAAACAAAACTTTTGAACCGTAGTCGATAGGAAGCGTCTATAAAAAAAAAGCAACACCCCTCCACGCGAGCTGCTTTAGCAGCTCGCGCACGCCACAAAATCACTTGGATTCCGCCATTTTTCAAGATGGCCGCCATACAAAAGTATTTTTTTCAGAACAACTGAACTTAAATAACTTTAGAACCGTAATCGATAGGGAGCTTTTATTAAAAAGCAAAACACCCCCCCACGCGAGCTGCTTTAGCAGCTCGCGCACGCCACACAATCACTTGAAATCCAGCTTTTTTTCATGATGGCCGCCATACAAAAGTTTGTTTTCAGAACAAAAAGGGTAAACAAAACTTTAGAACCGTAATCGATGGGAAGCTTTTAAAAAAAAACAGCAGCCACCCCCCCACGCGAGCTGCTTTAGCAGCTCGCGCACGCGGCGAAATACTAGTTCTATTATATAAAACTGAAAGACCACTGACTGACTGACTGACATATAATTGACAGAAATAGAAGTGGTACTTGCCGATATGGTGGAGGGGAGTGTTTGGTACCGTTGGATAGAGGGTGTTTTGAAACCAACCAGAAAAATCCGAAATCCATGGAAAGGTGTCTCCGAGATGGAACTGCTCAAGGGATCTCGGAAACTATAAATCGGATGGGGGTACCGCTTGAACTAAATATGCCCCAAAACCTGGGCCATTTTTGAAAATTTGAAAAAAAAGATGGCCGCCATACAAAAAAACATGGCCGCCATACAAAATAAAAATGTAAATAACTTTTAAACGGTAAGAGATAGATATAGAGTACTCGACCAAATGTCATAGAGGACGACGGGGGAAATTTGGAAAAGTTGGAAAAATTAAAAAAAAAGAAAAAAAAATGGCGGCCATTTTGAAAGTTGCTCCGATCCGACTGAAATTTTGCATCGGGGGGTTTTCTGGGTCGTTGATTACGATTATGAAAAAAAATTTTGGATTCCGCCATTTTTCAAGATGGCTGCCATACAAAAGTTTTTTTTCCGGAAAAATAAGCCAAACAAAACTTTTGAACCGTAGTCGATAGGAAGCGTCTATAAAAAAAAGCAACACCCCCCCACGCGAGCTGCTTTAGCAGCTCGCGCACGCCACAAAATCACTTGGATTCCGCCATTTTTCAAGATGGCCGCCATACAAAAGTCTTTTTTTCAGAACAACTGAACTTAAATAACTTTAGAACCGTAATCGATAGGGAGCTTTTATAAAAAAAGCAACACCCCCCCCCCCCACGCGAGCTGCTTTAGCAGCTCGCGCACGCCACACAATCACTTGAAATCCAGCCTTTTTTCAAGATGGCCGCCATACAAAAGTTTGATTTCAAAACAAAAAGGGTAAACAAAACTTTAGAACCGTAATTGATAGGAAGCTTTTAAAAAAAAACAGCAGCCACCCCCCCACGCGAGCTGCTTTAGCAGCTCGCGCACGCGGCGAAATACTAGTCTATTATATATGCCTAAAATTTGTCAGAAGACTAGATTTAAATACAGTGAATATGTATACAAATACAATGTAGGAAAAACAAAACAGACTTTCCTCAGACCTCCTGCTCTAGATTTAAATGAATGCCTACAGATAATCTAATCCTTTTTTCCCCGGGAACCCTAACCACTAATAATGCTCGCCATGGTCCATTGCCTGAGACTCAGTGCAGAAAATACTTATTCTGGTATCGGTTTAACCGAAGGGTATATTTATTTTTTTACTGTTGTCTGTGACACTATATTAATGATAATTTAATTTGTGAATTTCTCAAGGCGACTCCCTCAACAAAATTACCTACTTATCATTACATCCTAAACGCAAAATGGCCTTTTCGCAGGTGGCCCTGATAGCAATATAACCTCGTAGCAAAAGGTCCTAATATAATAATGGCATACATTTTTCCTAAACGTATATTTTTTTTAAATATGTCTTTACTTAGGCAACTTGTAACCGGCCCATTTACGAAATTCCTCAATATATATTTATTTCTTTAAGATATTTTATCCTTTGGAAAGCTTTTCTTTGGACTTTCCAAAGAAAAGCTTAATTGATATAAAACGGCTAAGACTCACTGTAAACGTCGAAAATTACTCTCTTCTGGGAGTATGAGATCAAGCCGCGGCGTGGGTCGCGAGCGCTCGCACGTAACGGACGGCACGTGCGCGGCTCTGCAGACGCGGCGGGCGGCGTCGCACAGTGTAACGAATGTACGTAGAAATTTTCAAAAATCATAACTCGAAAAGTAAGCTTAATATTGCAAAACACCGACACGTCCGTGGAGTTCCACATTTGACCAAGTGTTTCTTTATGACATCGTTAACAAGTATTTACGAAGCTAGTTTTCCCAAGCAATCGCAGCATCGCCAATTTTTCCTTATTACTAAAATCGCGACCCAATTCCAGAGTAAGGGTACTGGACTAATGAGTTTTAACCCTTTCAATCACCACCCTCTCATGTAAAAAAGATCAACCCTCTGAGCTCTCAGCTGATTAATTACTGACTTGCTTTATCCACTCAACCCTCGGAAGTAGGGGTAGGTATTTTTTTAATGGGAAATGATATTTTATTAACAACGATGAGATGTGAGGAAAGTATCACATTGAAGTTACGGATTGTTGTTACAGTACCTACCTACCTACATATTTAATATATTTATTGTCGATATGTAAAGCAACGTCTTTGTTTATAAATTCGTCAGATTTTCAAAATAATGTTTTGTAGTCGTTTGTTTTTTTATTAAATTCCCCTATTTTGTAGTACGGCGTGGTATCACTCAATGCCAAAAAGAAAACTTTGTTTTAAATAAATATTTCTTATTCAAAGTAGAACAAATCTCAGCTACAATAATTAGGGTAACCGTAAACTATGCCGTAGATAAGGTTTTATTTTTTATTTCATCTTCTTAAACAGTCTGAGTTCTTATTTCTATTTTTAAAACCTCGTCTAATACGTTAGTGTTTTATTCAGAAATTTAGAACAACCGTGACTGACATCTTAAACTAAACCGACAAAGGTAATCATCCCCTCTAACAGAATCTCAACAAGCAAAGCTTTAATATCTTATTTTAATTTGGCAGCAGAGTTCGCTCAGGTAACCCCAATCTTCGGGGCAAAGTGAGCTCCAAGCTAATTCCCCAAAATCGATGGAAAACAATTCACTTACGCCCTGTTTCCCAAACTTCCGTACCTAATCCCCACTTACCTTTGGGGTTAAACCAATGAAGTCATCAATTTGAATGAAATCCACTACTAAAGCTGCGCGTTGGGTAGCGCGTATTTTACGTAGCGTTTCTTATGGCGTTAATGACGGTGGCAATAATTGACCGTGCCACTTACCTAGTGTATAAATGACTAGCGGCGAACCGCGGTTTCACACGTCGTTTCTGCTTAGTTTTTGCTTGATTGAGTGACAAACATCCATCTGTCCACCCTCACAAACTTACGTATTTATAATAGGTTTAAGCAGAAGTAGGATAGGAAGTAGGATGACCGCATACGTGAACACATACGGCATTATATAATTTCCAGCGTTTGAAACAGTAGTTAACGAGTTAAGATTTAATTAATAATAATTTAATTAGTATTTAATATTAATATTTAATTTGCGCGAATTCCGCACTCGCCTTAAAAAGACCAGGATGCGGTTGA
This sequence comes from Petrophora chlorosata, assembly GCA_951640565.1. Classification (NCBI taxonomy): domain Eukaryota; kingdom Metazoa; phylum Arthropoda; class Insecta; order Lepidoptera; family Geometridae; genus Petrophora; species Petrophora chlorosata. Next base: position 4,741,809 of record OX621199.1, on the reverse strand, counting down.
AACTTTAGTTGAACTACTCCAACTTACGTGAGTGTCATCCGTAAATTATTATTGATAATATGTCAAAGGTTCCACGTTAATTTTCATGAAAGAGTTAAGATTCCTCTCCATCCAAAGGTTGTCTGGAAGAGATCGCTTTAAGCGATAAGACCGCCCATTGTTACACCACTGTAAACATTTGACTTGTACTTTACCTCTATTTTTAAGGTGAATAATAAAGTGTTTATCTATCTATCTATCTATTTCTTCCTAAAATTCTAACCCCTAACCTAAGTGACCTATGGTGCAAACTGCACAAATCAACGTCGCCAAAAACGCGAAACAACGCTTGCTGTAGGTAAGTGTATAGATACTCCTTTTACTTACCCTCCCAGCTAATAAAAGAAGTGCAAATGTCTTACTAAGAAAGTCCTTGCTAAAAAAATTACTCTCTAGCTCAGATAAAAGTTTCATTTGATTGAGTAGGCACATTAAAAAGTGATTTATTTTCTGTATTGATAGTCTATCGATAGGACATCTTTAGCTACTTTAATTAAAAGGTATTGAATTCGTGAATAATAGATGCCGCGAGTCTATCTATACTATTATAAAAAAGGAACTGAGCCAATTTTGTACATTGAAGATAGTTTTGAAAAACCTACTGGGATCGACTATTTAGAGGGTAGGTACTGAATACGAATCCACGGTTTTTAAATTTTTTTCCTGTTGTTTATTATTTATAGACTCAGGAACTGGTGACCGTATTTAAATGTGGTTTTCAGGGCTTGGTAGCATTAGTCCCAGTATATTACATTAAAATCGGTTGGGTGAGTACGAAGATACAGCTAGGCCTCTTTGTAGTACGCGCTCTCATCTACTGGGGAGGTCTTGCTAAGTTGGTAATGAAAAAATACAAATATGGACTCGAATGAGGCACGCCGACGAAGTCGCGGGTAAAAACTAGTAGTAAATAAAAACACTTTATTGCTATGCTAATGTACCTCATTTACAAAGCAATAGTAGTAATAGTACTTAAATTAAATAAATAAAGAAGTAGTGTTCAAAGGAATAGAATGGAAAAGACTAGAAATGCCATACTTATAAACATTATGGAATAAGAATGATCTATGGTTATAAAATTGGCGGTCTTATCGCTTGGAAAAATCTCTTACAGAAAACTTTTTGATGAACTGTGTTATGCTAAAAAGAAAAGACATATAATATTAATTGAAGAGTTGAAAAGGACAGCTATTTATAAAAAAACAAAGTAGGAGAACTGAAACTTTCGTTTTTTTGGTATTATATAGACAATGTACCTTTGGCATATAAGAACTCCAGAGAACGAACGAATTTTGTGGTTAGTATTGACAAAAGTATAGAGATATATTGTAAGAGAACTAGCTACGCCCCGCGGTTTCACTCACCGTTTTCCGGCACAAAAACCGGGTAGCCTATGTAAAGGACATAGGACCTAAAGAATCTCCATCAAAATTTTATTAAAATTAGTTCAGTCGTTTTTGCGTGGTTGAATTCCTAACAAACATCCACCCATCTCTATCCATCCTCATAAACATTCGCATCTATAGTCCTACGCGCTCTAGGTTCCAGCGGAACACGCGAAGATGTTCCTCGCCCCGGACTTCTGGCCTGCAGGGATAGTCTACCGCCGGTACAAGGAAAGTAGGCGAAAACAATTCCCTGTTGTAGCTTCATAAAAATAGTTTTTAATATTATAATATGTATGTTAGTCTTTAAGGTATATATAATATGGGTCTTAGAATTACTTTAGTCACTAATGTAACTATTGTTTTCTTAAGTTACCTGAAATAAAGAAGTAATAATAATAATAATAATAATAGTGGTAGGATAGGATTCTTATACATCAAAGTACACCACAGAGCCCACTCGTTCCCCAGTTTTTTTTTTTTTTTTACTCTTAGTAGATCCATGTTTGGCCACTATCTCGCCTGATGTGAAGCGATGATGTGGCCTAAGATGAAGCACATAGATCTAGAGAGAGACGGCAGTTGAGCGGCTGCTCAGACCCGTCTCCCCGATGGTTCACCGAACATCATCCCGAAACACGACTAGGTCGTTTGACGGCATGGCTTTGTTCAGTGGGTGGTATTACAACAACGGCCAGAGCCTACCACTCCAAAGCGCGTAAGCGGGTTTCATCACGATGTTTTCCTTCACCGTTTTAGAGCGAGCGTGCAAAATCTGCACTTAACTATAAGTCATTGGTGCAGGGTCGAGTCGGGATTCGAACCCAGGTGCGTCGGATCGCTGAGCCACACTCGCTCTAATGCTGCCAGCTCTGCTACGCACAATGTAAAGTTTACTAAATAGTAGGTGTGCAGGTATTTAAAGTCCCCAGAAACGTACAGTCAGCAACAATGTAAGTACCTATAATGTATACAACTATACATTACTGTGATGTAGTGGTTATATCTCATATACTCGTAACTTGGAGGTTGCGGGTTCGATTACGGGATAAATCTGGCGCAGAAGAGACACGATATTATTTATAGTATTTTTTAGTGTTTCGTACCTCAAAGGGAAAAACGGAACTCTTATAGGATCACTTTGTTGTCCGTCTGTATGTCTGTTTATCAATTCCCTTTATCTCGAGAGCACGTAGAGGTATCGAGTTGAAATTAAAACCATATAATCAAGTTCACATTCCCTTGAAGCTGTGAAAAATCAAACTTCTAAGTTAACATAAAAAAATGATAAAACGTAGATATATTTCGACACTTTTAAGAGAATCAAAATTTATAGGGTACTTTCCGTTGACCAAGAACTATGAAATTTGGTAAGTAATATCGTCTTATCGATATTACTTACCTAATTTCATACTTTACTTTACTTTACTTTTTACTAATAAGTATCGGGAAAATCTGAAAACTATACATTTGTAATTAAATCATAAAAGATATAGTCTTTGTACGGAACCCTCGGTGAGTGAGTCCGACTCTCACTTGTCCGGTTTTCATTTAAGCAAAAACGCATGCTTAGTTTGTGTTTTTATATTATTATTAATTTATTTTTATTTTTTGGATTTGTTGATTTAAATTTAGTTTTACTAATTTAATGTATTTAACTGATAATTAAATGTTCTTTGTTTATATATATATGGGCCTTAAGAAACTCGATAAATGCATTTTATAATTATATTTTTTTTTTAGTTTATTAAACTTGGTGGATTTATTCTGAACTAGTTGCTCACTGCGATTTCAACCACGGTTTTCAAGAATAAAACACTTTTTATTCTTATGTCCTTTTCCAGGGCCTCCTGTACCTACACATCAAATTTCATAATAATCCGTTGAATAGTTTTCATGTGATTGAGTAGGTAGGTATATAACAAACCCATCCATCCCCACAACCGTAGGCATGTATGATATTAGTAGGAAGGAAGTAGGATGCCAACTGTACTAGCTACTAGAACCTTCCCGGACAGATGTTCGCACCTGTGATTTCCCCCGGGCGTCGTCTCTCAATAATTCAACCGGCCCGCGTCCAAGACTGCGACCTTACTTACAGATACCGAATAATTAATTCGACATGACCTACTTTATGGCCACCACCACAACTATGGTAACGTTGATTTAATAAGGTGTTTAGTTTAGTTCAGTCTGTGCTTGAACTCGCGGCGAGCACGCTGCGAGTGCGCGACGAGTTCGTCGCATTTCTTTAATAATGTCATCATCATCATCATCAGCCCATCAGGTTCCCACTGCTGGGACACGGGCCTTCTCTCATCGAGAAAGTATGGGCCATAATCCACCACGCTAGCTCAATGCGGGTTGGTGGATGTCACATGTCCTTGAATTTTTGTGCTAAATTCTTGGACATACCGGTTTCCTCACGATGTTTTCCTTCACCGTTTTTACAGCTAGTGTAAAATCCGCACATAACTTAAAAAAGTCAGTGGTGCGGGGCCAGCGGGATTCGAACTCAGGTGCGTCGGATCGAAAATCGCACGTTCACCCACTGAGCCACACTCGCTCTTTAATAATGTATACGCGCACTAAAACGCCACTAGCGAGTACTGACATTCTGTTTTGGTAGATCTATCATTCCGTATTCTGCTAGTGACTGTCCAAAAGACACCGCGCGGACGTTGCGAATTCGCGACGTGGCTGGTCGCCACGAGTACGCGCTTAGTGTGATAAGGCTCTAAGTAGCTGAGACAAGTCTTTAGGTCTTTTATTGGAACATAATAAAAAAACTTGACTCTCTCGAGACTTGAAATCAAAAAAACAGTCAAACGAGGGTTTTTAGAAAGCAAAAAAATGACCACTGGCTGGGATTTGAACCCGCAGAAATAATTGTACTCTATTGCACTATTTGCTCTCTTTTCATATAGACAAGTTATTGCAAAAAGCTCACCCACTGACACATCTCAACACACACTCACCAAAGAAAACTAAATATTACTACCACTCACACGCTCATACATTGCAAAACATGCATTTTGAAGTCCTTTTCTTGGAAAACTTTCCATAAAACAAAAAATACTATCGCGTAAATAATTCACGTTGCCTTCTCCGAAATACGTTTAACTTGCCCCTTCACGAAATATATTTTCGTCTATAAATAAACTTGAACGCATTGCCTACAAATGTAACAATATTTGACATATAGCCAAAGGTAAGGCTGACAATACATAGACACGTTGAAACTTGAGAATTGGAAACTTTCTTTATTGAAGTCACGTGCGAAATCGGTGGCCTTATAAGTAAACAAGAATCCATAATAGATTAAAAAATAATTACCAAATAAAACCGTTTAATTATACTAAAAACCAATTTTTATAGATTTAGAATGCATTGCCATCGAGTTGTGAGCTACTCTGAAAGTTTCAGCCGGATATCTAATCGGGAAATGCTCGAAATAGGAGTTGCAAGATTCCACCCGGAACGACAAACAGACAGACAAGAAAGTGACTTAACGAAATATATTAACAAAACGTGCTAATAAAAAAATAGTGGTCTTTTTGCCAATAAGGGACACTTCTAATTCCATAAGCCTTTATAATCAATGAGCCGTAAATAAATCATTGAGCCTTTGAATGAATAGAAGAAGAATTGAGAAGTGCCAATGTATTATTTTTCATACTAGGTTTTTATATTTCTCATACATTTTTTTTTATACATTATTGGCTTACGTTTGACCACTATCTCACCTGATGGTAAGCGACGATGCGGTCGACGATGTAGCACGCTTGCCAAGATAGTACCTGTTCACTCGAGATTTGAAGATTCCCAGATTATACCTAAGTGTAGACTGTCCGCGTAGAATTAGATTTATAAAGGTGCTGCATTGAGGAATGAGGTGCTGAAATTATCTATGCTGTGGTGCTAGGAAATGAGCCTGTCACATGTCAGTACAAAGACTACAGAGAGCCGCTCGCTGCTGACTTTTTTAGGAGGTAACGTATCAAACGTATCAGACTCCGAATGTTATATGACAATACAATGCTCAGAACACAGTCTCTACTTTTACGTAATAAGGGTTGGAAGTAAAGCAAATAATTTCTTCCTATCAAGATAGGACGCAGGGCGGGGGGGGGGGGTTAAGTATACGTATAGGTGACACACATATGCGGCCGCACTCAGTCAATTAGAATTCAATCAATAAAAAATAAAAGTATCTCCATCACTCTTTGTTAAATATCAATAGAAAAGGACGAGAATCTATAATTAGAGCGCGCCAGTAACGAGTTCGTAAAAGTTTTTTAAAAGTTTTATAGTTATGGCTAACTAGGAATATCCTAATCGCATGAAAAAAATTAAATTCTTATAAGGAGAGTTTCTTTTACTTTATTTAATGGATTTGTTTGAGCCTTCAAATAAAAACGGACGAATAAGGACAACGATAGATAACATTAACGAACAGTAATCGCCTACAGACTGCGTTTTCATTGCGTTTACCAATTGCCAAAATAACATAATAACATGTTGGGTATAAATTCGACACTCGACTTGGTGACCTACGAAGCTCAATTGGGTTCAGCACTTCCCGCGCTGATATATGATTGAGATGCGGGTTCAAGTCCCAGCCGGTGGCCGTATGTTTTCTTTCCGATAAATCTTGTTTGAGTTTTTCGCTTGGCATTTCTTAATGCTTAATATAAATTTTATAAGAATTTTTGAGTATCCCACTCGGGGATCGCTTCTCATATACCTGAAATCACTTAAAATATTCATCAACACGTTCGTCAACATGATTGTGTCGTCACGGCTGCCTTTAAACTTGATCATGTAAAGGTAGCCTTATTGTCTCAGGTGCAATATTGCACACACGTCCTTGCGTACAAAAGATAGCAGGCATTGAAAATTTAAATAACCCCCTCGGGTATGGAAATACGGGATTTTATAGTCGATTTCAAAAAAGGGGGACATTTTATGTTTATTCGGTTATTGAACGGCGGATTTCAATGGACACTTACCGATGCATAACGGGGCACATTAGATTTCGTTCAAATAAAACCGGTGAAAAGCTTTTGACCAGTTTCCCTTTCTGAATTGCCTGCATTGAATTCAGAATACTCTATGAGTTTTTTAGTGACCGCAAATTTAAATATACTTATTGCTTTTTGTAAAATCAACTTTGCAATCATCTACTCAATATTAATTTCGACACAGAAACAAAATATCACACGTTCACCAACACAAAAGTTACCTATAATAATTACCTATATTTATTATTATCTATATTATTATAGTTGTAGTAGTTGTGGTTTCGGTAGAACCCTACTGAAATAATTTTAGTGTTCCACACTGTTTACGCTAATGAATTATGCCAATGTAACTGAAAAATAAAAACGTATCTTTTGAAATATATTTTCCTCGTCATATTTTTTTTGTTATAAATAAATAAATGTATTGTAATTAAAACAACATTAAAAACGTTTAGGGCTTTCATAATAGCAATATTTTTCCAAAAAGAACCTAATTTTCTTTTCATGGACCTCCCTACTACTTCCATTAAATAACGAGTTTCATCTCCGCAGCAACCGCGACTGCCTACAAATCTCCCCTAATAAAACGTCGAGGTCACTTTAATTGTAATATAAAAGACCCATTAGAGGCCATTAACCCCGTGTGTGTACAAAAAACAAGTAATAAATTAGCAGGCCGCCGCCATGCGTCTTACGCCCCCGTAGTAAATTCAAGGTGTAGCCGGAGTCGACTGCGGGTTTATAGCACCCCTATTGTTGAGTGATGGACTTGGCCAAAATATTAGATGAGATGTGAGAAACGACCACCAATAAAAGCTTCTCAACTATCACATAAGAATTGATCTCTCTACGAAAGGAATCTGTCCCTGAATACTGTGTTATCAGATCCTTCTGCAACTTAGCCAAAGTACCATTTATTATGGTGGCTTGCCTTACCTCTGATAATGAGTCTTACTGAATTGATATTAAGGTGAGAGGAAATAGACTTACTGCATCAATGACAAAGTGAAATATCGATGTCGATTATTATAGTTTGTCTATAATTTACACTTTTACAAAAAGGGAAGAAACAAGTAACAACTGAGTCTTCTATAATGTTCCGTATAAGAAGAGGTCAATGAGTAAGTATGTTTTTCTCAACATTCTTCTTCTATCTTTCTCACTCCTGAAAACCGAACCAATCAGAACTCAAACCTCGCAAGTCACTCCGCAACACGGTCGCGAGTCAGTCCAAAGTACTTATTTTTTCTGGCCTTGTACTTTTCACTTTCCCATTCTACCAGGTACGATAGGAAATTCCCCTGCTTACATAACCTCACGTTAACATATGGGACTCGATTTGTCAGCCCATGAATACAATATAGGTAACGACGACCATTCGGCCGTGACATCGGCTCGGTAAATTTATTCAATAGTACACCTTTGATACACTAAAATGGAAGATGTGTCAAAAGGTTCATCACGCACATCATATGAGTTTATCTTACATCACAATGGTCTAATTGATCATGAATCACTAGGCAACACATCTACAAACAATTTGGCTCTGTGCGGTAAAAAACGCATTAGGAGCCCAAGTAGCATACTAAACGTACGCTAAAGTAGCAAACTAAACCTATGTTGTCTGTAATGACGTATGAAACGTGTGTTGTCTACGCTGCACGTCGACGGCTACTTGGTCTCCTAATGTCCTAATAATTCCTATAAATCCTGCTAAGCTGAGATAAACGCAATTTAATATTTAAAAGCTTTTTTTGTGACAGAATGTTCACCAGCGACTTGGCACTAGGTCCACTTGACTCAATATTCGAATACCACATAGCAAATGTAAATAGCGTATCTTCATTTTTAGTTTCCAGTGGAAACAACTGATCCCGCGATAACGTATTGTAATGTTATGGTTATGGAGAATATAATTCCGAAGACGTAGAGGAAGTTTCGAGGTTTATTTCGGTTCTGTATTTATTTGATTTTGCGCGATATTCGAGAGAACACTTGTGATATTTTTGTAGCTTTATGTGCAGTCAGCACCAGTAATAAGGATATTTTCGATATTATTAATTACTAGCCGATTCCCGCGACTCCGTCCGCTTAGTATTCAGTTTACAGTTGTTCCTTAAGGACCTATTCGTTTTTCCGGGATGAAAAGTACCGCATATATCTTATTCCAAGACGTAAAGTATCTAGGTACATTTTTATTTATATCATACAAGCCAAATTTAATCAAAATCTATTCAGTCATTATGAACCTACACTTTTTCTATGCAGTAAATAAATCTTTATCTTTAATACCTTATCAATAATAGGACCTTAGAAGATGATAGAACCTTATCAGAAAAATATAATAGGAATATCAATAGTGATTATGACATAGTAGTAAAATATTATGTTATATAGGTATACTTATTATTGAAGCTGACTGTACAAGTCGTTTCAAATAATGAGATGACAAGTGAATTTGCTACAGGAATATATCTACTTTTATAAGGACTTCAAAATGTAGGTAAATATATCATTGCTACGAGATATAAGTCAAGTACATTGATTGTTTATGAATTCAATGTAGAATGTATGAAAACTTAGTTCAGTGAAACATATCTAAGCAAAAATTTCTTTAGTAGATTTTTGAAGACGTAAATTACTACAAATTATTATCTTTAAAATAGAAGCATAAACCTATACCTTTATAAAAACTCGAAACGATTCTATACAACTTTAATTAACACAAAACAGTTTATACACTACATTTACTGATTGCAGGCTTCAATCCAATCCGGTAAAACGGTTTTAATAAATTATTTACCACATACATTGCATGATTGAGTGAGCAACTCATTACATTATACATGATTGATTATTATTATTACTGACTATTACTTACTCTGTGTACAAAACACCAAATTACAAAAATAAAAATAGAAGTTCCTAATTCTCCAAGTTCTCATTTTCGTCAGGCTCCTATTTTTACTACTACGGATTCCTATCTCTAGCTACATTTTATTTTGTGTCTACATATTGCCATGGCTACGCTTTATGACAAAAATGCTGACCTCCCAAGATGTTCCTCATATTCGAACTTTTTCTGTCTCACAAAATGTTAACAATTTCAGGATTCGGCGGGTCACATTGTAATGTAATGAAAGATCTCTACTTTGATTTAATTTAGCCTGTTACCTCACCCTAAAAACCTAATAAAATTTTATTAACGAATTAAAAATAAGAAAAAGGAATAATGCGTTGGCAGTCGGCCTCAGTAGAAGCCAGCAGACGGCCTCAGCGGCAAGCCAGCAGACGGCCTCCGTAGCAAGCCAGCAGACGGCCTCAGTAGCAAGCCAGCAGACAGCCTCAGTAGCAAGCCAGCAGATGGCCTCAGTAGCAAGCCAGCAGACGGCCTCAGTAGCGAGCCAGCAGATGGCCTCGGTAGCGAACCAGCAGATGGCCCCGGAAGAGAGTCAGCAGACGGCCCTGGAAGAGAGTCAGCAGTCGGACTTGGTAGGGCCAGCAGTCGGGCCTGGTAGGGCCAGCAGTTGGCTACTGTAAGGGCCAGCAGTCAGCCACGGTAAGGACCAGCAGTCAGCCGCGGCAGGGGCCAGTAGTCAGCCGCGACAGGGGCCAGCAGTCAGCCACGGCAAGAGCCAGCAGTCAGCCACAGTAAGGGCCAGCAGTCAGCCACGATAAGGGCCACAATAAGAAATCGCAGTTAAAAGGTCAGTATAGACTGATCGCTACAGCGACTTGTTCCGCTTATATACCAATCTAGCAATTCGAAATTTGTTACAGGAATTTAATTTTTTTTTTGCCTAATGCCATGTAATAAATATATCACAAAATGAGCTCTTAAAAGAAAATATTAAATGCAACCTACGGATAGTAAACAGAAAAATATTATATTGCTATCAATTTTGACAAATGACAAAAAACCAAAACAATAAGAAAATATATAAAAATCAAAAAAAATCTAGTTAAAATGAATGAAAAAAGAAAATAAAAGATCACGGGGATTGTAAATCCTCGAAAAGTATTAATACCCATCTGAATATCAAGTAAATAACCTAATTTTTGCAAACTTAGAAACAAACTGAAAAAGAGACGCTACAACCACTGATCCTATAAAAAAGTCAGATACACTTTTCGGGAACGACACTGTGAAGGCCGGTACCTATCTATGTGTGCGTGACAACACATAGATAACAGTCTTTAACACTAGAAACACATGCGTCAGTGTGAGTGTAATGTTGCTAGCGTAAGAAAAAAATTCCCACTGATTCTTTAGTGAACGGTAGGTATATACTATTAATATAATTGTAAATGGATAGAGTGATGTATGTATTTATTTAATAGATATATAATTAGCTAAATATTTGTCATCATTATGACAATGACTGATTAATCTATCTTTTAGCTATACCTATAATGTACAAAATAAAATCTCACTCACTGACTCATCACGACCAATGAAGTTAAAATTTCAGAGTAAAGCAGATTGTTTTTATTTTCGTATTAAGTTTTTTTTTATACTACTAAGTAACGAGACGAGCAGGTCACTCGCCTGATGGTAAGCGCCGCGCCTGCTCATAACAGATGCAATGCCGTCCAGAATCCTAACCAAATCGCATTCAAATTGGTTATATTATAAAAAGAAGTAAATAAACAGTATACATATATAATAAAACCTATACCTGATAATTTACCTCATACATTTTAGGGAAAACAAGCAATATATCTACCACTAGATGTAATTTACTAAAGGTACAAGAAAAGCTTTAGAAAGACAATTTGTTATCATTGAATAACCTAGATATACTAATATTAGTTAAATCTCAGAAGAAACTTTGAATTAATCCTTTTTATTTAATACATTTTCAAACTTTTGAATTCTAATAACACTTTTGACATCAAAGAATAACTAAGTCGTCAAACTTTTTAATGCTCCATCGACTTATCGGCTCATGCTTACATGAAACTGATCTAAACTTATGATCCTTCAATAATCTAACAAAATCGTTATGGATTAAAAAGTTAAGAATGACTTAAAATCTGTCAGGTCTTCGAGACCTCAAACTCTAAAACAAATGAATGTCAAAAACCAGACCGAAAACAAACATCGCAGAGTCAACTGAAAGTCATCGCACGTGACTCGAACATTTATTGGGGTTACTCGTTACGTTACACGACGTAGGCATCGAATAACGTAGATGACGTACACGCAAAAAACGTAGATGAGGTCCAACCGGATTAGGATGACTGATGAATAGTAGCAAAGTTAATTTTGTGAATTTGGGAATAGTTTATCGATAGTGGTAAGTGGCTCATTTCAAGACGTGGGGTAGGCAAAATACGTGAGAGTACTGGCTTGGGACTACTGAACTAGTCTGTATTATCAATGATGACGAATATAACCATTTCTCATATTTAACCCACGATCTAACTAAATAGTGAGCAGACTACGAAACCTGTCAATAAGCTGTCAATATTGTAAATTTTTTATACAATCGGCTTGCGATAACGTAGTTCAATAGATAACAGAATTAGGGCTAATTCAACTCAAATACTACCTTTCGTAATTTCCACGGCTACAGACTTATTTCTATAAGTCTTCCTTTCAGTCTGTTACATTCACCAATCGAATCAGATTAGGGCCTTAACAGGTAGCCGCGGTTGCTCAGCGACCTAAATATCAACTAGGGTGTAAATAAATCGAAAACATTCCGGGTAAAGGAAATACGGGACATTTAATTATAGGTAAAGCCTTAAATAAGTCGGGAATCTTACATACCTACCTAAATAATTCAATCATTTACTGATAATATATCCTTAGAGGTCAGTTGATACAATAATATTTATGTATAATATTTAATAATTTGTTTGTTTAAGTAATTTCAAAGAAATCATATAAGTGAATAGTTATATAAGATTCCCTAAAATGTTACGATCATATTCCTTTTCGGGGTTCAGAATATTTGATATGCAAATTAATTAGATAAATAAAATGTTTCTCTAAAACATTAAATAAATCTCTTGTGTCTATAGAAAAACTGTTTTTATTACAGATATTATTTCACTTTATGGCCACGCTTAGTTCTCCAATTTTTCAGCAGGCAGCCTGTGTTCATACTTACCTGGAACATTTTACCAAACAACCCCATTACAATACAAACCTGTCCTCAGTAAAATAAGACAGACATAATAGACAATGTTTACAGCTTAGTCCAAACTTTTCCCACATGTTTACCACAAACCGTATTATCCCTGATCAAAAACAGAAACACTTCAGAAATACACAAAAAGTATCGGTTACTCCGGTAACTACATTTCGGTTGGAAAATAAAATTATAGAGTACCTTTTCGTCCAAGGAAAGCGTAACATGGTCCCGTCGTGTCCCGCATACTAAATGTGGGACGCCTTAGAGCTTCAGGTATCGATTTCTGCTGAATTGTACCGCAAAACACATCTGTTTTGGCAAATTTTCTGGGAATTGTTTATTTCCAGCAGGTAAAAAAGATGCTGCTAAACATGGAGGCTTTCGTTTACAGTGGCTAATAGTTTGGAGTTCTTCAATTAGGCTACGTTTTCTAAACCAGTTTTCATAAAAAACTATGTAGAATTTGACTATGGACTAGGTCCTATAATAACAACCGTACTTTACTTTTACGTAATTTTTAATTAAAGTTTATTTAGTTGGTTTACGTAACATTTTTTATATTATGATACTAAGTTCAATCAACTCAACAACAGCAAAATATCGTCTGAAATGTATAATTTATCAAATATACGATGTTAAATAGGTATACATTTAACACGTACAATGAGCAATCATTTCAGAGAAGCAGGATCAAGATAAAGTCCAACTTTTCTTAAAGTTAGGTCAATTACAGCTCAGCTCTCTAAAAAAGCTAACTTCTAACGAAGCCTGAGTGAGATTCGCCAGAAAAACACCTGCCAATCTAATGTCTTCTAATCACTTGCGACTTTCGCTTAGCCCGAGTAAATTGGGTAAGGGTATCTAATTAAGGGCCCCTGGCATAGGTAAACGATTCTTAAGTAAGTAGGTTTACTTTATTTATCGAGGTCAGGTGAATGCTGCGATAGCTTTTGTTTTTCATCTTTGCACAAAATTAATTCATTGGGAATAGACCTTAAAGATTTTGTGTTTTAAATTTATGAGTGGTCTGATTTGGTTGACTCATATGTAATAACATAACATATCACATCATCATCTTCATCATCAGCCCATCACGTTCCCACTGCTGGGATACGGGCCTTCTCTCATAGAGAGAGTATGGGCCATAATCCACCACGCTGGCCCAGTGCGGCTTGGTGGATGTCACATGTCCTTGAATTTTTGTGATAATTTCTTGGACATGCCGGTTTCCTCACGATGTTTTCCGTCACCGTTTTTAAAGCGAGTGTTAAATCCGCATATAACTTAAGAAAGTCAGTGGTGCGGGGCCAGCGGGATACACACATTACATATTACATATGACATAACATATGTACAGGAAAATGGTATTACGACCTTGTCTATATTTTTTGTTTATAGTTATTTAAAACTGCTTTCACAGTTTTTTTGGTGCAAGAACATGAACAATACTTACGTTTTCTTTTTATGATGAGAAGACTCTTTCTCATGTAGGTGTACAACGACCGAGACCGACAAGTGATAGCTTCATGTGCCCTCTTAAACCTAGCAGATCAGTAACAAACCACTAGGCAAGCTACGCACGAGCGCTACATGTCACTACGTGTCATTGACTAAAAATAATAGCTTTAGATGATGCTATCTCACCTTAAAGGAAATGACAAGGTGATTGACGTTACTGCTCTACATACGTTTGTCGCTTCCTACGCCCCATGTTGATCAAAGTCCAAGAGAATACAAAACGCAGCAGAGAAATACCCACCATAATACGTACGGTACGTGGTCGCAGTACCGCATGGAGTACACACGTAGCAGAGTGTTACGATGTTTCGCTATGGTTCCGCACGATATGTTAAAAAGTTAAATATTGAAAGGCGAAATAAAATCTAGGATTATTTATTTATTTGTTTATTTATTTATTGCATTATCTTATGTATAAAATTCTTGTGTCACAATGTTAATTACCTTACTCCTCCGAAACGGCTTTACTGATTTTAACCAAATTTTATATGCATATTCAGTAGGTCTGAGAATCGGCTACTATCTATTTTTCATACCCCTAAGTGATAAGGGTTGTTCACCCTTAACATTTTTTTTTTATTTATATGGCAAAACAACGTTTGCCGGGTCAGCTAGTATACCTATAAGTCACATACCCTGCTAGGGTGTAGCAAACAGAGTAGGTCTATAAATTTAACATGAGTGTCGTAGGCGTTAATTGTTAGTTATGTATGTAATACAAATTATATGAATCATACTCTCTACTATAATTAATCTATAATTTGGTGACGTAGGTTTACTACATTTTGACACATACCATAAGAATAACAAATAACTACGCTAGTATTATTTATTATTCTTATATACTGTATATGTACTAAATACTAGGTACCTTTTTGGATGTTATTTTGCGTTCAGGAGCTGTACGTCCCTTTCGCAAAATGTTGGTGCAAATGTGGATTATAATTTTGGATCTGATTATGGTAAGTAACTAACATTCTGAATAACGATCGCTTTTTTAGTAAATTTAAATATAATTTCATTGAAGTGGATATTGTCACGGGTTTGAGGCAGTAGATAATATACAATTCAGCACAACATCAAGTTTCAAGCATTCCGCACACTTTTCATAAGAAACGACTGACTTTGAAAGGTTTCTTCTCAGCAGAACTCCACCAAAACTGCAAGGTAAAGGCCCGTGTCCACGATACAGGCTGCACACTGAATACAAATTACGTAAAGTGACGCTCCGAAACGGAGACATTTTCAAACTGAACCCTTTTAAAAGGCGAGCACTTCACCACCGTAAATTCTTTTCACGATAATTTGATGGCCCTTTCTGAAACAATCGAAAGGGAAGGTGCAATAGATATGGAAGCAAATGGCCTTATGAAGGTTAACCGGGGCGTAACCCGCCCGGTAATGGTACAGACCCTTTCCGTAAGTGATACTTTAGAATACTTAACGTGTTAATATTTTAGTCAAGCGAATAAAGTGAATCCGAAAGGTTTCAAATTAAACCCTTAAATAAATCCCTTTTATTTAATTCTACATAATAAGTATGAGAGTTATTGCAAATAGATTATTTAAATATGAATACTTGGGAAATATCTGTGTCGTACAAATCTCTCACAGAATCAATAAGACTCACAGTTAGAGGATAGGATAAAAGCACCATCCAAAAAATACAAAAGTGAGAGCGCTTAAAGAGTTAAGCTTGTCTGATTGAGTGGGCCCAGGGTCAAGCGAAAAGAGCAGGGTCAAGCGAAAGGAGCGGCGATAAACCCCTGCTGGCCAAACAACGCTGAGACATGTCCACTTAGGTTGAAGCATGGAAAGCCTGCCCAATGGGGGCCAGAGTAAATAGATGGAATTTATTTTCACTTCACTTGAAGTGGGGATTGGGTTGATAAAGTACCTAGTACGCCATTCCTATTGGTTTAAGGTTAAAATGCCAAAATTGGTGTAAATTGGTTGGGTATGATATCATCCTGATCTTTATTGCCCACGCATTTCTCGCTTGATTATTTTGTTGTTATTATATTTGTTATATTTTCATTCAGTGGTCAACATCCACATGTGTATCCCCTGGTGGGACTCGCTTCTTATTTCAAAGAGAGAATATGGGCCATAACCAAAGAATACTAACTATTATATACGTCATACCAGACCACACTGCGCCTGCTTTCTCAGTTAGAAAGCAGGCGCAGTGTGGTCTGGTTTTCGTGATATATTAAGTTATATAGTAAATAGTATCGTAGTAGTTATACACACGTAAACCACGTGGGGGCCGAGCACCCACGAAATCTATAGGGTTTTGGTAAAACGTCTGGTGGAGGCGACGTGTGACCAGAATGCTGGCTCATATTTGGGTCAAAAAATCAGCATTGCCATTCAGCGTGGCAATGCGGCCAGCGTTCTGGGCACTTTCCCCTCCACCATAGGCCTTTTATAATAATTTTATTATATTTGATATATATATTTAAGTTATTTCGTATATATTTAAGTTATTTGAGCTATTTTAGTTTATAATTAGAAATTTATTAGTTATTACATGTATGTTAATAAACGTATCATGAACACATCGTAGTAGTTATCGTGCGTATAGTTTTATTATCATACAAATTTTCGGGTGATGTTGCAAATGTTACGGGCAGGCGTGTTACTTACCATCAGGTGAACGACCCGCTCATCTCGTCACATATTTACATAAAAGATAAATAAAGTAAGTGTTGTAACAATGATAATATTCTTTTTAAGTAGGTACAAAAGTTGCCAGCGAAATTACTGGGCATTATGAGACTTAATATATCTTGCCTGGGGGTATGACGGCAATGCACACGGTTATACGCAGTGTTTTTTATGGTATTTATGGTAGATTGCCAATTGTATTACCCTAGTTAAGATTTATATTTTTCTCATGTAATTACGTTTGTGGTATGCAATAAAGTGTATTGTATTGTATAGTTCTGAGTGGCACTGCAATTGTTATGGGCAGGCGTGGCGCTTACCATGACTTGGTTGTCTCATTACTCAGCTTCATAAAAGAAAAAAGGAAAATTAAAAACAACAAAAGAGAAAACTTTTTTCTGACTGCAAACGTAATCTGAAGTAAGTCGTCGATACTCCTCCGATCGGCCGTCACGTCTGCCAACTTAACCTGAAACTTTCAGCATTCTGCTCTAGTGATGTAACACCGATTCGATATTAGAACTACTCTCATAAATATATTTAAACTTAGGGCACGATTTTTGAAGTCGTGGTTTCGTTCCACTTGTTAGTAATGTTGAATGTGTTGACAAGAATAATCTTACCTTTAATATGATTTAACATTATTATCGTGATTTATCTAATCTAATCATCATTATGTTCAATATCCAATAACTTCATTATGAAAATTAACGTGGTTTGGACACATTATTAATAATAATTTACGGGTGACACTCACGTTTATGTTGGAGCATGCAGCAGCCCGCAGTGCGAGGTACGACTCGTTTGTGAGCGTGCCGCACTCGCCTTGAAAAACACCACCGGATGTGGTTAAAACTGTAGTTGGGACTACTCCAACATAAACTTGAGTGACACCTGTAAATTATACTTCGGGTCTCAACCGAAGACGATTACATTATTTACTTGCAGCAGTACATGGATTGTGCTGTCTTCATCACACTTTTAGATATTCTACTACTAAAAAACAAAACTTGATTTCCTGTCTCACTCTAATGTCTCCGCCGCGCGCCCGCGCCTGCAACTTGTCATTACGTGTTTTTGTGTTGGCGGAATCACATTGAAAAATCATTTTTAAAGTTAATTAACATGGAAAAAAGGAAACGTTCGCGATCTAATGGAAGTGATTACTACGATATTAGGGAAAAAGTGAAAAGACTTGAGCGTAAGCTCCGAAAATATAGGCGTAATAGTTCATCATCGTCATCGACGGACCGTTTCCCCCAGCAGCGCGATGATTCGCCCTATTGTAGTTATTATGAATCTGCTAGGCATGATGACTATCAACATATGCCAGGTATGTACCTACTTACAATACTACATAATTGCAGAATCAAACTATTGTCTGGTTACTTACCAATAATTATTGATTGAGTATGTTTCTAACATTACCATTTTTTCTTTATCTACCCACTAAACATTTGTAAATACCAAGCTTACCTAAGAGAAGTGCAAATACATGAATTTATAGATTTATATCAGTTAGCTACATTCATAGCTACGTGTTTACCTGCCTTTTGCTTAAGATGAAGATGCATGCATTCCTGCGCACTAGGGCTTACAAGGATTAAGAAATTAACACATACCTAGGTATAAACCTGTTTAATACAGTTACTATACATATGCATAAACATATTTTATCCACGTGTATCGTGTTGAGGCTAGAAATATACCCTTCACGTATTTAAAATACGTGTGAAGGCATACATATTCTCCATGTGAATCATGTTGAGGATATTAAGCACGGAAACCTTATTCACGCAAATCGTGTAAAGGCAACAAATTCTCCATGTAAATCATGTTGAGGCTATTTATGTACAGAAATCTTCACGTTAATCGTGTAAAGGCAACAAATTCTCCATGTAAATCATGTTGAGGCCATTTATGTACGAAAATCTACTTCACGTTAATCGTGCAAAGGCAATAAATTCTCCATGTAAATCATGTTGAGGCCATTTATGTACGGAAATCTCCTTCACGTTAATCGTGTAAAGGCAACAAATTCTCCATATAAATCATGTTGAGGCTATTTATGTACGAAAATCTACTTCACGTTAATCGTGCAAAGGCAATAAATTCTCCATGTAAATCATGTTGAGGCCATTTATGTACAGAAATCTCCTTCACGTTGATCGTGTAAAGGCAACAAATTCTCCATGTAAATCATGTTGAGGCTATTTATGTACGGAAATCTCCTTCACGTTAATCGTGTAAAAGCAACAAATTCTCCATGTAAATCATGTTGAGGCTATTTATGTACGGAAATCTCCTTCACGTTAATCGTGTAAAGGCAACAAATTCTCCTTGTAAATCATATTGAGGCTATTTATGTACGGAAATCTCCTTCACGTTAATCGTGTTAAGGCAACAAATTCTCCATGTAAATCATATTGAGACTATAGACATGTTCACGTAAATCGTATAATGTGTAACGGCCTCAATTGTTCTCCGCGTAAATCGCGTTGAGGTACTTCACAGTTGCCTTTATCGGCTTTAGACGAAAAGCTGCTGTATGACTTGGAGCCAAAAGGAACCAACGCACCTATAGCCTCAGAAATTTTGATGGTGCTTGGAGAAGATCCTTCAACCCAGAAGGTGTACGGTGAAGACTTGCATAAAAATATTGCCGCTAGTTCGTTACATATTATCTTATGTACCTAAAGAAAGCAAATTGTATTTATTGAACTAATACTTGCCGGCTCAAAATTGTGTTGGTATGAAGGCACCAAAGTTAAATTTGGATATCGAAGCAGCTTTATGTCCCATTAATGTGAAAAAAGAACTGTGCAGTCAAAATAAACAGAATCAGCTAACTAGCTGTTTAGCAGCGATTGGCAAAGTTCTAAATTGGGCTTTGTCATCCAAGGACGTCTCGCCTCAAGCACAAGACATAATTAAACCTCTTAGTGACGCTGGACGTTTACTTAGCGGCTGTGTAGAGAATCATAGGCAAGACGATATGCCATTATTAATTAACAATCTCAATAAGCAAACTAGAGATATAATTAAAAACACAACGATTGACGGCTTATCCGAGCATCTCAAGTCAACAAAGGCCATTTCAAGGTCAGGACTTGAGATGAAAAGCACGGTACAACGCGCTCCATTCAAGCAGCTGCCGCCGCCACCACCATCGGCCACACAAAGTCAGCGAGGTGCTTTAAACGCGAGGGGGATGCCGCGAGCAGCAGCCTTCGAGACTCGTCAGAACCCCGCCTCTCGGTGGCAGGCACCAGCGTCGCGGGATCGCCGCCACGACTTCAACCGCCGGAACAATTCACGCAGAGGTTCCTGGAGGCAGTAACGTCCTCATCGCAGGTACCTATTGCCGGTAGACTAAAATATTTCTATAATAAATGCTGTTGTCTGACTAATGACCCTACAATACTACGGTACAAAGGTACTGTTACAGTATACCGTTTAAAAAAGAACCTGTACAAGTAACGCCTCCCCGAAATGTTTGTAAGTCGGTAACCGAGAGTAAAATTATTGACCACTGTACCACAGATATATTAAAGTCAAACTTCATATCGACGTGCGAGCCATGTCAAGGTCAATTCTTATCGCCTATATTTACTATACCAAAATCTAGCGGCGGACAACGTTTTATTTTGAACCTCGAAAACATGAATAAATTTATTCAATTAGATAATTTCAAATGGACGACTTTAGGAGGGTTATTAAGAATACAACGGAGCGTGAATTGCCCATACAAACGTAATTCCAAAATCATTTGTAATTTGAGCATATTTCCACCATATTATGCTATTGTCACCTATTATTCGGATTCGGATATATTTATATCAAAAATATTTCACATCAAAATACATAACTAAAACGAAATTGTACGCAAATTGCGTTTTGCAAATTTTTACGACTTTTCGACATGTTTTCTTCTTATTTGTTTCGTATTAAAAACAACGTTATTTATAATATTATTAATTAATATTACCAGGAACACAGATTATATTGTTAAGAATAACATCAAGATATGAAGGAAACGTTGAGTTTTCATTCAACATTTTTGGAACTACGGATATATGACCAAATTTATACAAATTCTGAATTGCCAATATTGCTATGGCGCATACAAGGGGCCGGTGCGGGGTCGCAGGAAGGGACACTTTGGTTGTGTGTGTGTTGCTCCGACGCAACGAGGAGCGCAACGTGCGGTGACGGCTACGGTCGGCTGTCGCGGATATTTTGTCTGAGCGTTTGTGTGTTCGGCGATTAATATTATAGCCAAATTATTTATTTGTTCTATTATATTGTAATATTTTTGACACTGTCAGTGTAAAACATATGGTATCATACATATCATATGTATGATACTACCCTGGATGTAGATTGCTTTGCATAATCAAGTAACCTAAACTAGTTTTAGATTGCTTACATACCTATTTGTTTACCATTTAATTTGGTTACGGAAATGGACTCCGAACGTTGGGATGCATCTCACAATAAAACGAGCCACCCGCTACATGCAGACCTTACCCTGGTAGCAGCGAGATGATCAGGCAGTCTATCAGGATGAGCAGAGGCGTTCCAGACGCCTGGTTTAATATTGTCATGGCATCACTTGCCAATATTATTATTTATATTTAAATCAATATAAATCTTGTGTGTCTTTGTGTGGGCCTTTTTTCAAGACATTCATTGTAACGTGTTCAACGCCAGTCACATTCAATTGATTTCATTTTTATCAAAAAATTCGAAGACGGGGCTAGTTACAGCTCGATAAACACAATAGATCTGCCTTGTCGATAATCCTGGGGACGAAAGTCACATTAGATGATAGTGGTAACAGATTTTTAAAGGGCGCTTGTCGGCTGAAGCCCACGACTGGGGAAACCAGTATTGTCTTGAATTATGTATCGAATTTTTATCCAAATACCAATATCACATTAAATTATTTATCTCGTAAAGCAATCACTTTACTCGCAATTGCTTCTGCACATATACATATGCAATCTTTAAATTCAATAAAAATAAATAACATAGGTGTAGAGACTAATATTTTTTTATTAAAGTACCGGATTTAATTACAACATCCTGACCTGGAACTCTTCAACCTTTCATAAATGAAAATCCATCGATATGTCCAGCGACAGCTATTTTATTTATTTCAATTCAGGTGCCCGTTACACTTACAGTACTATAACCAAAGCGTGTAGCGGGCCAATTACATGTTAAAATACAAATAATAATAATAAGCTATACAAGCTTACATCGAATAAACGTCACACCTGCATCGTGAACAGCCAGATGATTCCTTTATTAAGTAGTTTGATAAAACCGCATAAAAGTGTATGTTCACAAACACTTGGTCACTGGGTGATGAAAGTTTTACTGTATTTGGAGCACATAACACTCGCCATGCCTCCACATCGGCCGCTCATAGACTAGGTGTAAACCCGGAAGTGGTTCGGAAGGATTGCAGGTTGGAGTGATTCCTCTAATGTTTTTGTTTTAAATATTATAACAGAGAGGTTGTTAATCCCGATAATAATGATGAGTTTCTTGATGCTATATTTAATAATTTATGATATACTTGACGTACCGTACCGACGTGTGTATAACTATATACAGGGTGGGCCAATAATTTTTGCAAATAGCAACACTAAATTTCTCGAATACCGTTGGAAGGAGGGGTGCGCGGGTGGCGGGAAACTATGCGTCGCTACATGCAATTTTAGTCACGATGGAGCGCTTCACGGGACAACAGCGTGCTTTTTGTGTTAAACAATTTTACAAAAACAACGATTCCTACGTTACTGTACGACGCCTGTTTCGAATTGAATATGGATTACGCCGTGTAAGCGAGTGTCCAAGTGTGAATTTAATCAAAGCTTGGGTCGTGAAGTTCGAGCAAACGGGATCGACAACGAATATTAAACAAACAGGCCGGCCACGTTCAAGAAGAAGCGATGAGAACATTCGAGAGGTTGAAATTTCCGTTCGGAACGATCCAGAATTATCTACGCGTAAGCGTTCGGCGGTTCTGGCATTACCGAGAACCAGTCTACGGCGGATTTTGCATCTAGACCTCAAACTGCACCCGTATAAGCTTCAAATTGTGCAGGAGATGAAACCAAATGATTACATTCAACGTAAGTTATTGGCTGACACAATGCTGGAGCAATTCTCTAGCCTGGAGAATGTATTCTTTACGGACGAGGCCCACTTTCACATCAACGGGCACGTGAATAAGCACAATTGTCGATATTGGAGCAGGGAAAACCCTCGCCTTAAACACCAAAAGCCACTTCATTCACCTAAAACGACAGTATGGGCTGCCATATCAGCAAAGGGCATAATTGGTCCGTATTTCTTTGAAAATAATCAAGGAGATAATGTAACTGTGAATTCAGCGGAATATGTCAAGATGTTGCGAGAGTTTTTGACGCCGCAGTTGCATGAATTTCAAGGATACAACAGCAGGACCTGGATGCAACAAGATGGAGCAACATGCCACACGTCAAATGTGACTTTACCGGTAGTCAAAGAAATGTTTCCCAATAAATTGATTTCTCGCAGAGGTGATATTCCATGGCCTCCGAGAAGCCCGGATCTTACACCATGCGATTTTTTCTTATGGGGATACCTGAAAAGTCGAGTCTACCTTAATAAACCGACGAATATATCCCAATTAAAACAAAACATCCACGACGAGATAGCCGCGATCCCCCGCAGCATGTGTCAGCGAGTTTTCCAAAGTTTGCGTAGTCGATTGCTAGAGTGCCAACGACGAGACGGTGCACATCTCGACGATGTCATTTTTAAAAAATAAATTTCATTAACTTTTCAAAACGTTAAATATATAATCAACAAAATAACAGTTGTAGTTTTATTTCTATTCATGTTTTAAAAGTGCAAAAATTATTGGCCCACCCTGTATAAAGATAATTTATATATAATTGTGTAGATTCCATAATCAGATGCATTTATTGTATTAACAGTTTTGTTAAGATTGAGATAAATGTTACGTGATTATGATTACTTATAAAAATAATTTAATTTTGATTAAAGCTATCTAAATTAAACATCAGAAAGGAATATACATTATTTGTTTTCTTTCTTTTGTCAGGTTTAGGCTCTCTAAACATCTGCAAGTAAATAATGTAATCGTCTTCGGTTGAGACCCGAAGTATAATTAAGAATCAAACGAACTTACCTTGTGAAGTTTGATTCCAATTATGCGAGGGTCTCAACCGAAGACGATTACACTCCCACCCACCCAACACCCTTAAGTAAACAGGCAAATAAAAAGCAAAAATGTATATTCACATTAGGTAGGACTCTAAAATAAATGACAAGTTGCAGGCGCGGGCGCGCGGCGGAGACATTAGAGTGAGACAGGAAATCAAGTTTTGTTTTTTAGTAGTAGAATATCTAAAAGTGTGATGAAGACAGCACAATCCATGTACTGCTGCAAGTAAATAATGTAATCGTCTTCGGTTGAGACCCTCGCATAATTGGAATCAAACTTCACAAGGTAAGTTCGTTTGATTCTTAATTATTATTAATAAACTGGCTGTTGCCCGCGACTTCGTTCACGTGAATTATACCTGAACGCTGATAAAGAGTCTTTTTTTGTAGATTATGTATAATAACATATGTTATTTACGAAATGTCCCAACTCCGTTCGCGTGGACGTCTTATATTTTTTTAAATTGGTAAATGGGCATTTGTTTGACGACATCTCACCTGATGGAAAGCGAAGATGCGGCTTAAGGTGGAGCATGGTTGCCCATGATGCCTATTCACTCTAGACTTTGTAGCTATTTGGAAACAAAAAGCTAGAGTAAATGTAAAGTATTCTACTCTTTAAAGAGTCCGCATGATGAAAGAATCTGCAAAACGCTTCGTACGGATCGGTGGGATATTAAGTACATATTCATATGGAAAGTAAAAGAAGGGATCGTTATTAATAAATAATCCAATAACTTATCTGAGTCCGCCTCTATTAGGCACAAATCTCTTCTGTTTTATTTTTGTCTTGAAATTGCGCATGGTTCCTACACGGAAACGTTAAAAATTTTCTTTTTTTATTATTATTATTTATAGGCTTGTGTTTGATCGCTATCTCACCTGTTGTTAAGTGACGATGCGGTCGAAGATGTAGCACGCTCGCCTAGAAGAAACCTGTTCACTCTTGTCTTAAAGACACCCAGATTATAGCTATCCGGAAACACAGATGCCGGCAGAGAGTTCCACTCCTTGGCCGTTCGCATTATGAAGGTCGAAGCAAAGCGCTTGGCGCGAGCAGGAGGGATGTCACAACCATATATTGATGACGGCTTGCCGTACGCCTGGTCGTCCGGAGATAGAATGGAGATGGCGGAATAAGTTCATGTAATTCCGTCGCACACTCTCCGAAATGTATCCGGTAAAAGACCGATATATTGGCAACTTTGCGCCGATGTTCAAGACTCTAAAGCTTAGTTTTAACCAGCGCATCGTCACTAAAGAGCTTTTTGGCTCTTCTTTCAATGGTCTCCCAGGCTCTTTCAAAGATACTAAACCTAATTAGTCAGTTTAAAGATGCGGCACTTTGTAAGTGGTTAACTGTTGTTTCGTTTTTGACACTATCTATGGCTGTGGTGACAAAGGAGTCCCATATCTTAAAACGTCATGACTAATAATGACGTCTTACTGGATAAATATGCTCACAGGTGGCTCCCAAGGTATTGTTCTTCATCAGATCAACTAACCTAATCAACTAACAGCAGCGGGCTTGACCGTCTATATCTCCACCTAAAGCCAGGAGATACGTATTCTCAGCAACTATTTCTTTGCGATCCACGGAGATGGGTAAGTCCATAAGACGATGACCGAGTAGGTAGTACATGTACATCACCTGGGAAAACAAGAAAGAGACAAAAATAATAATTGGAATATTATTTAGTTGCTCTCAAAACAAAATACAAGTAAAATTGTGGTATCTCAAATAAATTAAGGCAGACGTATTTGTTTATCGATACGTTTACTTTACGGAATGTCGAACTGATATTTTAACCGTAGAATTATTTCAGTCATTAGTCTTGACTTGTCTTTTGATTTGGCGAATATGTTGATCTCTAATTTTACCTCTAACTTTTAATGTTTGCTCTTGAAAATCCGTAACTTGTATCCGTATCCGTAAACTTTGCATCGGTTTTTCCCCTCCATATCCTTTGTTTAACGAGCCTCTATTTGCAGAGGTTCCAAGCGGTCGCTATTCACTAAATCTTTCGACAGAATGCGGACCTGCGACATGATGATTGTAAAAACTATTTTGTTTGACTATGAGCTATTTTGAAAGAATGTTATGAGGCCTTCGAGTCCACGTGGGCTTCAATTTTATTCACATTATCGTATTTGACCTTCTCTTGTATAATTACCTTTTTATGAATTATTTAATTAGAAACTTACAAATATTTACTTATTTACAAGTAGATTTAAGTCAAAACGAATCATACGTGCTGCCAAGATACAAGCTAAGCCTATTTTAAGTAGCACGAGGCCCACAGTTAATACAATTAAAACCCGGCTTACGTAAAATATAAAATGTATCAAAAAAAGACTTTAAATGACTGTGTGTATTTTCGAAAATAAATCTTTACTTTATCACGAACACGAAGAGAAATTACCGCAACAAAACACAATCAAAACAAGTACATGTATCTATCATAAAATTTAAAACGACTATGTGCGTTTCGAAAATAAAACTACTTTATCACAGACGCCACAAAGAAAAATTAACGCAACGAAACAATCAAAACAAAAATAATACCAAAATACAACAAACATCCACATGGTTCTAAAAACCTCGTATGTATTTTCAGCTCACCATGCCACTAGAAATATGTAAAGTGTTCAAACCAGTCAGATTTTAAAATGGACACAAATATTTTGTTGATGCATGTGAAAGGAAATAAAGCATGAAGCGGTGTCCGACAACGGATGGACGACTGGACGTGTCGTGTCCGTGTTTAGTGGCCGGACGGGTCTGTTGCTGTATTGGAAGCCACAAATTTAGCGAAAAGCAAGAATCTGTAAAAGATTAAAAAAATAATCTTAAAACCACGTTTTATGGATTTAGCACGCATTGTCATCGAGTTGTGAGCTATCCTGAATGTCGCGTCCGAAAACGGTTATAAATTGGACGTGTAAGACGTCCAATCTATAAAAGCCGGTATCGACTTGTGCTTTGGAAGGAGTATATACTCTTTCTTGCATACCAGTTTATAAAATGCAATGTAGTACAATGGGCGGCCTTATCGCTTAAAGCGATCTCTTCCTGACAAAATTTGGATGGACAGTATCGAAAGAAGGAGAAGACGGCGGTGTACAATAAGATTACAATAATAAATACCTGCATACTTAACTATTCATTAATTTAAATTTTCTAAGCTATATACTAGACGGACGACACGGGAACGGAGACGAGAGACGGGTCTGAGCAGCCGCTCAACTGCCGTCTCTCTCTAGATTTATGTGTTTTATCTTAGGCCACATCATCGCTTCACATCAGGCGAGATAGTGGCCAAAAAGCGTAAAAAAAATACTAAATCAACTACTAAATCAAATAATACAATTTGAAATAATGAGTTTTGAATTTGAAATAATTCCCTTATTTGATGGCCCCCAGCCAAACCGAACGAAAGTCATTGCTCGCACTTGTCGCCCATCATAATTCAAAACGCAACTTTTAATTTAAGCCGTACTGTTATTGAGTGCTAATGTAACCAGGGCACTTAATATTTTCAATATAATGAACGAACGAATAATAAACGTTTTTGTCATAACATTATTTTGAAATGCAATGCAATGTGTGTATACGGAGTTTGTCAGCTCAGACAGCCTCTGTGGTGTAGTGGTTGGGCAGGTTGGCTCAAATCTCATACATCACTGAGGTTGCGGGTTTGATTCCCGCGACGGTCCGTGCGCACAGAAGAAGAAAAAGCGCAAGCATTTGTTTCGTGTCTGGGTATTGTGGGACCATGGTCCTCGTAGTTTCTGGTTCCCTAGATACCTACAGGCTCAGGGTCGTCGCTTACCATCAGGTGAGATTGTGGTCAAACGCAAGCCAATAAAGAATGAAAAAAAAGATTTATGTATGTGATCTTTGGAAGTATTTATTTAATTTAATTAATTCTTAGATAAAAAAATCGTTTTGTAACAAAACAAAACCGACTTCACTTCTGGGCCCTAATTCACTATGACAACTTGGCGATTCCTTGCTTCGAAATCACGTCGATTCCTTCATTAATAAACGACATCAGCAAAATTTATATTCTCTATGACGCATCATAATATACACTCGAGAGCAATGAATCCGGGTCACTTAAAGAATGTTAAAAATCTCGGAAACTAAAAATGATAGGTTAATGCAATAAATTGTATTTAATAGACAATGTAATACTCCTTAAATGAAAGTAAAAAAAATATGAGTCACCATACATTTTATTAACACAAAATTACATAAAGAAAAAAACTGCTGATCTCTCCTTAAAACAAAAATAGGAAACATGAAATTTTTGAACTTTATTACGATTTTCTTGAATTTTAATACTTCGTATTGCCTCCTCGTGCTTCCATTACTGCGTTTACGCGGTTTGGCATGCTGTACACCAAGTTCCTTATACGATTTTGGGGAATATTCTCCCATTAATATATCCCATAATGTCAATATGGCAACTGAGTTGTTCACCACAAAAATCCTTAGTTTAATAAATAATAACACACAAACAATGTACTTTACGAAACGAAATCAACCACTTAAGCCATGGATCACTAGGGGTGTCGTAAAATCCATAAGAAAAAGAGATAGACTTCATATTAAAACAAAAAAGGCACCAAATAATTTAATACTAAAACAAAAATATATTAAATATAGGAACGTATGTAACAAAATAATAAAAAATTTAAAGAGAGACTATTATAAAAATAAATTAGTAAAATGTCAAGGGAACATCAAAGATACGTGGCAAATCGTTAAAGAAGTGTGCAATTTTAACCAGCCAAAAGTTGCTTCTCGTGAATTGCTAGACATAAAAAATAATCCAATTCAGTCACTAAATGATGTAAACACATTCTTTACTTCGGTTGGTGGAAAACTTGCGAATTGTACTTTACGTATTATGAATACAACAGAAAAAGTCTTGGCTTCTAAAGCTAAATCATTAAGTACACCCGTTAATTCAATATCCCTACTGCCTACAGATCCAGTCGAAATCAGAAATATTATCTTTGGACTGAAATCTCGCAGTGCACCAGGCTGGGACAAAATAACAGCACAGTTACTTAAAAACCATATTACGTTACTGGCCGAGCCTATCGCATTTATATGTAATTTAAGCTTTGAGACAGGCGCTTTTCCATCCGCATTTAAAAAAGCTGTTGTATGTCCAATATACAAAACTGGCGATAAAACATGTCCAACGAATTATCGGCCTATTTCACTGCTTTCAACACTTTCAAAAGTTTTGGAAAAACTTGTCAAAGTCAGAGTTATGCGATACCTAGAGAAAAACTGCCTTCTTAATGAAAATCAATACGGATTTAGAAATGGAAAGTCGACTGAGGATGCAGTGCTAACGCTGACATCATTAATAACTTCTTACTTGGATAGTGGAAACAAGTGTATTGGAGTCTTTTTGGATCTACAGAAAGCCTTTGATACTGTTTCCATTCCCATTTTACTGACGAGGCTGGAGAATGTCGGCATTAGAGGTTTAGCCCACAATTGGTTCAAAGACTACCTAACTGATAGATCGCAGTGTGTGCGCGTGGAGGAGCATGAGAGTGAGAGCGCTGTGTGCACCTACGGCGTACCTCAGGGTAGTACACTAGGACCTACACTTTTTCTTATATACATAAACGAACTTTGCTGTACTACCTTGCCTGGTTTAGATATGCTGATGTTTGCGGATGACACAGTGCTACTCCTCCATGAAAAGACTTGGAAAAAGGTTACAGAGCTGGCCGAAAACTGTCTTGCAAGTGTAACGCAATGGCTAGAAAACAGTCTCCTGTCGTTGAACACTGCAAAAACTAAGTACATGTGCTACAGTAAAACACACTCGAGTGGCCCTACCAATGTTGATGTTAAAATACACACATTCCCCTGTAACCGGAACTGCTTACGCCCTGCCCAATGTAGCTGTGCAACACTATCCAGAGTAGACTCAATTAAGTACCTGGGGATCCATATTGATGAAAAACTTAACTGGAGCACTCACATAGCTTCGCTGACTTCGAGAATAAGAAAACTGATTTATGCATTCAAAAATCTTAGAGCAGTAGCCGAACCACAATTAGTTATCCAAACGTACAGAGCGCTATGTGAGTGCATCATTAGGTATTGTATCTGTGCATGGGGCAGTGCAGCAAAAACACACCTCATAGTAGCTGAACGTGCGCAGCGCGCGGTATTGAAAGTAATCCTTTCTCTACCGTATAGACACCCTACAACATCTGTCTACGAAAAAACGAACGTACTAAGCGTCAGAAAACTGTTCATATATGAGTGTATACGACGATATCACAAAAAAACAATCCCTACCCTTCCAGAATCAGCTAAAAGAGTCGATCGGTGTCCAGTTCCCTACGTAAAAAGTAGTTTTGCTCAAAGGCACTACGATGTTGTTGTGCCGCATTTATATAACAAATTAAATCAAGAGTTTAAGAATAATGTTAAAAAGAACAATAATAATAAAATAAAAAATGTTATACTAACCTGGCTTAAACAGTTTGATTACGATGGTGTAGAAAATATGATTAGTAGTTTGTATTATTGAAATTTGAATTGCACACACATTTACACACATTTACACCCTCACATATACACACTCACCCTTACACAAATACACACACCCCCTCCCATACACACACACACCCTCACACAAACACAAACACTGGAATGTGGTTAAATTTTGTAAATTTCTTCTTAATTTCTAATTAGATATATCTTGCATGTGATAATAGAAGACATATTGTAAATATATCCTAACAAACTGGGAGAAGCCACTGGCTCCTGAAACACAGTTTCGACTAGTTCGGGAGCCTATGGATTCAATACTTACCTTGTACAGTACATTATGTCAATAAATGATTTTTGTTTGTTTGTTTGTTTGTTTATTCCTCTGTGAGAGCAATTTTGAGCTCACGAAGCGTGATTGGGGGAGGGTTTCGTTGTTTTACGCATCTGCCTAGCTCGTCCCAAGCATGCTCGATCGGGTTGATATCCGGGCTGCGCGCTGGCCACTCCATACGAGTAATGTTCATCTCTTGAAGGTAGTCATTCACAATCCTACCTGTATGAGGTCGGGCATTGTCATGCATAAATATAGCATCCTCACCTAAATTGACCATAAATGGACCAACGTGATCATTGAGGATTTCTTCCACATATCTTACGCTAGTTAAAGAGCCGTTTTCTATGATCACCAGCTCTGTGCGACTTTCAGAAGAAATTCCGGCCCACACAAGTACAGACCCACCACCGTAGGCTACTTTTTCTTCGATGCATGCTTGCTTGAATCTTTCCCCTGGTCTTCGATACACTCTGTGTCTTCCATCGTGCTTGTAGAGCATAAATTTTGATTCGTCGGAGAACATAACTTTTGACCAATCTTCAATACTCCAATTTACGTGGCTCTGGGCATATCTTAGTCTCGAAATACGATGCCCACGCTCCAGTTTAGGGCCGTTTGCAGGTCTAAGGGGTTTTAAGTTAGATTCAGCAAGCCGACGTCTTACTGTCCATGCACTTGGGTTACTTCCTCCGAGGCGTCGAAACTGATTGGTGAGTTCAGTTCCTGTGAGAAAGCGATTTCGAAGCATGCTGTTCACCAAGTATCGGTCTTCTCGTGCTGTGGTACACCTGGTTCTGCCCGTTCCTGGTCTGCGTAGGTTAGAACCAGTTTCTTCGTAACGTCGGAGAACTCTTTGTACTGTTGACAGCGACACACCGACAGTCCTGGCTGTATCGCGCTGACTCCGGCCGGTTTCCAGCATTGTAAGTATTCTGGTGCATTCTTCAGGCGTAAGCGACATAATTTCAGCTTGAATAATGAATATAGAGCACTATCAACATGGTTTATGTACCCACATAAATGACAGATTACAAACAAAAGCAAAACCAAATGCTGTAATTTCGTAGTTCCATCTTCGAAAGTGGCCCTTTTTCAAATTTGATTTTTTTATGATATAACTTTACAATAACTAAGAAGTTTTAATACCTTCATTTAAGGAGTATTACATTGTCTATTAAATACAATTTATTGCATTAACCTAGCATTTTTAGTTTCCGAGATTTTTAGGATTCTTTAAGTGACCCGGATTCATTGCTCTCGAGTGTATATAAATATATGAATGCGTCATAGAGATGTCGTTTATTAATAAAGGAATCGACGTGATTTTGAAGCAAGGAATCGTCAAATTGTCATAGTGAATTGGGGCCCTGATGTATATATCTTTATATCTAAGTCCGAGGCCGAATATCGATGTATATGGGACCACATTGCAGGTATACTGAACCCGACGCGAAAAGAATTTTCCCAATCGGTTTATAAATGACAGAGTTCTAAAGTAACAACCACAAAAAAAAAAAAATGATTAAGTAACTATACTCTACAATATAATATTCCTTCTGACATTTAATCCTGCTAAATATCACGAAGTCTTTTAAAGAATTTAATTTCTGAAGTTTCAACTCGAAGCGTTGAACTTAAATAGTTGGAAAAGATTGCAAGTGCTATTTCTTTAAAAAGAGGAACGTCCGTTCGACCGATAAGTTTAAAAGTTAAACGTCGTTTCATTAAGCAAGTGGTGAGCGATTAGTGATCGCTCGGTCAGTGTCAGAACGCTTATCTGCCAATCTCTGGTTTTATAAAGGTGCTAGAAACTTTTCGTCGCAGTAGCGTCATTTTAGTTTTAAGTGTAGTTACTAAAGAGCTATCGTCTGGGTGACGAGCGCAGTGAAGTGCCACGGAGGATTTTGTAAAACAAAGTTCTGAGTGGTGCTGCAAATTTTACAGACAGGCGTGGTGCTTACCATCAGGTGAATGACATGCTCGTCTCTTCATTCAATTACATAAAATTAAAGTTTTCTGGTCGTTTTTATCCCTTATTCTACGTCTGGCCTTCGCGAGATTTGATAAAAGCTGTAGTTAGTACGGAGAGAGCCTTTGAGATTACTTACTTACTACTTAAATAAATATTTCCTTTTGCTTGAGCTACGTAACAAGTCACTCAAGTGTCATGAAATAATTTAATTTATAGGCATAACTTTTTTCCATTACTAAAACTAGTTTTTAGTAATTTACTTGTACTAACACAATACGGATCTAAGTTATCTGAAAATAAATAATTTGATAACAGTCCACGGTCATTTCGTAGCACTCGTAGCCAGGGCTACGAAAACTCCATGCGGATGCGGCTGTTTCCGCTCACTCACGTAAGGTGAGCGTCGTAGCACCCGTAGCAAACGTGGTTTGTTTCATACGTAGCGTGTTTGCTACGACATGATATTGCACACCCATCACAATCTTTGTTTCAGTTTAGCACTAATTTGTTGGAATCTTTCACCAGACATATAGGCGTATTGCTTACCATCAGGCAAACGACCATCTCGTCTAGTCGTTCAGTTACATAAAAAAGACAAATATCAGAATAAATCGACGAAAAACATAGCTTCAGTATACATATACGTGTTGGTCACAATATTATGAATGGCCAGTATTTACTTCGTGTCCTTGTAGCTTAAATTGTAATTCCCTCGAAAAAGGGTCGGCCGCAATAAAAAGTTTGCTACACGCTTACAAACAGGTACATTTAGAAACACCTTTCACGTACATTCCTCACGAAAATATGCGTATACATAAAAAAATAACTTGTCTGCTTAACATTTATACACAAGATTTGACCTCATAGCGTGGTATAAACCTAAATAAGGTACACATTACATACCAACATGGCGTCTGACGGCGCAATATTTGTACGTACACGTGTACAAATATGTATACATCTGGGTACTTATGTAATTATTCCCTAAATATTTAGACGCTGGGTTCTGGAACCTTCGCCATAAAACAGGCTAAGTTATAGACGCCTGGGCTCGTAACGTTTACAGCTAACCACGCAAGTGACCACACTTTATTTACCCTTATTAACCGGCGGTAATGGTGAACCTTTTTTGTAGACTGTATGCGGTGGCCACGTTGCGTCAGGCTTTTTTGGCAGTTTTTTTGGGAACAGTATTTTTACTCGACGTCGTGTAATCTTTTATCTATCTTATGGTGTTTTTTATGGTAGCGCTCGTGGCGTAGCTCGCCTAGCCGTTCGTAATAGATCTGCGAGTTTAAGCAACTTTCGCTGCGGTTCAATTCAATTCAATTATTTATTGCATACATATTATGTCACAGTTTTAATACATATTGAGATCAAATACATATTATTATTTTATACATATGACCCTGACAGGGTATAGCTTGGTATAGCAATGTAAGTGGTGGAGCGGACTGATTCATTAGTCAATACAATAAATAATAATAATAAATAATCAATTCATTAATAATGATTTGTCATCGAAACTGTCGTCAAGACTATAATAACATTTATTAATTAGAAAATATTTAATTTTTTATATAGAATTTGTCTCCATATCTTCTTTTTTATTGCATCTGGTATTTTGATAAATCTTAGGTAACTTAAACAAAAGATTACTTAGATTGATCACGGTTTGCGTGGTATTCACATCTGGGCCCTAATTCACTATGACAACTTGGCGATTCCTTGCTTCAAGCA
Organism: Petrophora chlorosata; assembly: GCA_951640565.1. Lineage (NCBI taxonomy): Eukaryota > Metazoa > Arthropoda > Insecta > Lepidoptera > Geometridae > Petrophora > Petrophora chlorosata. The sequence goes on along the minus strand of OX621199.1, from coordinate 4,707,201 downwards.
AACGTCGATTCCTTCATTAATAAACGATATTTGCGAAATTTGTATTCTCTATGACGCGTCGTATATATGAATATATAAATGCGTCATAGAGATGTCGTTTATTAATAAAGGAATGGACGTGATTTCGAAGCAAGGAATCGACGTGATTTCGCCAAGTTGTCATTGTGAATTGGGGCCCTGAGCGCTTCCATGCTTCGGAGGGCACTTGAAGCCGTCAGTCCCGGTTGCTGTAGGACATCAGTCTTTCGGCCATGTCGTAAGCCTTCGGGTGGTCTATAACTCCGACACCAGGTTTGGCCCGTCACCGACATGAGGCGAAGATGGTGTTCATTGTAACGTGTTTTCTTTATTTTGTAAAAAATGGGTTTTCGGTACCTACTAGACCTTACTGATGAGACGAGCAAGTCGTTCGCCTCATGGTAAGCGCTACGCCTGCTCCAAACAAATGCAGTGCCACCCAGAACTTTTAATACCATACAAAGAACTGCGTAGCACTACCTATACATAATCAATTATAATACTTATTACTTACTTTATTAAAATACCTATTATATCTAAGACCGCAAATAAGACGACATACAGAACACGACTACTAGGTACGTAATAAGAACCTCGGTTCTGAATGAGTAACTTTTCCTTAGCCCTATTCTATAACCATTACAGACCCGTATTTAGACCCTTGTTACGTAGAAGTAAAGGGCGATATAAGCTGTTATTATTTAATTAAGAAACTTAGAGCGAATGTGCGAGTGATTTTGTGAATGTATAAACAATTGCATTTTGGCCACATTCAAAGAACGCGTTAAAAATGTTTGTCCACTTCATAATAATTTAAATGTTTTGCTATTGTATTTGTTTATCCGGTCACTTTTCGATTGTATAATATGATTGTATAATATGTATGTATACTTATAATTCTATATTGTATGTATGTAGAGATATATGTATGCATATTAATTAGGTATATAAGTCTATTTATATAGTCATTGTATAAGTAATTAGATATTATATTTTATTTCAAAGTCAAAGTCAAAGTCAGATATCATTTATTAAATAGGCACAAAAGTGCACTTTTAAAGGTCATAAAAAGGTAATGACTTTGAAAAAAAGGTAAGTATGTTTACCCATTTCTTTCCTATACTCAAATTGAAGTCTGAGTGTTGAAAAGAAATGCGAAAACTGACTCTACCAGTGCTTCGGAAATACGCCCGCTAGAGAAGATAGCACCAAGAAACTCTGCGGGGATGTCTTTTTTCAGCACAATTACGTATAAATTAGAATTAACAGAATGTAAAACAAGAAATGCGAGTGAGATGTCCCATAGTCATAGTATCAGTAACAGAAAAGTGTAAATAAAATATAAGTAGGTATGACAGTAGCAGTAGGAGTGACTAGAACAGACCAGTCCCCGCAAGCAGCACCCGTTCACGAGTATGACTTGTGGATCAGCCATCACCCCCCTCAACCATATTGGAGGGAAGGGAGTGACCCGACACACAGAGCCGCCGCAAGCAAAGACATTTGAGTGAGCATGACTGTAAAACCTAGTCACTTCCAACTCAAATACAATTTTTATAGCTTTATTTGAATGACTAACTAAAGTAGACATCTCACATAGCATTGTACAATCCAAGAAGAAATGAAATATAAACATCATGCACACACTTATGTGTTAATCTTCATCATCATGGGGCTTAGGGCATACAGGCCATGCATTTTTGTCATTAACATATTCATTTATTGAGTAGTATGCTTTTTTCATAAGGTTTATTTTGATAAATGATTTAAATCTACGCATTGGTAATTTGTCAATGCCCTCAGGTAGTTTATTATAAAAGCGTATACAGTTCCCCATAAACGAACCATTAACTCTCTGCAACCTGAATCTAGGTACATACAATTTATTCTTATGTCTCGTGTTAAAATTATGCAAGTCGCTGTTTTTGTTAAAGGTGCTAAGGTGTTTGCGAGCGTGCATTAAATTTTCATAAATGTATTGGCAAGCAATGGCAAGCAATTTCATATGTAAGCCCTTAGTATGTCTATTATAATTTCTATCACCACCGTCCGTTTATGTTTCGTTATTCTTCTCCATCCAAAGGTTGTCAGGAAGAGATCGCTTTGAGCGATAACGCCTCCCACTGTTACACCATTGTAAACATTTAACTTGTACTTTATTTCTACGGTTATGGTGAATAATAAGGTGTTTATCTATCTATCTATCTACATTATTTTATTTAAAATGGGTTTTTTATACTACATGAAAATGTCTCAAATACCATATAAAGTTTACATTTTATTTTTATTTTGCGGATAAAAAATACAAAGCTGTCGGTGTTTTTTCTATAATTATTATAAACACAATACGAGTATAAGTTAATTTTGTAAACTGAAAAACCCTTGACTTGATATCTGTATAAAACATGGCCAAGTGAGAGTCGGGCTGTCTGCATTTATGGTTCCGTAAAGTGTTACAAAGTTTAATATTTGTGTCGAAATTTCAACCGAATAGGAATATTGACCAATTTTTTTTATGCAATACAATAATCTTCTACTTCTTCATTCATGTATGGTCAACTGAGCAATTAGACAATCAAATCGTAAGCCTGACCATAACAATTGCAGTGTTACCTAAAATCGTCAATACCATTACAAAGTACTGCGCAGCACTGCATTGTGCTCATCACCCCGAGACATCAGATATTAAGTCTCATAAACAATGCTCATTAATCGCTGGCTACAATGCCCTGCAAATTGGAATACAGTAATGTTTGCGTACTACTGCTTGGCGGGAGAATAACTAGATAAGCGGTGATACTAATCCAGATGGCCTAGCACATGAGAGACCTGCGACCTAGTAAAACTCTTTTGTAAGGAATCCTAAAACGCAGACGTTGAAGGTTGAAGGCGCCTTTTTATCTCACATCTTATGTAAACTAGCCTCCTTACGCTCCCTAATTCCAGCTTGTTCCTCTAACCTTATATTTTGGAACAAAACCAGGGCCTCTAATTTGGGGGCTGCGTCAGCCGCAGATCGTAAACATGGCGAGTTACCGCGGCTGAAAGTGTACAGAACAACAACATTGCTGGGTAACTATGACCACAGAAAAAAGGGTGCTACGACCGTGGAGATAAATTTTTGTGGCTCCGTTATATACTTTTTTTAATGTAAAACAGCGAAAATCTTGCAGACCGACTACCTGATGCCTACGAACATTTGCAACAACGACGCATTAACAATAAATGTTGCTGAATCTATAAGGATGTAAGGGGAAAAGAGATGGGAAGATTTTACGAGGTGGAGAACGGAAAAAAATTACCAGGCGACTATAGTAGAGAAAAGAAGCTTTTATTGTAGTTGTCCGTCTATTGTGCATGCTCGCTATGCTCGTACAAGGCCTTTTCAAAAGAGTATGAGCTGTAATCCTTCGCGCGAGCTCAGTACAGCTCGGCCTGTGAAAGAAGAGTACAAGTACATATGTTTATGATAAAAGGATCTTCTCTATCTCCAATCTACAAATATAGAAGTATACTTCTAAACTTCTTTTTGATACGGTTTTCAGCACTATTTAGAAAAATAATTGAGGTTTAAGTGTATGACTTATATTAATATATAAATTGCCGTGCAAAGCCGGGGCGGATAGCTTGTCCTAAAACCACCGATTATACGAGTTTTCTCACTTCAAGTTTCTCTCAAACAAGCTGAAACATTATGAATTAATTCTCCGCCTCAAATACAAAGAAACTAAACTCAGGCTGTCTGAATGATTGACAACCAGCCCGCTCTTTTGAAATCCACTACAGGCACTTTACTATCTAGTTACCGCTACAAGTTGCCAGAGAATGTTCATTTCAGCATAATGTAGACTAGAGCCAAGCCTGGAACTGGAGCTCCCGTTCAAACACGTTAGGATATTGTCCGATTTGTGGATGCATTTAGGTTGGGGGCAGGGGTCATTACATGTGTTTCCTTTTTGGTTCAGCTTTTTTCTCTGTCTCTCTCTCTCTGTCTCTCATATCAGTCTCTCATATAGTTATTCAATTATTCACATAAATATCTAAGACCCAGTGGTGAAAAGTGCCTTACGGATAGGTATGTAGATTAACACACGTTTTACTGCAAATTAAAATACATTACAAAAAGTATTCCTACAGAAAAAAGTGTTACTATAGGCGGCCTTATTGCTAAAAGTGAAAAGAAGGATAAAAGTGCAAACATAATAGGTGATGAAGCCACCACCAATACCACTAAAGATATCTCTCTCAATAGATATCCTTATTACAGTGTTAATATGAGACCTTACACGATATAGGATCACGTCGCTTTGCGGGAAAATATCCAATGACAATAATAATAAGGTCGCTACAACAAAGCGAGAAAAGATTACAATCAAAGTTGGCTAATATAGTAGGTAATACACAAATAAAACGTAAAAAATCCTGGAATACACCTAATGGAATGAAACAGATATGTCATATTTCGCAAAAATTGCTTTTTCGAAATCTTGAAATATCAGGATAAGTTCGTGGCCCTTTTCAGAACCTGAGTACATCCACCGCCTAGTGGCCACAAAAGCGTGTGCCCATGCATAACGGCGGAGGCTCGCGCCGCAGGCGCTGCCGAAACTGCCTTGTTAACATGCTTTACTGCCTTGTTTAAGGACCACGGTCTCGGCATACTTCATGAAAACCGTGATATTAGTAAATGCAACGCTTAGATGTAGGACACTGACCTCTAGGTTGAGAGTTGACACAAAGCTGTAACTTGGTGAAAAACTTTCGATGACTCCATGAAAAAAAATGGTCATCAACATTAGACCTATTCTAGTTGTATAAAAATATAACACAATCTTATCTTAGGCAATATCTCTTATCGAATATAATGTTTATTCAGTCGAGGTTTGAAGTCGGTAAAAGGGTTTCTAGCAAAGCATCTCAAGTTGCCGATTGGTCCCATTAACTCTTACTACGAGTTCTTACTATACGGCAATCACATGCTTACTACTCGAAGTAGTTCATCACTTCTCCATAAAAATAATAAACATAGGCAGTGTTATTCCCATTTCCCTAATAGTATTAGGTAGATAACAAACTGCTTAATTAAAGTTAAGGAGACATCTGTGACAACTCTGTCACGCCAAGTTCCGTGTCTATTATGCTTAATTCCATCCGATACAGTGTGACCGTGGTGATAAAAGAAGAATTTGGGACCTTTTGTACGTAGGTATAACTCGCGCCAAACTTGATGGCGGCTGCCTGGCGCATCACGTGATCTGCGCAGATACAATTTTGTATGCGATTTTGTTACTGCGCAGGTCACGTGGTGCGTCTGTCAGCCGCCATTAAGTTTGACGCGATGTATAGTAAACAATAAAATAGACATGTTCGTGCGAAACGATTATATAGGCAAGTATACTAAACGGCATGGAACATACAACAACGTAATACTTTGTGCTGTTTCAACTTTTTTTTGCATTAACAACTTCTTTTGATTTATTAGGGTTTAATGTACCTACTTAATACATGTCTTGGTTAAATATCGCTATTGGCCTCCAATATCTGGGAAACGCGACAACTTGGGACATTTACCTACCTACTTCTTTATTCACATCATTTGTATGTATTTTATTGATGGCCTTTACCGGTTTGACGAGTAGCATAGATATCGCAATTTTTTTAAAAAGGGCATCTTGTTACTTGCCGTCTATAAACGTTACATGGCCTTTGACCTGTTCTTTTAGTCAAAGTCAAAGTAAAATAATTTTAAATTTTAATATGCACAAAAACGCACTTTCAAACGTTTACAAATGAGGGTGACGTAGGTTTTGTTGTTTCTTTTTTGATAACAACACTTTTAAATATTTTACGTGCCACAATGTCTGATTGCTTTATTTTTAGGCTACTCAAAATCGATATTTACGTTATTTATTCTGTAAATTTTAGACACCACATCCCAATTCCCAACCCTAATACCAATTTCGAAACTGACACCAGTAAAATAAGTAACTTGCATGCCATTATAATTTCACTCGGGCTCTCAGTTCTGATATTTATCATCTGTTTTTGATGGATCCGAGAAATGAAGCATCCTGAATATCATATAGTAATGTTCTTTAAACAACTAATCAGCTCACTCAGTTTGATTTCTCACACAAAATACTGTTTTTTCCAGAAGTTTTTCTGGAAGCCGGCGAAGCGGTGGGTAAAAACTAGTACCTACTAATATAAATAAGCTTAGCACGGTCAACCTATGGAAGGGACAAAACCATTATGGGAAAGTGCCTAATTGGATTAGGTAGTTCGTATTGATCTCGTAGATATCCGGCGAGTGATAGATTCCTTGAAACGCCTACCGTCCGTTACTTACCTGCTACTATTCAAAAGATTAGAAGACTGAGAGGTACCGTACCTATTGGTATATATATTATGTAGAAGATATAGTTTAGTCCTAACCTATAAAATGTTGACTAGTTTTTCAGATAAATTTGTAGTAGTTTGTTATTGTCGGTCTAGCGAGAGCAAAAAGTTTTAATACTGTAATTGAACATTTTTTATTAATTGATAACATTTGGATACTGATAAGAATGTCCTTACTAGGAATACTACAACATATTATACATTATTCAACTTCACAGGCCAAAAATGAGTAGCAATTAAAATAATTTCTTCAAGCCAGCTCAGCGGGTGTATAGAGATGACTGTATTTTTTAATGTTTATTCAAAGTACCTAAAAGTTTCGAAGAGTTACGAGTACGTAGCAGTTTAGCATCATCCATTATTAACCAAGATTCCAGACCGCAAAATTAAGGGTACCTAACGTTTTTTCACCCTTAATATTTCACCAAAAGTCGTTAACTCGCCCGCATAACCCATCCCGAATCTTTTAAAATTCTCCAGTCTTACCTCAGCGTAATGTATTGATGAAATTAAGTAATAAATTCCAGTTTTTTATTGCAACCCTGGCGGTATAAAAGACCCCGGCTCTTTTACTCACCCCCCTTTTGGACGTTGCAGCAATTTTTTTCTTAGCCCCACTGCATATTTGAACGAACCATTTTGTACTACAAATTGGATTCCCCAATTTGCATTCTTTATTGCTTACAAATGGCCACCCTAAGAATGAAAAACGATTCGAGATTTCAATCGGGGCAATCGAGAAATTCTGTGTCAGCTCAGAACTATATAAATAAAATAAAAGATGAAATGGGATTATTAAATAATATTAATGTACACGAAACTGGCAACTTCTACATCTATGTACCTATACGAGATATTTTTCACTTCGGACATCCAGAGTTCTAAAGGTATGAGATGATTCCTCACTTGGTTTGTACTCGTAGAAAACTTGTTGTTCAACTTGTTGTTCTTGTTGTTTACCGGGATGAAAATCTTATATTCCAAGTCAGACTATAATCTACCACTGTTTCAAATTTCACCCATGTCTATTCAGTAGTTTCGACGTGTTTGACTAAAAAAATAATTCAATAAACATACAAACTCTTCTGTTAGGCGTCGTAGGGTTATAAATAAATTAGAATACCTGTTTTTCATCAAATATCATCAAAATTCATCATGATCCTATTGAGTGGCTGATCTAATCTCAATAAAATTTCCGTTATATAAATTGCCCCGTCCATAACCACCAAAGTTCTAAATATGCTATACATTATTTTATAATTCACTATTAAATAAGCATACCTAATAACAATGGGTTATGTCCGGATGCTGTCTAGACACTCAAACATTGATTAGATAGTATATTGCAACCAATCGATAAGCCCCAGAGAATCCACCCATTAATATTAAAACAGAATTGCCAATAACAACAGATGAGATAGACGTCATGTTAAAGCAGGCCTAGCGCACTTCGCACTGTAGGTACGGAGCTACAAGTACATAGCCTGACACCGACAGCGGGTCGCGCGTCGTTACACGTGCCGCGTCAGAAGAGATAAGAGCTATGCGATAGAAAGAGAGGCGCTCTGTAGGTTAATATGACTGGTAGGTATGCAGCGCTACGCGAGCTGAATTGAATTTTATTAAGTCATAGCAAAAGTCGCTATTTGTTTAAGTTTCTTTGCGGAGTGATGCTTCTGTCCCTTAGTATTCTGTGGTTAAAGGTCACACACACCTAGAGTCAACACCAAAAATGTGCCATATTTCTAACTAGATTGATAGAACATTAGCAACGGCAAATGCTTAGTTTTAACCTATGGTTCAATCTTTTTAAAGACAATTTAACACAAGTACCCAATTTTATTCTAATCCATATATATCCTTATCAAACTCCTTAAAAACTACAAACACTATCATGACTACGAGATTTCATTGATACAAATTAATAAAACGTTCTCGTAAGTAGATGTTTTACTACATGTATTGATATTATCAACAAAGTATTCTACACATCTCAATCTTCAAGATATCTCTCATATTTTGTCTTACATTCCTCTCTGTATCCGAGCAGAATTTCATAGCAGGCGCTGACATACAGCGTTCTTGTCCATTTATATTGACATGCCACTAGGAACATCCGAGTAGGTGCTCTTCACACTAACCAATTTGGACTCTACGTCAAGAGCTTAAGGTCAAAAATCCTGTTAGGCTTTTTGAGCCATACAAGATATTCAATTCTCTCGCGCCGCCGGCCTCGGACCTCGGAACTATATGGAAATAGGGTAACGAGGGTCTAGTGACCCATATCACGAATATGCATCTAGTATATTGCATTCATATTGTAATGCATGCATGGATTGCTCTTGATGATAGCGCATTTTAATATATATGGAAATGTTCAAGGTTCAATATAATCATAACGATGGACATTGCCCTGGCTCCTAGGAAGTAAGGACCTCGATCTACCAAGGCCACTAAAACTTGTGACTTTAAGGGACACATAATCTATAGGTACTCTTGTCCTCCGAAGCCACCCTTCTCCATTTCCTATTAAAGAATATACTTAAATTTTACGCCACCAAGGAGGCAATCGAATACTTTAATAAGGTAATAATTTCCATATTCCACCCACTGAGGTAAAAGGCGAGGTGCAAAATTAATCAGAAGGGGCCTGATTGATGCCTACTTACGGTGAATTTTGAAGGCTTCGATTGGCTTCTAAATTATGTATGAAATGGAAACCTGCAGAAAATAAGTGAAATCATCAAAAAGAAAGTTCCCTTTACATTGTGATGTGATGGACGTTCGGGCCGACACTCGCTTCCTGAAGCCCTAATCGTATATCACAAAACAAACACAGTAAGATCGAGCCCGACCCCACCATCATTCTTCAGACACTAGTGAAGTGAAAGATAAAACAAAAAGAAATAGGTTTATTGTCCCGTTGAGATACAAAGTACAGAATCCTTTTAAGGGTCCCGTCGTAGAAACGACACCGTTTTGTCAAAACCTTTTTGCTTTTTTTAAGGTCGAGCCTGTGAAAATTTGATGCGGTCCGGAGATACCACTTAAACCAGCTTCTTGAATATTTTATACTAATCTCACTTTCAGGTGTTGTTTTTTCAAACTTTCCATTTTATAATGAAGAAGTTGCTTGTTTATTTTGCGGTCCAACTCCCAAATAAAGCATCGCCCGTATCTATAAATAATATATGACTGATCTACCAGCTGTCAGATCCTATTCAAAACCTACCCAAATGTGAAAATTTATCTAAAACATTGACATGCAACCCTTGTACCTATATCAAAGATTTTAATTGACGACCCCCTCATCAACATTGCATTTCTCACCTTGATAGATCTCAAAGACACAAAGGGCATTGCCATGGCATCCGATTCGGTAACAAGATGACTTTCGATTCTCCGAAAATTCATCGCAATTTGATCCCTCGACCCTTCAGAGATAGGACAAACAAATCACGATTAAAGGCCCAAGTTCAGTTTCATCCCATTAATGTCCGTAGACGCATTTAATTAAAATTCACCCTACAAAGTCTCGTCTTTATCTTGGCAGGGTTTTTCGATCTTGTTATTAGCACATTCCTTTAGAGATACCCTCAGCACCCCAACTGGCCGACGATTTGCGCCGAATTATTGGACTTAAGATGCTTTAATTTGATAATAGTTTTGTAAACATGGGATTAAATTGCCCTCTTTCCTTTAAAGAATCAACATTTAAAAAAGGTATTTGGAGTAATTGAAAATTGATTTCGAATGTTCTAAATCGGAGGTTTCTCAGATAACTGCAAGAGTTCAATCAAAGTTATAAGGATCCCGATTTCCTTCATTAAAAGTTGATATCCCTCTAGGCTTAACTTTGTAGACGAAAATTTCTGATTTCCTTAACAAACATTATAGGGCTAAACAACGACAAATATTATGATAGATTTTTTAAATTAGTTCCAGATAACCTTGAAGCAATACGAACCTAAATACTTGAGTTTGATTGTAGATTGCGGCCTAAGCATACATGTTGGTCAAATAAATACCATTCGATTAGTTTGGTATAGGTACTTTAAAAACTTTGGCTTTGATTTAAGATAGAATATACACCCCTGCATTGACTACATTCGCACACTTCAAACTTACTGATTAGATTGTCTGGTACCTAAATACATATATTATTTCGCTTTGTTTTTATTTGACTTTGTTTTACTTCTATGTAAGTACTTATTTGGCTGTTAGACAAAATGTTACTCTACCATGGTATTATAGGCGGTGGCTACTTCCAGCTTAAAAATGGAGGCCTAATCCACGGTTACATTTTCTGTGATTATGCGGGTTTGAGCAAGATTGATGACGCCGGCTCAGCAACGGGTGGCGGCCGGACTTAGCCCGCCGAATCCCCGGATTATGAGGCATAAATAGCAATTCATGCTTGTCTTTTGGGTACTTGAGCGTTTGGCCGAGTTTTGAGACTGCGTCTTTCTTGTGATGTTTTTGTTTCATTCATGGATCTCTCTGCAGAGTTTTCCTTTATGCCTATTGCGTATTTCAGTTAACTCAATTCGATGATCAATGCTCTTCACGTTTCTATTTATTTATTTTTATGATCAATTGGGAGACCATTTACTATTTCGATAAAACACCGGTATGTCAAAGAAAACTAAATATTACTACGTAAAGAAGCGACACTAGCCAATTTGTCGTCACCCGCAATGAATCGGTAAAAATATGGGTAATGCCGTGCTTGCGTCACTCGGTTGTCACCGCTCGCTGCAAATGACTAATGAGTGAGATTCAAATGTTTATTTTATATGTGCGATCAATTGATGTTAATTGAGGTTGTTATGACTACATTGGATGACGACGACGACCTGCTTTACAGAGGTAGAGCAGGCCGGCTGACTATTTGACTTTGACATATGGACGAAACATAATGAGAAAAAGACGGAGAACGGCTGAAGACGGTAGAGCTGACCAGGTCCTGACCTGACTGACGGAGGTCTGCCTATCTCTTTTTCATTAAAATTCAATATATTGACTATGATACAATATTAATATACTATAAGGAGAAACTTGTCTGAGAAGGAGGCGTGGCCTATCCCCGCCGTCAGAGTGAGCGTGGAGGGGCAAGCGGAGGCTCGAGGCAGCGCGCACGCCAGTCGCAGCTCAGTTCGTTCACGACACCAGGAGTAGACGGACGTTGTAGAATCGCTTGTCAAATCACTGTCCATTTTTAATTCGAATATTGTTCGGTTGCCTAATTATTTTATATTTCCATTTTTGTGTTTCAATTAATTGTTTTGGTTATAATTTTGTAAAATTGGAATAAAAGTCTAGGTTTTGTTGGTTGCTTATATTTTTATTGAATTGTGAGTTAAACTCCTAAATTCAGAAGTGGGATTCTTACTTCCCTTCTGCTATTTTTGCTTATAGGTTATCTTGACTTTTAACTACCCGCTTTTATTTATTCAATTATGTCGGGAAGAACTACATGTAGTAGTCGTAGACGAGATCGAACGCCTATTCCTGGTTTGGATCAAACGCTTCAAGCGATTGAGTCGTTTGAATGCTTTGGAAGATCATTCTAGGGAACGTGTTGCGAGTGCCGATGGCAATCATGCCGTTGCGGGTACATCGCGCGCCGTACCGGTGCCCGACCCGGTCACCACGGAGGTACCGCTGCCCCGCCTAGTGAACCACCAGGATCACTAGCCGTGCCATCGAGCGGCGACTCTTGCGCGGCGAGTTTGGACGTGTCGAGTGCTGTGCATACTAGTGCGGATACGGTTTTGAGTGAAGTAGCTGACAAGCTCGTAAGTGCATTAAGTGCTATTCCGGTAAGATCAAACAATGTCTATATTTCGATCCATCTTTGCGTGATTTTGATGTGTGGTTTAATGATGTTGACCAAGTGCGTTTATTGAATAAGTGGGACGACCGCGAGTGTTCAGGGCATATCAGTCATTGCTTGAAAGGCGACGCGCGTCTATGGCTTAACGAGTGGGCAAGTAACGATCGTAGCTGGTCTAACTTCAAACGCGAATTCAAAGCTTTGTGCCCTCGTCCTTTAGATTTTGCGAACATTTTGTTCGATGTGATGAAGACCGATTCAGACATGTACCCCACGTACGCGGAGTATGCCCGACGTTCCTTACTACGATTACGTATCAACGGATTGAGTGACGAGCTGATTACGGCAATAGTGATCCGTGGCTTAACGGATGCCCATATACGAACGCCCAGCTGGTGCCGGGTGACCTAGTTAATTTTTTGTCAATTTATGTAAAGCCTGCTCAGGTCACACCGACGCGTGACACCCAACGTAGTGTGTTTCGCAAAAACTACCCTCAACCGAACCAGCGAAAACGGGACCACGGTGCTTCAACTGTTAGATGTTTTTTATGCGGTGGTTTTGGCCATAGGCAGATTTCATGCACCAAGCGCTCGAGGACAGATGGACCAACTGACAATAAATCATCTGGTGGTGTTCCGAATCTTAGAAGTGTGCTCCCTAAGCGTGAATCATGTTCTTTTTGTAAAAAGATGGGTCACCGAGTTAAAGATTGTTTTGCAAAGCAGCGCACTGAATCACGTGGCATACCTAACGTTAATTTTTGTCGTGAAACTTCCCACGTGTATAAACAGAATGTCATTGCGACTGCGGTTATTCAAGGCGTTCCTGTTGATATTCTGATAGATGGTGGATCGACAATTTCCCTAATATCTGAATCTGTCACGAAACATTTTCAGTGAAATCAGGCGCTTCCGTTTTGCGTATTACGTGGCATGGGTCGTTCCCAACCGATACATGAACGCCGGTCATTGTTGGCACTGATGTACTAAATAGGGATGGCGTTACCTATACCCGGACCCGAGGCGTACAACGGCTTACGCGAAGCAATACTGCCTTGATGTACCATTAGCGATCAATACGCCGTTAGTGAGTGAGATCCTCTATACCTTGACTAAAGCCGGGATTTCGATTAACCTGAAGTAATGCCAGTTTTTTTATTACTGCGGTGGTATATTTAAGCCGAACGATCAGTAATGGCCAGGTACGGCCGAGCGAGTACAAAGTCAAAGCCCTGATCAATTCACGTGTACCCAGTAATGTCAAGGAGGTCAGACAATTTTTGGGCCTCGCGGGTTATTTTAGACAATACATTCCCAGGTATTCCCAGATGACGGCGTGCGTTGCCAACCTAACGCGCAAAGCTGTCCAGTTCAGGTGGGGTAAGGACCAAGAGAAGGTTCGCAAAGCCATTATTGCACGAGTAACATGCGCACCAGTATTGGCTATATTTAATCCTTCTCTCCCTACTGAAGTGTACACTGATGTTTCGTCACGAGGTTATGGTGCCGTCTTACTTCAGATACTTGAGAATGGACACAGCGACCTGTGACTTATTTTGGCTAAGTTACCCGGGGTGCTGAGTTGCATTGCCAGGTTGCCACTCTTATGAGCTGGAAACGCTGGCCGTTGTCAAAGCGTTGCCGCATTTCAGACGTTGCCTCATCGGTATGAAATTTAATGTTGTAACGGATTGTGACGCATTGGAACTGACTCAGCGCAAGAAATTCTGATTGTATGGGCCGTAGCCCGGTTAATGTTTGTGGGGTTCGTAAGCCACAAGCTTGGGCTCAGGTGGCGCAAGCCGCTGATGAAGAAACAAAGTTTGCTGACAAAATTACAAGACTGTGTTATTGATCCAAAACGGTATATTGGGCGCTGTGACGTCCTTTATTACGGAATGGATGTGGTTGGTGAACAGCCACGTTTACTGTGCTACATACCAAGGGGTCATCGTCTTGGTTTACTGCGCGTTTTCCACGACGAACATCGACGCGTTGGTGTTGAAAAAACTACTGATCTTTTGTTGAAACATTTTTGGTTTCCTGGCTTTCAAATACGTTGTTATAAATGTCGACACTTTCAGTAAATATTGCCTTCTCTATCCGACAAACAAGACGCGAGCGAGTTGAGGAGGGTATTTGAAAATTCATTTTCTCTTTTTGGCACACCAAAACTAACTGTTGCTGACCGTGGTTGGATGTATAAGAGTTCATCTTTTGTTAATTGAGTTAAAGAATTAGGATGCGAGATGCATTTTATAACTCCCGAAATGCATCAAAGTAACGGACAAGCTGAGCGGTACTGTCGCACAGTCATGAATATGATTCGTGTTGAGACAAATTTAAGGAATGAAAATTGGTCAAATGTTTTATGAAATTACAGCTCAACTTGAACAATACGATGCAAAAGTCTATTCAATGTTAACACTTGAATTTGTAAATTGGCAGCGATGGTGCGACGCTCATCATACAATCCCTGGTGTTACGTAGCCTTGGAGGTTACGAATCCAAATTGCGAATCGCTCCGCGAAATTACAGCTGACAGCGTGCTTCAGAGTTGCTAGACGCAAACAGAGCTTGCCAAGATGAGTGTGTTAACTAACGGGGTAAAGCTTCACGATGCTTTCAGGACGGCGATTTGGTGTTCGTCAGTAAGACGAGCCAAACCACGGGCAAGTTGGACTCTGGTATGCGTGGTCCATACATGGTTACGCGAGCGCTGCCTCATGGCCGATATGAGTTTAAACTGCTGTTTGGCTCTTACGGCAAGACCTCACAAGCTGCGGCAGAATATATGGTGCGATGGAAAGGGGAATGGACCCCTGATGTGGATAGTAAATTTTTCGAGAGTACCCTGATTTTGATGCCATAAGCTTTGGAAGTTATGACGTCATGCCGCAAGACTGTAACATCCTGAGGGCTCTGTTTTTGTGTTATATATACGTATGTGCATCCTGAGGGCTCTGCATTTGTGTAATATACGTAAGCGCATCCTGAGGGCTCTGCGTTTGTCTTTGTGTTTTGCTATTTTTGTTTGTTTTCGTACTTGTTGCGTGAGGCCTCCGCACTTGTATCATGGGCATCCTGAGGGCTCTGCCATTGACGTGTATCTCGAGAGCTCTACACGTGTGAGTGTCCCGACGAGGGCTCCACTCACGAAGGGCGACTTACTGTGTCGTCCTGGATATCCTGAGGGCTATGTCCAAATGTTCTCCAGGTGATGGAGTCTCTCTCACCTGATGTTGTTAATGTTAATCTTAGACGATCATGGGCATCCTGAGGGCTCTGCCATTGACGTGCATCTCGAGAGCTCTACACGTGTGAGTGTCCCGACGAGGGCTCCACTCACGAAGGGCGACCTGCTGTGTCGTCCTGGATATCCTGAGGGCTATGTCCAAATGTTCTCCAGGTGATGGAGTCTCTCTCACCTGATGTTGTTAATGTTGATCTTAGACGATCCTGTAAAGGTTCCGTCTACAGATTATGAAAGTGATGGAGTCGCTCTCACTTTCATTTTGCCTAAATTTGACTGTTAAACTAATAAAAATCTTGTATGTATGTTTTTAGATGTTGACGATAAAGTTAAGGCGAATGCATCTAAAAATCCGACGTGTAGCTCAAGCTCAAGCTTCTGAGCACCAAGTCGCGCACGAAGCGCACTGCTCTGCTTCCACCGAAGATCTGCAGCAGCATGCACCCTCAGCCTCACACTGACCCATCTGCGTGCGAGGACGCGCCGCCGTCAGGAGAGGCCGTATAAGGAGAAACTTGTCTGAGAAGGAGGCGTGGCCTATCCCCGCCGTCAGAGTGAGCGTGGAGGGGCAAGCGGAGGCTCGAGGCAGCGCGCACGCCAGTCGCAGCTCAGTTCGTTCACGACACCAGGAGTAGACGGACGTTGTAGAATCGCTTGTCAAATCACTGTCCATTTTTAATTCGAATATTGTTCGGTTGCCTAATTATTTTATATTTCCATTTTTGTGTTTCAATTAATTGTTTTGGTTATAATTTTGTAAAATTGGAATAAAAGTCTAGGTTTTGTTGGTTGCTTATATTTTTATTGAATTGTGAGTTAAACTCCTAAATATACCTAAAACAAAATGGTTCGTTATTGTTCTGTGTATGGATGCAAAGAAAGCACTTACACAAATAAAAATCGGAGATTGTTTGGTTTCCCTTCCATTTTTTTTTCGCGTCTCCCAGCCAAGCGATAGTAGGTGTGAAAGAGAAACACTTAGGTTGCTTAAGTATAGTGTTACTGTATGTATAGTGTACGTACGTACGTTACGTATAGTGTTAGTGGGTTGCTTACGCGCTCGATTCGTATTAGCTCATCCCTACAATAATTACGCACACACAAAAAACGTGTGCGGACAGGCCGCCGGTGCGCCAGTAGTAGTAGTAGACAGTTAGCTCGGCGAAATTGTATGGAGTGTCGGGGGTCTGGTTATGTCGTTTTGGGCGAGCACAGCTATCCATGACGTCATAGACGCCTGAGGCATCGTTGCGGTTAATGACGTCGTTGGTGATCCATCTATGGCTGTATTTTTTGAGCAGGTATACACATTTCCTAAGATAGCGTGTCCAATGGCTACTTTGACTTGACATATCATTCAGATAACGAAATATTTTTGAGAACGCAAGCCTTTTAGTTTTGTTAATTCAATTTTCTTCTCAAAATGTAGTACTAAAAGCATAATAAGCACTGAGATAAGTAATTCTCGCCTTTGTAGCTACCGCAACAGTCAAAACAGAGCTCAAGCGTCGCACATTTCATCCTCAACTTAACCCATTAAAGCAGGCAAATACGTTTGACGGATTAAGGCCACAATTTTGAAGCCTCCAGTTTTCTCCATACGTTGGGCCGTATTTTAGTAAGGGTGGGATTAGTGAGGTTGGCTCTTAAGCTTAACAAACGTTGCTCGAAATCGGCATTATTTAGCGAGAACCCTAATTAAGGGTTGTCCTAACTTTTCTTGACATCGCAAGCGGAGCATACGTGGAGGTCTGAGCAGACAGATTGTTTGGACAGTCGATAGGCTGTACGGACTTGGGAGGATTTACGAGGTGTTTGTTCAGAGTTTCGCGCTTTGTCTTTTGGATTTGTTGTTTGTGCAATGTTTTCTTTGAGTTTGGAACCGATTATGGAATTTCCGGTTTGGCTGACAGAGGACAAAAATCAGTATTGAAAATCTCGGTTGGGCAAGTCAGCTCAAATGCCATATACCGCAGAGGTTCGATTCCCGCTACGGGACAATAATTGTGTGCCCACAGAAAAAAAGCGCAATCATTTGTTTAGTATCTGGGTATTGTGGGGGTCCTCATCATTCCTGATTCCTGAGATACAGGGAATCCTAGTTAGTGGCTAAAAATTATGTACCTATGTGATCGGTGGTTTATATATTTATTATTATTAAGCACAATCCTGAGCAGATAAGAACTAGTAGAATAGGTTTACCTACGATAATGAATGTATGTTACAACAAGAAGTTTTTTATTGTATTAAAGATATGTAGAATATGTAGTATACAATATAGGCAATGGTACTGAGATAAAACTTTTATTCTGTAACAAGTTGTCGCCCTGAAAACGAGTAACAAATAGTCTAAAAATATGTGAACAAGCTAGACTCGAATCTGTGTCAAGATTCCTCTGCGGTTCTTTTATAAAGAAACCCCCGAGCGGAAGCCAGTGAGAGTACCTACCTGCCACGATTACGTGATGCTTTTACAGTGTAAGTTCTATTGTCTTCAAAAATTTACTTGAGCTGCATAGCAGAGGAGAGCTGGTGAATCACGAATTTATGAATTCCGGAATTGTGTATGGCCAAAATTGGTTACCTTAGCAAATAGTTTCAGAAGATCCCACGTCATATGTAGATATTTAATTTGACCCATGTAAAACGGTATTCGATATAACATAACGGTAACAAAAGCTGGTGTCTCTATAAGGTGTTAAAAGTTGCTTTCATGTCAAAATAATCATAAAATTTTGATAGAAACGCGTTATCCAGGTTATTTTCACTTACCTACGAGGTACGAGATAAAACACCGCACGGCGCGGTGCGGTGGTATTTTTACGTCCGGATAAGATAAGATTTTCCAAGGCATATTATTTCAGGCTTTTCAATTTAAAAGCAATACAATATCAACAATATAGTTATGGCCAATCATATCCTAATCAGATACGAAACCCCGAACCCAGTCCATGCCCGCAAATGTTATGCATTATCAAAAACCTCGGCAGTAAAACTTCCGCCGATGGAATCGACTAATCTGGTCACGTAAAGAACTTAAACCTAACACGGCTTCCAATTCGATGCGTTGCTAAATTTTTATTAGGGTGCCGAGTTACAAAGTGGCGTATTCTCACGTTGATACAAAAACGTTCACGTTGATCGCTAAGCGTGGTCGGAGTAAGGAATTTCTAAAGGTGTAGTATCAAGCGTAGAACATGATCGACTACTAAAAGATGCAAGTGTCCAATCCAGATCAGAAAATTTGAATTTGAGACTTTTTTCAAAATTTGCAGTCAATTTTGCCTCAATTTCGTCAATTTAATCTTGGTTTTCGCGCCACCCAGATTTATCATTCTCCTAATAACATGTACGAACTCTATCACTTTTTACAAGCATAATTAAGTAGTTACCGTAAAAAAAATGCTACCACTTTAAATATTTCTCAAAGCCTCAAAGCCCATAATAAGATATCTACGTGCTTCTACTGAAATCTGACAGCTCGTTTATTTGTTAAATAGGATGGTCAAGATAAGTTTTAAGAACCTCATACTTTACGTTTATATTTTTATTATCGCCAGCTTTCTTATTAAGATATAAGGTACTAGATTCATGATCCCATGTCGCTCATGAATCTAGAAATATAAGTAGCTTTTCTCTTCGATTACCCCATTTCCCCCAACCTTGCTTGGTCCATGTCTCTAGGCCCTCCTTTTCCCGGGGGCGCGCTTAACCTATTTTCATTTCGTTCGTGTTTTTATTTTGGTGAACTCTTTGTTGGAGGCCTCCGTGGTTTTCAATTTACAGCAACGGTTCTATTTTGGACTCTGTCTGTTGGTTCTGTTTCTATAGTCTGAAAACCTGTGGGCCTATTTATTTATATACACCTAGGTGGTATTTATGTACTTGAATCTTCTGAGTCAATTAATTCTAAAGTAAAATATCTTCCTTGTTTGCCTTTGCCTACTAAAGAAAGAATTAAAAAAAAATCATTTATTCGGCACACAAACACGACAAACAAAAAATAAAAAATAAAACTTAAACAATAAATATAACATGTGCCGAATGGGCTCTGCTCAGCATAAAATGCCGAGAGTTTTACACTACTCGGCGCTGATTTTCAGCTGATACCCGTTTTGCTATAGAAATAGTGAGAAATTGACTATACTTATTCATAAAATTATCATACATTTAAAATAATAATACTATTACCTACAAATCTAAGAATACTTGAGAATTTAATATCGAAAAAAGCAAGTTAAAAGTATTTTTGTTCGGCATAATTATCCAACTATTATTGTTTGAAGCAAATTCGTTTTAAAATATAGGTAGGTAAAATAGGTAGGCTATTATCCTAACAAATCATTGTTCGTAAAATAGATACAAAGGAAAGTTCCTTGACAAGATTTTGTTCGAGGTAACTAGAGGCATTTGAGATAGGATCCCGCGCAAAAGCTAAACAAATCCGATCGAATTTTAGAAAACTTTTAATAGAATCCAATTAAACTTTCTTGAACTGAAATAAGTTACTAAAGAAATAATTGAAAGGGATATCAACATTGAACAGACAAACATCACAAGAAACTTGTAATGAAGAGAGTAAATCCTTCACGACTTAACCACTGAAGCTATCAGCAAGGTCAATAAGAGCAGAGATTTTCACACGATGAAAACCTATCTTGTGCTTGATGTAAATTGGTAGGTTAGGTACCTACTTTTACAAACCACTGTTCTTGGAATAATGAGTAAAATTTCAGTTTGCTAGGAAATCAAAGTGAGCAACTAGTTGTCCAATTGATTGACATAAAAAAATTACGAGTTTGGACTCTAAAATCGGAATCGACGTCGTGGTATTTTTGGACCTCTATTTCAAATGGTCATAGACTTATCAATATTGGCCCATCTCGATTTAAATATTATATAGAAGTAGTTAACGAATTTTGATTCCTCATCGAGGCCTCCAAGCTTTCCAAGCAAGCATTCATGAATAGATCAGTGCGATGTTTGAACGGTGACAAGTGTTTTCCTACTAGGTATATACAATTACGAGTGCACCTCTTAGTAAAAATCACTGGTAACTATTTTAACATCTTAATTAAAATATTGCAAAAATAATACCTAGATCAGCCCATTACGTTCCCTATGCTGGGACACGGGCTCTCATAGAGAGAGTATGGGTCATAATCCACCACGCTGGCCCAGTGCGGGTTGGTGGATGTCACATGTCCTTGAATTTTTATGATTTCCTGGACATACCGGTTTCCTCACGATGTTTTCCTTCACCGTTTTTAGAGCGAATGTTAGATCCGCAAATAATTTTAGAAAGCTAGTGGTGCGGGGCCGGCGGGTTTCGAACTCGGGTGCGTCGAATAGAAAGCCGCACGTTTTCCACTGAGCCACACTCGCTCTCATGTCGTCTAATTTTTCTACATTAAAACTTCTTACGTTTAAAGGCAAGACACTGTTGACAAATCTGTGGTCTTTACGAAGAGAGTAATGAAGACACGGTGAATAGGCAGATTCCTCACGAACCCTCATGAGGACCGTGACAAGGGAGGACGATGACACAACATTAGAGCGTGACTCGCGCCCGTGACTTAAGGTTTCTGAAGTTTGGAGATATTAATTTCATTAAGTGATATCTATGAAGCGCTATGAGTTTCATCTCGTAATAGCTGCGATTTGACTCGAATTATTTCGAATTTTGTATCTGGATGTCTTCAAGTCTGTAAGAGTGAATCGGCATCTTCTAGGTAAGCATGATCCATCATCAAACCATCTGTCCCTTTCCATCGGGTGAGACTGCGATCAAATGCTTGACTATTTATTCGGTTATAAAAAAAAATCTTAACTTAACTCGCTTGACGTTCACAAAAACGCAAGGTCTATAAAAACCGGCCAAGTGCGAGGTGGAATCGCGCACGAAGGGTTCCGCACAATTATCTATAAAAACGGGGGAAAAAATATGTCTGTTGTATGGGAGCCTCCTTGAATATTTATTTTGATCTGTTTTTTAGTATTTGTTGTTATAGCAGCAACAGAAATATATTATCTGTAAAAATTTCAACTGTCTAACTATCACGGTTCATGAGATACAGCCTGGTGACAGACGGACAGACAGACAGACAGACAGACAGACGGACAGCGGAGTCTTTGTAATAGGGTCCCGTTTTCCCCTTTGGGTACGGAACCTTAAAAACGAAGTTTACTAGTAGAAAATGTATAGGTACATAAGCAATAAGTTCTCCTTTTGTATATGACTTGTACTTAATAGTGCAATTAAAAATTTAATAAATAAATAATATGTTTGATTATAATGTAAATAAATCTTATTATATTTATTGTTCCTTAAAACTTCAATGACTGAACTTGATAGAGTCTTATTACCTACCGCACTTACTCTACTAAATTATTGGTTCCTAATTTGCTTATTAATTAATATTTTTGTATTTTGATATAACTTTTGGGTTCAACGATCACATAACACAGATTCCCCCAACTTAAATTCTCTGTAGGTGGGAAACCAGGAACTACAAGGACTATGGTCTCACCACGAAACAGTACTTGTATTGTAATTTTTTAAGTTTTATCATAGAGCAAGACTTCTTAAACAAATACGAACTTTACCAGTACCAATGAACTTATACAAAAATGACCGTCCAGTAACAGTAGTCTCAGTACCTTTGGTACCTACTCGGCTAGTTGTCGGCGAAGAACAAAAAGTCCCCGTCACCGCATTCCTAGTTACTAAGGACCTACATTTTCATTCACAGAGAACTTGAAAGCATTTTTCGTCGAGCCAGAACGCTCTAGCAACTCAACCAATGACAGTCGACAAAAGACATTTGAGTCATAAAATATGCCAATTAAGTTGAGGGAACTAGTTGGGCAGTGATGAAGTTTTAAATGAACACACAAAAGAGGGCTCTTTGAAGACTTCTAGCCATGTTAGCTATGTACTGATTTAAACAAAGGACCAGGCAACCTCGATTGGAGACAATAAGCGGTTTTATCACAGCAAATTTACTTAAGTTGCTTGTGTGTTAATCTCTAAGTCCATTTACCTAAGCCATATTCTAGCAAACCTTAAGTTACCAACACATTGAACATTTTGAAGACACACGGCTTCCAATCAGACCTAGGTATAAGGGGAGGGCTCAAAATATAAATAAAAGCATTATTTCATTAACTACTTGTAGATAAAAGTAAACGTGCATAATAATTGTATTGTCGACTCATGTTCGGTTTGTTCTTAAATAGTACAGTGATGGTGTTGTGAAGTTCGGCAACCAACACTTGGCCAGCATTGTGGACTATGGCCTAAAGTTTAGGCCATAGTCATAGGCATGGGCCTCTACTGATGTGAGGGTTTAGGCCCTAAACTCTCACATCAGAAGAGGCCCATGCCCATGATAAAGGATTCTCAGAAAAGTATCAAGTTTCAGTACTGCCAACATTTTCGTGCCAATTATGCGGCACCCGTTAGTGGAGCACCGATATTCTGAATGGATCACAATTAAACCCCGGGCCATTTCTTCAAAGGGGTGGATTTTAATTTAAATCTGGTCCCTCTGTTAGCGACTACAATCCCATATCGGCTCATTTTGTAACTCTATAATCTATTTTATGTGAATTGAATTTAGCTGTTTCTATGATCTCTCTAATGTTATTTGATCGTGGAGATATTAAATCTCATCCCTTTAACGTTTAAGTAGGAGTATACTTGGATGTGTGTCTATGTATCTAATCTAACCTACTTATCTACTATGCTACATTATGTAGACATTAGGACATACATCAGGCGTTTGTTTAATGGATAACATCTAATAATTTGAAGTACTTAATTAGCTGATTTGTCGTACTAGATCTGTTCACTCACGAAGGCGTGCCCCACCAATTTTTACGAATGGTTTAAACGGCGTAGCGATGACGTATTTTGTTTTCCTATCTGTACTAATAGTTTTTATACACACATTTAGACACTACACTACGGAAAATGTGCTCAAGAACTGCACAGTATAATCCCCCAACACCATTCCACCATCGGACAACTAGACGATCGGCTAAACATTTTGTGTCATCCTTTTTAGTGTGAACGTCTGGTGAGATTGTGGTCAAAAGCAGATCCTTACTGTTGTAAAAAAAAATGCCACCTTGTAAACTTTACGCGTACAAATGCACACCGATATAAATTTATTTGCTGTGAGGGGTGTGTCGTCGTGGGTGAACCTACCATATTGCGTAGCGATTGTACCCAACGCAATCCCTACAAATTATTATCTACGAAACTGAAGTATAGATATATAAATAAACATAATACTTAGATATAAAGACATAATTTCGAGAGCCAATAACCAAAATTAAATTAGATACTTAATTATTTTGAGTACATATCTAACATTCTTACCGAATAAAAACAGCTGAGCTGAAGTACCCATAGATCTTGATATTCCACACTACTACATGTACCTACCAACTACTACTACTACTACCAACCCTACGATTTTAACTAACCGAACAACTATAGACAGACATATTTTATGACCATTGCTCACTGAAGCCGATATTACAAATTAGGGTGTCCAGCTTTTGAAAACCGCATCACCGATTAAACGTCCCACGGATCGCATGGTTTTTGTCGAACTTCCTGAATGCGGCGTAAATCAAAGGGAAGGGTATTATTGTCATCCCTTTGGAGTTGGGAGGAATTTCGGACGATTATAGTCACTGGTATATATTGAATTCGAGGATTTTAATTTTTGTTAAGGATTGCGGCTGATCGAAACAATAGAGCTGACGGCCTACCCACTGGTCACATAAGCTCATCTTAATTAATATCCTTGAACGTGGTTTCTAGGTTCAAGCTAATATCCTGCTGAACACCAAAAGATGTATGATATATACTCGTAGCTTCACTGTGATTGATATATCTAGTTTATTAAAAGTTTATTCGTCAACTTGGATGTGTCGTATTTTGACATACTTATATTGGTACCTATTTGTTATAAATTACTATATTTATTTATATACTATAATATAGATTTAATATATTTATTTAATAAATCTACCTAGACTACTGGACCGTTTATTACCGTCAAAATTAGTAAGACCTCTATTCGAGCTTAATCCAATCGGCTGTGTGTGGCCAGTGGGTTATGCCGGCAGATCAAACCAGTGGTCAGGGTATCGTATTGAATTTCCATTATTTTGTTCCGTTAGATAGTAGGTACAACAAACACAATTCGTGTTTAACTTCCTACTTAACTAATCTATAGTTAGTTCCTTTCAAGCAAAATCATCAGCTTTGCTGTTGCCAATGCGACAAAGTCGGCCAAAAAAAACGCATCCGTCAAACAAAAACTTATAGAACACAGAATCCCGCAAAACAAATCCAATAACAAAAACAAACATTTCACCCTAGAAACATTCTAAAACACTTTAACATTATTATCCCAAGACATCAAGTCACATTAAATTCTTTATTCATTTCATTTTTGCGGGGTCACGAGAGCCACGAGTCTCAGGGGCGGAATTCCTGCAATGTCTTTGATCTAAGTCAAACAAGAAAAAAAAATAAACGAAAATGCACTTCAACTGTCTTCATAAAGGGGGAAAATATAATTTATTCACGAGATAATTTTCTCCTCCCTTTTAAGGATAGACGGTCGATTGAAGTGGGGGAAACGAATGAATGTTTGCTCTGAGCCAGGCTTAGACTTCACTATGTTCTGTCATACCGTTATGCCGTCGGGGACTTTGTTTCGTCTATTCAACTGCGTTTTCCCATGTTTCTGGAGAAATACGATTTCTAAGGTAATTGGATGGAATATAAGGGTCGCTCCTTTCATGAACTACCGTCGTTTTCTTTTTGAGTTCTCGGTATTTAGCGTGGTTTTTATAGTAAACATTTTAAAAGCTTTTTAAATGCTTGAATTTTCACAGGATAGGTACTTACCTAAATACAAGATAAATATAATGTTGATTATCCTCAGGTGCAGATTTATTTATTTTAATTCATTTATTTCAGTTCAGATGCTTGTGCACTTACAGCTTTAACCAAATCGTGCAGCAAGCTAAACACATAACAAAAAAACTTATAATTCACTTAAAAACTGGATACAGCTATTAGTAAATGTACTGCATCGCATGCAGAAGACAACAACAGCTGGATCGCTAGGCGTTGAATAGATGGACAGCCTGGGCCGTGGGTAAATGGCTTAATTAAGTAAGTTAAGTAAGTCGATTTTATTATATCGTAAAATTGACTGACTCTCATGACAATTAAGCGTCTTTGAGAACGGTCAGATAATTTTCTATCAGCTGACCACTTTTCATCACATTAACTAGGTAGGTATGCCTAATTGTTTCTCGACAGATATCTATAATTCATTATCTCGAAGAAGAGTACAAATTCGTAAATTTACAATGTTCCCACAACCGACCTGCTGAGATGCCTCTCAATAGTAATTAACCGAAGAACATTCGGCGTCTGAGACGGACCTTAAGCGTCTCGTAAATAATGGAGCTGTAGTCAGAACTTCTAAATTAATCAATACTTCTTTGGGATTAGACGCTAATCTCTAAAGCCCAAAGTAGCAGGGTATATAGATATTATAAGAAAAGGTAGGTATATAACATATGTAGGTACGTGAGAACATAGGTAGTAGGTACTAGTTTTCTTACATATTTTAGTGTTATGTAGGTACTTATGTATTATATGTGATACAATTTTTCAATATCTACTAATTTTAGAAATCGATCTATTCAATGTACCTAGGTAATTGCTTGCATCGTTCATATATTGGTACCTAACTACCTAGGATGACCTAGCCATGGATTCAATTAATAAAGTAAAAACTGAGACCTCAATGGTAAAAACACTCTTTGTACAACTGACACGACTTTGAAACACTATCTCACCTGGCGGGTGTGACGTCGTTGATGATAGGTATATGAACTTTCTATGTATAGGTAGGTCGATCATCTGTGGGCTCTAAGCATATTGGTAGATTTTTTACTGTGTAATACGGCTCTATGGGTCTATGGTTTATATATCGATATAAACTTTGTCAAAACTTATTTTTATTTCAATTGAGCTTTCGTTCACGTTTGATTGCAACAAACGGGTTACGTGATCGCAAAACCATCATCGAAACTGGTTTCTTATTGAAATTGATTGAAATAAAAGATACATGATCGCCCTGCTGATCCCATATCCTATAGGTACCTATAATATTTATTTATACCTAATATGTAGGTATGTCCTGAAATTACAAAGATATTATTAACTAGAGAGACCTTTCATGTTTCAAACAACTCCAACTTCAGTTATGTACACAAATTATCTTTATTTCCTCCCAGTAAGCCACTCCATTCGGAAAGCACAAAATCATTCCCATTTTACAAATTCGCATCAATGCTCTTTGAAACGAACGAGGTTCCCTTGTAAAATCGCGAAAGTTTGAAACACTCTTCATTAGGGAATTTCCTTTAAATAGAAAGGGCCTGCCTGGCGCAATAAATGAAAATATATTATAACCGTTTCAA
This sequence comes from Petrophora chlorosata, assembly GCA_951640565.1. Lineage (NCBI taxonomy): Eukaryota > Metazoa > Arthropoda > Insecta > Lepidoptera > Geometridae > Petrophora > Petrophora chlorosata. Next base: position 4,680,167 of record OX621199.1, on the reverse strand, counting down.
GTCTGAACGTTGATCATTAAAATAATGAATTCGGGCGTTTAATACAGAAATATATTTTTGGCGACTTCGACAGTTGTACGAGTTAAAGTTCGTAAAGATTTAATGCCTTTAATAATTAACCCTCACAATAATTGCTTACCTTCGATTATCTCAAGATTTTCATTTATAATAAACACGCTGCCTGTCTCATTCATGGAAGAAATATCTTGTTTGGGATTTATCTTCATGATTCGATCCTAAATATGCTATAACCTCTCCTTTGAACAAACCAGAAGGACGAAGCAGTGTCACAGATAGATAATAGAGACATCAAAACGTTTTCCACCCAAAATGTTAAAAGTAAACGCTCTACGATTGTTCATTATTAAAAACAAATAAAAATTCAAGTATTTTGTGAAACAAAAAGCACATCACGTTTATTTTACTATGCAACATACGTAGACTTACAATTATGATAATGTCATACATTTTGCTTACAAATAGATATTTAATCGTAATACATCGTTTTCTCCTTGGGGTCATGATTATATCAAATATTTCACGGCTTTTTGGCACAATTTTGAAAATACGCGTACCCTGATTACAAACAAAATATTAAAAAGAGCTCTTCAAACTCTTCCTTAAAACGTCGTATTTAAAATATCAAAACTAGAGTCTATTATTGTGTGGCGCACAACTTCTGCATTTTTGTAACTATGGATGTAACAATAAACATATAACTAAATAACAATATTCAAATGCATTAACGTTATAAAAACTTAGGCTCTTATTAATAAACGGTAAATAAGAGTTAGGGTTGAACTACATCTGGCCGCACCTCGCAATCGCTTTCCTATACTTCTATACTTTTCTGTCATTTAGAACCGTCATTTACTAGAGCGAGTGCGACCGCAATCGACGGCGGAATCGACGAGTCGGTCGCACTGCCGCTCTCTTTCTCGCTCTAGTAAATGACGGTTTTAAGTGACATAAAAGGATAGAAGCATAGGAAAGTGCCTTTCGGTACGGCCAGATGTAGGTCAACCCTTAAACAAGATGTAGATGTAGTTCAACGATTAAACAGATTTGTCTCTGTTCAACTTAAATTGAAACGAATATGTTAGAAAGAGACAACATTTTATAAGAAATAAGGTTTTTATTAATAAGGGCCAATCATCAGCCACCGAGGGATGTTCCTTCAAATAAAGTATTCAAAGCGGAGTGCGCTAGTGATTTATTACTCTTATAACAAGTAAATCAATAAATTAATTCGTAATTAGTCCACAGGGCAGTATTCCTTATAAATATTTAGGCCCAACATGTTTAAGAATCAATATAAGTACCTAAGTAAATTGTGATATTCAATTTTCACAACGACAACTGAATTAGTAATATAGTATCAAAAAGTTAAGAATTGACACTTTAGAACTTTAGATGCTATAAGATCTCAATGAGCGTAATCAAACCAAACGAACCGATTCGTAAATCATCTTTAAAAAGTACTTTTAACTACTTAGCCTTAGAATAAGGAACTTGTAAAGTACGTATCCGAACTTCTGCTACATTTTAACGAAACCGAAAATTGTATTTCCATAAAGAGGTATGATAAAACACGTGTGACATTAAACATAATGCAATTATTACACTGTGTGTTGCTTAGATATATCTAGAAAGTTATAGTTTACGGCTAAACGAATAAAGCTCATTCTTTGGATTCTCTTTTCCGCACAAACGTTTATTTATCCATGGACCTAATATACTTGTATATTTGGTCCATGATTTATCAAAGGTAACCAAACTTTCGCGCTCCCACTACGTGAATTCCGATCAAAACCTTGGCGGAGCTATTTTAAATCAATCGACAACTTTTCGTCGGAATCCTCAGTTATTGACAACGATGTTGTAATACTAAAAGGTTGAAAATCCTTAGATTTGTCTGTAAGTTCCGAATCTAATTAGAAAATGATTTGGAGTGAACTAAAATGAACGATAACCTTATAACGATGAATACAGATGGTACGTTTCGTTTGACTTGCATATCATAGACATCTAATACAACAATATTCATTAAAAACAGTATGTACCTACTTATGTACCTATAGCACAGCTATAGGTACATATTTTTATCCAAAATGACAAAAAAAGAGAAGTCGTATGTGGAAGTGTATGTCGAGTTTTAGTAATAAAATGAATAAGTAGGTACTTCCGATTTTATTCACTTTAAATCAATATATACACCGTTTTTACGACTAAACGGATGAACTGATCTTGATGAAATTTGGCACAGAGATAGCTTGTAACGCGGAGGACATAGGCTAATTTTCATCCTAATTTAACGTACCTACGGTTCCCGAGGGATCACGATATAACCAAATCCCACGCGCACAAAGTCTAGGGCTGCAGCTAGTACTCTATAATTCGTCACACCTTTTACATACTTATTACATATACTTGTTATTAAACTCTTTCCCGATCAAAAGCACTTTTGAATTTAAATTTCAGTCAAAACTGCTATTGGCCGGTCTTGACTGTAATATACTTATAAATACAATGTTGTGCATACCGTTGCGTTAATTTGACATTCAAGTTTACCTAATTCCACTTTACAGACTACTTTCAAAATACTTATATTAGGCCGACATTCTTAGACCGTTTGTTACTATAATAATTCGATTGCTTATTTTTTCCGTTTCGTTACATTTCCCTGCCATTTTTGGACCTTAAACTTTTCATAAGCTAGTTCCCTAACTTTCTTTAAACGTCTTGTTTGGACGAATAGGTACAATTTAAACCTCTTTAGTCCGGTCCACACCGGCCGATCCACGTTCGCTCCAACTTGCGCAGAATCACGATCGAAACGCGTGGTCGGTGTAGTCGCGCCTCGCCCGATCCAAACAACATAAAAAGACGTTATGTAATAACTAGTAAGTAATATGTGGCAAGGAACCAAAGGAAGCAAATGTTCGATCGTGAATCGGACCATGGATCGGACGGTGTGGACCCGGCTTTTAGCTCATTGCAAATGCCGTCAGCATTTTGGATATGCTGCCAACTGTTAAAGTTAGTTTAGTTTTTTATTTAGTTGAAATACCTTATAACCTACATAATTTAAATAGAGTACTAATCTTTATTAAACATAGTCTACCAATAAACAGTAAACTTAAGTCTAGAAATTACTCTACATACAATAGCTACCGATCTGATACCGAATTTCACCAATAACACTAAATTTATCCCACTTATATTATAAATGCGAAAATTGTATGTATCGATGGATGTGTGTCACTAACCACGTAAAAACTACTCAACGGATTTGATGAAATTTTGTAACGTAGGTATTTTATCTGGGAATAAGTCTCACCTAGGATAATTTTTATCCCGGAAAATTGTTGATGCGGGTGTAACATCGGGGCTAGTGATTATAAACTGTACCAATTAACGGGTTTGACCGAGCGATAACTTGTGCGACTTTCGACCTGAGTTAATTTCCGGGAATTTTCTATATTCCCTATAAAGACAGCGAAGGAAATTCACTGAACGCGAGTCAGTTCTTTTTTTATATTACTTAAAGTGAAAGGTTCCTTTACATTTTAAGTATTATTGGTGCAATTGGGCACAAATATCTAGAACAAAATCTACAACTACTGTAAAGGGTAAGGATACACGAGTAGATTTCTTCAAGTGGTCTTTCTACGAAAAACAGCAAAAAATATTTTATAACATTGGAGATTAGACTTATCATCAGATTAAGCTACTTCTTGTGCTACGGTTAATATATGAACGATATAATGGTGAGGAGAGGTCATCTCTGAGAGGTTATCTTTTCTCTCGTGTGGGTGTGTCTAGTATCGGAGTTCTTAGACCGCCCGAAGGCCTCAGACATGTCCTAACAACGGGCCAACAGGTCGTTTTGCTTAACCTGCTTAACCTATATTTTTTTTATATATATGACATAGACCAGGGGTTCCCAAAGTGTGCGCCGCGGCGCCCTGGTGCGCCGCAGAGAGTAAAGAAGGCCGCCATGAGGCGCTCCTGTTTACCATTCTCCGGAAACTAAACTTAGGTAAATGAAAATATCGGTGTCAAACCTTATACTACGCCTTATACCTTTGAAAAAATGTGTGGTGATCACCAAACTCACACGTCATATTGACTAAGTTGCCATTGTATTTTATTTCCTATTTTTAACCGACTTCAATAGGAGGAGGTTTACAACTCGACGGTATGTTTTTTTTTGTGTGTTTGTTACGCGATTACTCCGCCAATTATGAATGGATTTCGATGATTCTTTTGGATTGGTAGGTCATACTCCAGAGGTGGCCCCACGTAAATTTTATCGAAATTCATTCAGCACTTTTTGAAAAAAATAGCAAAAACAAAAAATATAAGTTTAATCTTCAAGTCGGTAAAAGGTAGAAGATAGATACTACCTACAAGTAGTACTTACTATATACATAGTATTTATCTGCTACCTAATAGACTTGGCTGGCACCGACTTCAAATATATGAGTGGGTAGCGCTTATGATAATTATATTAATTTATTTTTCACTTTTGAGTGCCTATTTGTGGTTTTGAAGTCGGTTTAGTATTTTTTTTTTTAATTCATTCTTAAATAATTAATGTTTTTCTTGTATATAAATGTAAAAACTCAGCGTGGATGTTTTAATTTTTGTGCCTATCTACTCAATATCATTGTACCCTATTTCAACTAGCTAGTGGGCGCCGAGACAAAATACTAAACCTGTAAGTGCGCCGCTAACTGAAAAAGTTTGGGAACCCCTGACATAGGCAAACAAGCAGACGGCCCGCCTGGATGGTAAGCGGTTACCGTAGCCTATGGACACCTGCAACACTCGGGGCATTACTAGTGCGTTGCCTACCTTTAAGGACCCTTTTCACCCTTCTTTTAAACCCCATGTTATAGCTCCGCGGGAAAACCTCGGGGGGTAGCCCATTCCATATATTGCATTCTATATATGTTACAAGCGGCTAGGCGAGCTATACTACGGCGCTACAGAGAGATTATTGATATTTATTACAAATCATTAATATTATTTCGAATTTCTAGCTTACTAACAATAGGTACAATTATCTCTTAGTGACTAAATAAAGTCACGATAGGTATTCTATATATTAGACCGAAAAGTGTATTTCGAAATTACCTACCTTTTTAAAGTAGATAATCTACAAATTAATCCGTACCACGATCACGATCAAACTACCCAAATAGTTTGTATTTCATTGCCGACTGAATAGCAATGTTGCCATCCTAGATAATGTTGCAATCTAAATAATTCCAAGACGCTATACGGCACTCTTAACTTGATCAGTTAATACTTCTTAGGTCGTCTCATTATTATACATCACGCATACATACTGATATAGAAAGACCGATCATTGTTTGCTCACAAACCGAGCCTGCAGAAGCAAGCAAAACGATGATACAATAATTAAATGATGATAATATAAATATTTGTAATTATTAAAGGATAAATATTAAAAATAATTAAACGATGATAAAATTAGTGATGTTCCGGATATCCGTATTCGTATCCGTATCCGCGGGAGAAATAAGGTCTGTGTCCGTCACTTTTCTCGCGGATTTTTTACGGATCTTTTATTAATTTTCAAATTCAATTGACAGGATAAAATGTTGCATAATAACTTACATTATGTGATTAAGTAGTATAATTAAAAAAATCCATTCAGAGTATTTTTTATATGTATGTATTCTTTAATTGCAAACATATATTTTAGTAAGTTACCATACCAATAGTATATAACTCAAAGATACTAAGCAATGCAAGTCGAAACCTGTCCTGCCCGTCGTTGCGGCGGGCGTGACGTCAACTATATTTTCAAGGTCACGTCCCTACATCGATTGAGTGAGAAAATAAAGATCCGTATCCGTGTCTATATCCGCGGATCTTGACACTAAATATCCGTATCCGAATCCGTGTCCGCGGATATACATTTTTGACGATCCGGCACATCACTAGATAAAATACATACATACTAGCCCAGGAAAGTTAGGATCGGACCTGGAACGAAAATAGTATGGAAATATTTTTTCAGTATATTATTGTGCGACCAACCTCTCGTATAAAAAGAAAGCATAAAAATGCTTTGACAACATTTCAAACTATTTTTTGAGTTAACGTCCTACAATAATATACCGAAAAAATATTCCCGTAATATTTTAGCTCTAAAATTACGCCCAGATAAGGTACTGGAGTAATTTTCCTGGGCTACACTAAATGCTTGTCCACAACTCAAACAATCGCGCGAGTTGTTTGAGGCATCGTTGTATTGCCATTACTTTTTTTCTTACTCCACAATTCACTTTGTTAACAATCTAGCAGACATTGAGTACATCGCGTATTATCGCGTTCGCAGTCCATCGCCGGCTCACAAGCCGAGCAGACAAAAGGCGAATATGTTAGGACCAAAGCACACACGCTACTTTTAGCGATCGGCGATGTAATCGCTTTTCGGAAACTACATACTTTTCACTTCGCACACATTCGAAAGCCAGTCGCAGCGATAAATGTTACAACCCCGCTCGCTTTTCTGTTTGCCTCACCACTTCACCAGCCAATGGTAGCGATAGAATCGCCAAAGTGCGCGATTCTGATACCGCGAGTCCAACAAACGTCGATCGTTAATGCTAAAAGTAGCATGTGTAGGCCGGCATGGATATCGTAGCCGCTCATTTCCTTTCGCGGAAGCATCGATGTATTGCACATTATCACACACTACACTGAGTACATCGCGTGTTATCGCGTTCGCGATCCATCGCCGGCTCACAAGCCGAGCAGACAGAAGGCGAGCAGGTTAGAGCATCAGTCGTCCGCGTCGATATCATCGTCGCTCATTTCTTCCTCGCTGGTGCAGTCAGGTTGTGAAGCTTGCGCGGTGCAACGCTCGCACCAGCAAACAAATAGGTAGTTCTGAGCCAGTTCCTGCGGAAAAAATAATAATAATAAGCACGGTCCTTAAGTAACGAATAGTTTCATCTACAGACGATAATATTAATATTTCGACATTATAGGTAAATATAGGTGACCTGTAATGTCAAATTACCTATACTGCGAATGGTGACTCGCCACTCATTTGTCAACACTTCACACGACCAACGCCACCTCGCCGCTCGGCGTCCACTCTTTCTCCACGTTGGTCAACTAAGCGAAGGTTATTGGCGAGAACATAATATTTATGCACAGAATTAATTCGCAATATTATATTTATGTTTTTAGGCCATTTCACTATCTCGCCTGATATTAAGCGACGATGTGGCTGAAGATGGAACACATAGATCTAAAGGAAGACGGTAGTTGAGCGACTTCTCAGACCCGTCGTCTTGATAGTTCACCGAACATCATCCCGAAGCACGACCAGGTTGCTTGACGGCATCGCTTTGTTCGATGGTATTACAAACGCTGCCGGAACCAAACTCTAAACTGAAACGCAATGAAAATATATAGTGTAATCCCGCTGAATATTATGTTGGTTGTTGTTAGTTCCTAACAACAACACTCTTTGTACGACACGTGTTTCGCCGTCTGCACGAGGCATCATCAGGTGTCGACTCGCCGAACGCTAGAACGAGAGTGAGCTCATTACGGCGCTCCGTCGCTTTAAATACCCTCTCGCACGTCGTCTCTGCCACGTGACGCGTGATCGAAGATGCGTAATAATGGAGACGACACGTGAGTTTGGTCATTCAGCAGTGTATGAGCTTGGTTGTTGTGTTTTAAAATTTCTAATTGTTCCAGTACACACAACCGGAACCCTTTTTCACAAACTGCTGAATGACCAAACTCACGTGTCGTCTCCATTATTACGCATCTTCGATCACGCGTCACGTGGCAGAGACGACGTGCGAGAGGGTATTTAAAGCGACGGAGCGCCGTAATGAGCTCACTCTCGTTCTAGCGTTCGGCGAGTCGACACCTGATGATGCCTCGTGCAGACGGCGAAACACGTGTCGTACAAAGAGTGTTGTTGTTAGGAACTAACAACAACCAACATAATATTCAGCGGGATTACACTATATATTTTCATTGCGTTTCAGTTTTGAGATGAATTTCCGCAACGTCACGCCTGATTCCATTGCATGGAACCAAACTCTCCAAAAGTTGCGTGAAAAAATAGCTTACCTTCTGCCTAGAATGCCTCGATCGCTTCAACGCACATTCGTCTAAGTAGCTAATACATATCTCGTCTCCAGGTAAGATTTCCTTGATTGCCTTCAGTTGCACTCTATGGTTGCCGTAAGGGAACGACGCTTCGGCGTTTGGCGCGCAACTGTGGTTGCAGGCGCTTTGCAGTGTGAATAGACCGGAACCTTCTGTGTTGAGGAATGTGCCTGATTCTAGGAAGAAAATATATTAGATTAGAATGAGAACTGTGGGTTTACAAGAAGACGTCATCTATTAATATAGATCTTTGTAGGTAGTTAAGGTAAAATAGTAAAAAGTAGGTAGATTTTGGGTTAAAGTTTGATCAGTAGCTTTAGATCCTCGGATAATTTGTTACTTGTATGTTAGAATTTTAGATCTCCATTATCTCGGAATCTCGACATTTTAGGGTAAGTACTTAACTATTTAATACTTTTGTTCAAAGTCAAATATCATTTATTAAATAGACACAAAAGTGCACTTTTAAACGTCATTAAGACAATACAAATAAAATCAAAAATATCTTGAAAATTGTGACTTAAATTAACATGACTTTGAAAAAGATGACAAGTATGTTTCCCCATTTCTTACCCATATTCAAACTGAAGTCCGGGTGCAGAAAATAAACGCGAATACTGACTATTTAGGCCTATTGATACTATTGATACTAATCTACTGTTTGTATGGCAATCTGCTATCGGTTTATTAAGGTTTAATCAGCGGCTGCGATTGCGCAAAATTCCAATAACGGCGGTATTGAGTACAGATCAGATATCTTAGCTTTTATGACAGCATAAAATCGTTCCAAATCTCACCATCTCCAACATATTCATATAGCTTATCAATAAAGAGGTCCAGTTGTTGCCTTTCATCATCAGACATAGTGAGTTCCAGTACAGCATTCACCCACATCGCCAGTGGGCTGGTGCCGATGCCCTGTCCATTGGTGCCGATCAGTGCCATAAGTGAGCAGAAGCCTTCGGGGGTTAGGAACTGAAAAAGTAAATTATTCTCAATGAATTAATGTTAAAGAACTCGAGAAAAAACAGAACAAAACTGATTAGAATATTAGTGAACATACAACAAACAGACAGCTGTAAACCTTACTTTAAATATTACAAAATACTTACATTACCAAGTATGTACATATCATAAATTTGTAAATTTATATGAAAAAACCCCAATTTATACACGAAACGAGAGGATGTCCCTAGGAACACAAACCGCTTCAATATGACATAAAAACCGGCTTGTGGTGCCTACTTCCCAACTTAAACTACATTCAACATGTACCTATGGTATGTCTGTAAAAATATATATCTTTATATATCAACTTCCACAACAATTAAAAACGAAAAATAAGATACATAATTAATTTTTAGAAAAAAACAAAACCGACTTCAATGTATCTTCGAAGTCCAAGGTCACATATCGATGAAATTTATATGGGACCACTTCGTAGCTATACTGAACCCGACGCAAAAAGATTTTTTCAAATCGGTTTTAAATGACGGAGTTCTGAGGTAACAAACATTAAAAAAAAAACAATCGAACAGAGAACCTCCACCTTTTTGAAGTCGGTTAAAAATTTATAGAACAACTATTGATAAACAAAAGTTACGACACTCTTGATGAATATTTAATAAACAATATACCTAATATTTATGACGAATATACAATAATAAATACATAATATACACTGATAATTAAATGACAAATTGTAAAATGCTGTATAAAAATTAAATTAATTTTAAGACTTTTTAAATAATTACAATTGTTATAAATAGTATTGTTCTTATTAATTTGATAACTTTTGCTATACAATTTTATGCTTAGAAGCAGTTTTCCTCTCTTCTAAATGTGTGCCCGACAGGGTTCTTAGTGAACTGACTACAAATTGACCATCTGTTGTACCTTCCTTTCATCAAGGAATGCATTATATAAATAAAAAAACTCTATAAGCTCAGTTAAGAACTCAGTATGTGAATTGTATTGCTTAGTTAGTTTGTTATATAGAATCCTCACCTCCTGAACATGTTCACCACTGATGACGTTACCCGTCAAATCTCTCAATGTATTCAGCTGAGCTGAGAATTGTTCCCCCAGCAACTTGTGCACCAACTCTGCGTCTTCATTGACAGTTCTATGGCAGAACTGCTTGATCTGTGCTGCAGCAGCTGCTGGGTCCGAGCTTTGTTGTATGGAGGCTAGGATACGGACTAGTAGCATTATGTTTGTTGTCTCGGGAGGGTAGTGCATTTGTCTGAAAACAATACATTAAGAGTTGAATATGCTTGAGTAGATGCCAGAGGGGAAATACAGATGTAAAGCAATCTTCTTCTCTCGTGTGACTTATCAACCCCTCATTTTTTTTTTTATATGCGTAATTATTTAAAGGAAGCCCAGGTGAAAAAATATGACCGAAAAAACAATGTATCTAAATATGTCTGAGCTATATAAGCCCAAGAAATCCCAATGATCCCCAAATTTTTAAAAACAACACTAAACTTCAACACAATATGTAAAATATTTTGTTTCTATTGAAATCATCAATCAATTATTTAATTTTGATTGGTGGCCACAATTTAGCAAATTTCTCAAACTTACTTCCAAGCGTCCACAAGGATCATAATCGGATGTTGAGCATCAGTTGTATTATGACAAAGAGTCCTGTGGTATGCAGCATATGCTCTGTCCTTGCAGATTTCCGAACAGTACAATACTTCACACTGGTTGCATGTGGTCATAGACTCCAAGTTGCTCTCGTAACAGTCTGAATGTGGTAGGACAATGTCTGGCTTACAAGAGAGGCGACGCACATTCTGTTCGGGTGTTTCTAGTGGCCTACAAGTGAGAGACAAAGTATTATGTTTAAACTAAAAAAATGTTGTTACTTGCCGCTCACAAGTCATCAAACTTGAAGTCTGGGCAGTAGGTCATTCAGATTCAACGTGTATGTTCACTAGATAACTTTTTAAGTATTCAAACTGAAATTAGGATGCCTTTTATAATAAAATATTTGAATACATACCTCATGCAGAAATCACATGCCAAATATCTATAGGCGGCGTTCCATGCAAACTGGCAAGATATCAAAGGATCCTCCTCTAATATTATATCACCTTGTTCATGCCTTTTTGTGGCGAAAAGCGCCTTTCCCTAGAAAACACGTTTATTTCATAAATTCACAATTTCACGTAACATTAATGAGCAGATAGACGAGGAAATATTTACCTTCTTGCTGTTAGAAATTCTTATCTCATATCCTTCCATTTTAAAAACTGTCGGTAAGCAAACTCTTTAACTCTAAAAATATTTTTTAAGAAAATTGAATAATGTATTGCTGAAAAACTATTTTAGGTTAGAAAACACAACAAGAAAACACAATACACAGTCACAGATTAGTTCACAAAGTACATTTGGATTCATTGAGGAATGTTTGGATTAGTTTACCACCCACAGACCTATTATAAAATTTACTCTATGCCATAGACTAGCAAGAGAGATAAGAGAAGATCAAAGAAAAAGTATGAGAAGATAGTACCTCATTGAGGAATGACACTAAAGACCTCAATGTAGTACCTATACTTCAGTTTAGCCTGTGGTCGCAAACTAAACTAATCATTGAGGTCTTACACTCCTCAATGAAACTAATGAATATTGAATGAACTTTTTGAGCGAGTTTATGTCATAAACTTGTTCATACCCATTGAGGTTAGTGTCATTCCATTCCTCAATGTTCATACCTAAGATTTAGTATAGTATACGTCTTTGGTTCATACCATTGAGGAATGACCTCAATGGTTCATACCCATTGAGGAATGACACTAGACCTCAATGTTCATACCCAAGAATTTTTAATTGTTTATCTTTGGTTCAAACAGTTTATGATAGTCAGATATAGCCTAAAAGACATCGAATTCGGGCCAGTAAATATATTATAAAAAATATAATAGATAAACTACTCGAAGTAGAATATCGATATCGAGTCGAATATAACTTGCATATCATACAGCAAAACTGTGGGATTTTCACAGGGTAGGTAGGTTTCCTTTACTGTGCGCTCTGCGAACTAATCCTAGTTGGGGCCCCGGGGCCTGAGGCTCTTTGACTATTAGCATCTGTGGTCCGATTATCACTTTGATTAATATTAATCTGTGGTAATGGGAGTCAAAAGTCAAATATGTCAATTATTGCTTGACATATATGCTAGGGGTGTCCACTTGGGGTTTCAAATATATCGATATTTATATTCGATGTAAATATGTTGGGTTCCAATGTTTATCGATATATCGCTTAAAAACATTTTTTCAATATCGAATACTTTCTGCAAAAATTTTTTATTAAGGTCCTTTTTCCAGTCAAACGCAGAAAGTTTGCGGTCCATGATTTCATGTGTGAATGAATATTCAGAGACCAGAGTAACATAGCCTTACTCGACCAAGCTCCGGATGACACCAATCGAGCGCGGCTCCTAGCCGTGGCGGGACTGGAGTCAGGCCACTGGCTTCGTGCTCTCCCTTCTGACAACCTAGCCATGGTTTTCGACCCCAGCTCCATGCGCATAGCAGTGGGCCTGCGTTTGGGTGCTAAACTGTGCGAGCCCCATCGATGCCAGTGCGGACGAAGCGTTGACCAATTTGGACGGCATGGGTTATCGTGCTTGAAGAGTGCAGCCGCCTATACTGACATTGGGCCATTGATGACCTACTACAGCGGGCGCTCTCCACAGTCTCCGTGCCCTAGACACGAGAACCGACCGGGATGCTCAGAGACGACGGCAAGATACCAGATGGTGCTACTCTGGTAACCTGGTGCCTCAGACGAGCTTTGGTCTGGGACGCCATCAGCGTGGACGCGTTGGCGCTGTCACATATCGGTAGCACTGCTCGCAATGTCGGGGCGGCGGCTGAACAAGTATTCACAGCTCAGCGCGCACTATGAATTTGTAGCACTGGCTGTGGAAACTTCAGGCCCGTGGTCATCCGACACCAAAAAATAAATTTGTAAAGATATTTCAACAAGACTGGCCCTCGCTTCGGGGGATCTCAAAGCTGGAACGTACTTTGCCCAGAAATTAAGCCTTTTAATACAAAGAGGTACTCTGGGACGCCGCCAGTATTCTGGGAACCCTGCCGCACGGTGGCGAACTACACGGCGTGTTTGAGTTATAGTTTTGTTTTTTATTGATGGTATTATTTAACATGTGACAATAATGTAATAAATTATTTCACATAGCTATACTAATAGTGTAACTAATAATAAAGATTTTCTATGAGTGTTACTTGACGACAAAATTAGTGAGAGTGGGTGAAAGTGAATAAAATGACCCTACAAAATTCTCAGACTACATCGAGAGCGAACGTTCGATCGATTAGCCAGGAAAGATAATAAAACTGCTCATTCATAGATGTCATTACCTGTAAATGACTTTTATTTTAAATTGAAATCATCAAGTAGTCTTAAAATTAACTTTTGTTTTTATTGTAATTATTAGTCAAAATTAGTTCCTGTAATAGATTCGATGAAAATATAAAGTTTCGATATATCGAAAAAATATATATCGAATAGAGTAAATATATGTCAAAACATCGTATCAATCGAGTAAGTTCGATATATCGATGTTAAGTGAATATCCTAATTGACAGTAGAAATGGCGGTCAATGTTTGTTAGAGATGGTAAACAGAAACTAATTTTTCTACCTAAAATCATTGAAAATGCATATAAAACAGGTAAATAACTGCACCAGGATGGCTCCTGAATCTATATGGATTATTTTCATGTACAATGCGTGGGTTACCATCTTACATGCCTTGTTTATTCATTGACCCCACTTGTTTCTTATTTACAGGTGATTATCCAAGGATTCAAGAGTTACCGAGAGCAGATTGTTGTGGAGCCGTTTGACAAGCGTCATAATGTAGTAGTCGGACGTAATGGCTCGGGGAAAAGTAACTTCTTTCATGGTATGTATTTGTTATGAATCTAATACAAAACGTCATCAACTTTGCCTATTATGATACCTCATAGTCTTAGTAATCATGGAACTACGCGAGAATGCGTTACTTCCAATTAGCTCAATGTACATAATGCTAAATTAATTATCGCACTAGATTCCAACTTCTAATATCCTACCTATCTGTGCAATCAAGACACACGGTCTGACCTCCATTAGCTCATATTCAGATAGGTGGGAAAGCATAGCTTAACTGGAATCAAATTGTCCCAAACTAGACTATGACTTCTAATCATCAAAATGCTCCAATATGTCGTAAAAAGTAATAATACTTTGATGTATATTCTAGCTATACAGTTTGTGCTGAGCGATGAATTCTCTCATCTCAGACCAGAGCAGAGACTGGCGTTACTGCACGAAGGCACAGGCCCTCGAGTAATCTCTGCCTTTGTTGAGATTATATTTGACAACTCTGATAATAGGATACCGGTAAGTGTATTTTATCACACTCAAAAATTAAAGGCTTTTTATTCAGTTTAATAGTTCCAAATTTTTTCAACAGTGGTTGGTAAGTATATTAAAGCTATAAATGAAATAATAATAAAAATACTATTTATTTAAAGTGTCAATAATTTTATATATGAATTTTTAGTTTTATTAAATCTAATATATAATATCTGAAATCTGCATATAACTAAAATAAGAAGTATTACTGTTTGTGATACGGACCAGTAACCCCTCTATACTCAGAGGTTTTCTGTAGCATTACTTTAAAATTTAAATCAAAATCAAATCTTTCCAGATTGAAAAAGATGAGATATTCCTGCGTCGAGTCATTGGGTCTAAAAAGGACCAGTTCTTTCTCAACAAAAAAGTTGTACCTAGATCTGAAGTGCTCAATCTTCTGGAGAGTGCCGGTCTATCCAACTCCAATCCTTACTACATTGTAAAGCAAGGAAAAGTGAGTAAAATAATGTAACTTTACCACACAAGTCTTCTATTTATTTAACTTTCAGTTTATGTGCTGTACAAAAAAGGTCGGTACTTTAGACAATGTACTCATTAGTGAAGTAAATACTGTCTAGTGTATAATAGTGGTTGTTAGATGTTTAGGAGATCTAAGAAAAATCTATAGAACCTACCTACTGGTGGTAGGTATGCGAGAGGCCGTCTGGGTGGGTACCACCGCTTTGCCAGTTATTCAGCCGCCAAGCAGTAGTGTGCAAGCATTACTGTGTTCCGGTTTGAAGTGCATTGTAGCCAGTGAAATTACTGGGCATTATGAGACTCAACAGCTAATTGTCTCAGGGTGACGAATGCAGCGCAGCGCCACGCAAGATTTTGCAAAACAAAGTTCTGGGTGCTGTTATTGTTATGGGCTGGCGTATTGCTTACCATCATGCAAACAACCAGCTCATCTTGTACATAAAA
This sequence comes from Petrophora chlorosata, assembly GCA_951640565.1. NCBI lineage: Eukaryota > Metazoa > Arthropoda > Insecta > Lepidoptera > Geometridae > Petrophora > Petrophora chlorosata. The sequence continues at coordinate 4,664,619 of OX621199.1, read as the reverse complement.
AAAAGATCACTTTCTCTTCCTAGCTAGTGATTATCTCAGATCAGAGACATGACTGTCCATGAAAGTATAATAATACATACATACAAAGATAACAGTGTATGTAGTAGTAACAAATAAAATAAGCAATCTCTGCACTACTAATGAGTGGAACTCCCTGCCAGAGTCAGTCCTTCCTGTCAGCTACGATCTAGGAATCTTTATATCTAGAATAAACAGGTACTATCTTGACAAGTATGCTAGATCATCGACCACATTGTCGCTTACCATCAGGTGGATGGTAAGTGACAATGTGGTTGATGATCTAGCATACGCTTACCATCAGGTGGATGGTAAGTGACAATGTGGTTGATGATCTAGCATACGCTTACCATCAGGTGGATGGTAAGTGACAATGTGGTTGATGATCTAGCATACTTGTCAAGATAGTACCACTACATACATAGTGGTCAAACACAAGCCGATAGAAAAAAAAATACTATTCAAACAATATGAAGAATACAACTCAACTCATCTCAAGGAAGCAATAGCTAAAGGCTACTCAAGTAGGCTTTTATATTCGCACCACATGAATAAACATAGACACATACACCTAGTCTATTTTTAAAGTTCTTCATGTAAGATATTCGCACCACATGAATAAACATAGACACATACACCTAGTCTATTTTTAAAGTTCTTCATGTAAGTTTATTGTCATCCAGATTAACCAAATGGCCGTCGCTCCAGACTCGCACAGATTGAAGCTGCTACGAGAAGTGGCCGGCACTAGGGTATATGACGAGAGGAGAGAAGAATCTGTCACCATTTTGAAAGAAACCGTTGGAAAGGTATTTGGTTGATTTAGTTCTGATCCAAATATAGCGGATACCTGGCGTGTGCTATTACTAAAACCATCTTCGTATTATTGCCTTTCTAATAAATACTGGTTTGGGGCATATTGGTTAGATGGTTTCAAAGTCTATAACTGACATAGGTAGAAACATTTTTTTAATATTCATAGATAAATGGCTTTAAATTGAATTAGTAAATTATCCTCACTTACTACTCCTTGTTACTCCTTATTATATAATTAATTATAAAATTGTAATTTTAATTAACTAATGACACAATAACTTATTATTATTTGTATTATTACAACACTATTATTGCAGTTAGGGAAACTCCGAAAGAAGAAGAATCCGAAGAGATATCGGTTCGCTTTGTGTGTTCTACCGCCTTTATAATGGGGAATGTTCTGAAGAGCTTTTTGACCTGATTCCGCCTTCCCAATTTTTCCACCGCACATCTCGCCATCGTCAAAAAGCTCACCCCCACATCTTACAAAACTGGACTTCCCACACCACACGCTTCACTCGCAATTTCCTTCCTCGCACTTGTAAGATGTGGAACGACCTACCTTCGTCGGTATTTCCTTTGAGCTACAACATGGAGTCCTTTAAAAGGGGAATTAATAGAGTCCTTAAGGGTCGGCAACGCATCAGCAATGCCTCTGGTGCTGCAGATGTCCATAGGCGACGGTAACCGCTTACCATCAGGCGGGCCGTCTGCTTGTTTGCCGACATATTAAATTAAAAAATACTTGGCCTGAATAATATAATGCTTTCCCAGAATAATGACTTTTTTATCTTAACCGATTTTATTTTGAGCCATGTGTTATTGTAAGGAATAATATATGTGCTTGCTGACAAGTTAATACACTTCTCATTTGTCTGGTCTCTTGCCTTAAGCCAGTAAATGTTCACTAATCGTAGTTTTTCTGTCAGTGGTACTATTAATCAGCCTCTGTGGTGTGGTTAGGCACGTTGGCTTAAATCTCATACACCACTTAGGTTGCGGGTTCGATTTCCGCGACGGGAGAAATGTTAGTGCACAAAAGAAGCGCAAGGATTTGTTTCGTGTCTGGGTGTTGTGGGACCATAGTCCTCGTTATTCCTGGTTACCTAGATAAAGGGAATCCTAGTTAGGGGCCAGGATCTATATGAATATATATAAATGCACTTTTACGCGTCATTACTGGTGGTAGGTTTCTCGTATGCGAGAGGCCGTCTGGGTAGGTACCACCGTTATGCCAGTTATTCAGCCGCCAAGCAGAAGTGCGCAAGCAATACTGTGTTCCGGTTTGAAGGGCATTGTAGCTAGCGAAATTACTGGGCATTATGAGACCCAACAGCTAATTGTATCAGGGTGACGAGCGCAGTGCAGCGCCGCGCAGGATTTTGCAAAACAAATTTCTGGGTGGTGCTATTATTGTTATGGGCTGGCGTATTGCTTACCATCAGGCAAACGACCAGCTCGTCTCGTCACTCAGTTACATAAAAAAAAAGTCATATACACATCATACAAATTAATTAAAATACGTTAAAACGTGTAATTTAAAATATCATGAGTCTGAAAAACAAAAAGGTAAGCATATCTACCAATTTCTTTCCCATATTGAAATCCGAGCCCAAAAAAGAAATGCAAAAACTGATCTACCATAACTTCGGAAATACGCCCGCTAGAGAAGATAGCACCCAGAAACTGCGGGAAAGTCTCTTTCTTTTTAAATTGTCTAAAAATAGCAGTAAACAATGAGGTATAAATTATAACAATTAATATAATAAATGAGCGAGTGTGGCTCAGTGGGAGCTCGTGCGACTTTCGATCCGACGTACCCGAGTTCGAATCCCGCTGGCCCCGCACCACCCGGCATGTTCAAGAATTAATCACAAAAATTCAAGGATATGTGACATCCACCAACCCGCGCTGGGCCAGCGTAGTGGATTATGACCCATTCTCTCTCTATGAGAGAAGGCCCGTGTCCCAGCTGTGGGAACGTGATGGGCTGATGATGATGATGAATATAATACAAAGTCAAACTAGAAGTGCCATTGAGGTGACCCACAGTCGTAGTAGCCATAATAACCTTTAAGTCCCACATTACATAGATAAACATAGATACATACAAACGTATAAATGTAAATGTCCAAACAACCTATATAGTTGTCAGTAATATTCTTGGGTTGCCTCTCCATTACACACATAGATAGGCACACATACACAGGTCGGCAGTCATTCTTCTAAACTCTTCCTTGTTCATATGAACAGGAATCATCTAACTCGAACACTTTCAAAGTTATCTCGTAATCTGTATTTGTCTATTGTTAACGCCGTAGTACATATGTATCTGCACCGGAGGGCGCTGCATTGCCGCACCGGCGAGAACACCTCGCGCGATGTTCACGCAATAAATACATCACGTCACCGGGAGCCAATCGTAGCGCTTCCTGATCGCGTCATATCACCGAGTACTGCAGGCGTTACTTGCACCTTGTAATTACGTTACCAATTTAGAAGTAAAATTAGAAGTAAAAGCAATTAACTATTAACTATTAATCAATTAAAGCAATTAACTATTAATCAATTTAGAAGTAAAAGCAATTAACTATTAACTATTGTAATATAAACATTAAACTGTCGTTGAAGCAAAATCTAAGTGGTGTTGTCCTCATTTCATCAACTCCAAGCTCACTTCGCTACTACATCTATGGAATTTCAAACTTTATAGTATTGCTTACTTGTTCATTTATTTTGTAATAACTCATGCCTGGCTATAGTTTAACAAACTTTCCTGTGCTGAAGAAAAACGTCCCGAGTTCAAACCTCGGCTTTGGCGAAATATTTTGCAAGCTATATCTAAAAAGTTTGTCAAACTTTTCTACTCAAAGCCCGTATTTCAATCCCTGCCAATCACAATCGCTAAAAATGATGGCTTCTGTTGAAAGAGCTGGCCAGACGCCTCATAGAAACAACAGGTGACCAAAGAGCTGGCGCTTACCTCGACCAACGAATTAGTCTGGCCATTCAACGAGGTAACGTTGCCAGCTTTTTGGGCACCTTGCCGGCGGACGGTGACCTAAATTCTGTGTTTTATATTTAATTTATTTTTTTAATTTTGTTGTAGGTTAGTTTAGTGTTTATCATTCTATATATTTGTATATAATTATTAATTGGTTCTGTAAATAAATAAATGACTTACTGTTTTAAGAAGGTAAGTAAGCAGAAGAGGAATGCGACACCCAAGACAAACTATTTATGGTTTAAAAGATATTATTTAATAATTGAAATTGTAAAACTGTTATTGTTATTGGTATTAGACGATTCCACTGCAGATCTTCAAGTGTCATACCTGTTCAAATTTCATTACAGGTGGAAAAAATCAACGAGTTCCTCCAAACCATTGAAGAGCGTCTCAAAACCCTCGAGGAAGAGAAGGAGGAGTTAAAAGAGTATCAGAAGTGGGACCGCGCGCGGCGCGTGCTGGAGTTTATTATACATGACACCGAGCATAGGGAGAATAAGCGGAAATTAGATGAGGTAGGTGTGTCTTTATAAAGTTAATATAATATTATTTAATTCATTTCTTTTGTGATATTTAATTATTTTTTAAATTAAATTACATTGTTATTTCACTTCACTCAGTTGAGTTCAACTTGAAAAATCTGTTTAGCTCCATGCAAAACACTTTGCTGCGGACTTACATCAATTTTAACAGAGTTCAAAAAGGAGGTATATGTTCATGCGGTATGTTTTTTTTTGTAATGGATTTGGAAAAATTTTATTGCGTTGGTTTCATTATAGCTTCAAGGTGGTCCCATCAATATTTCACCAACATTCGACCTTGGACTTCGAAGAAACATCAGAATTAAAATCTGTTATTTTTATGTTAAAAAATGCATTATTTTTTATGTTCAGTTGGAGAAACTGCGCTCAAACAGTGGCAAAGAGCAGCAACATTACGCTGACTTGGTCAGAGAAGCACAAGACCATGTCAGAGAAGCTAACAGGTATGAAATATTCAGAAACTAGAAAATTAAATAGCTCAGACAGTATTCAAACCTGTGATTTTTGAAACCGTCTCGACAGCCTCGCCAACTTGCCCATCACAATATTGCTAGAGCAATCAAGATGTACAAAAAATATTAATATATAGTTACAAAATAATGATTCTTCGGCAAAAGCCTCGTCAATATAGTAAAAGCTTTTGTATATAAGATGTTTTTTTTTTTATGTAAGGCATAAATTCATTATTACTTTATTACTCATATATCTTGTTTCATCATAATATTTTTTTTATTGGTAAATGGGCATACGTTTGACGACATCTCGCCTGATGGAAAGCGAAGATGCGGCCGAAGATGGAACACGCTTGCCCATGAGATGCCTATTCACTCTAGACTTAGAGAAGAGACACAAGTTCATAAAGCTTTTAACAATTCTTCTTCAATCTTGTCCGTGCCATGATCAAATAAGGGATCGGACAGTAATGGAGAAAAAATCTAAAATGTAGTTAGAACGTATGTTCGTCAAACCAGAAAGATCATTCAATCAATATTTTTGTGAAATAATAATGATTTATGTTTTTAAATCAATAAATAAAACCTAATAATTCTGACATTTTGAATCTGTTCCGAAACACCAACACAGTGCATGACGTCATTTGTAGGCAAATGCCGTGAGTCAAGCTTGTGTTTATTTTACGTTTTTGCTTTTCATAAAATGTATTTTTGCTATTTTTTTCGTTCCATTTCTACAATATCGTCCCTAAACTTCACAAAACGTATTTAAATTTCTTTGCAAGTTTTATTTCGAAGTGTTTGTCGTTTTCTACCTACATATGACGTCACAAGTTTGAGGTGACCTTTTGCGCGGCAATATTTAAAACATAATATTAAAATATAGTTTTAGGTACTTTTAGAGCCTTATTTAATTAAAATAGTATTTTTCATGGATATATATATTGATTGTAGTTAATATAAAACACTTTCTGAAAAGTTGTCCGATCCCCTATTGTTTTTAATTTTTTATTTCTTGTGTCTATGTGATGAACATCTTTATGTGTGATCATTTTCTCCATGATTTTCCTACATACAGTGTAACATTAAACTTATTTATATTACTAGAATGAATGATTTATCATATCTTCTATTTGCAGGAAATTGAAAGAAGCCCGCAAAGACGTGGCGGCGGCGCGTGAAGAAAAGGACATTCTGTCGACAGAACAACAACAGCTGCTGCGAGAGAAGACTAAACTTGAACTTGGGATTAAAGACTTGACTGACGATGTCGACGGAGACAATAAATCTAAGGTATGGATTACGGCTTCTTCGAAATACTGTTCCGACACCACGGTATCGCGAGACCGGATTCGTAACGACAGTAACGGGCTCGGTTTAAGTGACCAACATTGCACTCTGCTTGAGTAGCAACCAAATTTCATCCGTGTTACACATAATTAATTTTTAGAAAAAAACAAAAACCGACTTCAATGTATCTTCGAAGTCCAAGGTCACATATCGATGAAATTTATATGGGACCACTTCGTAGCTATACTGAACCCGACGCAAAAATAATTTTTCAAATCGGTTCATAAATGACGAAGTTCTGAGGTAACAAACATAAAAATAATAATAAAAAATTAAAAAAAAATTAAAAAAAATACAATCGAACAGAGAACCTCCTCCTTTTTTGAAGTCGGTTAAAAACTTATTTTGCAGGAAAGAGCGGAAGCGGAACTGGACCGCCTCCGGCAGCAAATAGCCGAAAAGGAGCGGGAACTAGAAGAGCTCAAGCCCAAATACGAAGAGATGAAAGCCCGCGAAGAGGAATGCACACGAATGTTAGCGCTCAACCAACAAAAACGGCAGGAACTGTACGCTAAGCAGGGAAGAGGCACCCAGTTCACTTCCAAACACGACAGGGACAAGTGGATCCAAAATGAGTTGAAGTAAGCAAATAATCCCACATTTTCCCTCAAACACACAATCACATACACATGCAAAGCGTGCGCAAACAAGAAACATTCTTCCAAATATATCTAGCTTTCTAAATAACCATTGTAGATGTACCTTAGTCCTGTAACCTTGCGGGGGGGCGTTGGTGTCTGTGACACAGTTTTAATAACTACTGCAGGCGTTAAGTTTATGATCTTGGGCGGGAAAAGACAATTAAATTCATTGCCAACCACCGTTAAGATGACGCTAATGGGTGAAGAAATAGAGCGTGTTTATGCGGCGCGTAATTTAGGTTTGGACGTTGACGCAGAGCTGAGGTTCGAACAACACGTGGCTGACTCTGTGCGAAATTGTTTTTTCAGGCTCAAAACCATATACAAGATGAGACCGTATCTTTCTGAAGAACTTCGCATTCAACTTGTAGAGTCACTTGTTCTTCATTCATCATTTCATGTTCAGTCATTTTTATTTTTTGCATTGTATGTTTATGTAAGTATGTATATTAATTACTATTATTATTTTTATTATATATGTATGTACATTTTACTCACTTTTTTATATTATATATACAGAACCAATTAACAGTTATGTACAAACATATAGAATGATAAAAAAACTAAACTAACCTACAACAAAATTAAAAAATGAAATTAGATATAAAACACAGAATTTAGGTCACCGTCTGCGGGCAATATATATATATATATATATATATATGTATGTTTATTATAAGTAGTGTATTATCTTTGTTTTTTTTTCTTTTTTTTGTAGGGTATTATTATTTTAAATGTACAAGTAAAGTTTTTTTTTTTGTTGAAGAGTACAGTCAATTTTTCATTATTCCTATAGCAACACGGGTATCAGCTGAAAATCAGCGCCGAGTTGTGTAAAACTCTTGGCATTTTATGCTGAGCTGAGCCCATTCGGCACATATGTTTATTATTTAAGTTTTTATTTTTTGTATTATTTGTTTGTCGTGTGCCGAATAAATGGTTTTTCTTTCTTTCTTTCTTTCTTGCAGGCACCACCCATCCGACTTAGATATTGTCAATACAGTACATACTCCCATCATGTTTAAAAAAAATCCTATAATATAATATGCCATATATATATAGCCAATTATAACCAGCGAAATTACTGGGCATTATGAGACTCAACAGCAAATTGACTCAGGGTGACGAGCGCAGTGTAGCGCCGCGCAGGATTTTGCAAAGCAAAGTTCTGGATGGTGCTGTTATTGTTATGGGCTGGTGTATTGCTTACCATCAGGCAAACGACCAGCTCGTCTCGTCATCCAGTTACATAAAAAAAAGCAGCGAAATTATTGGGCAATATGAGGCTGTGTCTAAGAGTGAGGAAGTGTCTTTCACACTTAACACATTCATTTGTACCTACCGTAAGGATTGGCACTCGCTCTAAAATCGGTGAAGGAAAACATCGTGAGGAAACCGGCATGTCCAAGAATTTATCACAAAAATTCAAAGACGTGTGACATCTACCAACCCGCACTGAGCCAGCGTGGTGGATTATGGCCCATACTCTCTCTATGAGGGAAGGCCTGAGTCCCAGCAGTGGGAACGTAATAGGCTGATGATGTTGTTGTTGTTGTAAGGATTGTGTAAGGTGGGTTATATATATAAGAGATGAAAACTTGTGAGAAATGAACAAAGAGGTATAACACCAAACACAAAAGGGACAAGTGTCCTTTTCGTCATTCAACACCCGACGATTGTCCTTCTGTTTTACTCATTTTTTTCTTTTCCTTCGTGGCCTGTTGGTCCATCTGCTTTGACCAATCGGACTATTTTACCATTTGCTTAGGATTAAAGACCACGCAGACTGTATTTTTTAAGGTGTGACCTTACCTTTCTTCACTAATAATAATAATGATGGATCTGCATTTATTTTTGCATTCTTCCGACTAAGAAAACTTAAACACCTATACCTCGATTAATCGAACTAACAAAAAAATATAGTTCACCTTGTCCAATCGTTTGAATCATGGGGCCACGAGGTCACGTCCCTTATCACAGCCGTCGGCCGAAAAGAAGTAAAAAGAACGTTCTATAATCGATAGTTCAGCTCCTCTTTTTGCACCTAAAAATATCCGTTCTGGTCCAAAAGGACTGATCCTAAAGACACCATTACAAGTGACAAAAGAGTTGTGGTGGACCACTTACATAACATTGTCATACTGTCTGGCGACCTATAGACTTCTTTAGAGATGATGTTTGGCAAACTATCAGTGAGACTGGTCTGAGCAGTCGCTCAATGGCCGTCTTCCTTTGAATCTAGATCTATCTGCTCCAACTACTGCCAAATTGTAATAATATAATCGTAAAATCAGGAGAGATACTGGCCAAACATAGGTCATAATAAAATTATAATAGGTTTTTAATTTTTTATAGTATTTTTGTATATATCTTTTTATAGCAGAATTGTTAAAATCTATATCTAAGAAAAGAAATACATAACTAAGTTAATAATAAAAAACCCCCGACACAATGAAACATGTCTAATAACCATCGCTAGAAAACCTGCTTTCAAACATTAAAAAATACCGCCAAATCGGTTCAACGGTTTAAGAGCTACTGTGCCACAGCAGACACACTTAGTGGTCAAATTTAAAGACTCCTTTTTGCGTCGTGGGTTAAAAACAGAAGACTCCAATGCTTACTTTACCGTTTTGTTCTTCCACACGCGATGCTTGACGTTTTGATATAAGTACGTTTAAATATACAGAGTTTAGTTCTATTGACCCTAATTATTATTTGCTCACGACTTAAGATTTGTTTCACGGCCAAAAGATTTAAATATGAAATCAAATACGGCCCATTATAGACACATTTCTAGGGTGTCATTAGCGCATCATTGTTCTAAATTAGCAGTGCCAATTGATAAAATACGCATAAAGACGTATCTGGTGTTCCGAAAACTCGTTAAATTTTGCATCATATGTTAATGGCTTACGTCAATGGATACGTGTTAAGAACATATCTAATTAAACAATGAGTTAATGCCTACCTACTTAGGTATTTCAGAACGATATTTGTTTTAAGATGAACATTAAATATTGAAGACCGTGAGAGCACAGTTGTGTAAACATGTATCAGTTATTTCTCTTGTTCTTGGTCGCCTCGGCCAGCGGTGTCAGTTTATGGGACACATTGTTGGGAGGTTTCGTGAATTTGGTCGGTAATATATCCTACGCTTACACACCCGTGAAATCGGAAGATGGATATTTGAACATCAACCAATTGGCGAAAAAGTATGGATATCCGCTCGAAACTCACTCCACCGTCACCGAAGATGGATACATTTTGAACATGCATCGGATACCGCATGGAAGAAATGGAACCAGCAATATTACACAAGGAACGGTATTTCTAATGCACGGGATATGGGAAAGCTCAGACAGCTGGCTACTACAAGGCCCCGACAAGGCGCTCGCGTACATTCTAGCAGACGAAGGTTATGATGTGTGGATGGGAAACGCGAGAGGAAACAAGTATACGCTCACTCACGAGAGTTTGAACGCGAATATGTCGAAGTTCTGGGAATTCAGCTGGGAAGAGATCGGAACAAGCGATCTGCCCGCCATGATTGATTATGTGCTTCATATCAAAGGCGAAGACAGTTTGTACTACGTGGGTTTCTCTCAAGGCACGACGAGTTACTTCGTTATGAATTCAATGAAGCCAGAGTACAACAAGAAGATAAAACATATGTTCGCGCTAGCGCCGGAAGTGTTCATGGGAAACGCAAAGAATATTTTAATGAAGATTTTTTCTCCAGCTCATTCATACTTGCAGTTACTTCTTTGGAATTTCAACATTTACTCTCCTAGCACGGAGTTCTTCAATAAGATATCTCCGTTTATGTGCAACATTTTACCGTTGAAATGTGACAATTTATTTTTCTCTCTGATTGGTCCCAATCATGTGAAGGAGTCTTTGTGGCCAGTGATATTGGGACACGTACCGACCGGTTCTTCGACGTTACAATTCATTCATTACGGGCAACTGGCAAACTCTAGACGATTCTGTCGCTTCGATTACGGGGTAGATAAAAACATTGAAAAATATGGATCAAACATGCCACCGGACTATAATTTGAAAGCTGTTACGTCGCCTGTAATTATGTTTTACAGTGGAAACGACTGGTTCTCGGATCGTCGCGATGTGGAGCTCCTAAAACTGTATCTACCTAACGTGACTACGTCGTATTACATTACGGAATTCTCTCATGTGGACTTTATGTACGCGGACGAAGCATCGACTTTGATATACTCAAATATCGTGAAGCAAATGAAAAAATATCAATAATTTTATATATTTTTTTTCTACACGTATTAGATCTATGTTTGGCCACTATCTCGCCTGATGTGAAGCGATGATGTGGCCTAAGATGGAGCACATAGATCTAGAGAGAGACGGCAGTTGAGCGGCTGCTCAGACCCGTCTCCCCGATGGTTCACCGAACATCATCCCGAAACACGAATAAACATAATTACCAAGACACAGGCCTCGTGCTTAGTTTGGGGATCGCCGATAGCTCTAATTTTTTAAACAATAAGCTATATTCTGTAATATTTATTAAAAAAAAAAAAATTTATCTACTTCATTATCAAATCAAATCGTCATTCATTAGATATCAATAAAACGTCGGAACGATCCAATATTTTTATTGATAAGCAACCTTATATAGTTCTTATTGCTCCTCCTTGTTCCTTGATTTAATTGGAAAGCTTGTAGTAAAGCAGTAGTGCGCAAGCGCTACTGTGTTGTAGCCAGTGACAAGCGCAGTGCAGTGCCGAAGAGGATTTTGCATAACAATGTTCTAGGTGGTATTGCCACTGGTAGGTAGCAATACTTGCAATACCACCTATTGTTTGGTTGGTTTATAGGTTAGTTTATAAGTAGGTGTCTTTCTTACCATCAGGTAAAAGACTTGCTCGTCTCGTCACTCAATTACATAAAAAATATAAATCTCTAACTAAAGTGCAGACGATATTAGACACACAAATTACGAGTGAACAAGGCAATGTTACTTTTGCTTAAATCCGCGCATACTTTGCTCACTTAAAGATACCACAAGCCAGCGGGTTCGAGTTCTGGTTTAATATGATCGTGGTCGTCGTAGTTCATAAAAATGTTATCTAATGTGTGTTAAAATAACACGAATTGTTTTCTGAATTTCAAAAATAGGCTGAAGTGGGAATGGGCGGAACACATGTGTCGAATGCACCCGGAAAGGTGGGCCAAAGTAGCTACAGAACGGGTGCCTGAAGACGGGCGTCGACGCCTAGGAAGGCCCAGAAAAAGTTAGCGGGACGATTTGGACGCTTTCTGGAGTAAATGGCCTGAGATCGCAATGGAGAGGGATCCACGGAGGGAGATGGGGGAGACCTTTGCCCAGCATTGAGATCAAATAGGTTAAAAAATATATTATATATACCTGTTAATAATCACACTTGCAGTCATTTCTCAAGAATTTAAATGTCTACTCTTCACACAGAGTTCTAATAAAAAATTAAATATTTCTCGCATGTGGATTTAATGTACACAGACAAAGCATCGATTCTGATATATTCAAAGATCGTCAAGCAAATAAAAAACATAGGTAATTTGACATGAATATAATTTCATGGAATGTTTCATTGAATAAATGTTAACTACGAAGTGCCTACGAACGAACTAATATTTTTATTGTAGTGTTCTTCCTGCTGTGTTCCTCGTGTTATCAGAAAGTTATGAAGTAGAAGAACATACAGCCACGGCCACTTATATTCAAAAGAGTACTTGCATAAATAGTTTTTTTGATAAAAAAAACTAATCTATTCTATATCTAGAAAAATATCTATTTATCTATACTAATATTATTAAGAGGAAAGATTTTTTTGTTTGTTTTTTTAACGAATAGGCTCCGAATCCGATTTTTTTGTTGTTTTAGAACGCTTGAATATGTCGATCCGAAGATAGTCACGGGGGAGGGGTGCTGCGGTGAAAAGCGAGTACAAGTGGCTGAGAGATAGAAATGGTGCCTAATCCTCTTGAATCGATTCACAACTGTTATTAATTTTTTTTTTTATAAAATAAATAATATTATCGTATGGAACTAAAGAGCCGCATGTGGCTCGCGAGCCGCAGGTTGCCGACCCCTGGCCTAGGCTATATGTTTCGCGTTTACACGAGTGTTGTCGGACCATGTCCTGCGCATTTGTATGAAATTTGGCACATAATGATTGATGATGATTGATGAATTATATAACGACTATAAACATAAACTACAAAGAATCGCGGGTATTTTGACGACTAGTATTTTGTTTTTGTGAACACAAGCATTTATGTACCTGCCAGAAAACCAAAAATACTGAGAAGATAAATAGGCTAACGTACGTAAGACTATTTATACACAATTACAATTATTAGTTATATTACAAGTTGTGTTAAATAAAACTTTTTGATAAATAAAAAAAGGTAAAAATATTTTTAAGTGAAACGATTGTATTGAAAATTAAGATCTATTTGTAAGTACCTGTAATTGGCTTTCTAATAACTATCTTTCTGTATATTCTTATTGTAAGAGCTGTTGGTTCTCCAATAAATAAATAAATAATGATGATGTAAATAATGTACATAGCTAAAAAATAACTAGGTACCTAAGTCCTAGGCACCAGTCATCATTGTGTGTTTCCTCATCCATCTAGGTCTAGGGCATTGATCAGAAGCAAAAATAAATTATGTCTTTTTTATGATGTCCCGTATTCTACTAATCAAGCTCTTTCATTTGATACCCATATTGAGGGTATATTCTTTATTGGATACTGTCAGAAATTTACATCGTGGATGCACATGGTGGATGTACATGTACATAGGCGAGATTAACCTAGAAAGAGTTTTCTTCCAGCAAACCCTTGAGGAAAGAGAACTGTCATTTGAGTAAATAAGTTTCAATCTACGGTTACGGTTTCAAAAAGATCAGCAACTGTAATCGTTTCCTAAATCCCGTCCTCCTTCGTATTTCTGAACTTTTCTTCACTAATAATGTCCATAGATCAGAGACTACGAAATCTCGGGGATTCCTATGGTTCCTATGGTTCATGTAGTCCGGCCGGACTAAGCGGTCGTGTCTGCCAAGAAAGTCCGAAAACACATAAATCGTATATTGTCGTGGCAAATCGGTGCACGTGTTATCATAACTAATTAAAAACTGGTGGATACCCAGCTACGTTGGTACATAGTGCGATATTTGTTGTTGAAATAACGTTTAGTATTTAAACCCGCAAGAGCACAGTTGTGTAAATAATATGTATCAGTTATTTTTCTTGTTCATGGTGGCCTCTGCCAGCCGTCTCTATAATATCAATATATTATTGGATATAACGATCGATTGGGTTGGCGGTAGTAACTCAGTAGCACATAAGTCAGGTATATGCGAAGACGCATATTTGGATATCGATCATTTGGCCAAGAAATATGGATATCCACTCGAAACTCACTCTGCCGTCACCAAAGATGGATACATTTTGAAAATGCATCGGATACCGCATGGAAGAAATAGGAAAAGGCGTAGAACAACCGTAACAGTATTTCTTATGCACGGGCTATGGGAAAGTTCAGATAGTTGGCTGCTTCTTGGCCCCAATTATGCGTTGCCTTACATGCTAGCAGACCAAGGCTACGATGTGTGGATGGGAAACGCAAGAGGAAACAAACATTCGCTCCGGCACATAAGTTTAAACGCCGGAATAGCCAAGTTCTGGGATTTCAGCTGGGAAGAGATCGGGACATACGATCTGCCCGCCATGATTGATTATATACTCAATTTCAAACATGAAGCCAGTTTGTACTATGCTGGTTACTCTCAAGGCACGACGAGTTACTTCGTAATGAATTCAATGAAACCCAAGTACAATAAGAAGATAAAACTTATGTTTGCGCTCGCGCCGGTAGTGTTCTTAGGAAACTCACAGCATGTACTATTAAAAATTCTTTCTCCAGCGCAGTCATGGCTGCAGCCACTTCTTTCTAATTTCAACATCTACTCACCTTGCTTGGAGTTCTTCAATAAGATCATTCCGTTTTTGTGCAGCGAATGGCTGTCGGAATGTGAAAAAATATTTTTATATGATGGTCATCACGTAAACACGTCTTTGTTACCAGTGATAATGGGACACGAACCGGCCGGTGCTTCGACGCTACAGTTAATTCATTACGGACAGCTTTACAATTCTGGACGGTTCCAACGCTTCGATTATGGCACGGCCAAGAATATCAAGAAATATAGATCAAAAACGCCACCGGATTACAATTTGAAGGCTGTTACGACGCCTGTAGTTATGTTCCATGGCGGAAACGACTTGCTCTCGGATCGTCGCGATGTAGAGCGTTTAAAGCATCATCTACCAAACCTTACTGCGTCATATTATTTTAAAGATTTTACTCACGTGGACTTTATAGACTCGGAAGAAGCATCATCTCTCATATACTCAAAAATTATCAAGCTAATTAAAAAGAATAAATAAATAAATTTTGTTATGAACACACTTGTTTATTTTTTGTTTATTGCTTGTTTTATTATTTGTTGTTTCATTAAAACAAGCGTTGCTCAACAGTCTGAAAGAGCCACAATATAAGTAGGTATATAAAAAAGGTCTAGGCAGGATAAGCCTTTCATTGCGTGAAAGTAATTTTTAAAATGTATATGTATATATATGTAATATATAAATGAAATGCTGTTCGTTGGTAAGAGCATCACTTGAGAACCGCTGGACAGATTTGGCAATTTCTCTTCGTAATAGTCAGAATAAGGTATTCGTGATAATAAAATCGGAAATATTTTATGAATAGTTGGAAATCGGAAAGAACTGAAAGTGCTTTTTTCTATTGAATTAAAAATGGCGTTCCGAAATCAATCAGCAATCCCCATACAGGTTTTATACGAAATCAATTAATGTTACAATGAACCAACGTGTAATGTTTGATAATTTTACAAAAATGCATGAATAATTTACGATTGGAATATACATCCATAATATTGTGCTCTACGTAATTTTTAGTAATTTGTTACTATGCACAACAATAATTATTAGTTTTTTTTTCTTTATGTGACTGAATGACGAGACGAGTTGGTCGTTTGCCTGATGGTAAGCAATACGCCAGCCCATAACAATAACACCACCAGCCAGAACTTTGTTTTGCAAAATCCTGCACGGCGCTGCACTGCGCTCGTCACCCTGAGATAATTAGCTGTTGAGTCTCATAATGCCCAGTAATTTCGCTGGCAACAATGCCCTTCAAACCGGAACACGGTAATGCTCGCGCACTACTGCTTGGCGACTGAATAACTCGCAAAGCGGTGGTACCCACCCAGACGGCATCTCGTATACGAGAAACCTACCACCAGTAGAAACCTACCACCAGTATTTATACTAAATGTATGTATAGACACAGAATAATAAGAATATTAAATATATAACGTAGGATAGTATATTATATCAGTTTTTATATTCATTTTGAGGTTTTCGCATGCTAAATGTCTTCATTCATTATCACTGTTGCTGACCTACATCGTCGTACTCATGATATCGTCGGCTTCGTCGCATATCATAGTAAATAAATATATATTATTATTATATAAAAATATAAATGTTATTTAATATTATTATATTATTTAAATGCATATTATTATTGAAAAAATGTAAATGGAAAAATGTTTATTAGGTAAAAGAGGCAAAGATATATATTTACGTATATGGAGCACGTGGTCCCATAATAGGCCCGAAACCCGTACTATAGGAGCCAGGACTCTTCCGTCGGGGGTACATCAAATATAATGCCTTAAAATTAGGTACAATAATAATAACTAACAATAAGTATATACATATTTTTGTAATGTTTAGAGTGTGAGAGTGTGAGTGAGCGTATGAGGGTGTGTGTGTTTGTGTGTGTGTGTGTGTAGGAGTGAGAATTATTTAGTATATATTATCAGTAAATAACACCTGTAACTTATTTTAATGTTGCCTGAAATAAAGATTAAATAAATAAATAAATATCCCCAGGACAATCCCGCCACGATACTCATCATAATAAATGCACAGGCTTCACCAGATCCTGGGTTCACCGTCACCTCTAATTAATTCGCTGCTTTGTTACGTTGTCGCCTTTGCTTTGTCGCCTTCTTGTTTCCTTTCCTCTCCTTGCTTCTATGTGTAACTTTCTGGAATTTTGCATACACTAAGTACGCTGTGAATCGAGGTGTCAATTGTAGACCATCGTCATCATCATTACAATGGTCATATGGATGACAACGATATGTTACTTCGCGTTCAGTTTCGAGGGATCACTTACGATCATGGATCCCGGCCTATTAGTACCTAAGAGTTACTATTAGTACCTTACCAGCACACTCATTTAGAACCACGGAGCACTACGCATGACCACGGTAAAAACAGCTTATTTTAATATACTTAATCTAAATTCTCATCCATTTCTTTACAGGTCTCTAAACAAACAAATTAAAGACAAAAAGGACCATGAAGTCAAACTGCGCGACGACCTTAGCCGGGACGCGAAGAAACTCACAGAGTTGGAGAAGAGGATAGAAGAGACGACGAAAGAAATGGAGCGGCAGAGAGTGGCCATCGACGAACATAATAAACAGTATTATGAATGCAAGAAGAGGAAGGACCAAGAGCAGAGTGCAAGAAAGTAAGAGTCCATTTTACTTATATATATATTATTTTCTCTTTGAAAATTGAAAAATATTTATGATTTGCTCGGGCTGGGTTAGAACCTGAATCTTCGGAATACTGTTTTTTTTTTCGTTTCGACGCTTTAAATAACTTGGTCATCGAGGCCACTGCTCGAGCATAATTTCTAGTATCACTTTGACCAAGGCTTTATTCATGTCAAAGTCAAAAATTAATGTACCAGCAAAACTTTACTGTGTAAAAAATATGATATATGAAATAGAAGATGTATAATGAATTGAAGCTATAAATTTCACAAAATTATATTATAAAAAATCAATTTTAATCAATTGTTTACTTTTAGCGAACTCTGGCGCAAAGAAACATCGCTGACACAAAACTTGTCATCTCTCAAAGAAGACTTGGCTAAAGCCGATCAAGCGCTACGCTCTATGGCTGGAAAGGTAAATCTAAGTTAAACAAAACTCGACCTTATGTCATGATAGTTAGATACTTTTTTTATGCGACTGAGTTTATCGTCTGTGATATTTTTTACTTGTTTCTTTGAGGCTGTGTGTTTAAAGTTGAATTTCCTTTGCAGCCAATCCTGAACGGGAGAGACAGTGTTCGTAAAGTACTAGAAACATTCCAAGAGAGAGGAGGCGAGTGGGCAAAAATAGCGACGCAATATTATGGACCGGTTATTGAGAACTTCACTTGTGACAAAACCATTTACACGGCCGTTGAGGTATAAAAATGACTACAGAACCTTTGTTATATTATTATATACTAGATGGTAGGTCTCTCGTTTGCGAGAGGCCGTCTGGGTTACTACCGCTTTACCAGTTATTCTGCTGCCAAGCAGTAGTGCGCAAGTATTATTGTTCCGGTTTCAAGGGCATTGTAGCCAGCGAAAATACTGGGCCTATGAGACTTAAGATCTATTTTTTTTTCACTTAATAGATCTATGTTTGGCCTCTATCTCGCCTGATGTGAAGCGATGATGTGGCGTAAGATGGAGCACATAGATCTAGAGAGAGACGGCAGTTGAGCGGCTGCTCAGACGCGTCTCCCCGATGGTTCACCGAACATCATCCCGAAACACGACTAGGTCGCTTGACGGCATGGCTTTGTTCGGTGGGTGGTATTACAACCACGGCCAGAGCCTACCACTCCAAAGCGCGTAAGCGGGTTTCATCACGATGTTTTCCTTCACCGTTTTTAGAGCGAGAGATTGTTAGGGCGACGAGCTCAGTGCAGTGCTGCGCTAAATGATGTATAACAAGATTCTTGATAGTAATGCAACTGCTTAGGGCCAGCGTATTGCTTATCATCAGATGAACAACCTGCTATTCTCGCCACATAGTCTATATATATAAAAATAAATCCCTATTTCCCTTGGTCACGGCATCACGCGTGAATGGCTGGGAAAATTTCGCTAATTCTTTTTTTGTTGTATTTGTTACTGTCAGGAGAAAGTTCTTATGCAAGAAAAAAATAAGAAAGTTGCAAGGAACATTAGAAAATTTAAGAAAACTTAACGACCATATTAACTTTTGTATTGTATCTAACCTTATGGCGTTTGACATAGCTGTCAGTTGTTAAGACAGGACAACGTCTGTCGAGTCAGCAAGTTACATATAAAAGACCCCGTTCGTATTATTATTATAAGCCATTGATGTCCCACTGCAGGGCAAAGGCCTCTCTTCCCTCCTTCCAATCTTCGTGGTTTAGGGCTCTAACAGGTCAATCATTCCATTAGGAATCAAGTTCGTCCCGCCATCTTTTTCTGGGCCTGCCGCGACCTCTTTTGCGATTTTGGGGGACCCAGTCGGTGGCACTTTTTGCCCAAAATTCGTGCCCGTTCGTATACTATGACATAATATCTACGAAGGTACATTTCGACTATTCAAAACGTATCGAGCGTAACACAAGCGTCGATATACGCAAGACGTGCAAAGCCAGTTAGTAATAGGTTAAAAAAAAACAGTGTAAACTCAATTTCGTACGAATACTAAAAAACGACTTCAAGACTTCCTGTCAATATTTTTTGTTTTTGTTGATTATTTTAAAAAAGCGCTAAATCAATATGGACAAAATTATGAAATGATATGGTAAAAATATATGAGGCCACCTCCGAGGTATGACCTACGAAACAATTAAATAATCATCAAAATCAATTCATTATTGGCGGAGTAAATGCGTAACTAACATACAAAAAAAAACATCGTGATGAAACCCGCTTACGCGCTTTGGAGTGGTAGGCTCTCGCCGTGGTTGTAATACCACCCACTGAACAAAGCCATGCCGTCAAGCGACCTAGTCGTGTTTCGGGATGATGTTCGGTGAACCATCGGGGAGACGGGTCTGAGCAGCCGCTCAACTGCCGCCTCTCTCTAGATCTATGTGCTCCATCTTAGGCCACATCATCGCTTCACATCAGGCGAGATAGTAGCCAAACATAGATCTATAAAGTGTAAAAAAAAAAGTGAATTGAGAACCTCCTCCTTTTGAAGCCGGTAGAAAAAACAATTCATAATTGGCGTAGTCGCGTAACAAACATACAAAAAACACATACAGCCGAATTGAGAACTTCATTTTTTAAGAAAAAATATAAAAAAGTACAATTATTATGTATACCTATAATTCAAGCCCTTTTTTTTCAGGTGACTGCAGGTAACCGTCTCTTCCATCACATCGTGGAATCCGATACAGTGGGCACGAAGATTCTAAAGGAGATGAACAGGCAAAGTTTGCCCGGGGAGGTCACATTCATGCCACTTAACCGACTTCAAGTCAGGGACATGGTGTACCCTAATGACAATGTAAGTATCTATATGCTTTTTCTTGTTCTCTATTTTTCATAATTTTCTGCAGTCTTTTACTTTAAACAAGGTGAGTTTTTGACCAGGAATACCTATGGCAACTACCTTAGCCGTTAGATATATAATTAATTGGTTATCAGAAATCCATCTAGACTTCCAAACGTATAAAACGAGATTTTTTGAAAATTTAAATTTATTTACATTTTTGAGTATATTTGTAACCCCTGACGCAAAAAAGAGAGGTGTTATAAGTTTGACCACTGTGACACCGCAGCAAACCATTGCACCGTTGGGGAAGCAGTGTCTGTGGCACCGCAGCTCTTAAACGGGTGAACCGATTTGGATGCGGTTCTTTTTATATGAAAGCAGGTTTTCTAATGTTCTATCAAAATCGGTTCAGCCGTTTTTACATTTTATAGGCTTTTTGTGTCGGGGATTTTTACAATTTTATTCAAAATTTTCTACAATTTATGAAAATCGATGTTATTTTTTTCATACAAATCTGCCAAAATCACAGCAGCAGAATTTATTTCCGCGAAATATTTTTTTTTACGTTTTATCGTATATCTTTTAACACTATTCACTATTTCATTATTCTTACACTTTATTACTCTTCTCTACTCTCTCTCTCTCAGTGACCTCCCTCGTTACGCTATTGATATTTCTCTGTAATCTTCTACGCTCTGCCTTGGATTTGTAACTTATTGTAGTTTTCGTCTTAATAAACAATTTGGCTACCCTTTAACACAATTCCCTTTTAAATATTTAATAAAACGGCTAGGACTCGCTTTGTCGAATTAGTGGACCTATTATAAAGAATCAAATTCACGAAAACTTTCATACAATTCCCTTTTGTTACAGAACGCGATAGCCATGGTGCAAAAACTGAAGTACGATACAAAATACGCGAAAGCTATGAAGTACATATTCGGCAAGACTCTCATCTGCAGGAACCTGGAATGCGCCACTGAGTTGGGGAAGCAGTTTCACTTGGATTGCGTCACTTTGGAGGGCGATCAGGTAATATATTATGTGTATCATAATATGTGTATAAACTCGAAGGGAGCTTATTCTGCACGTCATGGCGAACAAAGTTTGTTCAACGAGTTTTGGAATTTCTAAGATTTTAATTCATAAAAAGTTCTCGTAAAGCTTCCTCCGCGAAATGTAAAATACACAACATGACAACCCTACAACCTAAAACTGTTTTATATGAAAACTATGACCCTATGACCCTTATAGTTAAGTGCAGATTTTGCACGCTCGCTCTAAAACGGTGAAGGAAAACATCGTGATGAAACACGCTTACGCGTTTTGGAGTGGTAGGCTCTGGCCGTGGTTGTAATACCACCCACCGAACAAAGCCATGCCGTCAAGCGACCTAGTCGTGTTTCGGGATGATGTTCGGTGAACCATCGGGGAGACGGGTCTGAGCAGCCGCTCAACTGCCGTCTCTCTCTAGATCTATATGCTCCATCTTAGGCCACATCATCGCTTCACATCAGGCGAGATAGTGGCCAAACATAGATCTATAAAGCGTAAAAAAAAACCCTACCAGCTGAAGACGCAATAATAGCAAACACTGATTCAAGTTAGGGTTGAGGCAAACTACTTTTTTACTTTTATATGGGAACTAGTATTTCGCCGCGTGCGCGAGCTGCTAAAGCAGCTCGCGTGGAGGGGTGGCTGCTGTTTTTTTTTAAAAACTTCCTATCGATTACGGTTCTAAAGTTTTGTTTACCCTTTTTGTTTTGAAATCAAACTTTTGTGTGGTGGCCATCTTGAAAAAAAGCTGGATTTCAAGTGATTGTGTGGCGTGCGCGAGCTGCTAAAGCAGCTCGCGTGGGGGGGTTTTGCTTTTTTTTATAAAAGCTCCCTATCGATTACGGTTCTAAAGTTATTTAAGTTCAGTTGTTCTGAAAAAAAGACTTTTGTATGGCGGCCATCTTGAAAAATGGCGAAATCCAAGTGATTTTGTGGCGTGCGCGAGCTGCTAAAGCAGCTCGCGTGGGGAGGTGGCGCTGTTTGTTTTTTAAAAGCTTCCTATCGACTACGGTTCAAAAGTTTTGTTTGGCTTATTTTTCCGAAATAACAACTTTTCTATGGCAGCCATCTTGAAAAATGGCGGAATCCAAAATTTTTTTTCATAATTGTAATCTACGACCCAGAAAACCCCCCGATGCAAAATTTCAGTCGGATCGGAACAACTTTCAAAATGGCCGCCATTTTTTTTTCTTTTTTTTTAATTTTTCCAACTTTTCCAAATTTCCCCCATCGCCCTCTATGACATTTGGTCGAACACCCTATACCTATCTCTAACCATTCAAAAGTTATTTACATTTTTATTTTGTATGGCGGCCATGTTTTTTTGTATGGCGGCCATCTTTTTTTTCAAATTTTCAAAAATGGCTCAGGGTTTGGGGCATGTTTAGTTCAAGCGGTACCCCCATCCGATTTATAGTTTCCGAGATCCCCTGAGCAGTTCCATCTCGGAGACACTTTTTCATGGATTTCGGATTTTTCTGGTTGGTTTCAAAACATCCTCTATCCAACGGTACCAAACACTCCCCTCCACCATAACGGCAAGTGGGAGATCAATTCTGTCAATATGTCAGTCAGTCAGTGAGTGGTCTTCCAGTTTTATATTATTACTAGTATTTCGCCGCGTGCGCGAGCTGCTAAAGCAGCTCGCGTGGGGGGTGGCTGCTGTTTTTTTTTAAAAGCTTCCATCGATTACGGTTCTAAAGTTTTGTTTACCCTTTTTGTTCTGAAAACAAACTTTTGTATGGCGGCCATATTGAAAAAAAGCTGGATTTCAAGTGATTGTGTGGCGTGCGCGAGCTGCTAAAGCAGCTCGCGTGGGGGGGTTTTGCTTTTTTTTATAAAAGCTCCCTATCGATTACGGTTCTAAAGTTATTTAAGTTCAGTTGTTCTGACAAAAAGACTTTTGTATGGCGGCCATCTTGAAAAATGGCGAAATCCAAGTGATTTTGTGGCGTGGGGGGGTGTTGCATTTTTTTTATAGACGCTTCCTATCGACTACGGTTCAAAAGTTTTGTTTGGCTTATTTTTCCGGAAAAAAAACTTTTGTATGGCAGCCATCTTGAAAAATGGCGGAATCCAAAATTTTTTTTCATAATTGTAATCTTCGACCCAGAAAACCCCCCGATGCAAAATTTCAGTCGGATCGGAGCAACTTTCAAAATGGCCGCCATTTTTTTTTCTTTTTTTTTAATTTTTCCAACTTTTCCAAATTTCCCCCGTCGTCCTCTATGACATTTGGTCGAGCACCCTGTATGTATCTCTAACCAATCAAAAGTTATTTACTTTTTTATTTTGTATGGCGGCCATGTTTTTTTGTATGGCGGCCATCTTTTTTTTCAAATTTTCAAAAATGGCCCAGGTTTTGGGGCATATTTAGTTCAAGCGGTACCCCCATCCGATTTATAGTTCCTGAGATCCCTTGAGCAGTTCCATCTCGGAGACACCTTTCCATGGATTTCGGATTTTTCTGGTTAGTTTCAAAACATCCTCTATCCAACGGTACCAAACACTACCCCCCACCATAACGGCAAGTGGGAGATCAATTCTGTCAATATGTCAGTCAGTCAGTCAGTGAGTGGTCTTCCAGTTTTATATTATATTAACTAGTATTTCGCCGCGTGCGCGAGCTGCTAAAGCAGCTCGCGTGGGGGGGTGGCTGCTGTTTTTTTTTTAAAAGCTTCCTATCGATTACGGTTCTAAAGTTTTGTTTACCCTTTTTGTTCTGAAAACAAACTTTTGTATGGCGGCCATCTTGAAAATAAGCTGGATTTCATGTGATTGTGTGGCGTGCGCGAGCTGCTAAAGCAGCTCGCGTGGGGGGTGTTGCTTTTTTTTATAAAAGCTCCCTATCGCTTACGGTTCTAAAGTTATTTAAGTTCAGTTGTTCTGAAAACAAGACTATTGTATGGCGGCCATCTTGAAAAATGGCGAAATCCAAGTGATTTTGTGGCGTGCGCGAGCTGCTAAAGCAGCTCGCGTGGGGGGGTGTTGCTTTTTTTTTTATAGACACTCCCTATCGACTACGGTTCAAAAGTTTTGTTTGGCTTATTTTTCCGAAAAAAAAACTTTTGTATGGCAGCCATCTTGAAAAATGGCGGAATCCAAAATTTTTTTTCATAATCGTAATCTACGACCCAGAAAACCCCCGGATGCAAAATTTCAGTCGGATCGGAGCAACTTTCAAAATGGCCGCCATTTTTTTTTCTTTTTTTTTAATTTTTCCAACTTTACCAAATTTCCCCCATCGCCCTCTATGACATTTGGTCGAGCACCCTATACCTATCTCTAACCATTCAAAAGTTATTTACATTTTTATTTTGTATGGCGGCCATGTTTTTTTGTATGGCGGCCATCTTTTTTTTCAAATTTTCAAAAATGGCCCAGGTTTTGGGGCATATTTAGTTCAAGCGGTACCCCCATCCGATTTATAGTTTCCGAGATCCCCTGAGCAGTTCCATCTCGGAGACACCTTTCCATGGATTTCGGATTTTTCTGGTTGGTTTCAAAACACCCTCTATCCAACGGTACCAAACACTACCCCCCACCATATCGGCAAGTACCACTTCTATTTCTGTCAATTGTCAGTGAGTGGTCTTTAAGTTTTATATAATATAACTAGTATTTCGCCGCGTGCGCGAGCTGCTAAAGCAGCTCGCGTGGTGGTGGCGTTATTTTTTTTTTATAGAAACTTCCTATCGATTACGGTTCTAAAGTTATCTAAGCCTTTATGTTCTTAAAACAATCTTTTGTATGGCGGCCATATTGGAAAATGGCGCAATCCAAGTGATTTTGTAGCGTGCGCGAGCTGCTAAAGCAGCTCGCGTGGGGTGGTGTTGTTTTTTTTTTATAGAAGCTCCCTATCGATTACGGTTTTAAAGTTATTCTCTTTGTTCGGAAAAAAATCTTTTGTATGGCGGCCATCTTGAAAAATGGCGGAATCCAAATTATTTTTTCATAACCGTAATCTACGACCCCAAAAACCCCCCGATGCAAAATTTCAGTCGGATCGGAGCAAGTTTCAAAATGGCGCCATTTTTTTTTATTTTTTTTTTATTTTTCCAACTTTTCCAAATTTCCCCTATGGTCCTCTATGATATTTGGTCGAGCACCCTATACCTATCTCTAACTGTTTAATAGTTATATGCATATTATTTTCACCTATTTTGTCATGAAAAAAAAACGTTTGTATGGCAGCCATCTTGAAAAATGGCGGAATCCAAATTTTTTTTTCATAATCGTAATCTACGACCCAGAAAAACCCCCGATGCAAAATTTCAGTCGGATCGGAGCAACTTTCAAAATGGCCGCCATTTTTTTTTCTTTTTTTTTAATTTTTCCAACTTTTCCAAATTTCCCCCATCGCCCTCTATGACATTTGGTCGAGCACCCTATACCTATCTCTAACCATTCAAAAGTTATTAACATTTTTATTTTGTATGGCGGCCATGTTTTTTTGTATGGCGGCCATCTTTTTTTTCAAATTTTCAAAATTGGCCCAAGGTTTGGGGCATATTTAGTTCAAGCGGTACCCCCATCCGATTTATAGTTTCCGAGATCCCCTGAGCAGTTCCATCACGGAAACCACTTTCTGGTGATTTCGGATTTTTCTGGTTGGTTTCAAAACACCCTCTATCCAACGGTACCAAACACTCCCCCCCACCATAACCGCAAGTGGGAGATCAATTCTGTCAATATGTCAGTCAGTCAGTCAGTCAGTCAGTCAGTCAGTCAGTCAGTGAGTGGTCTTTCACTTTTATATAATATAACTAGTATTTCGCCGCGTGCGCGAGCTGCTAAAGCAGCTCGCGTGGGGGGGTGGCTGCTGTTTTTTTTTAAAAGCTTCCTATTGATTACGGATCCAAAGTTTTGTTTACCCTTTTTGTTTTGAAATCAAACTTTTGTATGGCGGCCATCTTGAAAAAAAGCTGGATTTCAAGTGATTGTGTGGCGTGCGCGAGCTGCTTAAGCAGCTCGCGTGGGGGGTTTTGCTTTTTTATAAAAGCTCCCTATCGATTACGGTTCTAAAGTTATTTAAGTTCAGTTGTTCTGAAAAAAAGACTTTTGTATGGCGGGCATCTTGAAAAATGGCGAAATCCAAGTGATTTTGTGGCGTGCGCGAGCTGCTGAAGCAGCTCGCGTGGGGGGGTTTTGCTTTTTTTATAAAAGCTCTCTATCGATTATGGTTCTAAAGTTATTTAAGTTCAGTTGTTCTGAAAAAAAGACTTTTGTATGGCGGCCATCTTGAAAAATGGCGGAATCCAAAATTTTTTTTCATAATTGTATTTTTCGACCCAGAAAACCCCCCGATGCAAAATTTCAGTCGGATTGGAGCAACTTTCAAAATGGCTGCCATTTTTTTTCTTTTTTTTTAATTTTTCCATCTTTTCCAAATTTTCCCCATCGCCTTCTATAACATTTGTTCGAGCACCCCTTGCTTATCTCGTACCATTCAAAAGTTATTTGCTATTATATTTTGTATGGCAGCCATCTTGAAAAATGGCGAAATCCAAATTTTTTTTTCACAATCGTAATCTTCGACCCAGAAAACCCCCCAATGCAAAATTTCAGTCGGATCGGAGCAACTTTCAAACTTGCCCCCATATTTTTTCTTTTTTTTTAATTTTTCCATCTTTTCCAAATTTCCCCCATCGCCTTTTATGACATTTGGTCGAGCACCTCTTGCTTATCTCGTACCATTCAAAAGTTATTTGCTATTTTATTTTGTATGGCAGCCATCTTGAAAAATGGCGAAATCCAAATTTTTTTTCATAATCGTAATCTACGACCCAGAAAACCCCCCGATGCAAAATTTCAGTCGGATCGGAGAAATTTTCAAAATGGCCGCCATTTATTTTTCTTTTTTTTTTAATTTTTCCAACTTTTCCAAATTTTCCCCATCGCCCTCTATGACATTTGGTCGAGCACCCTATACCTATCTCTAACCATTCAAAAGTTATTTGCATATTATTTTTCCCAATTTTGTCCTGAAAAAAAACCTTTGTATGGCAGCCATCTTGAAAAATGGCGGAATCCAAATTTTTTTTCATAATCGTCATCTACGACCCAGAAAATCCCCCTATGCAAAATTTCAGTCGGATCGGAGCAACTTTCAAAATGGCCGCCATTTTTTTTTCTTTTTTTTAATTTTTCCAACTTTTCCAAATTTTCCCCATCGCCCTCTATGACATTTGGTCGAGCACCCTATACCTATCTCTAACCATTCAAAAGTTATTTGCATATTATTTTCCCCAATTTTGTCCTGAAAAAAAACCTTTGTATGGCAGCCATCTTGAAAAATGGCGGAATTCAAATTTTTTTTTCATAATCGTAATCTACGACCCAGAAAACCCCCCTATGCAAAATTTCAGTCGGATCGGAGCAACTTTCAAAATGGCCGCCATTTTTTTTTCTTTTTTTTTAATTTTTCCAACTTTTCCAAATTTCCCCCATCGCCCTCTATGACATTTGGTCGAGCACCCTATACCTATCTCTAACCGTTCAAAAGTTATTTACATTTTTATTTTGTATGGCGGCCATGTTTTTTTGTATGGCGGCCATCTTTTTTTTCAAATTTTCAAAATTGGCCCAAGGTTTGGGGCATATTTAGTTCAAGCGGTACCCCCATCCGATTTATAGTTTCCGAGATCCCCTGAGCAGTTCCATCACGGAAACCACTTTCTGGTGATTTCGGATTTTTCTGGTTGGTTTCAAAACATCCTCTATCCAACCATACCAAAAACTTCCACTCACCATAACGGCATCTGGGAGAACAATTCTGTCAATATGTCAGTCAGTCAGTCAGTCAGTCAGTCAGTCAGTCAGTCAGTCAGTCAGTCAGTCAGTGATGGTCTTTCACTTTTATATAATATAACTAGTATTTCGCCGCGTGCGCGAGCTGCTAAAGCAGCTCGCGTGGGGGGGTGGCTGCTGTTTTTTTTTAAAAGCTTCCTATCGATTACGGTTCTAAAGTTTTGTTTACCCTTTTTGTTTTGAAATCAAACTTTTGTATGGCGGCCATCTTGAAAAAAAGCTGGATTTCAAGTGATTGTATGGCGTGCGCGAGCTGCTAAAGCAGCTCGCGTGGGGGGGTGTTGCTTTTTTTATAAAAGCTCCCTATCGATTACGGTTCTAAAGTTATTTAAGTTCAGTTATTCTGAAAAAAAGACTTTTGTATGGCGGCCATCTTGAAAAATGGCGGAATCCAAGTGATTTTGTGGCGTGCGCGAGCTGCTAAAGCAGCTCGCGTGGGGGGGTGTTGCTTTTTTTTTATAGACGCTTCCTATCGACTACGGTTCAAAAGTTTTGTTTGGCTTATTTGTCCGGAAAAATAACTCTTGTATGGCGGCCATCTTGAAAAATGGCGGAATCCAATTTTTTTTTCCATAATCGTAATCTACGACCTAGAAAACCCCCCGATGCAAAATTTCAGTCGGATCGGAGCAACTTTCAAAATGGCCGCCATTTTTTTTTCTTTTTTTTTAATTTTTCCAACTTTTCCAAATTTCCCCCATCGCCCTCTATGACATTTGGTCGAGCACCCTATACCTATCTCTAACCATTCAAAAGTTATTTACATTTTTATTTTGTATGGCGGCCATGTTTTTTTGTATGGCAGCCATCTTTTTTTTCAAATTTTCAAAAATGGCCCAAGGTTTGGGGCATATTTAGTTCAAGCGGTACCCCCATCCGATTTATAGTTTCCGAGATCCCCTGAGCAGTTCCATCTCGGAGAAACCTTTCCATGGTTTTCGGATTTTTCTGGTTGGTTTCAAAACACCCTCTATCCAACGGTACCAAACACTACCCCCCACCATATCGGCAAGTACCACTTCTATTTCTGTCAATTGTCAGTGAGTGGTCTTTAAGTTTTATATAATATAACTAGTATTTCGCCGCGTGCGCGAGCTGCTAAAGCAGCTCGCGTGGTGGTGGCGTTATTTTTTTTTTATAGAAACTTCCTATCGATTACGGTTCTAAAGTTATCTAAGCCTTTATGTTCTTAAAACAATCTTTTGTATGGCGGCCATATTGGAAAATGGCGCAATCCAAGTGATTTTGTAGCGTGCGCGAGCTGCTAAAGCAGCTCGCGTGGGGTGGTGTTGTTTTTTTTTTATAGAAGCTCCCTATCGATTACGGTTTTAAAGTTATTCTCTTTGTTCGGAAAAAAATCTTTTGTATGGCGGCCATCTTGAAAAATGGCGGAATCCAAATTATTTTTTCATAACCGTAATCTACGACCCCAAAAACCCCCCGATGCAAAATTTCAGTCGGATCGGAGCAAGTTTCAAAATGGCGCCATTTTTTTTTATTTTTTTTTTATTTTTCCAACTTTTCCAAATTTCCCCTATGGTCCTCTATGATATTTGGTCGAGCACCCTATACCTATCTCTAACTGTTTAATAGTTATATGCATATTATTTTCACCTATTTTGTCATGAAAAAAAAACGTTTGTATGGCAGCCATCTTGAAAAATGGCGGAATCCAAATTTTTTTTTCATAATCGTAATCTACGACCCAGAAAAACCCCCGATGCAAAATTTCAGTCGGATCGGAGCAACTTTCAAAATGGCCGCCATTTTTTTTTCTTTTTTTTTAATTTTTCCAACTTTTCCAAATTTCCCCCATCGCCCTCTATGACATTTGGTCGAGCACCCTATACCTATCTCTAACCATTCAAAAGTTATTAACATTTTTATTTTGTATGGCGGCCATGTTTTTTTGTATGGCGGCCATCTTTTTTTTCAAATTTTCAAAATTGGCCCAAGGTTTGGGGCATATTTAGTTCAAGCGGTACCCCCATCCGATTTATAGTTTCCGAGATCCCCTGAGCAGTTCCATCACGGAAACCACTTTCTGGTGATTTCGGATTTTTCTGGTTGGTTTCAAAACACCCTCTATCCAACGGTACCAAACACTCCCCCCCACCATAACCGCAAGTGGGAGATCAATTCTGTCAATATGTCAGTCAGTCAGTCAGTCAGTCAGTCAGTCAGTCAGTCAGTGAGTGGTCTTTCACTTTTATATAATATAACTAGTATTTCGCCGCGTGCGCGAGCTGCTAAAGCAGCTCGCGTGGGGGGGTGGCTGCTGTTTTTTTTTAAAAGCTTCCTATTGATTACGGATCCAAAGTTTTGTTTACCCTTTTTGTTTTGAAATCAAACTTTTGTATGGCGGCCATCTTGAAAAAAAGCTGGATTTCAAGTGATTGTGTGGCGTGCGCGAGCTGCTTAAGCAGCTCGCGTGGGGGGTTTTGCTTTTTTATAAAAGCTCCCTATCGATTACGGTTCTAAAGTTATTTAAGTTCAGTTGTTCTGAAAAAAAGACTTTTGTATGGCGGGCATCTTGAAAAATGGCGAAATCCAAGTGATTTTGTGGCGTGCGCGAGCTGCTGAAGCAGCTCGCGTGGGGGGGTTTTGCTTTTTTTATAAAAGCTCTCTATCGATTATGGTTCTAAAGTTATTTAAGTTCAGTTGTTCTGAAAAAAAGACTTTTGTATGGCGGCCATCTTGAAAAATGGCGGAATCCAAAATTTTTTTTCATAATTGTATTTTTCGACCCAGAAAACCCCCCGATGCAAAATTTCAGTCGGATTGGAGCAACTTTCAAAATGGCTGCCATTTTTTTTCTTTTTTTTTAATTTTTCCATCTTTTCCAAATTTTCCCCATCGCCTTCTATAACATTTGTTCGAGCACCCCTTGCTTATCTCGTACCATTCAAAAGTTATTTGCTATTATATTTTGTATGGCAGCCATCTTGAAAAATGGCGAAATCCAAATTTTTTTTTCACAATCGTAATCTTCGACCCAGAAAACCCCCCAATGCAAAATTTCAGTCGGATCGGAGCAACTTTCAAACTTGCCCCCATATTTTTTCTTTTTTTTTAATTTTTCCATCTTTTCCAAATTTCCCCCATCGCCTTTTATGACATTTGGTCGAGCACCTCTTGCTTATCTCGTACCATTCAAAAGTTATTTGCTATTTTATTTTGTATGGCAGCCATCTTGAAAAATGGCGAAATCCAAATTTTTTTTCATAATCGTAATCTACGACCCAGAAAACCCCCCGATGCAAAATTTCAGTCGGATCGGAGAAATTTTCAAAATGGCCGCCATTTATTTTTCTTTTTTTTTTAATTTTTCCAACTTTTCCAAATTTTCCCCATCGCCCTCTATGACATTTGGTCGAGCACCCTATACCTATCTCTAACCATTCAAAAGTTATTTGCATATTATTTTTCCCAATTTTGTCCTGAAAAAAAACCTTTGTATGGCAGCCATCTTGAAAAATGGCGGAATCCAAATTTTTTTTCATAATCGTCATCTACGACCCAGAAAATCCCCCTATGCAAAATTTCAGTCGGATCGGAGCAACTTTCAAAATGGCCGCCATTTTTTTTTCTTTTTTTTAATTTTTCCAACTTTTCCAAATTTTCCCCATCGCCCTCTATGACATTTGGTCGAGCACCCTATACCTATCTCTAACCATTCAAAAGTTATTTGCATATTATTTTCCCCAATTTTGTCCTGAAAAAAAACCTTTGTATGGCAGCCATCTTGAAAAATGGCGGAATTCAAATTTTTTTTTCATAATCGTAATCTACGACCCAGAAAACCCCCCTATGCAAAATTTCAGTCGGATCGGAGCAACTTTCAAAATGGCCGCCATTTTTTTTTCTTTTTTTTTAATTTTTCCAACTTTTCCAAATTTCCCCCATCGCCCTCTATGACATTTGGTCGAGCACCCTATACCTATCTCTAACCGTTCAAAAGTTATTTACATTTTTATTTTGTATGGCGGCCATGTTTTTTTGTATGGCGGCCATCTTTTTTTTCAAATTTTCAAAATTGGCCCAAGGTTTGGGGCATATTTAGTTCAAGCGGTACCCCCATCCGATTTATAGTTTCCGAGATCCCCTGAGCAGTTCCATCACGGAAACCACTTTCTGGTGATTTCGGATTTTTCTGGTTGGTTTCAAAACATCCTCTATCCAACCATACCAAAAACTTCCACTCACCATAACGGCATCTGGGAGAACAATTCTGTCAATATGTCAGTCAGTCAGTCAGTCAGTCAGTCAGTCAGTCAGTCAGTCAGTCAGTCAGTCAGTGATGGTCTTTCACTTTTATATAATATAACTAGTATTTCGCCGCGTGCGCGAGCTGCTAAAGCAGCTCGCGTGGGGGGGTGGCTGCTGTTTTTTTTTAAAAGCTTCCTATCGATTACGGTTCTAAAGTTTTGTTTACCCTTTTTGTTTTGAAATCAAACTTTTGTATGGCGGCCATCTTGAAAAAAAGCTGGATTTCAAGTGATTGTATGGCGTGCGCGAGCTGCTAAAGCAGCTCGCGTGGGGGGGTGTTGCTTTTTTTATAAAAGCTCCCTATCGATTACGGTTCTAAAGTTATTTAAGTTCAGTTATTCTGAAAAAAAGACTTTTGTATGGCGGCCATCTTGAAAAATGGCGGAATCCAAGTGATTTTGTGGCGTGCGCGAGCTGCTAAAGCAGCTCGCGTGGGGGGGTGTTGCTTTTTTTTTATAGACGCTTCCTATCGACTACGGTTCAAAAGTTTTGTTTGGCTTATTTGTCCGGAAAAATAACTCTTGTATGGCGGCCATCTTGAAAAATGGCGGAATCCAATTTTTTTTTCCATAATCGTAATCTACGACCTAGAAAACCCCCCGATGCAAAATTTCAGTCGGATCGGAGCAACTTTCAAAATGGCCGCCATTTTTTTTTCTTTTTTTTTAATTTTTCCAACTTTTCCAAATTTCCCCCATCGCCCTCTATGACATTTGGTCGAGCACCCTATACCTATCTCTAACCATTCAAAAGTTATTTACATTTTTATTTTGTATGGCGGCCATGTTTTTTTGTATGGCAGCCATCTTTTTTTTCAAATTTTCAAAAATGGCCCAAGGTTTGGGGCATATTTAGTTCAAGCGGTACCCCCATCCGATTTATAGTTTCCGAGATCCCCTGAGCAGTTCCATCTCGGAGAAACCTTTCCATGGTTTTCGGATTTTTCTGGTTGGTTTCAAAACATCCTCTATCCAACGGTACCAAACACTACCCCCCACCATAACGGCAAGTGGGAGATCAATTCTGTCAATATGTCAGTCAGTCAGTCAGTCAGTCAGTCAGTGAGTGGTCTTCCAGTTTTATATAATATAATTTTAAATACTTACGCTATATTCAATCTTGGTAAACGTCAAGTTATTCGCATGCTTTATCAAAATGGCCCCCCTCCGTGTATACATATTAAGTTACACCTTATAGACGTGACTTCATATAACCTTGCTTATACCTGCTTGGAAATATACCTGTATTGTTGTTCCTGAAAACGAGGTATCAATCTGTGATGAAACACTGATGGCTCTTGATACACGACAATGAATCGTCATATAGAACGATTATTACACATGTCGTAGTCTAATGCAGAAAAATACATAATTGAGATTGACATATATCACTTAGAATGATGATAACTAAGATGCGTCGTACTATATTACTGACATTTCGCTGTTTTTCTCACCAGGTATCATCAAAAGGCTCCCTCACAGGCGGTTACTTCAACCAGTCGCGCTCACGTCTTGAAATGCAGAAAACACGTTCGGAACTAATGGAACAGATCACGACACTGGAATCGGAACTGAGCACGCTGCGACTCGAACTGAATAAGACAGAGACGAGTATCAATACGATCGTGTCGGAGATGCAGAGAACTGAAACGAAACAGGGGAAGGCTAAGTAAGTAGAATTTGTAATCAATTATTAACCGACTTCAAAAAAAGAGGAGGTTCTCTGTTCGATTGTATTTTTTTTTTATGTTTGTTACCTCAGAACTCCGTCATTTATGAACCGATTTGAAAAAATATTTTTGCGTCGGGTTCAGTATAGCTACGAAGTGGTCCCATATAAATTTCATCGATATGTGACCTTGGACTTCGAAGATACATTGAAGTCGGTTTTTGTTTTTTTCTAAAAATTAATTATTTTTGTCGCTTAGTTTGAGATATGTTTGGCTACAATTTCGCCTGTGTAAGGAACGATGACTAAATATTGAGTACACTCCATATTCAATATCAGGCGACATTGGACAAACGTAGACTAAAAGCGATACAAATTTCGCTACAGAACCCATAAAGTCATCGTTCGTTATGATAAAGCCATCGTCGATAACCTAGTACGCTTCTGCTGGAACATTGGAATTTTTAAACTCGTCAAAAAAGAAGGAGGTTCTCAATTCGTTTTTTTTTCGTTTGTTACCTCAGAACTCCGTCATTTCGGTCAACCATCGGGGAGACGGGTCTGAGCAGCCGCTCAACTGCCACCTCTCTCTAGATCTATGTGCTCCATCTTAGGCCACATCATCGCTTCACATCAGGCGAGATAGTAGCCAAACATAGATGTATAAAGAGTAAAAAAAAAAACATATCAGAATTGAAGTCGTTTTTTTTTAAATAAAATGTATACTTATTACAGTGTATGGGTCATAATCCATCACGCTGGCCACGCCGTGCGTGCTGATGGAATTCACGTGTCTTTGAATTTATGAGATTCTTGGACATGCCTGTTTCCTCACGCTGTTTTCATGTGCTGTCGCTTTTTACTATTCATTTTTAACATTATTATAATTTGCAATTAGAAAGTACTTGATTAGTTTATTTGTAACAATGTAGATAGGCTGATGGCAAGCGCAGAAAGAGAGCGCGCAATAGTGCGCGCGAGTATTTGTATGGGCGGGGGGACCGGTGAGGCCGGCGGAGGGCGCGTTCTCGAAGCTGGTGGTGGTACGAGTGGCGTTGACAGTGGTGTCATAATAAAGAGTTATTTCCATTTCCAGGGACATATTCGACAAAGTAAAGGCCGACATCCGGCTCATGAAGGAGGAGTTGGCTTCTATCGAGCGGTTCCGCGGGCCCAAGGAGCGCTCGCTCGCGCAGTGCCGCTCCAGCCTCGAGGCCATGCAGGCCACGCGCGAGGGGCTGGAGTCCGAACTGCATCAGGTAATAACTATAAATGTAAAATTTAAAAAAAAAGCCATTTATTTCCAGTTATCCAATTTGACATCCACTTTAAATGTTAAAGAAGCTTAAATAATAAAGTATAAACTTTTGCTATATAGAACCTCAGTTCTATATAGATGAGACGAGCAAGTCGTTCGCCTGATGGTAAGCGCCACGCCTGCCCATAAAAAGCACTGCATTGCTCTGATCACCCTGAGAAATCAAAACTAAGTGTCAGTCCCAGAGCCCAGTAATTTCGCTGGGTAAAAATGCCCTACAAACCGGAACACAGTAACGCTTGCACCAGACCTACCCGCGTGTCGGTGTCAGTGCCGCGGATTTTGCATTACAGTGTTCTGGGTGGTGCTGCAACTTTTATGAGCAGGCGTGTTGCTTTAAAAGTTGATCCTTGAAAATAATACAAAGCCTGTGGTGTACAGGTTGAGCAGATTGGCTCAAATCTCGTATAATGTATATATTTTAGATATGTATTATATATATATATGTATAAATATATATACTAAAGTCATATAAAATATAAAGTCATTAAGTATGTTGTTAGAATACATACCTACGTTCTTATGTCTGCACACTATCGTCTATAATTTTCAATATTGTCTCTTTATAGCATACGGTTGTCTGGAAGAGATCGCTGTTTAGCGATAAGACCGCCTATTGTACTTATTATAAGAAAGTATGTTCAAAATGTAATTCCTTAAGTGCAATAAAGTGTTTTCTATTCTACTCTATTTTAAGTGAACGTTGGACGTTATTCATTTATTTTATATCAATATTTTTAAGCTATTGCATAGCTTCTATCGCGGGCCTTGAGCGTGAAGACCGAATCCAGAAATTCCGTAACGACAATAACCTAACACCCTCGAAACTCCGAATGCTATGCAATAGCTTTACCGCGGCAGTCTCCGAGTGCCACACGTCTTTTTTTAATACAGTTTTAAATTCATTGTTTATTTTTATAAGAAATCATCGGATAAACGATCTACGTCACTTGCATAAAAAAAAAGACGTGTGGCACTCGGAAACTGCCGCGGTAAAGCTATTGCATAGCATTCGGGGTGGGGGGTGTTAGATTATTTTCGTTACGGAATTTCTGGATTCGGTCTCCACGCTCAAGGCCCGCGATAGAAGCTATGCAATAGCTTAAAAAGTGTGGCACTCGGAGACTGCCGCGGTAAAGCTATTGCATAGCATTCGGAGTAGGGGGTGTTAGGTTATTTTCGTTACGGAATTTCTGGATTCGGTCTCCACTCTCAAGGCCCGCGATAGAAGCTATGCAATAGCTTAATAATAACTTGTATTTCTTTCTCCACAGGAATTAATGGAACAACTCTCAACTCAAGACCAAGGAAAGGTCGATGAACTCAACGACGCGATCCGCCGTCTCACGCAAGAGAACAAGGAAGCCTTCAGTTCTAGGATGAACTTGGAAGCCACTAAGAACAAGCTTGAAAACTTGCTCACTAATAACTTGATCAGGTAAAGTAACTATATAATGCTTTTTGAAGTTTCTTAAAAATATATGTTTTCATTTGATGTGTTGGATAAGTTCCTGATGGCAAAACGGATCGATTAAGCCTGTTTTTTTTTATAGAAATTACAATTTTCAGGCTGACTAAATTTTTTTGCAAATTGAAAAAACATTTTTAAGCTATTGCATAGCTTCTATTGCGGGCCTTGAGCGTGGAGACCGAGTCCAGAAATTCCGTAACGAGAATAACCTAACACCCCCTACTCCGAATGCTATGCAATAGCTTTACCGCGGCAGTCTCCGAGTGCCCCACGTCTTTTTTTTTTTCGGACATTCACATGGGCCCTAATTTACTATGACATTTTGGCGATTCCTTGCTTCGATTCCTTCATTAATAAACGGCTAACCAGGGTCTCGCTAGACGGTTGGATTAAGGGTCGGATGCACTCCTTCACACGGCACGTATAGTCAGGAGGTTCCTTACTTTGCAGCCCTAACCACCGGTAGTTTGGGCCCTGCTCCGCTGCCGGCGGCACACTAAGTTTACATTTTTATTATATTTTTGTATTATTGTGTCGCTCTTTTTCACGGGTTATACACCCGGTCCTTCGGAAGGCTTGCGTGGGGACATGAGTCCAACACGTAGAGGCCTTTTAGAGCATTTAATTTAGATATGTAATGGGCAACACTTATCAGGGACTGTCTCTAAGTGCATCATTAGAAGATACAATCAAAGACAGCCCCCGATAAGTGCGAGGACTATTGAAGATATGAAAATTACTTATGATTGGGCTATTGAGGTAAATTTTTAATGGCTGAGAGCCGGTCTATAATATGAGACCTCGGCACCTGCCAGTTCCGCCTCATAAGAAAATATTTTGGCAGGTGGTGACTCGCCACCCACTAAACGGGCCCCCTATAAGGGCCGCCGTTCATTGGCGACGAGAGAGGCAACGTTGGTGTGGGTGGCTAAAGGGTGTCGAGAGGTGTGCTGCAGTTTCACTTAAACGCTACTCCCGGCGTTATGCCCTTTAACACATCCACCCTTGTAGCTTAGTTCTTCGCTCTTGCATCTCCACCCCCGGACGGCCAGTTAAGGCAAGCCGGGGGTCAGGGGTCACATTTAGCCCCAGGGAGAATCTCGGGGTAAGGCTCAGTGTCGCCACGCACCGACGACTCGGCACAAAGTCGCCCCTGGCCTATTATTGTTATTATTATTATTTTATTATTTATATTATTGCAATCCAATGGGGCAATACTGCCAGCATCTTGGGTACGCTGCCAACTGGTAGTGGGTTGGAGCATTTGAGCTACCTATTGGCCTTTAATGGTCTATGGGTTGTCCAATTGCTTCTCCTTGTATGTAGTTAGTTTAGTTTTAGTAAGTAGAGTGTAGTTTGTTTTCAGTAATAAAGGCATTCGCCTGTTGAAAAAAATAATAATTTTGTATATATATATTTTTAAAGAAATTATGTAAAAAATTAGATTGAAGAATGAAAATAATGTAAATAATAATAACCTCCGATTCACAGACGTAAAGACGAGCTTGTGCAAGCACTGCAAGAGATATCAGTGGAAGACCGCAAGCGTCGGCTCGCCAACAGTAAGGCAGACCTCACATCCGCTGAGAAACGGATCAAGCAAATCAACAAGGAAATGGAGGAGGTTGAACGGAAAGTAGTGGCCGCTGTGAAGAACGAAAAGGCTTTGAAGTTGGAGCTCGATAAATGGAGAAATAAAGTAAGCATACTAAAACTAACCTTAATCTCTAAGGATAAAGTCTATTTTTTAAGTTAGCTGAAAACCGCGTGCGTTTCGACCGGTGAGGAGATATGGATGCGTACCAGTTTATGTACCTGTTAATTATCATATCACACTAGCATTATAAATGCAAAAGTTTGTATGTGCGTTAGTAAGAAAGAAAAAAAGAAAAATCATTTATTTGACCACAGTTACACAAAACAAAATAAAGAAATAAAAAAAACAATTACAATAATTAATTTTAGATAAAACAAAAACCGACTTCAATGTATCGTCGAAGCCCAAAGTCAAATATCGATGAAATTTATATGGGACCACTTCGTAGCTATACTGAGCCGAACGCAATAATAATTTTCCAAATCGGTTCATAAATGACGAAGTTCCTCCTTTTTGAAGTCGGTTACAAAGAAAAAATAAATATATAGACGTTAGTGTGTTTGTTACTTTTTGACGCTGTAACGGCTCAACGGATTTCAGTGAAATTCGGAATAGAGATAGCTTATACCCTGTATTAACACATAGGCTACTTTTTATAGTCTGTATTAACACATAGGCTACTTTTTATACTCTGTATTAACACATAGGCTACTTTTTATACTCTGTATTAACACATAGGCTACTTTTTATAGTCTGTATTAACACATAGGCTACTTTTTATACTCTGTATTAACACATAGGCTACTTTTTATACTCTGTATTAACACATAGGCTACTTTTTATAGTCTGTATTAACACATAGGCTACTTTTTATACTCTGTATTAACACATAGGCTACTTTTTATACTCTGTATTAACACATAGGCTACTTTTCATAGTCTGTATTAACACATAGGCTACTTTTTATACTCTGTATTAACACATAGGCTACTTTTTATAGTCTGTATTAACACATAGGCTACTTTTTATAGTCTGTATTAACACATAGGCTACTTTTTATACTCTGTATTAACACATAGGCTCCTTTTTATAGTCTGTATTAACACATAGGGTACTTTTTATACTCTGTATTAACACATAGGCTACTTTTTATACTCTGTATTAACACATAGGCTACTTTTTATAGTCTGTATTAACACATAGGCTACTTTTTATCTCTGTATTAACACATAGGCTACTTTTTATACTCTGTATTAACACATAGGCTACTTTTTATAGTCTGTATTAACACATAGGCTACTTTTTATAGTCTGTATTAACACATAGGCTACTTTTTATAGTCTGTATTAACACATAGGCTACTTTTTATACTCTGTATTAACACATAGGCTACTTTTTATAGTCTGTATTAACACATAGGCTACTTTTTATAGTCTGTATTAACACATAGGCTACTTTTTATACTCTGTATTAACACATAGGCTACTTTTTATACTCTGTATTAACACATAGGCTACTTTTTATACTCTGTATTAACACATAGGCTACTTTTTATACTCTGTATTAACACATAGGCTACTTTTTATCCCGAGAAACCGCGTGCGCAGCTGAAGTCTAAAATAATCTAAATCAATCCATGTAATATCAATTTTTGAAGCTTACAATGATTGCCAAAGACACGCACTAGATTACGTTTCCGGTCTAATACGTTTACAATCTGCTCATACAATAAGATAAAGCAACAGACATAAATAAATAAAAAGCCTGTTTATTCCAGTAACAATTATTTATAAACATTGTATTATTTTTATATAAATTAAGATTTAAATTAATATGTACAATATTATTATATTTCTATTACTAGTTTCTTTTTATCACAAAAACTAGTAAGCTACAGACTTACAACTATTCAAAATCGGTAACTCATGAAATCTTACATTTCACAGGAAAAAGAAGCACAAGATAAAATGGAAGAAGACGCCAAAGGGCTGGAAAAGATGGCGTCCAAAGAAGTGTTGCTACAGGAGAAAATACAGGAATCTCTCGACAAAATCGCAGCGCTCGGCACATTGCCCAATGCACCCGAACTACACTCGAAGTATCAGAAGATGTCTTTGAAACAGGTACTTACCTTAAGCACAGAATACTAAGCGACAGAAGCATCACTCCGCAAAGAAATTTAAACAAATAGCGACTCTATGACGCAATAAAATTCAATTCAGCTCGCGTAGCGCTGCATACCTACCAGTCATATTAACCTACAGAGCGCGTCTCTTTCTATCGCGTCGCTCTTATCTCTTCTGCCGCGGCACGTGTAACGACGCGCGACCCGCCGTCGGTGTCCGGCTATGTACTTGTAGCTTCGTACCTACAGTGCGGAGTGCGCTAGGCCTGCCTTAAGCCCCATACTATTGCGTGCCTGTTGAATACTTCCAAAGATTACTTTTCTAAGAGGTAATTATTTGACTGACCCTGTAACTATTTGACCCTATTTGATGTAAGTTTATAATACTTGTATAGACACATAGATAGATAGATGAACGCTTGTTGCAAACATTAAATTAAGGACATTACATAAAAACAACCCTATATCAACAGAACTTGTTCCCATAATCACTCACCTTATTTATTATTCCTTGACTACAAATTATTTTCTATCCATCTGTAAAAAAGCTTTTGTCATCTCTCTGAGGAAAGATAAGATATTTATTTCAAAAAAACGAAAGTTACAGTGGAAGCTTAAAGTTATAAATAAACATAGTTACAACATATCTAAAATTAAATTAAATTTCCAATGGATTAGAACGGCGGCTCCACACTAGGCTCTAGGCCCGTATCGTGGAAACCGTAATATACGATTCCAATTTCGTTCACAATAATAGTAGTATCGGAAGCATCCCAATAGAGGATTTTAAAATGAGGATGTTAAAATTATATGCAAAATAAAATAAAATATGTGCCTGATGTATGAGAGTGTGTGAGAGAGGGTGTGCGGGTATGTGTGAGGTGGGTGTGAGAGGGTGT
Organism: Petrophora chlorosata; assembly: GCA_951640565.1. Lineage (NCBI taxonomy): Eukaryota > Metazoa > Arthropoda > Insecta > Lepidoptera > Geometridae > Petrophora > Petrophora chlorosata. The sequence continues at coordinate 4,623,127 of OX621199.1, read as the reverse complement.
GTGGCTCAAGGGTTTGCTGGAAGAAAACTCTTTTTAGGGTTAAGCTCGCCTTTGTACATGTAGTTTATAATCACCGATGTAAATATTAAAGCAGTGTACAATAAAGAATATAAAAACAAAGAAATTGTTACAACAGGCGGCCTAATCGCTAAAAGCGATCTTTTAAAAGTAGCTAAAGGTGGGGTTTTAATAATCTCAGTAATTTAGTTTTTCATATATGTAGGTAAATCTAAAAATTACAATGAATGTTGTGTTTTAGCTCTTCAAAGAATTGGAAAAGGCAAACCAGCATCTGAAGAAATACAACCACGTGAACAAGAAGGCTCTGGATCAATTCATCAGTTTTTCAGAACAAAAGGAGAAGCTGTACAAAAGGAAAGAAGAACTGGATATTGGGTAAGTATTAATTTCTTTTTACTGTTTGTGTACTGTCTTTTTTTTTTCTTTCTTTCTCTCTATCTATATTTTCTTTTTCCTTTCTCTCCTTATTTTCTTTCTGCCTTCCTTCTTTCCTTTCAACAAGTAAAATTTCATAAGTTACTTTGGTTTTGTTTATCAATGTTTCCGCATTCCTGTTAGGAAATAGAGCATAAAAAATAAGTTAATATCATCATCATTAATCATCATTCAATCATTTTCATCATCATGGTCATTTCTTTTTTTTTTATCCACAAAATTTGCCTTGAATTTCCTAAATATTGAACAGAAAGATTAAACTTATATCATTACCTAAAATCTAGTGCGGCTATCCATACTTGGTTTTGCGTAATAATACAGAGAGTGAACAGGTATCTTCTAGGTAAGCGTGTTACATCTTAGACCGCATCATCGATTACCATCTGGGCCCTAATTCACTATGACAACTTGGCGATTCCTTGCTTCGAGGAAACGTCGATTCCTTCATTAATAATCGACATCTGCGAAATTTGTATTCTCTATGACGCGTCATATATACGAATATATGAATGCGTCATAGAGATGTCGTTAATTAATGAAGGAATCGACGTGATTTCGAAGCAAGGAATCGACGTGATTTCGCCAAGTTGTCATAGTGAATAGGGGATCGGACAGTAATCGAGAAAAATGTAGTTAAATATATAGTAAATCTAAAATGTAGTTAGAACGAATGTTCGTCAAACTAGAAAGATCATTCAATCAATATTTGTGTGAAATAGTAATTATTTATATTTTTAAATCAAGAAATAAAATCTAATAGTTCTGACATTTTTAATCTATTCTTCATCTCAAACGAAATAACAATGACGTCATTTGTAGGCAAATGCCGTGGGTCAAGCTTGTGTTTATTATACGTTTTTGCTTTTCATAAAAGTATTTTTGCTAATTTTTTCGTTTCATTACTACAATATCGTCCCCAAACTTCACAATACGTATTTAAACCTCTTTGCAAGTTTAATTCGAAGAGTTTGTCGTTTTCTACCTTCATATTATTATGACGTCACAAGTTTTGAGGTGACCTTTTGCGCGGCAATATTTGAAACATAATATTTAAACATAGTTTTAGGTACTTTTAGAGCGTTATTTAATTAAAATAGTATTTTTCATGGCTATATATATTAACTGTAGTTAATTAAAAACACTTTCTGAAAAGTTGTCCGATCCCCTATTGGGGCCCTGGTGTGATAGTGGTCATACGCAAGCCTATAGCCAGTAAAAAAAAATTTGCTCGTATGCGCATTTTTTGTATTTTTGTGTTAATTCTTTGCAGTGGCGAAAAGATCCGTGAGCTCATCGAAACCCTCGAGTACCGGAAGCTCGAAGCGATCCAGTTCACGTTCAAACAAGTCAGCAAGAACTTTACTGAAGTGTTCAAGAAATTAGTTCCGACCGGACGCGGCAGTCTCATCATGAGGGTCGCACAGGATGAGGCCGAGGTCAACCCGGATGTAAGTACTACTGGCACTACCGGTGAGTGAGAACTCATCGTCAACATACAAAGTCAAAAGTCAAAAGATGTTTATTAATTAGACACAGAAAATGAATTTTTAAACGTCATATACAAAACAATAAAAAAAACAACACAATGATTGATTTGTGTCGTTTTTTTTTATTGTTTTGTATTAACGATACAAATCAATTAATTTTATTTATTTTTGGGCATTATGAGACTCAACAGTTAATTGTCTCAGGATGACGAGCGCAGTACAGCGCCACGCAGGATTTTGCAAAATTCAGTTCTGGGTGGTGCTGTTATTGTTATGGGCTGGCGATTGCTTACCATCAGGCAAACGACCAGCTCGTCTCGATATTCAGTTACATAAAAAAAAATATGTAAAAAATTGTGACTTAAAATATAATATCTTAGAAAAAAGGCATGTCTACCTATATCGTTTCCCCATACTCAAATTAAAGTCCGGGCCCAGAAAAGAAATGCGAATACTGACTCTACCAGTGCTTCGGAAATACGCCCGCTAGAGAAGATAGCACCAAGAAACTCTGCGGGATGTCTCTTTTTTAAATCTTTTAAAATGTCTAAATATATAACACTAAACAATAAGGTACAAATTACGATTAACATAACATATTGTCAAACTAGAAGTGAGAGTGAGATGTCCCATATTCATGGTATCAGAAACATGAATATTTTAGTAATATATAAATAGGTATAGATGCAGTAGCAGTTAGTCACCAGACCAGACCAGACCCCACAAGCATCACATATAAATGATTAATTATGTACCTTATTAATTATGTATTACCAACTGTAATTCTGTTTTCTTATTAACCGACTTCAAAAAAGGAGGAGGTTCTCTAATCGATTGTATTTTTTTTTTTTTTTTATGTTTGTTACCTCAGAACTCCGTCATTTATGAACCGATTTGAAAAATTCTTTTTGCGTCGGGTTCAGTATAGCTACGAAGTGGTCCCATATAAATTTCATCGATATGTGACCTTGGACTTCGAAGATACATTGAAGTCGGTTTTTGTTTTTTCTAAAAATTAATTATTTAAAGTTCAATATAGTGTTATCTATCCATCTATATTAGACTGCTGGACATAGGCCTCACCCATAGCACGCCATTGAGCCCAATCTTCAGCTTTCCTTCACCAGTCACTACTAGCAACCCAGCGTATATCGTCACTCCATCTAGTCGCAGGGCATCTTACACTGTTTGGCGATTCGCGGTCTCCCCTCTAGAACACGTCTATCCTTGCGGTTATCAGTTCTGCGACGAATATGATCAGCCTTCAGCTTCAGCTTGTGAGTTTGAGTACTGAGAACTCACCGATTTCAAAATCGCTCGAAGCGACCTGATTCACACTTGAACACAAGCTTGATACCGTCAGATGTATAATATCTTATGGCAGGTACTTTCAACTTGTCGTACGATCTGCAGAAGATTTGGGGCTTGATCCAATTTGGTTTTCTTACTAAACAATGCAAATCTTGTCATGGAAATTGACATCTACTACTACTGATCAAGGGAAATTGGATGCATTTAAGAGCGAGTGTGGCTCAGTGGGGACTCGTGCGCCTTTCGATCCGACGCACCTGAGTTCAAATCCCGACTCGGCCCTGCACCAATGACTTATAGTTAAGTGCAAATTTCGCACACTCGCTCTAAAACGGTGAAGGAAAACATCGTGATGAAACCCGCTTACGCGCTTTGGAGTGTAGGCTCTGGCCGTGGTTGTAATACCACTCACCGAACAAAGCCATGCCGTCAAGCGACCTAGTCGTGTTTCGGGATGATGTTCGGTCCACCATCGGGGAGACGGGTCTGAGCAGCCGCTCAACTGCCGTCTCTCACTAGATCTATGTGTTTCATCTTAGGCCACATCATCGCTTCACATCAGGCGAGATAGCGGCCAAACATGGATCTATTAAGCGTAAAAAAAATAATTGAACATGTATCTGCCATAACATAAGTAATTCAAATCAATTTATCAAAATCGAAAAGAGAAGTGCAACCGGTGTTGTTATTGGTACCCAATAGAAAAAGTTCATGCCGTGTCTATAGTAAAGGAAAAATGCCACGTCTGCGACTTTAGTTACCGCGAGGCATTTAAAAGATTTAAACGAGGGTCTCATTAATATACAATTTTAAAATAATTAAAATTACTCAACCAAAAAAGTCTAGAAATTGGATCACATTCAATAATAAATACCTTACATATGTGAAATAACATCTTAAATCTTTCAATAATTTTTCCATTCAGTCTCCAAACTTCAGTAAACCTAGTCTAATTTTAGTCAAGTTTAATAATAAGTTATAAGATTATAATAATTTATAATTATAATAATAATAATAAATTCAATCACTTGCCAATAATATCTGCGTATTATGATTATTCTTTTCTGTGTTATGTTGCGTCGTTTAAAGCAGAAACAGGCAGAAGGGCTATTTAGAGGCGCAGCTCGTAAGTGTCGTGTTCTGAATGTTAAATGACTAAACGATGTCATATCCGATGGTCAGTTCTTTGAGAAAACAACGCTTTTCATGTCATTATATTGTATTATATTGTAGATTGTGTTGTTTGACAAGGGGATAATTGAGTTCAACTCTGATTTTAACCTTGAATAGTGAGAAAATCAAATAATAATAGAATTAGTTAATTAATCGTTAGAAGAAAACAATTTCACTGTACATTTCATTCTATTTCCTTTTTTTATAACGTTTTTGCAATTTTGCTAATTTAAAAGGTAATTCCATTGAAGTCCTAAGACTTAAAAGTGCCTCTTAGGTCCCAACGGGTACGCAGCATACATGACGCACTTTACGAGCATGAGAATAGAAAAGTGTATTTAGGTATTGTTTGCAAAATTATATACATAATGCATATGCAGTATATTGTATAATTTTACTTTGTATTGTATAATTTCGTATTGTATTGTATAATTTCGTATTGTATTGTATAATTCTGAAGTGTATAGTATAATTTCGTGTTGTATAATTTTGAATTGCATTGTATAGTTTGAAATTGTATTGTATAATTGCAGCGCGCGAACGCCGACCAGTTCACGGGCGTCGGCATAAAGGTGTCGTTCACGGGCGGCGAGGGCGACATGCGCGAGATGAACCAGCTGTCGGGCGGACAGAAGTCGCTCGTGGCGCTCGCGCTCATCTTCGCCATACAGAAGTGCGACCCCGCGCCCTTCTATCTGTTTGACGAGATCGATCAGGTAACGTTCGCGGCTCAGACGAGCCAAGACAGTTTCTGTTGTGTAGTTGATAGTGTAGGGATTGGATAGGACATACCTCATTTGCCACTGAGACTGCGGGATCGATTCTAAAATAGCTTAATTATTACACCTACCCTATTTGTAAACTTTAATTAAGTTTTTTTGTACCAACAATTTAAGTGAATAAATTAATTATTAGTATTATTCCCGCTACGGGACTTGTGCACATATTTTAAAAAGCACAGACTTTTGTTTCATTGGAAGTTTTTTTTTTACGCTTAATAGATCCATGTTTGGCCACTATCTCGCCTGATGTGAAGCGATGATGTGGCCTAAGATGAAGCAGATAGATCTAGAGAGAGACGGCAGTTGAGCGGCTGCTCAGACCCGTCTCCCCGATGGTTCACCGAACATCATCCCGAAACACGACTAGGTCGCTTGACGGCATGGCTTTGTTCGGTGGGTGGTATTACAACCGCGGCCAGAGCCTACCACTCCAAAGCGCGTAAGCGGGTTTCATCACGATGTTTTCCTTCACCGTTTTAGAGCGAGCGTGCAAAAGTTTAAGGGAATTGCAATTCAGGACGATCTGGGTCTATGTTCGTTCTTTATTTTTTCTTCCATAATTTTTTTAGTATCTAATACCCTAATTCTCATTCTCAGACCCTAGTTTATATTGTAATAGCCTTTTGTGTTCCCAGGCCCTGGACGCTCAGCACCGCAAAGCCATCGCCGACATGATTCACGAACTATCCACTTCTGCGCAATTCATCACCACCACCTTCCGACCGGAGCTTCTAGAACACGCTCACAAGTTCTACGGCGTCAAGTTCCGAAACAAAGTCTCGCACGTCGAGTGTGTCACTTTGGAAGAAGCTAGGGACTTTGTTGAAGATAGCGCTACTCATGCTTAGATTACTATAGAATAAAATGTTGGACGATATCGAGTCTATTCATTTGTTTTTAATCTAGGTTGTAATAAATTAAAGGTATATCAATACTATTCAATACAATCTTCAGAAAGAACTGGAAAACTCTTGAGTTTTACGGCGTTAAATTCCAGAGCAGTCTCGCACGTTGATTGTCAGTTTTAATAAGTACTTGAGTGCAAGGCAAGTGGTCTTTTATCTGATGGCACAGAAATACTAAGGGACAGAAGCATCACTCCGCAAAGAAATTTAAACAAATAGCGACTTGCTATGACGCAATAAAATTCAATTCGGCTCGCATAGCGCTGCATACCTACCAGTCATATTAACCTACAGAGCGCCTCTCTTTCTATCGCGCCGCTCTTATCTCTTCTGACGCGGCACGTGTAACGACGCGCGACCCGCCGTCGGTGTCCGGCTATGTACTTGTAGCTTCGTACCTACAGTGCGGAGTGCGCTAGGGCTGCTGATAGTAAGCAACATGCCTGCATGTTTTAGGTAGGTACCCTGAGACAATAGCTAAAGATAGTGGCTACTCATATTTGGTTTACTCTAATTGTTTGTTAATTTAAAACTAGTTTGTAATCCATTGTTTGCGGTAGTCTCGCATGACGAATGACACAGGACTGTGCAGACGACAGACTTTCGCAAAATTATTATATAAGAAATATATCTTTGCTTTTTCGCAACTTTGACCGTCTTTGGCCGTAACTGATTTTGCGGATTTTTTATCGTCTGCGTTGGCGCACACAATTCCGGGTGTTCTATTTTCGTACATCGGCCATCATAGTAGGCCGCTCGATGAAGCTCAAGATTAATGTGGAATAAATATTGGAAGATATAAAATGATTAAGTGCATATAAGTGCCGACATTTATGACGTGGCAATTCTTTTGGTAATGCCATATTATCCTGGCTGAGTGTTGCAACCGTTTATTATGAATATAGGTTTTGGTGCCTTAACTGAGGGTTAATTATCCTTTCCATGGATATTGAGAATTTTATAATATTTTACATATTAACCTTTTATAAGTGCTGTTTTCTTGAGATATAATTTTGTGACTATTAATTGACTAGCCTTTAATTGAAACACCATTCAGTTCATTGTTTAAAATGGCATACATTTTTACAATTTAGGGTTTAGTAATTAAGATTATATGCAGAGACAATGATAAAGTTTAAGTGATTGGACGATTTAAAATTGAAATAAAACAATGATTTAAAGTTGAAATAAAACATTTTTATAGCAACACTTGTTTTTATTCACACAACACTCAAACCTATAACATAAATAACTTGTAATCTCCAATATTTTCAAGAGTAAAAATCTATCTAAGGGATTGATAAGGGATTCTCACAGGAAAAGGCAAGTTATAAAAAGAAATCTTTATTTACAAACCAGATGGTTACCAAACACTTCAAATATCATATATATTGTCCTTCAATAAAAATACTATTGATTTCAGAGTCTTACTCAAACGTCTTATTATACATATGAATGAGCCAACGTTATATTGGACCCTTATATAGTGTCCAAAAAACAAAAAAAAGCGGATGTTTTTAAGTATTCCATTAATTATTTAAAGATCACTCCAATACTTATAGTAACAATGCATATAATGTAATTATGGTTATATATGTAGTAATTCTATAATATTTTGGAAATAATATTATATACAATACATGAAATAATAATAATATAATATACAAAATAAGTATTGTCCATTTTTACTTGATAATTGCTTCTGGAAGTATAAAAGCTTCGACAATAAAGTAGACATTATCAAGCTAAGCTACTTCACAGCGGATGGAAATCAACAATTTTATATTCTTGAATAACGAAAACAAAATAAATGTCATTAAATTCTTTTCAATAGAACTATCTCAAATCTTATCTTTCAGATAGCAGTTAATTGTGGAAGCAGCGCACGCTCTAACATTACATGTGATTTAAAGAGTAAGTACATGTACTAAGAAGAACTAATTATTTTGTAGTGATATGTCTAGAGAGCAATTTGTAATTATTTTTTCCCCGTATTGCTTTGCAGAAATATTAGGTATGTAGGTACCTCCCTAACTTTTGCGTTGTGTACAGTACTAACTATTATCTTGTCGGTAACTTATGTACTACTTTTATCGTAATTTTTATCGTAACCTAACAAAGATATATAAAAATCTACGATCACAATCACACACGATGAAACGAACGAATTCGTCTCACGAAGTCGAAGGCACCCGTCGTCGTCACATATTATTCATTCAGGTTTAAATATGTCATTAGTTAAGAATATTCTTAAGATTTTAAAATTAAACTCTTCAATACATTAGTATATAGTCAAGAGTCAAAGGAAAAATAGTAAACTAAGCAAATCCAAGTATACAATAGTTGCAATTTTGGAAAATGTACATTTTATCTTGGTACGTATTTAGATAGTTTTAGGAAACATGAAATATCATAATTTATTTCAGTCACTCGAAAGGAAGATAACCTAACGATATACATATACCCAATGTATATTATTCACCCAAATTCAAACATCAATTGTCATCACAAGGTCGAAAAATAATCATCAATTGTCATCACAAGTCGAAAAATATAGTCTATAGTTTATTACAATTTGGTGGTCTAAAAGCCAAGCTTCAATTGGCTACTAAATTAAAATTGAATAAAAAAATTCTGTCCCTAAAATTAAAGTTAATAATGCTTAAAGGATAACTCATATACCTACTTTGAGTTTTATAAAGTTATATATCAATATTATTACTCGTTGTTTATATTTATTGCCGTCCCTATCTCTTTGTATGGTGTTAGAGATTATACTTATATTTATATGTGTTATTATTATCATATTATGCTTTTATATGTATATGTCATATATTATCTATACATATATATATATATATATACATATATTATATATATATATAAATGCAAATTAAATTATAAATATATGTATATATTTATAATTTAATTTGCATTTCTTTCAAAAAACCACCGTCCTTCCAAATTATGTTAGTCCTTTCTGTTCAAAGCTTGTCTGGAAGAGATCGCTTTGAGCGATAAGACCGCCTATTGTTATGCTGATTACTGTGAAATTTACTTGTTTTTCATGTACCTATATTTAAGGTTTTTTAACAATAAAGTGTTTATCTATCTATCTATACTGTAAGTCAACGATTGGTGTTATTTAAGCTTCCAGAAGCTTTCTCATACGTTATGAAATGTATTGTATTCACTTTATCTTTTTAGAAATTAAGTGGTGTATCATAACGTCTGTTCAATTACTTTTACTGACATTATTTTGTCTTTACAAAGTCATCTACGATTTTCACGAATGCTATAAGCTCCTCAAAGGAACAGCATACGGCGAGTTCCAGTCCCTAATAAAGACATCTTGCAAGTCCTTCCTTATGTCCCTAGTTAGATTGCCCTGGTAGGGACCGTCGTCTTCAAAGACGAAAGCGACTCCGCCGGTATCGGTGAAGTAATCGGCGGACCAGTTGGAAGTTCCAATGTAAGCTGTGCGATCCGTTACCATATATTTGTTGTGGTTGACGCGAGCGAACGGAATCTTGGCTTGGTCCGGAGTGGATGGGACGATGAAACGTTTCTGTGAAGAAGAGTGGAATTTTAAAGAGATGTCTTTCCCATATTCAGCGCGGGGCTACTTGATGTTTTGATTCGAATCAGAACGTCAATTAGTTATTGATTCTGTATAACCGTCTTGAGCGAGTGTGGCTCAGCGGGGACTCGTGCGCTTTTCGATCCGACGCATCTGGGTTCGAATCCCGACTCGGCCCTGCACCAATGACTTATAGTTAAGTGCAGATTGTGCACGCTCGCTCTAAAACGGTAAAGGAAAACATCGTGATGAAACCCGCTTACGCGCTTTGGAGTGGTAGGCTCTGGCCGCGGTTGTAATACCACCCACCGAACAAAGCCATGCCGTCAAGCGACCTAGTCGTGTTTCGGGATGATGTTCGGTGAACCATCGGGGAAACGGGACTGAGCAGCCGCTCAACTGCCGTCTCTCTCTAGATCTATGTGCTTCATCTTAGGCCACATCATCGCTACACATCAGGCGAGATAGTGGCCAAACATGGATCTATTAAGCGTAAAAAAAATAGCCTTCCGTTGAAAAGTCAAGCACCGGACTGATTGTGGTTGTGACTTTATTAATGTTTCTGGATTTAACAGAACTATTTGAGATTTCTCAGAAGCTTTCGACTGGGTAGGCTACAACTTTTCTTACAGCTTATGATTACATATACAGAGCAAATGCTTGTTTCTATTTAAATATTAATTATTTGCCAAATTAATAGATTTCTTTGTTTCTAATGTTGATCAGCAGAGAAGTATAATTGCAGGAGTGGCACAAGGGTCTACCATAGGCCCCTTTTTCTTACCACTTGTATATCGACCCTCGGGTAGGCTTCAGCTAAGGCAGTGAGTGATCGCAGGAAGTAGTCCTCGGAAGGCTGCGAGTGTTTCCACCAGCTGATCAGCAATTTGACCTTGACCTTGCGTTCGAGAGCTGCTTTGCGGAGCGCATCGTCGATTTTCGGCCAGAAACTGAAATAATGTAGGAAATGGTTTACTGTTGATATAATCATGGCATCAAGCCAATGTGGGGTTTTTATTGCTATGGTTACTCGCCTTTGAAACGGGGAAAGGAGAGATAAAATAATTCGCGCTCGCTTAGCTATAGTGCATCCACCCTCAACACTAACAATGCTTCAACATGCCTATGGGCCCCTAAAGCAATGAATTTTCGATGAATTAAATAAATATTGTTAGTTCGTATGGTCCCTCATCATTCAAAGGTTAAGGAACTACTGCAATAAACGATATGGAAACATAAAAACACGCTTAAATAGAATAGAGCTTCTGCTAAACAAAAAAAAATAAAACCCAAGTACCTAGTTAATGTGTACTTACAATAATCTTGGAGTAAACTGGCTGGCGGGAAGGTACTCCATGACGGAGATATGCACATACTGCTCCGCCGAGCCGATGACCGACACGATCGCGTCGTCGTCGTGCGTGCGCCCGCGGGGGCTAAACGCGGGGGGCGAACTCTGGAATAACATGACAAAATTCGTTTTTACAAGCTTTCATTTAACTTGCAATGTTTGGGTCAAATCTTGAAAGTGGAATTAGAAAGTTGAATTCCTCTTATCCTATGGAGTTGAAATTTTGCATACGTGTCAAAGTCCGATGACAATGCAATATAATGGTGACAGCCAGCTGATCTGGTGATGAAGACGGAAGGTGGGCGATGGAACTCCTTGACGGATAATCGTAAACTACTAGTGTTTGGGCTCATTTTAATCTGCTCGCGATTCCGATTTCGAATTCGTTAAAAGCTTGTCTTGAAAAAAATATTTTTCAACAAAAATCTTATTTATTTATGCTAATATTTTTTAAGTAATTGAGTGACGAGACGAGCAAGCCTTTCACCAGATCACTTCACCACCTGCCAAAACAGTCGCAGAACTACCCAGAACTTTCAAAATTCTTAAATCTCATAGTGCTCATAATAAAATTATAAAGAGGTAGAGGATGTTTGTAAAAGTGCAACCATCTAGCGACGCTCACGCAAGAGGTTTTTGACAAAAGGGTGTTGTGTTTCGCCGATTCCGAAGTCGGTTACTATGTACTGCGTCAATGATTCGAAGAATAAAGGGTTTCGATTAACCTGTCTCGCTTTGAATCAGATCTGGAATAACCTTAGTTTGAGTAAATTCCAGATATTATGATCTGGGCCTATTACATTAAAAAGAACAGTATTTCCAATTGTTATTATGAGCGATAAAATAAAGATGAATTATATCCACAGCAATCAGTAAAATATCCAACAAAATCCTAATGCAATATTAACACGCACACTTTAGTAGCAATCGATTCGTTTACCCAACAAGTATACATTGTCTGCACGTCATCAATTCCAAAGCAACAACAACAAACAAACTCACGTGCCACTATGTTGTAAAAGCAACGGCGTTCGAAGCCAGCAGCGACGTGTAGGTATCATTTTTCACGCTATCACTAAAATTGTATACAGAGGCTAAAAGTCGGAACAATTTGTGGCGATCGATACCTATCATGACAAGCGAATAAGGGCCGACATACCAACAATAAAACACATTTTTTATTGTAGTGTCATTCGCTTTGATAGAACAAAGATAAGTTACTATGGCTATAGAGTCCAACCAGCAGGATTAGGTTTAAAAATTGATACACTTACAGGCTCTAGTCAGGTCCAAAATATTTGTAACTTGACAACCAATTAGGATGCCCGTAGAAGTTTATTGCGCGTAAGAAATGCTTTGATTACAGCCAAAATATTCGCGACGGTTATACAGTGATCGATTCTTTGGACCTGATATTTGAACGACAAGTGGCAAAGATCGGTAACAGATCTCTCTTTTTACTTCATCAAGGTACCCCGCTAGTCATTCTGGCGGTATAAATGGTACCTTTAGTTAGAGGGTTGGAGCGCCACCTGAGCCCCTAAAAACGTTAATTAGAATAAAAGCACTGCAGCACCCGAGGTTGCAGTATTTTATACAGCCCAACATTCAAAGCGGGTGGATTATGCAAAGACAATGAACTTGATGAAATATTTTTTATACAACGGATAACTGTAAGCTGTACAAATCATTTTTCATCTTTCGTGAATAACTATATTTATCGTTAACTAGCTGACCCGACAGACGTCGTCCTGTCTTAACTATAAATCTAATGTTCCGCGTAACTTTCATAATTTTTTCATTCATAAGAACGAATCCTAAAAATAACAAACACAACAAAAAAAAATTTACCGAAATCGGTCCAGCTGTTCACGCGTGATGCCGTGACCAAGAGATATAGGGATTCATTTTTATATATAGAGATTGAGGATTCTCTTTATTCTGATTTATGCAACTGAGCGTGAGCAGGTGAGAAAATCAAGCTAGAATAAATTCGCCAAATGTAACAGCTAAAGTCACGAATTACATGATAAATGTCATCGCATTCGAGAAACGCATACGATATTCGCGCCCGCAAAGTTCGATAAACTTTCCCTGGGTATCAGGCCTCCACTTAAACTCGGATAGTAGTTTCGCAGAGTTTTAACTTTACGCCTCTACGATTAAGTTCAGTTACAAAGTTCTGCGGGAGTTCAACGAAACAAACATAAAGACCATGCATAACATAATAATGCAGCTGTTATAGGCATGCGTGTTGCTTACCATCAGGTGAATGACCTGATCGGCTCGTCACTCAGTTGTAATAAAAAATGTATTAATGACAGCCAGCTAGCCGCCTAGACCGCCGTAAACTTATCTGACCCGGTGGCCAAAAATGGAACTAACGAAAAACAGCACAAAAAATGACAGTCACAATATACAATTATATTGTGTATATAGAATTAAATTGAATGTCGCACTTGCTCGCACAGAGTGAGTGTGGCTCAGTGGGAGCACGTGCGACATTCGATCCGACGCACCCGGCTTCGAATCCCGCTGGCCACTGACCACTGACATTCTTAAGTTATATGCGAATTTAACACTAGCTCTAAAACGGTAAAGGAAAACATCGTGTGGAAACCGGCATGTCCAAGAATTTATAACAAAAATTCAAGGACATGTGACATCTACCAACCGGCACTGGACCAGCTTGTTGGATTATGGCCTATACTCTCTCTACGAGGGAAGGTCCGGGTCCTAGCAGTGGGAACGTAATGGGCGAATGATAATGATATAGAAACTTATAGTAAATATAGAAAGTATATACAGCATCGACACTCTCGGTAATGTAACCTTCGCTTTCGGTACAATCGTTTCCCTGGCACCATAAAACCCAATAAAATAAAAAGCAAGGTCAAACACCTAACAAACTAAATTATCAGGTATTCAAACGAGCCCTCATTGTTTGGGGTTGGGTGACATCTGTACATTTTGGTCAAGTAGATAGCGTTGATTTTCCTCAAGAGAACCTTGCAAACATTTTACATAAAAGTGTCGCTTATCAAAACTTTTCAAAGGATTCGCGATAAGTTAAATGATTGCAAATTCTAAAAGTCTATTGTTTGTCAACGTTTCGTTATATATAATACTTTTGAATCAAATAACTTTCATTCTATTATTATATTCAGTTATTGTTATAATGTTCTTTTTTTTGCATTTATGTTTTTATTTTCGTCGGCACTGTGCGCGATCTGAGTAGTTCGAAGGAATGCGACAGAATAGTATGTACTTCCAATCATGAAATGATACTTTGTGAGATACTTGGACCATACGAATACTATATGAATGACTACGTACCACATATTTTATCACCGTCGCAAAGCGGGACTGACTGTGACGATCACAATATCAAATCGTTATCGAAACAATTTAGCCCTAGTCTAAGTAAAGACTACTTAAGACTCGAGTTATATTGTCTCGGGGTGATGAGCGCAGAGCAGTGCCTCGCAGGATTTTGTTAAACAAAGTTGTTAAATTGTTATGAGCAGGCGTATTGCTTGCCATTAGGTAAACAACCGGCTCGACTTGTCGATAAAAAAATACTATTTATTTTGTCTCCGCTGATAAAGACTGATGATTTCACATGTAAAATAGCAACCTGCACTTTCTGAATAGCTTTTAATTCGTAATACAACACATACTATAAAGTACCTACCAGGCGAGCACAAACATAAGTTCATCGACCACATTATATTTATATATATCTATTTATTCAATTTTAATCATTGTGATGGATGGTATTGGACTTTTTAAATTAATGCTTCGTATTTCCATTAGTGAAGTAGTTTTTATTAAAGTAGTACCGGATCCGCTGTGTAAAATTTCGGTTATTCAAACCTACAGATTACAGAAATTGTTATCGTTTATTATACAAATTATGGCTTGTAATAATTTCCAGTAAACTTTCCATTTTAGTATTATTACAGAAGTATGTATTATGAATATGAATAAAAGTGTTGGAAGTTGGAAGCCATAAACGGTAATAATATACCCTAACCTTGACCTGCCTAACACTAAATTCTATGGTTGACTCTTTAATAATTCACGATTAAATTTAGATTAAATTGTAGGTTTTTCAATATTTATGAAAATAGCTCTAGAAAATTAGTCTAGAAAAACAAATTTACTTTTCCAGCGTAGCATTTATTGTGCCTACGTTTGCTACGATGCCGTCTCGCAGCGTTTTCGTAGAGCTAGTGCAATTGTTTATTCTGTGGTAGAGCTACACAAACGAAAGTCCAGTTTCACCTTGTACTATTAACTTGAAAAAAAGACGCGAGATTCAAACCTTTGAATTCAAAGCCGGCGGATGCGATGACTACGACACTTTTTGCTGAGCAGGCAGGAAAATAAAAAGTAACAAAATAAACGATAGCTATACCTTTTAATATAAAAGTCCGACTCGAGTCTAGTACAATAGTTTCTATTTTAAAGACATAGGTACCTACACAAACTATAAAATTGATTGCAAAAGTTTAGTGTCTAGCGACGCGACGGACAGCGATCGACGTAGACTATTAGGGCATCCACTCAATCCTAATACTCGTATTGTACAAATAACCGTAAAACTTGTCGTATCGTTTGAGTGTCGTATCGTGTCGTACATCGACGTGTTGTGATGTGATATATATCATGTTTGTTTTGGACGTACTCGTATAAAAGTCCGAGTTTGGGAATCTAATTTTGTACGTACAACAACGTTCGTGTTCCTACAATGTGGCGGACCGGGTTATAAAACAAAAACTCGTTTTATTATGTAGTATTAAAGATTTAGGGGTGCCAGCGTTTCGCCTCTTCGCCGAAACAGAGTCCGATCTTATGCTGTCCTCGGCGCACGCATACAATGCAAAACGAGATAGAATGTAGAGATCATTTTATATTTTAAATTTCTAGATAGCACCATTATTGTTTTGAGTATGCAATAATTTAAAACAATTGAACGACGACCCGTAGGGTTGTTTCGTGCGTGAAAAACGATGGGAACTTCTATTGTTTTCATGTAGGTTGCACACTAAAGCTTTGTATAAAAACAAAGGTCTAGTTCACTATAGAATCGGAAGATCAAGGAGCACATTATTTTACTACTTAAGTAGTGAACACAGTAAGTGACAGCACTGTCACTCCGTTGGTTAATTATTCTACCACTACAAAGGTACAAAACCGACCCTTCACCATTACTGCCTCACTCGAGCCTACAATTTAGAATTAGTTGGTCTACTAGCACAATCAAACCTTTGACCTTCACCTGTCTTTAAATAAATTGTTATCATTAACTTGCCTTGTTTGTAGAGTGATTCGTATTTCATTGTCCAAATCAAGAAACTGTTCTTGATTGAAGGGATTAATTACCTTTAAAGATGTTTCTTGTCTGTTTTATGTACAATACAAATACTTATGTATATCAGGATTTCATCATAAAATCCTTTAATGAAATAATAAAGTGATAGTGAACCCTTGAACCTAGAAATTTGAACCTATAATATTTATTAATACAAATTTCAGACTAGTGTACCTAATCCTTACTAATATTATAAATGGGAAAGTTTGTATGTATGGATGGATGTCTGTTACTCTTTCACGCAAAAACTACCGAACCGATTTTGATGAAATTTGGTTTGTAGGTACTTTAGGACTTGGAATATCACATAGGCTATTTTTTATCCCAGGAAACAGCGGGTGGAACCGCGGGGCGCAGCTAGTTTCTTATAAAACCTAAACTCAACTTATTTTTAAGCAACTGAGCAATGAGACGTTTGCCTGATGGTAAGCGCTACGCTTGCCTATAACAATTGCAGTACTACCCAAAACTTTTAATACCGTGAAAAGTATTGTGTCGCACTGCATTGCACTCATCACCCCTAGACATCAGATTTCAGTATCATATGCCCAGTAATTTTCCCTAGCGACAATGCCCTTTCAAAGTTCAAAAGTTCTTTTTTCAGTTTTCGCATCACAGACGCACATATGAGCGTCAATTATTACAATGACTCTACCACCGTATCGGAAAAAGAACCACTACTCAGAAGATACGGCAAGAAACTAAGGGGCATTTTTTTTAGAACTTTTGTTACAATATTTTATGTTTGTTTGTCTTTAAACCGGAAGATTACTGCTTTGCGACAGAATGACTGGCAAAGAGGTGGTACCAATCCAGACAGCCGCTCGCATACGAAAGACCTACCACCTAGTATTTAGGTATATGATGCTATCCATCAAGTGAAACATAATTATGTACTTGTATATTCCACACAAAATCTGTGCCTCAACCACCTCCTGACATTGAGGCTAGTTTTTTCGACTAGTTGACTTTGGGTTTTTCACCGTCATGCATACCATAATTAAAATTAGTAACTCTTTTCAAGGTAAAGTCAGTGCGGTGATATTTTTTATGTGAATGTTTGGCAATCAAGCAGACGACTGCCCGCCCGATGGATAGCGGTCACCGTCACCCATGAATATGTGCAACGGAAGACACATTGCCGATGTGTTGCCGACCCTGAAGCATTTTATTTTTTACACCCTTAAAGGACTCCATTTTATGGCTCCGCAGAAATACTTAAAGAAAACTCATTTTACTATTTACAAGTATGTATGGAACGAACGCATAAATCCCGTCGTATCGTATGCGACCGCAGTGCGGTCACCGCACTCCACACACCACTGAGTCTTGCCAAGATCCTGTGGTACGGGTACTTGGCCATTAAGCCCTGGCAGGGATGACAATGAAAACGAAAACTTCACTTATATCGTCTATCCAATCACGCTTTTATATACCTCGGGCCCAATCTGTGAATAACTTCGAAGCAACATAAATAACTACGTGAACAGTGTACCTAAGAGATCAAGCGCGAGGTATAAAGTGCACAAATATATTAGAGAAAACACTCGGGCAGATTGGTTTCCCGAATATGTCGATAACATGAAAACATGGCGAGCAATCTCAATGCCGTGGCATCCCTATATCAATAGCGTCGTAAAAATGTATATGACTAATACTTCGTTCCTACAGGACAAATCAACTAATTGACAGGGACGGGTCAGTTTGACCGTAAACTGTTTGATTTAGCCGACCATTATAAGGGAACTACTACTAAACTACTTCATAAGCAATATTTCTCCCAGTCTCTCTTTTTCTCTCTTGTATGGCCAACTCTGGTGGCGGAAATTGTACGCCGGAAGGCCTCCGACATGACCTAACAATGGTCATATCATGGTCTTACTAGATATTATATTTTTGAAGTTTTGTATTTACTACAACATATATATTTTATATTAATTACTCCGTACACCAACTGACCGCAATTTTTTACCTCTTTAATCCTGTTCCTATCCATTCAAAGGTTGCCTGTAATTGCACATAGCGATAAGGCTGTCCATTGTTCTACCACTATTATATCTAACTGAAAACTTTTGTTTCCTGTTTTGGTGTTTAAAAAAGTATTATTGTATTATATTGTATTGTTGCCCTAAGCCAAAGACAAACGGAACAATCGGAATTGAAAATCAAGCCGTGGGCTTAACTCGATGCAAACAACTGACATGACAATGAAAAAACAAGCTTACGCGCTTCGAGTGGTAGGGCTTCGGTGATGGTTGTTAACTGAACAAAGACAAGCCTCAAGTGACATTAGTCGTGTTTTAGGATGCTGTTCGGTGGACCATGAGAGAGCATTCGCTCTGACAAACAGACCTAAACGCGATAAAAAACATTACACTATAAAAACAGAGCTGTGTTTTAAAAGAATCCGAATGTTCTTTTCAGGCGTTTAGTCGCAGACTCAACGCACCCTTAGACTGAACTTGTCAGACAACAAAGGCTTACCGCTATTGTGCTCGATGAGTCAGCGAGCTCCGCAAGGCTGCCGGATGGAAATGGCGTTAAAAGCATTAAAACAACGACACCGCAGCACTTTCGCGTTATTGCCAATTTAAAACGCCATTATGCTAGCTTTAACGACAGATAAAACTTTATGACCCGTTTTTAACATGACTTTTGATGTGACACGAGATAATCGACATATTTTCTTGTCCTACCCGCGTCTTTTTTGCTAAGTAATCAAATCAAAGGTCGTGCACTTGTGGCAAGGGTCACGCCTGTCTATATCATTTACAGTACAACCATAAATTAAAACCCGTATTCATGAACAACACTTTTCAAAACACGTGGCTAAGTAAGGCACAGCAAGTAGCAACTAGCAACTAATCAGAACTAAAAAAATACTTGATGGAATTGATGCGGTTTTACCACCACTCACGAGAATTTTTTGAGGAAAGTTTAAGTGAATATGGTAGCTTCTTGAGGAAGTTTAAGTGTATAATATATTGAATAGTAGCAACCGCCCGCGACTTCGTTTGCTTCGCATAAACATATGGGCTTGCGATAGTGTAGTTTTCCATCGGTGAAAATATGCAGATCATCACACGTCCTTTAAACAACTTTACCTCTTTATAATATGACGTATTGAATTACATATACATAAATAGCACCCGTACGAAACCAGGGCGAGTTACTAGTGTGGAATAAATTGAAAAACGCTGTACACAGCCCGCCGCGCCGCCGCCGCGGGGACTATTTTAATGTTCACTGAAACGGTTTCTCGTTTCGTCGTGTTTGATGTCCATTTTATTTAACTTTTGACCGAATTTACGGAGGAAAGGATGTACAGTTAATAATTCAGACCCTTCCAGACCAATTGACATTGGCATTTAAAATGGTCTATATCGGTACGTACACCTTTTTTTAAATCATGGGCTTTTTATTTTTGGCACTGAGCCCTACGTCAACGTGAAATTGAGGATTATCTGTCGGCATCGCGAGATCGGATTAGCAACGACAGATTTTAAGAGCGGTTCGAATATTAAGGCTTACGTGTCAATTTTGATACAGAAAAAAACAAGTTAAACCGACTTGAACTTACAATTTCACTAAAAATTTATAAATATATTATTGACTCTGAAAAGAGACTTATGTCATAAAATAATATACAACGTAAGTCAATAACTTAGAAAGTAACTATGTATTCTTGACTAGCGTTCCCAATACCTGAGAATTCGTCCACGCGGAATGGAAATAAAATAATTGCGAATCCCTAAGGAACTGACCGTTTTTCATATTCACTCGGAAATGTATGATATAACCAGAATTTATTCTCGTTTCTTCGAAGGAACTGTTTTTTACATATTCATTCGATCATGACATAAACCGCCATAAATAAATTAACGTTTCCATTCGGGATTACATACAAATGCTTCGGCAGCTATAGGTACTGCTGTACTCGATAGGAGTGCCAAAAAACGTAGGATTCTTTTGTCGGAATGACCTAGATACAAATACGCCTGGCTAACGCTTAATGCGTCCGATGGTGGCATGCTTGCATGAGATGGCGCAGGAAAAGACACTTTCAAGACTCCAGTATACCCACTATTATCTAGGACGGCAGTAGATACAGTTTTGGACAAGAAAAAATACAACCACTATCTGGGACTTGAACCCGCGGCATAACATTCGAACGGCTCTGCCCCATTGAACAACGGTAGTCAACAAGTCGAGAACCAATTTTCTTG
Source organism: Petrophora chlorosata (assembly GCA_951640565.1). Taxonomy (NCBI): domain Eukaryota; kingdom Metazoa; phylum Arthropoda; class Insecta; order Lepidoptera; family Geometridae; genus Petrophora; species Petrophora chlorosata. Next base: position 4,602,479 of record OX621199.1, on the reverse strand, counting down.
CACCGTTATCTTAGGGCTTTTGTATAAAGCATCTATTAAAAATGCTTTGAACCATTTCTTCAACCAACAAGACGAAAAATACTCGCTGTACCGATGACTGTTAAAATGTTTCGCTTATCTATGCTTATATAAGCGTTAATACAACACAGTACAACACAACCTACTATAATTTTATTACTTACCGTAATAAACGCGCCGTAGCTATGTTGTGAGTCAGACACGTTGATAGGATGCTCGAGGTTGATGGAAGTCGCGAGTTCTTTGGGCCACTGGTCAGGCACAGACGCGTCCGGAGCACCCATCATCCAGTACACCTATAGAATACAATACTCTTTACTGTGCACCACTTACACTAGAATCATGGTTTCTATGACTGACTGACAGACAACGCACAGTCTGAACAGCTGGACTATAGCATAGACTTGAAATTTGGAGGAAGTAACGTAGGGGTGCACTTAAAAGGATTTTCTGAATATGTGCACGCAGACGTGTCGCGGGTTGATACCTGGGACTTCGTTTGTTTCATCGCATGGCATGTTCCCAAATCGCCTAGCTCAAAAATAACTATTGGGCTAGTGGATAACGCACTTATTGTGCTTAGGGCCAAACCTGAACCTGATGACAAAAGTATTGGAATTTATTTTTGTTATTATAAAAAAATAGAAATATTCCCACCAAAAATGAAGTTTAGGACAAAAAATGTATCACTAGCATTCGCAGAACTGCTTTTACAAACAGGTGTCAACGTTAACGCCAACCATTTCGTAGAATCCACTTGTCAACATCACTCACAATCATAACAAATCATATTTCATTATTATTCAAAGGCTCAAGCTACTCGTAAACGTTACTTCAGCTGTCCATACATCGCTAAAAGCGTAATTTTCCATTCATGTTCAAGTATTTGGGGATTAAAAGCGTAAAAACTGGCCTCCCGCGAGAGATTACCTCCCATACTCCCCTCTATATTCCATCGCATACATTTTATACGAGGCTATTTACGTCCTATACGAAGGAAATTCAACGTGATATCTCATCTTGTGCGAGCAAATTCAATAGATAGCTGAAAATGGAATAAGGTTAGATCTTGTTTTGCTTCTACTATCTCTAGCAATTTATTAGTTCGTTGGTTCTATTAAAGAACGAGCTCAGGAATCATAGAAGTTTAAGTTGTTTGTTTATTCAGGTCAGGCCTTTGTTATGAGAATACCGTTCATCTGAGACGGCAACGTGAAAAACAAAACAAAAAAGTAAAAGGCACTATCGAAAACATGGTGTATCCAAGAAAAACTCAGACCTGTGAGGACGATGATATTTTTTTTTTTACGCTTTATAGATCTATGTTTGGCTACTATCTCGCCTGATGTGAAGCGATGATGTGGCCTAAGATGGAGCACATAGATCTAGAGAGAGACGGTAGTTGAGCGGCTGCTCAGACCCGTCTCCCCAATGGTTCACCGAACATCATCCCGAAACACGACTAGGTCGCTTGACGGCATGGCTTTGGCATATGTAATATGATTATTAATATCTACATACAAAAAAGTGACTCTATGACCTCGCGCAATGGGATTCAAACTCTGGAATCTGGATCGACTTTCTGTGTTATAAGCAAGCAAGGATAGCAGGAACGTTGACGTAACAAACAACGCGTTGACCATGATTGTCTACGAAACCTTCTACAGATTGAAAAACTATCTATACCTATACTTAAATATCTTATATAGTACGTACATACGCTCGTACGTACTTATTCATTATTTTATACAATCTTGATGCACATTTGCAAGAAGCTTTTACAATCAACTTCGAAGTTCATTAGAAACCTTAATAAGAACCTCTTTCAAAACAATCAATTGAATTCAAAACATTCACGAATACCATTTTCTCGCATAATTTTCTATAAGTACATAAACGAAACGTCGTAAGTTCACCGGTACAATGGCGTACCAGTTGCGACTAGTTGATAATTAAGTTAAAGTTTGACAATTAAGTTGACTAACAATGTTATGTTGCTGGCAGCTACGTTTAAACTTTAGCGAGACGAGCGAGATCGTTTAAGTAATCCGAGGCTTCGCTTCGAGAACCGATAATGCTTGAACTTAAGTTATCAAGGTTTCATCGTTGTTGTAAAGAGTTTCAGTTTGCAATTCGGGTTTGTCTGGAGTTGCAGGTTGTTTTAGGAGACACTCATTTCAAATTCTTCTAAAATTATAAATGCGAAAGTTTGTGTAGATGGATGGATGGATACTACTAAATGGATTTAATGACATTTTATAAGTAGGTATTTTAGTTTAGAATTTGGATCCTGGAATAGGATATAGAACTTTTTGTCTCACTGTAGACTAAATTATCCACGCAGTCAAAATTGCGGAACGCAGCTTAGTTAACAAATTTATTTAAGTACTATCTGCGTTGTGATGTTAAACTGTTTCCAACAAGGTCGATAACTGAACGTAACTACAAGGATATCAATTGCATATTTAATTACGGGCTGCATTAGTTGCACTAAAAATAGCGTCTGAGTCAACTTACCCTTGCAGCTGGCAATGACATTATTCAAACAGGTGACCATCGTGTGTAACACGACATAACGACCACTTGGGCACCCCTGAGCGGTTGAACACGTGCTGGGGTCAGATTTCAGAACCAGCTAATTGCTGAATATTTTAGTTAGGGTTCAGTCTGGTCATACCTAATTGATGCAGCACACGCTTATGCCATTTTCGGTGCGAAATGGGTTCAAAGAATTGATGATAGTAAAATATTTACAGTTTACATAGACATATAGAGAAAACAAAGACGCAAAGACTTTTTCGGTGCGAAACCGGTTCAAAGAATTGATGATAGTAAAATATTCTCAGTTTACATACATACATAGACAAAACAAAGACGCATCGATTCGTTGAGATTTCTCGGCATCTTTAATTTAAGAATACTCAACTGCAGAAGAGCTAATTTTAGAAAGCCTTTCTTTTCAAATAAATGTTTGATTTATCCAATGCTAGGCTTGGTATTTAATAAGCCACTAAATATTAAAGCTTAGTAATAGAAGAATGATGTATAATGAGCCCTAGGCTTAAGCGCGTACACAAAGGGAACTTAGGGAACAGACAGAAGCGATAAATGTTCAAAGCTTTAGTGCAGACTCCTTATCGCAAGTAGCTTAACTAGCGCCACAAAATACAAGAGCAAAGGGTTGACTGTGACTTTTACTGTTAGAGATGTGCGATTTTCAAGTTAGATCTTATTTGTAATCGGAACAGATTGTACTTAAGGCCCTATCCGATCCGTGAGTTAGATCTTATGCTTTCCGTCCGCTATTTAAAAGATCTATCTAAAAAAATCGTACAATATTAAAATATACATAAAATTTAAATCTGAAAATTTTGAGAAAATGTTAGATACGTGTAGGTACCCAATCGATTTTCGGCTCGGATCAAAGCGATGCGATCTTCTCACCTAGCGGATCGATTCAGTACCATGAAAAATCGGACCGGCGTATCCCTATGTTAACTGCATCATTGAGTGTGGTGTAGCTTATAGATAATAGTTATAATAGCTTAGATAAAAGACAAGTACGAACGGCGAGAATGAAAGCTAGATAAGACTACATTTTCAAGCTTTGTTCAAGTTTTATCTATGCATAATAATGCCTTACAAAGAAAACATTTTAAGACCAATAAAATGAATGTGATTTATGATACCTTACTGCTGATAATAAAACTTTACGATCATCGCAAAAAGTCATTTATTACACGACATCAAAATGGTTCGTTTGCCGCGTCTTTTCCAGTATGCTTCCGGTAGAAATGTCAAACTAATTTTATGGAAGCAATTCATTCAGTAATATAATTTGCCAGTGTTCGGCGCGCCTTTGCTAGGCTTCAAGAAAATCATGTGAATCTAGGTCGTAGAAGACTGTACAAAGCATTGTATTATGCTGTTGCCAGTGACGTATCCAGGGTGATGTTTTACCAGGAATCTCTGACAACTACCCTAAACGTTAACGATAAGTTTGTGTTTGGAAATCCATCTAGTTTTTAAATTTAACAGAACATTTGTTCTCTTTGGAGAACATACGATCATACAGAGAATGTGTTTTTTTTTCAAAGTGGATTCTGCTGCATATTGGACACAAAATTGTATGGGCACATTGTTTTAAGTGGTTAAAACTCGATGAAAACTAAAACGCTGTAACTCTATGTATTATTTATACATATTGACATTGTAAGTTGTTGGATTACTAATTTTCAAAACTCCCGGAAAACTTTCCAGGTAACCACTATTTTACGAACCAAATGACTGCACTAACATATGTACATTATCTTAGTTAAATATTTTTATAAACCGATAAAAAAATAGCACGTGAAATAAATACCCGTACGTAATTAAAACTTTCCACTAGTTAAGCACAGAATATTTAACAGTGAAATATGAACGCGACAAGTAAAACAAAGGGCGTAATTAGCCGGTTTCTCGTAGCCTAGGCCCGTATGAAACGAGAATTGAAATAGCACAGTCAGCATCAGCATACCTTTTAGGACTACGTCGCAATAATAATTTCAATAAAAAAGTATTTGAGAAAAGCAAATGTAAAACTTTTTCATTATGACAAGGTAATAAAATGTGTATTCTACATTAAAGCTTAATTAGTCTGAAACTTTGTACGCTACTTTGCTTTATAAATAGGTTTCATTAGTGTGAAATATGAAACGCAGTACTTAAGATAAACTATGACGAAAAGTTTTAGCACTTTTTTTAATACAATATTACATCACAATTAGTTATTGTTAGTTTATTTTGGGCTATAGAAATGTACTCATTTCTATAGCCCTTGAGCATGACTTTTTTAGGTAACTAACTATAACAATTTGGGCGGTAAGTAATTATAACAAAATTAGCATAGGTCCCAATATACTGCCCCGGGACACTCTTGCTCGGTATTTTACAGAGACTTCGAGATTGTTTCATATTTCCAAATAATGTGTGGTATCTCTCAAGCCAGTTTTAAATACATGTCTTTCATACTATGTGATACTATCATGTTTAAGCTTTTTATCTTGAGATACAAACTTAAATGCTTTGGTAATGTCGAAATATTAAAGTAGTTGGCGTTTTGTCATTGACACATCTGCCAGTAGCCAGTTTAGTAATACGAATTCCAAATTACTCCTTAAGGGAATTATGGTCGTAAGTTTTTCTTACTTTACACCTGTATGTATCGAAACGACTATTTTGTCCACAAGACTTTCGAAAAAGCTTGATATCTGTCAGTCTCAGAATGCCTTAGATTCTTAGGTAAGGAATAAAATGGCGTTGCCTACACAGTACTAGTAAAGCATTAACAGCTGACTCGATTAGGTCTAACTAGACGTCGAATTGCAGGAATTTCTAAAGCACTTCTACGAATGGTGTTAGTAAGCTTTCTATGAAATGCTCGGTCATTTATTTCGGTGGAAAGCAACCCTCTGTTCATTAGAGTATATTATTTGTGTCCTTGTCCTTCAACGGTTAATGAATCATTTTTTTATATTTCTCACTAGTCACAACCTCAATGTCATGCATTATTTGGAAGATAATGTACAAAATAGTCTGATACGATCAACAAAATGTTACGAGGACAAAATAATCACAGGTAATTGTCATATGTTTAAGTGTGTGGATGAAGTGTATTATCAGTCTATAGTCCATTGAATTGGATAGGTATGATTTCTTTGAAGTCTAATCATCATTTCAACTAAGTTTCTACGAAGTAGTTTGTTTAGGTTTTCACACATCTGATGTTAATAGCGAAGCACGCGTGAACTTTTATTTAACTTTATGTCAATGGATCTGTTTCTGGCATGTATGAGGAAATCTCTAACAAAATCTTCTCTTATTCTGGCTAGCCTAGGATTCAGGTAATAATATCGATGCTATAAATAAATAATTCAATTAGGCTGTACCATCAGCCAATGGATGTAATGTAAAATGTGTATGTGTAGGTATGTTGTGTACGGATCTAGGTGAAAATACCCCAGTCAGTGAATACTTCCGGCAATCTCCCTTTTCACTATCCTTTTATTTTCGACCATTCTATCGTCTTTTTGAGGTCCAAAATAGAAGTTTTAGTACAAAATTTAGCTAAATACGACAAAAGAAGTATGTGTGTACTTACATCGAAAATCTTCCCGAGGTCTTTGGCAAGACAGGAGCAGTTGAAAGCTACCATACCGAGTTCTTTCACCTGATGGAAAAGAGTAAAACGTTGGTCACAAATAAATGTTTCACATTCGGTTATATCTAATCTAAAGTCTAAAAGCATACTGCGTACTCCAACAGCCTTCATGGTGTGGTAGTTAAAGAGTTTGGGTCATAATACATAAAGTGCTGTTCGATTCCCGCGACAAGACAAATTATGCATAGACAAAAAATGTTTACCATGTCTTGATAAGATTTTTGATAAATTTATCTTTTTGATAATTATACCATTTCAAAGACTCAGGTTGACATAAATAAAGTTTTGAGGTACCTGTGTGAGAGACCTCCAATCCATGTTGGCACTGCCTATATAGAAGTGCATTCTGTCTACAATCCAGAATTTAGTGTGGAGAACACCGCCTCCCAGCAACTTGGAGAAGTTCAGGCTTCTCACCTGAGACACAAAAATAACGTCGAAATTCTTTAGTTGAATTCTAATGAAACTGATGTTGGCCCTCGTATTACAAAGAGAATACAATGCTAGGTAAGACCGTATTAATAAAATATGTGAAGAGATAAATAGATAACGCCTTATTGTACACAAACTTACAAAACATTACAAAAAAGTTACAATAAACATACTTTGAAAAGGTGTTACAATGAACGTCGTTATCGCGAAAGGTTCCAGACAATTTGAATGACATCTTCATTATCAAAATATTATAAATACCTAATTCATTTTATAACATAATTATATAAAACCCGAGCTCAATTTTGATGTAACTTCGATGTCCAATGTCCAATATCGTTGAATTTTATATGGGACCGATTTGTAGCCATACTAAACCCAACGCAAGAATTTTCCAATCGGTTTATAAACGACGGAACTCTGAGGTAACAAACATTAAAAAAAATACAATAGAATTGAGAATGTTCTCCATTTTTTGAAGTGGGTTAAAAAGTAACTTTGAATATTTGTTACCAGAAGTGCAGAATAATTAATAGTAAAAGCTAATAAAAGGAAGGTTTTATTGTCATCAGTAGTGTTTTATTAAAAGAAAAAATTACCTGTGCAGCTTTCTTCTTAACTAAATATTCAGTATCTATGTTAGGATATAGTTTACTGGGCCAATTTTGAGCAATTCTTAAATTTATATTTCTTTTTGACCCGGCAGCATACAAAGCTTGGAACACTTGCTCTCCCTGAAACAAACATACTATTAATACAAAAAAATGCGATTAGTTCAACAAATACATAGGATATTGCATTTTCAAAAAATCACGTAGTTCTATATAAGCAAAAATCCAAAAAAATTGTAACTAATAATACCTATGTCAAAAATAAATTAATAACAGAAATAACTAAATGATTTCGAAAAAGGTAAGTAGGTATGTTAAACCATTCCTTCCCATGTATCCGGACGGAAGTCCGAGTATGGAAAAGAAATGAGATAACTTACTCTATAGGCGGTCCTCACTGTCTTCTTCGATTATTATATAAATAATTAAATAATAATAGTTTATTGACCATAAAAACCTTAGTTGCTATTACAGTTTTAATATTAATTTTGAATGTGGACTGATTTTAAGCAAGATATTACAGGGCTAGATTTACCAATTTTTTCATCAAAAACCTCGAACCTCGAGACCCCGAAGACAGTGTTCCTACTGTCGTCGGCCAGGAGGGGTTAGCCCATATCGGCCAGGAGGGGTTAGCCCTATATCCAAGTGTAAACGCCACAGCGATCTTAGCATAGGCAGAAAACGATTATAAAATAGGTATAATCTATTCTAAAACTGATAAGTTACAAAATCGAATACTTACCTCTATAGAGGAATTATAAGGATATTCTTCATTAAACCTAAGAGACCAATAAAAAGACGCTATTTCTATAGATGTTTGAGCTTCGTCAATTAAATCTAACCACACGTTCTTTGTGGGCAGATGTGTGACGTTTGGCGGATACATGTGACCCTCTGGGATACTCTCCACTAGGGATAACCTGGAACAAATCATGATCATCATCATCATCATCCAATCACTGCTGGGTCACGGGCCCCTATGAGAGAGATGGGTAATTTAGTCCACACACAGAATAGTTAATAGTACAAGTACAGTGCGGTTTCGCGATTGGCACGTCCTTTTTCACTATGATTTTCTTTTACCATTTTTAGAGCAAGATAAATAAATAAATAACGCCCAACGATCACATAAATAGATCCTGACCTCTTACTAAGATTCCCTGTATCTAGGGAACCAGGAACTATGAGGACCATGGTCCCACAACACCCAGGCACGAAACAAATGCTTGCGTTTTTTTTTCTGTGCACAAACATTTGTCTCGTCGCGGGAATCGAACCCGCAACCTGTGATGTATAAGATTTGAGCCAACCTGCCCAACCACTACACCACAGAGGCTGTCCAAGATAGTTGCGGCCCCAGCGGGATTCAGACTTCAGTGGGTCGGACCGAAAGTTGCACAAGTTCCCACTGAGCCATACTCGCTCTAATAAATTAATATATGAATTATTCTTTTAGCTGATTTCGTCCACGCGAAATTAGGTTTATAGACGTTCCATAGCAACTGCTTTATTTTCCAGAAATAATTAAGACTTAAGACTTTTTTGCATCGTCATACCTAAGAACCTAATTTCTATAGCGTATGCTCTTTCATTATTAATTACATGACGTTGTTTACTTCTTCGGTACATAGTTATACATCGCGCCAAACTTAATGGCGGCTGACAGACGCACCACGTGACCTGCGCAGTAACAAAATCGCATACGAAATTGTATCTGTGCAGATCACGTGACACGCCAGCCAGCCGCCATCAAGTTTGGCGCGAGTTATACACAACATTGACTTACTCATTTTTAATTTTGGGAATCTTATAGCTAGGTTTTAAAGTAGACGTGCTTAAATAAATATACAGAAGGCCAATTACAAGTTGCCACACATAGAAATGATACAATTTAGATAAATAGAAGATATAGACGGACGCATACAGAATACAAGTACACACACAATATAATTATATATTATTATCCCTTGTATTTAAGTATTCTGTTAGTAATTTGATTTGCATCGTACGAAATTATTTGCTGTATCAGTACCAAACACCTGCATCTGGTTTCGTATTTCATTGTATTATATTCAGCCCATCATGGCATGTATGTAAGAAAAGAAGGCGATAATGTTACCTAATTAATCCAACCGTATTCGTTTGAGTCAGCACGAGGTATGTACTAAGTACCTACTTCCATTTTGCGGACATAATACTATTAAAAGAATAAGTTCAAAATATCTAAAACGTTTCGATTGAACAATACAATACAAAAATGCTTTATTGTACACCATTACAAAGAATAACAAGTTACAGAAATTGGCTTACAAACTACAGTACAATGGGCGGACTTATCGCTAAAAGCGATCTCTTCCAGTCAACCTTTAATGAAGTACATTTTAAAATAACTGTGCGTAAATCGCTGGTACCAAATAAAGTCGACTCGGCAAAAAACCGGCCAAGTGCGAATCATACTCGCGTACATACCATTATCTATAAAAACGGCAATAAAATCCTGTCTGTTGTATGGGAGCCCCCATAAATATTTATTTTAGTCTGTTTTTAGTATTTGTTGTTATAACGGCAACAGATTACATCATCTGTGAAAATTTCAACTGTCTAACTATCACGGTTCAGGAGATACAACTTGGTGACAGACGGACAGACAGACAGACAGACCGACAGCGGAGTCTTAGTAATAGGGTCCCATTTTACCCTTTGGATACGGAACCCTAAAAACTAACGCTTTACCGACCATGCCCTTTAGGTCCAAAATGTTAAGGGTGCGACAGACTGGCGCGCGTCATTTATCACAACTCCTAAAAGTCACGTTTACTCCAGCATTGTGAGAAATGACCATTATTAATTTTGATTGATTAGTCGTTTGGATAGTATAGCCGGGTCAGAAGTTGCGTGATGGTAACCCCATGAGCACACGTTATTTTATAGCGAGCGAACTCTATACAAAGTTTGGTCCTATTTTGGATAACCTTAGTCCAGGGGTTTCCAAAGTGTGCGCCGCGGCGCCCTGGTGCGCCGCAGAGAGTAAAGATGGGCGCCGTGAGGCGCTCCTGTTTACCATTCTCCGGAAACTAAACTTAGGCAAATGAAAATAGCGGTGTCAAGCCTTGTACCACGCCTTATACCTTTGAAAAATGTGTGGTAATCACCAAACTCACACGTCATATTGACTAAGTTGCCATTGTATTTTATTTCCTATTTTTCTTAAATAATAAATGTTTTTCTTGTATATAAATATAAAAACTCAGCTTCATATAGTGGTGTTTTAATTTTTGTGCCTATCTACTTAGTGTCTTTGTACCCTATTTCAACTAGCTAGTGGGCGCCGAGACAAAATACTAAACCTGTAAATGCGCCGCTAACTGAAACCGTTTGGGGACCCCTACCTTAGTCAATATTTTGTGGAAATGTTTAAAAACTAATTTAGTCCTTTTGACAGTTTAAACGACACAAGCATTATTAAGCTTTTATATATTCCATCTACACAACTACACACTAAAATGTTGCAGAGGCCTTTGCCCAGCAGTGGGACAATATAATATAGGGTAGACAAGAAAATAATAATAATGAACTAGTATTACCAAATATTATCTAATTGAGCATCAAATAATTTTAGATCATCTACGAAATGCCTAATTCAGTAGCACCTTTGAATAAAAAAATTGTATTGATGTGTTATAGAACCGATAGGTCTGTTGGGCGCGAGGGGAGGGTCATGTGTGAAACTAATTATTAGTCTTCTGACAATACTAGACCTATAATGGCATGGAATTAAATTCCTTTTCAACACACTTGCTCATAAAGTGGCTCTATGGTCACCGCAATTAGGCACAAAATGACACCCATAATCAAACTGTGACTTTTTCATTTCAACTATAACTCACTAGTGAGTTATAGTTTTTTTTTTTAATGGGTGAGGTGCTTTTTTCTTAAAAAAGTTTTTATTCAAAAAAAGATTGTGTTTAATAGAACAAATAAATTAATGTTCCTATTGCTTGCTCATTTCATGCAACTTCTTATTTAAATAGATAATTTTAACTCGTACCTGTTTAATAAATAAAACTTTCACTCAAAAATATAAATTTTGTTTTCTCTGTAATAAAATAAAACTTTAAATTCCCCATTTTGTACGTGGTAGAATAGGCGCAAACCCTATGCGCGGAAAATAAAAAAAAAACCTCACCCTTTAGTCTGTGGCTGATCGCAATGCGCGCGCATAGGAAAGCTGATTAATTTTTCCCGCCATAGCGAATCATTTTTCACAACTCGTTTTCACTGTTGAAAATGAGTTTTTATTGTTATTTTATTCACAAGTGTGTTGAAAAACGTCGTATGATACACGTGTGTATTGATGATTACTGTCCTCGGCTCTCTTAAGACCCTCACCTAACGGCTCGGGTCTCAATGGCGTCTCAGCGGTAATCACCAACATTACACACTAGTACCATAATGTACTATTATTGTTTTGCTTTCTAAAGGCACTAAAAATACATAAATAGTTATTTTGCATGTTCAGTGCATAATTAGCACGTTTTCGAATACCAAAAGCGAATTAAATAAATTTGAGTTTTATTTCAAAGCGAAGAGTGTACTATTACCGTTAATGTATTTATTAGTCAAGATATTAACTAGAATGCTTAGCTCTTTAAAATTATTAAGACCACTGCATGTGTAAATTGCTTACTACATCAGTTTTGCTAGGTTTTGTTTTAAATGCATAATTACAGACACTTTTGAAAAATGATTAACAACAACCTAACAATACTTTACAATACCACCTTATAACATGGAAACTTTTCATCCCAGAAATATGAACAATTCCTTAGAGACCAACTATAAACCTAATTGCATACAGAAAAATCAGCTAGTATTAAAGAAATCATCATCAGCCCATTACATTCCCACTGCTGGGGCACAGGCCTCTCATAGAGAGAGTATGGGCATTTATCCACCATGCTGGCCCAGTGCCGGTTGGTGGATGTCACATGTTTTTGAATTTTTGTGATTAATTCTTGGACATGCCAGTTTTCTCACGATGTTTTCCTTTACCGTTTCAGTGGTGCAAGGTCTGAGGGATTTGAACTTGAGTCAGATCGAAAGTTGCACGTCTCCCACTGAACCGCACTCGTTCTTGTACTTTGTAACTATAATGTTTGTTAATTTAAGATTCTGGTTACAATGGCATTCCATAAATAGCTATACTATAACGGTAAGTTTAAAAGTACATGATAGTTCACTTACCTACACTCATCTGAGCATTGCAAACTAACTGGAGCAGTAGTGGCATTCGTATGTGAATTGTTGGGCTGGTCGAGCAGTGGTACCAACACGACCAGCACAATCAGGATTATTACTATCGACACGGGGATGCATGATGGTCGACACCATATGCTACGTTTTCTACGCCTGAAACAAACAAATTTATTTACAATTTATGACTTAACGTGTCATTGTAGGTATTGCCTGGGACCCTGCTTTGCTGTGTTCCGGTTTGAAGGGCATTGTAGCCAGTGATTTTACTGGGCATTATGAGCAGGCAGTTTTATTTACCATCAGATGAACGACCTGCTCGTCTCGTCACTCAATAACGTAAAAAAGGTACTATCAGTTATTTTTAGTGTTGTAGAAGTTTTGGATATAAAGAAACAGTACACGGTACTCACTTATCATTGTAGCTGTTTCCATTTTCATCTCTCATCATGAATATCTGCTCCCACTGCTCCAGCTCCTCATCAGACGACGAAGCGTTCCCCAGACTCCCAGATTCTAGCACAGTCTGCCGACAAACACGAAGTTTAATTTTTATGTACGGATTGGTTAGGGTTAAGTTTTGGCGGGAAGGATATAGGCAGCCGCCGCCCAGTCCGCATACAGAGACTGCAGACAGGATAATTAAAGAGAAACATTTCGCCTCTTTGCTAAGTAAAAATCACAACACTGGCTGAAAACAAACGAATAGTGACAGGATACGAAGACAAACCTTTATATTTTCATAAAAATACAACCAAAGTGAAATTAAATAGCCCATAGTGTTCTTATAATCAAAGCACTTTAAGCTTTAAGTCACAATTAAAATTAGAACTAAAACCAAACAAAATATTCACTCTATTATCTATTGAGAATTCACCGATGACCGCCACTTGCCAGCTGGCTGACTTGACTTTGTTAACTTTGTTTTGTTTGTTTGACATTGACAGTTGAAGTGACCGGAAAACCAAAATCAGTCAATGATGTCCAACGCTGTAAAACTAGACAAGAATCGATCGATTTTAAAGTAATTAATTTTTGAACATAAAATAAATGAATAACATTAAATGATGTCTCATTATTTTATTATATCATTAAATGATGTACCAAAATATATAATTCATAATAAATCAAAACTCCAATACTACACTACGAATACCAACCATTTAAACAATTATTTCGTCACTAGGTATCTAAGCAGTATAATTCAATCAATATTAAATCAACGAAGTCACTGAATAAACTTTTAAAAAGGCAATCACCAATACAACACGTAATAAACTGCATTTTTGTAAATCCTGGCGTTCCTTTACAAGCCGTGCAGGCGCATTAGTGGCAAAAATATTACTGCAAAGCAGATGACGTCGGCAACCACCGCATTGTGCATGTGCACTTTAAATACTAGGTTAGTACAAACCGTAAAACTATTCAGGGCACAACAGCTCTAACACAGTTATTATTGTGATACTAGATAAAACTTAATTGTCATTGTATAATAAAATATGTATTCCACGTTTTAACAATGAGTTAGTAACGTATTTTGAAAATATTAGTTATTAGCACAGGTAATTACTTCACGTCTTGCACGTTTTCAACAAAATGGAACTTTAGGTACTTTGTAATTATATTGTACTTATATTTATTTGAAATACTTTGGTATTTATTTGTAAAGTATCACAGTTAAGCAAAGCTTTTTCTTTGAATTAGTCACTAATAGGTACCTACACAATAGGAATAAGTAGGTACACAAAACCAACTAGGTATAGATAGATGATGATATTCGGTAATTAGCGCGTGCTGCGTGGCCGGACAAAATAACAAAAAGCTTTTCGACTAAACTTCCTTTCGTGTTAACCCGTCAGCCTTCGAAATATCACTGTGACAAAATACTTCGAACATAAACCTATACGAAATTGTTAGCGACAGTAGGGCTGGCTTTTGTCCATAAATTATGTTAGAGGAAATTAACTGACTGATCCTGTAATTTTACGTCATTAAATTTCGGCAACCCGCTGCAAAGAAACTTTGTTAACGAGTTTGAGGCTCTAGGTACCAACTGTTGAATTAATTTCCATAATTATTTCAAACAACAACACGACAGTAAAAATTAAATGTTAATTATTCATTATCGTTGTATTTACTAATCAACGATGTTACATCACTAGCTTCCGTATCTTTTTGAAAAGCGACTTTTTGGCGGGAAGTGAAAAGTGATACAGTTCGATTTTGTTTTATTTTTCAACAAGTGTTATTTCGAGTGATCATGTGTAATATCGGTGGAATATTAATATGTGTTCGTAAACGCGCACGAGTGTAAAAAGTCCATGGAAAGCTTGAATAAAGCTCCCCCACTTTATTGGAGCACTAGGAGAGGGTCCGGTTTGTTGCTGATGACCCTCATACGACGATATACGAAATAAATTATTGTAATTTTTACAAACCACACCAACAAGGCGGAATGGTTCTAGAGACTTAAGCCTGCCTAAACGGGTAAATTAAAATATTAAAAAGTAACTTTTTGAAAGGCTTGCTTGACAAACAAGTGGGACATTACTACCATTGAGGAATGACACTAACTCAATGATTACTACATACAAAGACGAAGTATATTTATCTTTGACTACATGAGCGTGACTGTAGTTAGCTGTAGTTACTATTTATTCTGTGGCTGTAGCGCAAATTCCATAGCCGTTGCAGGGCCAGGGGGCCTACTCCGAGTTGCTTCGTTCGTTCGCTCGTGCGGACTAAAAGAGACACTCTTATGCCTGTTGCATAGCGCTGTCCCTTTCATCCGACAGAACGAAGATCGTAATTACTTTTTCAGAGTAAGGCCCCAGTACTCTAAAAAAGGTAATTACGATCTTCGTTGTGTCGGATGAAAGGGACAGCGCTATGCAACAGGCATAAGATTATCTCTTTTAGTACGCACGAACGAACTGTTGTGTGGCACCTCTTGATTGTTATAAAAAAAAACAACTTTTAAGGCACACACAGACATTTATTTTTGTTTTCGCAATTTATAGCACACACGGACTACTTCCCGCACTTCACAATTCAATAAAATAGTTTTGCAGTTATTCTACCTGACTGCTTATTCCAGGCTGACCGGCAGGCCTAGGACCAGGTCCGTAGTCAGGTCGCTTGAGAGCGATTAAGGAAAAAGCCTTGAATACTAAAATTTACCAGTTTATATAGGGAGGCATATTGCTGTCAGCGATTTAATTAGTGTTGGGGGTTCGCCCCTAGGTCAGCAATATTGCGATGTGTAACAGAACGAACGAAAGCAACTTGGAGTAGGCCCCCTGTACCGAACGACTTCTATTTACTTGTTCGTAGTTCAAATTCCGTAGGTACCTTCCTATATTATGATCTTTAAATAATATTACTCTACATAGAACTGCATATAATAGGGTAGGATTAAATTAAATATTTTTCAATTTTTCCAATGACATCTCACAAATCGAATGGAAGTGGATAAGCAAGCACTGTTGTATCTGTAAGTACCTACCTTATATACCTACATGTTTCCATACGAATACTAAAATTAATTTAAAATGCCGCCGCCGCCATGTCGTTTTTTTGTGTACGTAGGTACTATACCCACTCCATTAAATATACCTAGTTATAGTAAATACCCACTCGCATTTTGGAGCATTGAGGCCGACGAACTTATGATTGACTTTGTTTAGTAGTGTACCTATATAATATGAAAACAAGACGCGCCAAGCTCGTACCGTACCTACCTATCTCGTACATAAGTAGGTAGGTAGGTAATTAAGATACATGAAGCTACATACTAGTATGAGAACTTCAAACAAAGTAAAGTATGTACGATTCTATTATGTATAATAGAATCTCTATAGGTGAGTAAGTATAAGAGATGCATAGCTTACGAGTTTATAATAGGTATGTTAAAGATTTAGATCTGGGGGCCTACTCCGAGTTGCTTTCGTTCGTTCGCTCGTGCGGACTAAAAGAGACACTCTTATGCCTGTTGGATAGCGCTGTCCCTTTCATCCGACAGAACGAAGATCGTAATTACTTTTTCAGAGGCCCCAGATACCTCGTTGTATGTACGTACAACACATTATGTGGGTAGAAAACAACTATAGTAAAGGTAGGCCTACGAATAATGATAGATAGATAGATGAACGCTTTATTGCAAACATTAAATTGAAGACATTACATAAAAACAATTAAAAAAAGTTACAATGTGCGGCCTATCGCTAAAAGCGATCTCTTCCAGGCAACCTTTGGATGGAGAGGAATTATAAAAAGGTTAAAGACGGGGATGTAAGGTCTACAAAAACAATAACAACATATAAAATATGTGTGTGTTTTGCGCTTAAAACTACTAGGGTTGGTAAGTAAGTAGGTATAATACAAAAGCGCGTTTCTATTATAGTCTACTACTACAAACATATAGTACCTACGTAGAATCATGTAAGTAGGTGCTTTTAATTATTCTGTGGTAAAATTCATTTTATGATGTTTTTTACATGATCTTATTATTATTCCTAGTAAGCGAGGCTGAAGTGTAGACAAGAGAATTGCCTTCGAACTTTGTTGTACGACTTTACCCTAGTTTGAGAACGCGAACTAACGGGCTCAACGAATGCTTCGACGCGGATTCTGATGGCGAAAAATATTGGAGTATTAAGTGGCTAGGTAGCTTCTGTTTTTATCTTAGGAATATAAAAAATAAATTACGTTTTAAGGAAACTCAGAAAGAAAGTGGACAATTAAAAAAAAAGTTGAGTTTATTAAAAAATTTAGCGTTTCCCAGTTTTGGTTTTACTACAGAATAGCATCCACAGAAGAATAATCGATAAATAAATAATAATCGTCTGTAGAATTCTCTTGCCAATAGAATGTTTGACCCAAAGTAACTTGTAAAATTGAACTCACCGAGAAATCAAGAAAATCGCACAATTTTTTATAAAAATTCATAGTTGGCTACCTATATGTAAATTGAAAACTGAAATGGAAAACTTTCCGCCTTCTAGATTTCCTTTGCAAAAATCCTTTCTTAGCGAGCACTGCCTAGAAAACAAGAGGAACCTGCAAATTTTTAAGTTTCCCTAGAACTTCCCTCCCTAGAACTTTTTCTAGATGCCTTAGCATCTAAGTTGGTTAGTACTTTTATTTTTATAATACCTAATAAAAATATCATTATGATATCTAAATGGAATTGATAATGGAAACCATTCTGAGTTACAAGTACCTTTGTGGATCTATGTGATTTGGAACGTCAAATTTTTTATTAATTTAATTAAGAATTAAAAATTTCTTGATCAACATTTTTTGATAAGACATCTTGGGCCGGTTTCCGAATTGAGCATTCTAGAAAAACTCTGCTAAGTTTTGCTCAAATAGTTGAGAGAGAGTTAAGTTTTATACGTTTCACTTGATGGAATTAGATTTTCTCAAACCCCACTTAGTTAAGTATATCTCAATTCATTTTTAAAGATGTCAAACAATGTTTTGCGTTCTGTTACACGTACAAAAACCGATAAACACCGATATTGAAGGATTTTGTCATTATTTTAACGCGATCGTAGAAAATGAAACGCATATCATATGTCAAAACGTCATTTAAGTATGTTGTCAAAATGTCATTTCAGTTTGATTCGAATTTTTCTTTATCCACTCATCTATGCAAGTCGCGAAAGTGGCACGGATCGAAACATCTCGATTAAACAAGTCGCGAAAGTGGTTCGGAGAGAGCGCGCTCTCTTTTCGTTTTATTGAAACTTTTTGATTGCCTCTATGCCCATGGTTTATAGTCTGTCTAGAAGCTATTGAAATTTCTGACATTTACGTAAGGTGGCGTTGTTATAAAATAATTTGAAAATTTTATTATCTGCGGTTGAAATCACAAGTGAAACGAGTGTTGTGTGTGGAGATTTAGTTGTGACAAAAGCGCTTGGTAAGTAGGTTTTTCTATTGTTTTTCAATTAGAATTATACGCCGTTTTGTTTGTCATTTTATGGCCTTTCGATTGATGTATAATGCATATCAATTACAAATCATAAATGGTATGTTACATGTCAAAAACTTATTATTTTCCTGTGTGAACTACCATAAAATTAATAAAAACGTGTCAAATCTAATGTATTGTTAGTTTGTACATAATGTACTATGAATTAACTATATAGCATGATTATTTACGAACAATTTGGTACCAATATATCATTGTTTAGTTAAGAGATCGAAGTAAGCAAAGCATTTGTTTACAAATGAGTCAAGTGGCACGACGTCATGGCGGGCGTTCGCCGGTTCTAACTGGATATAAGGCTCGCCATGCACGACAAATATTGTCATGTAAACAAAGTGAATTTGCAAATTTTTGTCAGGATTTTTATTTTGTTTCCTTGTTTTTTTTTGTGTTTTCCCCTTGCTTGACGATTTAATTTTTAACCAACTTCAAAAAAAGAAGATGGTTCTCAATTGGATTGATTTCTTTTATGTTTGTTACCTCAGATCTCCGTCATTTATAAACCGATTTGGTTTTTTTTTGCGTTGGACTCCCTATATTAGGTAAACATCGGATGGGTAGTTTCTAGTACTATTTCTATACAAATAGGTAATAAGAAGAAAACCTATTTATTCATTTTATTTATGTTTATTAATGTTTTTGTGTCATGTTTGCATTTTAGCAAATACAATGAATAAAGAAAAGGAAGGAGGGCGAGGGCAAGATGTTGGCCGAGGGCGAGGAAAAGGCCGAGGGCGAGGTGTTGGCCGCGGGCGAGGACGGGGACACGCGCCTCGTTCCTTATTTCAGGAAGAAAGGTGTGGTATATGCTTTGCTTGTTCTGTTATTCTTTAAATATGTTATGCATAGGTACTTTTCATTCACAAAAAATGTATTTTCTATTTTGATATACGTAAACAAACACTTGAATAGTCTAATCGAATCGCCGCGCGCCTGGCTAGCAAGTGGCAGACGACCTTTGTTTCTTAACGAGCGCGCCGCCCGCCACCCGTTTCCCAAACGTAAACTCGTTTTATTGCTCTTTTATTATGGTAGAGAGCCGAGGTGCTGTTTTTATCGTTTTTTGAAGCTTTTGTTTGGTCGTTCAATTAATTAAAAGTTTGTCGTGTATACTGCAAAATAACCTGTACTAAATACTGATTACATCATATCGGTTAGCTTTTCTGTATTTTTTTTTATACGGCATATCTGATCAAATCCAATCTACTGCATAATATCGACAGTACATATAACAATGTAGAATCTCAATTTATATTGTCCTTTTTTTTCAGTGCGTCGGGACAATCTTTGGACAGTGGGTTAGCGTATGTATATAATTCACTGAAAAACCCACTGAACTCCGCACGACCCGTTGCTGGTGTATGTACTTGTAGCTTCGTACCTACAGTGCGGAGTGCGATAGGCCTGGTCTAACTTAATTTACTTGTATTTTGTTGTGGTATGTTATTCGGCCGCCATATTGTTTTTTTTAATGGCTAAATATAATGTAGCCAATTACACCCGGACAAATGAGACGACCAGCGATAGGTACTTACCTCATTTTTTGTAATCGGTACGTGTGTCGCACTAATGTTGTAAATATCTAATTTTGTAAATATGTGATACTTAACTAAATTTGATAACTAATAAAAAGTTGTAATTAAATAATTATTTTATTTTTATCCTCAATTAAACTCTCATATACATAATATATATTCAACACAATATAGTCAATACAATGAAAGACTATTCTACACACATCAAGTATTTCTAACACAAACATTGAAATATAAACAATAACATCCGTGAATTGGCGGCCTTAAATTGCACGCGATAACGGTCATATTTTACCGCGTTCGAATTTTTAAATCGCGCTGTGGTATTATTGTTCGTATTTCAAAACTTTTCAAGAACAATAGTAAATATTATGGTGTCGTTTGTTTCTTACTGAATTGGGCCTCATTTTAAGTCCGAAAAAATAAGGGGTCATTGCTTTAGTTAGCGAAATAAAACCTATTTTGTTAAATAATGGCCTATTACAAAATAACTAGGTCATAAAATATTACAAAACACATTTTAATATGTTGCCTCTTTTGTCTACTTGAAATAACAATCATAAGTTGCCTATCGTTTCATAGAAACTTTTTTGTTTACAACCCAAATACTTCGACACTCGACACCCGCCGCGCGGCATATCAATTGTACAAGTGCCGCGCTGAGTTGGTGACGTATCAGTGGTTATGTAAAGTTTTGTATTTTATTAATTAGTATTTCTTATTAATAAAATCAGCTACAAAAAATTTAAAAGGACAGGATATTCTCCCAATTTCACAAACGAAGGGGAAGAAACCATCGTATCGTAACAAAGTAAGTATGCACCTAATCCTTCGACGTTTAGCATTTTTATAATAATTACTTATGAAATTTACATTTCCCTCATGAAGGGAATTCTCCCTAGGTCCCTTAAGCACAGACTCATGGACATGTGCATTCTTCCCATCCTCACTTACGGTGCGCAAACTGGGTCTTTGACAAATCATCAGAGGTCCGACCTTGAGGTCTGCCAGCGAGCTATGGAGCGCAGTATTCTTGGCGTAAAGCGAACTGACCGTATAAGAAACACCATAATGGGACTGGGCTGGACATGTCTGCCGCATGTCGGATGATCTCTGGGCCGAAACCACTACTCAGTGGACCCCACACGATTGCAAACGACTTCGCGGCAGACCAAAAAGGAGATGGCGCGATGAGCTAGACTCACACCTTAAAGATTGTTCTATCGTGGCAATGGATAGAGATAAATGGAGGGAGGGTAGGGAGGCCTTTGCCCTGCAGTGGGACAAAACAGGCTCCTAATAATAATAACTTATGAAATATATTGTTTTGCCTACAGATTCAAAGGTGTGGTAGACTGCAATATGACGGGAGCATTCTACCTACAAAAGAAAAAAGAAGTCCAAATGGCTATAAGAAAGCAATACTAAGGCGCAACTGGGTCAAGAGATGCAGATATACCTACCTAACCTTAATACCTACCTGTTTAACCTAATTATTGAAATAAAACAACATACTCATTACTATTAAAAAAGTTTCTATGAAACGATAGGCAACTTATGATTGTTATTTCAAGTAGACAAAAGAGGCAACATATTAAAATGTGTTTTGTAATATTTTATGAACTAGTTATTTTGTAATAGGCCATTATTTAACAAAATAGGTTTTATTTCGCTAACTAAAGCAATGACCCCTTATTTTTTCGGACTTAAAATGAGGCCCAATTCAGTAAGAAACAAACGACACCATAATATTTACTATTGTTCTTGAAAAGTTTTGAAATACGAACAATAATACCACAGCGCGATTTAAAAATTCGAACGCGGTAAAATATGACCGTTATCGCGTGCAATTTAAGGCCGTCAATTCACGGATGTTATTGTTTATATTTCAATGTTTGTGTTAGAAATACTTGATGTGTGTAGAATAGTCTTTCATTGTATTGACTATATTGTGTTGAATATATATTATGTATATGAGAGTTTAATTGAGGATAAAAATAAAATAATTATTTAATTACAACTTTTTATTAGTTATCAAATTTAGTTAAGTATCACATATTTACAAAATTAGATATTTACAACATTAGTGCGACACACGTACCGATTACAAAAAATGATGTAAGTACCTATCGCTGGTCGTCTCATTTGTCCGGGTGTAATTGGCTACATTATATTTAGCCATTAAAAAAAACAATATGGCGGCCGAATAACATACCACAACAAAATACAAGTAAATTAAGTTAGACCAGGCCTATCGCACTCCGCACTGTAGGTACGAAGCTACAAGTACATACACCAGCAACGGGTCGTGCGGAGTTCAGTGGGTTTTTCAGTGAATTATATACATACGCTAACCCACTGTCCAAAGATTGTCCCGACGCACTGAAAAAAAAGGACAATATAAATTGAGATTCTACATTGTTATATGTACTGTCGATATTATGCAGTAGATTGGATTTGATCAGATATGCCGTATAAAAAAAAATACAGAAAGCTAACCGATATGATGTAATCAGTATTTAGTACAGGTTATTTTGCAGTATACACGACAAACTTTTAATTAATTGATCGACCAAACAAAAGCTTCAAAAAACGATAAAAACAGCACCTCGGCTCTCTACCATAATAAAAGAGCAATAAAACGAGTTTACGTTTGGGAAACGGGTGGCGGGCGGCGCGCTCGTTAAGAAACAAAGGTCGTCTGCCACTTGCTAGCCAGGCGCGCGGCGATTCGATTAGACTATTCAAGTGTTTGTTTACGTATATCAAAATAGAAAATACATTTTTTGTGAATGAAAAGTACCTATGCATAACATATTTAAAGAATAACAGAACAAGCAAAGCATATACCACACCTTTCTTCCTGAAATAAGGAACGAGGCGCGTGTCCCCGTCCTCGCCCGCGGCCAACACCTCGCCCTCGGCCTTTTCCTCGCCCTCGGCCAACATCTTGCCCTCGCCCTCCTTCCTTTTCTTTATTCATTGTATTTGCTAAAATGCAAACATGACACAAAAATATTAATAAACATAAATAAAATGAATAGGTTTTCTTCTTATTACCTATTTGTATAGAAATAGTACTAGAAACTACCCATCCGATGTTTACCTAATATAGCTATACGGAGTCCAACGCAAAAAAAAACCAAATCGGTTTATAAATGACGGAGATCTGAGGTAACAAACATAAAAGAAATCAATCCAATTGAGAACCATCTTTTTTTTTTGAAGTTGGTTAAAAATTAAATCGTCAAGCAAGGGGAAAACACAAAAAAAAAACAAGGAAAAAATTAAAATCCTGACAAAAATTTGCAAATTCACTTTGTTTACATGACAATATTTGTCGTGCATGGCGAGCCTTATATCCAGTTAGAACCGGCGAACGCCCGCCATGACGTCGTGCCACTTGACTCATTTGTAAACAAATGCTTTGCTTACTTCGATCTCTTAACTAAACAATGATATATTGGTACCAAATTGTTCGTAAATAATCATGCTATATAGTTAATTCATAGTACATTATGTACAAACTAACAATACATTAGATTTGACACGTTTTTATTAATTTTATGGTAGTTCACACAGGAAAATAATAAGTTTTTGACATGTAACATACCATTTATGATTTGTAATTGATATGCATTATACATCAATCGAAAGGCCATAAAATGACAAACAAAACGGCGTATAATTCTAATTGAAAAACAATAGAAAAACTTACTTACCAAGCGCTTTTGTCACAACTAAATCTCCACACACAACACTCATTTCACTTGTGATTTCAACCGCAGATAATAAAATTTTCAAATTATTTTATAACAACGCCACCTTACGTAAATGTCAGAAATTTCAATAGCTTCTAGACAGACTATAAACCATGGGCATAGAGGCAATCAAAAAGTTTCAATAAAACGAAAAGAGAGCGCGCTCTCTCCGAACCACTTTCGCGACTTGTTTAATCGAGATGTTTCGATCCGTGCCACTTTCGCGACTTGCATAGATGAGTGGCTATAACGATTTATTTACGTAGTACCTACATACTCCCATTAAATATCACAGGAAATACATAGGGAGTACTTGCTAATGATTTGCGATATAACTTTCTATATACTAGTGCTGATCTCACAGTATTTTGGGCCTGGGGTAAAGGTTGAACTTCATTTAGGTACTTCAATAAGTACAACGTTTTAGCAATATGATCATCAAAATCAAGGGCCATATTATGTTGTACCACGCATCACCTTTGACACCCTGTCTAATTTTAGCTGCTAATCTCCGGAGAACTCCAAAACATCTCTCTACAGTGTTTCTGGTTGATATCTGGGCTCTAATATTATAGGCTTCTTGTGCTGGAGTGGCAGGATTTAGAAATAGTGTCATGAGATACCTAAGACCATGGGTATTGTTGTCACTAGACATTGTACAAAACAATAAACCCGAAGACCGCGGACACAAAAGCTAGTAGGTTATGCACAAAAAGTTTGTGTATTTTTAATAAAATAAACAAATCACAAGGTTCAGTAAGGTTTGAGTAGCCGAACGCCTTTACTTAAATGTATGTTACTCAATTATGCTTTGAGACTAGTTTGAGCACGTTCAACGAGTTCTGAAACGCAATTATGGCGCTGATCATAAGATGAGCATGAACTTAAGATCCGAACTGTCAAATTTGAGCAAATCTCAACCTCAAATGCTCAAACTATACTTAACATCTAATCAGAAACAGAAAATGCCTTAAGTAGAAGTTAAGCAGCCTTTAAGAAAAACTCAACTTCGAATTCTCAATTCAGAAACCGGCCGCTTGTCTTATCAATGTTAAATTTAATTACAATACATTTACCTACCACCAATGAATAATAACTATAAAGTTTCCAAATGCAGTAAAAACATTTAGATGGTCCATTTGGCGTCATATTCGAATACTTTTTCATTATTTTATCTTGTTCTACAATGGCAAAATCAATATCTTAATCAATATCAATAAGAAGCAAATATTACAACAAATGCACTTTTAAACGTCATATTCACATAATAAAAATCAATTACAATACTTACGTTAAATATTGTAACTTAAAATAACATGATTTTGAAAAAAATGTAAGCATGTCCTCTCCGGGCCCAGAAAAGAAATGCGAAAGCAGACTCTACCAGTAGTGCTTCGGAAATACGCCCGCTAGAGAAGATAGCACCAAGAAACTCTGCAGGGTTGTCTCATTTTTTAATCTTTTAAAATGTCTTTAAATATAACAATGAACAATGAGGTACGTATAAGAACCAGTTACCATTTTAACGTACGGCATGGTGATTTGTAAGTACGGCAAAGAAAAAGAGCTTGTGCAGTTTTAAAGCTAACTAAACCATTGAATGTTTCGTATAATATACTTGTAGAGCTAGGTTCTTGTTTAAGGACTAACATAGTTAATTAAAACTTTGTGCTGTACTCAATCATACGGCCAAGGTCATAGGTCGATTTTCATTGCCCCACGCATAGAAATATTTGCCTAATTTTGTTATTACCCCGTTTCTATGGCGACGGACCGAAAGCATGGAAGGAAAACACCGTTTGGTAACAGTATTTAAATTTTGCAGGCGACCTTGAGCATTTCTTGCGGACCTCTGACGAGGTAGTGAAGGTCCATTCCTTGCCAGAAGCCGTCTGGCTATGAATATTTCAAGAATGCGCTCAGAACAATGGCGTGGCTTTTTGAGGAACAAAATTACGTTATTTCCCTTGCGTGTCCCGTCTCGTCACAACTCTTTGAATTTGTAAAAACAAATGAACGTTTTGAACCTACCTATCACGCTTTTGTTTCAGTGAACCAACTCTCGAATACAGATGGTTTGATTGTTTGACTCAGAAGCGTAATTCTGCTAAATATAACTAAATTGGAATGTATCAGTTCTTTTCAGTTAAATCAGTCGTAACTCTTTCTTTTTCCCCGTCAGAGTACTATATTTATCTATTCTGTGGTTAGAGTTACATTTCCGGACGAGAATACTTGTACTCTTAGATGTCAGTAGTTTAAAAATTTGTTTCTTTATCACGGTTTTTGGTATACCTAACAAATATGTAGTAGTAGGTACCTAATTACATTAGACTATTAGATTATGGACCCATCATACTCGGCCATTATACCAAATGTAAATTCACAGACTGCTTCATGGTGGTATGAGGGCCTGCCTGACCCTTCGAAAATATTATTATGGTAAGTATTTATGCCTTATTGCTTGCCGCTCACGCGTGTCGTTTTAATTGTCGCTACGATCAAGTATTACAATAAAAAGGTAAATAAATCGATTCTAATTCGATTCTTTCATTAGCTACTTACCTACTCGATACAAGTTATTATAACAGCTATCGATAGTCATCGCGATTGAAATGTTTGCAATGATGGTTGCGGCACGCGAGCTTGCTAACCTTTAATTCAGTGTTACCCCATGTGTGTTTAATTCATTATTGTCTTTACGTATATTACTTCATTCTCACGAATGATTCCATGAATTACGAATAAAATACTAAAACTATTCTGTTTAAAAGTTTTAATTTCACTATACCTACTACCAAAGAAAACTAAATATTACTACTACTACCTAGAAAAATATGGCGGGACGAACTTGATTCCTACTGGAATTATTCGCCTGTTAGAGCCCTAAACCGCAAAGATTGGAAGGAGGGAAGAGAGGCCTTTGCCCTGCAGTGGGACATTAATGGCTGATAATAATAATATTAATAATAAGAGCTAAGAACTAAGCTCCAAGGGTGGAAGTGTTAAAGGGCATAACGCCGGGAGTAGCGTTCAAGTGAAACTGCAGCACACCTCTCGACACCCTTTAGCCAACTACACCAACGTTGCCCCTCTCGTCGCCAATGAACGGCGACCCTTAAAGGGGGCCCGTTTAGTGGGTGGCGAGTCTCACCTGCCAAAATATTTTCTTATGAGGCGGAACTGGCAGGTGCCGAGATCTCATATCATAGACCGGCTCTCATCCATTAATAATTCACCTCATTAGCCCAATCATAAGTAATTTTCATATTTTCTATAATAGTCCTCGCACTTACCAGGGGCTGTCTTTGATTGTATCTTCTAATGATGCACTTAGAGTCCCCGATAAGTGTTGCCGATTACATATCTAAATTAAATGCTCTAAGAGGCCTCTACGTGTTGGACTCATGTCCCCGCGCAAGCCTTCCAAAGGACCGGGTGTATAACCCGTGAGAAAGAGCGACATAATAATAATACCTACTACCTAACGTAACGTAATATGACATTGTCATGTAATCTATTAGAGGAGTTACAGATTTGCATCCTACTAATATTATAAATGCGAAAGTTTGTGTGGATGAATGGATGGATGTTTGTTACTCAATCACGCTAAAACTACTGAACGGATATTAATGAAATTTTTGGTATGTAGGTTCTTAAGGTCCTGTAAAAGGACATATCGACATGGTTACTTTTTATCCCGGAATACCGCGGGGATCAGTTAGCAAGAAACAATATCTGTGTAATTGGCGCGCCACGTAGGCAGGCGACAGTTTCATCGTCTTCAGAAATACAAAGAAATCAGTACGTATACATATATAATACCATTTTGTTTCCATATTAAATAAGGGTAATGTTACACTTTTTAATATATGCACCTAACTAATGTACCTCTTCGATGTACCTACTTGAACTATTAATGTTGTATAAAAAAAAATATTTGAATATATCATGCTTTGTAAATTTATCTCGTTAATGAGCTGATAATAAACTACTATTAATGATTTTAAATAATTGATCCAGTTGTAAGAAAATCCTCAGCTGTTATGAAAATAAACTTGCGCTCGTAAAAGTGTCGAAATATCGATAACTCGTAACAAAATTTCATGACAATCAATGGTGTTAATAACCAAGCCATATATATACCTATTTCTCTTATAAGTACTTATAGATGTGTGAAAGACGCGATAAACATATAATATAACACAATCTCATCTTACTAGGTGTAAGGTGTACATCTCATTGTTGGTTTAGGAGTTACCTTACTGATAGAACACAGTGTATAAGAGTCAACAAGGCAATAAGTAACGAAGCATCAACCAAGTTTGGGGTGCCGCAAGGCAGTATACTCGGGTCCACGTTGTTCCTAATGTATATTAATGGATTATGTGATTTACACTTGGAAAACTGCAAAATAGTAACATATGCCGATGACACGGTACTTTTGTTTACTGCAAAAACCTGGCAAGAGACTAAACTCATTACTAACAATGGATTAGAGGTAATATCAAAATGGTTGAAAAGCTATCTGTTGACAATTAATGTATCAAAAACAAAATATATCAGTTTCACAATTAATAGCTCAACACAACCGAAAACATCACTTGAATTAAAAATACACTCAGCAACATGCATACAAACAGCTCATTGTATTTGCCCTAATCTAAACTCCACACCAACGATAAGGTACCTGGGTGTCATACTAGATAGGCACCTATCATGGCAGGAACATATCAAATTCTCTCTGGTCGTACACATAAACTAATATACATATTTAAGCAACTGCGACATGTCCTACATTTTAAATCCTTAAGCACTGTGTATTGTGCACTTGCTCAGTCCATCCTAAGCTACTGCATCTCAGCCTGGGGTTCTGCTGCACAAACTCACCTAATACTTCTAGAGAGATCCCAAAGAGCACTTCTAAAAGTTATGTGCTTTAAGCCGCGTAGATACCCTACACACAAACTATACAAGCACTGGTCTTTCCTGACAATCAGACAGCTTTTTGTCAAATCTATTATTATCAGACAGCATAGTCTTCTTGACAACAAAATCATGCAAGGTTTAAACAAAAAACGGAGAAAAGACCACATATTTAAAACCCCCAATGTTAGAACTGATTTTGGAAAGAAAAGTTAATTATGTATGGGACCTATACTATATAATCGTCTAAGTCAATCAATTCCGATTGCCACAAAATGCCGATATAAATTAATTAAATTATTAAAAAGTCATCTACTGACACTAAACTTTACTGACACAGAAAAATTATTAAACAAACCTGACTAATCAACATAATACCTACATGCTGTAAAATTACATAATAACAAATATAAAATAAAATTATAATATTAATATTGCGAATTATAATATGATACATTACACCCATGAACACACACTCACACCCTCACACATACACTAATACACACTCACAACACAAACTGAAATATTGTACACAACTCGCTCAATCACACGACTCACACACAGTCATCACTTATTACTCAGTCACGCGACTACTCTCATAAACATCACATTTTAACTAATAGCAATATACGTACAAATACATAATTGTTTTAATTGTATTAGTTTAGTTCACCATTTATATCCTGTAAATATTTTTCTTTTAAATTACTAACAACCAAAGAAGCGTATTAGTTTTGTTGTTAGATTTTGATATTTCTAAACATACCTACTCATGTACGCAATGAAATAGAAATAGGAGTAGCCGGAGTGACCTACTGTAACCCCGCTGTACAGGCTCAACAGAGACCTAGTGCGGGGGACAGAGATCTTTAAGGGTGCACTATACTGTTTTGTTTTTAGTATAAGTATAACATATATCTTATATTATTGTACCTAGCTGTAAGTTCCTAAATCAATAAAATCAACATTTACATTTATTATTAACATCAAGGTACTAGATATGCGCTTGGGGAAGGTTGTGTCAAACGCATATCGTCATAATCACAGACTATCTAGGCGTACTGGCGTAACGTGCAGTTGACCAACTGGTTAGTTCACAGCGTTCTTTAGGAAATCGTTTACAGAGATCCTTTTGTTATCAGATTTTGGAAGAAAAACGCAGCTAGTTGCAGTTAGCAGTTAGTCTGGGTGTTGAGGGACCATGGTCCTCATAGTTCCTGGTTCCCTAGACACAGGGGATCCTAGTCCGGGGCCGGGATCTATGTATGTGATCGTTGGGCGTATTTATTATTTTTATAAACCCCCGACGCAAAAAGGAGGGTTATTAAAATTTTGACCACTATGTGCGTCTGTCTGTGGCACCGTAGCTCTTAAACGGGTGAACCGATTTAAATGCAGTTTTTTATTTGAAAGCAGGTTTATATATTCTATCGGTGGTTCTTAGACATGTTTTATCAAAATTGGTTCAGCTGTTTTTTACTTTTTATAGGTTTTTTGTGTCGGGGGTACATATATTTAAGTTTAATAAAAATCGTTATTTTATTATAGTTCACAAAATATACTCGTATCTTTAAGCACAGTACTGCCGATCTTTTTTTGATATCACTGTAATCGTAATCTGATGACATTTTTCCTTTCACCCTTTGGCGATTTTCAAAGCTTGTCTCGCACAGCGGCAGCGTCTCAAAGTTAGTTTTGGCTTTCATAATCGAGTTATGCCTCAGATACTAAACTGTATCTCTCGATCCTACGCAATTTCATGCCTGTGACCCACTTACTTTGAGTAGATGACAAATCTCGTACTTGACTGTAAGTATTTTTTCTATCTCCATGCTCTCTTTTATATTGTTTTGCTGTCGTTTATTCTCGTTCTTTGTTTGATTATTTAATTTTGTCCTCGTTGTTCGGTTCTATCCATCAAAAAGTGGTTTAGAAGTAATCGCTATAAGCAATAAATAGCGATACAGGCCTTACAGGCTTCAAATCATTTTTATTTTTTTATTTGGGATGAATTCTAGTATATATTAATTTTGTGTTTAATTTAATTGGTGTGGAATAAAGTGTTAATGCATTGTATTATATCTGTACTTGAGGCGTATCTCCACTCATATGCTATACTCGTAAAGTGGCAAAGTTCATGCGTTTCTACTTGAGCATGGATATAACACTATAAATGAACTCTGCTCCATTTCAAAAGTTTATTGTGTTAAGACTATTCGGTCCTTTGTTGTACAAAAACCTCGAGTATATTCCAAAAAGTCCATATTTGTAAGTAATTTTATCCAGTTTAACTTTGGAACAATTCATCGTGGTTTCAGTCGTCACGCAAGCTGCCATCATTAAGATTCCATTAGAATACGAAATTTACGACGACATTACAAAGTTGTCGTGACCGTGAAAATGTTTTGTCTAGATAAACACGTTTGAAATACCAAGGTTAATCTTTAATAATAAAACTTTCCGGCGTTCTTGGGTAAATAAATAAAACTTCTACCAGGCCTAGCGCACTCCGTACTGTAGGTACGAAGCTACAAGTACATAGCCGGACACCGACGGCGGGTCGCGCGTCGTTACATGTGCCGCGTCAGAAGAGATAAGAGCTATGCGATAGAAAGAGAGGCGCTCTGTAGGTTAATATGACTGGTAGGTATGCAGCGCTACGCGAGCTGAATTGAATTTTATTGCGTCATAGCAACAGTCGCTATTTGTTATAATTTCTTTGCGGACTGATGCTTCTGTCCCTTAGTATTCTGTGCTTCTACGTATAAACTATCAAGTGCACGTTTAGTGCTCCATAAAGTTCTTCATAATTCAGTAATTTGACTAGTTTAATACATAAAGGGTCGCCTAAGGGTAAAAGTCTTCGCAAACGGTCTGCATTACTACAAAAAGGAACTACATACAACACGATTCGCGGACCGGGACGGTTGCAACACACACGGTCGTGTGTATTGCGACCGTCCAGGTCCGTTAAGACCGACCGGTCCTTACAAAGCTAGCA
Source organism: Petrophora chlorosata (assembly GCA_951640565.1). Classification (NCBI taxonomy): domain Eukaryota; kingdom Metazoa; phylum Arthropoda; class Insecta; order Lepidoptera; family Geometridae; genus Petrophora; species Petrophora chlorosata. Next base: position 4,570,742 of record OX621199.1, on the reverse strand, counting down.
TGCAGTCGGCGTGCAGTCATGCAAACAGCTGCACAGTTACCGCATTCGATCTTCAATGAATCCGAGTAATATTTGTACACAAATCAAGACCATGGGTAGCGATGCGATGCTTCTCCTCCGAGAATTCAAATTACATTTTTTATTCCAATTGGAATTTTATTCCAATCGGAATAAAATATGTACCTAATTTTAAAATAAGTGTATCTAATTAGATACATAGAAAATTCTTTACTGCACAAAAAATGTTGTAGGTACATAGGCGAACTTAATGCTAATTAGATAAGTTTACTCAAAATGCAATACATATTACAGATACATTTTAAATCCTCTGCCATATCTTCTCGGTTTGTGCTGGCCTTTATTCTGTGGCAAACGTGTCTTGCCTTGAACATTCAAGACAGCGTCGATACTTTATCAAATGTCACACAGTTCATGATGCGTTCTTACAAGGTTTTTAGCCGAGGCGAGAATATATTAGTTTTTTTTTTTTTTTTTTTTTTTTTTAATTTATTTTGGACTTTGTCGCTGAGCGACCACATCGTCCTATAAGGAGAACTGATAACAAAATAAAAAAAGAAAGAGACCACAACAAAAAAAAAAATCAAATCCTATCTAATCCTAGCTCCAGCAATCTAATCAGTATTTTGACATCTTCGCAAGAAGGGTTAGATAAAATACTGTTTATGGAACCTGTATTTAAGAAAATATTTTTGTCAAAGCTCACGGTTCTAAATGTCGCATTCCGGACACACTCCAACAAAATGTGATACACATCCTCGACGACACCACACTCGGTACAATTTGGCGATGGGACTTTTTTCATCAAAAATGCGAATTTGTTTGATGGAATATGTCCGGAGCGCAATCGAAGGATAGACTTTAAATTATTTCTATTAAACAAAATAGTATCAATCCACGGATGTTGGGAAATTTGAGGCTGGACAGTTCTGTACCATATACCTTTCTCACGAGATCTTTCGTCAAAATACTCTTGCCAATCTTCCCTGCGTAAATTTCTTATTACTTTAACGTGGTCTGAAAAAAGGGGTAAAACTTTCAATGGAATTCCATCCCCGATTGCTTGTTTTGCAAGTAGGTCAACGTCATCATTTTCTTTTAACTGTATGTGAGATGGAATCCACTGCAAACATACCTCCTTATTCTGAGTTTTTAACTTTAGAATTGATTCCAATATCTGATAGGCAATCGGTATCCCTCTCACATGAGAGGTACATCGAGCCAAATGTTGCAAAGAGCTTTTAGAATCAGTCAAAATGACATATTTATCGAAATTAATTGAATTAATATATGATAACGCTTCAGCTATGGCAATTAATTCAATATGCATTATATATATATTGGAGTCAATTCTAAACTTACCATTACATTTAAGGTTAGGGTCCAAAAAAGCGGCGCCTCCCTTGTCCTTATCTTTTGACCCATCGGTGAAGATTTTATAATAACCATTATACCGCTCATTAATATAGTTGGAACAAATAAATTTTAGAAGGTTACTGTTATAAGTTCTCTTAGCTCGGTCTATTAATGGGATCGAATCAAAAATAACTTCATGTAAATTAATATTACTAACCCACGTCCCCAAAGAATACATCTCGAGATTATTACTACTCTGAATAGATAAAGATTTTAATTCGTTATAGGTATTAATAAGTAAAGGAAGCTTTTTATTGACCCAATATCGTGAATGACTTAAAGAATCTAGTTCTTGAACTATATTGATTGTATTGTTATTGGAAAAAGATCTAGCTTTTAGCCAAAACTTTCCAGCAAGAAATTTCCTACGGACACTAAGTGGTGGAAGGCACAGCTCATTCTCCATTACATGAATGGGGGTGCTTCTTATAAATCCACCTATGACGCGTAAAGCTTGGTTTTGGATCCTATCCAACTTTAATAAATTTGTCTTACAGCTATTACCATATATGAAAGAAGCATAGTCCATCCTACTTCTGACAATAGAAATGTACAGACGTCTTAAATGTTTCTGATGTATTCCCCAACCTGGTCCAGATAACACTTTCAATAAATTTATGTATTTAGATACTATCTGGCTCATCTCGTTAATGTGTTTTCCCCATCTGAGTGCCCCATCGAACCACACACCCAAGTATTTTATATGGTTAACGACAGATAAGGAGTGGTTATTGATTCTAAAATCAATATTAGTTCTGAAACCACCCTTCTTAAAAATACAACATTTGCTTTTAGATGAAGAGACTACAAGACCTAGATTATTAAAAAAAATACTAAGCTCGTTACAAGAAAGCTGTAATTCTCTGACTGCAGAGTCTACGGTCTTTTTCGAGATGTACAAAACAAAATCGTCGGCGTATTGAGAAATTTCAACTCTTTGAATTTTGTTGCACACATCGATAGTTGCCACGTTGAAAAGAAGGGGGGATAATGGGTCTCCCTGAGCTAGACCCCGGCTAGTAGATCTAACTAAAAGAGATCCGTCGACCTTTATGTTTAGTTCTCTATTTTTTAAGTAAGACCATAGGTATATACATATTTTAGAGCCCACCCCAAGATAGTCTAAGATAGATAGTAAACAGCTCACATCGACATTATTTTATGCGTTTTCTATGTCAATAAAACATGCTGCAGTTATAAGATCTTTAGAAAAACCTATTTGAATGTGCGAAGCTAAGCGGGTGAGATTATCAAAACATGATCGACCCTTTCGAAAACCAACCATTTTCTCAGAGAATAACATTTTTTTTTCCAGATACCACTCTAACCTTTTGTTGAGAATCGAATGTAAAATTTTACAAATACAAGATATAAGTGAAATCGGTCTAAATGCAGAATTTGAATTTGGATCTCGGCCTGGTTTCGGGATTGGAATAATTTTAACCTGACGCCACTGAGTAGGTACAAAGCCTGAATAAAAAAACAAATTGTATAAATTAACTAAAATGTCTTTGCCTATCTTTGGTAAATATTTTATCATAGAAAATGAAATCTCATCACATCCTGGTGCAGTATCAGATTTTTTAATGGAATTTAGTAACTCTTGAATTGTAATTTCGGACTCTAATTTATTATTAAATGAACAAAATTGAGGATCAGGTGGACACGCGTAATCAGGTGTTAAGTCATTAAGTAATATCTCCGCCTTAACTTTATCTATATAGCGATTAGATGTAGTACGATGACCTTTCACCCATCGCATTTTACGCCACATGTCTGATGACGATGTGGTTTCATCGATGGATGTGCAAAATTTTTGCCATGATTTACATTTTGCTAATCTTATTAATCTCTGAGCGTTACGTACCTTCTCCTGCCAAATTTCTAGCATCCTCGGGGACGGACATCGTCTTAAATTAGCCAAAGCTAATCGCCGTTCAGCTACCGCTTTTGATAGCTCAACGCTCCAATATGGCTTAGGTTTAAATTTATCACATATATTCTGAGGAATGTTTATGAGTGGAATAAACTTATCAGCTGCAGTTTGTAACATATGTTCAAACATGTCATAAAAGTCTTGAGGTTCAATAGGAACACAACAATTTTTAAATGAATTTTCCAAAAAATACGAATACGATCTCCAATCACTTTTTTTAAAATTTCTTTTTTTAACTACTTCTCTGGCAATATTTAAATTAATTATTAATTGTATTATACGATGATCGCTACCGAGAGATTCATTAGTAACCTTCCAAGAAAATAATGTAGCTATATCTGTAGAAACAAATGATATGTCTGGAGAGCTCTGTTGCAACAGCCCATTAACAAGCCTAACCCTAGTAGAATCACCGTTATTTAAATAACTGAAGTTATGTTCCAACATAGAATCAAATATCTGAAAACCTTTTTGATCGGTTTTATAAGACCAAGACGAGTGGTGCGCGTTAAAATCGCCTAAAATTAACGATTTTCTAGTTACCAGAGAGAATACGAAATCCCAATCATTTTGCGTCGTATGTATCGTTGAAGGACAATACACCGATAATACGTTTTCAATATTTTGGCAATTTAGAATTTTAACATATAGGAGTTCAATACCTATATTAGGACAGGTTGTTACACAAGCGCAACTTCTAACTGAGCTATGAGTTAAAATGGCCACGCCTCCATAAGCATCCGATCTATCAAGTCTATAAGTATTATAGTCATTAATCCTAAAGTAACTGTCCGGCGCGAGCCAGGTCTCGCTTAACACCGCTATGTGAACCTTTTCTTGTTTAAGTAACGATTCAAGAGATAAGGACTTCGGGCGCAAGCTTTGACAATTCCATTGTACAATTTTAACATTAACGTTGTTAATGGTGTTATATACCATACTTAGATAATACGTTAAGAAGGGAGCCAGCCGAAATACCGCTGACTACATTTGATATTATCCATTCTCCACAAATTGATACCACCTGACGTATTTTAGCCTCTAAAGAATCTCTGCCTATCACAATTGTATATAGCTTAGCAAGCAAGCGCATGAAACTTAGGTCTTTTATACTATCACCTCGAGATTGAGAACGGGGCTTAGGAGTTTCACTATCACATGGCTCCTCATATGAACACTCTGAGTCTCTATTGTAATCGGCCTCCATCGGAGCCGGGGCCGGGGAGGGTAACGGGGAGGGCGCGGGGGTGGGGGGGCGCGATTGTTGTTTACGATGTCTAAGAATCTTCTTACGATTTTGCACTGGCGTAAACGGGGTCTCCTCGGCGTGGGTGGGGACGTGAATAGGGGTAGTAAACAGATCAGACATCCGTCTCACGTTCCGAGCTGGTTCTTCACGAACAGGTACGGGTTCACTAGGAATCGACGTCGGTCTAGGATCAGGTAGCAGCGGGCCAGGAGATATACACCTTTCAGGAACCGGGGAAGGCGGCACGTACATGGTGAGGGCTTTACGATAGGTGCAATTAAACTCCGACATCAGTTCCCTTATTCTCCTTTCCTTCTTAAATACTGGGCAAATCTTTTGGAGGGCCATATGAGGTCCAGTGCAGTTGATGCATCGAAATTCTTTTACTTCGCAGTTCTCGTGATTTTTAGTGCACTTCGGACATACGACCTTCTTTGATGGGCACAATAAACGAGTGTGGCCAAACTTCCAGCAACGAGAACATTGAGTCACCGGGAAGACATAGGAAGCCACGTTTACTCTCATACCATAAATAAAGACATGGGTCGGCACGGAGGCCCCTCGAAACGCCACACGGATTGCTTCGCATTTCTCCCAACCGGATGCAGCATCGTCCTTATCGTATTTTCTTTTGTTTAGTCTTTTTACCGAAACAATTTCAATACTACACGATAAATTTTTCATTATGTTCTCCTCCGTCATATCTAAGTCTATGTCTCTTATTGTTCCATATGAAATACCTACTTCCGAAGTCTTTTGAGATCTCCATCCGAGATCAGCGAACGCCTTGCATTGTATAAATAGGTCAACATCCCGATCTTCTTCAAAAGTAATTACGATTTTGTATTGATGGACATACTTAACGTTGTTAATCCCACCTATTTTATTGTCGCTGAAGAGTTTCGCTAGGGCGAATTGCTTAGGCAAACCAGAAGTGCACATCACAAAGACTTGATGTTTTTCCACAACTTCAACACTAGATCTTCGAACTATTTTACGGCTCCGTGATGCGACCGTATTCCATCCTTCTTCCGATGAAGTTTCGCCATGACTCCTCTTAATACTCTGGTCTTCTCCCTGCTGCTGACTTGTATAACTGCATTCCATCTCTTCGACAATAACTGGATTACTTGGACCAGCGCCCTCATTCACCACGCTATACTCAACTAAGGCTCCTTCGGTATAGGGTTCATTCTCCATGGTGCACGGCACTACGCAGGACGCGCCCGCGCTCGTATCGGAACGAGATAGATAAGATTTGCAATTTATTTGCGACACGACCTATTCGCTCGAGGTGCAAATAACCACTGAGAATATATTAGTTAAGAGTAAACATGTTTACTCTTATGTCGTGCGTTCAATACATTACCATAGGACGGGAATTGCTTGTAGTCAAGATTCGATAATCTGGTAGTACTAATATAATTATGTGGTTCTCGTTTTTTTATAAATAATGTTTTCATAAAAACCGAATGTATACTTAATGTTTAGCTAACTTTGACCGCAGAATACTAAGGGACAGAAGCATCACTCTGCAAAGTAATTTAAACAAATAGCGACTCTTGCTTTTAAGCAATAAAATTTAATTCAGCTCGCGTAGCACTGCATACCTACCAGTCATATTAACCCACAGAGCGCCTCCCTTTCTATCGCATAGCTCTTATCTCTTCTGACGCGGCACGTGTAACGAGGCGCGACCCGCCGTCGGTGTCCGGCTATGTACTTGTAGCTCCGTACCTACAGTGCGGAGTGCGCTAGGCCTGCTTTAGCCTAAACATTAAGCATACATTCGGTTGGAAAACCAGAAATATGAACTTCTGAAGACAGAAATGTAATTATGCTTGGTGTGGAATCCGATGGGTTATCAAAACAAAACGTTTTTCACGTATATAAAATTTTGGAAGGTTATTTCGGGTAACTCCATGACTCATGAGCCATCATCACTGTCATCAATATCTCGGGTTAACACAACATGCTGTTCACCTGAGCGTAAGGAGCAGCCAAATTGCCCATCACCAACCCGCATAGGCAGAAACAGCCTTTACTTAACGCTAATACGTAATTTGATATTAACTTAGAATCCTCTAGGACAAAAAATATTTTATCTAATAACTTCTTCGAAAATATCTCCGAACATTATCTACCGGCACATTTATGAACGTTTATGAAGATTGAGTTCGCTAGACTTATATAAAAGAATCTGTTATTTCTTTCTTGCCGTTGAAATATTTTCGCTAAGTGAAACAAATGTCTTAAAAAACAACATTATGGCCTCTATCTGTGCTATTATGCTGCTGGGGTCATCAACCGGCAACGGCTTTAAGTCTTTTCCGCCGGTAAGTTTGTTGTTTTGCTCTAGATATGTATATTCTGTACATATAGCCGGAAATGAGTTTTCCTTTTTTAACGGAAAAGGCTTACTGGGGCTTGTTTTCAGTCCCCAGGGGCTCCCCACTGGGTTTGATGTAGCCCCGATAAAAAATAGCGTGACGCCTTTTACGGTTTAGGATATTGTGACGGACAATTTTTTTCATTTATTGAGAGGCAGAACGACAGCCTAAATCGTAGTTGGTTTATGTACTGGTAAGCCTAATACGGTAACGCAAGATTTTTTAATGAGCGTGATCATACGAATTGACTTTATGAAGCACCCAGATGATAAATTTAACTAGGTATATAATGAAGAATTAGACTTTATTGTATAATTAAAAGCCGATACCCGCGACTCCGTCAAAGTAGAATTTGGTTTAATTTATGTTTTATGTAATTTATGAAATACTTATACTTATCAAATGTTTGGTTTATGGAACTGTTCATTTTCCCGAGATGAAAAGTATCATAAGTTCTATTTTAGGACCGAAAGTATGTTCTTACAAAATTTCACCAAAATTCGTTTACTTGTTATGGAGCTACGTGGTAACAAATCTGTACAGGTTAGGTGTAGTTTATGGAACTGAGTGATGAGACGAGCATCGTTCGCCTGATGGTAAGCGCCACCTGCCCATAACAATTGGAGTGCCGCCCAGAACTTTTAATATAATTAAAAGCACTGCGTAAGACTGCATTGCGCTCATACATCATACATATATATATCTTAACGTCCATTAAAAATGGAAACCCTATCGTATGGCCAACTGAAGGCTAATCGTCGTAAACTATACTTTATTCGTAAGTATGAGAAGCAGCTGGAACGGGTGATTCAGTTGTTTAGCATAAAACTGGATTAGCCATAGCTGAAAAAATATGAAGTGGGTTGTCTTCGTACAGTTCTGCGCTCATGGTGAGATGAGTCTTTTATGATTGGACTAGCTGCACTCTTCAGTCGGTGTGGTGTTATGTAGTAACAAACACACACACACCCGCTCACCATCCTTCTCTCTCACACACACACAGACTTCCGCATTTATAACAATAGTAAAAAGTAGGATTTACTAGATTGCGGTATGACGACATGTTAAAAAAGACGCTTTTTAATGTGACAACCCAAAAATTAAATTATATTTAACCGTCACAGAGAATATGCTTAAGATTTTATCATTTGAAATAAATCTAAACTACAAAATATCAAAACATTATAATATTATTTAATCTTTACTTTTAACCGTCTACTTGAGATTTCTTACGGGTTCCATTTCACTGTGGTTCAGGTTAGCATTGCAAATCGCTACGAAATAGGAAAAAAATACGGCTAGATTAGCCGACGTATATAGACCAAGGACACACGCCTTTGCTTGGTAAGTTATCATGATATAGATTAACCCGTCAAATCCGGGTGTCACTGTATACGAGTGTCTTATTGTTAAAAATAACTTACAAAACACTATCTTTCCTTATAGCTTTGTTTTATAAGTGCTTTAGTATTTATTATTGTGATGTGTTTATTATATATTTTAATATTTATTTTGGAGTATATATTTATGATTATAGTTGCTGATATTTAATTTAAACCGTAACCGTACACTGAAACTTATTTGCTCAATTGACAGTTCCCTTTCCTGAAGGGTTTGTTTTAAGACAAATCTTAGGGTTAAGCTCGCCTTTGTACATGTACTTTATAATCCACGATATTAACATTTTGACAGTGGACAACAAAGGATATAATAATATAAGAAGCGTTTTAAGAGTACAGGGTTACTGTAAGTTAATCTTGGTTATTATTATACCAAGATAAACTTACAGTGCTCCATTTATGTAGCTCCGTAGCTAGTTTCGTAGCAGACGTCTACGAATATTGTACCATGTAGCTATCATGATTGTCATGGTCTACGAAGATTGTTAATATATTGACGTTACTATATTGAAGATGTTAATATAGTAATTTTCAAACTTTCGCGATTCGAACACATAGTTTATGATAATAAAACGGGACTTAATCGCGCTAAAAACATTAATTTTATGGTGACGAGAAGACTCTTCTCGTCCCGTTTTATTATCATAAACTAGATGTTAATATATTTACATAAAATAATATTTTATTGTGCTATAGTCAATGTTAGAATCGAGATATTTACCTTGACATTATTTTGTTTGGAAGGCGCCATGTTTAAGAACTAACTGACAATATCAAGAGCTTAACAAGATCTTGGTCCTGTTTCTAATATTGACTATTAGAGCGCAGTATATTTTTTTATATCTCTTAGAAATTGCCACGCCACCGCCATCGCTAGTTTCTTTCTAGTACAATACTCGTAGACATCTGCTACGGAACTAGCTACGGTGCTACATCAACGTAGCAAACTGGAAGCCGTAGCTCAGAGCGTAGCAAGTTTCGTAGTGCGATTTCTAAGAAAATTAACACGTTTCAATTTGATTTAGAAATGTGAAACGTTTCAGTTAGATTAGATTAAAATGATAGAATATATATAAAATTGTGAGCGAGTGCGGCTCAGCTGGAACTCGTGCGATCTACGATCCGACGCACCGGAGTTCGAATCCCGCTGGCCCCGCACCATTGACTTTCTTATGTTATGTGCGGATTTAATACTCGCTCTCAAAACGGTGATGGAAAACATCGTAAGGAAACTGGTATGTTCAAGAATTAATCACAAAATTCAAGAATGTGACATCCACCAACCCGCACTGGGCCAGCGAGGTGGATTATGGCTGATACTCTCTTCATAAGAAAAAGCCTGTGTCCCAGCAGTGGGAACTTAAGGGCTGATAATGATAGTTACATAACATACTAAATAAATAAATACGTGATATCTACATTTTTGTCCCAGCAACGATTTTGAACCTTTTATTATAGCTATTGGCAACAAATTCGCATCAGCCTACATGTTCAGAGATACTTTTTTGTTACTTACTAATAGAACCAAAAATACTATCTTTCTCTCTCCATCACACTCTGAAAAATACTCGTGTCCCAGTAGTAGGAGCAGCTAATGATGGTGCTGATGAAAAATAATTCAACTAATAGTAAATTAAATGACATACGTAAACATACGTTAAGTTAAGGCAGTAAGGTTCCTTAAAACTTGTTTAAGCTCAGTATATCACAACAGATTACGCTGATTACTCAGAATAGAGTTCCAATGCGCGCCCTCGCTTGTAATGGTGTACTCACGACTATCCCAAGCAATTTTCATAATAACAGGGTTAATCGTTATTGCTTCAGACGCAACACGCAAGGGATAAACGTCTGTGTCATTAATTTCACTTATAGGTACTGCAATAAAACTTAACTTGTTCTGTCTGTTCGATGATATTTTTGAGAGACCAACTTTTCGAAAATTTCTTGACAGCATGAAAAAAACAAACTACATTTGTTTCTTTTTATAGTCATTATGTTCCCCATTTTTATTACAACCTAGCCAATTGATTAGGCTCGTAAGTAATTTACATTTAACTTAAACTGATAGATAAACTAATATTTATCAGTTTATTTTGTATAAATTTGTAAAAATATGGAGGTAGGAAAAATATGAACCGAAAGTGCCAAAAATAGTTCTTGTGCACGCTCTCTGAATTTATATTCTAGAAAAACAGACATTAGGTACTACTTTTCTGTTTATTTTTTACATCACATTATGTGCAAAACTTTTGATTTGGTTATGCCGGTTTTGCACTTAATCAACTGAACATAACCCGACTGGATTATCAATGAGCATAATCTGAATGCAGACCAGAAAATAAAATAATTGGCCCCCAAAAGACTAAAACTGACAAAGTCCAAAAAGAACAACAGAGACCTGCAGTGGAATCGTCTAACTCCAACTCCGATCTAGATCTCTTTCTATTTCAAATTTGGCATCCTTCAAACTCCGAGATCGATCATTTTAAGCGATCGTGATTGGGATAGAGATTGGGACGCGGACATTGAGAACATTTAGACAAATCCACAGACAATTACCGATCACGACATATCTTTGAAAGCGATCGGGACCAATATTCTAGTTAGACGATTCCCCTGCTGGACCTTCGAAAAATGTATCCAGCATTGGGAAGCCCGAATCAAGATACCCAAAAAAATCTTCGACATACACTCAATTTTGCCAATTGAAGAAGAATCGCTGGGGCTATGCAGACCAGTTTTAAGCGAAATTCAGGGCAGACCTATTGTACAGGGTGACGAGCGCAGTTTTACAAAACAGTTCTGTGTGACGCTGGAACTTTTATAGGCAGTTATGTTGCTTACCATCAGGTAAACGATATGCTCACCTCATCACACAGCTGTATAAAAAGCAACGGTGTAAAGGCGCAATCGGCGGCGCAGCGGGGAGACTATAAAATTGGATAGTACTCGTACACTTCGCCTTGAAGCCGTTCTTGACCCGGTTGCGCCCTTATCCGACCCATCTGATAGCAATCCATTACGGGTCGCAAACGTAATGTGCATCGCGAATAAATCATGTATAGTTAACTCTTTTCTTCGATTTGTTCCATCTTCTTTCTTTCTGTTGAGGAAATTATTATTTTATTTAGATATGTTGTCATGTTATTCATCTATACTATCTATATCTGTACTAATATTATAAAGGGGTAAAATTGTAAGTATGTTTGTAAGAAGTAATCTCTAGAGCTAACGATCCGGTTTTGAAAATTCACTGATAGAAGGCTACACTATCCGTGAGTAATATAGGATATATTTTATTTAGTCGACGCGAACAAAGTCGCGGGCGGTTGCTAGTGTTTAATAACTCCGATGGAACTATACTTACAGGTTTCAGCTGTCAAGGCTCCTTTGATTGAGTCTTTGAAAGGTTTTCTAGCTTCAACTCTGTGCTACAGCCTCCACAGTTTTTATAGTCTAGGTACCATATCAATGAGATCATCTCAGTGCCTATTTATTGAACATAGTTTTACTAAGAATTTCATATTGGTATTAATACTTAAACTGATAAGTTTAAGTTAAATAAGTATTCTGTCGTTAAATGTAAATTATTTATTAGCCTAATCAATTGATTAGATTGAAAAATCAAGAAGAAAAATGGGGACCATTTTTTTTTTCCTCTTACGAGGATTTGGCATGACACTCTCGTGCATTTGCCAGTGTCATGTACCACAATGAATGAATTTATGACACCAACCTAAAGAAAAAAAACTAAGAATTTAATGAAAAATAATTACTGAGAATAAACTAATTAGTTAAATAAGAGTTTCCACAAAAACGAAATTAGATTGCAACTTAAAATAGCCATTCACATTGTTCACACGCTTCACTGGCTTCTCATCGGGCAACACAAACAACCCCGAAATAGGGCAAAGGCAATACTGTAGCTATTTACCAATGCAGCTTATTTTAGTACTTTTATATCTGTATTCTGAACCTATAAGAATTTGTATTGGAACAACAAAGGCCGGGGTAAAAGGTGTCATGACAAAACGGAAACCCGCAAATGGTGTTTTGGTTTTCGCCTGAAAGCTTGTGTTTGGCTAATATTTACTGAAACGAGGGCAGGGTGGATACACGAAATTGTAGACGATTACTTATACCATTCGTATGATAAGTCGATATTACGTAGGTACAGTTCGTCCGAAAAAACAATCGACGTTCGAGAAGCCTATTAGATTTAAATATATAATAATAATAATAAATAATAAGTAATAATATATATATTATAATGTATAATAATATATCTAGAACACAAAATAAATAGTCTTAAGTATTTTGAGTTCTAGATTATACTCGTATTATTGACAATCATCATCATATATATAAAATTCTCGTGTCAAAATGTTAGTTACCTTACTCCTCCGAAACGGCTTTACTGATTTTTACCAAATTTTATATGCATATTCAGTAGGTCTGAGAATTGGCTTCTATCTATTTTTCATACCCCTAAGTGATAAGGGTTGTTCACCCTTAACATTTTTTTTAATTTATATGGCAAAACGACGTTTGCCGGGTCAGCTAGTAAATTATATAAATTATAGTTTTGACAACTTATGCCACGACCTTTTTATGCTTTTTCTCAACTTTTTCAATTGAACAAGATTTAAAAAAAAATATTTTTTTTAAGACAAACCTAATTGACCGCGGCTGTTGACAGGTTACGCTAAGTGCATATTCACGTGATCGAATGTTATAAATCAAATCGCGAACATGTTGGTATGTATTTGAAGGCAATATTCCTACGCTTCTGAATTCGAAACTAAAATGCAAACGAGAACCTCCTTCCTACTATCATACTAATATTATAATTGCGAAATCACTATTTGTGTTTGTTGCCACATAACAACATAACGAGTGAATGGATTTTAATGTGGTGTGTAGATACTTTAGTTCCTGGCATAGGACATAGCCTATAGATAGTTAGATAAACACTTTATTGTTAAAAACCCTAAAAACACATGAAACACAAGTACATATCACAGTAATCGGCACAACAATAGGCGGTCTTATCGCTCAAAGTGATCTCTTCAAAGGACTAACATAATTTGGAAGGACGCGGACGGTGGTTTTTTGTCCAAATTACAACAGATAAAACTATAAATACTTACTACAAACTAATAAGTAATGCATAAAAGGAGAAATAATGTTAAAGCATTTTCTATAAGTTCTCCAGTGATGGTAAAGAAAAGGTTCGAAGCGTGCGTGTATTTTGAATGCGCTTGTCTCACACACCTGTGCACGTAATTCAATAAGCCTTGTTAAAATAAAATGTAGAACAGACTAGAACGGTTTGAGATAATGTATCTCAGATCTATGTAACTCTGGACGCTAAAGCTAAACAAATCACATTTTGTATTCAAAGAAAAAGTTCTCGAATATATTACATAACAATATTCAAAAGATCTTTTTAGGGATTATGGTAGCCAAAACTTTCGGAAAGACTTTATAATTCTTCGAAATATGTAAAACTTCGGTACTTTGTGAACTTATATCCCTAATATAAAAATAAAATATACTCACTTTCCATTTATTTATTTAAATGTATACGGATTTGACGTCTATGGGCGGAATCCGTTCCGTAACATAGGATTATAAATTGATGAGTTTTCGATTGGACATGACTGTCATGTCCAATCGAAATCTCATCAAAAACGTATAAAACACTCAAAGAAGTCAAGTCATGTCAGTTCTATGAGTGTTCTATACGTTTCTTAAAATGTAAAGCGGAAGTTTTTGAATTTCACGATGATGGCTACTCTGTGAAAACATTATTTAGGTAATTCGTCGTGGGCCTTTTACAACGCGGAGCTAAACAGCTTCAGCCTAAGGATTATGCCTTATCATACAATCTTATATATAAAATTCTCGTGTCACAGTTTTCGTTGCCATACTCCTCCGAAACGGCTTGACCGATTTTTACCAAATTTTATATGCATATTCAGTAGGTCTGAGAATCGGCTACTATCTATTTTTCATACCCCTAAGTGATATTTTTTTAATGTATATGGCAAAACAAAGTTTGCCGGGTCAGCTAGTCTAATATATAAAATTCTCGTGTCACAGTTTTCGTTGCCATACTCCTCCGAAACGGCTTGACCGATATTGATGAAATTTTTTGTGCTTATCCGGTATCTATGAGAATCGGCCAACATCTATTTTTTTTTTTTTTTTTTTTTTTTAATTTATATGGCAAAACAACGTTTGCCGGGTCAGCTAGTCTTATATATAAAATTCTCGTGTCACAATGTTAGTTACCTTACTCCTCCGAAACGGCTTTACTGATTTTTACCAAATTTTATATGCATATTCAGTAGGTCTGAGAATCGGCTACTATACATTTTTCATACCCCTAAGTGATAAGGGTTGTTCACCCTTAACATTTTTTTTAATTTATATGGTAAAACAACGTTTGCCGGGTCAGCTAGTTAATATTATAAATGCGAAGTGTGTGTTTGTGTGGTGTTTTCACTAAGCTTCATAACGACTAAATATATTTTGATGTTTGGTATGTAGGGACTTTGGGTCCTGTAAAGAATCCTGTGTCCTATATGCCATATGATACTTTTCATCCCAGAAAAACGAACAGATCCTTAGGGAACAACTATAAACCGAATTCTACGCGGACGGAGTCGCGGGTAGGGGCTAGTAGGTATGTGTATAAAGTAGCCCTCTTTGTCAGTAGCTACTAGTTTTCTTTGTACAAAAATAAACAGCTATAAATATTGTTCGTCGAAAAAACCTCGTATTAAAGCTAGCATGATAGTCAGTAATTTATGTGGCGGAGCAAGTTCAAAGCAGTGCAGTAGATAGGTACATACACATACCTATGTTTCTTAGTGCTAGGTATAACAATTGAAGACGATGCCTTTCCGTACTGATATACACATAATTAAATACACAAATACTTATACGGGAAAACACAATAAGCGCGTTAAAAACAGCGCTTAGTTAGAAAACTTCACCACTAATATAATATTTTTTTATTTTATTAGTAACAAGTAAGTAGGTATATTCACTCCAATATTCCGAGAAACATTTGAATTATTGCGGTAGGTTAGGTTACGTAGGCTGTTAGGTCACAGAAACAAAACTTATTGTAGCTATACTATTAGTATACCTATATAACTACTTACCTAGCTTTATCAAGAGTTATTGCACCCAAAACATAGGTGAAATAACGTGACCAAAGCTCATTTTACATTATTAGCTCTGTTCATACGATTTGGTAGGGCAATGATTATTTAAAAACGTGATTTACCATAAAATAAAACCGAAAGTTATCGCGTTTATACTTATAGTTAGAATAATTAGAACAAGGTCGGTCGTACGACGGCGTCTGCAACGACTTCGGTGTCTTCCTTCTAAAATCGATAAAGTGCCAACGATCGCATCGAGACTTCCACAAGGTAATACGCAAAGAAGTAGGTACCCACTTAAAAGTGATTAGACTAAAAACGTAAATTACTTACCTCCAAAGAATACAGCTTGTAGTGGTAGTAGTAGTGGTCGGAGTGAGAACACGTAGGTTCACGCACAGAGGTGGCGACGGTGGCGTTCGCACTGTTATTGGAGACCGTTTATTGAATGGACTATGAAAGTGGACTGCACGCCGCGCGGCCGTCCGCGGTGCATCTTTTACACGAAGACAAGGACGTAAATTGCAGTTGTAAAGTTTCAGGGCGTCGCGCGGTCATATCTTTACAAGTTTAACAACTTTTGAAAATGTGAAATTTTTTTCTTAACCAAAGAATATAACTTACAATAACTTTTTGACTTTTATCAAGCCTGGTTTATAGGGGGTAAGCTTATAATACAATTTTTAGTCATATTTTATTTAACTTCGAGATACTCGTACTATATCATTATTTACGTGGCGAAAGGCTTTTTAATTACCGAAAATCATAATAAACCCAAAAACTATAGAATATTGCAAAATAAATATGATTGTTTTCAACCAGTGATATTTGTCAATAATTTTAGTAAACTTAACAATAACAAATAAAAGTATGTCGAGAACAAATTGTTAAAGAAGTTGTGAGACTCACTGATAGTCCAGGGTTGCATCCCGACGTGACGGAACTCTTCCTGAACTTGGGCACGCAGATCTGCATGGAATTCTTCCCTTTGGGGGGGCCGGCGCACCCGTACTCGTCGCTCCTGTTGTTTCTTGTCAAGTTTATATTGTTCGTGTTGTTCACTTTAACGAGGATATTACAGGTTTGGGAAGCGATTTGGAAGAGGCCTTCTTCTAGGTTTCGTTTGTTTTGGTACTGTCTGTTTAAGTGTAAGTAGTCCCACAATGAAGGCATTTTTCGCGCGAGTGACTGTGGGATCAGCGAAGCGTGCGTTCAGCCCGCGTCGCGTGCTCGGTGTGCCGGGAGGTATTATTACGGCTACGTACGGTGTGTAAGATGCCTAACGCTCGGACTTGCGCGTTATTACTTCGTTTTTTGGACAGTGGACAGTGGGTACTGTTGTGGATGAAAGTTTTTAATTAATTATAAGTTGGGTGATGTATGTTTCTGGTAGATTACCACTATACTTTTTAGGGACCAGCGAGCGCAGCGCCCAAAAAAAACCCTTTAAGTTGTGTAGGTTGGTATGTACCTAAACTTTTTAGTAATATAGGAGCAAATAATTTTCTAATTTATTTAGTTTTAATTTATGGGAAATATTCTAGAAAACAGATGATTAAGTACGTATTATAATATACTTACTTGTTAGCTGCAGTGCGCTTGACTGAACCTCTCCCGACCTATATCTCAGCTCGAATAAACGCTCGGGATACAAAAGTTTGTTCGCTCGACTTCATTTAAAGTTGGTTCAGCTGCAGATCTTATGATAACTGGCGGACTCTGTAACTCGGGAGGGATGAGACGGGAGATATAAGTACTTAACTATACAATATTAAATCGTCATTGCATATATACTTATGTAAATAGGTAGGTAGGTAGATAGATACAGCAGCTTCTGCGACGTACTTTCTTGTAATAATAATATATAGGTTGTATGTAGGTACTGTGTATGTACTTTGTTTTTATGGAGCTGTGTGAGGAGACGAACATGTCGTTCGCCTGATGGTGCCACGCCTGCCCATAACAATTGCAGTGCACCCAAAACTTTTAATACCATAAAAAGCAACGCGTAGCACTGCATTGCGCTCATCACCCCAGACATCAGATATGTAGTCTCATATGCCCAATAATTTCGCTGGCTACAATGTCCTTTTACCTCCGGTTTAACACAGTAATGCTTTTGCACTAGGTATTGCTTGGCGGTAGAATAACTGGCAAAACTGTGGTACCTACCCATACGGGCTCCCACATACGAGAGACCTACTACCACCAGTAAATTAGGGACGTATCGTACGTATTTAGGTTACCATAATATCAATTAGGTAGGTACGTTTTGGTCTTATGAAAAAGCTGCAATCTGCAAAGTTATATAGTACCTACAAGCAGAAAAATGAAGAATTTGGGAATTGCAGAATTTGGTGCTGAATCGGGAATAGTTTTGGTGCTGAACGCATTGGTGCTGTCGGGATCGGGGAATACTTCGAATTTGGTGCCCATTATCCATTTCTCACGAGCGCGTGTGGCTCAGTGGGAGCACGTGCGGCTTACGATCCGACGCACCCGAGTTCATATCCCGCTGGCCCCGCACCACTGACTTTCTTAGGTAATGTGCGGATTTACTACTCGCTCTAAAAACGGTGAAGGAAAACATCGTGAGGAAACCGACATGTCCAAGAAATAATTACAAAAATTCAAGGATATGTGACGTCCACCAACCCGCATTGGGCCAGCGTGGTGGATTATGGCCCGTACCTCTCTCTATGAGAAAAGGCCCGTGTCCCAGCAGTGGGAACATGATGGGCTGATGATGATGATGATACATTTCTTCGCCTACTTAAAAAGAATATGAAAATCGATCAGGTCATTATGTTAAATTAAGGTGCTTAGCTAGAAGCTTACCTTCAACTATTGTTAAATCTTGCAATTAAACTATGTTACCTATACCTTTACCTCGACAACTTCTATACCTAGTTAATAGGATGTCTATCTATAATAATAAGACCTACGTTCTAGGTGACCTACGTATATGGATAACTATTATTAAAACGACGAATATATAGATTATTATTTACCTGATTCAAATCTGTTATAATTTGCATTAACTATATAAATTCATTTTTATTTATTTATTTCAGGCAATAATACAGTTAACAAATTAAAAGTACCAGAGGCCCATAAAATATATACCTTACAGACTAGCATATGATGATGTATTCCCGGCCGATTTCGGCCACGGCGACTGCATTCACCTCCTTATTTATTGCGTTCGTGTGCTCGCATATGACTTACATAGCCAATCTTCTTTGTAAAGATCCTTGAGCATTGCGGGCAGGTGAGCACACCGTTAACATACGCATAATTAATTATCGCAGGTGGTCGGGCTTTTAGTGTATCACGCTGTGTATGTCCAGGTCAGGGCGTCTCTGAGTTTCAAATTCATAGACTCTTGCTTTAACCAGAGCTCTCCACTCCGTCCGTTTAGCGGCCTGCTGCTCCCACTGCCCGGGTTTTATTGAGCATTTCTTCATGTGCCGCTTTAGCACATCTGTATACCTGAGAAGCATATATACAAGACTAGCATATATTCAATTTATAAACACTAAAGCTACGATTAGGGAAATAACTTCGGCTTCGCCTCCCTGTAGTGCCGGAATACTATGCCTCCGGGCCAAAACTCAGGAGCCAGGAACGTCTATTTATACTTCGCTGGAAGTTGGAGCACGAAGGACTTGAAACTCGTCGTCCTCGTTGACTCCAACCTCGACAGCGACAACTGGTTCAGCTCCAAATAAAAACAGGTAGGTTCTTATATAGGTAGGTACTAAACTTAATACCTATCTACGATTTATAGCATAATATACATTACAATATATGTATAATATAATTATATAAATATAATGTGTAGCATAAATGTAATACCTATTGCCAGCATATGTGAAAACTATGTTATTTTTATTTTATTTTATTTAGTTTTGGAAATAATAAAAAAAAAATATGTAGTACATAAAGTTAAGTAAAGTTTTGAAACTAAATTAAAGCATGTCATTTGTAGTACCAGTTGCTACCTAACATAAGAGACGGTCATGTCAAATTGACCCCTGAATGTATGTTTGTTTGCCCCGCAGGATATTAATATTAAATTGGTCTTTATTGACTTTTCAACACTATTTTACTGTAAACACGTCGCACCACACAAGCATTGTCCCTAGGCACGCAACTTGCTAACGACATTAGGTACGTTGAGCTAGTCTAGCGATAGATACATATACCTACCCAACTACTAGATAAATTGCATTGCACCTTTATGCTATAGATAAAAAAGTACCTACCTACATAAATATACAGAGAGATGGAAAAATTCTTGCTCGATTGGTATTTATTTATTTATTTACAGTTGCCCACTACACTTAGTTATGACCAAAGCGTGTAGTGGACCAATGTTTTGTGTATTCATGCTTCTTCGAAATACCGTTCTTTCCGAGCCCACTACTCGAGCAACCAAAGATCATATAACCTTTTTGGCCTGCCCCCGTACCCACTGGTCCCTCAAGCGCCAATAATCGTATATCGTGTTGAGCTCAATTAAGACTTCGGCCAAGGGTGAATTGCCCATATTTTTTATTGCCTTTATGATGCGAACAACTAAGAAATGGAACACCTTACAGCGTCTTTGTTTCCCGATTCTGATAGTATAGTTCATCGTCGTTCCACGTCGTCACTTTCCATCAGACGAGACTGCGGTCAACGTAATTCCAAAATCGTTTGTAATTTGAGCATATTCCAATATGCTATTATTCGGATTCGGATAGTATTTATCTACCTAGGTTCTTGGTTATATTTCAACACAACTAACATATAGCTTCACTGCGACTAATGAGATGCGGTCTAATTATTGTCGATTCAGGCTAGAAATCGAATTACTCTCATTAATTTACACGAAAATATGAAAACTACAAATTGAGATTAAAATTCATGGGACAATATAGGGCATCACAAGACATTGTAGCAATGGTACATTCATTCTGTCGGTCGTCATACACACCTTAATCTGAGCTCAATGTGACCAGTGGGTACTGGGGCTGTTTTAATGCTACACGCGCTACATAACTTGAACCTACTTTACTAAAGTCGTGGTAGGTCTCTCGTATGCAGGAGGCCGTCTAGGTAGATACCACAGCTTTGCCAGTTATTCTGCTGCCAAGTAGTAGTGCACAAGCAATGTTACGCTTTGAAGAGCATTGTACCCAGCGAAATTACTGGGCATATGAAACTTTATATCTAATGTCTCGGGAGGATGAAAATCTATGCTGTGCACTGATTGATTTTTAGGTCTGATTGGATCTGACGAGTGAGTTCCGGGTGAATGTACCGCGCGATAGCACATTAGCAATGTGGGGACGAATAGCTGTGCGCAGTGGCTCATACAAACTAGCGCGGTCAACCCCACAACAAAAATACCAAAAAATAATTGCTACTATATTTTTAACCAACTACGACTTCAAAAAAGGAGAAGGTTCTTTATTCGATTGTATTTTTTTTTAAGTTTGTTACCTCAGGACTACGTCATTTATGAACCGATTTGAAAAAATATTATTACGTTGCGTTCAGTATAGCTACGAAGTGGTCCCATATGAATTTCATCGATATTTGACCTTGGATTTCGATCATACATTGAAGTCGGTTTTTTTTTCTAAAAAATAATTATTGATTACCTTATTGACTAGTTATGTTTTCATTTTATTTAATTTAATTCGTTTATTATTATTGACTAGTTACGTGGCGCGCACTAGGTTTAACTAGTCTATCTATACAGTTTCATTTGATGGAAAGCACTTCACACTGGAACCACTAACTGACTCTTTACAATTCAACATTTACTATTCCGACCAGTCAGGTTTATCAAACTGCATATCTAAATACTTAGAATGTACCCGAATGGAGTGCTTGGCCTAGTAGGTATACTGTTAAAAGGGGTCTTATCTTGCTTACGTAAGGTAAGCTAAGCTCTTGTAATATTAAAATGCTTTGCCGGGCGCTGTTTGGTACTTCAGTTGTTTTAGGTACACATATGGCAGTAAAAAAATAAATAGCTCGGAAATATTCCTTCGTTCTGTGTTAGCTGTAACTGCTAAGTAGGAACATGGCTGCGTATGAAATGCATAATAAACAAAATTTATTTTGGTCAAGAATATCGAGTCAGTTTTGTCCAGCTTTAGGAATAGGTTAATTATTTGAAGTTATTCGCGTTAACGCGCTTCGGTGCTCATACCAGAACTTCCGAATGCAACATGCGAATAATGCACCGACGGCGAGAGCCATTAAACTAATTAATCAGTTCCTGAGGTTCAAAATGCCGACACAACATATTGATTCCATTAGTCGTCTATATAAGTATTTAATATTTCATTTAAGCGTATCATTGTGAGTGTTTTTCGCGTAGCTGTAAGTTCACAATAGGGGATCGGACAACTTTTCGGAAAGTGTTTTAAATTAACGACAATGAATATATATAGCCATAAAAAATACTATTTTAATTACATAACGCTCTTAAAGTACCTAAAACTATGTTTAAATATTATGTTTCAAATATTGCCGCGCAAAAGGTCACCTCAAAACTTGTGATGTCATATTAAACATTAAAAAAATAATCCTGGTTATGCTAAAGACATGTAGAAGTATTCTGCGTGCCGATTTCAAGGCTGGTCAAGACCATACCAACATCCGAGTATTATGTTCATTGTACCAACAACGCGCTATGTAGACGCCAGGGTCCGATCCCGTCGCGTCGTCGATACCACTAGATGGCATACTCGGTGGTCTCTCGTATGGGCTAAGAATAGTATTCGTAGCGTGTAGGAGGTCGTCTGTGTTAGTTCCACCACTTTGCGCACTACTACTTGGTGGCATAATAACGGTATTCTGTCACCAAGTAGTGGTGCGTAAGCATTACTGTGTTCCGGTTTGTAAGGCATTGTTGCCAGCGCAGTGCTGTGCCGCCGAGGATATTACATAACAATGTTCTGGATGGTACTGCAACAGCTGTGGGCAGGCGTGTTGTTTACCATAAGGTGAAAGATTTGCTCGTCTCGTTAGTTACATAAAAATGTTCACATAGGTACACCGACGCAACGAAAAAATGGAGAATCAAACTCAACGAATCGAAATCTATTCACACAGATTTCACGAACAAGAGACCAAACTATCATCCGGTGTTCATCAATAACAAGATAATACCATACGAAAATACAGCCAAGTATCTTGGCATGACCCTAGACGCAAAGCTTCGCTGGAAGGCACATGTCAAAAGAAACGCGACGAGTTAGAGCTTCGCTATAGGAAGATGTACTGGCTACTTGGAGGCATTCTACATTGCCAGTGCACAATAAAATACTATTATACAAACATGTCCTCATGCCAATATGGACTTATGGTATCCAACTGTGGGGGTGTACCAATCAAAGCAACGTAGCAATCATCCAACTACTCTCAAACAAAGTACTCAGGGGTATTGTTAACGCTCCCTGGTACAATAGAAATAACCTGCATCGGGACCTGAAAGTGGATCTCGTCACTAGTGTAATAAAAAAGGTCGCCGAAGCTCATGAACGAGACTTCATCACATATGAACGTCGAGGCTATCCAGCTCCTTGACAGCACAGATATAGTGAGAAGACTCAAGCGGACAAAACCTTTTGAGTTAGTGTAGTGAAGTGACAGTGTATTGAAGTTTAATAGTGCTACCCATAAAGAACACAAGAACATAGTGTCTTCGCCTTAATAGAGACAGTAAGAAAAGTGTTAATGGACACATTCTTAGTTTTACTCTACTTATAAGCTTAAGTAAAATTCAAATTGCTTATTAGTCTTATTAGGCTAGATTGTAATGTTATTAAGAAACTTCATTAAGAAAAAAAATTACACTGACGCCAAAACCGATGCAGCCGCCAAATCCTAGACCGACGTCAATGTCAATAGTGAAAGCGACCCCAAAGCTAACACCGATGCAGATGCAGTACCCGACGTCAATGCAGACTTTTTGTATATCTATTGATTAGCTTGGAGTATGAGGGTGGAGATGGCGTGACGAGCTTGACACCTTTGACTAAGACTGTCAACACAAGATCGAAAACAATGGAAGTCGAAGCCTTTGCCCAGCAGTGGGACAGTTCTGGCTAAACACAACATTGAATAGCACACATCAATATCTGTAGGGTGGCGATGGTGGCGTTGACCATTAAATATTCACCTCCTTTTACCACCTTCCACCCCGTTTAAAGCTAGTGTTTTCCCTGATGTACTTTTACATGCAACTACTATTAAAGTTAATTAAGCCCTAAAAATACACAGTGCACTGAGGGAATGTCTCCTAAAACTCATTTGCAATGTTTGTTATGGCCAATTAAATTAAATTTACTGTACTTTCAAGGTTAATTACCTATTACATTCTCTGCTATATTTACATCTTGGGGCACAAAGGGCGAAATATGATTTTACGATGACATATGACTTAAAATATTTAATCAGTTGACATTAAAATAAATTTCGCCAAAATAGCAAGGTATCAACACATATAAATATGTACCTAGTACAATGTGTAATATAGTGCAGTGTGGGTGACTCTACTTCAATAAATAATGCCATTGTATTTGATTGGCTGTTTTATTATGAAAATAGGTAGATACTTATTCCTTAAGACATTATCCGAAGAATAAGGTTAAGATTAGTTAACCTTCTGAACTATTTTGAGCTATAGATATTTTAAAGAATACTTTGGACTCTGCTTCTTACTTCCATAAATTCCTAAGACTCCGCTACAACCTCTTTCATCTCCGCATCATCGGAAATACACTCTGCATCATCAGGCTCATCCAATAACGCTTGCAACTGATGTATTGATGTCACCAACACATGGAATTGTTTCTTTCTTAGTGCTAATCTACTTTCTAATTGCTGTTTAGTACTTTCCAAGCTTGAGAGTTCTGTCTTTAGAGTACCAAGACGTTCTAAAGTTTCCTTTCTATCTGGCTGCTCATTTATGACTTTAGCAAGTACATCATACTCTGTTCTATTCTTACGGACAGTCTTGGCTTGAGCCAGATCTGCTTTACTCTTCTCAATGTTGCCCTTAGCAACCTCTATGCCTGTTTCTAGAATCTTCGAAAGCGCCTCGTAACTCGTTAGTTCTGCTGCCATCATTTCAGAGCCGAGTTGTGATTTGGTGACTGCAAATTCACATTGAGCAAGTTGGGCTAACATCCGGTCATGTGTTGATTTACTGCAAATAGTAAAGATATAAAATAAGTTAAAGATGAGAGTTTTCCCGTTACAAATGTATGAGGATAATAAATTAAGCAAGGGAAGATTCTAACCTCTCTTCAGGTTTTTCATCACTACTATTACACCATTTTATCAATGTCTTCAGTAGCACGTTAAGTCTTCTATCATCACCAGTCCCGTCTCCGTCGATCAGCAGTCTTCTACGAATGACAGAATCCTCTGTAAAATACGTGAAAATCATAATCGTATCACATCCTCTGTAAAATACGTAAAAAAAGCGTAATTTATGTTAGTAGTTGTTTGCTAAAGGGGGTACTTACCATCTCCCATGTTTAGCTTGAATAGCTCGTAAACTTTGTTTGAGATATGAAACAATGTAATTTCTTTTAATTTGTTCACAAGTAAAAACTAAAAACAATCAACCCCGCCCGCCACCACTGTTGTTTACTCTTAACATAGAGAAAAAAAACACTACGTTTTATTTTTAATCTGCCATATCATGGACGAAATATTTGGTCCATGGCACAGGTCCATGGCCATAGATAACAGATAGTCAAATTAATCAAAGTTAATGTAGCATTCGATTCTTCTTTTAGCAATGCTAAAAGAAGATCGATTTCGAAGAACACTGACAATTGACTTCACTAGCATTTCGTTCAGAAACTTAGAAAAATACAGCTGCTTCATCTGTGGTTTGGAGTGGAGCCAGGAAGTTTAAAGTTGTTTTAGAATGGAATCCTGAAATGTCAAAATTTGTTTTGCATTTCAGGATTTGCTCACGACTTTTCAGTGTTTCGTCTTTAATCTCCTCATGAAATAATGGCAATTTGTGAGAAATATTTAAAAAAATATCGTTGTCTACAAGTCTTTTTGTGATTATTTAGCTAAAAACAATCACGAATATAATGGAAAACTCGAGTTTCAGTGATAAAGTTGAAGCTTACTTTTCCGAACTTGGGCGATGGCTAGTATTTTCGATACGTTATTACTTTATATCTTTATGTTTTTATGACTTAAAATTAATGTTAATGTTATGTTTTACTGTGCAGGAAAGTGTGGCGGAGTATATTATTGGGACAAGTGATATCGCTATTACTGAGCGTGAAATGTATACTCACGACGTTATTACAAAGTGCTACTTGGCAATTTCCCACGACAGGGCAGCTAGTCGTGCCCTACGTGATGTTATTTGTACTCTTCACTCCATCCCTGCTTTGTAACGACACAAAAAAGCTCTCAAAGTAAGTATTTTAGTACATTAACTGAAAGTTTCTGCACTGCTCTAGGTTTTAGTTAACCCTAGAAGCATAATCTATTTTAAAGATACACAAAGCCTTAACATACGCTTCTGAGGCGCACACATATAAATGACAATTTGTAGGAAAAAATATACATA
The DNA here is from genome assembly GCA_951640565.1 of Petrophora chlorosata. Taxonomy (NCBI): domain Eukaryota; kingdom Metazoa; phylum Arthropoda; class Insecta; order Lepidoptera; family Geometridae; genus Petrophora; species Petrophora chlorosata. The sequence goes on along the minus strand of OX621199.1, from coordinate 4,544,540 downwards.
TATCAGGTCTATTATTTGAAGGAAATTTAAGGTGGGGTAATAAACTAATAATAAAACACACTGTTATCAATTAAAACTGCAATCACAGCTATTTATCATAATTAAACTAAAATTATGCTTAAATTTTAACAAAAAAAATATGCCCTGATATTTAACCAACTGAAACATATATTTTTTACCAATTCAGTATTTTTTTGTCATAAATTACTTTCTTTTAGGGCAATCATTAAACGTAATCAGACTTTTAGTGACTAGCGACAATTCAAGAGCAGCCTACACACACATCAAATTTATGCTCGCCACATATTGACTTTTTGCATTCACAGCACACTAAATTCGACATTCTCTTTTTTTTTGTAGGAGCAGAAAGCGCAGTATTTACGTTTTTTAGGCGTATTACGTTTTTTAGTAACAAACAACAAAAATAAGTTCTTCCTTATTGTTGTTTGTTACTTGAATCAGTAGGTTTTACAAAAATTTGGTTTATATTTTCTCGTAATAATCGATTTAAAGTCAAGTAATCTTCTTCGTTTAAAACTGCCAAAATATCGTCATTGTCTAATCTATTAAACAGTGATATATTGTAATCTGAAAAGACGCCAAAAATAGACATAAAATATACGAAAAAATAATAAACATTGTTGAAAGTTACACAAAGCCTAAACATACGTCTGGCAGGCGTGCAGTACCTCAATAAATCAAAAATGGCAGAACTTACCTTAGCGACAAAACACCTGCTGCTAGCTCTCGTTGGCCACTACGTTGGCTAATGAGCATGACGCTTTAGCTTCAACGGTTTCAAAGAGACATAAAATTTTCGATTGCGTGTACGCCTCGCAGGCGTAGATTAGGCTTCTAGGGTAAAATATTTTTTGGCGGTAACACAGTTTAATGAAGAAGAAAACCTTGATATATCTGCAATGATTATCATAATTATTATAAACAGTAAGAATCATATCAAAAATGTTAAAACTTACACCACATACATAATATAAATTAACAAACTAAATTTATTTAACAGGCGATGGTGGGTCCTTATAATAGCTTGCACACTGGATGTCGAAGCGGCATGGTTACTCGTAATGTCCCAGCGGTTCACATCAGTTCTTAGCTGACAGCTGTTGGCATGTAGCGGTGTTGGAGCAGCCCTTGTAGGTGGTGCTTGGCGAGGGCAGAGGCTGGGAGTGGTGCATGTAGCCGGGGCCACAATGGGGCTTATGGCTGTAGTGTGTGTTGTCTGGGCAGACGTGGAGGGAGCACCTACTGATGGTAAGTCTTACCTAAATAAAGCTAAGATAATTCTATTTTGCAAGAACTGCTATTGTGCATTGTTAATAAAGCCAGAATTGCATAATTCAAGCCCAATATTTTCAGTATTTTATTCAGTTAAAAAATGGGGACAATTTCTTTGCCTTTGATACTTGATGAGGGGTGTGTATGTCCTATATTACGACTATTCATTTCTGTGAAAAGTCCATTAATCCAGCCTAAGACATGACAGTTTTTTATTCATGACTGACTCCTACATTTTACATATTTCCCTAATGTAATGACAAGCATGGTCGCATCTTTCTTACTTGTTGTGAGTGACGAGACTATTAGGTTGTACACCTGATGGTAATGAACACGGCAGCACCACCAAAAATTTTATTAAGCAAAATTTTGCATGGCACTGCGCTTTTTTTTCTTTAGGATGGTTTGATAAACATGGTCCCCATTTTTATTACAATCTACCTAATTGATTAGGCTAATAAGTGATTTACATTTAACTTAAACTGATCAGATAGACTAATACTAACAATGTGTCCATGAACACTTTTCTTATTGTTTCTATTAAGGTAAAAACACTTTGTTCTTGTATTCTTTGTGGGTAGCACTTGTACTACATTACACTAAATGGCACTGCATTGTTTTTTTTTTCATTACCCGATAGTCTAGCATTTGACCGCAGTCTCACCTGTTGGAAAGTGATGACGCGATCGACGATGGATCATGCTTGCCTAGAAGATACCGATTCACTCGGGACTTGAAGACACCTAAATTATAAGAATCGGGAAACAGAGACGCTGGTAAGGTCCTTAGTTGTTCGCATTATGAAAGTTGAAGCAAAACGCTTTTTTATATATTCCGTACGTCTTGTTGTCCGATGGTAGAAAAGAGATGGAGGAATTAACTCGTGTAATGCCGTCGCACACTCTCCGTGCTCGTCATCTGACAATAGGTCTCATAACGTCCATATTTTTTATTTCAGGTAAAAACCAACTAGTAGGTGACATGCTCTGTCTAGCCGGGTCACTACTATTCGCCGTAGTGACAGTGCTCCAAGAAATGATGCTGACTACCCATTCATGCGCCAACTACCTGGCCATACTTGGCTTTATAGGAAGCCTTGTGTCATGCACCCAGACATTCTTCCTCGAATTCAACGAACTACTTTCCTTCAACTGGTACGAGTTTGAAACTATAGTTCAGTTGGGAAGTTACTGTGGAGTGCAGACGGTGTTTCAAATTCTACAGTGTTTTATGCTCAGAGATGCTGGCTCAATAATATTGCATCTGTCGTTTTTGTCAGCGGATTATTATACGCTCATCGCTGGGATGTATATTTTTCAATTCAAGGTGAGTAAATAAAAAAAATTACCCTACCCTATCCTATTGTAACTGCAACAGCAATGTGTAGTTTTTTTCTTTTTGCTACACAACTAACATTAATGTGATAACAGATAATTAATACCAATTATAACATATTAGTGCATGCTTAGCACATATTATAGGTACATATATGTAGCAGCAGAATCATCCCCGTAACGCAACATAAGACGGACGGTATTCTGAAGTTCCTGCGAATCTCGAATCCTGCCCGAGCAATTTCATATTTCTTCTGAATATTTGTATAACATATACTGGAACTATTAATTATTCTGTGGTATTACAATGCTTTCCAGTTCCACGGCTTATACTTCCTGTCGTACTTCCTGGCCGTGGTGGGTGTGTTCCTGTTCAGCGGTCGCGACACGCGGCCGCCGCGCGCGCCGCCGCGGGAGGCGTTGCCTCAACTCGTTAACGACTCCGCGCATTCGCAGGATAACGTCTCTATGTACGTATATTTGGCGGGAAGTGAAAAGTGACACAGTTCGATTTTGTTTTATTATCCAAACAAGTGTTATTTCGAGTGATCATGTGTAATATCGGTGGAATAGGTATTACCCATAATGTGTTCGCAAACGTGCACGAGTGTAGGGCAAATGAAACAAAGTAGGGAAAAACATTGCGTTTTATGTTCCTCCAAAAAGTCCATGGAAAGCTTGAATAAAGTTCCACCACTTTATTGAAGTGAAGTGGGCTAATTGATGAAGTAAGTGTTTAGACCCTTATTAATAAACAGTAAATAAAGTTAACCCAATGTTCCACATGTTTTGTCACTATTAAACTTATTTTGGAACGTATATGTTAGAAAGAGACAAATGTTAAACAATAAGGTTTTAAAAAGAAAAGAAAGAAATGAAGAAATAAATTATTTATTGCTAAACTGTATTCATAAAATTTAGAGTAACAATATTTATAAGCACAAAAACAGCAGCAGCTGAGCCTATCAGCACTGAGCTGCGTAAAGCGTGTCACACACTACGCTTATACGGTAAGATATCTGTATATGAGCGCGTATCTGTCAATATCGCTCTCTATACTAAACACAAGGAGCAACGCACACTAAGCGGACAACTCGTCAAGTAGGTATCTGTAGGGCACCGACATATATCGAAAGATGGTCAGATGTTATCTGCGCATACAAATACAATTCAAAGGACTACTAAATAACTGTGTAATAAATCCATAAGCAATAAACCGCGAACTCATTGTAACACACTGTATGTATATAAGATCCGCACCAAAAAACAAGTATAGTCAGTTTGAAGGATTCCGCGTGAATGTATAATTTCGTATATTATCGTATCTGCGAAGTGTGTGATACTTTCAGATAAGTAAAGTTTTTATACGCAGATAAAATATTACCGTATCTGCGTAGTGTGTGACACGCTTAAGCCTAAGCTCACGCAAGGCTACCTATATAATTTTCAGCATACCCCTATTCGAGAGATGTTCATCGATATTGAGTCATGCGGGTACCAACATAAATTAAACACACAGTTAGTTAGTTTTAAACAGCTTTAATTATTAAGAGCCTTACTTTTCCATTTTTCTACAGGGAGTACACAGTTCCCACACTCGACTGCATCCCCATCGAAGGCCTGGAACCCCCGATGAGTCGGGACACGACCTTCACTTCATTCCTAGGAGGTGCACAGAGCGCGCCCAACGGTAACGTTTGCGTCAGCTTCGCTAATGGCGCGAACAAAGATGCGTGTTAGTGTGCGGTCAACAGAATGTGTTAGTTGAATGTCGGCTGTCGATTGTATAGGGTTTAGTCCATTCGTGAAAATGTTAGCGACTTCAGTTTAAAGACATTTATTAAAACTAGTACAAACATATTTGATTTCGTCCAAAAACTTTGTTATATTTATCCTGTTATATGTAGTCAGAGATGTTGGATTTAAACAGCTTGGTCGCTATTTAACGACTTAGTTCGGAAACTATACAAACAAGTCCAAATACTTAACTACCACTGTAATAACGATGGAACTTTCCAGATTTGCTTGCACAACTGTTCCCTATCGCCTAAGAATCCCATCATCATTTGACAACAACTGTGAGCAGTGTCTCGCAAAACATCTTAATTACGCCGCTGAACAAACTTAGTTTTGCGATATACCCAAAACTAAAAAGTTGTAAAAACTGTTTCGGCGCCAATTTTCTAATATGTCGAGGCACGCGGCGAATGTGGCTAAGTAAGTAAGACAAAAGCACTTTAAAATATATAAAAATGAAAAATATCAAAAATTTCCGCAAACCAGGTAACCTCCTTTTTAACGGTTCCGTACCCAAATGGTAAAACGGGACCCTATTATTAAGACTCCGCTGTCTGTCCGTCTGTCTGTCACCAGGCTTTATCTTATGAACCGTGATAGTTAGACAGTTGAAATTCTACAGATGATGTATTTCTGTTGCCGCTATAACAAGAAATAAAAACTAAAAAACAGAATAAAAATATATTTAAGTGGGGTTCCCATACAACAGACATGATTTTTTTGCCGTTTTTATAGATAATGGTACGAAACCCTTCGTGCGCGAGTCCGACTCGCATTTGGCCGGTTTTTATTTAACATCAAATGGCTGTACTAAACGGACACACAAACAGACGAGCGATACCTTATAGCTTAACACTAATTATAGAGCTTCGATTTGGATTGGACCCTTAGGGTGTGAATTTTTTAATTAGTAAGTAAAGTACTTAAGTGTAGTAACGGACTGAACTCTACACAATTCGAAGAACAATTGCTGCAGTTTACCTGTGCGTAAAACTTGCTCGTGTTATATATCTGATAGCTATTAGCTAGTCTATGACCCATACAGCATTTTTTTCCACAGAGGAAGAGGGCAGGTCCCCCTTTGCTCACCTTGTGTGTGCAACCCACTTACACACTTGTGTGTGTAATGTGTGATAGCGATATTTACACACTTGCAATTGTGTGTAATATGTGCTAGCAATATTTACACACATGATAATATATGCAATGTGTTCCTGCGCTACTTACACACTTCCAAATGTGTGTAACGTGTGCTAGCACGGCTTATATAGCCAGCACGACGCTGAGTTGAGGCCGGTTTGCAACAATTACCTATTTTTTTATTTAATCTGTTACGCTTTAAATGATTTTTTTTGTTTTCTGTTTTTTTATGTCATGTGTTTAATAAGTTGTAAATAAACGTTTCTTTCTTTCTTTATACAAATATAAAAATGGAAGTGTGTACATTGTAGTGCGTGCTAGAATGACTTGTACACTTTCAAATGTGTTTAGTGTCAACACTTGTTTAGTGTGTAAGTAGTATGTTTGTTTGTGACTTGTTCTCTCTTCCATGAGCCTAAATTAATTAGGATTTTTGAGACTGAGCGATGAGAATACGAGAAGCACCGTAACTGCAATATGTGTTGAACCATGAACAAGTAATGTGTAGGTAAGGTGTTCATGATTTGGGCTTTAGGAATATCCGCCTGAAGGTCTATATTTGCATTTAACTTTGAATGACACAATGAATAATCAAAACAACACCCAAATACATTAATCCTGCCCCTAATTAGGATGCCCTGTATCAAGCGAACCAGGAACTAAGAGGACCATGGTTCCATAACATACACAAAACAAAATACTCCCCTTTTTTCTGTAATATGTAATCGAAAAGTGACCAAGTTTTGTACAATATAAATACATACCTACCACCATTCTTATAATTCGAAGTTTTTCTAAAATAAAGTCAATAATTAACGATACAAAAAAACAAAAAAAAAGAAATGGTTTTGGTTCCAACCCAAAACCTATGACATGAATGTTTTCACAATTCACTTTTCTAGTAATTTTTCGGATTTTAATTGCTTACATATTTACACTTTGGAAGTTTATAAAAAAAAACCGCTATATACGAGCCCAAAATATTACGAATTGTACTACTTTATTCAATGTTTAAATATCACCAATTTTATGTAGATATAGATACACCGTGTAGGTGACTAGTCACTAGTGTTAAATACGCCTACTTTAGCGCACACTAAAGGTTACTAAAATATACTTACAATATACCACAGTAACTGGCAAATAATATAGGACGCCTTCATAAGTAAAACTTCTAAAAAGAGCGCTTTTATCTATTGCAGAAGACAAGCCTCATACGGATTTATAACGAACTGATTTTCTCTTTTTATACAACAGTGGCGCGGCGTGCTATATTTCTGGGCAGTTACTATAAATCCTAGAAGTCATCCTTTATAAATGAGTTCATAAAATTAGCATTAAATTGACCATACTCAGAAACGAATCTGCCACATTCTCGAATTTCTTTTTGCCCAGTTTTTTATTGCGAATATTCGAAGATTTGTATAAAATTTTAATGTAGTTTCTGAGAGAACTAAAATGTATTGGATTGTATAAGATTTACTACGTAGTTTCCTATTTGTAAAGAATAGATCTGTGTATAAGCTGTGATTATTTATTTTTATTAATTTTATCTAGAGTTTTTATGCCTTGAATCTCTTCGTCTAGATAATTATTTAGAAAATATTAATTAATTTTATCTACGAAGTTATTTTAATCTCAAATTCTAGCTGTGTTACGTATGACGCTCAATTATTAACAATTAAGATAATAGTTAATATGCGTATTTAAGATTAGACAAATCTAGTCCATTAGATAAATCTAAATACTCTTATTAAATTGAAATTAATATTTGGAATTGAATATAGTTATCTAATTCTGAATAAAGTTACTTCACCAAAGAAATGGTTGTGTTAAAGTTATGTTAAATGTTATATAAAAAGATATATTTAAGCTGCATTATTGTTGCGAGTTATAATGATTGCTTGTTTCCATATAGTATATATTTTGCCCCGAGTGTCCTGCATTTTTTCTATGTATAAGTACTAATTGTACCTATCTGAATAGATAATATACAAGATTTTCATGATCACTGGCTTTTATTTAAATATTCATTACATATAACTCAACAATAAGGTTTTTGAGGATTTGGATCTTTTCTTTCGTGTGTGGCCAACCCTAGTGTGTTTTTTTTTACCTCGCAAAGCCCTCCGACATGGCCGACGGCTTAACGTGCCTTCCGAAGCACGATATGCCACACAAACGGTCACCCATCCAAGCTGTGACCGCTGCGAATGTTGCTTTATCTAGAAGGTCTATTAAGAAGCGGTTAGGCGAGCTATGCTACGAGCGCTACAGAGATTCCTATTGAGATCTCGACTGATATAACGTGAGTAAAATCAGTTTTAAATATTTTAACCACTCGCGCGAAACAAGTTATAATACACTATATTGCACACAAGTTCATTACGCGCTTGCCAATAAAACCAAGATAGTCGCGAAAAACTGATTTTTTTACCTTTGAAACTGGAGAACTTTTAGAACGCCAAAATGATTTATGAACGCCAATTAATTTTCATATATACATATGAAAATTATCTCTCATTCCGAAATTGACCCTTTTTATGCTTAAGTGACTGTACTATTAAATAACTTATTATATTTTATATGAAGCATAACGAATGCCAAGCGAAAAACTCAAGGTTTTTCGGGAAGAAACTCGACCACCGGCTGGGACTCGAACCCGCAACCCAATCTTCCGGGTCGTTATTTAACCGTCTTAAGGGGATCACCCTTAAGACGGTTAAATAATGGAAGAAGAAATTCGACTTTCGTTGGTGTCCACCGTAGCTCAATTGGTAGAGCGTCCCGCGCTGAGGGAAGATTAGGTTGCGGGTTCGAGTCCCAGCCGGTGGTCGAATTTTCTCTCCCCGAAAAACCTTGTTTGAGTATTAAATAACTTGTCCAACTTACGAAAGTATTAATCAAATAAAACCAAAATATACAGGATAGTATTTTATTCAGAAACCAAATTCGCTTCCGCATTACAACTAAAGATATTTACAGAATAACCTAAGCTTCGTCTTCACTAGCCGACACAGACTTCCTAGACACAGGTGTCTCCGGCCGGGAGTTCCCGGACCGGGATCCCGATCGGGACCTGGATCGGGACGCGCGGGATCCTGACCGGCTGCGGGATCCACTTTTGGAACGGGAGCGGGAGCGGGATCGCGAGCGAGATACGCTCTTGGATTTCGAACGGGACTTGCTCTTCGACCTGTGGAAAGAAAATTTTAGTTAATCAACAGGGCAATCATGTATCTTTTATTGCAATCAATTTCAATAAGAAACCAGTATCGATGATGGTTTTGCGATCACGTAACCCATTTGTTGCAATCAAACGTGAACGAAAGCTCAATCGAAATAAAAATAAATTTTGACAAACAAAGTTTATATCGATATATAAACCATAGACAAGAGCCGTATTACACAGTAAAATTGAATAGATTGGGCGTATACATAACGATTCATAGCACAATCTCGCTTTGTAAATTTGTCGCGTAATCGATAGCAGCACATTGAAATCGAGATATAAAAAGTTACATGATCGCATTTTATCGATTGAAATAAATTTCTATTGTACGTTAGTCCGCAACTAGCGATGTTCGCAACTGACTTACGCGATCGCCCTGCAGAATTATGCTTGTTTCTTGAGCATTTTAAATAATCTAGGTGTCTTCAAGTCCAAAGTGAATCGGTATCTTCTAGGCAAGCATGATCCATCGTCGACCGCGTCATAACTGTCCATCATGTGTTGTTGTAATTTATAATTTTTAAATATCACGTTGACATTTAATTAATTTTGACGGACATAATCTGTAATTTTATTTTTTTATTATTTTGTAATAATTGTTTGACACATTTTTACTTTTTACTATATTTTACTGTACTTTCAGACTAAATTTATATGGTAAGTGGCTATCCGTCTAATAAATAAATATCAAGTGAGACAGCGGTCAAATGTTTGCCCATCAAGTAAAGAAAAATATAAAAAAATAAGGAGTATTCAAGCGAAGAGTGAATAAGTTTCTTCTGGTATTTTACATTGTCACTCATATTGATTAAAGGCAAGTCAAATATGAGTTACGGCGTTTCTCGACTTCTGGATTTACGAGATTATAAAATACATTATGAAGGTATATGTTGCATAGCTACTTACCTGGATCTTGACCTCGACACGCTCTTAGCGCGTGACCTGCTTTTTGATCGCGAACGGCTCTTGGATCGCGAACGGCTCTTGGATCGTGAACGGCTCTTAGACCGTGAGCGACTTTTAGATCGTGAGCGACTTTTGGATCGTGATCGGCTTTTTGATTTCGAGTGGCTCTTGGATCGTGATCGGCTCTTTGATCGCGAGCGGCTCTTCGAACGCGAACGGGAGCGGCTTTTGGATCGAGACCCGCTCTTTGACCTGCGAATATTAGAAGCATAACTATTTATTTCGCCGAATTTCGATTTAATCTCTTTGTTATATCGAAATAAACAATAACAACAAAAAAGTTACAATGTAGTATTAAATTTTTATTAACCTCCTTTTTGTTCAGCCTTTATGATCTCACTGTTTAGCCTAGAGCCCAGCAATAACCTGCCATCTTGGATTTACCAAAATCAATGAGACCGGCTACAGCTGTGTTTGTGCAGTGCACAAGTGATTGTGCTCTAATAGTTACTTGCTCTAAGCGTTTAAGAAAACTTTATGAACGCTGGCAGCGTCAGTTAGAAAGTGGTCACCGTCGCCTTTGAATAACTGCAACACCAGGGGCGTTGCTCTTTGCGTGGCAGATCCTGAAGAGGGAGATATCTCTCTCTCTCTCTCTCTCTCTCTCTCTCTCTCTCTCTCTCTTGTGGGTGTGTGACTAACCCTGGTGTCGAAGTTATAGACTGTCAGAAGGCGTCCGACATGGCCTAGTGACTGTTGTAAGACAACCGGCACTGACAACATATCGTGTCCTCCGAAGCAGGGAGGATTACTCATGTCTCTCACACTCAGTCATGTCCTGGAGCGGATCGAACATGGAACGATTCCTTTCCCTCTCGGAACCATGTTCAGGAAACATGTTCGCGGAACTGTCTTGTTCAGCCAATTCAAATGTTGCCATTGGGTTCATGTGAGTAGAGCAGATATGACTGTATTATTTACAGTTTTTATTTTCAATAGGAACGCGTATGTTGGGACAAAGTTATTATTTGACACTTTTATTATAACCAAAACTACTAGTTGATTTAACTTCGTACTTTTCAGTCTTAGGACTGTCAGCCAAGAGCTAGATAAAATATAAAATTCAAACATGATAATTTTAGTTTATGATAATAAAATGGGACTTAATCGCGCTAAAAACATTAATTTTATTTACCTCTACGTTTCGACCAAGTTGCATTGGCCGTGGTCGTGGTCTTCTCGTGACCACGGCCAATGCAACTTGGTCGAAATGTCTTCGAATCGCGAAAGTTAAAAAATTACATGATAATTTTGTTTCATTCAATCTAGTATCAACTTTAACTTGTAGTACCTATAGGGAGAGAGAGCTCGGATCGGTTCGCGAATCATCGCTGTGTCCTAGTCGGTCGGTGCGGTGCGGTATACATGTGCGGTCCGAAGTTCGTTAGCTTAGCTAGCTCACTCGCACCGATTAGGACATGCGAACCAACTTCAGTTGATATCGCGGATTACACCGATACCGTTCCAGTGGAGGAAATAGTTCCTGGAACTATTACGGTCCGGAACGACACACCTCTAATTAAAGGGGGAAGGTACTTACCTCGAGCGACTTTTAGACCTCGACCTCCTGCCTTTGGATCCGGAGCGCGATCGGCTGCGAGATCTCGACTTGGAACGGCTTTTGGAACGCGACCGGGATCTGGAAATTACAGCAAAATGAATCTAATGGAATCAAGCGTGACGTTGTGCGGTCTTATTCTTACAAACTCTCACTATCTAGAAACTACATTTCTGGGTTTATGAACGCGTTCTCGAGCCATAATCGTCGGATAATGTGTCAAAATTATATCGCTCCATTATACCTATCGACCCACTATAGACCACGTGTGGCTCAGTGGGAGCACGTACGACTTTCGATCCGACGCACCCGAGTTCAAATCCCGCTGCCGCACCGCTGGCATCTTAAGTTATGTGCGAATTTAACACTCGCTCTAAAAACGGTGAAGATAAACATCGTGAGGAAACCGGCATCAAGAATTTATCACAAACATTCAAGGACATGTGACATCCACCAACTCGCACTGGGCCAGCGAGGTGGGTTACGGCCCACACTCTCTCTACGAGGGAAGGCCTGAGTCCCAGCAGTGGGAACGTAATGGGCTGATGATGATACCTATCACTGTCAGAGGCTGACATGATCCTCTTCCTGCCCTTGTTGGGCGGCGGGCTCCTGCTGCGGCTGCCACTAGGGCTCCGGCTGCGTCCTTTCCGGGACACGTCAGAATCCGAGTCATCTGTAGAGATGGTCTCCTTGGACACGATCTTGGCGCTTTGTTTCGCGCTGAGTTTCTTTTCTGCAGCCTTTGCGCGCGCTTTTTCGCGCCGTCCGATGCCTTTCTCTCCCTGGAATTAGATAAATAGTACTTATTTGTGTGAAGTATGGTCCCTTTTTAATATTGACGCTATTGATATTAAAGAAATAATTAACAACCTTAAAATGGAACAACCTGTACCTATACCTCTGTATTCTGTGCCTATACTTTATGTCATTTCGTTCTTGTCACTCCTGAGAGTGACAAGGACGGAAATAAAATCATCAAGATTACATTGGAGCGGTCCCGAGCGCAGCTATTGTTATGATTTTTATACATATTATAGTCAATACTACCTACTATTTTAGAATGTTACTATTTTAGAAGTAAGTAATAGAAGGGGAATGCGACACCCAAGACAAACCTGTTTAAGGTTTATAAGAAGATAGAAATAAATAAAATAAAAACATTTTAGTTTCTGGTCTTATTATAACAAGGTAGCGCTCGTAGCGTAGCTCGCCTAGCCGTTTATAACAGATCTGCTGGCCGATTCAGAACCCCACGACAACATACCGAATCGATTCGATTGGATAACGATCTCGTGTCGTAGGTTTCTTTTCGAGCTATTCAGAACATCCGCCCCGAGGATTCGACACGGTTTCGGTTACGATATCGAAATCGATACGACAACGTGTTGCATTTACGGAGTTCGTTTTGTGTGCAATACTCGCACAAAACTGTATTATTATCTAGACGATATAAAAATGTTTTCAAGTTATCAAAATTTATTATAACAACGTTTATCACGAATTAGAATATAATCAACAATTATAAGCGCCAGATATTGGTAGAAATATAAAAAACAAGAGCTTCGTAAACACCCACCTGCTGATATCCACTTGACATTAATGTTTAATCTATGCTTTAGACATTGACAAACCGCCAAATTTAAATGTCTATCGGAAATTGTTTTCTTTATCATGTTTTGAAATTATTAAAAGAAGATCGAGCGAGAAGACGAGCCTCATCAAGATTCGTTAGAAATGTTAAGTAAATACCAAAATTACAATTGCATAGTATCACAGAGTGCTTTATAATAATTATATAGGTACAGTGATTTTATTTCGGTATATTTATGCATCTTATTAAGTAATCTTATAGTAGTAGGTAAATAGTTCTAAAACAATCAAAGCGAACTTAACCTATAGTAGGGGAGCCCAAGCGGGGATTTCGGGATTTACTAAAGCGCGGCAGATTAATATACAGGGGGATACCTTGTACCCGGTTAAGTACCTCCACAAAACATGAGGCCCATATATAAGGCCGCCCGTGAAGGATACAGGATCAGATTAGTAAAAAAAAATTGACCATCAGAAATTCTCGAGCGCGTCAGATTAAGGTAGGGTGAGTTAGTTACATCCTAAAAAGTGTATATTCCACTAATCTGTCAATTTGAGAATGACGTAAAAAAAGGGGAGGGCAACAAAGTTGTAAAAAAAAAACGTCATCTCGACATTCTCGAGCGTAGCTAAATTTTTTTTTATTTTGAAGGAAATAATTCAAGTATAATGAAAAATATTTAATCTGACGATTTCCGCAAGCCGAAATAACAAAAATTCGTCGATAAAGTTAAATGCGTGCAGCTGCGTAATTTTTTTATAAATACATGTAATCTACTAAAAAAGCATACACTTATTTATTTGCATGCTATTTCCTGAGCTTTTTAATAAATTAAGTTCAATGATTTAAAAAAATAAGAAAAAAAATTTTTTTTAAGTGATTTTTTTGGAATAACTTTTAACCGGCTTTATCGATTAACTTCAAAAACTAATCCGCCTTTGAGCTTAAAAAACCACGTCGATCGCCACCAAGCTGGTCAAAATCGGTTGATTCGTTCGAGAGATATCGTGAACGAAAGAAACCCGAAAAAGTGTTTTTTCGGGATTACTCCGAAATTTGTGGTTCGATCAATTAAAATTGCAAAATTACTTATGAGGATGATAAAACTGCGTCGAATGGTGTCAACCGCGTGAAAATTGGTTGATCCATTCAAAAGTTATTGCGGTTTGAAAATTCCAAAAATAGTGTTCTATGAAACTTCTATCAGACTTTCGAGCTGGGAGAGCTCAAATGCATAGAAATATTATTTCTTTGAACTCAGCGAGCTCAAAATATCACATAAATTATATTTTGAGCTCAAAAATGTCATAAATACAATTTCAAGCGCCCAGGAATGGAATTAGCGGGAAGTTGCAGGGATGGCCTTTAATTCACTTTAAAGGTTTCTAATTTTTTTTTGTCAGATCAGGCGAATCCCTCTAGATAATCGTCAGATTATGAGACAGTACGTTTAGAACATAAAGATGAACCATATATATCTTAATCTGACGCGCTTGAGTATTTCAAAATGGCGATTTTTTTTGCACATTATGAAAATCGCCGCGAGTTTGCGTCCCATCGAAATCGTCAGATTAGTGAATGAGAGCTTTTTTTTGGTGTACTTAACACTCCCTTAGAAAATCTGACGCGCTCGATTAAATTTTTTTTTTCATTTTCAACCCTTAAATACAACCACCCGCATCATGCAAACGATCAGATTAACATACGTACATTATTAAAAATACGTAGGGCATTGATGCTATCAATATCTGATGCGCTCGAGGATGTCCATGCAACAGTTTTTTTTTACATATTTAATAATCTATAGCCGCTTCCCCCACCGATGTAAAGGTATATATCATATAACATTTTTTTTCTTCTTATCATCTAAGCTTTGCATCCCAATAGGTCTCTACGACGCTCGAGTAAATCCCCATTTAGCCTCGTGGGCTCCCCTACTACTATAAATAAATACTAGACTTGGTAGGTACTTTATTACATAGAATTAGTTTAAGTTGAATCTTACTGTGAGTTTTATTTTATTTGTAGTAGAAAATGTAGTTTATTTAACAACACACGGAATATACTCGGTATTGATGGTCAAATCTAATGCTTTCGAGTGATATAGATTAAGAGTAGTAGTAAGAAGATTAAGACGGGCCACAAGTCTACACGAAAAATAAGAACATAGAATTCTTTGTTACTTAGAATCCACAAATTAAATGTTAATTTAATACTTAATCTGTCTTATTGTTCTGATATTGTCACAAACTGTGGTATCATCTCTGACCTAATCCACAGAATACTAAGGGACAGAAGCATCACTCCGCAAAGAAATTTAAACAAATAGCGACTCTAGCTATGACGCAATAAAATTCAATTCAGCTCGCATAGCGCTGCATACCTACCAGTCATATTAACCTACAGAGCGCGTCTCTTTCTATCGCGCCGCTCTTATCTCTTCTGACGCGGCACGTGTAACGACGCGCGACCCGCCGTCGGTGTCCGGCTATTTACTTGTAGCTTCGTACCTACAGTACGGAGTGCGCTAGGCCTACCTAATCTAAACTTAGCAAATCGTATCTCTGAATCCCAAGACACAGGCTTTCGCCTAGTTTGGGCCTCGTCGTTTACTGAAATACTTGGCTAACCTTTTTTGTATTACTTGTGTACCACAAATGTTGTAACCTTTTTAACAATAAACAATTATTTATTATTAAAATATTGCGACTGACCCGTTTGCGTCCCTTCTTCCTCGGCGGGTCGCTGTCACTTCCGGAGCCCCGTTCGCGGCGTTTCTTCGACTTGCCCTTGCGATCGCCTCCCTTCTTGCTTTTCTTCTCACGACTGAAAATTCATCAAATTTGTTTAAAAAAAAATAAAAAAGGCAAAGATTGTTTCTTTTGTTTAGCCACATGATGATTGTTTGCAAGATTTCATAATAGGGGATCGGACAGTAATCGAGAAAAAATCTAAAATGTAGTTAGAACGATTGTTCGTCGAACCAGAAAGATCATTCAATCAATATTTTTGTGAAATAATAATGATTTATATTTTTAAATCAATAAATAATTCTGACATTTTTAATCTGTTCTTCATCTCAAACGAAACAACAATCACAGCGCATGACGTCATTTGTAGGCAAATGCCGTGATTCAAGCTTGTGTTTATTTTACGTTTTTGCTTTTCATAAAATGTATTTTTGCTAATTTTTCGTTCCATTACTACAATATAGTCCCCAAACTTCACAAAACGTATTAGAATCTCTTTGCAAGTTTTATTTCAAAGAGTTTGTAGTTTTCTACCTACATATGACATCACAAGTTTTGAGGTGACCTTTTGCGCGGCAATATTTGAAAAATAATATTTAAACACAGTTTTAGGTACTTTAAGAGCGTTATTTAATTAAAATAGAATTTTTCATGGCTGTATATATCCATTGTAGTTGATTTAAAACACTTTCTGAAAAGTTGTCCGATCCCCTATTATCACCCAATTAGTTCAAGAATCTAAAATGTTCTTTTTGCATACTCTACGAGATCGATTCACAGAAAAAATAAAATATATTTCCAAAATAAAATAACGCTGTTTTAGTTTTTAAAAAACAAGAGCACGGTTTCCTTAGACCATTCGGTCATCTGAATATCTTTCTGAAAAATTCACCAACAATGCGAAACCATAGACAACAAAAAACTGACTTCAATTCTGATGTATCTTCGAAGTTCAAGGTTGAGTATCGATGAAATTTATATGGCTGTACTGAACCTGGACCACATCGTAGTTCTACTGAACCCAACGCAAAGAGAATTATTCAAATCGGTTTATAAATGACTGTTTAGTTAACAAACGGTGTTGAGTTAACAAACATTAAAAAAATATAAAAAACAATCAAATTGAAAACCTCCTCCTTTTTTTTACATTTAATAGATTTATGTTTGGCCACTATCTCGCCTGATGTGAAGCGATGATGTGGCCTAAGATGGAGCACATAGATCTAGGGAGAGACGGCAGTTGAGCGGCTGCTCAGACCCGTCTCCCCGATGGTTCACCGAACATCATCCCGAAACACGACTAGGTCGCTTGACGGCATGGCTTTGATCGATAAGTGGTATTACAACCACGGCCAGAGCCTACCAAGCGCGTAAGCGGGTTTCATCACGTTTTCCTTCAACGTTTTTAGAGCGAGCGTGCAAAAACAGCACTTAACTATAAGTTTTTCTGAAGTCTTTTAAAAAAGCATCCTTACCCCTCCCCGCCTTCCCTCGGGCCGTCACTGCCGCTGGGTGAGTCAGAGACATAGTCCTCTCTCCTTCTGCCGCGGCCGCCCCTGGACTTGCCTTCCTGAGGCATGTCCGAGAACAGAATAGCATTTTTCGTCTTCTCGATGTACTCTTGACGTTTTTGAAGCGCTTCGACCGTGTTCTTAGCCTGCATTTCTTGGCGACGTTTGCGTTCTTCTTCCTGTTAATTAGAAATAATGAAGTTTATATTATGTTTATACTGTTAAAATTTTACAAATTAAAGATTTATTAGTTATATTGAATAAGGCTGCTGGCGAAGTAAGCTAGAACTGCTACAAGTATCTGTCAAGTGTCGCTTTTTTTTTTGTATAAAAGTAGCTCGTACATAATTCTGCGAATAAAATAAATATAAGATAATCACCAGCATTCGTACTAGGATAGACCTGTGTTACGATGCTAGTTAGTATTTCCCTATTTAGACAATATAATTTACTTACGTTAACAAACATATTGTAACATCATACCATCACATCACTTCTACCAAAACATCTAACTACGAGGTAGGTACAAATAAAACATACGTAAGGTTAAACATTAACCACAATAATGGTACCTAACTGCAAGTTTGTGGTAATTTCAACATCGGTTTAACTGGAGATAATTTCTTAACTGGAGATAATTTCAACTTTCTGACCAGAAGTATCTGTTACCAGTCATTTCTGACGCTTAGGAATACTCCTAGCGCCATTATATGTCGGTCCTGCCGCTAGAAGTATCTGTTACCCATCCCTAGAAGTATTGGTTACCCGTCGCTAGAAGTATCTGTTACCTGTTGCTACAAGTACATGTTACTTGTAGCTAGAAGTGTCTCTTCTTTGTCGATATAAATGTCTGTTACTTGTTGCTAGAGGTATCTTATACTTTTAGCTAAAAGTATCTGTTATTTGTCACTAGAAGTACCTGTTACTTGCCAGAAGTATGTGTTACTTAACGCTTCTGACGCTAGAAGTATCTGTTACCCGTCATTCCTGTTGTCAAGTCTATTACCTGTTACTTCTGTTGCTACAAGTGCCTGTTGCCAATCGCTCGTGTTGCTACAAGTGCCTGTTCCAATCGCTCGTGTCGCTACAAGTGCCTGTTCCAATCGCTCGTGTCGCTACAAGTGCCTGTTACCAATCGCCCGCGTCGCTACAAGCGCCCGTTACCTGTTGCTTCCTGAAGGCCTCCCGCTGCTCGCGCTGGCGGTCGCGCAGCGTGACCTCCTCGTCGTGCTGCCTGCGCGCGCGCGCGACGTGCCACTGCGCCTGCGAGAGCAGGTCGGCGCAGGTGCGCGCCTCGGCCGCCGCGGCCGCCGGCTCGTAGCGCGCGCGCTCCACGCCCTCGCCGCCGCCCGCCGTGCTCAGCCGCTGGAAGTATCTGCGGCGACGGGAATGGTTACGATCAGTAATATTAATATTTAATAATATAATATTTTTGATTCCATTGTAATTGCGTATTTTCTGTTTTTTGCGACCTTTCTTTCTGACGTCGCAACGTGAGAGCCGTGTTTTATACAAGTGCGGATTCATGGGGTGCGACGGGAGAGAACACTGGGATGTACTTTATGTAGGGAACTTGTCGTCAGCGCCATCTATGATCTGAGTCACCTGTGCGAGACTTGCAGCTCGTGCACTGCTCTCAACACCACATCCAAGTCCGACCGCTCGTCTTTCAAGACATGCGCGGCGCGGCGGCGCAACGTGAGCGCCGTGTTGTATAATAGCGCGGGCTCGTGCGGCGCGACGCGGCGCGCACGCAACAGCGCGGCGCGCGCGGCGTGCGGCCGCGCCGCCAGCCCGTGCGCACGCGCAACCCACGTGAGCCACTCCACGTCGTGGTGCATGCGGAACTTGCGGATGCAGTTCTCGTACTGGAATAGTGTAAACGTCATATACAGAATGGATTTTTGAGACGGGACAGTAAGGGCAGGTACCTTAACCGTTATAGTTACAAGAAAACGTTCTTAGGAGACCATCCATAACTTTTTGAGATATTCTGAACTTCATCCACGGATTTTGGAATAAAAGTACACTGTAAGGATCAAAGATTCTATGGGACCATTTAAGGTTAATTAAGTTAATTAAATCCAAAGGACCGGGTGTATAACCCGTGAGAAAGAGCGACATAATATTTTTTAAATAAGTGTGTATAATCAGTATAGATTAAAACTTACCATCTGGATAGCATTGATGTACTGCTTCTGTTCGACGTAAATGTGTGCGATATTCATCCAAACGTCAGGGAAGTCGGCGGTCGCTTCACGCACTTGAGCGAATATGTCTCGCGCCTCGTTCACACAACCCTATAACATCGTACTGTTACACATCGCAATATTGCTGACCTAGGGGTGAACCCCGATAGAGCCGATAGAGCGAGTGTGGCTCAGTGGGAGCTCGTGCGACTTTCGATCCGACGCACCCGAGTTCGAATCCCGCTGACCCCGCACCACTGACTTTCTTAAGCTATGTGCGGATTTAACACTCGCTCTAAAACGGTGAAGGAAAACATCGTGAGGAAACCGACATGTCCAAGAATTTTTCACAAAAAGTCAAGGACATGAGACATTCACCAACCCGCACTGGGCCAGCGTGGTGGATTATGGCCTATTCTCTCTCTACGAGAGAAGGTCCGTGTCCCAGCAGTGGGAACGTGATGGGCTGATGATGATGATGATGATGAGGGGTGAACCCCCAACACTAATTAAATCGCTGTCAGCAATATACCTCCCTATATAAACTGGTACATTTTAAAATTCAAGGCTTTTCTCCTTAATCGCTCTCAAGCGACCTGACTACGGACCTGGCCCTCGGCCGGTCAGCCTGGAATAAGCAAGACAGAATCGCTGCAAAAGTATTTTTTATACTGCGAAGTGTAGGAAATAGTCCCTATCGTGTGTTTATTATTGTGGAAATAAAAATAAATGTTTGTGTGAGCCTAAAAGTTGTTTTTTTTTATAACAACCAAGAGGTGCCACACAGCTGTACGTGACATTGTATAGATAGGCCTCTGCTGCAAGACTGCCTTGGAACTTTCCAACCAAAGTACTACAGACTGTCAGATATTCAACCGCTAAGCGAATGTGTTAATGTGTTACTGTGTTCCGGTTTGGAAGGCACTGTTTCGAGTAAAATTGTTGGGCTTCATGCGTCGTATGTTGCCAAAAAATCACACATTTTAGGAATGCAACATTTTGGTGTTGAAAGTTCAACTATTTTGGTATTCAACATTTTACGAATTCAAAATATTTAGGCATTCGACTTTTTACGATTTCAATATTTATTTGGGATTCAATATTATGGGAATTCAACATTTTGGGGATCGCGGCTTAATCTCGTATGTCGTAACTCCCAGAAAAAGGATTCAGAGGAACCCAGAGGAAGGACTTAACCGTTTTTTATCAACTATGAATAACACTTACGAAACTTTTTAACCGACTTCGAAAAGGAGAAGGTTCTCTGTTCGGTTGTATTTTTTTATGTTTGTTACCTCAGAACTCCGTCATTTATGAACCGATTTGGAAAATTCTTTTTGCGTAAGGGTCCAGTATAGCTACCCATATAAATTTCATCGCTATTGACCTTGGACTTCGAAGATACATTGAAGTCGGTTTTTGTTATTTTCTAACAATTAATTATCAAAATGTTACATTTCGATAATTAATTTTGAGAATTCAACATTGTCAACAATTACTTAAATCTAGGACGGTAGACTTACCTTATGAGCGAAAACGCATCCTATCCCATTAGCAGCCCATATGTTCTTCGGGTCGCCCCTGAGGACTTGCCTATACATCGCTAACGCGCGCTCTTGATGACGTTTCTCGCGATCTTTCTCGCGACACGGCTGGTGCAGAGTCTGTAGCCACACGTTGCCTGAGGAACGTTTTAAAAGAATGAGTGAATGAATGAACTATTTATTGAAAACTACAATACACAAAAAGTAAAGAAAGAATCTACTATGGAACGAACATACTATGGAGCGATAAAGCCGCCCACTGTACGTCAAAACTACGATGTATTTTGTGATTCTTATTTTTCTAATATTGTGTCTATGTTATTTGGTGTTATTGTATTGTATTGTATAGTAGTTGGACCACAGAATACTAAGGGACAGAAGCATCACTCCGCAAAGAAATTTAAACAAATACCGACTCTTGCTACGACGCAATAAAATTCAATTCAGCTCGCGTAGCGCTGCATACCTACCAGTCATATTAACCTAGAGAGCGCGTCTCTTTCTATCGCGCCGCTCTTATCTCTTCTGACGCGGCACGTGTAACGACGCGCGACCCGCCGTCGGTGTCCGGCTATGTACTTGTAGCTTCGTACCTACAGTGCGGAGTGCGGTAGGGCTGGTTCGACTCAAACAGCCTACTTATAAACGTTGGTTATTGGTAAGGTAGCTTGAAAGTCCCTCAATAAATATAGATTAAAAAGATGTAATGAATCTACGTCACGATTTCAAAGCCTAATTATCGATGTACATGTGATGCATGCACTAGCAGCTTGTTGAACTGATACATCTCTTCAATCTTTTTATTAACTGATCATCTTTGCACTTGTTAATTATTTTAATTATGTTTATTAAAACTGTTCACTGATGGCGCACTAAACACAGACTCTGGTAGATTATTCCACTATTACATATTACTAGACATTACGCGACTTGGCAAAAAGTCTTGAAAGGAAAATTACTGAGGTAGTCTCCGGTTGTATAATTTTCCTTGCAAAATACAAAATAGAGTTTACCGAGAGCAATCAAAGAGTAAGCGTCGTTGGAAGTGGAAGCATTCTGCAGGATCCTCTCGAACTTCTTCTGCCCGGGGCCCCACTCCTGCTGCGCGAGATGCAGGTTGCCGAGCAGCGACCACGTGTCGGGGTGCTCCGTGTTCACCTTCAGGGCTTCCTTGAACCAGTCCGACGCCTCGTAGATCTGACCCTTGTCGCGGGCCATGCAGCCGAGCCTGGACAACATAATACGCAATGCGCATACAGTCAAAATAATATAATAAATTTTTAGAAAAAACAAACACCGACTTTAATGTATTTTGCCAGCGAAATTACTGGGCATTATGAGACTCAACAGCCAATTGTCTCAGAGTGACGAGCGCAGTACAGCGCCGTGCAGGATTTTGCAAAACAAAGTTCTGGGTGGTGCTGTTATTGTTATGGGCTGGCGTATTGCTTACCATCAGGCAAACGACCAGCTCGTCTCGTCATTCAGTTACTTAAAAATAATAAAAAATTGAAATCCAAGGTCAAATATCGATGAAATTTATATGGGTCCACTTCGTAGCTATACTGAACCCAACGCAAAAAGAATTTTCCAAATCGGTTCATGAATGACGGAGTTCTGAGGTAACAAACATTAAAAAAAAGCAATCCAACAGAGAACCTTCTCCTTTTTGAAGTCGGTTAACAATATAACGGAACAAACAACGAACAAAACCTTGATGATGAGCGAGTGTGGCTCAGTCGGAGTATGTGCGACTTTCGATCCGACGCAGCCGAGTTCGAATTCCGCTGGCCCCACACCACTGACTTTCTTAATTTATGTGCGGACTTAACACTCGCTCTAAAAACGGTGAAGGGAAACATCGTCTGGAAACCAGCATGCTATAATCTGGGTGTCTTTAAGACAAGAGTGAACAGGTTTCTTCTAGGCGAGCGTGCTACATCTTCGACCGCATCGTCACTTAACAACAGGTGAGATAGCGGTCAAACGCAAGCCTATAAATATCTTATATATAAAATTCTCGTGTCACAATGTTAGTTATCTTACTCCTCCGAAAGGGCTTTACCTATTTTTACCAAATTTTATGAGGTCTGAGAATGGGCTACTATTTATTTTTCATACCCCTAAGTGATAAGGGTTGTTCACCCTTAACATTTTTTTTTAATTTATATGGCAAAACAACGTTTTTCGGGTCAGCTAGTAATAATATAAATGTCCAAGAAATCAAAATCACAAAATTTCAAGGACGTGACATTCACAAAATTGCACTGGGCCAGCGTGGCGGATTATGACAAATACAAAAGTCTCTATGAGAGAAGGCCCGTGTCCCAGCAGTGGGAACGTGATGTGCTGATGATGACCCGTCTCCCTGATGGTTCACCATCACCCCGAAACACGACTAGGTAGCTTGATGGCATGTCTTTGTTTGGCGAGTGGTACAAGCACGGCCGGGGCATACCACTCCAACATTTTTTGTGACCGTTCAACTTATGTTGAAATGAAAGAATCAAAAAGTTTACGTAAAAAGTTTTATGAAAAAGGGGGTAAGTAGAAATTGTTACCTCAAATAGCAGTCAATATAATTCGGATGCTCCTTCAGTATGTCCTTGTAAAGTTTTTCCGCTTTGTTATACATGCACAGAGCTTCGTTCAAACGCGCCAAGTTGTACATAGTTGTTACGGCTATTGAGTTGTAGTATTGTGCATCTAGTGTTTCCGCATCGGCTTTCTCTCTGGAAGTGAAAATAAAGAGCTATTACCCAGTTGCAGAAAACTGATCATTAAAACTTCTTTATGTAAAGACCTATTAAATTTGATGCAGCGTTTTCAGATAATATGGTAATCCTACGAACGAAAAACCTACCTTAAAGGTACGAACAATTTTTAAAAGGTACGATACTGATGCACCGCTGAGTTACGTAATGGTTTGGTTTCATCAGTTGAATAACCCTCCAGTAATGTCTTTCAAATTTAAAGATCGTTTCTGCAACTGGGTGTATGACCATTATGACTGGGATTCAGACAGTTTCAGACAATTACCTACGACTCCATCCGCGTAGAATAAGGTTTATAGTTGTTTACTATGGCCATAACTGTTAACTTTACTCGGGATTAAAAGTATCCTTTGTCCTGTTTCAGGACCTAAAGTCCCTACATACCAAATTTCATCATAATCTATTCATTCGGTTTAGAGCTAAGGATAAATAGTATAAAACAAAGTAATAATTTGATATCCTCAAAATACACATATTTTTGGATGACAATCTAGACTCAAAACTTTATGATATTTAGTTATAGTTCTGTATTGATTGTATGTAGTTTGTTTTGTGTATATAATAAATAAAATAAAATAATTGCTCCTTAAACCAGAACTGTATAAATTGACCAAACGGGTGCCAATGCCTATCTGTAGTTATAATGCCTCAAAAGTATACGCACAAACAAATGTCAAAGTTCATTTACCTTTCAAGTGCTTCTTCGAGGTAGCTCTTAGCTTCGTTCAGGTTCCCAAGTCGGTAATGCAATGCGGCGACGTTGTTCAGTATCTCAGCCGGAATGTCGGCGTCCACCTTCTCTTTGAGAATCTTCATGGCGGTGCTGTACGCATTTAGTGAACCCTGAAAATGGTGGGTGGTAATTGGGTGATAACCGACAACTGGTTGATAACCCGATAACCGATGGGGTATAGTTTTGAAGTGGAGACCACGTTTAGGCAAACGTACTGTAGGACGCCCTCCGGCCAGGTAGAGCATGACCTGCGTAAAGTGACTGGCAGCAAATACATGAGTCGAAGAACAAATGTTAATCAGCATTGAAAATGCTATCAAAAGAAAGCATTATTTTTGTTCCATATTTCAACTTAAGGTCGAATGTCCACTTAATTTGAATTCGGACCACTGTGCGGCGTCAAAAGAAGTAAGAGCTACGTGATAGAAAGAGAGGCGCTATGTAGGTAATATACGAAGTAGGTACACAACGCTGTGCGAGCTGAATTGGACTTTATTGTGTGTATTGCGCAAGAGTCGTTATTTTATTGTCGTTATTTATTATACTTTGATGGAATTTTGGAATCCTATAAATTATATTTTTTTATAGATCTCACCTGCAAATCATTCTGCTCTAATATCTGCGCCAACTCTATCCAGGCTTCTACATCGTCCGGAAACTGTTCGGTGACTTTCTTCAGATGTTGCCGCGCGATATCGCGTTTTGACTGCGAAGACGAATTCGCGTAGAGAGAACCTAATATCTTCATCGTTTCGTAGTTGCCGGGCTGGACTTTTAGCACTTTCTCGAAGCATTGGGCAGCCTAAAAAATTAATAAGGTTTTTCAAGCACTTGTGAAGGGTGTGAACAGTTTTTCGTTATTAAACTGTTATGAAGAATTTAGTTCAAAATACGGATGGAAATGTTTGTTAGTATCTGAAGATACCAGCTATTTCAAAAACTAGGAAACTATGTAATATTTAATTTTCATTTAATTTAGGGCTTTTATAAGACTTGGAATAATTATGATTGGTATAACTTCTTAAAAACGATGTCAAGATTTCTATGGCCCAGCGGTAACTTGTATACCAAAGGGACTGGCATGGTTGTGACGACTAAAAGTCCCTAAAATCTTAGAAAAAAAAATCTGTTTCAAATTATTTGAGGATATCTGTTTGGGCCCGCATTGTGGATTATATCCCATACTCTCTGAGTAACCAACAGTGGAAGCTAATGTGATGATTTCACCAGAATTTAGTTGTAAAAAATCGCAGGAAACCGTTGAGGCACTTACATTCTCCGCATCTCCTCTATAAATATACATCTGTCCGAGCCCGTAATGAGGAAGTACAAAGTTGGGTGGTGCAAACTGAGTGGATTGGTAGTAATACTGGAAGGCTTGGTCGCAGTCCCCCTGGGCGTGGAAAGCCCTCGCGAGGTGGTGGCAGCTCTCTGCTCGCATCGCTTCATTCTCTGTGTTATGGAAAGCGTGGAGGGCTAGATGTTGAACTTTGCCGTAATCCTGGAAAATAATCACATTGTTAAAAAATTGTTGGTACATTTTGTATATGTTTTGTACATTTTTACAAGTGACGAGACAAGCAGGTCGTTTAAGGTCATGCCTGCCCATAACAGTTGCAGAACCTCCCAGAAAATTTGTTTTACAAAATGCTGCATGGCATGATGGCACTGCTACACGTTTTTACAATTAAATTCCGAAATGTATAATGGCGCTTACAGAATATAGATTCAAATTGCGTGTGAAAAATATTCTAATGAAAAAAACATAATATACAGTTAGTAATTACATAGAAGATGGAGATGCATGGAACATTCCGCTACTGCTAAGTAGTCAACTGGCACATAAGAAACATAATATTGTCAAAAACAAACAAAGTATTGTAACAAAAGTTCTAAAAAAAAGGCCCTTTCCGACAACGTGGTAGAGTCATTGTAATAATTGACGTTATTAGTGCTCCTGTGATGCCAAACATGAATAAGCAACTTGAAATTTGAATGACCTTCAAGCTGGAACACAGTAATGCTTGCATTTCAGGGGGAATGAAGTGTTTATACTATAACGGAGCGAGTATGGCCGAGCGGCAACTTGTGCGCATTACGATCCGACGCTCCCGAGTTCGAATCCTCACTTTACCCCGCACACCATGACTTATAGTTAAGTGCAGATTTTGCATGCTCGCTCCAAAAATAGTAAAAGAAAACATTCTCATTTACAAGCTCTTTTTTTTTGGAGTGGACTGATAGGCTCTAGTCGGGGTTGTAATACCATCCACCGAAAATAGCGAAGCCGTCAAGCTGCTTAATCACGTTTTGGGACAATGGGAAAGCTGACTTACATACCTTTTTGAAGAAGAAATGATTCGCCAAGTGGTTTAAAACCATCGGGTTCTTAGGGTCGATAGCGTACGCCTTTGACAACATAATGACGGCCATCTTGTTAGACTCGTTCTCTTGAAGATTGAGCTTCAGAATAGAAAGGCCGACTAGAGCGCCAACACATTGTGGGTCTAACTGGAGAGCTCTTTCGAAGGCCATCCTGCAAACATTCATTAACAATTTGCAATTGGCAACTTCGATACTTCAATTATAAAATGCTGTATTAAGTCTTATGGGATTTTTCATGACTGTACTTGTTATACCAAACAATTCGTAAAGGAGAAGTCCATACTTCCTAGTAACAAAACCCAAACTACATGTGATACAGACCCCTTGTGCAGAGAATATCGGAAGGAGGAAGAAACAGCAGTGCTCCTGGAGTGCAGCTGTGTGGCTACTCAACAAGCAGAGTTCCTTAGAACCCCAGGATTATTTCAGGAGGTCTGCCAACATTGGAAAACTGCTAACCTTCCTGGACAACATCAGGTGACCGGACTAACTGCCACCATGCAATAGGGCCGGACCGACAAATAACATCACCGCCACCTACACTAACTAAATTAATAACAAACATATCAGGTTATTCAGGATACAATAAACAATACCTGGCTTTTTCTTGGTTGTTCAATTTCATGAAACAGTGTCCCATTCCCAGTCTCAATGCAGCCGGACTATCCGGATTAGTTCTTAACGCTTTCTTATAAAATGCCAACGCCCCTCTGTAGTCTTTACGGTTGAACGCAATACAAGCTTTGCCAAGAAGTGAAGGAACATTGTTGGGGGACTGATTCAGTACAAAGTTGAACTGGGCATCAGCTTGCTCCATTTTGTCACCTTCCAGGAGGCAGAAGTAGGCTCTACCGAGGAGATGGTTCTGGAAAAATAAAGAGGCTAGAGTTACTGAAACCGTTGTATGACTTTACAGTTATACTAAAATGCCAATCATTCTAAATTTCAAATGTTTAGGTGCTACAATATATGTTCATTTAGATCTATTTGTATGAATCAATGAATAATCTGTAAGTTTTGTTGTGATTTCATTTTATCAGGATGGCCAACTTTCATGATTACAGTACTTATCAACAGCCTGTCAATACGAGAGTCCTACTACCTTGTAAAATAGTTATTTGTTTGAACCTCACCTGGTCATACATGATGATTTTATCGGCCATGGTATACAAGAGTGTTGCTTTTGTAAAGAGCTCTTTTTTCTTATCTTTCAACTTCTCCTTATTCGCCTCCTGGACATAATATGCGGCCAGCATATCAAAGGCTCGCATTTGATCCCTTTCAAAGTCTCGATAGTCAATGTTGGCATCTGCTCGGGATGCTTCCAATATTTTGAGGAAGTCATCGATCTTCTTTTGTTTGTAGTATGCAAGCTGAAAAATTAGTGTCAATAATTTTGTTATATCCTAGGACTTCCCAGAGACATCTTTATAGTTAATGTTGTAGAAGAGCAAATAAGCCTTATGAGCGCAGCACGTACAATAATACAATATTATCTAATAAGAATTAATATTTATGTGCATAACGAGAAACCGAATACAGTCTCACTTTCAAAGCACCTATACTACTGAGTCATTATGTGATAACACAGCATTAATAGCAAATCTAATAAAAAGAAATGCATACATCAGATACGTGTACAATCTATTGATGTAAATTTGAGGTTAAGTTACTTACAGCAACATTGATCCAGACGTTGAGCTGAGACCGCTCTTGTTGCAGTATGCTGAGCACCTCTTCACCAGATGGTAACTGTTCTGGATCTAGCTCAATCACCTAAATAAACAGCAAATGGAATTAGCTTTACGTGACACTGACATCAAAGGAAAATATAAAAAAACTGGTAAGATTAGCAATCACCTCATCGGTGGTCATTAAAGGAATTTCGAGGGACATCTTGATTGTTTTAGATGCACTTTTCACTTCATTACAACATATTTTTCTCGGTATTTATTCTTAACAAAACAGAAAATAAAAACAACGCGCACTGATTGACAGATCACTCACAGAACACACAGTACATTGACATGACATAACAAATTGTCACGTTGACAGAGGATAAGTCGGGTATGCTCCGAAAGTAGTCCACAACCCAAAGACGTAATACTATACTAAATCTTAGCCACAACCTGATCAACCATTAAGCCGTCGGTTGTTGTGCTTGTGGGCGTGTGCGTATATAACGTCAAACCTGTTAGAAAGAGGTTTGCAATAGTTTACCTTCAGACTGACTGGTATGACAGAATGAAGGATATTTGAATAGAGAGTAAAAAGTGTTTTTCATATATCTTTTGATGTGTCGTGTTTCTGCTTTATAACTGTCATGTGAATAAAATATTTTAATTGTCTTTTAAAATGTATTTATAATTCTTTAGTTTTACATCCATACTCTGCTACGTGAGTTAAGCCTGGAGAGAAGAGTCTCCCCGTGGTTAACGTCACGCCCCCGCCTGCCGCCACTGCTACGACTACAACGACCGCGAAACTATTCCGTTTTGGTACACTTCATTCATACCCGAGGGCGGGCGCGCCGCCGCCGCCGCGCGCCGGCTGGCGGCCGGGCGCGCCTTCGCGGCGCGGCGCGCGCCGTTAATGTGAAATATTGTGGTATCATCGTTTTTCGGAACGCAGCTTTAAGAAGCTTTTATTTTGCCTATGGTATTTTTTTATAATTTGCCCGTTTGGGCAGGCTAAAGTCTCTAGGATCATACCGCCTAGTCTTACATATTTATGCCTATGGCAGCTGGCGATAGTGATGGGCCTTTGCATTCAATTAATAATACATATACAAATCGATCGATTTTAATTATCTTATTATACGGAGTCAATGATGAAAGAGAGTATGATTTTTTTTTTAACTGATACCGATACAGATAACAGAATAACAGATACAGATAACAATAAAGAATTAAAAATTATTTTAATCTTTTACTTTATAGTCTGTGATTATTTGATATTTTGATAACCGCACACGACCTTTGTCTTTGACCTTTGGCAAGTAACCTAGGCCGCGTTCAGAAATCACCCAGTTAATATAATTATTACCCTAACGCCGTTCAGAAATGACTCAGGTGAACTTTGACATTTACCCTGAGCCGTTCAGAAAACCAATTGGGGAGAGTAAAAGTTCACCTGACAGGTGAAAATATTCACCGATAAAAAAGCGGGTTACGATTCTCACCTGTCAGGTAATAGTTGTCATTTTCCTTTACATTTTGCAATATTTTTGCATTGTTTTTTTGTACATATAAATAAAATAAGCGATTCGTGTATTTGAAGCAAAATCTAAGGTAAAATTCCGATATTAGCCAAAATAACGCAGTTAAATCTGATAAACAAAAGCGCGGGAAATTTCGGTCTTGAAAATGATTGGTTTTGATTGGCTGGCTTATTGTATTACTCGATGCCCGTTCAGAAATGCGTTAGTTAATTTTTAACTTGGCATATCACTGAGATTAACTGACAAGTATTCACTCGTGAACATTTACCCATTTCTGAACGCGGCCCTAATTAACCTATGGCCGGACTTTTTGGCGGGAAGTGAAAAGTGATACAGTTCGATTTTGTTTTATTTTCCAAACAAGTGTTATTTCGAGTGATCATGTGTAATATCGGTGGAATATTAACCATTATGTGTTCGTTAACGTGCACGAGTGTAGGCAAATGAAACAAAATAGGGAAAACATTGCTTTTTATGTTCTCACAAAAAGTCCATGGAAAGCTTGAATAAAGTTCCACCACTTTATTGAAGCACTAGGAGAGGGTCCGGCTTGTTGCTGTTGACCCTCATTCTCAACAAAAGTATAATAAAATGGAATATTAAACTATCAAATAAAAACTACGTAAGACATGGCAGTATGGTCCTAGAGACTAGCCTGCCATAACGGGCAAATTAAAAAAAAAAAGTAACCTATGGCCGCGTTCAGAAATGGGTAAATGTTCACGAGTGAATACCTGTCAGTTAATCTCAGTGATATGCCAAGTTAAAAATTAACTAACGCTGAACGGGCATCGAGTAATACAATAAGCCAGCCAATCAAAACCAATCATTTTCAAGACCGAGATTTCCCGCGCTTTTATTTATCAGATTTAACTGCGTTATATTGGCTAATATCGGAATTTCACCTTATATTTTGCTTCAAATAAACAAATCGCTTATTTTATTTATATGTACAAAAAATCAATTCAAAAATAATGCAAAATGTAAAGGAAAATGACAACTGACAACTATTACCTGACAGGTGAGAATCGTAACCCGTATTTTTATCGGTGAATATTTTCACCTGTCAGGTGAACTTTTGGTTTTCTGTACGGCTCAGGGTAAATATCAAAGTTCACCTGAGTCATTTCTGAACGGCGTTGGGGTAATAATTACATTAACTGGGTGATTTCTGAACGCGGCCTTAGCAGTTTTTTTGAATGTTTTGTATTGTATTGTATGTACTTATTTCTGTATGACTATTTATCCATTGAAAAAGAAATACTCCTTAACAACGAGAGCTATTATCTTATTCTTATCAAACAGCTTGTAGCTCGAGCAAATTCTAGAGTTTGTGTGTAGGTAATTAGTTATGTGTCTTATGTGATTGTTGGTTGTTATTTATTTAATCGTCACGTCGTCATTGGTCTGCTCATCTGCTGGTGGTATTATACTCTCTTGGCCCAGAGAACAGAGAAGTATTATCGAATGCTGATGCTGATTGAAGGAAAATGACGTATACATTTACAAACAGGATAACGCGGCTGCAGCGTTTGTAACTACTAACTAGTGCTAATCAAGACAAAGCTGTGCGACGAAGGTCGTCAGGGTTCATAGAACCAGCCGGGGTTGGCAAACGGGGTGCGCGCCTGCGCTGTGTATCCTCGCCCGGGCCTGCCCTCACGCTGGGATTCCTGGGGTAGGATGCGATTGCATTATCGATTGATTAGTATTATTTTAATATTTTGTTTATACTCTAAGCTCCAAGAAGTATGACTGAATCAAATGGGATTAAGAAGCGGGTGACTTGTAAGCGCCCTCATCCGAACCCACATTTTCATGAGCTGCTAGAATCCCTTTACCGAGACGCGGTAAAATCGCATAGCAAAGTCGTGCCTGCTCTGAAGGAAGCTATATCATCTCTAAAAAAGTATCCCTTACCTCTTTCATCTGGATCCGAATGTGCTATTCTAAAGGGTTTCAATCATAGACTGTGCAAGTACATCGATTTACACATAAATGGGCAAAGATCAACAAATAAAAAGACCAAAGTGAGTGAACATGAACATTGTGTTGAAGACAAAGGTGGGCCAAGGCCTTCACTGCCTGTAAAAAAAAGCTTGGATTCAGAAATGCCTTCTACTTCAAGGAGAATCGGCAAAAAGAACAAGCATCTAATAACCAATGCTGGCAAGTGTTCATTTACTTCAAAGTTTGGTGAAGCCAGTTCCACAAACAGTGCCAATACTGATACGTCTTTAATTAATCCAACTAATTCCAAAGAAAATTCAATTGAAAATAAGAATCAAAGCTTGAATAATCATGTGGCAGCATCAAGGTATGAGAAAAATAACAATATAACAGCTGAATGCCCTGATGATGTTTGTACAGGAGCGAAAGCCTTCGACACTTACTTTGTAAATAGAAGTCAACAAGATGCGGATAACGATATGCCTAGTATGGAAAAGATGCGAAACGATTGCCTCAACGACGCAAATTTCGCCCTTTGTGAGAACTGGGAATCCTTTACTAATAATGCTGACTGCCAACAGTTCAAAACTAAATATGATGCTGAAATAAGGAAATGCTATCAACCTATTCAGGTGGATGATTCAACTGACGACAATGATTCAGTATCAGAAAACAATTCAAACAGTGATGGTGAAATGGCTGAAAATATAAATCAACTGTCTGAACCACCGCGTTGTCAGCACAAAGAAGAAACTCCATATTGTGTAACATGTGAATCTATCACAACAGCTGCAGATGCTTTCCAATTATATTACAGAGATAAAATGAAAAGAGAAACAGATGAGATTAAGAAATGTGTACTGCCTCGTAAAATGTTTAAGCCTGCTTACAGAAGTGGTGCATATGCTATCTTAGTAGCTCTTCTGGAGCAACGCAATGAATGTCCTTACCGAGATCGCTTGACAAAAGATGAGTTGATTCAGAAGGCACAGAAGCATACTGACCAATCGTTTACAACTCCTAAGCCCGAATCTGACTACACAGCTTGGATAAATGTGAAGAGGCTTATAAGCAAAGGTATGATTCAGATAAACGAGTATCGAGGAGAAGATTTTTATATGTTGACTGCAATGGGAAGAGCTCTCGTAATGGAACTTGTTAAAGAACATACTCCTGAAGTGACAATTAATGATGTCATATTTCACGGACAGAGGAATGACCGGGTGCCGAGTCTTGAAGATGTTGTCCTGGTACCACCTCCTCCTCTTCCATCGGTAGAAGAAGAGCAGAGCTCTGTCTTCATCGAAATGCCACCTGGTACCTTTGATATTATCATGCTTATTGA
Organism: Petrophora chlorosata; assembly: GCA_951640565.1. NCBI lineage: Eukaryota > Metazoa > Arthropoda > Insecta > Lepidoptera > Geometridae > Petrophora > Petrophora chlorosata. The sequence continues at coordinate 4,511,225 of OX621199.1, read as the reverse complement.
TAAACGTGAGAATTTTGAGTAAGTATCCATGAAATATCAAACTATAAATGTTAAGTTAATTTCTGACTTTATTTGCAACTACATATGTTTATAGAGCTATAATTAAATCTAGGCTGAGCGCACATCAAAATTGTTAGATTACAAAACTGGGAGATATTTATGTTTTCACACAACCTACTTTATCTACTATAGATGCAGAATTTGTATAAAAAAAGGAAATAATTATGAAAAATTATCAAACTTTTCATATTCTTTAAAATGTTATGCCTATGTTACTCTTATTTTTTTTATTCAATTTATTATTTATTAGTGGAGCACTTTTTTCTGTGACTTTTAATATTGCTAAAAGAAACATACTAAAAAATGTACTTAAATATTTAGTAGAATAATTTATTTCCTTTCAGTAAAAACATCCCAGCAAGTCCAAACAATTATTGCAAATATGAGACACGGAGTCTCACTATTGGTGATTTTCTTTGGGTGGCTCGCAGCAAAAAGACAGGCCAAGAATTAGTACTGCCATACATTGTAGAAAGGAAAAGGTTGGACGACTTAGCTTCTAGCATCAAAGACGGCAGATTCCATGAGCAGAAATTTAGACTGCGAAAATGTGGCTTAAAGAATGTACTCTATCTAGTGGAGAGTTACAAAAGCAAAGGGCAGCATCATGGTTTGCCTGTTTCTACTCTCATGCAGGCTGTGGTCAACACTAGCATCCAGGAAGAATTTAATGTTGTTAAGACTGATTCTATCAACCACACATTCAGATTTTTGGGAATATTGTCAGAGAGCCTGGTTCATCAGTTTTTGGTAAGTGTACAACAAATTATTTTATGAAGCACTAGCAGCTTGACGAGCTGATACATGCACATCTTTGCACAGTGTTTTATGGCTCTCTTTGTGTTATTTCAAATGTTTGTCAAGTCTGTTTTTTAAACTGTTTTACTATTATATTGTGTACCAGTTCACAAAAATCTAACCGGAATTACAATCGGAAGTTTATTAGACTACTATGTTGCCTTAGAACTATCCTATATCTTCTCTAAACAACAAAATCGATAATCGCGTCTGTCTGTTTATTCACTTAGTACATCTAAACTACTTAGATTTTGATGTGGTTTTTTTCACCATCATTTAGAAAATGTATTAAGGAAAGCATAAGTGTAGAATACATATTTTGAACATTATAATAATTATTTTTAATTAATTTCGCTGTTCTCTCACTAATTAGCGTATTTTTTACAGGCTTTATGTTTAAGGGGATGCAACAGGGACACTCAAGGCCGTGAACTGATGACCTTCGATTTTTTTAACAAGTTCTCATGCAAGAACAAACCGCTCACCGTCAAGGATACATTCATAAAAATGCTTCTTCAACTCAAAGGCCTATCAGTAGAGAAGGCTCTAGCTATCACCAACACATATAGCACGCCTAGGGTTTTAATGAAGGCCTATGAAAGATGCACTGTCAAGGAAGGCGAGTTATTACTCGCTAATCTGAAGTTTAATAAATTTACCCGTAATGTTGGTCCTTCTGTTAGCAAAACCGTATATCAGTTGTTTTCTAGAATGGAAATATAAAATTCTTTTCCGTTATAAACTTGAGAAAAAACTGTGTATCTACCTACCTACGACGCTATCCCATATAAATATTCCGTTTTGTGCGGATCCTGCATTGGAGTGCGGATTTCTAGTTTTGTCAATTAATCTCGAAGTCCCATATCTACTATTACGATCTATGTATCTTATATTGTAAACAAGGGACCAACATTATCTGCTAACTGGTCTATTATAAATCTGGTTGTTTACTTACTAAAATTAATCAATGTATATGTACATACTTAATGTTATTCTAAAACAAATTAAGGAGAGACCACTGTAGATTGTTTATAAAATCAGAATTGGATTAAGTATTATGATAAATTGTGGTGGATAATAATGTTTTATGGGCAAATCTGATAATTTATTTTGACCGTGGCGGTTTTCGGACCTAATTGATTTCGTATGTAAATAACATGCATAAGTGTTTACGAGCGCAATGGCGCCAAGTGGCAAAATAAAGTGGTCGGTGTCGGGAGAATTTATAGGCTTAAGAACCACCATTAAACCATAGGAGTAGGATACCATGGATCCGACCGACAGACGCGACACAGGGGGTCTACTCCGAGTTGCTTTCGTTCTTTCGTGCGGACTAAAAGAGACACATTCTTATGCCTGTTGCATAGCCCTGTCCCTTTCATCCGACGGAACGAAGATTCGTAATTACGAATCAGAGTAAGCCCTGGTCTTCTTTCGTCAGTCTTCAACGCCCACTACAACTCGGTAAGCGGTACCCGCCGGCCGGTCGGAATATTTTGCAAGTGACAGTGTTTTGTTTTTATTCTTTCTTTCTTTCATGCTTGATACGTTCATAACACGCACATAGTATGTATTAGTAGTATGCTACGGTGCCGTCCTTTAATCTGTAGACGAGTAGGTACGTATATTCCACTAGACACAAAGTTGCAGCTTGGTAACTCCGTGACACCTTTGAGACTTGAAGATCCTCATCATCATTAGACCTGCTGCTGGGAGTTTCAATACTTTGATAAATTATTTTTTTACGCCGTGGGTTAACAGGCAAGTGAAAAGTCTTTGTTGACTAATAGTTTGTCCAGAGCCGGTCCTCCTGACCCCTATCTTTACAACTCGACTGATTTTGCTTAAATTCGAACATAAACATTGTATTTACATAACCTACAAGCCTACAAAATTGTATGAAGATCGGATCAGCGATACGCAAGTTATAGTCCAACAAACATATTACTAACGCCGAGCGCCGATTTGTCCCAGTCGACTTTGAGACCTCTTTGCTTGGTTCATCATCATCATCAGCCCATCACGTTTCCATTGCTGGGACTCGGCCTTCCCTCGTAGAGAGAGTATGGGCCATAATCCACCACGCTGGCCCAATGCGGGTTGGTGAATGTCACATGTCCTTGAATTTTTGTGATAAATTCTTGGACATGCCGGTTTCCTCACGATGTTTTCCTTCACCGTTTTTAGAGCGAGTGTTAAATCCGCACATAACTTAAGAAAGTCAGTGGTGCGGGGCTAGCGGGATTTGAAATCGGGTGTGTCGGATCGAAAGTCGCAGGTGCTCCCACTGAGCCACACTTGCTCTATAGGTATAATGGAGCGATATAATTTTGTTTTTTTGTTGTGCTTGGTTGCTTGCTTGTTATTTGCTTATTTTAACTTCTTAACTTGTAAACTTGTCATAAGTTTAAGTATGTTGAACTCAAGTTTATTCAGAAACGGCTCGTTTAGTAGGTAACATTCGAATATAAGTTATAATCGTGTAACATTATATTTTTTGTCTAGATTTAATATATGTTAAATGATGTTTGAAGCTTATATGTCTATGTTATCATGTATACTTAGATCTTCTAAGAAAAACCTACTATGGTAGGATAAGCTCTGATGCACAATGTAATATTTATAATAATTCTATGTAACACAAACCATTTCAACAATAAAAGATATAAATGTTAGCTTTTTAATACACATATTCCTATTCTAGATATAAAGAAATAATGATAAAATACAGTAAATTAATACATAAAGGGTCAATAAAATTAATTATATTGAAACTACATCAACTCAAATCTTGATTTTAAAATATGGATGTGCATTTTGTAATTGTATCTACCTGTCTTATCTGAGCTAACTGTTAAACCAGAATGTTGTACAGTATTTTTGTGTTTATATGGTGTCAAATAAAACATACATTTAATACATATATACCTTTATTTAACATAACCATCAACTGTGACGAATATTATAAGTAGCAGAAGTTACGAGACATGAAATGTTAAAGTGGCTTTCATACAATTTTGAATAAACTATCCATATAGTTCAGATTTTAAGAGCACTTTAGGATGGAATCATCATTTCCCAGTTTACAAATAGCGTGCAATATCACGAAACAAAAGATAGTTGGATTTGGCACAAATAAGTTATTCATTAGAGATTCAAGGCCTGAGAATCGTTTCGAGGAGCTGAGGTTAGAGATGCGACAACTTCGTTGTGCCAAATCATCGTAGTTACTACTTTAGACCCTTATTTTCATAATCACATTGCGTTTCCTTACAATAACGCCTCAATTTACACTAAGAAAAAATCTGCTAATAATTTTGTCATATCAAAAGACGTTTCAACATTGTTAAATAAATTTTGTGAAAGTATTTTCGTATTATAAACTGAGGCTTAACACTTATACAAATATAATATATATAACTACACTTAGCATGAAATGCAACATGCAAACAGCAGAAGGAAACATTGACAAAATGCAGTGCAATATATACTTATTTGAGTTTCCAACATGGCACAGCTTTACGAAGATAAAAAAATCTCATAAAATACAACTAAATTGCACATGTACATAAAAATGTAGTATTATTCTACTAAATATCTGCCTTTGATAAATCAAAAAACTATAAAACAGTACAAATTAAAAATTCTCTAGAAAACCATCAAAATAAAACCACTTTTCATATATATATTTTTTTTTAAACCAATCTACTTGCTATATTTCTTAAATATATAAGATACATAAACACCGACTTACACCTAAGGATCATGCAGAAAGTGTTAAAAAAATAAAATCTAACAGATCAAACGAAATTCAGTTCAACATAAAAATACGTAGGTACTACTAATGGAAAAAATATTTTTAAATTCGTACTTATACCAACCACCGCAAGTTATTCGAATTACTGAGGAATTTGAGATTGTTTGGAACCCTGTCTGTTGAGTGCACTCAAGGTTGAAAGGTAGTTCTACGTGAAAGAAAAACTTAACCCTATGTTTGGTGCACTTAGAAATATTATAGAGAGTGAAAACAGGACATAGAATTTAGAGAGTGTGGTAGTTCCTTTCGGTCTGATTTTTGTAGTATTTGAAGCCCATGAAGCCAATAGCCAGAAGGCCAAGGGTCAGAATGATGCCCCCAATGAAGCTCGGGCTGTCGAAACTGAAACAAAGTTACAAGATTAAATTAGTGACTGACTAATGGAGTCATATAACAGGACTTAATGCCAAACGCTCCCAAATTTATTAGGCGCTTCGTAGTTTAATTTTTTTAAATAATATTGGCAGATATATCTATAATTCTGTATACATTTTATTTCTTTTCAATGGTTGTTGAAAGAAACATGTTCCTGATCCTCAATCAGACAGTAGATATACGAGGGTTAAACTAAAAGTTTTTAAAACTTGCCACTTATAAACAAAATAAATAAAAAAATATAATTTAAATTTTGAAAATGGATCTTTTTGCCAATATTATTGAGTATGAATTTCATTCAATAGTCATTTGTTTTACGATTTGGCTGCAAATTGAAAATTGTCTGTGTCACGTCAGCATGAATTTAACGCGAGAAAATTTTCGTGTTATGATTTTTTATGACTTTCGATTACATTTAAGTCAACCAGAAAGTTATGATAGATTACGATTGACCTTTCACGATGAAGACACATCTCGTGCCACTGTTTACAACTGGTTTAATGAGTTTAAGCGTGGTCGCACTAATCTCACCAATGATCTGCGTGAGGGACGGCCTTCTACGGCGACGACCGAAGATAACATCTGTGCTGTGCGTCGTATGATAGAGACTGACAAAAGCTGATAGCCTATCAGCAGATTCGGACAAGCTTAGGCATCGGTATGAGTCAAGTGCACAAAATACTCCATGAACATTTTGCGGCCAGGAAGCTTTGTGCCCGGTGGATACCTCATATTTTGACTGAGGCCCAAAAACTCCGTCATGTTGATTGGTGCTGTGAAATGCTTGAAAGATTTAACGGAGGTGACTCAAATGCTGTGTTCGACATACTTACGGGTGACGAAAGCTGGATTTACTGTTATGATCCCGAAACCAACAGACAGTCTGCTCAGTGGGTGTTACCTTCCGAGGAGTTGCCAACTAAAGTGAAGAGAGGTCGAAGCGTGGAAAAAAAATGGTAGCGTCGTTCTTCGGAAGGACAGGTCATTTCGCGACAATTGCTTTAGAGGATCGAAAAACATTTTCTGCGGAGTGGTACACTAACAATTGTTTGCCACTTGTCGTGGAAAAAGTTCGGGAGAAACGACCTCGCAGTAGAATCCTCCTTCACCACGACAACGCGTCGTCGCACACCGCCAGGCGAACGATCGACTATTTGGCGACGTCAAATTTGGAATTACTGGGTCATCCGCCGTATAGTCGCACCTTGTGATTTTTATTTATTCCCAAAAATAAAGGAATAACTTAAAGGAAAACGTTTTATGGACGCTGAGGAAGTTGTGGCAGCGTTTCAAAAAGTCGTCGAAGAGACCCCTAAAGACGAGTAGGCAAAGTGCTTTTCTCAGTGGTTCCATCGGATACAGCGATGTATTGACGTGAACGGACACTATTTTGAAAAGATATAATAATAGTAATAACTAGCTAGTTTAATCAGCTTTTGATTTTCTAAGAACTTTCAGTTTAACCCTCGTATAATCAACCATGCTATTAGTTAAAAAATCAAATATGTATTAAAGTTCTCTTATGGCGGGCACAGTATGTGGTCGTTTTATAATCTAATTATATTAATTTGAAGAGCTGTTCACAACTGATGAAATTGTTAGCAATAATAAAAGTCTAAAGCTAATATCAGTTCAGATTGTCTATTCAAGATTAGAAACCAGTTTTATAAATTATGTTTAAAACAAACTTTTGTAAGGTGTGACTACATAGATTACGAGTTCTATCCTATTTATAGCGTAATACATGGATAATATCATATCAAGTTATCGAGTAGTTGCGAGGTTTTTATTCGATATATCGGTCTCGATTACGATGCGTACATTTCGTAAACTTACGATGCTATCGATTGCATTACGAGGATATCGAATTGCGTCGTTGGAAAAGATACCTATATTAAAACGAAGTTGCACGCATTATGGTCGGTCATGCGTTTGACGGCGCGACGGCCCAAGCCTGCACATAAAATTTCAGTACCACCCATATAATTTTGCATTGTAAAGTCCTACGAAAGAAATCTATATAATACTATTAGTAATAATCGTTTTGTCAGACAACAAAGTAAAGTTAAACTAACAAAACCAGGCCCAAATAGATATGTATGTACCTAATGATCTAACATACATATCATATCTAACTAACGCACCTAATTTAATTTAGGTACTCGCGACGTCAACGACGCGTGCCGGGCGCGCGGCGGTCTTTACAAATGATTAATGAGCGGTAGAGAGCAGTTCTCAAAGTTTAAAAGCCGATTTTTTAGATAATTGTTGTTTTGGACACCATCGCTATCGCCCTCTAATGCTGACTGAATAATGAATGTGGTCAAGATTTTATCTTCTATAATGATCAAAGCGAAAGGAGCCAATCAGTTCGACTTGACTTCAACTTTTCTTGTTTGGCTTCTGCAGGGTTGCCACAATTTTGCGAGTGTCGTGTGGATAGCTTGACTTTCGATATATGGCTTCTGTGGTTGTTGTCACAATTCTGCCAATATGACATGCTAGTTTCACAAACCGAATGGAGATTGAGGTTCACTGGAATAAAATAGTATAAGAACTTACCCTCTTGCTGCTACTACAGGTTTCTCAGTCGTGTCCTTAGCAGCATCCGCTGGCTTAGCTGTCACAGCCTGCTGCGTTGTAGTATCTGTCTTCTTGTCCTTCTCACCCGTTTTGGTTTCGTCAGCCGCTTTGTCTTTGTTGGCGTCATTTTTTGGTGGTTCCGTAGTTTTGGTTTCATTTGGTTTGGTAGTATCCTTCGGGGGTGTTTTGTTGTCCGGCGGATTTACAGCGCTTGGTTTGGTCTCGTTAGGTGTAGGCGTGGGTGGCAGGTTAGCGTGCTCTGTCGGATGGGGTTTCTCGGAAGAAGTCGTCACGATTACAACTTCTTCTGTTTTATTCGGAGTTGTCGGTGAAGCTGCATTAGCTGCAGTTTCGGCGGGTTTCGTTGGAGCTTGAGCGGCCTTTTCATCGGGTTTAGGTGTGGTAACAGCTTGTGAGGGATGGTCTGTAATAATCAGAATTAGAAGGTATAAATCTATACTGTATCTATGAGAGAAATCCCGTGTCCCAGCAGTGGGAATGTGATGGGCTGATGATGATGAATCTATACTTTGTAAAATCCTATCCAATGTGTCTCAATTTGACCGGTTTTAGGATATCTAGGCCAGTGGGTTTCAACCAAGTTTGAAACCCACTGGCCCTGCCTCACTGACTGTCTTAAGTTATGTGAGGACCTTACACTCGCTCTAAAAACAGTGAAGGAAAACATTGTGAGGAACCTGGCATATCCAAGAATTTATCACAAAAATTCAAGGACATGTGACATCCATCAACCCGCACTGGGCCAGTGTGGTGGATTATGGCCCATACTCTCTCTATGAGAAAAGGCCCGTGTCCCAGCAATGGGAACATAATGGGCTGATGATGATGACATAAAATAACAATAATAGCCTAAAACACACCCGTAGGTGAATAAAATGCTTGCCGGGTTAATAATAATTTGATTGGCTTTCTAAAAGGTTAGCTTCAAAAAGTGAGCTCAGTTGACTCTATTTACACAACAGGAATATTTTTTCTAAATTAACATCGAAATGATACTTGCCAAACTTAAGCTACATGTGAAAACTTTTTTCGTGTACCTTGTTTATTTCTTGTTTGGTGTACAATAAAGCATTAATTATTATTATTATTATTATTATGATGTCAGTGGTATTGGAACTCATTTGGAATCAGATGGAAAGTACCACTGAGCCACAATCGCTTGATGGAGCATTCTGGCCTAGAAACTATTTGCTAAATATATGTAGGAGGAAAGCACTTCCGGCATGCAGATGGTGGTAGTGCATGGTAGCACTATGTATTCAATAATGCTTATTTTCACTTGCCAGTGTATGCCCATTAAATGATTCTTTGTTGTTTACTTATACTTATCACTCTGAATACATATTGTATTTCCTTTGCGGATGTGATATTTGCAACTCAATATCATAAACAGAACAGTAAAAATAATTCTATATGTTTGCAATGGAGATAAAGATTGAACAGACATCACTGTAATGCAAAATTGAATCAATGACTCAGTAATTCAAATGTGAAAATTATTGTTCAATGCAAAATAATGAATGTGTTATATGCATGTCCAGTTTACTAGGAAGTAGTGACAAAATAGAAAGTGTTATCGAAAAACCTGTTCTAATTTCATCAGTATTATGGTATTGATACATTTGCATTTTTCTTTTTACTTGTACAATAGTACCTACTCTATGTTCTAAATGTCTTTTCTTTGTAGTCTGAGACAAAGAACGACAATAGCACAAACGCAAAGTAACTTTTTGTTTGTTTAACAGCCAGCAATAAAAATCCGCAAGTTGAAGGTCATATATGATTGAGCATCCTATCTTATGAATGTGCTGCAAAGCAATTATTAATTAACCCGACTGGTGCGTTTAGTTATAGTGGCGAAATATTTATGGTAATGAAACAAGTTTTAAGCGTGTTAGAAAATACCGTGATCCACCACGGCTAGGTAAACTGAGATACCTAAGTTTTTACCGATATTATTCCTTATGATTAACTCATCGAATAACGCACTCGGCTCTTATTTCAAGGGGTTAATTTAACTAATTATGATGAAGGTAGATACTACGCATATTCTGATCGTGAGAAAATTCTAATGAGACAGACGCCACATTGTAATGGTTGATAACTTACCTGGCTGTGTTGTCGGCTGACTCAAGCACAGCGACAGCGACAATAAACAAACAAACGCCACTGCCTTCATCTTTAAATATTGCTTTTATAATTAGCTTTACCAATAATTTCTAAAAATCTAAAACTACGTTTTTTTCCACTGATCGTATTCGATGCGCACAAAATACAAATTGACAAATGTTTCTGAAGTAACTAGTGATGGACGTATCCACGTTGCTATATTCTGGTTTGGTCGACTAATGGTTTTAGTCGATTATCGATTTCACAATGACAGCTGGCCATTGGCTAGCAGTCTGTGGTGATTATGTGGTGTGATTGCAGCTTCGAGTCGGGATATTAAATTTTATCTGAGGATAGCAGCGAATATTTTATGCTGAACTGAACCAACCAAAGACATCTCAGATAAAGTATCCAGCCTGGATTGGTGACGCGCACTCATTCCCATTACAAAAAGTCTGTCATTTTCGGTGGGGGACGAGGAAACGCACACAAATAAATGATCACCACTAATGCATTTTTCAATCACGTCGCTATGCACGCACACAACAAAAGAAGTTAACACTAGCTTAAACTTTACACACACAATCACATTCATACACAGAGACGTTCTATCGGTACACGATATTTAAACGTCAATCACGTAAACAACTTCATGCTTGATACTATCGATATTGTGTTATCGATAAACTCTGCTAAAGCATGGAAGACACATAAAAATAAAATAAAACAGAATTCTTAAATGACATATTCTGTTGCTCAAGAGAATCAAAGTAATAACTATCAAAGTTAGTTCGAAAGTTCTTTATTATTTTTTGGCATCACAAACGCACTTATGAACGTTAATTATTACAATGACTAAACAAACATAAAATATACTATATTTTATGTTTGTTTTTGACAATGTTATGTTTTTGTATGTGCCAGATGGCTACTTGGCAGAAGCGGAATGTTCAATGCATCTTTGTCTTTTATGTGATTACTAACGATAATGATAGTCTATGTAATTACTATAGGCGATGAATTAAAATTTAACTTGCAATAACGTGAAATAACGTTGCAAGAACTATTGCTGTATGTACGATGGAAGCATCGCACATTGCGCGTGGTCAGCAGTTTACGCCTGCATGCCACATTTCATGTATCGCGTCATCAGTTCACGATTGGACACCATTCATTTCGCGTGGGCTCAATCATTACCATTTACATTAACCAGTTTAGACCTAGTTTTGGGGAAATAAAGAACAGTTTTTTAAAACTTACTTTAGATAATTTTAATGTTGGTACGGAACCCTGTTTTAGTTTCCTTGTCTTAGACCGTGGTATAAAGCAATTATTTTCAAAAGGTTCTGAACAAATTGTGCTGGTACGCTTAGGAACCCACGATACATCATTTCCACAAGCTTGAATCTAGGCAGCCCGACTACCAGGTTCTTTTGGAAATCTGCCAAATAAAAGTGTAATACAACAATTGTATTTTTATCGACATATTTTTAAACATATTGATTTTATCGATATCTAAATTGGTTCTGTCGCAGCACTAATTTCACTCCGGTTTCTTGACTGTGTTGCTAACGTTCAAATAATATAAGTGCCTATTTTCAATTAGGTCATTCTCATTAGTTAATCATTATAGTAGATTTTTCCCGCGACTTCGCCTGCGTAGACGACAGACAATGTAGTCGTCTTTTTTCAAAGACAATTTTCGCAAGACCTCCCATATGAGAGCGCCAACCACCAACCCAACCGTATTTGATGTATACAAGTGCAGCAAATTTTTTAAATTACCAAAAATGCTGTTTATATTTTCTCTACTCTAAGGACAAAACTTTCTCAATGCAAGAGAAAAGGTACCTACCCTGGAGGTCCCAAATTTTTGTCACACCTATATACCCTATAATCGGAGCTGGAACTTAATACTAAACGCTGAAAACCAAATTAAAATCCATTCTGCAGTTTTCGAGTCAACAATTATTCAAAATAATAACATGTGTATGTGTGTAACAATATAAAATTGTAATGTAAAACAATATTTATTAATAGTTTTAGTTTTATTTGACTTTCTTATAACGTGCAGGAAAACGAGCTTTGGCCGCCTAGATACATGAAAATAAGCTAAAAATTTTATCCGAAATATAACTTTTTCGATTTAGTTGCAACACTATGTGAGTTTATGTGACTGACAATAAATTTCAAATTTTCGCTATTTTAGTGCATTATTAGATATAAAAATACATACAGATGAAAGGTTACGTTATCCTTGTTGTAGTTTGATGTTCTTGAAATTTTTTTGCACCAATATATGCTGCAACTCGGCATTTTTTTAGGAGCTCTGTCGCCCGCTACGACAGTTGGTGAATGGCGCGTGATGCGCGTCAACTAGTTTTATATAACGTCGTGGATTTTTTTGTCCTTGACGTTTGGCAAAATTGGCGAGAGGGGTAGGCCTGTCGTGTCGACTCCGTTTGGCTGTCTACTCGAAGAAAGACATAGCTGAGTAAATACTATCTTTGAACTGAATATTATGTAAATGTTGCTTCAGCCTGATGTAAAGTAACTGGAGTTGGCAAAAACTGTTTAGAAATCATAAAAATATTGTAAAGTCCTAAGTTAAGCTTCACATGCTACTGTTAAGTTACAGATAATTCAACTGATGAAATCTTACAGTTACACACTTCATTCATTGTTGACCTTTAACTACAAATACATATTAACATTAAACATTCACAAATTATCTAAATAATCGCCAGAGAACAATATCACGAGCCGAAAGTTGAACCGGAAATCGGTTGTATTCCGGTTCTACTTTTCGCCATTTTAAGCCACTGTGACTAAAAATGGCCAACCTAGCCGAAAGGCGGAGATACGTGATCGTCACAAAAATGTGGCCAATAAACGAAGTAACTATTGCTACCGTTTTCTTTTTTACTAGAGTGCAAAAGAGACAATATTTTGGTAGTTCAGTGGTGATTTGCATCACATTTGTACACACACAGTCACATACAAAATATGTAGACGCATGTTATAACTCTTGTTACTCTATGTGTCGGGGGTATATAATTAGAAAATTAGAACGGTAAAACGCTAATTCTATGGTCGGGGGTTTTTAGGTAGTTATGGTAAATGTACCCCTATTAAGTATTCTGTGCCATAGAGTAAATATTCCTTGCATCAAAGACAAACTACTATATTTTATCTTTGCCTTGCATAGACCTAGCCGTACCCACATGGCTGCAGCTGCACTAAGTTGAGTTTGTTTTAACTATAATAGCTGTTTTCTGCGACTTCGTGCGCGAGGGATTTATTATAGCACATTAGACTGTCTTATCGCTGAAAGCGATCTCTTTGGGGACTTTACCTTCTTATTATCATACCTACAAACTAAACTATCTACATAGTAACAAAGAATACTAACTAGTAATTTGGAAACATCAAAATAACGAACATTTTCCCAGTTATGCCGTCAAGGCACAGGTAGGTGTTTCTAAAACCATTAGCGATTTGAACAATCCCGATCTTTTAGTATTCGCTAATCGCTTGCTAACGATATGGTAATGGCGAGAAAGCATCCTGGATGCGAGGTGTATGAATTAATGTCCTCGTGGATGGAAGGTGAATTAATTTCTCGTATTGTGTGGGAGCAGGCTAAGATGAACGTTTGCTAATCTCGCGAATTCCTTGTTGACTGATGTTGATGGGTAAAACCTCATTTCCGTCCCGCGTTCTGTAGGTTTTACCTGCGTTTGTGGTTACAGGCAAGTATAAGTATTTTGTATACGATAATATAGTGGTAGGCTCTGTAGGTAGGTAGGTACTTAGCTAAACATTTCCCGGATAGATAGAGATAGAAAATTCCCAGATAGAAAACACTTTGTTGCACTTAAGAAGAAATTACATTATGAACAGTAGGCGGCCTTATTACTTCGCAGCGATCTCTTTCAGACAACCTATACTATAGAGAGACAATATTTTACTGATGCCCGGCTGGCTTAGCGGTGTGTGGAGCGAACAAATGAAAATACGACACGTACTAAATCACAATTGTATGCTACAATATATATTTATATATATTATATAATAAATAGCTACAATCTGAGAGTATTTAAGTCAAGGGTGAACAGACTAAGATACGATATGATGACAGTCGCATACGAAACATTTTAAATAAATACACCTACGAACTCTGTCTCAGAGACTACACTGTCTAGACTAGCCTAGGTAGGCCATGCTACAAACTTAGAGCTCGATTGACGCTGTGGAATTCAGATTCAGTTCCTACCAGATCCGCTCAACGGGTATTAGCGGATTATGTAATATCCGGCTAGGCCGCCGGATAATTATGGAGGCTGGGTGCCACTTGTCACATGATAAATCAAACGGCGGAAATTGAGCTTAATGTTTGTCGCAGACACTTCTGTCTATGTGGGCCGTTAGATGGTTATTTATGAATGAATCTAGTTCTAACTTGCTAGTTATTCGGGCACATGGTGGAACAGGAGAAATCATATGTGCGGCTTTGATTGAGGTTAACCCAGATTAGCTGGAGAAAAACGTTCGTTCAATGGAGAATCATTGTCACTAGTTTCAGGTCTGGTATTTTGTTTCATAGAACAATTGTAAGATAGGTCGAGTGATTTGGAAGATAGTAGAGAATAATTATGCGAATTGTGAGAAACCGGAGAGGGAGTCCGTAAGTCCACTAATACCTAAACCGTGGAGTACTTACTTACTATTTAAGAGTTTTCTGATTTTACTTTAAACCTAAAAGCACCCTGCGTAACTACCCTAATAGTATTTAATAAAATGGCTAGGACTCACGTAGTTTGTTGAATTAGTCGACCTAGGTTTCGAGCATATCCGATGCGCTCGGGCGCCGCCGACGCTACCTCCCGCCTCGCGTCGCGCGGAGCGGACGGCCGCCCGCGCATCTCGCCGCGACACCGCCAGTGGTCGCCGCGATCTCGTAGCGTAAGCTCGCCCTGAAGAAGAGCATCGGATATGCTCGAAACCTAGGTCGACTAATTTGACAAACTACGTGAGTCCTAGCCGTTTTATTATATTTATAATGATCAAACTCACGAAAACTTTCATACCCTATTAGTATCGAGGTTACTCACTAAGACGTAATATTTAGTTTTCTTTGCTAAGACTACGTACGTAGGTAATGTACCATTCTCAATTGGGTACCAAGATGTCTACAATGACTTGCCGGCCTCTGAGGTATAGTGGTTGGGTAGGTTGGCTCAAATCTCATACACCGCTGAGGATGCGGGTTCGATTCCCGCGACGGGATAAATATTTGTGCACAGAATAAGCGCTGGTATTTGTTTTATGACTGGGTGCTGTGGGACAATGGTCCTCGTTGTCCCCTAGATACAGGGAGAAAGAGGCCAGATCTATGTAGGTGTAAGAATCATTAAACGTTATTAGTATGTACATAATTAATCTTAATCATCGTAGTCAACATTTTGGTAATAAAGACGAAAAAGAAGGCCAAATCCCGGACGCTATTAATAGACGTGGTGATTAATAATTGCGAAAGTTTTGCTAGATCTTGTATTTATAAGATACTTAGATCTTTTTATAAATCACTTCCATCACTCGTTTACTAAAAGGCAGCCTCCCTCGGCGGCCATTCTAAAAACCATTGAGGTCTTACACTATAGAGGGATAATTACGAAGTTTTCCGACCTAAAAAAGGATAGCGCTATACAACAGGCTCTTATAAAGAACGAGGTACAACTATTATCATATTGTCTCTATCGCGTAACCCATTTTCTTAACATTGGTCATGACATGTTAAGTCAAAATAGTGGCCCGGCAGGGTCGGCTTGTGGTTTTTTAATTTGTGTTGTGGTATTTTTTATTATTTTTAAGTGAATCTTTGTGAATGTGTACTAGAAACAATTTAGAATTGAATGTGAAAAAATATTCGGGTGTTCCATTCATGGTGAAGTGAAAATTGTACTGAAAGATTAAGTTTTCAAACGTATGTGTTTTTCTTGTGTTTATTGATGTTTTTCGGTAATTATAATTTATGTGGATGTAACTATACATCGGGTTCGACTATTAGAACCTGCATTTGGCTTGATATATTCAGTTTTCGGTGTTATTTTGTTAAAACAACATTGACCAGTATCGTGTGTCAGTGTGGCCATCATCAAAACATTTCAGTTCCCATTACGTCGGGTAACAAATTGCATATTTGTGTAAAATGTTAAATGTATTAAAATTGTGCATTCTTAAACCATTTAATTAAGATATAGGTAATAAAAGTAGTTAATGATTATAGTTTTTATTTAATTTGAAATTAAAAAGTTAAAGTTTAGTAAGAAGAGAGTAGAATTGTTTTAATAGTAAAGGCATTCGCCTCTTATGTAAGAACATATGTTGTAAATAAGTTCTTATTTTGTGTAATAAATTTATCTCACAGGTCCTTGCTGTCGATTACTATGGCCAATCGTCCAATTCCATTGATGGATCACAATCCTACAATAAAAATGTAAGCACCGAATCTCGGATTTCAGTATGACAGTGTGACATTTAACTGAGACACTATGCTATTTAGAATACTTCAAGTGGTTTTTTTAACATTGTGTTTATCTATCTACCTATATCCTAAGTATCAGTTGTGCTGCAGTCTTGTAAATTATGTCAAAATACTAGTAGTTCTATTGTAAATTTTACCTGTATGGAAATAATGAATGTATGTATGTATATTGTATAAATGTGTCATATATTTTATTTGATTATTTTATTTACCTGACTGGTTTAATCCTAGATAACAACAAAATATTAATGATTGCATAAGAAGCATACCGTAAGGAAATGTAGTTACCGCAATGTCATTCGAGCTCTGCGTTGTATCGCCGCCACTATAGCTTCAGAAAGTCGTAGGTAGTTGGTCTGTAAAAGGTACGAAATCTATACTATTATTCTGTGGCCACGCTAGAATGTGTTCATTACTCGGCCACCTAAAAGAGACCTTTTGATCTGTTTACAGGAGTCTATCATAAAAAGTAATTTCTAGATTTTTCGACAACATATGCATATTCCCTATTTCCCTATTCTTTCACACTGGGGTACAGAATAGTACACATGTCCTACCTTTTACAGACCAATCACGAACTTCTGAAGTTATAGTGGCTACAATGCAACGCAGAACAAGTTACATTTTCATTCAAGCGAATGGGAGAATTTTTCATAGGTATGGTAAACACTCCAAAATTACTGTCAAAAAACTATTGCTTTCCAAAAGTGTTACGCTGTTAAGGACTCTATAGTGTCATTCCTCAATGCTAAAAACTAAGTTACACGAGTTATAATGGAAAGGGCTGTCTAAGCACGAAATAACGACAGTGCGAAATTACTCCGGTAGATGGTAGAGATTTTTCACTCACATAAGTAAAAGTCTGAATGAGTTTGGAGTAGGTACTAGTTAAGTAGGTAAACTTTTAAAGACTTCAACCCCCGTACCCACTGGTCCCTGAAGAGCCAATTGTATATTATTGCTCAAATTAAAATATAGCTTTACTGCGGCTAATGAGATGCGGTCTAATGATGAGTAAAATTAATCTCATGGATTTATACACCTACATGTTAAGACAAACTTTCATGGCATAATACCTATATGGCATTACAAGACATTGTCGCAATGCATTTACACCAACACGATATACGATTGACACTTGAGAGACCAGTGGGTACGGGAGCAGATTTTCCGACTGCGATGAAACTGTGTAAATTAAGAACTACTGGTGCGCTAGGGAAGATAGTAAAAAATACGACTTGGTGAGGCACTTCTTTGCCTTTAGATAAGAGGTTCTAAGTGCAAGAATAGCGGCACTTTTTACTTTCTTAGTAATATTTAACTATTTACCTGGTCTACCAAATTGTTACTCCACCCAAGTACCTACCTAGTATACCTACCTATATTACCTAGGTACTTCCACGATCTTACATAATGGTAGAGGTTTCATAACTAGACGAAAAGTTACGCTGCTACAAAACAAAACTTACATTAAAATTTTTCCTATTTTTCTGTTTTGTAGGAAACGCTTACCTTACTATATCCACTTACCTACAATATGGCAGGTTAGTAAGGTACCTATTAAAATACGTACCTATATAACTACTCTCGTAACCTGATTTTGATGAAAAGCAACAGGAGTACCTAATATTGTAGGTATGTAAAAATCCTTGCTGTAGGTGAAGGTAGGTATGTATGGGGTGAAGTCGACGATGACGTAATCCCTCATATGTGGCAAAATCTCAGTCTCCCATCTCGAAATCAAGCAATAAGCGATTAATTTGCAAGTCATAAGCTCTCGGTGTAAAACTCAAATAGAAAAGAAACGCAATAAACTGAAAAAAAATCGGATGAGTAAAGTTCCATTAAGAGGAAACGAGTAAACTTTTCGGTGTCGACGTAGCATATCAAAGCAAGGACCGAAAGCTTGTAAACTATATAACGTCTTGTAAACGGAATGAAAAGTAGATATAAACACCGAGACAAAGGTAAAAAAGAACAAAATATGTCGTGGAGCACATATTTCATTTGCATTATGTCATTGTAAGATGCAATTTTATTGTTGCTCATTAGATAGCTTGTGCAACTGTCATTTATTTGAGTTTCTTATCACTACAACAACAAACTGATACATCCAACTGGTTTTACCTATAAAGTAACTATTATAATATTATTTCTACTGCCGTACCAACGTACAAGACATTATACCAACGTATAACACTTGACATATTTAAAAATAGCATCAAGAAATTCTACTTAGCTACGTAACTGCAGCCTGCTACTCGGAAGTTCTGTTCATCTGTTTAAAACTGTTTGTTATCTCACTTATAAACTTAATATAGTATATATATTTATTTATATATTTTATGATATAGATACTTATATTTATTTATTTTTTACTTTATTATGATATGTATTTTTTTTTTGGTACCTTTGTACCTATGTATATTACACTTATATTTAATTATATATTATTATGATTATGTAGTCTGTATATAATATTATTATTTTATACTGGTTAGTTTTTTTTATACACAACACCACCGTCCCTCACAGTTTCTTTGAGTCCTCTCCATCCAAAGGTTGTCTGGAAGAGATCGCTATAAGCGATAAGACCGCCCATTGTAACACTTTAGGTTTAAGTATTGTTTTGTAATTTTTTATGTTGTTGTGTGACAATAAAGCGTTATCTAATTCTAATTCTACAAGGTACCGGATTTTTAAGGTTATAGCGTTCTTAGAAGCTTGAAGTTCAAAGCTTCTAAAAAGTAAGATTGAATATAAAGGGGCGTTGAATACTGATCGGTGTCCTAATGGATAACTCTCAATTAACTTCTTGAGCAACGCCCGCTTTCTGGGCAACTGTTGAGACTACGTAATGGACTTTGTGAGAGTCTGTTGGACAGTGTTTCTCTTTAGGTACGTTGAGAACGCGGATTAAAGTGGACTACTAGCTGATTGACGCAACTTCATCCACGAGGAATTAAGGTAACAGCGGTTATTTAATCCCTATGTACCTATGTATGTGTTGTATATGTGCTATTTTATAAAGCACAGTGTCCAACCTCATTATCAAAATTTTACCCTACATCCCCATTCCGGGCTAGAATGTTAAACCTACTCACCATGCTATACCGCAAAAAACAGAAGAACAGGTATACTTACTCACCATGAGCCTACTGAGTTAAACGGTATAGTATGAGATTATACCTACTTACCAATTTACTACACAAAAGACAAAAGAAAAGTCTAGTAATAATCACTGTAATTATAACAAAATATGACTTTACAGTTTAACCGTCTCAATGAAAAACGAATCACTTTTTTTTATATTAAAAGTTTAATATGGGCGCCAAGTAACAAACACAAGTTAACACAAACTTCTCGAAACGTTCAATTAAATTACAAACAAAACAAATCTTATTTTGTTTAGTTATTTTGGTAGCGCGCAGGCGTGCGTCTCTGTCGCTTGTTTTTAGTCTCGCTAGTAGCCGGAGTGGCGCCACCGTCCATACACTCCGGACGGGTAGAAGGCGGCGACGTTGCATGGCCACGGTTACGCGCGCAGTTCAAATTATTAGGTGTTATAGACTCCCCCTCCAGGTCGGAAATACGTCCCGAATCCGACCTGGGACTTACGTTATCTACCTCAACATTTTTCGACTGTCGTGGTCTACCCCGGCGTCGCTTGGGCATAACGGGTGTAACGGTTTGATGGGAATCTTGAGGCTGAATGAACGGCATGAGATCTGTACTATGGTACTTGCCTATTATTACGGAATCCTGAGACAAATCGGCGAGTAAAAATGTAGTTGGGCTAACAACTTTCCTAATACGGTAAGGGCCATCCCGTCTAGGCATAAATTTACGAGTCACCCCTTTTGACGCGCAGCTCAAATTGTGTGTTTTGACGAGTACCAAATCCCCTACCCTATACTTCGGCTCCTTTTGACGAGAAGAATCTGCTACGTCCTTGCGAAAGTCCTGACATTTCTCTACTCGGTCCCTAATATCAGATAGGGAGGAAATGAACGATCGCAAATAAGGTGTGACCTGAGGGACAAAGTTCACTTTGTCTAAGATACTGCGTAAATCATGATGCACATCAAACGGTGTACGCAGTTCGCGAGCGAAAGTTAGAAAAGCAGGCGTCTTACCGGTAGTCGAACAAAGTGCACTGTTCATCGCAAAGCGGACGTGCGCCAGGAACTTGGGCCAATCAGTGTGAGATGTCTTCACTAGCATGGAGAGCTGAACCTTAAGGTCTCGATTTTTTCGCTCGGCAGGGTTGGCCTCTGGATGATACAAAGGTATAAGTTCCTGTTTTACACCCATAAGATGCATACATTGCTGCATAACTGCGGACACGAATTGCGAGCCGTTATCCGACACAATCCGGCGCGGCAGTCCATATCGAAGAAAATATTCCTCCAGGAGGACGCGAGAACAATTTTCGGCGGTAGCATCTACAAGAGCGAAAAGCTCTACCCATCTCGTGGCTACATCCTCAATCAAGAAAATCCACCGCTCCCCTTGGTCTCCTTCCGGTAGCGGACCGAACAAATCAATAGCCAGGACTTCTCCTCGCTGTTGCAGTATTGGAGTTTGTAACAATCCAGCAGGTTTTTGGTTAGATGGTTTATATCGCAGGCAATTCATACACTTCCTGAGATATTCAGTTACATACCTACGCATACCTGGAAAATAATAACGCTCTCTCAATCGTTGTAAGGTCCTTTCTACCCCCTGGTGACCAGCAGTGGGCGAATCATGGAGTTCCTTAAGAACATCTTCTCTCATAGAAATAGGTATTACCAGTTGAGCCTCTTCAGAATCAGCGTCCGGGTCGTACCGGTACAATACACCTTGTGACATAATGTATCCGCGGTCCAGCCATCGACTTGAGGTAAGTTCGTCTAAATTTTCCAGATCTTGGATTATCTTCTTTACATCAGCATCTTCTAACTGCGTTGCTCGCAGGTTTGAAGCAGTTACCTGAGGAAAATCGACGGCGACGGAGCAGACGTTGCAGTCAGCGTTTTCATCGCAGGTAGGTCGACTTAAATAATCCGCCAAAACATTAACCTTACCTGGTGCGTATTCGATACGCAAGTCGAAGGACTGGAGTTTGAGGGCCCATCTCACTAAACGCCCACTGGGTGTTTTAATAGTGAAGAGCCATTTAAGCGGCTGGTGATCGCTTTTTACGACGCAAGGGTGCCCATCTATGTAGCCTCTGAACTTTTCTACTGCCCATACAACTGCTAGAGCCTCGCGCTCGGTGGTGGAGTAGTTTTTCTCTGCAGAGGTTAAGAGACGGCTGGCATATTCGATGGGTCTTTCCTGGTTACCCTCTCCTTGCAACAGCACTCCACCTATGGCGTAATTACTGGCGTCAGTTCGCAGAAGAAAAGGTTTGTTATAGTCGGCTTGAACCAATATGGGTGACTGACACAACTTACGTTTCAGAACATCGAAGGCGCGCTGCTGCTCTTCGTGCCATCTCCATGCTTCCGTTTTTCGAGTAAGCCTGGTGAGAGGTTCAGCAATCTTCGAGAAGTCTTGAATGAATTTGCGGAACCAGGAGCAGGTTTGTAAGAAAGATTTTAAATGTTTAACATTACCCGGTTCTTTCATTTTCAGGATGGCGTCGACCTTCGAAGAATCTGGTCGGATACCGTGAGGTGTGATCACGTGGCCAAGGTAAGTTACCTCCTGACGAGCGAAGAAACATTTGTCTCGATTCGCACGAAGGCCAAAGTGACGTAAGCGATCGAATACCTTCTGAAGGTCCCGTATATGATCCTGGAAGCTCCCCTGCGTGATAATCATCAGGTCGTCAAGGTATGCTAGTAAGGTCACATCCTGCAAGGAAGAACCAGAACGGAACCGATCGATCAGCCGTTGAAATGTGGACGGCGCGTTTTTAAGTCCGAACGGCATGCGTTTAAACCGAAAAGTTCCGAACGGGGTGACAAAGGCAGTTTTGTCCTGATCCTCTGGAGCCACCCTCACCTGCCAGTACCCAGCTTTCAGGTCTAACGTAGACATGAAGCAATCTCGTTTGGTTGATTGAAGCAAATCATCAATGAGAGGAATAGGATAACAGTCAGTTTTAGTACATGCATTTAAGCGCCGGTAATCTACACAGAACCTTACCCCTCCATCTTTTTTCGGGACAAGAACAGCGGGCGAGGTCCAGGCGGATTCGCACTCCTCAACTATACCATCATTAATCATCTTATCTAACTCTACCTTCATGAGTTCCCTCTTGGCGGGTGTGAGTCGGTATGGTGGTACCGAAATCGGCGGTTGATCACCTGTATCGATACGGTGCTCTGCGTACGGGGTCGGGGCTCCCCCTGCTTCAAAGAGGTCCCGGTTCTGGGCCAGCAGGTCCGTAAGCAGCTGTCGATTTTCAGGGCACAGCATTCGCCCTTCATCCTCGCGCAGACAATCAGTGGTTGCATAAGCTGACATGTTAGAACTAAAAGTTTCATACATAAGTGTGTTAGTATGCTCACCACCTGAGAATTTCCATGTAGAAGTTGCAAAATCAAGCACGAGACCTGCAGCAGATATAAAGTCTACACCCAGCAAGGTCTCATTCCCTTGAGCATCTGGAAATATTAAAAATTCTAAAATAACTGACCGGTCACCGATACCTACTTTGAGGTCAGTCAGTAATACCTGTCTTGTCCGAGAAGAGCCATCAGCTAATTTCACAAGTTTAGTTGTTTCGGTACATGGGTGGTTCTTCTCGCATAGAAGTTTATATAGAGAGAAACCTGCTACACTGGATTTCGCACCAGTATCCAGTAAAGCTCTTTGCTGTACACCCAGAATGTTGATGTCCAAAGTTGGCCTACGGTGACTATGACTAGGTAGCATTTGGTCATGTTCAGTACCTACTGCGGACAGTAAAAAGTCTGGTGACATGGTCACCCTATGTGTTATGGTCACCCTACTGTTACCTACGTCTAGGTTGCCTAGGTCACACTCACATTGTTTTTCACCAAGACCTTCTTTGGTAAATAATGAATTTCCAGCCGACATCATGGTCACCCTACTATCTCCCCCTACACTACTACATTCGAGAGATTTGTTTTCGGTCAAAACACACTGATTTGACATGAAATCGGTAGGCAACACTTTAACAAAGTCGCTAGGCATAAAGAAATAATCGCTTACGCCCGATTTACGTGTTTTAGTCACTTTAGGTTTCCTACAAGACCTAGACGCATTATCAATAGTATCTGAATACTCGATTGGCTTTGACGTTTTGAAATCAGTTGGTATACATTCACGTTTTTCTGATTTTGCCCAAAACAACGCCGGGATAGCCGCCTTGAAGTCGGTAGGTACGTAAGGGACGTTATCGCGTGATTCCCGTGTTTTGTTTATAAGTTTTTGTTTACAACACTGATAATGTACGTCGTTCGTCGGGAACGAACTTTCGTTAGAGAGAGAGTGTATACATGTTTGAGCAACACTATTATTATTGTGTTGGTAAGGTACATATTTAAAAGGACTCACCTGTTTGTTAGTTATACCTTGTTGTGAGCTAGAGGTCAATGAACTCGTTTGTACCAATGCAACGTCGTCGCCGTGATCTACTGATAAGAATTCGCGACTACATTTTGGGCATTGCGACCGAGTGTACCCTTTTTCCCCACATTCGTAGCACGATGGCACTACAGGTCCTAAGTTAGTGTTTATGTTCATGTTACTAGAGTTTTTCGTGGCTAGCTTACGGCACTGGTCACGGGAATGACCCTTAACGCGGCAATAAACGCAATATAAAGAAGCGGAGCTCGATGAGGGTCGTTTCGTAGGCTCGGAGTTGGCGTGCGTGGACCGAAGACTCGTTGAACCGGTGGCGGCCGCGGCGCGTGGCGTCAGCGGCGGCGGCGGCGAGTACGCGCTCGCGCGCGGTTGCGGCGCGGCGGCGCCGGCCCCGGCGGCGGCGGGCGGTTGAGGCGCGCGCGGCCTCGTCGGTGCGGCGCGCGATTGTGATGCCGAAGGTCGATGAGTAGGACGCTCGTCATCATCAAAGGCATCTTCGATGTCCCGTACTTTTTTCAACAATCCGTCAAATGTGCGGAAGTCATCGCGTCGCAGACGATTTTTAATACGTCGATGTAGGAGGCCGAAAATCATATCTAATTCGACGCGCTCGGCGATGTCTCCTCGAGGAAGTCTAGATAGCAGGGCTCTGGCCTTAGATATAAATATTTCCGTTTTCTCGCCCTCCTGCTGCGGATTGTCGAACAATTGGCGGTATATTTTGTGTGGTGGACGTGAATCGCCAAACGCATTGCGAAGTGCCTGCAGCGCTTCGTCCCAGGAACAGATGGTCGTCCTTACGCCTTGCCACCAGGTTGCCGCATCACCAGTTAACATCATCGAAAGGCCGCGCAATGCGTTGGCGTCGTTGATGTTGCTGCACTCCTTGTATGCCTCGACAGCATCGATGAAAGTATCGACGGACTCGCCCGGCGCTCCACCGAAGCGCGATGAGCACGCGGCGAAGTTGCCAGAGGGCGAGGGCTGGTGAGAGGTAGGCGAAGAGTTTGATGCTAAGTCCGGCGGTGAGTTCGGACGGGGCCCGAGCATACGATTGATCAGATGCTCGAGGGCCTCAGTCTGAGAGCGTTGGAGGGACGCCATCATGGCGGCCATGTCGCTGATAGGTACTGATGCTGAGTTTGAAGCGGACGTTGTCGCCGGCGAGGATTCCGCGTCCTCGGCGTTAAAGTCCGACTGTCGCCGTGATGTACGGCGTGTTCGCGTCATTATTCACACTTATATATGTCCACAGAAAGTTTACGCACGATTGTTTGCCCCCAAGTTGGGAAGCCACTTTTTAACCGTCTCAATGAAAAACGAATCACTTTTTTTTATATTAAAAGTTTAATATGGGCGCCAAGTAACAAACACAAGTTAACACAAACTTCTCGAAACGTTCAATTAAATTACAAACAAAACAAATCTTATTTTGTTTAGTTATTTTGGTAGCGCGCAGGCGTGCGTCTCTGTCGCTTGTTTTTAGTCTCGCTAGTAGCCGGAGTGGCGCCACCGTCCATACACTCCGGACGGGTAGAAGGCGGCGACGTTGCATGGCCACGGTTACGCGCGCAGTTCAAATTATTAGGTGTTATAACAGCAATTTATTAGGTGTTACCAAAGTGCTTTAATTACCTATACATAGTAGGTAAGTATAGCTACTTATGAGTACTCTATGAAAAGTATAAAAGAGTTGACCTTAATGCGTGGTTACCCGGGATTAGGTAGGTAGGTAGTAGGTACATATGTATAGGCTAGGGATCTCTCACAGTGATAAGCAACGCTACATTAATGGTAATTTTATTGCCGCTTTGCGCCCTGCTTGACATGTAGATGTTAGACAAGTTTCGATAAAGAGTCCCTCAAGAAAAGGAACCTAAAACTCATATTTATCATAATGTATTTCTGTTTTTCCAAGTTAGAAAGGAAAAAAATATTATTTTCACTAGCTTTCTGATACGCGGTTTAATCCGTATCCGTACATTTAGCTAAATTCCAGCAAATTAAAAAATCCTCTTAAACTTGCAGACTGCACACACTTGCCAAAACTTGCCATGGCAAATTTGGTGCAAGTTTTGTGTTCTGTTGCAGGTCAGAACAAGTTTATATTGGTAATTTAAACTTGCTTCTGACTGCAACAAGTTCTGACTTGCAACAAGTGCTCATGGTTACCGATAGCAATATTATATTGCTATTTGGGTACCTAAAAACCAAAAGGAACACTTACTTTGGAAAGGTAGGCTTTGTCCGCGGGTGTAATTCCGTATTACGTCATACCGTCAAGCGACCTACTCGTGTTTCGGTATGATGTTCGGTGAACCATCTGGGAGACGGGTTTGAACAGTTACTCAACTGTCGTCTTCTTCTAGATTTCTGATCCATCTTTGGCCACTTTAATGCTTTAACATCACGCGAGATAATAGCCAAAAATAGTTATTTTATGGTACTGAGTGATGAGACTAGCAAGTCTTTCGTCTGATGGCAAGCGCCACGCCTGTCCATAACAATTGCAGTGCAACCACGTGCAACCCAGAACTTTTAATACCATAAAAAGTACAGCATAGCACTGCATTGGGCTCATCACCCCGAGACATCAGATATTAAGTCACAAATGCCCAGTAATTTCGCTGGCTACAATTCCCTTCAAACCGGAACACAGTAATACTTGCGCACTTTAATGCTTAGCGCCAGAATAACTGGCAAAGCTGTGGTACCTACTCAAATGGCCTCCCGCACGAAAAACCTACCAGAAGATCTAAGTTACCTTAGCGATAAAAAACACATACGAAACACGAAACACCCAATCACTCAAAAAAATCGTCACACTAACGAACTCTGCTACCTAATTAAATATATATGAAGGATCTAACCTAGGTGGTCCCTTATCGCGCCGCTCATGAATATGTAAACGGTCTATTCCCTGCAAAAGGAAGGTACGCGTGTAGGTGACAGGCATGGACATCATACTACACTTTGGTAAATAAAAGAGAGCTAATTAGGTATAATAAGTTTCCGTCCAAGGCATTTAGGACAATGGAGAATAAAACTATATAGGTAACATACCTAGTTTATCGTAAAAACATTTATCTCAATCCGACGCCTACTATCCCCGTTATCTACGGGTGTTGGGGATCTATCGGGGATGTATTATTTATTTTATTTATTTATTTATTTATTCTTTATTTCAGGCAACATTAAAATAAGTTACAGATGTTATTTACTTATTCTACGGCCCATATAAATATATACCTTAGAACTAACATACATATACACTCGAGAGCAATGAATCCGGGTCACTTAAAGAATGTTAAAAATCTCGGAAACTAAAAATGATAGGTTAATGCAATAAATTGTATTTAATAGACAATGTAATACTCCTTAAATGAAAGTAAAAAAAATATGAGTCACCATACATTTTATTAACACAAAATTACATAAAGAAAAAAACTGCTGATCTCTCCTTAAAACAAAAATAGGAAACATGAAATTTTTGAACTTTATTACGATTTTCTTGAATTTTAATACTTCGTATTGCCTCCTCGTGCTTCCATTACTGCGTTTACGCGGTTTGGCATGCTGTACACCAAGTTCCTTATACGATTTTGGGGAATATTCTCCCATTCCTCTGTGAGAGCAATTTTGAGCTCACGAAGCGTGATTGGGGGAGGGTTTCGTTGTTTTACGCATCTGCCTAGCTCGTCCCAAGCATGCTCGATCGGGTTGATATCCGGGCTGCGCGCTGGCCACTCCATACGAGTAATGTTCATCTCTTGAAGGTAGTCATTCACAATCCTACCTGTATGAGGTCGGGCATTGTCATGCATAAATATAGCATCCTCACCTAAATTGACCATAAATGGACCAACGTGATCATTGAGGATTTCTTCCACATATCTTACGCTAGTTAAAGAGCCGTTTTCTATGATCACCAGCTCTGTGCGACTTTCAGAAGAAATCCCGGCCCACACAAGTACAGACCCACCACCGTAGGCTACTTTTTCTTCGATGCATGCTTGCTTGAATCTTTCCCCTGGTCTTCGATACACTCTGTGTCTTCCATCGTGCTTGTAGAGCATAAATTTTGATTCGTCGGAGAACATAACTTTTGACCAATCTTCAATACTCCAATTTACGTGGCTCTGGGCATATCTTAGTCTCGAAATACGATGCCCACGCTCCAGTTTAGGGCCGTTTGCAGGTCTAAGGGGTTTTAAGTTAGATTCAGCAAGCCGACGTCTTACTGTCCATGCACTTGGGTTACTTCCTCCGAGGCGTCGAAACTGATTGGTGAGTTCAGTTCCTGTGAGAAAGCGATTTCGAAGCATGGTGTTCACCAAGTATCGGTCTTCTCGTGCTGTGGTACACCTGGTTCTGCCCGTTCCTGGTCTGCGTAGGTTAGAACCAGTTTCTTCGTAACGTCGGAGAACTCTTTGTACTGTTGACAGCGACACACCGACAGTCCTGGCTGTATCGCGCTGACTCCGGCCGGTTTCCAGCATTGTAAGTATTCTGGTGCATTCTTCAGGCGTAAGCGACATAATTTCAGCTTGAATAATGAATATAGAGCACTATCAACATGGTTTATGTACCCACATAAATGACAGATTACAAACAAAAGCAAAACCAAATGCTGTAATTTCGTAGTTCCATCTTCGAAAGTGGCCCTTTTTCAAATTTGATTTTTTTATGATATAACTTTACAATAACTAAGAAGTTTTAATACCTTCATTTAAGGAGTATTACATTGTCTATTAAATACAATTTATTGCATTAACCTAGCATTTTTAGTTTCCGAGATTTTTAGGATTCTTTAAGTGACCCGGATTCATTGCTCTCGAGTGTAGTTTATATTAAAATATTAGCAAAGAAGTAAAAAGTAAGAAGTAAGAAAAAGAAAAGTAAGAAGTAGTAGTGAATATTAGCTAAATAATAAAAAAAAAAAAAAAAAAACATTTATTTCGGACAACTTGGTCCATAGTATTTTATCCATATATTTAGCTAAGAAGTTTAGTATTAGCTAAGAAGTAATAAAGAACTATAAGTAAATTATAAGATTTAACCACAATAGTTTTTTTTTATTATTATTTATAGGCTTGCGTTTGACCGCTATCTCACCTGTATCTCACCAGTTTAATATCATTGTGAAATTAAAATAATGATGTAAGTACCTACCTACGTGGGTATATGTATGTACATGATTCTTAAGTCAATTAATTTTTAAATTTACACTCAATACCTTCTTAATATAACCAACACAGACGTCAAGAAATTAAGTGACCCGATTGATGAATTTACAGAATGAATTTTGCTACATTTGATCGGTAAGCAATGCTTTCAAAGTCGAGATGTCGAATACAATTCGTTCGTAAGTTATTAACTTGATATTTTTTTTATTATCCGGTCAACATAACTGGTTTTATTATCTAGGTATTTTAGGAAACCTCTCAAATGTTATATAAATAGAACAAAATTTGTTCAGCCAGACAAATCTGTTAACTGAAGTCTCAAACCATTCCTACTCGTCGCTGGGACCTGCCGTCTGCAAATATCTTTCAGATTCCGTTTCACGGATGGATTCCCAGAGGAAACATCCATTTGAGACGAATGTTTCACTTTGACATTAGTCATGCGAACATTTTCTTGATGACTAAATTCTGTGAGTTTCCAAATCCAAATGGGCCTTTATCTGTTTCTTGTTCAATTTCAAAAGTTGTTTATTCAATTTTGGCATCACAGACACGCTTATGAATGTCAGTTATTATTATTATTACAATGACTCTACCACTGTATCAGAAAAAGAATCACTATCCAGAAGCTAGGTACGGGAAGAAACTGAGCTGACATTTTTTTAGAACTTTTCTATTACAAAAATGGAACTGCACATTGAAGATATTTTTGCAAAACTAACTGGGATGGACTATTTAAAGGGTACTGAACACGAATATATGGTTTTTGGAATTTTTGTCTGTTTGTTTGTTTGTGTGTTTGTTATCTATAGACTCGGAAACTGCTGAATTCGATTGGAACGGATTTTAATGTGTTTTTTTGGGTTCGGTAGCATCAGTCCCAACTTAGATTATAGGGTATGTAACATTAAAATTGGTTGGGTGACTACGAAGATACAGCTTAACCTCTTAGTAGTACGCGCTCCCATATACTGGGGAGGTCTTGCTAATAATATAAAATGGTATTGGAAAAAGACAACTATGGGCTTCTGTCGTCTACGCGGACAAGGTCGCGGGAAAACCTAGTGTTACATTGTGTTTGATTTTGACAATATTCTTATGTGCTAGTTGGCTACTTGGCACAAGCGAAATGTCTCATGCATCTTTGTCTTTACGGCAGTTGCATACTGTCAATGTTTGTAAAGAAAGAAGGAAGTTATAAATAAATAAATAAATACCTATAAGTACCTGGCCACTTGGCGCTAACGTAAAATCGTAGTTATACATATTATATTATGTACACACAACATTTAGAAGACTGTTATTTAAGTAATAAGTTAATTATTTAGGCATTAGGAAGAATCTTACCTGTAAGACGATATAAGAAGGGTAGAAGAAATTTGCTTGAGCAGTTGGCTCGGTGGCCCACTGGTGAAGGCGTCGAGACGGTATTCCGAAGACGCAGGTTCGATCCCTGCCCGAGCAACATAATTATTCTTCTTATTTATTATAATTATTTAAATTCGAAAAGTTGACAAAAGAATAACCAAACCATATACATAACATACCTACATATAAGGCTCACTTACTCCGTAACTCAGGTTAAACTGTTAGGTACGGAGTTAATCTTTCATTTCTCTGGTTAACTCGATAATTTTTGAGAACTGACATCTATTGATATACACTCGAGAGCAATGAATCCGGGTCACTTAAAGAATCCTAAAAATCTCGGAAACTAAAAATGCTAGGTTAATGCAATAAATTGTATTTAATAGACAATGTAATACTCCTTAAATGAAGGTATTAAAACTTCTTAGTTATTGTAAAGTTATATCATAAAAAAATCAAATTTGAAAAAGGGCCACTTTCGAAGATGGAACTACGAAATTACAGCATTTGGTTTTGCTTTTGTTTGTAATCTGTCATTTATGTGGGTACATAAACCATGTTGATAGTGCTCTATATTCATTATTCAAGCTGAAATTATGTCGCTTACGCCTGAAGAATGCACCAGAATACTTACAATGCTGGAAACCGGCCGGAGTCAGCGCGATACAGCCAGGACTGTCGGTGTGTCGCTGTCAACAGTACAAAGAGTT
Organism: Petrophora chlorosata; assembly: GCA_951640565.1. Lineage (NCBI taxonomy): Eukaryota > Metazoa > Arthropoda > Insecta > Lepidoptera > Geometridae > Petrophora > Petrophora chlorosata. The sequence continues at coordinate 4,480,106 of OX621199.1, read as the reverse complement.
CTCCGACGTTACGAAGAAACTGGTTCTAACCTACTCAGACCAGGAACGGGCAGAACCAGGTGTACCACAGCACGAGAAGACCGATACTTGGTGAACACCATGCTTCGAAATCGCTTTCTCACAGGAACTGAACTCACCAATCAGTTTCGACGCCTCGGAGGAAGTAACCCAAGTGCATGGACAGTAAGACGTCGGCTTGCTGAATCTAACTTAAAACCCCTTAGACCTGCAAACGGCCCTAAACTGGAGCGTGGGCATCGTATTTCGAGACTAAGATATGCCCAGAGCCACGTAAATTGGAGTATTGAAGATTGGTCAAAAGTTATGTTCTCCGACGAATCAAAATTTATGCTCTACAAGCACGATGGAAGACACAGAGTGTATCGAAGACCAGGGGAAAGATTCAAGCAAGCATGCATCGAAGAAAAAGTAGCCTACGGTGGTGGGTCTGTACTTGTGTGGGCCGGAATTTCTTCTGAAAGTCGCACAGAGCTGGTGATCATAGAAAACGGCTCTTTAACTAGCGTAAGATATGTGGAAGAAATCCTCAATGATCACGTTGGTCCATTTATGGTCAATTTAGGTGAGGATGCTATATTTATGCATGACAATGCCCGACCTCATACAGGTAGGATTGTGAATGACTACCTTCAAGAGATGAACATTACTCGTATGGAGTGGCCAGCGCGCAGCCCGGATATCAACCCGATCGAGCATGCTTGGGACGAGCTAGGCAGATGCGTAAAACAACGAAACCCTCCCCCAATCACGCTTCGTGAGCTCAAAATTGCTCTCACAGAGGAATGGGAGAATATTCCCCAAAATCGTATAAGGAACTTGGTGTACAGCATGCCAAACCGCGTAAACGCAGTAATGGAAGCACGAGGAGGCAATACGAAGTATTAAAATTCAAGAAAATCGTAATAAAGTTCAAAAATTTCATGTTTCCTATTTTTGTTTTAAGGAGAGATCAGCAGTTTTTTTCTTTATGTAATTTTGTGTTAATAAAATGTATGGTGACTCATATTTTTTTTACTTTCATTTAAGGAGTATTACATTGTCTATTAAATACAATTTATTGCATTAACCTATCATTTTTAGTTTCCGAGATTTTTAACATTCTTTAAGTGACCCGGATTCATTGCTCTCGAGTGTAGTTACAAAGTGGCCAATCCTGACAGGATTGACTGTAGTTATTATTTATCCTTTTAACTCTGGTTGACGCAAATCCCACTAACCCATGTAAGTACGTCCTACCACTAACAATCCAAATAACAGTAGCAAGTTTATATCATGTTAGCATAATGTTTACGAATTATTCATCCATGTCACAGGACTTTGGGGGCATCGGCAAACATCCACGGGACGTCTCTTTTGAGGTGGCATCCGGATTTAGTATGCGTCATATTTTACAAGGTTCTCATGGGAAGTGGACCATTATTCATTTTTCGTTGAAAGAGTTCCCCTTGCCAACGGAAACAGGGATTTGTCATTGTGCCTACTTAGTTTTTTTATATATGGATGTATATTGCTGTTTTTTTCTCTGCTGAAGTTGTTATCCACTAACAAGATTTTGTGGCTTTAGGAGTCACTCTCAGAGTCCTCCCAGATACGTCGGTTAGTGCGGGGTGACACCGAATTTGGTGTTTATTTATATGTAATACAAAGTCTAAGGGTAGCGTGATTTTGTTTTTAATTTCAATAGCAATACTTAACACAAGATATGGTCAAAAGTACCTATATAACAACTTATTTTAATTATAGTAGGAATCACTACATAGTATAAAACAAGTCGCTTTCTCTGTCCCTATATCCCTATGTATGCTTAAATCTTTAAAACTACGCAACGGATTTTGATGCGGTTATTTTAATAGATAGAGTGATTGAAGAGGAAGGTTTATATGTATAATAACCGTGCGAAGCCAAGGCGGGACGCTAGTATTTTATAATTAAAATATTTTTAATCATTAGGAAACGATTTGTGTAAAGTTAGTCTTAAATTACGTTCTGTTAGATGTACCTACCTAATGTATTTACGAGTATAATAGTCATATTATTGTCAATTTAGATACACAAACTCGCCCGTTGGTGTATTAAAAAATCTTTATTGTCTGTCGTTACATATATCCACAAATCATAGATATGTGATGTTATGACACAAAACAACCATTAATTATGCATCGTAAAATGCCCCATTTATCGTAAAAGGTTCCATTTAAACCATAAAAAAGGGACCTATAACTTTTTAAATTATTGAAAAAATACTATAACTTTTTCTCTAATCCATTAGAACATCAAGATAACATACCGTCCATACATTATCCAAAACAAAAGACTATTCATCATCACGCGTCATTTACGCTGCGTATTAAGTTGTTAGCATATTTTCTGGTCAGTTTTATTTCCATTTTCTTGATGGAGCACCTCGATTATGATCATGAATACTATTTGTGCACTAATGACTTAACTCATATATGAATAGACGACGTTGTTTTCAATTCTTGCGTGACACTTACTCCCGATGTCCCTAGAATGGGTCTTAAGTTGGCAATGCTATAGGTACCTACTAGCAAATAGCAATTGCAATAATTATTGCCGCTGTTGGCCCAGTTTTCAGTAGAGAGAGGGGAATCGTCTATTCTGTAGCGCTCGTAGTGTAGCTCGCTTGGTCGTTCGTTTCGTCACCACTTGGATGGGTGTGTAATCAAAATTTGTATCTGAGCACTACCGTGGTTCAGAGGGCACAATAGGAAGTTGGGCAATGTCAGAGGCAGAGACAGAAAGGTAGGATATGTACCCGAAAGATAAAGTAAAAGCCTATTCTCAACTTGTTCCAGTAAGTTAAATTCTAAATATAATCATTACAGCAACTTTTTTGGGAGTGGTAGGCTCAGGCCGTGGTTGCAATACCACCCACCGAACTAAGCCATGCCGTCAAGCGACCTAGTCGTGTTTCGGAATGATGTTCGTTGAATCATCGGGGAGACGGGTCTGAGCAGCCGCTCAACTGCCGTCTCTCTCTAGATCTATGTGCTCCATCTTAGGCCACAGCATCGCTTTACGTCAGGTGAGATAGTGGCCAAACATAGATCTATTAAGCGTAAAAAAAAAACTTAAAAGGAAATCCATCTTATCGTCATGGATGAGCAGGTACCTACATAACCTTTTGTTATTTATGCCTCTTCACTTGAGACAGGGTTCGATTTCGTTCACTTGAGAGTGCTTTTTACCAATGTCAGATATTTCGATCCCAAATTGCACTCGACCCCCAAGACACAGGCCTCGTGTTTAGTTTGGGGATCGCCGCTAATTGAAGGTTAAACAAACTTACCAAGTGAAGTTTGACCGTAATTATATAAGCCGTTGCATCCGAAGAGATTTATATAATTTATTCACCAGGTAGTCCACTCCTTGAGCTATTGGGCATCGCACAATTTTAGAGCTATCAAAAATAAAAAGCACAAAATGACTTATTTACAACTCCCGGCGCAGAGGGCGCCACTATGCTCTGTCACCTCATTTATTTTAGAGAACAAATTTAGCAAAATCTTAAGGCCACAAAACAGGTAAACTACTAGTAGGTACTAAGTATTTGTAAGGGTTTGTGACAACAAATTAGGGCACGGGTGGGTTATTAGTATAAATCTCTTCGGATGCAACGGCTTATATAATTACGGTCAAACTTCACTTGGTAAGTTTGTTTAACCTTCAATTATACTTCGCCGTTGCATCCTCGAGATTTATATAATTTATTCACCAGGTAGATGTTTAGAGCTTTTGCGAAATTTTCATGTTCCTCAGAGTAAAAAATATTTATATCGGCGACACGTATATGTAATATTTTAATAACAATTGTATAATATAAATAACAATTGTATAATATAAATAACAATTGTATAATATAAATAACAATTGTATAATATAAATAACAATTTTATAATATAAATTACGATTTAACATAATTTAGTTAGAATTATACACTGCTTTAGCAAAATAGTACTCCCGTCAAATGGAGAGGTTGGTTATAGAATTTGGCTGTTATTAAGCTGTTGTCATATTATCCGGCACCTTATTTGATAAGGTCAATAGAAAACTCCATAAGTAAGCTGCTAATGTTTATGCATCACAAGTAGTTCCTGTGTGCAGAGAAAATCGCAGTGTTTATTGAACAGTCACGTATTATCCTTTTGATCTATTTACCTTCTAACAAGATGCTCGTATTATGTATAAGGTTTTCTTTTCATGACAAAAAAGTTCAATCTTCGCCTCTGATCGAAAGTAAAGGCAACAAACGCCTTACGACTTATATACTTCTATGACAAAATTTACTGTTCCCGGCAAATTTATAATCTATTTAGAAATTAATGCGTGATTGACGCCAACATTTTAATCACATCTTTGATTACGATTACATACATTCTATATAAAGGATAGTGATTGAACTCATCGTCCAGTTGACAATACTAGTGAAACTGCCATTTATTTTGTTGTAATTTTGTATAGTCATCGTTGGGAATATATTTGAAACAAAATTTAGAATAATTTTGATTGTTTCTGGTTGAAGTGCAAAGGCTAACCTAATTCGTGAAATGATATGTATAAAATAGTATTGGTTCCTAACATGCCAAAAACTGGAACAAGGGATACTATGGTTGATTGTTCTAGTAAATAATGACTATGGCACGAGTTACTCGTTGTTAATATTATTCGACAATTTTTAAAATGGGCAAAATAATAAATGGCTTTTTTTTTTTTTTTTCTTATTATCACACGTGATACTCCACCCAGTTAAAAGAAGCCTCAGGGAAAGTTTCCAGCACATACGAGTAACGTCCGATACTTATTATATATGACACATTAAAATTTTGTTATTACCAAATTACGTGTTATTACTAAGACAACCTTTACCATTTTACAGTTATAATTTATGTTTGAATTCTTTAACTGTTTTTTATATGTATATTATTATTATTATTATCATTATTCATTTTTGGTTATTCATTTATTAACTATGACCCGAAAATATAACAGACATTTTGCGTTGTCTAATTCTAATGTGGCTAACCATCTATGGACTTGAATGTATTGAGCCCAAATCAAGAATTTGTAACTCTGATTTGGAACATGCTGGCATACTTTATTTCTGAATTCTAAGTATACTACCGGTTTGAAGAGCTTAGAAAAGATGATTGGCACTGACGGCTGAGCAATCCATTTGACATTGACATTCGAATATCTGAACCTCAAATTTTAATCACTGATTCTTAACTGCCATATTTTTATTAGGCATTAACTCATAATTAACAAAATGCTCACATTAAGTTTTTTGAAAAAACAAAGTACGGCCACTGAGACTTGAACCCGCATCTAAACATTCATTAGAAGGGAAAGGTTCTTCCTAATTAAACTACAGTGATCACAAAGTCGAGTTCGGAATTTATTTAAAAATATTACCTATTTTCATATTAGTCATTTTGACGTCTTAGGGCTAACCTGTACGTTGTCTATCAAACAACAGAGTTTTTTAGATAGAAATGATCAGGTAAATCATTGCATGGTACTTATCACAACAGCTGCAGCAATTGGACGATTTGATTGGTTCAATTTCTAAATTTATATCTATTAGTTTTGAATCAGATAAGTTTTGCATTATTGGGTATTATTAGATCGTATATTATATCGTGAAAAAACTGGTTTCGGTAATGATATTTTATAAGCATTTTACACCACAGTTCAACTGTACTGATAGATAAAGGGGTCTTTCGAAATTGATTTCCATTTTTGGATTGTGATTGGTTTTGGATTGTAGCGTAGACTGTGACCTCCATGAATCCTGGTAACGACGCCGGTGCAGTCCACGTTGTAATATAGGATACTCCGGTGTATTCCGATACCCTTGGCTACTTTGCTTGTTTGGTTTTCTGGCTGACCAACGATTAGCTTCGACATCAAAGCATTCATCATTTTAGCCTTCTTAACCTGAAAGCCACATTTCTAAACCGATTCACAAGCCTCAATATTATAACTGCAAGGTTTTTTGTTTTTTAAGAAAATAATTTGTTTGGCGTAATATATGTAAAATTCGGTTCCTTCGATTTATTGTGTTTGCAAGGCGTAGACCTAATATAATAAATTGATCAAATTTTTGAGCTTTTCCATATCCTTTCTAATATGATAGGATGACCGACGAAATCTGACAGATAGGTTTATGTGTTCTCTAGCTGGCGCTGGTTTTTAATTGAAGAGTCAACTTAGATGGTTTTATACCCTTTAACTGAAAATTTATACAAGAACATTTTCAGTGAAAGCCTTTTTCAGGTCTTTATTTATGTTACTAAATAGGATAGATACGCCCCCAACGTTTAGAGATTTCCTCCTCAATCTTCGATCCAAAAACTTCTTGTTAACCTTTCGTCACCCAACAGTAGGCATAAAGCATAAAGCTTAATATAATTTGCATCAGGAACGTTCGTGGTCTACTGGTTAAAGTAGCTTGATCAAGAAGAAGCCACCGCAGAACGCGGTGACGTCACCATAAGTAACTAGTATGCCACTGGAATCTACTCATTGTGAATATTAACTTGTTGTAAGTTCAGTAGAGTGAACATTATATGCATACGTTAAAACCTGCTATTTTTACGGCTGGACAGTTTTTTCCATAGTGGGTGTATACTGGGCCTTTGCCACTGTGGGCGTCTCATGAAGGAACAAACGTCATAATCGTGTTATGACTCCTAACTGCATGACTACGACCAAATCGTACCGCTAAAAATGCATCACTATGATCGCATCATAGTTCCAAGGCACACAATTTGTTGTAGGTATTAGGTTATAAGAAACGCATCAAATGTGGGCGTCGCATGAACCCCGAAGTCATGATAGTGTTATGACTCTTAACTGCTTGACTACGACGAAGTCTTAATGCTTAAATCAAACATACATATCTGAGACAATGTGAAATATCAAAAGATGAATAAATTGAATTAGGTATATTTAGAACTAAAAATATGCATGACTATGATCGCATCATAGTTCCAAGGCACTCAATTTTATGTTGTGCACGTCTATGATCGCGTCATAGTTCCAAGGCACTCAATTTGATGTGTATATGACTATGATTGCATCATAGTTCCAAGGCACTCGATTTGTTGCATTAGGCTATAAAATATATCAAATGTAGCTGGACGAAAACAAGATAACGCAAAAGTCATGACCATGTTATAACTCTTAATTTCTTGACTACGACGAAGTCGTAACTCTTAAAATATGCACGATTATGAGCGCATCATTGTTTCAAGGCACTTAATTACATGTTGTGCACGTCTATGATTGCTTCATAGTTCCAAGGCACTCAATTTGATCTGTGAATGACTATGATCGCGTCATAGTTCCAAGGTACTCAATTTTAGCATTAGGCAATAAAAAATATCATGCGTGACATGAAGGAAAGGCAACGCAAAATTCATGAACGTGTTATGACTCCATGACTACGACTAAGTCATGGCTGTGTACGACTATGACCATATCTCAATTCCAAGGCACTCAATTTATTGCATTAGGCTATGAAAATAGATCAAATGTGACCGTTGCAAAAAGAAAGGCAACGAAAAAGTTATGACCGTATGACTCTTAACTCCTTGACTACGAACAAGTCGTGGCGCTAAAAATGACCGTGTACGACTATGACCGCATCATAGTTCCAAGGCACTCAATTTTTGTATAGGACTTTAAAAAAGCATTATAACACCTCGATGTGATGCATTCATGATATTGTCTTAGCAGAATATCTATTTTTAAGTGCTGAAGTTACATATTTAGTCGCATAAAAATTTATAACTGAGGGTAGTTGTAAAATTATTCAGTCTGGTTACTAAACCCAGTAAATTTATTACTTAGTCAGTATTTTATTATACATATTTTTTAGATGTAGTTATTTTTCTTTTTCTCTTTTATCAAATTTATAAGAATGCATAGGGTATTTTTTATTATGCCCTTATTCAATAATTAATCCTTCCAGAGTATACTTCGTAACGATCGACACTACACAGTATACTTCGTAACGAAAATAGAAATACAGATTCAACAAATAAACAACTGCATCGTTAAGTAGGTAACATAACCTACATTGGAGTGAAATGCTATTTCTTGATTAACATTAAACATGCAGATCGGAAGTCAAGACGGAAAGATAGGCAATTTCTTACCCTGATGGCTGCTATCGGAATTTTCATACATATATAAATGTTTCACGAGTTTAATTTCGTGTCTTTCATACCTTTATTATGATCTTGAGATCGAGACTCCTCACGATTTCTTATTCACATAGCACTTAAACTGAAATTAATTGTTAAATAGACGATAAAAACACTAATAATTTAATAAAGAAAGAATATTAAAGAATTTAGATGCTACGATGCCCGCACACAAAAAGCGAATGAGGTGACAGAGCTTAGTGGCGCCCTCTGCGCCGGGAGTTGTAAATAAGTCATTTTGTGCTTTTTATTTTTGATAGCTCTAAAATTGTGCGATGCCCAGTAGCTCAAGGAGTGGACTACCTGGTGAATAAATTATATAAATCTCGAGGATGCAACGGCGAAGTATAACTCTCATTTTTTTTTGATAATAAGTTATATTCCGTACCATTTGTAAGAAATTTTAAAATATCTTTTTTTGGCAATAAAAAAATATCTTATCTTAAATCATGTTTGATGTTTATTCAAGGAGTTGTTCCACGTAAACATCTCAGATTGCTATAATCTGAAATGTTTACATGGAACAACTCTGAAAGAACACCAGCAATCGATCGCACCTGATACTCGAAGTGTGAGGGTTTCCTTCAAATGACACAGTTTTTGTACATCTTTCTAAACTAAGACAATGGTTCCCAAAGCGCGTGCGGAACGTCAATTTTTGCATGGGAATTCTAGCCGCCGGCTGCCACTAATAGGAATTCCATGGCACCCGAGAAAAGGTACGGAATATCTGTATAATATTTTTATGAGTATGTATTAGCGTTACGACCGGTTACGATGTAATCTGTGTTTTGTACGGTGATTGAGATACCTATCTTGGTTGAGGCAAGGCTTTAATATGATAGGTACTTAGCTAAATATGCCCGTATTTAACACGTTTTATGATGTTCTACACGACGAAGCACTCTCAGCTCTGTAGCCTCTGTAGTTGCTAACCACAATGTATTTGTCCAAGTATCATTTTTTTTACGCTTAATAGGTCTATGTTTGGCCACTATCTCACCTGATGTGAAGCGATGATTTGGCCTAAGATGGAGCACATAGATCTAGAGAGAGACGGCAGTTGAGCGGCTGCTCAGACCTGTCTCCCCGATGGTTCACCGAACATCATCCCGAAACACGACTAGGTCGCTTGACGGCATGGCTTTGTTCGGTGGGTGGTATTGCAACCACGGCCTGAGACTACCACTCCAAGACATCTATCTACGAGGCATGTTAGGCCGCTTAAAAGTAATGTCACCTATTTTGATCGGTGGCGCTTGAGCTGTTAAATGTTGACTTTGCAATGTAAACTATGCAAGATAATGTTCCTAATTTACCTTATCACATTTCTTTCAATGTTTTCTTATCGACCTAAGTCATTAAAAACTTAATTATAAAGCTCCCAATTCCCTAAATGCTTATCAGAAACAGTTGGTATCTAAATAACTTCCCTATGGGTTTGTTTAATCTAAATCGGATCAAATAATGGCGCACCACATTAAACCCCGCATGATCCACGGGCTCGATGGAGTACTTAACCACATTCTTTTCGAGGGATCAACTCGTGCCGTCCCATATAGTTCATAAAAAATGTACGTCATCGTTCCGCATGCCCTGATTTGCATTGCTATTCGATCCACTTCGCATTAATGGGGGAGGCATTTTGTATTGCATTTGTCTATAGGTTAATGCAGTGCTGTAGCTAAAGGGGGAGCTGTTTTTCAGATCCCAGTGGCGTAGTGTTAGTTACATGATTGGCACTGTTGCTAGACAAATATGAGTAGAGCGATATACGTGATAATGCTGATTATGATCTTTTATATCAATCAGTGTTACAATAAGATGCCTGGAACATTTCGCTTCTACCAAAAAGTCAATGGCCACTTAAGAAAGTTAGTATACTCGTATAACTTTTAAACTTTGAATAAACGTACAAATGTCAATGCAAGATAGATATGGACTATAAGTTCAATGTGCTGTTAGGATTATTATTATCTTTTTGTCGTTAATTTTAACCACTAACAAAAGAGGATGGTAGTCGAGCATGTAGTCAGTCTACTTTGCCTAGGAGATACCTGAATCTGTATTTAAGACTCCCTGGTTATATTAAAAAAGAAATAAAACACATTAAGAATTGTTACAGTGTAGTTTACAGCACAAAGCCTCGCTGATTGTGCCCCCGGGGTTTGCGCGTCTCGCACGTGCCTCTTTTGTCAGGTCCTAGCGACGTTTCTGTACTCATACACTTTTATGCAGAATTGTCCTCGTATTATGCCGTGACCGATATACGAGGCCATGCATGACTTGAAATTCAGAGCTGAAAAGTGCAGTCTGTTGAACCAGCTTAATTTTTTTCTAGAACATAGTGTCGGGCGAACAACTCCCTAATGCCCTATTCAATTAAGTTGGCTGATTACTATTAAATACAAACCAAGTAAATTATGGTGGAGTCGATTGGAATTTTATGTAGAAAGTGGTACCCATTTAAATATTCTATTTTTATCTCTAGCTAATACTTTTTAAAACAGTGGTTATCAAGGGCCGGTTACAATCGAAAACGGTCACCGCCACCGTTCACTTTGCAATGGTGCCTTTCAACTGAACGAATCCACGGAATAATTAATAGCACGAAACGGAGATTGAAAGCGAACAGTGAAATCCTAAACCCCTGTCCGTTATAATTAGTAGAAACGGTCAGAATATTTTTGGAAATCCCACGTGTCTGCGCGTCAGTCAATCCATTTAGATAGAAAATTAAATAATATTGCATTTTGCAACAGAATAAATGTGTTCAAATACTTTTTATATTAATTTTATAATGGGTTTTAATTTTAGATTAGGAATTTTTGCTTCAAGATTCAACTCACATTAATTACATAGTATTCAACTACAAATTAGCATACGAATACGGACGTGTACTAACTCTTAGTTATCACTCAGTGCTATGTTTACAGAAACTAGATTTCCTTCTAAGCATATCGACATGTCAATAGCAAACGCCACAACGAAACACGGTGATAGCAATTCACTATTATAAATAACTTACCTTTGCTTTGCTTTATCGGCTGCTTCGCTCGCCTGAAGAGTGAAATACTTGCTATTATCTTTTATAATATTTTCTTGGCCTTTCTTTTCATATTATCAAATTTACAATTGTCTATCATGGCATAAAAAATAGGTTTTGTCTAGCCGCCTCTGTCGCAAAAATGAAGTCGTAAAGTACTGACCGAAGGGAAGGACAGACACTAACTTTCACTTTATTACCAGCCCGGTCTTTCATGGGTATAAATATGTTTATTTTTATTTATTTTATTATTTGTTTTTTATTTACGAGTACTTGCCACGTTTTTATTATCTCAGTCACTTACTCGTTTGTTTGTCTGAGTGTCGTTCTGGGTGGAATCTTGCAACTCTGATTTCGAGCACTTCCGGATTAGCTATCCAGCTGAAATTTTCAGGATAGCTCACAACTCGATGACAATGCATTCAAAATCAATTTATTAGCATGCAATGCCGACCTAATCACAAAAGGCGCATAAAAACGTGGTTTTAGATTATTTTTTGGAGTGTCACTTTCTAGCTAATATTTAAAAAATAAACATATTATGATAAAAACATCATCAAAACTTATGAAGAAGTTTGTAACAGCAAATAGATTGGTGCGAATGTTTTATACTCATTTAAGACAGAGTTGAGAATGTAGATTAGAATGACAAAACAGTAGGTGTAACACCAAATATCCACAAAGTTTCTACTTACATTTCAGGCATGTCTCTCGTTAGCGTTCCGGAAGCTTACATTTCAGAACTTTGTTTCCTCACACGTTACAAGAGAAAAGACAAACAGCGTTCTCTCCCGAGTCCCGACGTCAGAACAAAAGATCGGGAACACTTTCCCATCAAAGGAACTGTTACAACATGCATTGTACAATTTCTTAGCGCTGCTGACTTTCAAATACCTATATAGAAACATAGCTAGGGACTAGGACACATTAAGAACATAATATATGCAAATGCAGTTTTGGTGCAGTGTATCAAAGTCGGCTGTCTGCTTTGCTGCGCACTTGTGAAACAGATTCAATGGGGCTAAAAACTTTTTAAAGGAGAAATGCTTTCTTTTATTTCGTAGCTAAATATAGCTTCACAACGTAACATGTAAGTAGGTACTGGCTAATTTGTCAGAAACACAAATAAAACATTTCGAGATAATGTCCAAAATTGCCGAGAAATCTGGGTACAACGCAAGGGAAACGACAAACAGGGTTTGGCGACGTGACGACTACGTGAGAACAAAAGATCACAGTCGCGTCGCTGTCAAAGGAACTGTCATACAACATGCATAACAATAATGCATCGGAGCTGCTGACTTACAAATAGTTGCATGAGACTGGGGCGTATGGGGGTTGAGCAAGCTCATGAAAATGCAGTTTAGTGCCGAGTGTGCAGAGGTTTCTTGCAGCTGTGCTCACTCTTCATAAGTTTCTTATGAAGAGTGAGCACAGCTGTAGCTTAGACCTGTATCCTTGCGGGGGGCGTTGGTGTCTGTGACACAGTTTTATAACTACTGCAGGCACCACCGATCCGACTTAGATATTGTCAATACAGTAGGTACATATGTATTCCCATCATGTTTTAAACTCAAGTACTTACCTAAATAGAAACCAGCAAATTGTGGAAGATGAATAAATACTTTATTATTTTTCTTCTTTTAAATAGGTACGTTTTTAAGTTAGCTATAAGAACATTTGATTTAAGATTTTTGGAGTCCCAGAATTTGAAATCCCGTTGGCAAAACTGTGAATATTGTTTCTTAATTATCTAGTTTTGGACCTGTGTTTGTAGATCTGGTAGATATAAAAAAAAGTTTCCTATCTATTTGTAAGTTCTATTGTTGATGTGGTGCAGGTCACAACTGCAAGCGATAGACAAAGATATTTACTAAAGTTTCTTAGAACATTTTATATAGGTACAGTGTCAGTGTTCCCTATTGTTACGTAGAAAGGTTTCCAAACACAGTAAAGACAAAACGGCCCGTTACGGGTGGAGAGGTATATTAAATTATGACCAGCTGTTTCCGATAGTCGTCCCTTTATCGAATTATAGGGGTACACCATTATGCTTATACGTTAGTTGAGATATTATGCGCCGCTATCAATTTCAATGATATCATGTTTTGCCATTGTTAGCTTCGAGTTTGCTAATAATGTGCCTAAAATGTGTTAATGTTCTTCGGAGGGCACGTTAATCCCGGTCCCGGTTGTTTTCTTAGTACAATAGTCGTTAGACCACGTCGGAGGCCTTAGGGCGATCTAAAAACTCCGACACCAGGGTTGGCCACACACACACACGAGAGAAGAACATGTGCCTACTAGATAAATAATTTGAACGAGGATATCGGGAGGAACTCTCAGCTTAGTAGTTTTACTTGTCATTGCTATATATATAGTTAAAGGTAAAGTAATAGTTAGTTTTCTTTTTAAAGTATGTTTTTTGACATTAATTATTATCAACTTATAATAATCTGACAATTTGAATTTAATTGTATTATATTTTTTGAAATTATGTTAATATTGCACATCATTGTTATGGTAGGAATTATCTTGGTCATCTTTGTATACAACATTCTGGCAATAAAGAATTTGATTTGCTTCCTTAAAAATACTTTTGAAAATGCAGAATCTTTGAGAAAACCTACCTCGCTACGTATACAACCAAATAAAGGCTATATATGACCTTGTAGCTAATTTTTACAGTACTAACTTTATTGGGATTATACGTATATATATACATATATATACAGAATAAGAAATCATGACATGCCTACACATATTTTCAACCCAATTTTGCTCGCAAGGATACATAGGTCCAAATAGGTCCAAAGACCAAGTCAGACAGAGTCAGAAACGAGGAGCTATAGCTGGTAGAAATTACACGAAAGTTGACTGAACACGAGGTTTAACTAACTAACGTCGTGGTTTAACTAATTATTAATCATCAAATGAATTATCACATAATTAACAAGGTATTATCATACGTGATGTATAAGCATGTGTAATCAAATGATAGGCCCTCGAGGTGATTTGTCGCGGATATGTATCATAGTGTAAACAGATCCAAGTTATAGGAACTATTCTGACAGCCTCTATGGCGTAGTGGTTAGGTGAGTCAGCCCATACCTTCCTAGTAATTTCGATGGCTACATACCCTTCAAAACGGAACACAGTTATGATTGCGCACTATTGCTTGGCGGCTGGCAAAACAGGGATATCAACCCAGACGCATACGAGAAAACTACCACCTCATAAAAGTTTTAGTTTTGTTCATAAAACAAAAAGAAGTTTACGATGTTTAACCAACATAAGTACCTAATATAGGCAAACTGTGTTCCGGTTCGAAGAGCATTGTAGCCAGCGAAATTACTGGGCATATGAGACTTAATATCTGATGTCTCGGCGGGGTGATGAGATGAGCGCAGTGCTACGCAGTGCTTTTTATGGTATTAAAAGTTCTGGGTGGCACTGCAATTGTTATGGGCAGGCGTGGCGCTCACCATCAGGCAAACGACTTGCTCGTCTCGTTCATCATCACTCAGTTCCATAAAAAAACAGAAACATGGTCAGTTCTTGTTAGCTTTTCATTTTAGTACCCAATTCTATTCTAGGTATAATTGTAAATATTCGAGGCGCTCGCACCCTCATAGCCTCCTCCTGCACCTGATGCCATACATGTATCAGCCACACCCATGTATCATCATGTTACGTGTTCGCTATTAGCGCCGTCAATCACCCGTGAGGTATGCGTTAACTGACAGATTAATATCAAGAGCATGATGTAATGTAACATGGAAAGTAATATGTTCAGAAATCATGCGAAAATGTACGGGTAAACGGTATTACGGTATTTCAAAATAGACAATGCAATAATGTTAAAGTACACCGCGGAATATTTATATTTTTTTTTTACTCTGAGCTTATCATATTTCAAAATAGATTATGCCATAATGTAGGAGTACACTGTGGAATATTTATAACAAATTATTTATCTATTAATTTTTATTTATTTATTACTATGAGCTTATCATATTTGAAATATGCAATGTTTGTTTAATTCCTTTCTTGTTAGTTTTGATAAGCTCAAAGTCAAAGAAAATATTGTTTGGTGTACAATATTTTTTTTTTGTATTATGTGTTACTCTAATCCACGAGTATTTGGGTTATTAGGCAAACTAACTAAATCTAAGGTTTTCATCGTATTTTCAAGGCTTTCACCCTTGCATCGTGTCCTCTTTCTTTAATGAATGCTATGTGAGGTACCTTATCTCAGTACCTACAGCATCCACACAATAACTATTTACACCGAGAAGGTAACTGTCAATAAACTAATTCAGCAACATACCTAAATGCCGCAGCCGCTGTAAGCTGCAAAACATTACAAAAACAAAAAGCACCGATTTTATCCTAGTTCCATAATTTGACACTTGATGTCTACTTAGTTCATTGGAGGTTGTTTGAGACCTAATAAAAATAAACAGAGTGACTGTGAGTGCTAAGAGTTTCAGATCATCCAGTGTAATCCACCCCTAACGAAGTCCCTCGCTCGCGATGTCGTCGGAATCTAATTACCTAGTTAATTTCGCGTTGTCCTGACTCAGTTCGGATACAATGTCATGCAAATGTTTGCCAAAAGCGTCTCAATCCAAAACGTGCTGTGTTTCTGTTTACTTTAGAAGAAGATCTATTTAGTTGTTATAGAAGTCGGCACGTACTTTTAAATAGTGGAGGTTAGTGCTTGCAGGTACAGTTGCGCACATAAATGCTATAACCTTTTCAAGTCTCGTATGTCAGCATCAGGTGGTAATAATAGTCGTAATTGAAAATAAATTTGGGAAAAAAGGGAAAGTGAAGTATTTAATTAAGTATTTAGTTTATATGAAGTGAGAATTTTTTCTTCTTAGATTTATGCATCTTGGATTATTAAATGGTGTATGAAAGGTCGCCTGGTAGAGATCGCTTTAAGCGATAAGACCGCTCATTGTTACACCATTGTACATTTTTATCTTTTACTTAATTTCTATGTTTAAGGTAAATAATAAAGTGTTTATCTATATTTATAAAAACATCATGTTTGTAAGCGAATAACTGCAGCAAACTTGGCCATTCGTTACAAATAACATCTTGGGCCAACTAGGCTTTCCATCCAATATATATATTGCTGCAATCTATTGACCAGTGGAGATCGGAACATTGCCAAAGTTCGCAGAAATTGTTTCAGGGAATGGGCCTTTATAAAATAAACTAGATTAGAAGTTGCACTAGTTCGCTAAACTCTGCCAAAGTATCGAAATGGATCTTGTAACGACTCGTATCTGAAATAGGATGCTTTTGGCATATCGCCATTGAATTACCTAGTACCTATCTAATAATATCTACCGTAGCACTTCAACCACCTTGCACCGGTACTCTACAATAAACTTAACGCAGCCTCGGAAGAAAATGTTAACAAATTAAGCTCACATAAAATAAAGCTCAAAGTTTATGATTGGTTGAAGAATTTAGATTATGATGGAGTGGAACATCTTTTAGAGATGCTCCAATGAAACACACATTAACAAGAAAATATCAAACACGCACACAGTCACCCTCCCACAAACACGCACACCCTCTAACACACACACGCTTACCATCACAGCCTCTCATACATTTCCACACACTCTCTCACACACAGTTGCACACCCTCCCACACACGTACCATTCTCACACACACCACATAATTTATGAATTCATGCATAGGTGTTATACGGCTGTATTCAATTAGCATATAATAGTGTACCCTATTTAGATTTTATTATTTTTCCAAAACCTGTTATATATTATCATTTCTGTACCTCACAAATTCTTACATGTTAATTTTAAATTATAAAACAGGTATAAATAGTAAAAACTAAGTTGTTAATATTCTACTACTAATAATAATATTCTATTTCTTCTACCATTGTAAAACACAGGCTGATCTTGGGAAGACGCTGTCTTTTATAGCACAGTTTTAATTACTAAAACAAAAGGCAGAGTTACAACAACCACATGTAACACATATTTTTGCAATAAAGAAATTTGTAAATTGTAATTGTAATTTGTGGATACTAGACCGGTCAAAACGTTTACTGTATGTATTTAGAATTACTTATCCATCAGAGGTTAATCAGAGGTTGATCAGAGATTAATATAGAGCACTTTATGAAATCAAGCTGTTTTAAAATATATTTATTTAATAATCCAAACACGGTACCTACCTACGTAGGTAGGTACCTAATTAAATAATTATCGTCTTTCAGCACTTTAGCGAAGCAACGGTATTGAAGAAACAAAAAAGGAGGAGGTTCTCTATTCGATTTATTTGTTAATGTTTGTTACCTCAGAACTCCGTCATTTATAAACTGATTTGGAATTTGATTTTTCTATGAAATGAGTATATATTCTAAGTAGTCCCATATAAATTTCATCGATATTCGATCTTGGACTTCGAAGATACATTAACGTCGTTTTTTTTTGTTATAAAATGAATTATTACAGAGGCATGTTTCTATTTATTTTTAGTTTCAGATTTGGACATCCACGCCCACTCAAAAATTCACTGTGTACATATATATTCCTAGCACCAAAAATACAGGAATAATACAGTGCGATACCAAAGTAGAATTATTTCATTTAAACTAGTTCAAAGCGGACTTGTTGAATGTTTAATGTTACAAGTACAAGCACAAAGAGAGGCCTGACGTTGTTACTAAAATAAATAACGCCGAACGAACACATACATAGATCCTGGCCCCTAACTAGGATTCCCTGTATCTAGGGACCAGGAACTATTAGGACCATGATTCCACAACGCCCAGACACGAAACAATTGCTTGCGCTTTTTTTATATGCACAAACATTTGTCCTGTCGCGGAAATAAAGGTAACCTCAGTGGTGTATGAGTTTTGAGCCAACCTGCCCAACCACTACACAGAGGCTGTCTTAAATGGTTCATTAGCGAATTAAGGTTGGAGTTGAAATAATTAAATTACTGTGTGCTAGTTCTAAATTGTTCAGATGTTGAAATGGCTAGTGTAAGCTTCATAGGCTGTACTTATGAGGCCAGGGATTTTAGGGCAGGTATTCATCAGGTTATTGTAGGAGTAGGGTAATTTCGCCATAGTTTAATGTCTGTCAATCTATCTTGAAGGATTCTTGAAAGGTTATTTTAGAAGTTAAGGCACCTGTGCTTATTCAATTTAAAAGTGTATGTAGTATTTTTCCTTCCCCATAGTTTGTCGGGCATTTTTTCTTGTTAACTGCATGTAAAATGCAGGTAGGTAAAAACTTCAAATAAAAATATGTAACAACTTTTGAACTAAGTTTAAGTATAGATTGAGAACAATATACCTACCTACTACGTAGTTTGTAAGTTACCACATAATAAGTCTTGACGCGAGAGCGAGTGTGGCTCAGTGGGAGTACATGCGGCTTTCATTCCGACGCACCCGAGTTCGAATCCCGCTGGCCCCGCACCATTGACTTTCTAAAGTTATGTGCGGATTTAACACTAGCTCTAAAAATGGTGAAGGAAAATATCGTGAGAAAACCGGCATAGCCAAGAATTTATCACAAAAAATTAAGTTCATGTGACATCCACCAACCCGCACTGGGCTAGCGTGGTGGATTATGGCCCATACTCTCTCTATGAGAGAAGGCCCAGCAGTGATCACGTGATGGGCTGATGATGAATGATGAAAGTCTTGACGATCTCAACGCGAAAAATGATAATATTAGATCTCACAGAAAGAAGAAAATGTAAAAGATTGTTAGAACAACGTAAAGCGAAGCGAAAAAACAATTATGAAGTGTCAGCTTGTAATTTAAGTTCGCCACCGCCAGTTGCGAAACTTTATTAGCTCCAGCCTGAACTAGGACATTATCACCATTAGCAGCTGGCGCCGCACAGCCGCCGCTGCGGTTTCCACTAACTTGTGTAATTACCTTAAGAATTAACCTTATTTAGGTCTACATTAATTAGAGATGTAGGAACATCTATAAAACAGTTTATAATTCTAATAAATTCATACGCATTATTAAGTTAGTGAAGTACCTACAGGGTCTCATTATGTGTTGAACGCGAAGAGAAACTATTAAAAAAAAATTACACTTATTAACCGACTTCAACAAAGAAGTAGGTTCTCTGTTCGATTGTATGTGTTTTTTTCTTTTTTTATGTCTGTTACCTCAGAACTCCGTCATTTATGAACCGATTTAGAAAATTCTTTTTGCGTTGGGTTCAGTATAGCGACGAAGTGGTCCCATATAAATTTCATCGATATTTAACCTTGGACTTCGAAGATACATTGAAGTCGGTTTTAAAGCTATTGCATAGCTTCTATCGCGGGCCTTGAGCGTGGAGACCGAATCCAGAAATTCCGTAACGAAAATAACCTAACACCCCCACTCCGAATGCTATGCAATAGCTTTACCGCGGCAGTCTCCGAGTGCCACACGTCTTGTTATTTTTTATAAAATTACTGTACATGTTTTTACTTCTTTTATACTTGTTTAATTATTTCAGGCAATATTAGTACAAGAAAGTAAAATTAACAGAGGCCTATCCTAAGAAGTAAAATTTAAAGAAATAACTTAACTGCGTAGGATTGTAAGGCAATAACTAATTTTAGCAATGGAAGAACATTCATCACAGGTATCCGCGTCCAGTGAAGGGTAAAATGGGTAAATTAGCAACGTATCATACAAAAGGTATAGTATTATAGTAGATTTTTTTTTTGAATTAGCATTTAAACTACAAATTCACACAACAGAACGCCATTTCAGACCATTAAGTCGACAAACAGCGCTAGAACTGCACCGAGTGTCCTTTCAAAAACTTTCAACTGAACTCGAATCTATCTGAAAACTTTTAACGGGATGTGTTTGTACATGGAATTTATTTTTAGTCTATTCATTTGGTAGTGTCTGAACCAATGTTGTCTGCAAATCTAGGCACTTTTTTCCGCAACTAAACGCAGCGTAGCGCATATCCGCGCCAAAGCGAATGTATTGCAAAATTGCAGCATTAGGCTAGACACATAAGCTCAAACGCCTCGCAAAGAAGTTACGATCCCTGATGTCACCGGGCTGCTCCTACGGAAGATCAGCGCTGGTCGTTTTAGCCGGCATTATGCTGAATAGAGGCCGTTTTGTGGCAATACCTAGTTAGTATTTATTGTATAGTAAAGTATTGTTCATTTTATTTTATTCAAAGCAATGATCTGCGATAGTTAATAATAATTTGTATAATAATTCAATTTTTAACAAAAGAAAAACGGTTTCAATTCTGATGTATCTTTGAAGCCCAAAGTCGAATATCGATGAATTTTATATGTTACCACCTTGAAGCTATACTGAGCCCAACGCAAATCAGTTCAAAGAATTTTCCAAATCAGCTTTTAAATGACGGAGTAATCGCTTAACAAACATACATAAAAATATACAGTTTAATTAAGAACCTCCTCTTTTCAGTCGAATTCAGTTAAAAATGATTCAGGAGGATATTGCAATGCGACCTGGGCCCTAATTGACTATGACAACTTGGCGATTCCTTGCTTCGAGGAAACGTCTCTTCCTTTATTAATAAAGGACATAGATATCTGCGAAATCTGTATTCTCTATGACGCGTCATATATATGAATCATATATGAATATATGAATGCGTCATAGAGATGTCGTTTATTAATGAAGGAATCGACATGATTTCGAAGCAAGGAATCGCCAAGTAGTGAATTGGAGCCCTGGTGTGCTACAGATTTATTCTACAGGTTAGCAATTTTGTTGAGATTAGACAATTTTTCTTACGCTTATTAGATCCATGTTTGGCTACTATCTCGCCTGATGTGAAGCGATGATGTGGCCTAAGATGAAGCACATAGATCTACAGAGAGACGGCAGTTAAAAGGTTATTAAACTCAATATCGAACTTTTATGGTCCTTTTCAAAACTTCGTTTTTTTTCATAGCGCTCCTAGCAATAGCTCGCATAGCTGTTCGTAACAGAGCATCAAACTACAGTACCTACCTATATTTGGATGGGTGACCATTTGTGTGGTATTTAGGTTCATATCAGCGCTTCGAAAACGTTAAGCCGTCGTTGATTCCTGTTGTTGTTTAGGACGACAGTCGTTTGGCCATGTCGGAGGCCTTCGGGTGTTCTATAACCTCGACACTATCCCCTTAGTACAGACCGGAGACAAAACAATTTACAATTTTTTTTTCTTTTTTTTTTCGCTTAATTGGTCCATGTTTGGCCACTATCTCGCCTGATGTAAAGCGATGATGTGGCCTAAGATGGAGCACATAGATCTAGAGAGAGACGGCAGTAGAGCGGCTGCTCAGACCCGTCTCCCCGATGGTTCACCGAACATCATCCCGAAACACGACTAGGTCGCTTGACGGCATGGCTTTGTTCGGTGGGTGGTATTACAACCACGGCCAGAGCCTACCACTCCAAAAATATATCTACAGAGATAACTAATAATTAACATAACCTAGAACAAAACTAAAAGGTTAATTTAAGGATGAAAATACAAAATTAAAAAGAAGTGAGTTTGAGTAATCGGACAACTGGATCCGATTTAGTAATTAGTTTTCACTGATAGAAAGCTACACTATCCCTGAGTGCTAGGCTATATTTTATTATGTCGATGGAACAAATTGGCGGGCGATTGCTAGTATAGGTACTATACAAACAATATTTTCCTTAGTAACGATTGCTTTAGATAAATTAGATAATACTCACAATTTAATTAAATTTCTGTTTGTGCTAGGTCTACTTATACATGAATAAACCATAATACTTAAGTAATGGCAATTAAAGGCAACAAAATAAATATGAATGTATTTCAACAGCTAAACAAGAAACGAAACGCAAACCATTATTTCAGACGACTTTAAAAATGGAAAACGGAAAAACGATTCTTTCAAGAAGTTTCCCGTTCGGCAATAGCAAAGAAAACTAACTGTAATAGTGTACCGTTGCCGCTACTTCAGTATTTATTAAATAAAGGTTTTTACACCCTTAAATATATAACCGTAGTTTAATCAATAAAACCTTTGGAGTTTGGACCCTTCGAATCCCGAATAATATATGATACCACATTGTAGCTACACTGAACCCATAGCAAAAATAATTTACTAAATCGGTTTACAAATGACGGAGTTCTGAGGCAACAAACATTAAAAAAAAACAATCAAATTGAGAACCTTTTGCCTTTTTTTAAGTCGGTTAAAAAGAGAAAAATAACGGGAGAAAGAGAAAAGTGAGAGCGTATTTTTTGTAGCTAATTATATACAAAAAATAGCAAAATTAGCTTGTTTTGATCACATACTCCGTAGGCATTCTAAAAAGAAATCTGAGCTATGTCGGGAACTATAAACCCCGAAAACGTTTCCCTTTTGTTGGACGAAATCCTTTGATGAACACTTCCATTCAATATTTGATGTATCGAGTGCCGATTATAGAGCCTCGTGTCCATCCACCCAAGGCATATTACTTTTTGCTTCAAATCATAATAGGAGTAAGTTGTTATGGTGTGACTGATTATGACTAGAACCGATTTGTTTCTAAATATATACCTCATCTAGAAATAGAGATTCACTATTTTTGATAAGCAAAACGTAGCGCGCGAAGAGCGCTTGTTTTTTTTTATTTCGCACATTTTATGAGTAGGCAACCAATGGCGCACCTAGTATTTAATATATTTAAGTTTAAATTAAAGAGTACACAAAATACGACTCCGGGTATTGAAAGCTGTATGACCTCCTACGCCGGCAGTTCAGTAAATAACGGGTCCTAACCTAATTAGACTCTGAACTTCTTTTTCACATTTCTCCATTCCTTATTTTTTATTTAAATTACTGCGAAATTACTGGGCATTATGAGACTCAACAGCTAATTGTCTCAGGGTAACGAGAGCAGTGCAGCGCCGCGCAGGATTTTGCAAAACAAAGTTCTGGGTGGTGCTGTTATTGTTATGAGCTGGCGTATTGCTTACTATCAGGCCAACGACCAGCTCGTCTCTTCATTCAGTTACATAAAAAAAATATTTTAATTGAGTAATTAAAATATGTTTTTTTTTTTATTTAAGTTTAGTATTTTTATGAAACTAGTAGGTAATGTAACAAGCTCACAAGTATTAGTTGCAGTACCAGTCCCACGCTAAATCGATTTCTCAAGTTCCCAATAGCTACAACTGATGTAGGCAAAATGATAATATAATGATGGCAAAATAAATAACACAGAATTCAAAATTAGGTTTTTGACTTCACATAAACCGAGATAGGCACGCTAGTTATCGTTATTGCTGTGTTCGTATGTGCTTTAGGCTCAAAACCTACCGAACCTGCAAGAAACCATTAATGACGATTGCTTTATGTTGGATTGCATGTACTTTCGTTACTACTAGTACTAGTTTGTCCGTCATTTCGTCTGCACTATCTTATGTCATTAACTTGTGGTAGGTCCCTCGTATGTGGGAGGCCGTCTGCGTAGGTACCACAGCTTTGCCAGTTATTCTGCTGCCAAGCATTAGTGCGCAAGCATTACTGTGTTGTGTATTTCCAGTTTGAAGGGCATTGTAGCCAGCGAAATTACTGGGCATATCTGATGTCTCGGGGCGATGGGCGCAATGCAGTGCTACGCAGTGCTTTTATGGTATAAAAGTTTTGGGTAGCACTGCAATTATTATGGGCAAGCTTGGCACTTACCATTAGGCGAACAACTTGCTCGTCCCGTCACTCAGTTCCATAAAAAAAATGTTGGTGGATGAAAATGTGGAATTCCTCACCTTGTTTTATTCCTATAGCTACGTAAATATATGTTATCCATTTACTTTGGAGTACGTACGTTGGAGTAGAAAAATTCCTAATTATGGAGTATGGTTCAAAATCTCACTCAGACAAGGCCCGTGCGGCAATGCAGCAATGTGATCGTCTTAGGCTGATAATGAAGTGAAGTCACCTCCAATACCTGATGAGTTTCAACCCTAACTACAGCAATCAAATATGAGTTCTGTACCGGTGCACGTTGCCAAATGATATTCAATTAGGAAAGTCTCAACTTTATACATTTAGGACATAAAACAATGTCAAAGACTACGTTATAATGTCAAGCTTGTTAAATTTAATGGGACGCGTCTGATCAAAAGCAAATAAAGAGGGAATTCTGAAAAGCGTAGTCGTTATTGAATTAGCAATATTCACAACTAGATATCGGGCACCACCTCTATTTATAAATATTGCTCTTGAACTTATTTCGACAGGTCGGAATGTAGTCTACGTTTTGAGAATGTTTTATTAATAAATTTGCTGATATCTACGTCTATATTTATGTACGTGGATTTTAAAATTAATATTAAATGCTCTGTTTTCTGATATGAATAGTACCGTGTACAGCGTGTATTTACACACCTTTGCGTGTTTTTGACAGCCTTAGTGGTGTAGTGGTTGAGAAGGTTGGCTCAAATCTCATACACCACTGAGGTTGCGGGTTCGATTCCCGCGCCGGGACAAATGTTTGTGCATAGAAAAAAAAGCGCAAGCATTTGTTTCGTGTCTGTGTGTCATGGGACCATGGTTCTCATAGTTCCTGGTTCCCTAGATACAGAGAATCCTAGTTAGGGGCCAAAATCTATGTATGTGATCGTTGGGCGTATTTATTATTATTATTTTATTATTATATGCTTATCAACATCTGTACCAAACACTCCGTACTCCACACCCCGTTCAAGTCCCGCGCCCCGCGTGGCACACAGTTTTTCGAAATAAAAACAGGTTGTATGCATATAATGTGAGTTTATAGTAATATCATATGTATATAATATCAAAAAATCATCCTAAACCTAAAAACCTAAAAACTTCATCAAAATATATTAAACGGTTTTGAAGCCCATACTGATAAAATAAATTTTATGCTTAGAGATCGTTTAGCATATTCCACTTACAATTAGGTAGATATGATATTATAGATAATGTGGTAACAATCACAGACAGACACCCTAAATTTATAAAGTTGTAGATAGTATGAGTGACATTGTACCTTACGAAGACTGGACGAGTTTAGGCTAGATAGTTTATTCGCGTGTGTCGTATAAATTAAGTATTCAAGGTAAGCTGGTCGGTCGATACCTGACTGATATATTACTAGCTATAAAATAATGTTTTTATATTTGCCCCCTTGGATAATTTATTTGCAGATTACTTACCGCATATTTTAGAAAGTGAATAATATTACGAAAAAAGACGTACAAAATGTTTATGTCATTTCAAGGCTGTATTTTTTAGCCGATTGTTTATCAATAATTATGAATAACAATAATGAAATTATGAATATGAATAAGAAAATATTGTAATTAAGACTTGCCTAGAATAGCAAACTTCGTTATTATGGTGAATAAATTATTCTATTCTATTCTATTACGATAGTTTTAAAGAAATATATACTAGGTAAATATTATAATAGATATATATCTATAATAGATATTATAAAAGGTATATATTTTTTGAAAACTATTGTAGGGCTATATTTTCTAGTCATTTGTTTATCAATGATTATGAATAACGATAATTTTCAAAAAATATATACCTATCATGCCTATATTGATAAATATAATAAATCGGGTGATTGTAGTTTTTCTATCTTTTATACGGCGCGTTTCCCAGAAAATGCAGGGCTTGTACAGATATTAATTTAGAGGGATTGCATCTATGCAGTCTCTAGACTATTGAATGCATCCCTTGATAAATTATAATAGTGAGCAAAAATGTAATGTAATAAAAATAAATAAGAGACACTTGTATAGCTTCATGGATCTAGTAAACCGTAAAATGAGTCTTCATTAGATGACAATAAGATTGAGAATCGAAACTCTCCTTTTTCTGTTCTGTTCTTTACATTTTAAAACGCACTTCAGTGTATATACATAATTCCAATAAATCCTTCTTCCTCGATTTCACGCTACAGCGACTGCATTTCACACGTCAACTACGCTCGTCATTCCGCACCGTTTTAATATGCCGTGTCTCTATTCTCGCGAACAAAACAGCAGCTTACGCTGAAAACTCAATATTTAAAGCTTGTACGGGGAATAGAGTTCGGCTCACGCACACTAGCATACTATTGGAGGAGCCTTCAGGGCGGATTAGACGTGCTTTGCATACTGTTATAAAGTTGTTATAAAGCACGGACGCATTATAATTATTGTAGACATTGTTTTTTGTTAAAGGACCCGTGTATTTGTGTGTTGTTGTGTGCAGTTTTGCAAGAATAAATAATTTTCTTTCTTTCTTTCTTTTGTTAGGGTGGCATCTGCCATAAAAAAACTGATCTTGTTAATACAGCTTATATGTTATATCTTCGTGGTCCATTTTTTTGTATGCAGTAACTAACATTAATGGACAGTCACAGTTTTAAAAAGGTTCTGGAGCAAAGTGGCATGAACCGTATTTTATGTAACTCACCTCCTTTCGATCGCACCGTTATTACGAGTACATTACTATTTTATCTGCATTACGGTAAACGGTAGAGCTTTACAGCCTTACCCACTGGCGATTTGCGTTTGCCGCGTCCCTTCAATATTGTACACTCGCACTCAAACGTCGCCGCCGCTAGCCTGACATTCCGTTTTCGTAGATATATATCATTCCGTAGTAGTGACTGTCTAAAAGAGACTGCGAGAACGCTGTGAATTTGGGACGTGTTCGCCGCGATTGCGCGGCGTGTTGCCGCGTAAACGCGCGTAGTGTGATACGGCTCTTATTCGCTTTTATAGCTTTCCTGAATTAGAATACATTTCGCATTGCATCGTAATCCACTAATAGAAATAAGCTTTCCAAGTGATTGTATTTGAGTGAACGAACAAACACGCGCGGCCGCACAATACAGGTGACATGAAAGACAAGGTACTGTCTACCGAATTATTCTGTGACCCAGTTGTGTCGCGAGGAAAGGTATTTTTTTTTCCAGGTCGTCATCCCCCCTCCCCCCCCGAGGTAGCTACGAACACAATTGCTTCGTCGCTTGTTTGCAGAGAGAGAGCAAATAATGAGACGGCAGATAAACAATTATGGCTGTGGTGGCAGCCCTGATTATGGTAACCTTGTTATCTGTGCTTAGTACGTATAGATTGAGGGGTGATGTGTTGTGTGCAAAGGGAAAATATGTTTTTTCTTACAGAAAATGTTTTTGTATTTTTATGTTAACTGATCATTATGTTATTGAATAATTTCTCTTGAAAGATTTTCCAGCAGTTGTCCAGAGCACGCTCAACATAATTAAGAACGAGAGCATTTTGGAAAAAGGTTCTTTCAATTAAGTATTTACTCATATTTTTATATTATATTTTTTATGATTATATTTACCTATTGTTTGAATTTGGGAAATGTTTATTGTTCTTTGAAGGCTTAGAAAATGGGTTCCCATTTCTAGTGTTAATAGGCAAGATGATATTTATTTTAATATTGTAGACATCGAAATATGTTTCGGTGATTGGAGATCTTTGTTTTAAAAAGAAGAAAAGTATTTTCTGTCCTATTCCAGACGCTAGAGTATCTAAATATTAAATTTTATCAAAATCAGTATAATATTATAAATGCGAAAGGGTGTGTGTAAGAGCAACTGCATAAATTTAAGCAGAAAATCATGACCCCCGAGAAAAAAATCCATCTCAACACTTGACACCAAAAAGTTCGTGAGAAGGTGACAGGTGGAGTATTAGGGAGATTCCTCATCGGGAATATTCTCTACTTCGAGTTTATAAGGAGCTTACATTCGACGAGGTATTTGTACTTTTATTATCAGAGTTTGATGGAATCGAAGATTGTTATACAAGTACCGAACTTAGCAAGCCTACATTTTTATGTAAAACTAGCTGCGCCCAGCGGTTTCACCCGTCTGCTCATTTTTCCGGGATTCAAAATATTATTTTTCCTATTCCAGGATTTAAAGTACATACTTACATTTCATCAAAATTCGTTCACTAATTTTTGTATGATTGAGTAGCCAACAAATATCCATTCACAAACTTTAGCTATTTAATAGTAGTAGAATATGAAATAATAGGATTCAAATACAAAAGAACCACAAGAGCGCTATTTTGGTCTTGTTGTAATTGTATACCTACGGCATAAGAAACTCAGAAAAAATTGGTAGTGCTTCATTTCGCTACGAGGAAAAATTACTCATCAAAGTCCCTCTAAAAATAATTCAATTTCATAAGTAAAAGAAGCCGCACAAATGCCAACGGAAGGTTAGGAAAATTCCATGAACAATGCTGAACTTGACATTAACTCCGTTCGTGAGAAGACAAATATTCAGGTTAGAGAGATTCTGTTGAGAATACTGTGAATGCCCTAAGTTCGTAAGAAGCTTTGCCTCGTTCAATGAGAAAAGCACAACTTTGCACTAATATACTTACGGGTTTCGCCAGGCTGCAGTTTAGTTGTATTATGAACATGTATTCGCTCGATGTATCGTTTTAACTTTATAGTTCATTTCAAAACGATTCACAAATGGTTAACATTGTAATTTCCTTTAAAAATGATAAATTATAGTTAGTATAAGTATCAGAAAATTTTTTTATTTTGCTATTGTTGTAATATGATTAATTCAATTTTTTCTAAGTGATGAGGGACGATACGAGTACGTCGTTCACCTGATGGAGACCGCCAAGACCATTTTTATGCAAAATCCCTGACAATAGCTCTTCATAATTTCCAGTAATTTCGTATGGACAATACCATTCACACCGAAAGACAGTTATGCTTGCGGACTACAGCTTAGCGGCAGTATAACTGACAAAGCGACGGTACTTATCAACCCAGACGGTTTCTGGAGAAACCTATCCCACCTTTTTCTTTTTTTATTTTTGACTGGGTCAGCGTTTGACCACTATCTCACCTGATGGGAAGCGACGATGTGGTCGAAGATGTAGCACGCATACCCAGTAAGTACTTGTTCACTCTAGATTTGAACACACTTAGATTGTGTTTATGTGGAAACACAGACTTAGTAGTTTAGAATTAGGGTAAGTTGTGAAGATTACTTTGCGAAATAATATTGCGCTTCCATGAATAATTCAAGTTACGATAAGAAGGAAGTCCGAATGCCAACAGAAAACAGCTTTCGACAGTTCACTGTCCTGTCCTGGAGCAATAAAATCTTAAACTCAGCAGTCAACGAGGTATTCAACTTTTATTATCTGATTTGGCCAAAAGATTGGAAGGAATAAGAATCCATTATAGGTTAACAAACTTTGGCAGTTAAGACTGTGCAAATAGGTTAGGTATTTGTTTGTTAGCTAGAAAGTAAATAAATAAGGCCAATCGCTGCTATAATGGAGCTATCGATTCAGTCAAAAACAGTATCTATATGTACATGACTTTTTATTCTTGGTATATTCAGCTTTAGCTACTGATAGTTCATTGGTCCTAAAATGGACCTTGGACTTTTTATAAATAAACGTACCCATAGGCTCCTCAAACTTTTCTTCTTTCCCTTCCAAAATAAAAATAACAAAATTTTTAAAACGTAATATACCTATAGGTATCCATTGTTGTAAGTACAATGTACATACATATATATTTATTAACAATCAACAACTAATTTGTACTACAGTGCCTTCCAAAAAGCAATGATAAACCACAAACCACCATTTTTGATTTTAATTAATAGTTACAAATAATTTTGTCGTAAAATGAACAGAATTGTAAGCATTGAATACTCGAGCGAATCAATGTTGCAGTTAAATTGTGAGCATTGCTGTGTTCCGGTTTAAGGGGCATTGTAGCCAGCGAAATTATTGGGACTTAACAGCTAATTGTTTAAGGCTGACGAGCGCAGTGCAGCGTTGCGCAGGTATGGGCAAAACAAAATTCTGGGTGGTGCTTTTATGGGCTTTTATGGGCAGGCGTATTGCTTACCTGATGGTCACATAAAAAAACAATTGTTTTACAAAACCGCTAGTCATTTTATAAAACAGCAATGTTAGGTACCTAAAACCGCTAAACGCGTAAATCCGTTTGACACAATGAGTGAAGCTTAATACGTAAGAATGTATTACGTTACGTTTTACGAATGTAGTACGTTTTGCGTAATTCAATGCGGTTGGTCAACGTTTGCTGTTTTGTAAAACTCCGTGAGAGATTGTAAATTTCAGGTCCGTGCTATTCATAAGCTCACAGGTGGTTCGAAGTAGGGTGCTGCTGGGGATTTTAAATAATGGCTAGAGATTTTACATTACTCATAGGGATTTTAGATTACATTTACACGTGGGTGGCAGTATTTTCGAACATACCTAACCCAATGACAATCCAGCTGAACCTAGTATATGAATGTATATATAACAGTGTTGTTTTATAAAATGGGCAGGGGTTTTGTAAAACGGCGGATTACGCAATCCAACTACGACATCAAAATAATGATAAAGATAAGATAAAGATAAAGATAAATTTATTTAAATTTCAACAAACTTATATATATCATATACATTCAGAAGTGATTGTAACAAGTTTTTATTCCTGGTTGGAGAACATTGGTACCCAAACTAGGAGACCTGTGTTTTGGCATACCAATACCCCCCGCCCGACATATTTAAAAAAATATCAGATAAAAATTATTATTAAAAATTAAAATGAGTTGTATAATATTCGACATTACTGTAAAATTAAAGCAGAAACAGATCTCGAAAACTCGATACTGAAATTAATAAGAAAAGGCGTTGGTAAGCGAATAAACTGGAGAGGGTTTCGATATTCAAACGGCGAAATTCAACAAAACTTTTGTAAGATTTACGCTAAGTAGAGTTCTGTTGGAATCACCAGAAAATCGCAAACGAAATTTTGAAGTACGAAAAGTCTAGGACTGCAGAATTGGTCGAAACAATCCGTGATTTGTTAGCGTCAGCAAAATAGTGTTAGTCGATAAATTATTTCAGGATTTGCCTCTAAATGTTTAAGTTACGACCAATAGCTTAGCCAAAATGTATATCTTTCTATGACTAAAGAATTAAACCAACGTCAATAATATTTTATCAACAGGCAGAGTTATCTTTGCTTGATGGTCTTGAGTTATATCTATTGTACGTGTTAAGTCTTTTATACCTTGTCATAGTAATTTTATTTACATAAAAAGTTTTTTTATTGACATACTTATACTATACGTAAGTAATTCTATGTAGTTGTAAAGATGTTATCTTTAGTAATGTCAGTCGTTTTACATAAAAGGTTTTATTTTACAAGGTAGAACACGGAATAGCGTTGAGACTTACTTATTAGAAAGAGCTTCCATAAAGAGATCTGAGATATATATATTATGCATCTTTATAAATATCATAATACATTAATTTGGCAAGGCACTGTATTTAATACCCGTAGGTATACATTTATAAGAGACAACAGTTAGCTTGAATCCTCGTTTTTCAATAATCTCTCTCAATTGAGCCCTAAAAAACGTTCAATTTAATCCGAAATTCACTCAAGTAAAATATCACTTTACCTAAGTGAATCTCTTTTTGACATCATTTTCAATGATGTAGGCGCTTGATTTTAAATACTTTCAGCACTTTTTTATGTTCTGAGTAATAAGGTTTCAAATTGCTTAGAAAGATTTATGCTGTCTCAAAGCTGCAAATGAAAATCAATTTGTTCTGGTTGTAGATATGCCATGGTTTTAAAAATATATTTCAAAATATAGTAAGCATATTATTATTAAAACTAGCGTGAGTATTATTCATATTATTGTTTACTAACCGGCTACACTCACGGGAATAAATCGAGACACTCCACCGGTGTTCGAGCGGTACAGACGCTCATCATCACGGAGTACGTGCGGTCGCGGAGAGCGCTTGGCGCGACCGCACGTACTCCGTGATGATGAGCGTCTGTACCGCTCGAACACCGGTCGAGTGTCTCGACTTAGTCTCGTGAGTGTAGCCGAATAGTAAACAATAATATAGTAAGCAATTATTTTAGCACATTAACGTAGCATTAAACTGAGTTAACTGTCCAATTTCTTTAACTTTGCTAATTTGGTTCCCTTAAGATTGACACAATAATATTAGAAAAATTTACTTAGTAATTGCTACAGTTCAGATCTTTGGAAAAGCACCGTATGGTTTTGGTGATTGTAGGACTCCCAATACTTCAAACTCTGCACTGGATATTTCAACATAATGATATGACAGGGTCTAAAAGTTACTTATAAGAAATTACAAGTATTACCGAATTAAATTAAAGATCAAAATAAACTATATGTATCAGTGAACAGGCAACTGCAGCGGAAAAACATAGTGGAAAATAATTTGTTTGTCAATTATTCTTTCCACTTGTACCTTTGTTAATAAAGCATTTATAAGTCACTAACAGCGCCCCGCGATTTTCCGGAATAAAAATAGGGTATCTCCATTTCAAATTTCACTCAAATCCATTCAGCCGTTGCGGCATGAAGAGGGAACAAACACACTTACATACAAACTTTCGCATTTATAATATCAGTGTGATAGTTATTGTTTTAGGTGTACTGACATAATATATAAGAAAATAATATGCTTAATTTATGTTATGTAATATAAATATAATATGTGAATCATAAAATGTACTGGAGTGAGGATTAGTAATAAATAGATATAGATAGATCACCTAATTGTTAAAAAACTTAAAAATAGGTACATGATAAACAAGTACGTTTCACAGTAATCAGAATAACAATAAGCGGTCTTATCGCTCAAAGCGATCTCTTTTAGACAACCTTTGAACAGAAAGGACTAACATAATTTGGAAGAACGGTGGTATTTTCGAAACAACTGCAGATTCAATAATAATAGCTTAAATGTAATAGCTACCTAAACAAACAATAGGTTTTTTGTAAGAACAGGAACGAGAACATACCCTGTCGCACTAACAAGTATGAACAGGGTATGAATATATTCAGAAATTCAATTTGAAACTGAAGTAGATATCGGATATGAGGTTAGATCTAGTTCTCACTTTTATTGACTTATTTGGCGTTTTCACGTGAATAAGTCTGACACCGCGTCAAATTGAGTCAGACGAGCCAATTTCAAGTGCTAAGGCTGCGTCTCGAATAAAAAACCTGATTGGCTCTGATAAAGATTCTTATTAGGGAATGTACAAATTAAAGAACGTAAGATAAAACGCGCTAAGACTGATGAAGAATGTTTTGACATCTTTTTTTTTTATTTGTTTTTATAAATTTTACAACTTTTCATAAATATCTAACACCTTATAAACCTTAAACAGGTTTGTCTTGGGTGTCACATTCCTCTTCTATTTCTTACTTCTAAAATAGTAACATTATATAATAGTAGGTAGTATTGACTATAATATGTATAAAAATCATAACAATAGCTGCGCTCGGGACCTTTCCTTTTTTACCTTTGTTCTTTCACGTGAAGAAGACGTCGGCACTAAACTTGTCATGACTTGTTATTGCTGTAGGTATAAACCGTTTAAAGTTATGTAAATTGTCGGTGCTTACTTTTTTTTTTTTTGTTTAACTGAGTGAGGGGACGACCGGTTCGTTCACTTGGTGGTAAACAACAGTTGCAGCACAATTCAGAACTTTGTTGTGTTAAATTCTGTGTGGCACTGCACAGCCACAAACAAATACAATTTAAATAATTGTTTGTACTACATAATAATTTTACCTACATAATAGTTTGTTAATAGCACATTTATTTGGGTGAAGCCACTGACTCTCGAAACACAGCTTAAACTAGTTCGAGAGCCTATGGATTCAATACTACTCTGTAAAAATATTTATTATGTCACAATAAATTATTATTATGAAAAAAAAACTGCAACTCGTCACGTATTACTGAACTCTTAAAATTCATAATGCCTAATTTGCCCAGTAATGAAGAAAGAGCAAGGAATGAAGAAGAATGGTTTTATACATAATATAGAATCATGAAATAAGACAAAAAAGTGAATTACAGAAAAAATCAAGAACAAATTTAACATAATTTATTATCTTGAATCTTAGCACGAACGACGCCATAGAAATTATTATTTCACTTCACTAAGATCAAAGTAAATTCAACTACAGTTAAGTAAAGAAAAATCAGTGTCTGTCCTACTCGCACGCAGTGCGCACGTGTCAGTTAATTACGAGAGCGCTTCATACCTACCTTAAGAAAGATAAGGCCAACCTGCACTTCGCGTGCAATGGTACGGTCTGGGCGCAATCAATAGTGCGCCTTATTCACCATGGAGGAC
Organism: Petrophora chlorosata; assembly: GCA_951640565.1. Lineage (NCBI taxonomy): Eukaryota > Metazoa > Arthropoda > Insecta > Lepidoptera > Geometridae > Petrophora > Petrophora chlorosata. The sequence goes on along the minus strand of OX621199.1, from coordinate 4,445,568 downwards.
GGTGTAATTTCGGAAGATGATGTAGTGTCGCATGTGATAATAGACAATACTGTGGCACCGACCGCGACAGAAAATTGTTATGAAGATAATATGATGAGTGTCCAATATGAGGAGGAGATGTCGGGAATTCCGAATGATAGACCTAGTAAAAGAGGAAGAGAAGTGGACGAAGAAGAAACGTGGATAATGGTGGGAAGAGACGGCAAGAGGTCTAGACAAAAGGTTGAACTAACTGTTACATGCGCCGAGAAGTTACCTAAACAATTTGCATTAGCGAAATTGTTCGACTCGTATAGTATTAAAAACATATCGAAAGTTAAGTATGTAAACCCACACAAAGTTTTATTGCAGTTTGACAATGAAAGCAGTGCGAACGAGTTGATTACATGTAAACAACTTCAAGAATTAGGATGGAGATGCCAACGACCTTTGGAAGTAGGAATTTCGTATGGCATAATTAAGAACATTGAATTGGATTTGGAGGAGAAAGATATGATAAATGTTATTTCAAGCGCTTGTGAACTTGTTGCCGTGAAACGTCTTAAACGTCGTAACCCGGATGGAACCGGATGGATAGAGAGTGAGACAGTGAGGTTGGGCTTTAAAGGATCTTCCTTGCCACCCTTTGTCAGCATTTACGGAATGAAACTTAGAGTAGACCCCTATGTTTATCCTGTTACGCAATGTTCGAGATGTTGGAGATTTGGCCACTCGATCAGAGCTTGCCCTTCTAAGTATGATATATGCCCTAAATGTACTAAACACCATGCGAACTGCGAAGCGACTATTTTTAAATGCGTTAACTGTTATGGTGATCATCGTGCGCTAGACCGAATATGTCCTTTATATCAGAAAGAAAAACGGTTGCGAGATATTATGGCCGAGTTTAACTGCTCATATAGGAAAGCCACGATGATATACGTAGCTCCAACTCGAGAAATAGAAAACACTCGCCCAGATGTCGAACTTGCAACATCTGTATTACCTGACATATCGCAGTCTCGAGACCAGAGTAAACCTTCGTATGCGAAGGCTGTAAGAAAGACAATAGCAACCAGTCACAATGAGGAGGCTGGACCCTCTCAGCAAAAAGATACAGCAGAAGTACTAGCGGTAAAATCGAGTAAGAAGAAAAAGAAGAAGAAAAGCAAGAAACAGACCGAAAATACAGATGATTGGGAGGCTTCCAGCGATGCGGAAACTTTACTAGAAAATTATACTTGTGATGCGTCTGAAACCCAAGAGAAGACTACACGAGAAAAGAGAAAGAAAAGAAGCATGACATTTACCCAATTATTGAGTAAATTGAAAGTCATCATTTTTTCTGATGAGTACGAGGATTTGATGTGTAAGATTAAACATGGAATATCTTTATTTATCGAGTGGATATCAACTAGTTTGGTGCAGTACCTTTGGGATCTGCCTTCAAAATTTAATTTTGGTTAATTATGGATTTAGATTCCAAAATAAACATTATTCAGTGGAACTCACAAAGCATTAAACCTAAACTGGTGGCGTTTGAACAGTTACTTTCGAGGGAAAAGGTCCACATAGCGGTGCTTAGTGAGACCTGGCTGAATCCTATGACTACTGTAAGTGATTTTAAAATTAACGGGTACAATATTTTTAGACAGGACAGGGATGACTCTTATGGAGGTGTGGCTATTGTGACACATAAATCCATTAAGGCTCAGTCTTGTGCAGTTAGAATTTCAAATTCCGGCATAGAATTAATTCAAGTTAAAGTTTTCAACTGTAAAAATATTGATAATATTATATCGGTGTATTGCCCACCCTCTGTACGTACTTCCCCTAGTGATTGGGATGATCTGTTTTCGCTGTTTACTACAAAAACATTAATTCTCGGAGATTTTAATGGTCACCATACGAGCTGGTCGAACAAGATTGACCCGAAAGGCACCCAGATATTTGATTCGCTAATGGAGAATAATTATATTACACTAAATGATGGCAGCGCTACTCGTATCAGGTTAGTGAATGGCGTTCTACAGGAATCGTCCCCGGACATTTCTGCAGTGACGTCAGATGTAGCATTGCTCTTTAATTGGTCCGTTATGAAAGAGACGTTGGGTAGTGATCACCTTGTCATTAAAATTAATATTTCTTTTCATAATAATTGCCCCCAATTTCTTAAAATAAGAAACTTTAAAAAAGCTAACTGGTCATTGTATACAAAACATATTCAAAACAAACTTTTAGACTTTAACATTCCCCATGATTTGCAAACAGGTTATGATACGTTTTTGAATATTATTAATGAAGCTGCAGAGTTGTATATACCTTTAATTAAAATTAGTCAAGATCCTTCCCAAAAATTTACCCCTAAGCCTTATTGGAAATCTGAACTATCTAAAGCTGTAGCAGAGCGTCGCTTAGCGCTAAAAAAATTTAGAAAGAACCCTACCCCAAGTAATTTAAACGTCTTACAGCACAAAATTAGTAACAGCCAACGATTAATCAGAAAAGCTAAAAGTGAGAGTTGGTTTCAACTGTGTTCATCAATTAATGAATCATCCACAATAAGTGATATGTGGCGTAAGATGAGATGGATGAAAGGGTACAAGAGTCCTAGTTGGTATGTAGACGAAATAATGGCCAATAAACTTTTACGTAACTTAACGCCAGACTACGTTTGCCCAAAAGAACCTATTTTCTCTTCACATAATACTCAATTAGAAACACCAATTACTAAATGTGAATTAGAAAAGTCTATAAAATCAAAAGATACTTCACCAGGATACGATAATATTTCATATTCAATGATTAGACATTTACCTGATATTGGCAAAGACGTTCTTACATGTATATACAATAAAATATTAATTTTTGGATTTGTACCCATTCAATGGAGAAACATACGTGTAGTTCCTATTCCAAAACCTGGTCGTGATCCTTCGTCTACGTCGGCTCTTCGCCCTATTTCACTGATCTCATGTTTCTGTAGGATATTTCACTCTATTATAAACAAACGGCTTGAATGGTACTTGGAAAGAAATGATATGTTACACGTGGAAACTACAGGATTCAGGAAAACAAAATCCACTTTTGATAATTTAAGCAATCTTGTAACGAGCATTCAGCTCGGATTTGCAAAAGATCAGTTAACTATTGGGTGTTTTATAGATATAGATAATGCCTACAACAATGTTGATGTTGGTGCGTTGCTCCGTATGTTAGATCGACTTGGGGTCGGATCTAAAATATGCTTCTATCTTTGGACTTTTTTGAGAGAAAGATTTTTAAACATTCAATTATATAACACTTGTATATGTAGGAGTACAGGTAGAGGCATTGCCCAAGGTGATCCACTATCGCCGTTGTTATTTAATGTAGCGACAATTAATATTTGTAAATTTATCACAAATGTCAAAGTCTCTCAATATGCAGACGATTATGTCTTATATACAACATGTAAAAATATTGAAGAAGGTTCAAATATTATGCAGCTTGCTTTAAATCGCGTATCACGTTTGTTGACAGGCTTGGATTTGGAAATATCACCGTCAAAGAGCAAAGTGTGCATTTTTAAAAAAGGTGTTAACAGACAACCTATAAATCTTACTATTAATGATATTCCTTTAGAACTTGTACATACTGTAAAATATCTTGGGATGTGGTTGGACCGGTCTTTACGATGGAGTAAACACATTAATGAACTGTGTGCTAAAGTATCAAAGTTTTTAAACATTTTCAAGGTGCTGGCTGGATCTACTTGGGGAGTTCATCCTAAACACTTAAGACGTCTATATATTGCAATTATCAGAAGTAGAATCGATTATGGGAGCTTCCTTTATGATAATAGTTGTAAAAGTCATTTATATAAATTAGAAAAAATTCAAAATCAGGCTTTAAGAATAGTTGGTGGTTTTATTAAAACTACTCCGATACACGTAATGGAGAGTGAGTTAGGCCTTCCTCCACTACGTGTTCGGCGGCGTTATTTATGTGGCAAATTTTGGATGAAATGTAAATCTTTTGATAATAATCTGACTCTAAATATTTTACAAGATTTAATTCCATATAAAGATGGTCGGTATTGGCGTTACAAAAAGAAGCCTCTTTTACTAATTGTTCATGACTATTTTCGTGACCTCCGTATCCATTCTAGCCGTAGGCTGGAGATGTTTGCTATAAACACGTGGGTTAGTAGTATAGATTTGGGAACGATAATAAATATAAACATAGATAATTTTACAGAGGCAAAACGTCGGTACGATTCATCTTATCTTAAAAGGATATGTGAGGAGTTTATTGACTATCACTACAGTCAATACTATAGAATATATACAGACGGTTCCAAGGACGGTGCTTCGATGGGAGCAGCATTTTTAGATTCAGAATTGGACTTAAATATGAAATTTAAAATCTCAGAGAATAATTGCATTATGAATATTGAATTAATTGCCATACGTGAAGCTTTATCTTATATAAAATCTATTGATCATGATAAATTTGTGATTTTTACTGATTCGCGAAGCTCTCTTCAACATTTGGCTCGATGCACCTCGGCTGTCCGAGGCGCACCGATTGCCTACTCCGTCCTTGAACTTATTTTAGAACTTAAAATTGAGTCTAGAAAGTCTGTAGTACTTCAATGGATCCCTTCTCATTGTGACGTTGGAGATAATGATAAAGTTGATTTACTTGCTAAACAAGCTTGTAATGATGGTGTAGAATATGTTATGCTTCCATTTTTTACGGATTGTATTTATTTAATAAGAAATCAGTGTTATAATCTGTGGTCTGAATACTTTGATGAACGTTCCAAGGAAAAGGGGATCTGGTATAAGACCGTTCAGCCGCATCCTCCAAAGATACTTTGGATCGATAATAGTACATTAAATAGAATGGATATGGTTGCAGCCTTGAGACTTCGTTCCGGACATATCCCTTCGAAAAAATTCGCCTTTTTGATGCGCAAGGTTCTATCTCCAAATTGTCCCGACTGTGGAGTTCCAGAGGATATTTACCATATTCTCATGGAATGTGTGCGGAACGAGATCTTTCGGAGAAGTTCTGTCCTAGACCTAATGCAAGTAGGCGACTGTAATATTGTTTTGGCCTTTCCGTTATCGGATAAAGCCAAAGCACTTTATAAATTATATAGAATAGGTATGCAATGTTCGACACAGTAGATGTCGAACATTGCATATTTATCGATATTTATGTCTAGTAATTAATAATTTAAGATTAATAATAATATATAGTTGATTTTGTTAACTGAGCGGCATAATCGCATAGCGACTAAGCTCATTAAATAAAGAAAAAAAAAAAAAAAAAAAGTAAAGAAAAATCGGGACAAGTTATCAGTCACGTCGCGCAGTCGGCAGTCAGGCAAAGTTATAATGAACTGGGATGAGCCGATGAGTTAATCCAACAACTTATCCGTCATCGCGTGACATAGTCCCGGTGGGAGAGACTTCAGAGACTCTTGCTCTAAGGAGTGACAGCGATCGTTCGTTGTTTTGGAGGACTTGTTTGTTACTGCGGCTGAGTGTCTTGATTAGGTCTATAAGAAAAATAAGATATTAAAACATGAATCTGAGTTAGAACAAAATAAATAAATTTATTTAGTATTAACATTTAACCTCGGTAAAACTTCAATCAATAACTTAAAATATTCGGGGTGAACTACCAGTAGTAACTACGAATTCGATAATTTTCAGATCCAGGTGTATTTTTTTTAATTATAACCCATGTTAATAATAGTAATTGTATTATCAGCTAGTGTCTCTGATCACACCCAGAGAGAAGTAGAAGTACCTAAGGCCGACGGGAAAAGGACTCAGTTTAGGTCCGCTTGTGGTTTCTAAACACATTAATAAGTTTTAAAGGAATCACGCCAAACTTTAGGGATCCGGAAACTACTTGCCAAAGGCAATCTTGTGCCCTTTATCACCAAAAACACTTTTAGGCTGACACAACACTTTGCGCCGTTGATTTTGAAGAAAGTGGTCTTTAAACTAGTTTTTGATTAAGAGAATAGACTTTTATTTATTTCAAGCTGTTGATGATACCTGAGAATATTAGTGTATAAACATGAGTAATAGTATATACACACGAGTATTAGTATATATACACGAGTATTAGTGTGTACAAACGTGTATTAGTGTATACAAACGAGTATTAGTGTAAACACACTAATACTCTCATGTACGGGCACTACTAATGCGATAGTTATAAGTAATACGCCGCAACTACGCTTACCATCAGGTGAGTTGTTGTCAAACGTGAGCCTATTTCATCATAAAAAAGTAATAGTTATAAAAATGTGTCACAGATTAAATAAATTACAATCAAGTGTTTGATAACTTAATTATGAATTTTAAAACCAGCCCTAGGTTAGATTAAAAGCTGTGTATCAGTGTATATCACATAAGATGTAGGTAAACAAAGTATCAATCAACAAGAACAACGCACAGCCATTTTCCCAAGAGTCCATTATAGCGTCAAATTACTCTTCTTCCGTTTCGCTTAAACCAGGGCCCTCCATTAAACAAAGATAATTTTTAATTCGCAACGTGAAGGAGATAAGACGTCTTTAATTTATTATTGTTTTAAAGCTCTCATGATTAAATTGTAAAATTATTTTTTTTGTCTCTTTTGACATTTTCTTTTCTCGGACTGGATGAATTATGACGATTATGAAATTAAGCCAGGGATGTTTGAACACCTGGTACAAAATAGGCAGGCTTATAAAAATAAAAAAATGTCATGGACTCACTGTGATGACCTTTGAGTAGAATCTCTGAGAAAGAGTTATGTCCTTTTTTTATTAAACAAATTTATTTGACTGCAAATAGAAATGTTAAAATATAATGTATTCTATTCTTTAATCATCATCTAGAATTAAGGTGAAAAAAACTTTTTTTAACTAGCCTGTACTATCCCACTGCTGGGCAAAGGCCTCCCCTAAAAAAAACTATTGATATTTAAAAAAAAAAAGACTTGTGGCACTCGGAGACTGCCGCGGTAAAGCTATTGCATAGCATTCGGAGAAGGGGTGTTAGGTTATTTTCGTTACGGAATTTCTAGATTCGGTTTCCACGCTCAAGGCCCGCGATAGAAGCTATGCAATAGCTTAAAAACAATTTTTTTCAACATATAATAATCGTCAAACATGCATATCAAAATCAGCTAATGCTTACGTACAGCGAAGATAAAATTTACTGTGTAAAAATAATTTTGCAATGGTAAAACCAAATCACAAATATTAAGTGTTCCATTACACTTTTCCCAAAAGTCCAGCAAAATATTCAGAAACTTAATAATAAAAATATAGAAGCTCAAATAGATGAGTAATAACTCCAAATGGCTTCGTCTGAAATACTACGACTACGGTGTAGACGTACTACGGCGTAGACGGCAGTTGATGTTCGGTCGCTACGGAGGGCGCTCGCTACGGACCGCTACGAATGTGCTACGCGGTTTTGTGCTACGAGTATCCGAAGTTACTTTTAGTTTTGCAAAACTAAAGATATCATAATTTACAATTATGGCATCGAAAATATGAACAGACAAAAGTGAAAACAAACGATTTAGTTTTATATGTATAAACATTATTTTTTGCTTTTGATAGCTTTTGTTGACTTTTACAAGTCGATACTGAAGTGCGCTTGTATAATAAGAGTACAATGAAAAACTCTTAAAGGAATAAACTTAGTTTTCACCATGTTTTCAACAAGAGAACTACTTTGAGGTAAGTTTGAAAAAATATTTAATTGTGTTGTGTTCATTTAGTAATTTATTGAATTAATTTAGTAAGATAAAATGAAATTTTGTTATTTACAATATTTATTTATAATATTGTATATCGTCATACAAAGTATAAAAATAGCTTACAATTTCGGAAATACAGAAGTAAAGTAATTATAGTGTCACAGTTATATTATTGTTGTAATAATGAAGTAAAAATATTTTACATTAAAGTTAAATTTTATTAATTTTAAAGTTAATTGGTTTTGACAATATTAGTTATAATAATATAACAATATTTCTATAGTTTTGTTTGGAATTACTCTTTATTGTTAAATTACTAATATTATTAGTAAAATACTAAAATCAAATTTAGATACGCATTTGAATTTATTATATAAAAATGCTTTACATTATTTATAATAATTAAAACAAAAAATATAATAAATATATATACAATAAAGTACACCGTACAGAATATCCGCACATTGTAGGTACTATAATTTAAAATATAAAATGTTAGTGAGTTTTCAAGAAAATAATATTTATAATAATCATACAGAGTGCACCGTTAATATAGTTAACAGCGACCTCTGTATGACAGATAAAAAATAATAAGAAAAAAAAGAATGTATACAAGAGTCCATGTAATCTTAACGAAATTATCCATGTGATCTTAACGGAATTATCCATGTGATCTTATCCTTGGAAGGAATTGACAGGCTCATGTTTTGATAGCTTAGTTACTTTATTTCACACATATATTCACCCTAATGATACTGTTATACTATTTGCTTTCTTTTTATTATATAAAAATACGTTTAAAAACCGAACAAAATATGTTTTTAATTATTCTAAATTATGTTCAGATCCATACGATACAGAGTATTATTTTTTTTTATTTGACTTAAAACAAAATTATGTCAAATATCGCTTTTTGCGTAAATAATATTATTTTTTGCGGAAAATAAAATTACCCACTTTTAAACGAATTCAAGTAATATAACAATAAAAAATATTCAGACTCCCGAGTTTCTTTTTATTTTCGAAGTAATCATAATGATGATAACGTCCAACGATCACGTACATAGATTATGGACCATAATTAGGATTTCCTGTATCTAAGGAACCAGGCACTACGAGGACCATGATCATAAAACACCCAGATATAAAACAAACACTTGCGCTTTTTTCTGTACAACATTTTGTCCCTTCATGGGAATTGAACCTGCAACCCGTGTATGAGATTTGAGCCAACCTGCCCAACCACTACACTCAAAGAGGCTGTCTGTTACTGTTAGCCTCTGTCGTCCCAGTTTTGGGCAAAGGCCTCCCCCAGTGACTTTCAGGCTTCGCGATCTTGCGATATTGTAGACCAATATTCGCTTAAGGCGTCGAGTTCGTCCCGCCATCCTCCCCATGAGGAATACACACAATAATGAGGCTGTTTATTAAAGAACATTATTTCACAACGGAATTTAGATGGCCTTCTATTGGCGACTCTGTAAACGTGTTACTGGGTACGCCATTCACACGCCATACCCTAACTTTGTAATGGCACCGTCCAGCCTAATGTCCTGAAACAGGGTACGGTCTACAAAGTGTCCATTATAAGTTTATGTAAACTAACGGAATCAAGTATTCTATTACCGAACAGTTTTAAGTTACATAGGGCTATGACAGGACCGTCGCTAGGATATTTTTTTAGAAGTACCAGATAATACTCATGAAGGAAGGTAGGTATATTTGTGGACACTTGCCCACTGGATTGCACTGGAGGATTTTACAATTAATTTTGTGTTGTTTATTTTTATTTTATTTTTAAGTGTATATTTAATTTTAGACGCCTTACTTCTAGCTGCCATTGGTCTGGGGGTTCAGCGTGCCGCCGCCCCTTTCGTATTTCGTAATTTATTCTCTTGTTTTGTATGTAGAGGTACACCTTCTACGTATATTATCACAGTTTGTCATTGTGTCAAGTAGCTAACTGGCACGTAAAAAACATAAGATTGTCAAAAACAAACAAAATATTGTCCAAAAGTTCTGAAAAAAAAGTCATTCAGTTTCTTGCCGTATCTTCTGAGTAGTGGTTCTTTTTCCGATATGGTGGTAGAGTCATTGTAATAATTGACGTTCATAAGTGCGTCTGTGGTGTCAAAATTGAATAAAGAACTTTTAAACTTTGAACTTTGACATGCAGAATTATATCAGCATCAGTTAAAATTGCATTGAAAAGAAAAAGTTTTATCCCAAATACAATTTATTCAGAAATTAATTTTGATTTGATTTGATTTGATTTAAACTTTGAACTTTGTCTGACATGCAGAATTATATCAGCATCAGTTAAAATTGCATTGAAAAGAAAAAGTTTTATCCCAAATACAATTTTTTCAGAAATTAATTTATTTACGCTTTACTACCTGATTTCAAATATCCAAAAAGTCAGTTTTATTTTTACAAGTTCACCCAATGTTTTCCAAGAGCAAAATTCCTTTGATGCAAAGGAAAAAGTAACTGAATGTCACAAAATTTAGATACAAACATCTGCGGTGCATTTACTCGATGGGGGCAATTTGCCCCCCAAAAACCCTCCCTGATTACGTCTACACGCTGGTTAACGAATATACGAAGGCTAACGAAGGGCTGCCCTTTCATGTTATCAGTTAACGCGTTATAGAAGCTCTTTAAAGTTATCGCTTGGCAAACTTGTAATTTTGAGTTACCAAAGTAAAGGTAGGTCTAATATTGGTTATGGCAGAATCAGGGTTCTTTATCCACTGTGTCAGGAATTTAAATTCTCTTAAAATTGATTAGCAAATTAACGTGCTGGCCCTTAGGTTGTTTTGGTAGTGGGAGAGTCTCGCAGGGGTACGTCTGGTATCAGTTAATAAAACACAATTATGCATACGTGTTCGAATGACACGTTTTTTTTTATTTATCTGAGTGAGGAGACGAGCTGGTCGTTCACCTGACGTTATATAACAGCACCAGAACTTTGTTTTGCAATATCCTGCGCGGCGCTGCACTGCGCTCGTCAATTAGCAATGCCCAGTAATTTCGATTTCTATAATGCCCTTTAAACCGGAACACAGTACAACGTATGTTCCAGGATAACGAGCGAAGTACAGCCGATTTGAAATTGAAAGTTCTGGAGACATTGCAGCTGTTATGGTGAGGAGTATTAATTACTATAACAAAACTTATAATTCCCATACATGTAACACATACAAATAACGACTAGTAGACACAGTGACGTCGACTAGTCTACTACTACTAGATTATAATTATAACCACACCAAAGACTAAAAAGAAAAAGAGAAATCCCTGCAGAGTTTCTTGGTGCTATCTTCTTTAGCGGGCGTATTTCCGAAGCACTGGTAGAGTCCGTTTAGGCCCGGACTTCAATTTGTAGATGGGAAAGAAATGGGTAGACATGCTTACCTTTTTATAAGTCATGGTATTTTAAGTTACAATTGTTAACGTATTCTAATTTATTTGTATTATGTATATATGACGTTTATAAGTGCATTTTTTTGTATTTATGTAATAAATTTCTTTCAAGTTTTGACATTTTTAGAAATAGACATTACCATATATTCCTAAGACAATATTACCCCAAGGACGTTGCGTAAACGATAATAGCCGCGGGGGAGCTACTTGAGTGCTAACGTCGGGACAAGCCGCTAAATTTAGGTGCCTATTATTGCTGAAACTGATCACCAACGTGCACGCCACCGCAACTGGAAGCTGGGCGCATGGTTTGGAACTTAGGCGATAAGACCACCAGAATAAATAATAGGTAATATGTAAATATTTTTTAATGTCTGATCTATCTATTTATAGTAAATAGGTTAACTCGGCAATACGCCAAGTTCAAAATAGATGTACCAAAATAAATCGAATGATGTCTCCACTATTCCCGAGATTTTTACACCTTAGAGCTGATCCGTGAACTAAATCAGGGATTTTGTCCCTAGGGGCATAAAAAAATATCTCCGATGAACTGACCCGACGCGTTATTTTTATTATTATGTCCGAGCAGGATTTTACTGGGTCTATAAAACGAGAGGACTTTGTTTCTGATACGTTCGGAACCTTCTCAAATTATTTTCACCAAAGGGAAACCGGTATTTCATTTCTTTTTATAATGACATTTCGATTTACGGATGCTTATTGGGTTTTATTTGCATCTCTTTTTTTACAAGGAAAATACGAGATGGATTTCAAAAAGCTCTAGCTTATCACACGATAGCGAAGTTGATTATAATTTAATGTATAATGTATGTATGTTTAAATATATAAAGGTGAGACAACAAGGCTTTTGTAAAAATCCACATCACCGCTTAACATCAGGCGAAATAGTTGGCCAAACATAGATATATTAAGCGTAAAAAAAAACGATGCATAAACGATTTCCAAATTAATAAGTAACGTCGTATCATCGTTGACCCTATCGATTGGATCAACGATGGTTCGACGTTCTGGATTTGGCCTATCTCGTTATTTTGATCCTCCATGGAAACAACGAAAACATGATCCTACAACACACAGACCCAAAAAAATATCGTCCTTTTTGTATTTTAATAGTATTTGTCCCTTAGCGAGAATCCATAAACAAATATTCACTTTATTTTCATTCTGAATACTACAAAGAATGCCAAAGATCAAACGTGAAAAAAAAATACATACAAAGCAATGAAATACCTCCCGATCATTCCATAGGTATTATGTGTACCTTCAAGTAGAATCCAAAAGTCTGGAATCCATTTCAACACTTCCGATAGATGCAACCAGCATACCGATTGTTTTTAGTTTCTTTGAAGAATTCCGCCGACACCTGACAGAGAGTCAAAGCCTACATGCAAGTCGCATGCGAGCGTGCCGCTCATCAAACGTAGTGGGCTGAGGTAGCCGGAATTTTCATTAACACCATGAAGAACACGAAACAGAATAAAGTATTTTTAATTTTCATTCATTTTATAGTTTGGTTAATAGTTGTTGTTAGGACATGTTTGTTTTTCTGGGATGAAAAGTGTTTTGTGTCTTACTAATCAATATAAATGAAGACTATAACATTCAAATTCTTAAATTAATAATCATATTAAATATACCTTCAATTATAAGCAAAACTATAAGGCAAACACGCCGTCTAGATCGCCACCGTGCGGCAGGGTTCCCAGAATACTGGCGGCGTTATCCCTTTTGTGTCTTAAACTAGGTGAATTTCTTTAATATTAAAAGTCAAGCTTCACTTTACGTCTGCTCAGAGACCGTATATGTCATAGCCCGATCGTAGCATTGATCACATCATGAAGTGCACGATCATTTCATGAAATGGTGTCATTTCATGAAATATTACACTGTCCATATCCATATCAGGATGTGCGTTGGTACTGGTCAATATGGTCAATTAAACGCACGCATATTTCATGATGTGCTCAAACATATACTAAAATAGTAACATTCTAAACCACTAGAGGTGCTGATAACGCTATGTTTATGGGATGAAATATGGTGACGGTAAACAATGTCGATTCTTTTGCTTTAAATGAAAATAATTTAATACATACCATATACCTAATTTGTTTCGAAGTACTTAATTTTGTACTTACAAGAACAGTTAATAAGTTGCAAATAGGTACCCTTCGCATTTTTATCATATCTTTTTTGGGCGGGTTCCAAAAAATTAATGAACATTAATGTACATCAACGAACGGCTAAACCTGAATGAACAAATCGACAAACGGTGACGATTAAACGATATGACCAGTGGCCATTTAAATCATAAAATAATCATGCACTTTATGATGAGACCAAATCTACGATTGGTTCACGATATATTATTATATACGACGTATTCAAATTCAATTCAATTCAAAAGTTCTTTATTTCAATTTTGCAAATATTTTAGCTCGAGGTAGGTATTCACTGCATTTTGAAGGCACTTTTATCTGAATATTTAACATACAACCGCACACAAGTGTCACTATCAACCATAACTTTCACCTTTAAAATACGTCAGTTCAAGTAGCTCCTAGCTCTTCTCCTAAAATCCTCGAGAGAGTTTAGACCGTTAAAATATTGGAGGCCAAAATTGCTGCTCTTCGAGACAAAGACAAATGAGAGGACGCGAGTGCGAGACCCACAAGTTTTACACGTGACGCCCTTGACATTAGCAATCTAAATAAATTTGCTAGCAGTAAGTAAATTTAACTTCCACAAATTCTAATCAGTAAATCACACTAATATAATAAAAGCAAAAGTTTGTACGTACAGTAAACGGACAAAAGTGCATTAGCACCTTAAAGTCGATAATCGCCCACACGGTGTAAGCCCGCGCATGCTGCATATTTTATCTCTGTGTGTATAATGTCCTTACGCACACAACAAAACGTCATACGGTATAACTATGAGGAGGTGCACTTCGTCAGATGCATGTGGTAAACATTAGAAAAAGATAACAGTATATACTCGCTTTCTTCTTAGTGAGTTATCCGGTTTTTACGCCGAGCCGACTCAAAACAACAGCTTAAATTCGTTTACTTAAAAAATGTGACAATGGTGGAGTGGAGTAAGTAGTAAACTCTTATACGATGGTCAATAAGGGTATGGGTTCAATCCTGAGTGCCGTGATCACTTTTTGGTATTTATTATTAAGTTTAAATCCCTGTTAATATAACAAACTATAAGTTGCAGCCTTTGTTAAACATGAATTAAAATAGTCGTTCATAAGGGAACATTTATTAAAATCCAAGTTAAAAAACATTTTGTAATTTAATAATTAATAACCTACTTATGATAAACATTTATTTACTTATAGTTTTTAAAAGAAATAGAAACCAATACATCTCTTATTACCTATTGGTTATTAAAGGTTTATATAAGCTTAAAATATTCATTTTCTCAAGGAAAAGAGGTTTGAAGCTTAACCCCTTATAACCATAAACTACAAATTTTTCTTTAAAAAATCATTCAAATTTACCTACTAACTATTACTATTACTAACTATGACTTAAAAGTTTTATCATCGGTAAATATTGTAGTAGTCTTCCAGTTAAAATCCATATATTCTCGAGCAAAACGCAATCATTCCTGTTTATATGCCTTCGCGTCAAACATGATTTCTTAGCAGGTATTCGGTGATGTAATCCTTCGGCATGGAGTCCGCGGTGGACAGTGCGCAATTACTGTTCTGTATTCGTTTCATATTGTTCCACCATAAAACGTCGCTGAGACTGGTTGATAACCAGCGGGCTTCACTCCATACACGACTGCCTTCCTCGTTGTGTCGTTTTACCCAACGACTCACAGTATTTCTCTAAAACAGAGTAATCTTTATTATATTAGAACACTTTTAAACTAGCAATTTACACCACAACGCAACTATAATAATATCATCACATAATCTATTATAACTTACACATAAGCCGGTTTCATTGGAAATTTGAGATATATTAAGTCCATTTTTCTATAAAAGGCCACTATATTTGCCCTTTCATCGATATTTCTATTTGATTGCATTTGTAATAATAACTATCAAACGAAACAACACCAGTAACAATAAATCTACCGCTCGCAACAAAGTTCACCAACCGACAAGTTCACTATTCTATTGCAGCTTGTTTCAAATCTACCTTCATCTTTTGAGAAACTGGTTAAAACATTAAAATAAAGAAACAACACCACATCGATGACATTTCAAACAAAATTCTAAAATGTAAAAACGATTTATAGTACGAGAGGATTCGAACCGACGTGTCGCATATCATAATTTATGACATTTAAACACTGTGTTAAACCACTGAGCCAGATTGACACTTGTCCAATGTTTCGAAATTAAAAGTTATTAACTTGAAAAGTTTACGACAGGAAGACGATTGATAATTTCGCTCTTTGATTGGTTCATAATGAAAGAATACATTGTATGGGTGTGTGTGTGCCTGAAAACGCTTTGTAGAAGAAGGTCATTAGTGCGATTTACTTTGATGCTATTGCTTTGTGAGACTGCTACTGGATTTTTGACCGCCACTGTACGTGTGTTTATTACATTTTCACGCTGCTACGGCTCAACGGATTTAAGTGAAATTCGAAATGGAGATTGCTTATACCTTCGGAAACCGCGGGTGAAACCGCGAGGCGCAGCCAGTAAATTAGAAACTCTGAAAAAACTATCGTTACTGATTCGCTAGTAAGGAATAGATACAATTGTATTATTATTGGGATTTTAGCAATATTAGCAATACATTATTTATACATTTAATGGAATCAGGCGTGACGTTTCGGAAATTCATGTCAAATCTGATATGTTAAGAAAATACCTACTGTAGGAATATTGTATAGGATGTTGTTGAATAATAGTATATGTACATATATTATATTATACGTGTCTTATTATTCATATATTATTCAACAACAACCTACACAATATTCTGCGGAGTTACTCTAAATATTTTTCTAACATTTCAGACAAGTCATTGATAAATTATAGGACTACTAGTTACACCCCGCGGTTTTGCGGATAAAAAGTAGCCTACTTGTTAATCCACGGAAGCTATCGTCATTACGAATTTTACCGAAATCCATTCAGCTGTCACAGTGTGAAGAAGTTCACACTTAAATACAAACGTTTGCATTTATAATGTGATGTGATCAGCAATATAAATAAATAAATACACCTAACGATCACATACATAGCTATCCTAACTATACCTATATCTGGCTCCTAACTAGGATTCCCTGTATCTCGGGAAACAGGAATTACGAGGATCATGGTCCCGCAACACCCAGACACGAAACAAATGCTTGCGCTTCTTTTTTCTGTGCACAAACATTTGTTCTTTCACGGGAATCGAACCCGCAACATCAGTGGTGCATTTGAGTCAACCTGCCCAACAACTATACCACCGAGGCTGACGTAATAAGACATATTATGATTAGCATTCGTACGAGATATGTGCTACGAGTGCTACGCCGTATTCTACGAGTGCTACGCCGTATTCTACGGTTGATACGCTATATTCTACGAGTGCTAGGTACCTACATTATTGAAAATAGGAGGTTCTCAATGCGCCGTGTATGTTTTTTATGATTGTTTGTCGTACTAAGGATATGATTTCGTTTGATTGTTTTTAAGAAAGTAGTACAATTAATTACAGTTGCTGTTATTAAATACTAAGACACAATTCACATAACCAATCACGCGTAACAAGTTAAAGTAACAATACGCACACATGTGTGTGCATAACGCGCTTAATAAAATCTTTGAACTAGCTAAATTCACCGAAAAGTAGAGAAAAGAAGTTAAAGATCTTTTTGATGGCATGAATATTATTTTCTTTGTTATCAAGGGAATGAATGACCAGGAAAGTAGAAAGTTTGATTAATGATGTCTGTGAAAACCTCGAGCTGAAAATGTGCAAAATCTGGACAGTTGGTATGTCTGATCTTGTGTTTGATAGAAGTGAAATATGCACAAATACTCAGAGGAATTCCTTTGAGCACAAATACAATTAATCAAATTCGGAAAACCAGTGATAAAAGAAATAAGTTTGTTTTATAAATTACTAATAATATAGGACTTATTAATCTTATAATTACTAATAATATGAAATTAAATTCAATTAAATTGTAACTTTATTTTTATTATAATTATTATGACTTGCCTTGTATAACGGACTTAGTTATATGGCCAATAAAGAATTCTATTCTATTCTATTCAAAATATTCTATAGACGTTTTACAAAAAACATGTCTAACGGGTCAGATTGTAGATGATAATAATATATAAATATAATGACCTATTAATAAAATCGTTGTTATAAAAAAATGTGGAAGCTTTCGAATAGCTTTACTTCTGCCGTTAGTAAGTATAGTGTATTTTTTCGTAATAAAGGCATACACAAATTATCAGTCAACGATGTGGTGAGAGAGCCGTATTATTATTTTTCCTGGGGTATTATTTAATAAACAGGGCATTGCATTATTAGAATATATTTAGCATAAAACAATGTAAAAGGTTCAAATGTCTTTTTTTAATTCGTAATCTGGCATTCATTTGACGACATCTCGTCTGATGGAAAGCAAAGATGCGGCCTAAGATAGAGCACGCTTACCTATGAGATGCCTATTCACTCTTATTATGGTCTAAAATAAAGGAGTAGGGATATTTTTTTGGTGTTATTTTTTGCCCAACGATGACATATATAGATCTTGTCACCTCACTAGGATTCCCTGTCTCTAGGGAACCAGGAACTTCGGCACCCAGACACGAAACAGATGCTTACGCTGTTTACTGCGTACAAACTTTTGTTTCACGGCAATCAAACCCGCAACCTCATTGGTGTACGAGATTTGGGCCAACTACACAACTAGAGTTATTCATGTGAACAAAATGAATATTATAAAAACCTGTTACCACCTTACCACCACGTCCACTTTCCTATACATTACAATATGCTATTATCACATAAACACATTGTAGACCGTGTATCGAATAGAAGCGTAAGTATATCCATCGATCTTCTGTCCGGGGGCTTGCAGAGGATATTAGCCCTTGACAACCGCCGGGACGTCCACACTATAATGTCCCGGGACTAGGTTAAAGCATGGGAGAAGAGCGTTTAATTTTAGCACGATAATGTAGGTATGTATTAGGTACATTATCGTGCTATCGTCATCAGCCCATCACGTTCCCACTGCTGGGACACGGGCCAGCGGGATTCGAACTCAAGTGCGTCGGATCGAAAGTCGCACATGCTCCCACTAAGCCACCATTATCGTGATATAATTAAACAAAATTAACAGATGCACTAAAACTAAAATGGCAGTGGGCCGGTCATATCTCACGCCTCACAGACCATCACAGACCATCAGGTAATAGAAATGTTGGCAGATCACATAGACGGTGGGCAGATGACATACTCCAAATTGCCGGTAGAGACTGGACAAATGTAGGGGAAAAAAGATAACTGTGGAAAAAGATGGACGAGTCCTTCACCCAAGAAAGGGTTCATAGCTCAAGACAAGTAACCTTACTAACAACCAGAAATATAAGCGATTTACTAACACTACTATTAAGTACTAACAATAAAACTAATGAAATATAACTATACCTATATATAAATGAGCTATGACAATAATAAAGGCTTTATTATTATTATAATGTACTTATAGCTTTTTTAAGCATAAGGAGTCGGGGCTCTTGAATATATAGAATTAGGCTAGAGGGCTACAAGGCTACAGAGTTTTACAGGCTCTAAGCCTTATGCATCTAGAAACGAAACTAAATTAAAAAACTAGTCTTAAAAAAAGACTAATACGGTCAGATGTTTGGAAGGAGATGGAGGAGACATTTGCCCAGCAGTGGGACTCAATAGAGTAAAAAAAAGTCAAGTCTTTTAAACTTCTAGTAGGCTTACAATTTTTTATTTATTTATATGAGTTGGAATCCTGTCTCTTTGTTTCTTTTTTTTAAGATACCCGTCAATTTTATCGATTTTAGTCAAGCGCTTTGTGATGAATATTAGAATAGAATAGAAATACCCTTTATTGTATACCAAATACATAAAAATATGAAGAAATAACACTTATCTAGTGTTATATAATATAAAAGCGGTATTATTGCTAGAAGTGATCTCTTACAGACAACCTTTGGATGGATTAGATTAGTTCAATATTAGTGTGCGTTAATAACCAAAAGCACCGCTGATTGCAGTGCAGATCGCATACTACAGTACGTATTATATCAGCACGAATAGGCGTGGTAGCACGCTCCATAGGATCACAGTTTTAAAAGAAAGAAATTGTAAGAATTTGTGTACAAGAAAGAAAGAAGAAAGAAAATAAGTTTATTATTAAAGCATCTTATACTAAAAACAGAGGTAATAGGTAAAGTTAAATGAAATTAGATGGTCATAAAAGGACACAACTCAGCATAAAGCGCCGTGACAGCGCGCTGAATTTCAGTTGTGCCCTTTTTCGTGACGAGTAGTTGCAATTAAATTTACATATACAGGTTACAGATACGGTTACATATACTATTTATTTATTAAATTAAGTTTAGTCAGTCAGAGTGGTACGTATGTCAATGAAAGAAAAAAACGACAAAAGGTTATCTGAGATGAGTGTCCACCCTCAGGGCAAATTTTGTTTGGCTAGTAATAGTAATTTAAATACACGCTCATACAACGCTCTATATTTGTGTATATAGCATTTTTTTATGTAACTGAATGACGAGACGAGCTGGTCATTTGTCTGATGGTTAGCAATACGACAGCCCATAATAATAACAGCACCACCCAGAACTTAGTTTTGCCTTATATATAAATAGCAAAAAAATTATTAATTATTAGTTGCGCCGCTCAGTTTTACCAGCGTAGAATTTGGTTTATAGTTGCTCCTTCGGAAACTAATCATTTTTCCGGGAAACAAAGTATCCATTCCAAATTTCATCCAAATCCGTTTTACCGTTGTGGCGTGAAGAGGTAACACACACTAACACACTTACATACAAAGTGTGAAAACCGCTGTACGCCTCTATTCTATGTCCAACACAAAACACTTGCATATAATAGCTAAGCAAAGTGACTATTTGCCGGCGATAAACAAAGCCATAATATGTTTTAAGTTAGTTTTTTGTTCTAGAGCATTGAAACAATCTAATTTAAAACCTCTGGTGGGCAGCTTACACAAGTAGTTTGTCTGTATTTGTACTTTAATTTAGGATAAGACCACATAATTTATTATCATTTTATTTACACCGCCGACTTCTTTCACTCAGCTATTTAACTCCATCCAAAGGTTGACTGGAAGAGATCGCTTTTAGCAATAAGTCCGCCTATTGTACTTTAGTTTTTAAGATGTTTTCATGTACCTACTGATTATTTTTGTTTGGTGTACAATAAAGTATTGTGTGTGTGTAGTTGCATCGGAATCTGGAATTGAGTTCGACTGAGACTGAAACTGAGACAAGCGAGTCGTTCGCCTGATGTTAAGCCCCCCCTCCCCTGCCCATAACAATTGCAGTGCCACCCAGAACTTTTAATACAATAAAAAGCACTGCGTAGCACTGCATTGCGCTCATCACCCCAATAAATCAGATATTAAGTCTCATATACATATCTACTGTTTATATTCAGGTAATTAGATGGGTTTGTACAAACAATTCTTTCTCCAACTCCCTGCCAAAAAAAACCACCCTGTTACGATAAACGTTCTTAGCTTGTTAGAACTAGAACCCCTGAAAAACCCTGAAGAGAATATGCAAAAAATATGACATGGTAACAAAGACTTTATTTCCATTCCTTTATTTTATAACGTAATTCTTTTAATGCAAAGTTGTCAAAGGCAAAGAATATCTTTACCGTCTTAAAACATTATTTGTTTTTAAGTTTCACATTTACAAAGGACTTTCAGGATCAAAGAATTTGTTACAGCAGTAAAACTTATATTGTCTTTGACATACAAACTATCTTTATTGTTGGAACCTATTTTAATGTCACCTATATAATAAACCCGTAAATATCATATTTTTAAGGTCAGAAGTAGTATGAATGTAAAAAACTTAAAGGATGCCAACTTAACCTTTTTTTACACTTCAGGTAATTACATGAACTAGCCAAAAAGAACAATAAAATTACAACTTAAAACTGCGTCCCATCGAATTCGAGTCTTTTGTGGTTCTATTTGTAATTGATTTTGTGTCACTTTGTTTCATTCGATGGGACGCAGTTCCCAATGCACATCTGTCGACCTCCTTGAGTGAGGAATTCTGGCCAAAGGGTGTCGTATTTCGGCGATTCAGAGGACGGCTGCAAGCGTCACCGCTGACACCGCGCAGTTGGGTCACACGCCGACGAAACGTGTTACATAAATATTTTAATACAATTTGTGTGTATGTTAGTTCTAAAGTACATATTTATATGAGTCATGAGTCATAGAATAGGTAAATTACATCTGTAACTTATCTAATTTTCCCTGAAATAAAGAATGAATAAATAAAATTTACTTATGAAATACGTAACGTCCATAGATCCTTCACCGTCGAACACCACGAGCTAAGGGAGTGTGCGTGGCAACAGTGCGCTTTATAGGCGGTCTGGTTTATGGGCATTGTATGGTAGGGAATATGCTAAAAATATACATAATAAGTACAATTTTCGTACAGCCCATATTTTCTTTAACCCCAGCCCATATTTTAGTTATGATAACAGATGTAAAAGTTATTAAAGCTGTAACAGATTTAGACAAAAATAAATTTAAACTTATACTTTTCGTAAATATGATAATTGGAAATTGGAATGGAGAAAATACATAGTACATAAAATAAATGTAAAATATGAAGCTACTTTTGAGGGTTCCGTACCCAAAGGGTAAAACGGGACCCTATAACTAAGACTCCGCTGTCCGTCTGTCAGTCTGTCTGTCCGTCTGGCCCCAGGGTGTATCTCATGAACCGTTATAGTTAGACAGTTGAAATTTTTACAGATAATGTATTTCTGTTGCCGCTATAACAAGAAATACTAAAAAATAAAATAAAATAAATATTTAAGGGGGCTCCCATACAACGGACATGACTTTTTTTGCCGTTTTTATAGATAATGGTACGGAACCCTTCGTGCACGAGTCCGACTCGCACTTGGCTGGTTATTTATTATTTAAGGATGAAGTTAAAATATTACTCAAACTTTATTTTCTGGAAACTTGTTATATCCGCGTTTTGTGTGATTGAGAAGTTCTTTCTTCTTCGTTCACAGGACATTTCTTGAAAGCGAAACTTTACTGAAATCCGAAACTAATAAAGTAGGTATAATAATTAATACTAAAATGTTTAGTTTTACTTTAGCCGGAGATGAAATGTTCTTGTGAATAACAGCAACAATATGAATATCGGCAACAATGGTAATTTATGGTAATTAATCACATTTATTTCATTCTAATTATACGTATATGAAGCATTAACAAATGCAAAGCGACACATTTACTTATCATACTCATCACATTATCGCATCTAAAGGTTGTCTGTAAGAATTTTTTTTAACGGGCGAATCCCTTTATTACTGAAAACAAACTACACTCTACTTACTAAACTAACTAAGTACAAGGAGAAGCAATCGAACAACCCATAGACCATTAAAGGCCTATAGATAGCTCAAATGCTCCAACCCACTACCAGTAGGCAGCGTACCCACTACCAGTTGTAAGAAATTGCACATAAAGCCGCGTACATAGCTATTAATAATTTTTAATTTTAATTTTTAATTTTTAATGATACTATAATTTTATTTTTTGTAAAGAGTTTTAAGGAATAAATGGGCTGTATTAATAATAATAAAGCTGCGCCCATTGTTAAAACCATTTTTGTATTCTATTATCACATTTTTGCCAATATAAGTAACTTTAGTTCTTATAATTAACTTAAACAGCTGACACACACATCATTTTAATTAAACACTTAGCAAAAACTTAATGATTAAAGTACGAGAAACGGCCAGCCTCCGGGCGAGCAGGCTTTAATTAAGGTGCAAATTCGGCAACAGTTGGAAAATTCAAACATTTATCATCGAAATTGGCGGCATTAGCAAATTAAATCGTCCATTTGTTAGCTTCTGGTTCCGGATGCTGAATGGCGTGTTAGTTACGAAGTTGTGGTCCGAAAATTGAAATCAAAGCATTAAATTAAAGCTAAATTAAGTAATTAAATAGATCGGTTGTTCCGATAAGAGTCAAAACATCAAAGTTGAAGAGTATCCGATAAATTACAATATCCAGTTGAATTATTAAATTAATTTGATTAAAGTTTTTGTGAAAGGTCTCCTAAAGGTTGCTTGGGAGATAAAAAAATATTTAAAGCTAATGAAAGACAAAATTATAATTAAATATAATGATAATAAGTTCAAGTAGAATTTCGGGATTGTTGGAAATTCTAGACTTATCTAGAAATTCCAAAAATTTCGAAATTCTGCTTGAATAAATTAAACCTTCATATTTAAAGCTTTTTAAAACGAAGACCAACTTTACTACAAACGACAAACACAATAAACAATTGGGTTGACCTAAGTAAATGTAAAAAGGTTTTTAAAATAACTTGGATTGTTGATTGAGGCCATGTTTCCAATAATTAGGTTACCTCACCTAAATAAACACACAATTAAAAAAAATACGCTGGATAATGAGATAAAATAAACATGATACGCATAATGATCATATACCAAATATCTTCTTACCCCTAGGGGCTTTTACACACGGCGACCGATTAAAAAGGTTCGGTCACGATACAATTTTATAACAAGCTTTTATTTAACTTGCAATGTACCTGTATGTAACTATGTCTGTTCGGGTGGAATCTTGCAAGCTGAATCAGAACCACTTCCACTTGTCCTACGAAGTTGAAATTGCATACTTGTCAAAGTCCGAAGACAATGCAATATTATGGTGACAGCCAGCTGCAGAGATCGAAGGTAGGCAATGGAACTCCTTGACAGATAATTGTAAACTTCTAGTGTTTGTGCTCATTTTAATCTGCTCGCGATACTGATTACGAATTTGTTAAAAGCTTGTCTTGAAAAATATATATTTCAATAAACAAATTATAACAAGTTACAAGCTGCAACAACTACAAGCTGAATTCAGAAGCGATATGTTCCAGTGAGGTTGAGATATTGCTGCTCGTCAGCATTACGAGTATGTCGCTGGTTCACGAAACGCGCTACTGTGTCGTCTTATGTAAAGTGCCTTACTAGGATTCGTTGTCTCTAAGGAATTACGAGGATTATGTTCTCAAAACACCCAAACACAAATATTAGCTACATTTTCCTTTATTTCTAACTTGTTCTCAAATGTGTAAGTGGTAGACATAATTGTAGGTTAACTTGTACAAAATTTTCCTTAAATGTGATTATTAACATAATTATCTATCCATATAGCATATGAGATTTAAATACTAATTTCTTATGGCGAGGAGCATAGTAGAAAGCCGATCCGGACTATGCAATTTAGGTAAACTATTTTTATACGAATGACTATATTTTTACAAAGTCTATATTGATTCAGCTGTTTGCTATAAGGTGAGGTGCAGAGAAAGGATCCAGGACCTAAACCTGTTGAGGCTGGAGTCAACGAGGACGACCAAATTCAAGTCCTACGTGCTCTTCTACTTCTAGCAAAATATATTGGAGGCGTTCCTGGCTCCCTAGTTTTGGCCCAAAGGGATAATGTTCCGGCGCTACAGAGAGGCGAAACCGAACAAAAATAATCCCTAATTCTATTGTTAGTATTTTATAAAGTATCAATTATTTAATTAATTATTATTAGATATCTTAGTTTATGGATCTCTGGCACTTGTAAATTGTTTTTT
Source organism: Petrophora chlorosata (assembly GCA_951640565.1). NCBI lineage: Eukaryota > Metazoa > Arthropoda > Insecta > Lepidoptera > Geometridae > Petrophora > Petrophora chlorosata. The sequence goes on along the minus strand of OX621199.1, from coordinate 4,420,499 downwards.
TTTATGAAATGACTAATGAGACCACCAAGTCGTTCGCTTGATGGTAAGCATCACGTCAGCCCACAACAATTGCAGTGCCACCCAGAACTTTTAGTACCGTCAAAAGTACTGCGTAGCACTGCAAACTCATCACCCCGAGATCAGATATTAAGTCTCATATGCCAAGTAATTTAAGCTGTTCTTTAAACTGTTGTTTCCTTAAACAAATAACTTATTATAATCATGATAAAAATAATAAAATTAACTACGGACCACCATACACCTGTACTGCAAGAAGCCTGACCGATTGCCATTTCCTAGATAACACAAAATATTTCTTCGTAAGGGGTACCTATTTGATTTACAACATACCAGACTTATGACCGATACGTCCCATCTGACGACCGGGTGGCGGCATAATGATGGCCTGCTTAGGCCTAACGTGAAACTTATTGCCCGCATTCTATCTAGATAACAATAAGCTATAGTATTCTATTACGATAGTCAATTTGTTCATAGTCAATCCCCCAAATAACTCACTTTTATTTCCCTTTTACAAAGAAGACATTTGGAATTGATAAAAGGGGAGTCTATTGTCGGCTTATGTATTTCGACTTTTGTGTGAAAATGTCGCTCTCTCACGCCACCCGTAATGATACTGTAGTCATATATTTTTATGTCGCCAGAAAAGTCCTCTGTCAGGACTAAGGCAATTTACTGAGTTCTTTTGTTGTTAGTTAAAATAGTCTCTTATTAGGCAATATTAAACATTCCTTTGATTAAAGTGGAGCATTTTTAACGCTACGGTCCTCTTTGGACTGGAATTTACTTGCAATGCGAAGCATTTTGGAAGTTTAATAAACGTCTTTGTTTTGTATTTCATTGTCCTTTATGATATATTTCTTTATTCTTTCATCAGTAGATGGACAAGGACATATAAGTCGTCTAATACTATTGTTATTATTATTATTGTTAATACAAATGTGTCGAAACGCTGAAGGTTACGACAAAATTATAAGTTAATTAAATCATTGCGAGAGAAACGTTTCCTTTATGATTTGCGTAACGAGGACTATTAAAATCGACAAACCAGTGTTACCAGTGGTAAAGATTACTGAACTTGACCGCTTGCGTTCGCTGTATGCTCAAGTGTGAACGCGGAACGCATAACTCGACCGCAGAATGCAGATCGCCGCGCCGGCCACCGCGGCGGTGTGTCCGGCGCCTTAAGGTTTAGGTTAAGGTTCTTTGTATGTTTGCGACAGACCCCGTGAAGTGGAAGACGTCTCGTAAACTACGGCTTCTCTTAAGTGAAGGGTCAGTGAAGGGTCAGACTTAGGTTTCAGGGAGAATAAAAGCATGTTGGTTCTTTAGAGAGGACGTAGAGGCGTCCTATCTAAAGAAGGTCAGCTAGTCCAATCCTACTCTCTTACTAATCCTACCAATAATGTAAATGGGAATGGCTCTGTGTATGTATGTTTATCTCTACCTCTAAGCTCCATAACGGCAGAACGGATTTTGGTACGTTTGGTACGTCGACTATAATTACTATCCTATATTATATTTGTCCTATTCCAGAACATATTAATATGTTCTGGAAAAGGACAAATATCAACGTACCAAACGTATCAAAATCCGTTCAGCCTTTATGGAGCTTAGAGGTAGAGATAATCTGATATCTGTTAATTAACATAACAACAGATGAATCTGTTAATTAACATAACATAACAACATAATAATAACTAAATGCTCTAAGAGGCCTCTCACGTGTTGGACTCATATCGCCCGCCGCCTTCCAAAGGACCAGGTGTACAAAACCCGTGAGAAAAAGCGACATGATAACTTAAAAATCAAAAATCAATCATTTATTTGCTAGAAAACAAAATAATTGTTATATACAGGAAAATGTCTTACAGGTCAGATATGCAATCTAACTGAAATCTCTATGTTATTTTATTTAGACGCACCTACAGTTAAAATTGGACATCACACTGTACAGTGGCAGGACTACTGCATGTGATAGTTCTACGTTATTTATTGTGTTTATCACGTAACAGGTAACGTAACAGGAGTTCGCGCCAAGCGCTCGCCGCGACCGCACGTACTCCGTGAAGATGAGCGTCTGTACCGCTCGAACACCGGTCGAGTGTCTCGACTTATTCTCGTGAGTGTAGCCGGTTAGTAAACAATAATACGTAACAGGAAGCTTGTTACACGAAATCATCGTCCAAAACGTAGTTAACACCACCATTTCGACAAACGGCTTCCACTTAAATCCCATTTGGGATAGTTACGCCATTGTTGGGTTGTGAACACACTTATCTGACAATTAAGTATTTTTTCAGAAACTAGTATATAACTGTAATATTTACTGGTAACTATAAGTAGTGTCTTGCGTTATCTTCATATTATAGAAACTATAGTTTCCACTCACGTGATTATTTATCTCGATTTCATTCGTAAAGTTTATATATTTTTATGAATGAAATGCGTAAGTAGCTTATGTAAGGGATAGATGAGAAAAAACTTGTTTTACGCGAGCTGGCAACGTTTTCTTCAACAAACATTTCGCGCACCTCAACAGCCGTTAAAAATTCAATTACCCTCATTTAGGTACTTTGCAGAAGCCCAACTCTCATTCCAATTCAACCCTAATCGATTAGAAAGCGGTTAGGGAGGCGCCAACATCGATTTAAGCCTCGATATTCTTGACTCGGTTTAAATCGAAGTCTTTAGTGCTAAACACCGTTCTCACCTTGTAAATTGTCTAGGGCACCTAACATCTACATATAACATATGTACTACTATAATTAGTCTTTGAGAAGTAACATACTAGGTATTCAAACGAGAATCAGTAGTGTGCAAACATTAATGTGGTCCGGTTTGATAGACAAAATTACTAAATGCGTTTTGTAGTTAGGTATTGTATGAGACTTTATTACAAATGTTGATTCAAATTCATGATTAGAGATATGAGAGTGAAAAAAATTAGATTTTCTGTCTGAAACGTTTGTGTTTGATTGACACCAATCTGCAGCCCGGATTGAAAGCCATTCACGTGATTACCCCGATTTATCTAGCGGCGCACCGCGAGGCGATTAGCAATCGATGGCCACAATGATGATGTTGTTAGGCAATTTGTTCGTTTGATCGGGTACTTTAGATTATCCGTATTAGTTCCATGTTTTGCTATAGATCACTGTTCTACTAATAGGTATATTAATTCGAAAGTTATAGGATGGATAGAAAAACCTCTGACCGGATTTCAATTTAATTTGGTGTGCAGGTCTTGGAAAAGAACATATGATACTTTTTATCCCGGAAAACCGCGGGTAAAGCCGCGGGGAGCAACTAGTCTCTAATAATAATTTTAGTTTGTTTTGCGTGGTTTGCTGTGATAGGCCGCCGAGGGCAAGTTTGTAGCAAAAGTGACCTGTGTTAAGTTGATTAGTCCGCAAGCGGCTTGCGAGAGCGAATGTGTAGCGAATGTGATCTGTTGTAGAGGTCTGTAAAACAAGATTTTTGTTGAAATATATGGTTTTCAAGACAAGCTTTTAACAAATTTGTAATCGGAACCGCGAGCAAATTAAAATGAGCCCAAACAGTAGTCAAGGAGTTCCATTGGCCCACCTTTCGTCTCCACCATCAGATCAGCTGGCTGTCACCATAATATTGCATTGACATCGGACTTTAACAAGTATGCAAAATTTCAACTCCGTAGAATAAGAGGAAGTGGTTCTGATTCAACTTGCAAGATTTGACCCAAACATTGCAAGTTAAATCGCGCCTGATCTATGCGACGCGTGACAAAAATGCTGGGACTTATTTGGCTCAACGTATCAGTATTGCAATCCAACGGGGCAATACTGCCAGCATCTTGGGTACGCTGCCAACTGGTAGTGGGTTGGTAGCATTTAAGCTACCTATAGGCCTGTAATGGTCTACGGGTTGTCCAATTGCTTCTCCTAGTAAGTAGTTAGTTTAGTTTTAGTAAGTAGAGTGTAGTTTGTTTTCAGTAATAAATGCAAGTTAAATAAAAGCTTGTTATATTTAGAACTCTATAGGAATTGTGGAGTAAAATCCAAGATACGTGAACTGGTTTGCGCGGAAAACATTCAAATATTGTTACTAAGTTACAAGCGTATTACTCTAAGTAGGTAGGCGAGGTGACTGAGGTGAGATGCATATACATATGCGCTGCGAGCGGGGTGAAGCCCAAAACTACTTACATTCCATTTGCACGCGCCATATGTCCCTACACTATATTAGGACAAACAACAACTATAAACGATAACAGTCTAACCAGAACTGTTCCCATAGCTTTATCGGATTAAGCTACCACCGTTTCAGCATTCATACAACAATTAAAATCAGATAAGTCCATTCCAAAACACCCATTGAAATCCGCGGGTTTCACTGTTATCTCATTACGTATTAAAGCGCTTGTGTACTCGTATGTAATACAGTATGTTTCGTGTTACTGTTTTATTGCTGTGTTTATGCTTTATGCGTTATTCAACAATTGTTGTATGTCTATTGTACGACTGAACAATGAAAATATAATCTATTCGTTCATCATCATCATCATCATCATCAGCCCATCACGTTCCCACTGCTGGGACACGGGCCTTCTCTCATAGAGAGAGAATGGGCCATAATCCAGTGCGGGTTGGTGGATGTCACATGTCCTTGACTTTTTGTAAATAATTCTTGGACATGCCGGTTTCCTCACGATGTTCTCCTTCACCGTTTTATAGCGAGTGTTAAATCCGCACATAACTTAAGAAAGTTAGTGGTGCGGGGCCAGTGGGATTCGAACTCGGGTGCGTCGGATCGAAAGTCACACGAGCTCCCACTGAGCCACACTCGCTCACTGAGCCACACTCGCATCTATTCGTTATCACACTAATATTATAAATAAAATAAAATAAAAATATTATAAATGCGAAATTTATAATATTAGTTCGTGTATTAGTGTATTTGTAACTTCTTTACGCTGTAACGGATTTGAGTGAAACTCAGAATGGATATAGCTTAATCACTGTATTAACATATAGGCTTCTAATTACCCGAAACCGCGGGTGAAACCACGGGGCGCAGCGCAGTTTATAATAAACTTTTACTAAAATTATAAAGTTAATTAGAGTGACGGATGTAATACGCTAGGCAAATGATTACTCGCTGTATACAGCCGCGTTTGTAATACCCAGGAATAAAACCGTGCCATCAGCGACCGGTTGTGTTCCAGGATAATATTCGGTAAACCGATTACCATCTTACCTGTGGTCCTAAGAGTATGTGCTCCATTGTCGGCTACAGCTTCGTTGCCGTCAACTTTGGGTCTTGTAGGCCAAATATTGTTGCCAACAATATGTTATATTTTAGCTAGGTTCAGCCCCCCGATTCAGAACTTCACGATAACTCGTTGTCGATCGATTCGGTTTCATAACTTATGATGTAAAATATTGCACACAAAACAAAATTAGTAAATGTAACATGTAATCGATACCAATATTGTAACCGAAACCGTATTCAGTTTTCGAGGCGGAATAGTTCGAAAAGAAACATACAAAACGAGATCAATAATAGTCGAATCGAATCGGTATTCATTATCGTGAGGTTCTGAATCGGGTGGCTGGTCCTGTTATTTTATGGTACTTAATGACGAGGCGAAAAGTTGTTGCCTGATGGTAAGCGCCACGTCTGCCCATAACAATTACAGTGCCACTTAGAATTTTTAATTGCATAAAAGCACTGCGTAGCACTGCATTGCGCTTATCCCGAGACATCAGATATTAAGTCTCATATGCGCAGTAATTTCGCTGGCTACAATGCCCTTTAAACCGGACCGTAGTAATGATTGAGCACTACTGCTTGGCGGCAGAATAACTGGCAAAGCTGTGGTACCTAACCAAACGGCCTCCCGCATGTGAAAGACCTACCACGAATATGTTAGCCCGTAATCCCTATTACACCATAAAATAGTAACCTTAACCTGCAAGCTCAGTTTTTTTATAGCATTAGGTTACAGTCGCTTGTGTAAAAGTAATTTAGTATTGATTTGTTAGGTGACCTGGAATGAATAGAACTAGGTCTCTGACTGTCGAAGTTACGCACTAACAAAAGCTGCTATCTATCATTGCTTTTGTCATTCACAGTCTATAGAAATTTTAGACATCAAAGGGACATTAAAAATGCAATGCTTTTTAACATAAAGATGCGTATTCAGACTTTCTTTTATGGTAAGTAATAATTCGTTGAATTCAATTACATTACGACTTCGGCGTGAAGCCACATTTTAATTGTGTTTTATGTAACTCGCCCATTGCTTCTTCGTGTAGGCAAAGAGAACTAATAAATTGGTACTATTTTATTTTATTCGGGAAACATACAGTCATAAATTTCTAAATTACTAATTTCAAAATATATCTAGACAGTATGTAAACGTTTTTGCATATTGAATATTAATGTTTGTTTGCTACATACTTAGTTAAAAGGAATCATCATCATCATCATCAGCCCATCACGTTCCCACTGCTGGGACACGGGCCTTCTCTCGTAGAGAGAGATTAGGCCATAATCCACCACGCTGGCCCAGTGCGGGTTGGTGAATGTCACATGTCCTTGACTTTTTGTGAAAAATTCTTGGATATGCCGGTTTCCTCACGATGTTTTCCTTCACCGTTTTAGAGCGAGTGTTAAATCCGCACATAGCTTAAGAAAGTTAGTGGTGCGGGGTCAGCGGGATTCAAACTCGGGTGCGTCGGATCGAAAGTCGCACGAGCTCCGACTGAGCCACACTCGCCCTTAAAAGGAATGGACAACAATAAATAGATAAAACTAACAATTTATTTTTTTGGTTACAAAATAAACTAAAAAAACTATGCCAGTTCAGGGTATCACACTAAACCAGTTCTTAGAAATAGTAGCTCTAAGTACGTTGGGAGACGAGTTAAATAAATCATATATAACAACTATACCTATTATATGTATTTGCAAATAAAACTATTTTTGTTGTCTGTCCTGCGTTGCACTGTACTGTGCTCGTCAGCTTGCAACTTCAGCTTTTAAATGTACCAGGTTACCAGTGTTTTGTTCGTAAATTGCTGCTATCTATGCCTATAGTTAAATCATGTAGTGATTACGAACCATTCTAAGTGTTACCAGGCCTAGCGGACTCCGCACTGTAGGTACGAAGCTACAATTACATAGCCGGACACCGACTGCGAGTCGCGCGTCGTTACACGTGTTGCGTCAGAGGAGATAAGAGCTATGCGATAGAAAGAGAGGTGCTCTGTAAGGTAATATGACTGGTAGGTATGCAGCGCTACGCGAACTGAATTGAATTTTATTGCGTCATAGTAAGAGTCGCAATTTGTTTAAATTTCTTTGCGAAGCGATGCTTTTATCCCTTAGTATTCTGTGGTGTTACTGCATTTGGTAAAGGCACGGTAAGGCTTACCACAAAGCACTACTCGTGGTAGGTCTCTCGTATGCGGGAGGCCGTCTGGGTAGGTACGACTGCTTTGCATTAATTACTGTGTTCCGGTTTGAAGGTCATTGTAGCCAGCGAATTTACTGGGCATGAGACTTAATACCTGATGTCTCGGGGTGATGAGCGCAATGCAGTGCTACGCAGTACTTATTATGGTATTTAAAGTTCTGGGTGACACTGCAATTGTTATGGGCAGGTGTGGAGCTCTCTGTCGGGCGAACAATTTACTCGTCTCATCATTCAGTCCCATAAAAAAAAAACTTGCTAGCAGTAAACAAAAAAAACAAATTGTTCAAAACAGTATCGATCTACAATCTACATAGTATCTTTAACCTCATATTTTCCCGCTTATTTATTGGGACGATCATAATAAACGATAGCGATGAGGACCGCGTCATAATTCATTGAAAAACCTATCTTTTACCCGTCGATATTCGTCCGTGAAACAATGGCTGGATGCCAGCTTTCCTAATTTACTGGTATCCTTTCGCAGCAAAGTAATATTTACCCAAAGTTTATGAGGTACCATAAAATTTGCGGGAAGACAAAGGCCTGAACTAGGCATGAAATTATGGGCATTCTTATCGAAAACGAACTCGGGCAGTTTGGGAAGTGTTATGTTTTCACTTAATAAAGAAAATAAGGAATAAAGAGGCTTTTGGTTATGGCGTTTAATTTACGATAATATAAATGTGGGCGATGAAATTCAGAAGCGGGGAAAATTGGTAGAAGAAATCTCATTTTAAGCACAGGATAGATTAGAACTTAAAGTCTAAAGTTCAACCATAATAACATAATACATTGAGGTGATTTTGAAAACTAACTGACGTTGCAGGCAAGTATTCATATACCTCAGAATAAGTCTTCTCTTTCATTTAATGCAGAATAGTTTTATTTTAAAGTACTCATGGAAGCTAATTTTTGAGATGGCTTAGTGTTGCTTAACAACGCCATCTATTGTCAAGTCTCCTTAATGTTGTTGTGTCGGTAAAGCAGTTTAGTTGTTGTAAGGCCGTAATGGCCGTAAATGCCAAAGTTTTAAAAAAAATGGTATTACTACTCGCCAATAGATGTCAGGAAGAGTCATATTTTTAGTGTATGTTTAAAACACGGATAACACGACGTTTTCTAAAAATTAAATCTAGCTAAATTGATTTATCGCCCCCCAAAACCCCTTGAATACCATGATTAATACTATAATTTAATAAAAATCGTTGAAGCCGTTTCTGACATTCAGATTATATATATTATACAAGAATTGCTCGTTTAAAGGTATTAGATTATTTAGAAAATTGAATTCACAATAACACGATTGATTGTATCAATAAATAAAAAATAACAGAACCATCTACACTTATTTTCAAAAACTGTATACAAAGATTTTCTCGTAACTTAAAGATATTTTCCCCAAGCAACTATTCGTTGACAATAAACCTGAACCAGAAAAATTGCCAACACGTCTCTCGCCCCAGTAATCAAATTTGGACAGAGAAATAGACATTCCGATATCCGTTCCGTATTCATAATTTATCGAATCTATAGAACACAGAATAGTGCCAAAGAATAGGTACGGATTGTGTGTGTACGATATCTACATGTAGTAATGTGTAATTTATTCTCATCTGACACGTTCTTTGCTTCACTGATTGATTTATTTGATTCATATTTTATTCATTTGGTTGTTTTTCAACTACGATTCTCTGTTGGAAATGTATGTATCTCAGTTAAGAATGAGCTGATTTTGTTGAAAGTTCTACATACATTTAGGGTATTTATCTCTCACATGGCTTTCATGAAAGAATAATCAAGAAAGGACAGAGATGAGACTAATAGGCGTTGGATTTCTGTCCATATGGAAAAAGGAACAAAAAATGACCACGCACTATTGTGCAGCGTCTATGACCGGGCACTATTGTGCAGAGTGTATGACCGGGCACTATAGTGCATCTTTTTTATTTTAATTTTATTTTTTATTTATGTTTGTATTTTAACAATATTATGGGGTTTTTTTTGTGCCTGCAATAAATGATTTTTATTTTTATTTTATTTATTTTTATTAATATGTGAGAAGTAGTTGGGAGCATAGTATTGGAGTTTATGTTATAAGGTGTATTAAAAAGTCATTAAATGAAAGGATGACTGCGCTACCTATACAATTAAAGTACATACTTTAAAATGATGGACGCCAAAATAATAGTCAGTTAAACGTTAACTATGAGTTAACAGGTTTTCAGTTATATGGCAAATATACATCCTCTCTGTTATAGTGGTTGGGCAGATTGGCTCATATTATCTCTTACACCACTGAGGTTGCGGGTTCGATTCCCGCGACGAGACAAATGTTTGTGCACAGAAAAAAAGAGCAAGCATTAGTTTCGTGTCTGAGAGTTGTGGGACCATGGTCATGGTAGTTCCTGGTTCCCTAGATACAGGGAATCCTAGTTTAGGGGCCAAGATCTATGTATAAAATAAAAATAACGCCCAACGGTCACATACATAGATCCTAACCCCTAACTAGGGTTCCTTGTATCTAGGGAACCAGTAACGGACCATGGTCCCACAACACCCAGACACGAAACAAATGCTTGCGTTTTTTTTCTGTGCACAAACTCTGTCCCGTCGCGAGAATCGAACCCGCAACCTCAGTAATGTATGAGATTTGAACAACCTGCCCAACCATTACACCACAGAGGCTAAAGGGGAGAGGGCTGAGGGGGGTATGTGATCGTTGGGCGTTATTTATTTATAAATTATGAGCATCGGATGTTCTAAAAGGACTGCGACATATCTATGTCTACTTCAAGTCCACTTTTATATCAACCCATCAAAAAATAAATGCAATTAAATCGTTTTTATCATATCATCCACACCATCACAACACTGACGTCTACAAGTTCCACAGAGAAGGCCGCAATTCCGCAGTAAACAGTCTGCGCGCGACATCGCTCGTTTCAATCTGACGAGGATCTTTCTCGAACGTTCAATGAGGAGCTATTCTTCCCCGATTGTTTGTTCTGCGCTAAGATGAGAGCAGTTATTAACCGCGTCCTTTTTTACGCCATATTTTTCTTAGTTATGTTTCTTTTCTTTTTATATAACTGGATGACGAGACGAGCTTGTCGTTTGCCTGATGGTAAGCAATACGCCAACCCATAACAATAACAGCACCATCAAGATTTTTTTCTTAGTCATGGTATGTTTTGTTTTAGAAAATAATGTAGAAAGTTCATGCGAAACAGCGGATATATCCCCCTGTTTTGACCGTTTAAACTCGTCGTGTGAGAATTCAATTAAAATTTAAAAATCCCCCGACACAGGAAAATATGACTAAAACCACCGCTAGAAAACCTGTTTTCAAATAAATAAAACCCGCATCCAAATCGGTTCAGCCATTTAAGAGCTACGGTGCCACAGACTGACATTTAGACAGATACAAATAGTGGTCAAACTTATAACACCTCTCCTTTTTGAGTCGGCGGGTTAAACACAATTACAGACAGAATGACAACAAAGTGATAAGGTTTCTTCTTTTTTCTTTTAAAGTACGGAACACTAAAAATCACCACAAAAAAAAACTCTAACAGAAAATTGTGACTCTTGGCTTGCTTTTTTTTTATGTACCTGAATAACGAGACGAGCTGGTCGTTTGTCTGATGGTAAGCTAGCTAGCTAACTAACACTAGCGCTAGCTGATCTGACCTATCTGATCATAACAATAACAGCACCACCCAGAACTTAGTTTTGCAAACTCCTCCCAGACAGACTTTCTCCCAGAGTTGGCTAAAAATGTAATGTCAGCGGTTGCAGACGAAAAAGATGACAAGATATGAAGGGTGGGACCGTAATGGTGATTGGGTGACTCAAATTTTGCTTCGTTTGATTTGATTGAGGAAGGGATTGATATCACATAAGAGACTGATTGAGGATGTACGGAATATCCTGCCGGAGGTAAGTATTCGATTTGAAGTTCAGAACGTACGGAGTTACGAGAAAAAATGAATCACGCTATCAAAAATAGAGCAACCTGTCTCGGTTTATTAAAATTAAACCGAGATAGATAGATAGATAGATAGATAGATAACACTTTATTGCACTTAAAAATGAAAACAGAAGTACAGTTGGTCATACATAATCAATAAGTACAATAGGCGGTCTTATCGCTAAGCAGCGATCTCTTCCAGACAACCATAGGGTAAGGAAAACAACATTTAAAAGAGGATAGTGTGCAGTAGATAATAAGTAGAACGAATGAAATGATTTTAAACAATCGAGGTCCATTATCTTCGAGGTCGAATATAAAACCAAGTCAAATCAAAATCCATTGAGGTCTTACATTCAAAATCTCTTTATTCAGTTTTGGAATCTCAGACACACTTATAAACGTCAAATTATCACATGACTCTACCACCGTATCGGAAAAGAACCACTAGTCAGAAGATACGGCAAGAAACTGAGGGGCATATTTTTTTCTCTTTTTACCAATGAAATTTATGTGGGACCACATTTAAGCTATACTGCACCCAATGAAATATTTTTTCAAATCAGTTTATAAATGACGGAATTTTAAGTTAAAAAACATTAGAACCTCCTCCTTTTTTGATGTCGGTTAAAAGTACTTTGATAACAAACAGACAGACGCAGACTGCGACTTTGCTTTATGCTATTTTTATATATATATCAAATCAGGACGAGTTTTGAATTTAGTCAGACCAAAGCGACAGTTTATGTGCTCCCTTGAAACGAGTTTGGGTCTAAACAATGCGTCATCGTTAAGGTTGAGCCTGAAACGGGCAGTCCTAGTCATAAAGGCGTAATGTAACATTCTGAAAGTAGGTACTAAAATTCGGAGAGCTAGCGTCCGTCTGTCTCTACTTAGGCCTTTAACAAAATCATTATTCTTTTATATTTTTATATTTCAATAGGGGATCGGACAGTAATCGAAAAAAATCTAAAATTTAGTTAGAACGAATGTTTGCTAAATCCCGAAAGATCATTCAATCAATATTTTTGTAAATAATAATGATTTATATATTTAAATCAATGAATAAAATCTAATAGCTAACATTTTTTATCGCAAACGAAACACCAATCACAGTGCTTGACGTCATTTCAAAGTAAATACCGTGTGCAAGCTTGTGTTTATTTTATGTTTCGCGTTTATGCTTTTTATCTAAATCAAAACGAAATGGTATTCATTCCACGACGACCCTTAGGTCATTAAACTTCACAAAAACGTATATAAATCACTTTGTAAGTTTGCATTCGTAGATCTTGTTATTTCGTTTGCCTTCGTACGACGTCATACGTTCTGAGATCACCTTTTGCGCAGCAATATTTGAAACATAACATTTAAACATAGTTTCAGCAAATAAAACTAACGGTTTTAGGTACTTTTAGGAATTTATTTAATTAAAATATTATTTTCATGAATATATACATTAATTTATGGTTACTTTTAAACACTTTTTAAAAAGGACAGCTTTTTCCCCTATTGTTATTATTTGTAATTTTGCTTTAACAAACTCGTCAAATGTTCGATTTCCTTCTAACCCAAGAAAAGACGATAAAGCTGTAAGTATTCATACATCGCACGCGCCCGTGAGTTATGGCCGGTTTAGCCCAAGATTGAACGTCGTTCCGATGACAAACGATCGAAGATGATTGAATGGGTAGACATTGCGTCAGCTACCCTTGTATTGGTGCCAGCTGTACAAATCTGTATGTCATGTAACAGTCGTACCTATATTGGTAATGGAACTAACTAAGCTAACAGGTCTAGTAAACAACAAAAACCAACTTTAATTCTAATGTATTTCGTCCAAGGTAGAATATTGAAATTGACGTAGAATATAAGAGACCACGTTGACGTTATACTGAGCTCAAAGCAAAAATAAAATTCCAAATCGGTTTGTAAATGACGGAGTTCTGAGATAACAACGTCTGTGTTTCCTGACAACTACAACCTGGGGGTCTTCAAATCGAGAGTGAACAGGTATCTTCTAGGTAAGCGTGTTACATCTTAGACCACATCGTCGCTTACCATCAGGTGAGATAGTGGTCAAACGCATGCCTATAACCAGTAAAAAAAAAACAAACAAACAAAAAAAGCAATGAAATTGAGAACCTCATCTTTTTTGCAGTAGAATAGAAAATCTTTTAAAAACTCAGTCGCTCTGTTGAAGCGAAACTTTAGGCGCATCGCAAACGTGGACACTTTTTGTTACGGACACGGCACACCATCACAGAAAAACCGTAGTTGCTGTGTCAGGTTGCAGCAATCGGATACTTTGTAACCAAACGGAACACCTCATAGGAAACCGTAGTAGCTGTGTCCGGTAGGACACCGCTTGCAAATCGTCCGTTTGCGCACCGCAGTACAATTGTAAGGAAATTTGTTAATGTTGATTGTGTCTTCAACTGACGACTTTTAGTTTCCAGTTACCTACACCGAACACTTTTTGATCGGCGACGAGTATGTGTTATGTGGTAGCAACTAGACACAAAAAGTGTCTACGTCTGCGCAGGGAGTGGCTGATTTTATACTGGTTATATAAAAATCAAATATTCATTGGTAGCTTGTATCCGACACAAGACACAAAAATGTCCACGTTTGCGCAGCGCCTTAAGAAACTGTTCAAAAATAATTTTTAATTCTAATGTTATTTTGCCTTATCTTAGATTTAGTCTATATATTGAATGAGCAAATTTTACATATCAGAAAACGATTAAAAAATTTGTATCTTTTTAAAAGTCGTTTTGCAATTAGACTTCCTGATCAGGAAGGTTCTATCCAAAGTTAAATATGTCGATGGTAAAAAGGTCCACACGTAATGGTAATTATAAAGGATTCATAAATTGCCATCACCGTGAGTTATGGCGGTTTAGCACAAGACTGAACGCCGTTTGAATGATAAACGATCGAAGATGATTGAATGGGCAATTACATCAGCTGGCTTGTTTTGCTGCCATCTGCACAGATCTATTGGGTATTTAGTCAATATTCTATGATTGGCAGCTATGGCTTGTTCGGAGACAGTTAACGTAAATTAATTAGGCTGAATTTACGTTGCCGAGACACTTTGAAAATATTAAGAGACATTCTGATATTTACATTTGTCCTACTTATTACTGCATACTACCGTCTTTAAAATGTTTTTTCTTTACCCTGTGGTTGTCTGGTAGAGATTGCTACGCACGGCCCCTTACTTGCGCTTTACATTAGATATGGCTGTATTGTAAATTGTTAGTAGGTACTGGTATTAATGAAATTTAAAATTAAATTTCCTTTCTGTCATTAAATTTGTACATTTCAAAGAGCAAAAATAGCGATATATCTCTATCGACGTCATGATATTTAGCGAGCAAGAATTGGGGATACTAATATAGTTTTACTCTATCGTGTACCCACAAAGTGTGGCCAACCCAAAAACAAACGGTCACCCATCCAAATGATGACCGCAATAAACGTTGCTTAACCTAGCAGTTTGGTTACGAACGGCTAGATGAGCTAAGCTACGAGCGCTACAGACAAGCTACACGAGCGCTAGTATACGATGAGCGTAGTGGCGTTAATTTGGGGACACCTAAATACATCAGTGGATCATTAGGTACCTACCTAATTTAATTGTAGCGGCGCCATTTAGACCATACATAACCATCTGTCGTAAGTGCGATCACAAGCAAAACGTGTTTTTGTAGTCTCGTACAGACGCTACTTGCTTATAAATAATTATAATAAATTGTTGTTGGTCAGGCTAATAGTAATTCTTTCTAACAGAAACACCAGAGATATAATTAATGAAGTTTTAATTAAATGCAAGCTTTGGATTACACTGCGCATATTGCACGTGATTATCCCTTAGTATTCCGTGGTAATTATGAAATTGGAAATGCTGCAGTACTTTAAATAATAATTAACTCTGTTTCAGTATAATTGTCATATTTTGTAAAGCGAAGTTTCGCTTTAAGCGCGATCGCAAACGAGCTTCAGTAACACTACTATCAACGAAACGAAGACCCAAATCGCCGAGAATGACTTTGCGAAAAAACACGCCACCCAAAAATTACGCTGGATAGACAAGGATACAAATGAAATCAATAACTTTGGTAATTAATAATAAAAAAAATCAAAAATGATTTGATTTAATCAGGACAAGGCATAATATGTACATCAATATAATAAGTAACTTTAAATAACCCCCGCGGCGCCCGCACTCCCCGCGCCTGCTCCGGTTTTACCGCCGCGCTCTCGCCGACAGGAACGAGCGGAGGCGCGCAGTCTGCGCCGCGAATCTAAAGCGTAAACTCCCGGAAGAAGGACATCCTAATTGTCCGAAACCTGGTCGGAGTTATTCCGATACAATCATAACGTGAGTGTAGCCGTTTTTATTTATAATAAATATTTCGACTCACGATAGTTTCCAATCCTTAACTTGTAATAGGTCAAATCTTATCACTGGTTTTATATTTGCTTCTCACAAATATATTTTATACCACCAAATTTCATCAACAATAAAATTAAAATCCATTCAATCCTCCATTAAGGTAACAAAAACACACACGTTCTCATTCATAATAGTAAGTAAGATTAGTAATATTGCATGGAATACTTTACTGAATTTATACGTTCTTATAACGCGTTTATTTTAATTTACTTTGGAATTTAGTTATCAGATGAGTATGTCTTTCATCTGATGGTACCACGCCTGCCCATCACAATTGCAGTGCCACCCAGAACTGTTAATACCAAAATCGGTCAACAGTTGGCGGAGAAATCGGAGAACATACATAAAAAAATACATTGGCACACAGAACCGTCTCCTTTTTCCCATTGCCCTCATCACCCCGAGACATAAGATCTATATTAAGTCAAATATAGGCCTAGTATTTTTATTATGATGAATGCAAGAAAATGGATTACGGGCCATAATCTCTTTGAGAGAAGACCCGTGTCACAGCATTGGGAGCATAATGACCTAATACTAATAGTGATGTGAGTGGTGCAAACGATAAGCCTAAAGCACTTGACCCAATGTCGACACATACCGTAAAGTAGATAATTTGCAGCCAGTGTGCGGTGGCCTTAAACGTACCCGATTGGCTGTAATTATGATAGAAGCCTCTGTGACTGGTCTCTCATTATAATAATTAAAATGTAAAGGCAAGTCACACCCATTTTTAATCATAACCAATTTATAAATGCGAAAGTTTGTGAGGATTGATGTTTTCACTTAATCAAGCAAAACTTAAAAAACGGATTTTGATGAAATGTTGTTACGTATTTTAGATTTTTGGAAGGGATGGGAGTTACGAGATTGCTGGATCTTTGGCACCCCGGACTGATCACTAGGGTGACTTTGCGAGAGAGTTGTGATATGCGTGCGCGCGCGGTACTGCATTTTTCGGAAGTAACGATAACTGGGATGTGGGGGTTAGGAGGTTAGGAGGAGATTTATAAGGGTGTATTGTATGCGTTGGATACATTAATAATATACCAAAAAATAATTATCGTTTTGGCGAAGACAGGAAGGATACTTTTATCTCGAAAAATTGTTCTCGCTAGTAGAACCGCGGGGCGCTGCTAGTATCAGTTATTTTTTTTTATTTCAGGCAGTATTACAGTACAACAAAGTAACATTAACAGAGGCCCAAAGAATAATATATATACATTACAGACTAACATATATACAAAAATATAACACAATAACTAAGTATTTTAGCCTTTGGTAAAATCAAGTAGTTGCTTTGTTAGCTTTGAAGAAATATATTAGTTACCTCCTTTCTAAGAGGTAAGTGTCTTTCCCAAAGAGACAACAGATTGCTAATAAACACATCTTAAGTTGTACTTCGTAGGTAAGCATGACAGACAGTTCTAATTATACACAGAGCCGACTCTACCGTTATTATAATATGAGCAATCTAAATTTTATTACGGTTGTGGTAAACGGTGTCTAAATTTGTTTATATTAAAGCTATAAGTTTTTACACAGCTATATCAAAGAAAACTAAATATTACTACGTAATGAAGAACTTTCATATCTCATATTCTTTTTTGTTTTTTGTTAATAAATAAGTATATTTATTTTTCACACCCGACGCAAAAAAGAGGAGTGTTATACCGTAGCTCTTAAACGGTTGAACTGATTTCGATGCGGTTTTTTTTATTTGAAAGGAGGTTTTCTAGCGGTTGTTCTTAGACACATTTTATCAAAATCAGTTTTTTTACGCTTAATAGATCTAGATATGTACCTAATAGATATGATGGGGGCTTTTTAAATTTTAGTGCACTGTAATTTCCTTGTTTTTAATTTTACATACCCCTATTAATTACTTAATTATCTAAATATTATACCTACTTACACAACTTTATTTCACAGAATTTATTATTAATTAATTCATGATAATTTATTAATTTGTTACATATGTAATATTTTGTTAATTATTTCTATTTATATATCCGCGTTCTTTATGTACGTTATTAACTATACAAAAGATGACCGACAATAACAAGTACTAAATGTCACGTCTTCTGTTACAAGGTATAGAAAGAAGAAAACAGATATTCGGATTTTCTGTCACGTAGGGACGTTTAAAGGACAACCTTGGTACATTTTTATTTTCGTCTTATTTTGCAAAATTAGCATATTCCTTTCCTTGCTCCCTTGCGCCTTTTCCAAGTTATTTATCGCATAAATTAATTTTCTTGTAGATTGGGCAGTCCATTTTATTTTTACCATTATTTCATTTACTTTTTAGCGATAAGGCCGCTCATTGTAACACTTTCTTTAATTCTTTTTATGTAATGTCTGTAATTTTATGTTTGCAATAAAGCGTTCATCTATCTATCTATCTTATTCTCTTGTGAAGTCGAGATCATAGTGGCAAATAAATATATTATTATTATGTCTGAAGCTCATATGATAAGTAGTGTATGTAGTACACCTGCTTCTTGAATAATATACACAATTTTTATTTACTTACCCAAGTAAATTTCGTTCTTCCTCGAGTAGCTTGAAACTGCCAACCTGCCATCTGAGTATGTAAGATATTCATACAGGTATATAAATTTCCATACATAATGAAAATATAACGCTAGTTATAGCGTTATATTCCCGCGACTTCGTCCGCGTGGACAAAAAAGGAACCAATATGGAGTGCCTGACAGGTTACGCGTCAAGGCACCCCGAGTTTAGGTTACAAGTAGTTACTAGTTCGGTTACAGCGTACGCTGATAGGGTAGCAGTCAAACACCAGGGTGGTTACTGCGAGGTGTTGACTGTTTCGAGGTTACAGGTAGAATGAGAGTCACATTTCGGTACAGCGTATTTTATCCACACAATTTTAGTACGTAAGTAATAGTTTGTTATCTTTGATTTTAACAAGGCCTCCCCAGGAGGTATATGAGAGCGCGTACTACAAGTCGGTCAAGCTGTATCTTCGTAGTCCCCCAACCTAATTTTAAAATAACATATCTAAGATGGGAATAGTGCTACCAAACCCTGAAAACCGCATTAAAATTCGTTCAGCAGTTTTCGAGTCTATAAGTAATAAACAATTATTCAAAGTTACTATTTTATAAAGAAAAGAAATATAATATGACATAATTGCGCGTGTACCTGAAAATTTTAATTTTAAATGAGTATGGAAATGTGGATAAATAGGTACGCCGTATTCAATAATTGGCGTCAACTGATTGACATTAATTGCTCCGTAGAATTTCGTTCACGCTTACGTTTCGAATTTTCTGAATATATATTTGTAAGTACTTTAAAATACAATGATAAAATATAACATTAAGGGAACCAATGCCAACTGGTAGTGGGTTGGAGCATTTGAGTTATCTATAGGCCTTTAATGGTCTATGGGTCGTCCAATTGCTTCTCCTTGTAAGTAGTTAGTTTAGTTTTAGTAAGTAGAGTGTAGAGTAGTTTTCAGTAATAAAGGCATTCGCGCGTTAAAAAAAGGGTTTCATATTAATATTGGTAAAAGCAACTCTACGAATCTATTAACTTTTTCTCTCTTGTCGAATTTCCTGCTCCACATATTACGTTTCTTTCCATATTATATTCATGCTCGTGTCGTAGGATTTTTTCATAATCCCCAGCCTTTGTAGACATTAATTCGTAGCAGGTATACTTTTTTAGCTTTACCGAGTTTTTCGTAGGCAATTTCGTAGCAGCTCCGTGGTATATTTTTCTTATTATACACGCCAAAGTAATTTAGGCAAAGACACAATAAATCATTGACAGTAACTACACGTCTCGCAATCTCGCCGAAAATGGACATCGCACATAGGACGTTAATTTACGAGCCCGAAAGTGGCCGAAATTAGCCGAAACGCCCGACGTAAATTGTTTCAGAGCTGCGGTAAACATTCTTAGCGTTATTAAATCCAGCTTAGGAGACAGTCTTGGATGAACGGCGTCAAGTATCAAAATAATGTGGGACATTTAGGTCTTGTGAATGCGAGTTGAGTAATTTGGCAACGAGACCTGGCATAGGCTGAATGAGATGATATGAATGTAGGCACTTGGCATGATACTAGGAAAAGTCAGGTAATTATATGATAAGTTAAATGGATATGTTATTACGGGTAAAACTTTGGAGATTGAGTTGTTGTTTTACCTAGAATTTTTTATTTATTTAACTGAATGGCGAGACGAGCAGGTCGTTTGCCTGATGGTAAGCAATACGCCTGCCCATAACAGTTTCAGCACCATCCAGAACTTTGTTATGTCAATTCTGCACGGCACTGCACTGTGGTCGTCACCTGAGAAATTAGCTCTTAAGTCTCATAATGCCCAGTAATTTCGCTGGCTATGCCCTTCAAACCGGAACACAGTAATGCTTGCGCACTACTGCTTGGCGGCAGAATAACTGGCAGCTGTGCTACCTACCCAGACTGCTTCTCGCATACGAGAAACCAACCACCACTAACTTCTAAGTATGTTATTATTATCTATCATCTGCAGAAATAAAACTAGGTTTTTTTCTTATTTCGTGTGGGTGTGGGCCATCTCTGGCGTCGGAATGTTTATACCGCCTGAAGGCCTCCGACATGGGCTAACGACTGTTGTCCAAACTCAATAACCGGGACCCTGAAGCACGGTAGCGCTCAGATGTAAATATCAAACGGTCAAGTTCAAGTTCAAGAGTTCTTTATTCAGTTTTGGTATCACATACGCATTTATGAACGTCAATCATTACAATGACTCTACCACCGTATTGGAAAAAAGCACTACTCAGAAGATACGTCAAGATATTGAGGGGCATTTTATCTTAAGAACTTTTGTTACAATATTTTGTATTTGTTTTTGACAATATTCAAGTCACCCATCCATGTGGTGTCCGCTGCGAAAGTTGCTTAACATAGCATGATCTGAATTGATCTGTTACGGACGACTAGGTAAGGTACGCTAAGAACGCTACAATAATAGGTGTTTTCTAGAGGTTTAATTTAGAGGGGAGTTTGTATTCAAGCCAGTTTAAGTAGATGAATTTTACCAACATACTGACCTATCTTTGGCAAGTTATGGGTTCTTTTTAAGTAAGGCTTATGTAGGGACACACTGCCTATCTATGGGCACAATTTTACTGATGTTACAGAAGTCGCCTTGTGCGCTTAGTTGCCCCGCCACCTCGGTACCGTGTGTCCATACATTAGCCCGACCTAAATAATGTAGACAACAATGTATTAGGCATTTTATTTTTGGAATCAATAGTACGAGTGAAACGGACTGAGTGATTTTTATTTTACTCTCCCGATAGAACATTGAACACTATAGGCTAAAAAAGCCAACAGGTCGATGGGATTCATCTTGAGATCAAGCTCTTAATTTAATAGCATAAAACTCGTCAAAACTCTCTACTGTTCTTATGTGCGTAGCATACTTGAGTATTGTTCGCAAATTTGGAACCCTCAATATGATATTTATATTTATAGGCTGGAGTCTATTCAGCGCAGATTTATGAAACATCTGCAATACAAATGTAAAATGTGCGATATTAATTACGAAGCGAGATGCAAGAGACATCATATGCTTCCACTTCACGAAAGACGTAAATTATCCGACATAACCCTACTAATTAAAATAGCTCAATCCCAAGTCGATTCTCCTCATCTCCTCTCCAAGGTAAATATAAAAGTACCTTCAAAGTCCGTTAGGCAACCAATATATCTGCATATTCCTCTTAGTTCGACCAATTATAGACAAAATTCATTTTTTATTAGATCAGCTACTCATGTAAACAAACTGGATGACTTACCCGAATTCGATTTATTTAACTCGTCTCCCAACGCACTTAGAGCTACTATTTCTAAAAACTGGTTTAGTATGACTCCCTAACTGTCATAACTTATAGTTTCTTTTGTAGACAAAAAATCTATTTACTTAATTCATTTTACTTAACTCAGTGACAACAAATTGAAATTAGATTTAATATGCGAAAACGTCTAAATGGTGTCTAGATGTATTTTAACTTTAGTAATTTAGTAATGTATCACTGTATGTTTTCCAAATAAAATAAAATAAAATAGAAGTCAGGGAAATAATCGCTTCTATCGAATTAGCTCCGTGTAGACAGTAACGTGAAAAGCTTGTGTCGTTATAATATTACCTTGTATCTACCCACTTATAGCATTGAAATGTGTTTCTAGGCAAGTTCCCAAACGTAATAACTTGAAGTGTAAATTCAATAGAAAATGTAATTTAGCCTTCCCCGAGGTATAATACGTTACTTGGCTTAGTAAAATGTATTACATTTTTTATGTCGAGGTGCCGAATGGTTCCCTTCAAAGAGGTTGTAATAAAAATGATATCCACATATATCCATTCGTCCCTATCAACAAACATACATACACTGGATTTTATATTAAAAGTGGCATGTTGCAGGCTACGGTTTTTACATCAAATATTGGCGACTTTTTGTTGACAGTAGGTGTACTAATCACTTACTTTCGAAAATGGTGGGAAAATTGCAAAATCAGTAAAAAATGCCCCTCAATTTCTTGCCGTATCTTGTGAGTGGTACTTATTCCAATACGGTGGTAGTCATGGTGATAATTTGACGTTCATAAGTGCGTCTGACTCAAAGTTTCCTAGACTCAATAAATGAGATTGAGTCTAGGAAAATTTGAGTGTACCTACTATAGTGCGACTAGAGTCTGAAGTATTTATTCGAGTGATATTGTAAAGCTAGTGGAATAATAACCACTAACTGCGCCTGGGTTTCATCTTTGCCGCACCTCACTCTTTCGTGGTCCCTCTCGCTCTTACCCCTAGAGTGTATATAAAAGCGCGGAGCCAGAAGCTCGCGAAGGAGGTCCTGAATGAAGCGAGCCTACGAGGCCGAGTGGAGCGAAGGTTAAGTCGGGGAAGCGACATAAAGGGGTGACGAGCGAGACTTCTTGTGGAACCTACGTTGGTGCAAATCATTTACTATTCTTGGTGATTTTTGTGTTTTTATTTAGTGAATTTTTTTGGTGATGATCACTATTTTTGTCAATATAAATTTATTTTTGCCGTTACATTTTTACTACATCTGGTGGCTAGATAAATATAAGCAATTTATAATATTTTACTATTATGATCTTCCTCCATACACCATGCATCCATCTGACCTTTTTTGTTATTTCATCGTTGTAGATTTCGAGAATTACCTATTGATGATGGTGATTTTAATCATAATAATCACTGTTAAAGTTTTATACGAGGAGATAAATATTTAATATTTATGTTTGAAACCATTATTTGTTTGCAAAGTCTTGTTTTGGATTTGAATGTTTCAGGGATTCTGAGAAACTCTCGCTGAAATCCAGTTACGTAGAAATGTATAGACGATTAAGTCCTTATTGCGGTTTCTCGGAGATATTTATGCTTATTCAGGTCTTGGGTGAAGATTTCGCTAGTCTGTTATTAGATTTACGAAACTTAATCTGGCCTTCATCGATTTTTTAATGTGGTAAACTGTGTTTATTATATTTAGATCATCATTAGACCGAGTATGGCTCAGTGGGCGAACGTGCAAGTCTCGATCCGACGCACCCGAGTTCCAATCCCGTTGGCCCCGCACAACTGACTTTCTTAAGTTACGTGCGGATCTAACACTCGCTCTAAAAAACGGTGAAGGAAAACATCGTGAGGAAACCGATATGTCCAAGAATTCATCACAAAATTCAAGGACATGTGACATCCACCAACCCGCACTGGACCAGCGTAGCGGATTATAGCGTTCTCTCTGAGAGAAGGTCCGTACCCCAGCAGTGGGAACGGCTGATGATGATGAGACAAAACACATTTATTTGTAATAACAAAATAAAAAGAGTAAGAAAAACCGGAAGTTTGATTGGAAATTAAACTTCCGGTTTCCATCCAATTATTAATATTTCCATCAAATTCAATCAATCTGATACATCAGACCATTTTGATTACTTGTATGCTGCGCTCTGTTCAAGGCTGCGCTGATCTCGAACAAAACACAAAAGCTTGTCCGATGTTTTCATTTGATAACAGCAGTTACTGCGTAGATAGCATATCTACATTATCTATGAACGTACATTCTTATATAGTCTTTAGTATACGGACATAAAGTTAATTTTAAATGTGCGAGAAAAAGTATTTTGCTTGCTTAATGTTATTACAGGCCACTTTAAATTAAACAGTGCGTTATTGGCAGATAGAGATGGGAATCGCCGCTGTAAGGATTTATGACTCATGCGTATATATTCTTTATGTATATATTAGGGTTACTTTTCAGCCGAATAAATGAATTAATAGTAACATAGTGACATAATAAGAATAATAAATTGTTTATTGTCAAAAAGGTTTCAACATTTGTGGTGCACAAGTAATACAAAAAAGGTTAGCCAAGTGTTTCAGATTACGACTAAACGACGAGCCCCAAACTAGGCGGAAACCTGTGTCTTGGGATTCAGAGACACGATTTGCTAAGTTTAGATTTGGTCAGAGATGATACCATAGTTTGTGACAATATCAGAATAATAAGACAGAGTAAGTATGAAATTAACATTATGAACTAATTTGTGGATTCGAAGTAACAAAGTATTAAAATACTATTTTAACCGAAATGGACATGAGATCTGTTAATTTTTTTAATTATAATAAACAAAAAATGTATAAATACTTCTTGTTACATAGTTCATAGTTGTTTTATTCCATGATATAACTATTCTGCAACTAAAACTAAAAACCTTAAAAAATATAATTCTAAAATATATAATCTGTTATAGTTTAAGTGTGTAAGTCAAAGTGTAATAATAAAAAATAATAATAAAGTAGTCTGGAGACACCTGCAGCGTCAGAAATATCCGATGCGTTGCCATCACAACAATAAGCACAAGAAGGAAGAGGATTGAAGAAAGAGGCGCGAGGGTCCGACTTTCAACTGACCAGGATCCTGGTAGGGCGATGAATTTCACCTGTATTTTTTTTGTATGTTCGTTAATCGTCGTTAGTAAACAAACGCTTGAACGTAGAAATAAATTCATTTTATTCTCTCATGTTTTATTAGAATATATTCCTACTGCATTCTTATAAACATGTTTTATAAAATAACAGTATTGCGGCGAGGTGCCATCAAGATCGATAGTTCGTACCTGGGACCAAGTGGCATTTGGCAATGCATTTTTAATGCAGTGGTGGTGAGGGTGGCAATAAGCAATCTATACATACTTTAGTGACAAGTTAAATTTGTTTTCGTAAATTTGTACCGTAGGAAAATCGATAAGTTGTTTGCTGATTAGTGCAGCTTTAGTGATTCTTCGGCCTCTTGTTCACACACGTTTTGTTCACGCCGTGAAAATCTACGTTTGGTATCTAGTGTGTAGACACGGTCATCAGTGTTGTATGTTGTATGGATTCAGTTGTTTTCCGTATCGTTTACAAGCATTTAAACCGACTTCAAAAAAGGAGAAGGTTCTCTATTCAATTGTATTTTTATTTATTTATTATTTTTAATGTTTGTTACCTCAGAACTCCGAACTCATTTATGAACCAATTTGCAAAATTCTTTTTGCGTTGGGTTTAGTATAGCTACGAAGTGGTCCCACATAAATTTCATCGATATTTGACCTTGGACTTCGAAGATACATTGAAGTCGGGTTTTGTTTTTTTTTTAAAACGAATTATTCTGTACTAATGATATCGTCAAGACTGGCGTGACGCGAAATTCGACCGGCACTTTTGCAACATGAGAGACCGTGGTGACCGAGTTGATCAACTGCAGTACCACACTGGCAACGATGGGCTCCATAACACCTTGCGCCCAGACGTAAGCTAATAGCAAGACGGAAAGCAGATGGGTCTAATAAATTGCCAGTATTAAAAGAGTGGATAGCCTGCAACCAAAGCCCTGATTCCCACACAGAGACTGCAAGAAGGCGGGCACGATCTGCGACGCTAGGACACGTATCTAAAAGATGTTTCCGTGCTAGTCCGCAGAGCGGCCCATCCCACAGCCTCTGTGAAGCCAAAACTTTCGGAAATTTGGTATTTGGGCATGCTATCTCCCAGGTATTCTTGGCCTCAGTCAAATAAGCTATATTGATGAATGATGTTCGGTGAACCATCGGGGAGACGGGTCTGAGCAGCCGCTCAACTGCCGTCTCTCTCTAGATCTATGTGCTCCATCTTAGGCCACATTATCGCTTTACATCAGGCGAGATAGTGGCCAAACATAGATCAATTAACCTAAAAAAAAAATCGAAACTGCCTCAAGAAGGTGCAAGGATCTTTTCTATTAATTTGTACGTACTATGAACAGACAGGACAAGAACGCCGGCAGAGCTACACTCGAAATTTTTCGTATACCTAAGCCCCCTAATCTGATAGGTAAAGAGGCTTGCAACCAGACCCTGGTCATCCATGTCAACATTCAAAACTGATACTAGCGTATTTTTTACGACGTTGTCCATGCTTGCAAGAAGCTCACCGTGTTTCCACAGCTGACAACATCGTAAATTATAAGATTTAATTAATTATTAAATTTTGGAACGAATAGACAGAATCTAATAATTGTAAACGCCATATGTGCGTTAATTTTGAGCAAATATCTGACGTGTTCATAAACTTTTGATTTTTTTCTTCTACAAAAGGTGAGAAAGATTCGTCTAATATCGGTGAACCCAGGAGACGAAGTGAGCTTTCTACTAATTTAATATTAGGGGCCAAACTGTTGAATTTTTTGACAACCGAATCTTTATCCAAATAAGAATCGCAAACGAACAGTTCGCACTTTGATAAATTTAGTTCCTAGCCAATTAGACGAAACTCGTCTATAAGTATACGTAAATCATTGAAAACAGTGTCTACATCGCCTCCCAGGGTTCCGTCATCCAAGTACCAAACATTTAGTTTAGACTGGAGACGTTGAATTATTCGATGGATGGCAAGGCTAAAAATAGCCGGACCAAGAGGATCACCCTGCTGACACCCGAGAGAGGATAAGAGGACGTCATTTTTGTAAATTAATTTTGTAGGATTGCCGTAGCATTGCCAAAGAAAATTATAAAAATCAGGAATTCTATCCTTGACTTGTGTCAAAAGGGCGCCCCGATCAATAGAATTGAAAGCATTTTTGACGTCCACATTCAACAGCACCTCTCCACAATTTTGATCTAAAAAAGTACGAAGTGAATGAATTATTAAACACTAATTTATAAAACGTCTGCCTCGTAAAGACATTTTTTACAAGAATTAATGATATATTTTATGAGTAGTAAGTGATTTCACGTCACCGCCTCATCATCAATCTCAAGCTTTTGGTTGAGTCGTTGGACGTACTTAACCTCACTTGAATCTTTGTTCGGCGTTCACAAAGGAAACCCTTTATGTCGACTTTAAGAGCTTTTTAGGTCTTACTCCAATTTTTTTAGTTTTTCTTCAAAATGACGAGCAGGTTTTTACAGATGGATGGATTGTTGGTGTTGAGAGATATTTAAAAAAACTTCTGAGCTTGGAATTTGTTTTTACATAAGTTGAGGATTTATCGGTTTTTCTTTTGTTTTATATAAGGGTGGCAAACAAGCTGACGGCCCGCCTCGATGGTAAGCGGTCACCGTCGCCTGCAACACTCAGGGAATTACACATGCGTTGCCTACCTTTAAGGACTCTTTTAAGCCTTCTTTTGAACTGCCTCATATTGTAGCTCTGTGGAAATACCTCAGGCCCACATCTTGCAGATATGCGGCAAAAATGACTTGGAAAACCGGACACTGTGGTATTTTCATAGATCTATAGTGTGTAGATGAGCTTTAGTTATGAGGTTAAATATATAAAACAATGAACCAGGAACAAAAGGTACTCGTGCCCGCATTTCATTATGCCGCTCCAGAGCCCCATGACTTTGTTTGAAGTGCGCTAATCACATTACTTTCCCCGTTTTCCGGATTCCTCCGTAACTTTTGAGTGATTTCATACTTTTTGCGGATAGGCGCTTCTGAGGTATAGGCGGGGAGAGTGCGAGTACAATCTCTATTCTAAATAGTATAAGAAAAGAAACATAGAAGAAGCACATTTCATAAAATTAAAATCGACTAAAATAAAAAAAAAACATGATACTTACTAGCTTTTTCAACTGTTTTGTTCTGTATCTCCTTAGTGCATCAAATGTCTATATTAAGCCGAATAAAGAATCCCACAAATCGGCTCAGTAAAAAAATCCGCTCTTTTTGTATTTCGGTTAAAAAGTGGGCTCATCCGCGTTTGTCCATTTATAAGATTCTTCTAAGCTACTTGATTCATTTTTATGCCTTATTCACCATAGTATAGTTTTTTTAAAGAAATACCTATACTCGTATTATATCCACAGCCTCCGAGGTGTAGTTTTATTGTATTCCTGCGAAAAAAAGCGCAAGCATTTGTTTCGTGTCTGGGTGTTCTGGAACCATGGTCCTCGTAGTTCCATTTTTTTTAGGAAAACGGCATGTCAACCCACCTTTCGTTGTCATGGTTAACAAAAAACCAGTTTAAGCTGAGCCTTGTGCACTAAAGATCCGGTATGATCCGGGGTACAACTTATAGTGGACATATATATTCTTTTCTAAATTGCGTCATAACTTCAATATTCCTGAACCGATTTTAATGAAACAAAGCCTATGTGTAGCGACAGAATCCATAGAACATATTTCAAAAAACTGCATTTCAATTCGTGTCTTAGTTGCTGAGTTTATCGCGGACAGACAGACAGATAGACAGTCAGACTTGGAGTTTGGATTCTGCGACTCCCATATACTCACAAAAAATAATTTTCAAAAATAAGATTAATAAAATAATATACCTGATTAATACATATACATAGGTACATATATATCTACATACATACATATTATATAATCCAAAAGTGAACGAATAAAAAATGCAAAGTCAAAATACATAAAAATTACATACCTCCTAGAAACATACATACAAACTTACAACGTTACTTCTGTTTACGTTACTTTTGTTTGTTATAATATTAATATAGATATCTCATTTAACCCTACCCTTGTGTTCATTTAATGTCGCTATTTTGGCTCTACGTAGTAAATCCCCTGCCCAGTGATCGGAAAGTGAACTGTCCGATTTCTATTAATTTTAGTCCCACACTACCAATGCTAAAAAGTTTCTTTCAAACAAAACTAGATGGCGTTGTAAACCCTTAAAACGCGCAAGCGCTATATTCGTCGTACCGGCATTGCGAGTCCTTTACTTATAAACGCCACTTTTTTGTATGGCCAGAAGCACCATTATATTTTTAATGATGTGGCCTTTTATTAGAAAACTAGTTAGATACCTTGCCTGAATTGACTTCGTTCATAATATTAGGGATGTACGTTCAGCGATTTCCTAAACGATTTTTAAGCTATTGCATAGCTTCTATTGCGGGCCTTGAGCGTGGAGACCGAATCCAGAAATTCCGTAACGAAAATAACCTAACACCCCCCACTCCGAATGCTATGCAATAGCTTTACCGCGGCAGTCTCCTAGTGCCACACGTCTTTTTTTTATGGTACTTACTATTGAGTGATGAGACGAGCAAGTCGTTCGTTCGTCGGAAAGGTGTGGCGCTTACCATCAGGGTAAGCGTCACACCTTTCCGTAACAATTCAATAACAATTGCAGTGTCACCCAGGAATTTTAATACCATAAAAAGCACTGGGTTGCGCTCATCACCCCTGACATCAGATATTAAGTCTCATATGCCCAGTAATTTCGCTGGCTACAATGTCCTTCAAACCGGAATACAGTAATGCTTGCGCTCTACTACTTGGTGGAATAACTGACAATGCATTTAGTATCTACCCAGACGGCCTCCTGCATAGGAGATACCTACCACGAGTATGTGACATGTGATAGTTCACTCTTTTTTTTTAACCCTACAGCCCTGTCCTGCCCCCTTACCCATATGTCCCTCAAGCGCCAATCGTATGTCGTGTCGAGTTCAAATTAAGGTATAGCTTCACAGCGACTAATGAGGTCTAATTATTGTCGATTCAGGCAAGAAATCGAATTAATCTCATTCACTTATACCTAAATTCAATAATTACAAGTTGAGATAAACTTAATGGGCAATATATGGATCATCATAAGACATTGTCGCAGTGAATCTACACCCTAATCTGAGTTCAACACGATATACAATTGGCGTTTGAGGGACATATGGGTATGGGGGCTGGACTGGACTGGTAGACCCCTAGTTGATTTCCATAAACTGGTCACACTCACACGCCTGCTGCGCTTCCATTTTTACAAGCTTTTATTTAACTTGCATAATGTAATGTTTGTTTATCCGGGAATCTTGCAAGCTGTATTAGAACCAATTCCTCTTATCCTACGGAGTTGATATTTTTTATACTTGCCAAAGTCCAATGACAATGCAATATTATGGTGACAGCCAGCTGATCTGATGATGAAGACAGAAAGTGGGCAATGGAACTCCTTGACGGATAATCGTAAACTACTAGTGTATGGGCTCATTTTAATTTGCTGCGGTTACGATTACGAATTTGTTAAAAGCTTGTCTTGAAAAAATATTTTTCAACAAAAAACTTATTTGTGGTGCAAAATGCTATTCTAACGCGCAACTAAATACAAATTTATTCTGTGCCGTAACATCGTGCTACACGTCTCTTAATTTTACACTGTAGTAAGTCATTTTACCTACCGTATAGCTTTTTAAAACGAAAACAATAATGGTACCGATAATTTTACATCATGACGACTAGTATCCACATATCGATTTTCCTATGATATCACAGGAGACGTTCTGGATCATACATCTTTATAAACCCTCTTTCAAAAAGTTATACAGGATGGGTTGTAACTTCTAATGGCAGTATTTTCACAACAGACAGTTACAAATCACCCACCCTAGCTACACAACTGGTTTTATCTCGAGTAGTTTATTCCCCCTTCAGCTCCCTGTCTACTTGAGTGATTCCATACTTTTTTCGACTAGACTGAAGTTATAATTTATACGTAAATACGACCGCTGCCGGGGGACCACAAATGTTTGTTTCTTTCAACTTTGACTGCTACAAATTGATTATGTAGGAGGAATGGAATAAAAAGACATGGACGTAGCGAAGGGGTCTTTTGGGGTTCCATTTTTTTTACACCCGACGCAAGAAGGTGTTACCTACCACAAAATATTGTGTGTCTGTCTGTGGCACCGTTGCTCTTTAGCGGTTGAACCGATATGGATGCGGTTTTTTTCTATTGAAAGCAGGTTCTACCCGGACAATCATACATATGTAGGTTTGAATATGTATGTATGTTTGATTGTGTACATATGAATCTTGCAAGCTGAATTAGAACCCCTTCCTCTTATCCTACGGAGTTGAAATTTTGCATACTTGTCAAAATCCGATGACAATGCAATGTTATGACAGTCAGCTGATCTGATGATAGCAACGGAAGGTGGGCAATGGAACTCTTTGACGGATAATCGTAAACTACTAGTGTTTTACGGGCTCATTTTTACGATTATGATTTTGTTAAAAGCTTGTCTTGAAATAATATTTAAAAAAAATCTTATTTTTAGAACTTTTGTAACAATACCTATTTTATGTTTGTTTTTGACAAAATTATGTTTCTTATGTACTACCAGTTGGCTACCTGGCAGTAGCGGAATACATCGATGCATCTTTGTCTTCTATGTAATTACTAACTGTATAGTATGCTTTTTTTATTTGAATATTTTTCACACGCAATTTGAATCTACTTTAAGTGAGCTCCGTTATACATTTCGGAATTTTGTTGTAAAAACGTACGCAATTGCCCATGAAGGAAACCAAAACGAATTAGTCGTTTTACTCAGTCTAAACCTAGGTACTGCAATTCTATCGCTATTTTTAGTATTTATGCAGTGTTGGTCACTATTCACCTTGAATTTGTGCAGATTTTTACGAACATACATTATATTTTCATAAATGTACAGAGAAGGTAAAGTAAATTCTGCGTACCTATACAGTGTTATTAAAAAAACTTAAACTTACAATTATTGTCTTTTAATTTATTATTATTGTCTTTTTTGACCCCGCTGAAATCCTGGTGACGCCTATGTACGAAGAAGTCCCATTTGCTTCGGCAACAATGACTCTTCATTATGTCCGGGATTACAGAACGTTCCAGAAATACGAAAATTAATAGGAAGGGAATGAAGTCTGGAATGGAAGTTTCACTTTGACTGTCTCAAATTAACAAAGGCTTTAGAAGTCAATTGAAAAACTACGCTTCTTGAATAATAAAACGTACTTATGCTCAAAACGTAGCTGCACACCTACTATTTTTCTTTCATGACCTGGAAGACTGGTAGATAATGCTAAGCCAGAAGCTTGCGAAGGAGGTCCTGAATGAAGCGAGCCTACGAGGCCACGTGGAGCGAAGGGGGGAGGTGGCGAGCAATGCGAGTCGGCGACTTTCGCAGCGGAGCGAAGGTCAAGTCCGGGAAGCGACATGAAAGGGTGACGAGCGAGACTTCTAGTTAAGCTAGTTGATCGTACTTTGTTGAACTTTTACTATTTTTAGTGATCGTTTACTATTTTTGGTGATCATTTAATATTTTTGGTGATCATTTCATATTTTTGTGGTGATTATATTTTTTATGTTTGGTGATATATTTTTGGTGTTCATTTACTATTTTTGGCGATATAAAGTGATTTTTTGCCATTAAATTTTATTAGATCCGGTGGTTAGTTAAACATACGCCTATATTATTAGAGTCGTTGTGAATTCAAATGCATTTTTTAAACTTGACGTCTTTATATTTCCCATAGTTACCGAACGGGTCAGCATTTCCGTTTAAATTGAGATTATTCCATCCAGAAAGTTTAACGGCCACAATAAGGGTCCGTCCTCGCGAGGGTACCACGCGGGTAGTAAACAGACGATTTCATGTTTTCAGGATCTCTAACGAATAGATTGTCAAAGGATTTTCTCCGGGCTCTTTCAAGGTTGACTAATGAGTCCCTTCTGAACGAAATGACAATTCCAAGCGTACCCGAGGGAACAAATATATTTGATAAATAATTTCCCAGTAGATATAGGTTGTTAGTGAAATGAAATTCATATTTTGCTTTAAAATTCCTCTAGAAATTCAGGACTTCCCTTAATTTTGAAATTAAAAGTCGAGTTTATTAACACCTTTTGATTTCATGACATTCTATTAAAAGAATTCTTCGATTTAACGGGTAACATTAATAAAAATATAAACATAATTATTTGCAGTAATGCTGTAAAAAAGCATTTAAATCCGCGAAATTCCTTCAGTCTAGCAACTTTGGTTCACGTTATATGAGGGATTCTTCATCTTTCATATATTATACTATTCGTCTTTTTATATAATGTCTTTATATTATGTCTTTTTATGGCCGGGAATTTGTAAGGAAGTAAATACTACTAACCTTAATAAAAATTCCATAACCGTGTATGAAATCCTGTGTAGCCGTGCGACGTTTTTATCTAGGGTGGCAGTGAACATGCAGGAAAGGAATTTGCAAGATAGTATATGTAGGCACGTAAGCAAGGAATTTGCTAGGTCACCTTACCCTTTTGCAATCTGGCTCATAATAAATGACCCAGTTTCTAGGATAGTTTCTACATGTGTGATATGTGAGACTTTTTTATGTAACTGAATAACGAGACGGGCCGGTCGTTCACCTGATGGTAAGCAATACGCCGGCCCATTAAAGTAACAGCACTACTCAGTACTTTGTTTTCCAAATCCTGCGCGGCGCTGCACTGCGCTCATCACCTGAGACAATTAGCTCTTAAGTCTTATAATAATGATCAGTAATTTTGCTGGTTACCCTTCGAATCAGAAAACAGTAATGCTTGCGCACTACTGCATGGTGGGAGAATAATTGGCAAAGTGATGGTACTCACCCATACGCCCTCTCCCATACCAGAAACTTACCGCCAGTAAAATTTCACCACCACAGACTAACACCAAATAACTGGGCCAACGAGTCAAATGCTCAAGCAACCAAATTTCTTCTATCCTTCTTATATCGTCTTACGAGAAATATTCTACGTCATCTGTCGTCAAAATTCACATTGATCAACCGAATAAGTCTAATAATAAAATTAGCAACATGTTCTAATGATAAAGCAAACCCTATCAAATGTTTGATATGGAATGCATTAGCATTGAAAATCTTAAGATTTTCACCTAGCATAATGCATTCAATATCAAACATAGGAGTAAGATTATCAGAACATTCTACAAGCTCACTTGTTTACCCTTAATCCTTTCAATATAACAACACCATGCTTGCTGCGCCATCTTTTTTACAAGCTTTTATTTAACTTGCAATGTTTGTTTGTTTGGGTCAAATATTGTAAGTTGAATCAGAACCACTTCCAAGGATGTTAGTATGAAAGTTTTCGTGAGTTTTGATTCATTATAAATATTTAATAAAACGGCTAGGACTCACGTAGTTTGTCGAATTAGACGACCTAGGCATGCCCGATACTCTTCATCAGGGGCGAGTTTACGCTGCGGGATCGCGGCGACCACTTCCTACGGAGTTCAAATATTGCATACTTGTCGAAGTCCGATGAAAATGTAATATTATAGTGACAGCCAGCCGATCTGATGATGGAGACGGAAGGTGGGCAATGGAACTGCTTGACGGATAATCGTAAACTACTAGTGTTTGGGCTCATTTTAATCTGCTCGCTGCATCGCGGTTCCGATCACAAATTTGTTCAAAGCTTGTCATGAAATGTATATTTTTTAACAAAGTAAATTTTTATGTATCGGTAATCGGGCATACGTTTGACGACATCTCGCCTGATGGAAAGCGAAGAGGCGGCCTAAGGTGAAGCACGCTTGCCCATGAGATGCCTATTCACTCTAGACTTAAAGAGACACAAGTTGTAGCTATTTGGGAAGAAAGACTGGTAGACCATTCCACTCCTTAGCAGTTCGCATGATGAAGGAATCTGCCAAACGCTTAGTACGGATAGCGGATAGATTGGATATTATTAACCACGTACGGGTGAAACGACTCTTCCCGCCTTCCGTCTTTAGATGGAAATACGTTAACCATCTTGGAAAACAAAGTCTGAAGACGTAATTTCCGGTAATATCTCATTTCTAGGACGGATATTATTAATATATTGAAGCTTAAGCAATAAGAAGGTCAATCTATTTTCTACATTTCCAGCGAATGTTATAAATAAAATGAAATGATATTTATTTGTGAAAAACACGGTCATAAGGTTTATCAGTGACTAATTGCGCCCCGCGGTTTCACTCGCAGTTTTCCGGAAATAAGTAGCCTATGTCTTTTTCTAGGACGAACATACAAAGTTTCATCAAATTCCATTTAGTACCTAGTATTTGCGTGATTCAGTAACAAACATGCATCCAAAAGTCAAAAGATATTTATGAAATAGGCACAAAAAATGCTTTTTTATGCCTGTGTGCTTCGGAAATACCTACGCCCGCTAGAAAAAATATCACCTAGAAACTGCGGGGATGTCTCTTTCTTTTATATACTCGTATCCGTCCTTACAAACTTTCGCATCTATGATATAAGGACCAGTAGTGAACCCAAATTTTCTTACCTTTGACCTTTTCCACAAGTACTAATTATAGTTTGTCAAGTCCCAAATTCTGAATCACGAAGATAATTTCTGAAGTTCGTAATTTGATTATCAAAGTTTCAATATCAACTCAATATAAGTTTCTGCGTCGGTGACATCAACTCCAAACTTCGATATTGAACCTGTTTTGGAGGCAGGAGTTGTTTTGTCAAAGCTTTGCTAATTCTTGCATAATACCTCCCAGACTAAAAAGCTTCGGCAACGGCAGAACAACTAAGTACATTCAGTGCGAAGACTGTATAGAACCACGTCACAATAATAATTTTAAACTTAAGGTATGTGAAGGAAGTCAATGTCAAATTCTTGAATATGACATGGTACTACAATGTATACTTATTAGTGATGCTGATTGTACTTGGAAAATGAAAACAGGAGCTTTTAAGGGCAAAGTTTGTAAGTCTTTGTCCTCAATTTTATTATACCATAATATAAGTATGTACTTAGGTAGGTACATTTCAGCGACTGAACAAATGTATGTGCAAAGAAAAATTAAAGCGCAAGCAAGCATTTGTTTTGTGTTTGGGTTTTGTGGGACCGAGGTCGTCGTAGTACCTGTTTATCTAGACACAGTGAATCCTAGTTAGGGCCCAGGATCTATATGTTTGTGATCTTATCTCGCTTGATTTACTAGAGGAAAATAGCAGTTCAGGGACTTCTCAGACCCGTATTTTTGATGGTTTACCTAGCATCATCTCAAAACACGACTAGGTCGCTTGGCGGTGTATTTAGCGTGAAATATAACAACAAATTTGCGCAAGGGCCGAAAGTTGTTTCGTTTTGTTTTAAAATGCTGAGAGTCGATTCTCGTACAGTAGATTAGTTATAGTTCAAAGGTCAGGTGAAAACAGTACCTAGAAATAGACTTTATTCTTAAACTTAGTAGTAGAGATAATCTCTACTGAGCGTGATTTGACTTCCTGGGATGCGATTCTTGAATCAATGACAATAATGTCACCAGTGATATCACGATTCA
The DNA here is from genome assembly GCA_951640565.1 of Petrophora chlorosata. Lineage (NCBI taxonomy): Eukaryota > Metazoa > Arthropoda > Insecta > Lepidoptera > Geometridae > Petrophora > Petrophora chlorosata. The sequence goes on along the minus strand of OX621199.1, from coordinate 4,383,943 downwards.
CGATTACGATTGCTTTTTCCCCTTCGTATCCGAAATCACTGGTGTTATAATGCAAAAAATATTATATTTCATGGTGATTTCTTTGCCATTTTTTATTTCAAGATCACCGGTGAGATTTGAAAAACGAACCCACGTCGTTCAGTATTTTTTTTGTGTGACTGAATGACGAGACGAGCTGGTTGTTTGCCTAAAGTTAAGCAACACGCCAGCCCATAACAATAACAACACCACCTACAACTTTGTTTTGCAAAATCCTACGCGGCGCTGCACTGCGCTCGTCACCTTGAGACGATTAGCTGCTGAGTCTCATAATGCCCAGTAATTTCGCTGGCTACAATGCCCTTTAAACCGGAACACAGTAATGCTTGCGCACTATTGCTTGGCGGCTGAATAACTAGCAAAGCAGTGGTACCCACCCAGACGGCCTCGCGCATACGATAAACGTACCACCAGTAAAAAATATAAATGGTTATAAAATGCTACAAACAAAATACCTAGAGGAAATTTAGAGCACCTAAGAAAATAATAACTATTAATAGACGTAATTAGCAATTATGTGAGTAGATACTTTCTAAGAACATTTAAATGAATCATCCAAGAAATTGTTTATATTCCACGTAACAGCTAATTGAAAAGTTGTGTATTCCTTCCACGTACCTATTCCTATAAAACATAAAACGAAACCCCCACGGCCGGACCGTTTCTATGAAGTATTCTCACTATAATATGTAGGTATAGAATTATACCAGTAATTGGTAATAAAATCGGTACCTACATTATTTATTGTTGGAAATATTTGTGTTATTTATTACTTTCTCTGATACAAATAAAAGTCTCAGGCCGTCTAAGGATTTACGCGACCAAAAACGCGTGGCACTTGTTTCTTTTCGTTCACTGGTGGCACTGTAAAACAGTTTCTTTTATCTTTATGAAAAGTTTGACTGTAACCACAGAATACTAAGCATTGAGGAATGACACTATAGAGTCCTTGACAGCGTAACACTTTTGGAAAGCAATAGTTTTTTGACAGTAATTTTGGAGTGTCTACCATACCTATGAAAAATTCTCCCATTCGCTTGAATGTATAATATATAAAGTAATCGACAGCAAGGACCTGTAAGATAAATTTATTACACAAAATAAGAACTTATTTACAACATATGTTCTTACATAAGAGGCGAATGCCTTTACTATTAAAACAATACTTCTCTTTTTTTACTAAACTTTAACTTTTTAATTTCAAATTAAATAAAAACTATAATCATTAACTACTTTTATTACCTATATCTTAATTAAATGGTTTAAGAATGTACAATTTTAATACATTTAACATTTTACACAAATATGCGATTTGTTACCCGACGTAATGGGAACTGAATGTTTATACGATGGCCACACTGACACACGAAACTGCTCAATGTTGTTTTAACAAAATAACACCGAAAACTGAATATATCAAGCCAAATGCAGGTTCTAATAGTCTAACCCGATGTATAGTTACATCCACATAAATTATAGTTACCGAAAAACACCAATAAACACAAGAAAAACACATACGTTTGAAAACTTAATCTTTCAGTACAATTTTCACTTCACCATGAATGGAACACCCGAATATTTTTTCACATTGAATTCTAAATTGTTTCTAGTACACATTCACAAAGATTCACTTAAAAATAATAAGAAATACCACAACACAAATTAAAAAACCACAAGCCGACCCTGCCGGACCACTATTTTGACTTAACATGTCATGACCAATGTTAAGAAAATGGGTTACGCGATAGAGACAATATGATAATAGTTGTACCTCGTTCTTTATAAGAGCCTGTTGTATAGCGCTATCCTTTTTTAGGTCGGAAAACTTCGTAATTATCCCTCTATAGTGTGAGACCTCAATGATACTAAGGGACAGAAGCATCACTCCGCAAAGAAATTTAAACAAATAGCGACTCTTGCTATGACGCAATAAAATTCAATTCAGCTCGCTTAGCGCTGCATACCTACAAGTCATATTAACCTACAGAGTGCCTCTCTTTCCGCGTCAGAAGAAATAAGAGCTTTGCGATAAGCTCTTATGTCTTCTGACGCGACACGTGTAACGACGCGCGACCCGCCGTCGGTGTCCGGCTATGTACTTGTAGCTTCGTACCTACAATGCGGAGTGCGCTAGGCCTGCTGTAACTGTAACCTGGTAACTGTGGCTCTTTTTAATTTAATTCAATTTAATTCATTTATTAATTTTCAGATGATTATAATCCATTTTGTTGGTATCAACTTTAAGACTACGTTAGTGACTTTCTCTTTATAAAGTTTCATATTTACTAATGTCGATTTGTCAAATCAATAATTTTAAACAGAACTACAAACAGCATAATTTCGAAGTCAGTAAGTTCTTGAGAAAAAATAACAACCTAGATTAATAAAAAAATAAAAAAATTAAATGCTGGCATTCTCCTAATCAAAGTGAGAGGCCCTTAATTGAAACTTTCCAAAATTTACATAATATCCGAGAAGCTAGTTTAGTTCCCGCAATACAAACATGATTTTCATTTAAATACGTTATGATAACACTCCCCTAACTTTAACCCTCAGATTAACCCTAAACCTTTCAACCTGTTTCGGGTAATCACTGTAGTTCTATAGTTTTGTTAAATTAACGAAAGTTAAGAGTCAAGTTAAGTGCTGGATTACCGCTAAAGGGGTTTTGAGCCAGAGGGTTACGATATATGTAATTTAATAACACGAGGGAAAGTATGGGGAATTCAATTATACGAGGATCGTAACCAGGAAACGTATAAATGAGTATACCCGTTTGCGATTCGCTAATTGTCTATGGTTTGTTTACTTTGGTTAAATTCCATTACATATGTATCTGTAGAGTTGTTCAATTCAATGAAATTAATAACTTGTTTTACCTTTTACCTACTTTATGCTAGCCGATACTGATGTGTGTAATAATTATTTATTCGTACCATACCTACTAGTTAGATAGAGTTTTTGCAAAACAAGGTGGCTGCAAGTATTAAGTATGGAGTACCATGAGATGAACAAAAATCTCGTCTCGCCACATAGCTACATAAAAAATAAAATAAAAATCTGTTCGGTTCTTTCCTTCCAGAGCATCTAAAATGCTCCGTTCCATTATTACTTGGATACCACTTCCACAACAGGAAAACATCGTGAGGAAACCCGCTTACGCGCTTTGGAGTGGTAGGCTCTGGCCGTGGTTGTAATAAAACCCGCCGAACAAAGCCATGCCGTCAAGCGACCTAGTCGTTGTTTCGGGATGATGTTCGGTAAACCATCGGAGAGACGGGTCTGAGCAGCCGCTCAACTGCCGCCTCTCTCTAGATCTATTTGCGCATATATATCTATATCTATATCTATATATATGTATGTGTATCTTAGACCACATCATCGCTTCACATCAGGCGAGATAGTGGCCAAACATAGATCTATTAAGTGTAAAAAAAAAACATTAAATTAACTCTTTACATACGAGTACGGCAGATACATGGAATGTTGTAAAAGAACATAGGAGACCCCAACATATTTTTGTTAAACTATTATCTTGCCTGAACTCGTTTTAGGTAGGTACTCTTTTTCCTCAATAGTGCAACCTACGGGCAACTTAGCTTGCCAACTCAAATATTAACCTACACAGCATTATGTTATAGTTGTGAGCTGTGTAAATGTTGTCATATACTGTAATATTATACACATACAAGTAGGTATGTAATAGTAATACTACGTACAAAACAGTAATTTAGAAATAGCATTATAAATGGGAATAAAACCTAATATCAAAGAAAACTAAATATGCTAATATTCTGAGGCTTTAAAAATACTTAATTTAGCTTCAGCCCCCGTACCCATATGTCCCTCAAGCGCCAATCGTATATCGTGTTGAGCTCAGATTAAGGTGTAGATTCACTGCGACAATGTCTTATGATGCCATATATTGTCTCATTAAGTTTATCTCAACTTGTAGTAGTTATCGTATTTTGGTATAAATTAATGAGAATAATTCGATTTTTTGCCTGAATCGGCAATAACTACATCGTAACTCATTAGTCGCAGTGAAGCTTTACCTTAATTAGAGCTCAACACGATATACGATTGGTGCTTGACGGACATATGGGTTGGGGGGCAGATCCTGTTATTCGAAAATAAGCCTAAGCGTCTAAGTAATCGATATAGTCCAATAACTAATTTTCCACGATATATAGTAAATTAATAGAATGGGTAATCTATTACCTAGGACTAAATTAAATCAATTAGTCTCACCTTCAGTGGGCTGGAACTTGAATGACCTTTGTAATTGATCGAGAGGTAAGCCTCGTGGGAATGATGTACCTAAATATAGTGTTTGATTATAAACTGGGTGTCAGTAGTTGGTGGTTATATTTTATTTAAAGGATGAATGTGTGATAAGCCATGATTTTATTTTATTTATAAACATGTTTATTAAATTAATAAAAATTATAAGAATGAAATTCGTTCCTAAGAAGGTCTCGGTTAAGTACTCAATAAAGTAAATAAGTGATGAAGATGTTAAATAATTAGGAAGAAGATAAATGATATTGCTTGGGCAGGGATCGAAACTGCGTCTTCGGAACCGTCCTGACGCCTTAACCACTGGGCCACCGAGCCAGCTGCTCGAGAAACCAAATTTCCTCTATCCTTCTCATATCGTCTTACGGGGACGATTGTACGATTGAAAAAACTACAAAATAGTAATAAATAAATAAAATAAGATATATATATATATATATATATATATAAGATATTTATATTTAGATATATATATATATATATATATATATTATATGCTTATAATAGTAGGTTTATAATTTTGATTTACATAAGTGATATAGTGAAATTCAATCATCATCATCATCATCCCATTACGTTCCCACTACTGGGACTCGAGCCGCTTCTCATAGAGAGAGTATGGGCCATGGCCCAACCAACCGGCACCGGACCACCACCCTGGTCCAGTGCCGGTTGGTGGATGCCACATGTTCTTGAAATATACTCATACATTCTTGGACATGCCGGTTTCTTCATGATGTTTTCCTTCACAGTTTTGAAAGGAAGTGTCAAATCCACACGTAACTTAACCACAAGTCAATGGTGCGGGGCCAGCGGGATTCGAACTTCGGTGCGTCGAATCGTAAGTCGCACGAGTTACCGCTAAGCCACACTTGCTCGATCGGTTTAAATTTATCCGTTACATATTCAAGAGCGCTTGAAAAATATTTCCTTAGATTTCATGACACGCCTTTATTTACGAGTTATTACTATCAGAGCTCCTGAAAGGTCCGCTTTAATTAGGAACACTTTGATTGGATACTCAGCCAGTTAGTCGTTAGAGGTGACAGATTGCTTCAAAGACAAATAGCGTTCATCCTTCAAGTTTCAAAGTTCTTGCTATCAGGCCAGGTCAACTATCCAACGAAGTATTATCGTCCTGTACAGTAGCCGACTCGATTAGCATTTGGAAGACGATCCAAAATCTATAGGATATAGGTACCTATAAATATTGTAAAGTATTAAGTAGAGGAAGGCCGTCTGGGTAGGTACTACAGCTTTGCCAGTTATTCTGCCGCCAATCGGTAGTGCGCAAGCATTACTGTGTTCCGGTCTGAAGGGCATTGTAGCCAGCGAAATTACTGAGCATATGAGATTTAATATCTAATGTCTCGAGGTGATGAGCGCAATGCAGTGTTACACAGTGTTTTTATTGTATTAAAAGTTCTTGGTGGCATTGCAATTGTTATGGGCAGGCGTAGCGCTTACAATCAGGCGAGCGACTTACTCGTGTCATCACTCAAGTCCATAATAAAAAAGAAAATAAATACTATTTGTCCGAGAAGAACGTATTTTAAATAGCAGTGTCTTAATTAAGTCATATCGGCTGAAAGTATATAAGCTGATGATCTTCAAATATATATAAAAACTAGTATTTCGCCGCGTGCGCGAGCTGCTAAAGCAGCTCGCGTGGGGGGGTGGCTGCTGTTTTTTTTTAAAAGCTTCCTATCGATTACGGTTCTAAAGTTTTGTTTACCCTTTTTGTTTTGAAATCAAACTTTTGTATGGCGGCCATATTGAAAAAAAGCTGGATTTCAAGTGATTGTGTGGCGTGCGCGAGCTGCTAAAGCAGCTCGCGTGGGGGGGTTTTGCTTTTTTTTATAAAAGCTCCCTATCGATTACGGTTCTAAAGTTATTTAAGTTCAGTTGTTCTGAAAAAATGACTTTTGTATGGCGGCCATCTTGAAAAATGGCGAAATCCAAGTGATTTTGTGGCGTGCGCGAGCTGCTAAAGCAGCTCGCGTGGGGGGGTGTTGCTTTTTTTTTATAGACGCTTCCTATCGACTACGGTTCAAAAGTTTTGTTTGGCATATTTTTCCGGAAAAAAAACTTTTGTATGACAGCCATCTTGAAAAATGGCGGAATCCAAAATTTTTTTTCATAATCGTAATCTACGATCCAGAAAACCCCCCGATGCAAAATTTCAGTCGGATCGGAGCAACTTTCAAAATGGCCGCCATTTTTTTTTCTTTTTTTTTAATTTTTCCAACTTTTCCAAATTTCTCCCATCGCCCTCTATGACATTTGGTCGAGCACCCTATACCTATTTCTAACCGTTCAAAAGTTATTAACATTTTTATTTTGTATGGCGGCCATGTTTTTTTGTATGGCGGCCATCTTTTTTTTCAAATTTTCAAAATGGGCCCAAGGTTTGGGGCATATTTAATTCAAGCGGTACCCCCATCCGATTTATAGTTTCCGAGATCCCTTGAGCAGTTCCATCGAGGAAACCAGTTTTTGGTGATGTCGGATTTTTCTGGTTGGTTTCAAAACACCCTCTATACAACCGTACTAAACACTCCCCCCCACCATATCGGCAAGTACCACTTCTATTTCTGTCAATTGTCAGTCAGTGACCTTTCAGTTTTATATAATAACTAGTATTTCGCCGCGTGCGCGAGCTGCTAAAGCAGCTCGCGTGGTGGTGGTGTTATTTTTTTTTTAAGAAACTTCCTATCGATTACGGTTCTAAAGTTATCTAAGCCTTTATGTTCTAAAAACAAACTTTTGTATGGCGGCCATATTGGAAAATGGCGCAATCCAAGTGATTTTGTGGCGTGCGCGAGCTGCTAAAGCAGCTCGCGTGGGGTGGTGTTGTTTTTTTTTTATAGAAGCTCCCTATCGATTACGGTTTTAAAGTTATTCTCTTTGGTCGGAAAAAAATCTTTTGTATGGCGGCCATCTTGAAAAATGGCGAAATCCAAATTATTTTCTCATAATCGTAATCTACGACCTAAAAAACCCCCCGATGCAAAATTTCAGTCGAATCGGAGCATTTTTCAAAATGGCCGCCATTTTTCTTTCTTTTTTTTTAATTTTTCCAACTTTTCTAAATGTTTCCTATGGTCCTCTATGATATTTGGTCGAGCACCCTATACCTATCTGTAACCGTTTAAAAGTTATTTGCATATTATTTTCACCTATTTTGTCATGAAAAAAAACGTTTGTATGGCAGCCATCTTGAAAAATGGCGGAATCAAAATTTTTTTTTCATAATCGTAATCTACGACCCAGAAAACCCCCTTATGCAAAATTTAAGTCGGATCGGAGCAACTTTCAAAATGGCCGCCATTTTTTTTCTTTTTTTTTAATTTTTCCAACTTTTTCAGATTTCCCCCATCGCCCTCTATGACATTTGGTCGAGCACCCTATACCTATCTCTAACCATTCAAAAGTTATTTACATTTTTATTTTGTATGGCGGCCATGTTTTTTTGTATGGCGGCCATCTTTTTTTTCAAATTTTCAAAATTGGCCCAAGGTTTGGGGCATATTTAGTTCAAGCGGTACCCCCATCCGATTTATAGTTTCCGAGATCCCCTGAGCAGTTCCATCGAGGAAACCAGTTTTTGGTGATGTCGGATTTTTCTGGTTGGTTTCAAAACACCCTCTATACAACCGTACTAAACACACCCCCCCACCATATCGGCAAGTACCACTTCTATTTCTGTCAATTGTCAGTCAGTGACCTTTCAGTTTTATATAATATAACTAGTATTTCGCCGCGTGCGCGAGCTGCTAAAGCAGCTCGCGTGGGGGGGTGGCTGCTTTTTTTTTTTAAAAGCTTCCTATCGATTACGGTTCTAAAGTTTTGTTAACCCTTTTTGTTTTGAAATCAAACTTTTGTACGGCGGCCATATTGAAAAAAAGCTGGATTTCAAGTGATTGTGTGGCGTGCGCGAGCTGCTAAAGCAGCTCGCGTGGAAGGGTTTTGCTTTTTTTTATAAAAGCTCCCTATCGATTACGGTTCTAAAGTTATTTAAGTTCAGTTGTTCTGAAAAAAAGACTTTTGTATGGCAGCCATCTTGAAAAATGGCGGAATCCAAGTGATTTTGTGGCGTGCGCGAGCTGCTAAAGCAGCTCGCGTGGGGGGGTGTTGCTTTTTTTTTATAGACGCTTCCTATCGACTACGGTTCAAAAGTTTTGTTTGGCTTATTTTTCCGGAAAAAAAACTTTTGTATGGCAGCCATCTTGAAAAATGGCGGAATCCAAAATTTTTTTTCATAATTGTAATCTTTGACCCAGAAAACCCCCCGATGCAAAATTTCAGTCGGATCGGAGCAACTTTCAAAATGGCCGCCATTTTTTTTTCTTTTTTTTTAATTTTTCCAACTTTTCCAAATTTCCCCCATCGCCCTCTATGACATTTGGTCGAGCACCCTATACCTATCTCTAACCGTTCAAAAGTTATTAACATTTTTATTTTGTATGGCGGCCATGTTTTTTTGTATGGCGGCCATCTTTTTTTTCAAATTTTCAAAATTGGCCCAAGGTTTGGGGCATATTTAGTTCGAGCGGTACCCCCATCCGATTTATAGTTTCCGAGATCCCCTGAGCAGTTCCATCGAGGAAACCACTTTCTGGTGATTTCGGATTTTTCTGGTTGGTTTCAAAACACCCTCTATACAACCGTACCAAACACTCCCCCCCACCATATCGGCAAGTACCACTTCTATTTCTGTCAATTGTCAGTCAGTGACCTTTCAGTTTTATATAATATAACTAGTATTTCGCCGCGTGCGCGAGCTGCTAAAGCAGCTCGCGTGGGGGGGTGGCTGCTGTTTTTTTTTAAAGCTTCCTATCGATTACGGTTCTAAAGTTTTGTTTACCCTTTTTGTTCTGAAAACAAACTTTTGTATGGCGGCCATCATGAAAAAAAGCTGGATTTCAAGTGATTGTGTGGCGTGCGCGAGCTGCTAAAGCAGCTCGCGTGGGGGGGTGTTTTGCTTTTTTATAAAAGCTCCCTATCGATTACGGTTCTAAAGTTATTTAAGTTCAGTTGTTCTGAAAAAAAGACTTTTGTATGGCGGCCATCTTGAAAAATGGCGGAATCCAAGTAATTTTGTGGCGTGCGCGAGCTGCTAAAGCAGCTCGCGTGGGGGGGTGTTGCTTTTTTTTTTATAGACACTCCCTATCGACTACGGTTCAAAAGTTTTGTTTGGCTTATTTTTCCGGAAAAAAAACTTTTGTATGGCAGCCATCTTGAAAAATGGCGGAATCCAAAATTTTTTTTCATAATCGTACTCTACGACCCAGAAAACCCCCCGATGCAAAATTTCAGTCGGATCGGAGCAACTTTCAAAATGGCCGCCATTTTTTTTTCTTTTTTTTAAATTTTTCCTACTTTACCAAATTTCCCCCATCGCCCTCTATGACATTTGGTCGAGCACCCTATACCTATCTCTAACCATTCAAAAGTTATTTACATTTTTATTTTGTATGGCGGCCATGTTTTTTTGTATGGCGGCCATCTTTTTTTTCAAATTTTCAAAATTGGCCCAGGTTTTGGGGCATATTTAGTTCAAGCGGTACCCCCATCCGATTTATAGTTTTCGAGATCCCCTGAGCAGTTCCATCTCGGAGACACCTTTCCATGGATTTCGGATTTTTCTGGTTGGTTTCAAAACACCCTCTATCCAACGGTACCAAACACTCCCCCCCACCATATCGGCAAGTACCACTTCTATTTCTGTCAATTGTCAGTTATGGTCTTTAAGTTTTATATAATATAACTAGTATTTCGCCGCGTGCGCGAGCTGCTAAAGCAGCTCGCGTGGGGGGGTGGCTGCTGTTTTTTTTTTAAAAGCTTCCTATCGATTACGGTTTTAAGTTTTGTTTACCCTTTTTGTTCTGAAAACAAACTTTTGTATGGCGGCCATATTGAAAAATGGCGGAATCCAAAATTTTTTTTCGTAATAATAATCTTTGACCCAGAAAACCCCCCGATGCAAAATTTCAGTCGGATCGGAGCAACTTTCAAAATGGCCGCCATTTTTTTTTCTTTTTTTTTAATTTTTCCAACTTTTCCAAATTTCCCCCATCGCCCTCTATGACATTTGGTCGAGCACCCTATACCTATCTCTAACCGTTCAAAAGTTATAAACATTTTTATTTTGTATGGCGGCCATGTTTTTTTGTATGGCGGCCATCTTTTTTTTCAAATTTTCAAAATTGGCCCAAGGTTTGGGGCATATTTAGTTCAAGCGGTACCCCCATCCGATTAATAGTTTCCGAGATCCCTTGAGCAGTTCCATCGAGGAAACCATTTTCTGGTGATTTCGGATTTTTCTGGTTGGTTTCAAAACACCCTCTATACAACCGTACCAAACACTCCCCCCCACCATATCGGCAAGTACCACTTCTATTTCTGTCAATTGTCAGTCAGTGACCTTTCAGTTTTATATAATAACTAGTATTTCGCCGCGTGCGCGAGCTGCTAAAGCAGCTCGCGTGGGGGGGTGGCTGCTGTTTTTTTTTAAAGCTTCCTATCGATTACGGTTCTAAAGTTTTGTTTACCTTTTTTGTTCTGAAAACAAACTTTTGTATGGCGGCCATCTTGAAAAAAAGCTGGATTTCAAGTGATTGTGTGGCGTGCGCGAGCTGCTAAAGCAGCTCGCGTGGGGGGGTGTTTTGCTTATTAATAAAAGCTCCCTATCAATTACGGTTCTAAAGTTATTTAAGTTCAGTTGTTCTAAAAAAAAGACTTGTATGGCGGCCATCTTGGAAAATGGCGGAATCCAAGTGATTTTGTGGCGTGCGCGAGCTGCTAAAGCAGCTCGCGTGGGGGGGTGTTGCTTTTTTTTTATAGACGCTTCCTATCGACTACGGTTCAAAAGTTTTGTTTGGCTTATTTTTCCGGAAAAAAAACTTTTGTATGGCGGCCATCTTGAAAAATGGCGGAATTCAATTTTTTTTTTCATAATTGTAATCTTCGACCCAGAAAACCCCCCGATGCAAAATTTCAGTCGGATCGCAGCAACTTTCAAAATGGCCGCCATTTTTTTTTCTTTTTTTTTAATTTTTCCAACTTTGCCAAATTTCCCCCATCGTCCTCTATGACATTTGGTCGAGCACCCTATACCTATCTCTAACCATTCAAAAGTTATTAACATTTTAATTTTGTATGGCGGCCATGTTTTTTTGTATGGCGGCCATCTTTTTTTTCAAATTTTCAAAAATGGCCCAGGTTTTGGGGCATATTTAGTTCAAGCGGTACCCCCATCCGATTTATAGTTTTCGAGATCCCCTGAGCAGTTCCATCAAGGAAACCACTTTCTGGTGATTTCGGATTTTTCTGGTTGGTTTCAAAACACCCTCTATCCAACGGTACCAAACACTCCCCCCCACCATATCGGCAAGTACCACTTCTATTTCTGTCAATTATATGTCAGTCAGTCAGTCAGTCAGTCAGTGGTCTTTCAGTTTTATATAATAGAATAATATATCATAGGTACATAAAAAATAATAAATTTTTAGAAAAAACGAAAACCGACTTCTATGTATCTTCGAAGTCCAAGGTCACATATCGATGAAATTTATACGGGACCACTTCGTAGCTATACTGAACCCAACGCAAAATTAAAGAATTTTCCAAATCGGTTCATAAATGACGGAGTTCTGAGGTAACAAACATAAAATAAAAATAAAAAAAATATACATCCTAATAGAGAACTTCCTCCTTTTTGGAGTCGGTTAAAAATACTTTTTATCCCGAAAAACGAACAGTTCCTGGAAAAACCGAATTCTATGCGGATGGAGTCGCGGTTTTATCGGCTAGAAATATAGTATCTTGAAATCTGTGAGCTTAAATTATTACTGAAGGTGTCATCATCATCATCAGCCCATCACGTACCCCCTACTAGGACTCGGGCCTTAGTATGGGCTATAATTCACCACGCTGGCTCAGTGCGGGTTGGTCGATGTCACATGTCCTTGAATTTTTGTGATAAATTCTTGGACATGCCGGTTTCCTCACGATGTTTTCCTTCACCGTTTTTTAAAGCGAATGTTAGATCCGCACATAACTTAAGAATGTCAGTGGTGCGGGGCCAGTGGGATTCGAACTCGGGTGCGTCGGATCGAAAGTCGCACGTGCTCACACTGAGCCACACTCGCTCTAGTAGGTTTCGCTTGTAGGTGTATTTGTCTATAATTTAATTGATAATGTACAAAGGGGTTCGCTGAGGCCACAGCTCCGTTTCAGAAGGGCGGAAATTGCGCTGCATTAACTTATAGTGGGTATTCTTTTGAAGAGCTTTCTATGATGAAGTCAGTAGAAATTGGAATCTGTAGATAAGAGACTCTGTTATAATGGGAATCTGTAGACATAGGGTATAAATGGATTTTACTAGCTTGAGATCAACGTAAATTAGTAAAAAAATCTAGGAAGTTGAGTCTGATGTTATTCTCTTGGTCAGTGTAATTTAATGTTGGTGCTTTGCAGATGTGTATCTGTGTTTCTGTTGATCTGTGTGTCTGTCTGTAGTATCGTAGCTCCCAAACGGATGAATCGATTTTGATTCAATTGTTTTGTTTAAATTCTCAGCTATAATAAAAAAGATTGTACAGCCATTTGAAGATCATCAGCCCTAGTTGATGGAGGGATGAGCAACTTCCACAGGTGTGATCGATTCGAAATTTTATATCTTGTTACTTTAACAATATTGGAAGGACATGATAGCCTTGACCTAATGCAGCATCACCTGGAATCTGCAAGATACGCAACTCCTCACCAACTTTCAACAGAGATATCTGTTTTGATATAATATTTGCGGTTGGTATTTAAATACGATCCCGGACCTTCTTTGGTTATGTTCTACCCAAACCCAACCAATCCTCTCTTCGTATTAAACATCAATAAGTACCTACCCAAAATAGAAAAGCCCTGGTTCGCCCTTTTGCAATGATCCAATATGTGGTTCCGGATTTGGAATCAATTTAGCCCTTGTATTGTAATCGGTTCGATTACTGCGGTAATAGTATTCACTGAACCCTTTCAGCGAGAGATAGTATCTCTTAGCTTAGAGTAATCCCATAGGAATCTAACTTTACACAAAAACTACCTTTTTTCCGCGATTTCCAGAAAACGTCTATAGTCGAGTCACAAACTGAATTCCGACACACTGTTAATCGAAAAACGCTATCACAACCTAATAAAACTCCGATATTATATTGGTACTTTCAGCCGATATGACTTTACTAAGACACTGCTATATAAAATACATTTACTCAGACAAATAGTATTTTCTTTTTTGTTATAGAATTGAGTGATGAGACGAGTAAGTCACTCGCCTGATTTTTAGCGCCACGCCTGCCCGTAGAAATTGCAATGCCACGTAGAACTTTTAATACCTACCATAAAAACACTGTAGCACTGCATTGTGCTCATCACCCCGAGACATAAGATATTAAATCTCATATGCCCAGTAATTTCGCTCGCTACAATGCCCTTCAGACCGGAACATAGGAATGCTTGCGCACTATTGTTTGGTGGCAGAATAACTGGCAAAGCTGTGGTACCTACCCAGACGGCCTCCCGCATACAAAAGACCTACCACGAGTGAATATTTGAATTTTTAATGCTATTGAGTGACGAGACAGCAGATCATTCACCTGATGGTAAGCAACACGCCTGCTCATAACAGTTGCAGCATAATCCAAAACTTTGATGTGCAAAATCCTGTGCGGAAATGCACTCCGCTCGTCAACCTGAATAATAAGCTCATAATGTTTAGTAATGTCGCTGGCTACAATGCCCTTCAAACCGGAACACAGTAACGCTTGCGCACTTCTGCTTGGCGGAAGAACAATAACTAACAAAGCGGCGGTACCAGATGGTCTCTCGCATACGAGAAACCTGTGAGAAGCCCGCACGTGTACGTACCATCAAACAGGGATATTTGCGTAACATGGACATGTTTTACGACATGAGCGCTACCAGCTGCTGCAAACAATAATGATGGGCGAAGTTGCGGGCAAAAGAAGTGTTGGAAGAAGAAAATTGTCCTGGCCTCGCAACATTCGACAATGGACTGGAATAAAGAGGGTGGAAGGTCTGTTTAGATTGGCTCTAAACAAGAGAGATTTTAGAAGGATAACTGCCGATCTTCAGTAGTGGAGAGGCACCTGATGAAGAAGAAGATACGAGAAACCTACCACCCTATAAAATCTAATCAGGGAACTGCGCGGCAAAGCACTGCGCTCATCTATGCGCTCATAATGTACATAGAACATTCCTGTTGATAAGTCAAATGTCTGACTTATCAACAGGACTGTTCTATGTACATTTATTTAAATTTGGTCTGAATTTGCATTATATTACACAGCTGGTGCTTGAAATTGAAGTTAATTGAACATCCGTCTCCCCTTCGCATGGAAGCGGTCGAGAATTTCACGGAAGAAAATTATGATAGAGAATAATAAGAATAGTAAATTGCTTCGTTTAGAATTGTTTATTTAGTATATCTTTAATCTTGTTGAATTTATATTGTAACGTAACGGAAGTCCCCCTATATGAATGAAGATGATATGTAACCCTACATTATCAGAGTACTATACGTTCTCATTTCCTTCTATCGATAAAGTACTATACGTTCTCATTTACCCTCTTCGACAGGCCGAAGATCTATTTTATTTTATTTTATTTTATTTATTTTAGCAATCCAAACAGCGTCTTAGCTAATTTATATCAATACAATATTTCTTGTTTATAAGGCTAAAATAGGATTACACAACTAATGTACTTAAGTTAATACTAGCATTATTACATAATATAATAGTATATTTACATATCCTTCATTATGAGTTAAGTATACAGAATAGATGTTTGTATTATTATATTAAATATAGTTGTAAACAAAAGTACGTATAAATGTATAAAATGTAATTTAACAAATAAAAACAAATTAAACAAATAAAAAATATTTAATAATTATGTATGTAAACTTATTATTATTATTGATTATTATTGCGTGGCTCCGTGTGTGGATGTGTTTGTGAACAGGTGTATGCGTGTGTGAGTGAGAATGGTTAACTAGCTTTTCAATTGTATAATATAATTTTTGCTATATGTTATCTTCCCTTTTTTATATATATTAAATGTATCATTAAATCAATTTACTTTTATTACAGCTTCCAGTTCCTCTCTATGTCTTCCAGGAAAGATACTGTACGTGCGGATGTCATAGGTAGAGCTAGCCGGGGGACCTCCGTTACTTTACAATATATATTAAAAATATACCTATATACCAGTATATTATCACTTTGACGGCGATAGATGGCGAGACGATCTAGACGCACACCAAGAAAATTGGTATGACGTGGCGTAGGACCAGGACAGGTGGAAAAAATTGGGGGAGGCTTTTGCCCAGCAGTGGGACAGTATAGTACAGTTTAAAAAAAAATATTACTGTAATTTACAATTACTTTTCGAAAGATGGCATAGAATTTACGTCTTTACGAATTTGTCTCACATTCGTAAAGACGTAAATTCTATGCCATATGTATTGTACGAACGCTTAGAATTTTATTACATCGCTTACTCGAAGAAACAATCTTTTTCTATATGATCTAGACCACGCAAGGAAAGGAATAAAGTTAAAATAAGTATCTATAAACTTAAAAGTACGTTCACGTTATGACAGATGATTATGTAGTTCAAGTGTTTATCTATCCTCTCTCGTCAATATCACGCTTTTCTCCGCCCCTCGGGACACGACGTAGCTGTAATTACATGTGTCAGTGCGTCCAGTCAGCTTGTATTGTGTGGCGGGCTTGTTCAGTGAATGGAATTGTTCGAAGGTATTGT
This sequence comes from Petrophora chlorosata, assembly GCA_951640565.1. Taxonomy (NCBI): domain Eukaryota; kingdom Metazoa; phylum Arthropoda; class Insecta; order Lepidoptera; family Geometridae; genus Petrophora; species Petrophora chlorosata. The sequence continues at coordinate 4,367,761 of OX621199.1, read as the reverse complement.
TGTTGGTCCGTTTCATTGATAGTTCAATGTTTTCGATCCATTCAATTGTTTGATAGGGTGCGATAATTATTTGATTAAATCTTTCCTGAGTTTGATATTTACGTCCTGATCGTACTAATATAATACATGCGAATGATTGTGTGAATGGATGGATGGATGTTTGTTATTTAATCCCGCAAAAATCCCAAAATACCGCTTGTGAAACCGTACACGCAGCTAGGTTATTATAATGATGGTTAAAAGTTTAAACTATTTTTTCTCATCGTCTCGTTTTTTTTATGTCACTGAATGACAAGATGAGCTGGTCGTTTGCCTGATCGTAAGCAATACGCTAGCCCATAACAGTAACAGCACCAGCCAGAACTTTGTTTTGAAAAATCCTGAGACAATTAGCTGTTGAGTCTCATAATGCCCAGTAATTTTGCTGGCTACAATGCCCTTCAAACCGGAACACTGTAATGCTCGCGCACTACTGCTTGGCGGCTAAATAACTGGCAAAGCGGTGGTACCCACCAAGACAGCTTCTCGCATACGAGAAACCTACCACCAGTAGAAGAGATTACTTACGTATGTACCTACGGAAAAGCTGGTTTGGCCGGATTTGCCTCGTCTTCGCCAGTATCGAGATTCTGTGACCATTGTGATTTTTTTGGGATTCTAATAACCAACTCTATGTATAGTGTATAGTTTGATACGTTAATATAATTGTTCTTTGATCGGATGGGTAAAGCAGTTGCTTTAAAGTTTTGAACCACAAAAGATTGGCGAAGTAATTCCATCAAAATACTTTAATTTAGGTATATAATTTTTTGATACAATCAGCGAACTAGCTTTGCTAAAAGCTAGTGATTGTTCCACCAGTGTACAGAAGAATCCAAGTCAAAAAAATCTTGTAGAGCTCCCTGTAGCTTTAATATATAAAAACGAGTAAATAAACATCGTTCGTCCATTACGAAGTAGCATGGACGACCAAACATCCAAGCAAGCTCTTCGCAGTGAGCACATAATCAAATTAGTTGGTGATCGTTCCTTTGGACGCCGCGCCGGAGGGTTTGTATACCTACAATTTGAGGGTATCCGACACACGCCAATCGGAGCTGATTGCTTAGTGATTCGGAAGAGCAAATAAAATAACAAGATGGTCTTTCAGAATCAAAACGGGCCGAGCGTTTTATTTTTAACCACCTTCAAAAAAGAAGGAGGATCTCAATTAGTCTGTATGTTATTTTTTTATGTTTGTTACGCGATTACTGGTTATTTATAAACTGATTTAGAAATTAATTTTTGCGTTGGGTTCATTACCTTGCTTTAAGGAAATTTATATGGGACAACCCATATAAATTTCATCGATATTTGACCTTGGTTTTTCTTTGTTAAAAAATGAATCATAAATAATGTTGAGCCCAACGTTAAAATTTTATTGTACGTTATGCTTATTATTCTTAGGTGAGCTTTATTTATCAAATTCTTTGTTCAAATATCGTAGCAAATTGAAAACCGTTTTCACGTTGTATTGCGATGATCAAATCTTGTATATATTCTTTCCAAACTTGAGTACATGACATTCTATTTATTGGTCGCTTGAGAGAATACTTGTTGGCGTAAAGTACCTAATCAAATTAGTTAGTGACGCTTGTTTGCACCCTGGAGGGGAATCCGTAAACGATTTGAGAGTGCCCGACAAACAAGCTCAAGTGAAGACTGATTGATTAGTGATTTGGAAGAGAAAACACTCACGATCTCGAGTTTTAGCAAGGCTTTAGTGACAATGAATCTTTGTCTAAGATCAAATTCATTGGGACCGTCCCTATCCAGAGGAAATCCCTGTTAGGCGCATTTATACGTAGGCAATCGATTCATTATCAACATCATAATCATCAGAATTCCTACTGCTGAGGTTACAACTGAGTACGGGCGATAATCCACCTCGCTGGCCCTGAACTTTGTGATTTCTTTATAGAAAGAGAGAAAAGCATAGGCTTTCTTTCACCGTTTTTTAGAGCGAGTGGTCATTGGTTCGGGCATGATTCAAACTCCAGTGCGTCGGATTAAAAGTCGCACAAGTTCCCAATGAGCCACACTTGCGTCAATCTGTAATTAATTAGCGTTCTCTATTTCTATAATTATTCTATTTAACCAAGTCTGGCGAATTGGTATCTTCTAGACAAGCATGATCCATCGTCGACCACGTCATCAATTTCCATCACATGAGACTGCGGTCAAATGTTATTAAAAATAAATTACCTAAGAATTTGGCATTTACGTGGAACTTCGACAAACAAACTTCAACTTTTCGACTCACCACTGTAACATAACCTAAAATACCTAAACTCTAACTAAATGTCATTTAATTCTCGAAGTTAATAAACTTTAGGTAAATTTTAAGCCACAGAAATCTCGGAGGAACGAAACTTCGAGAACTTTATCTCATTGGTACATTAAGGAAGGACCGTAAGTAGTTTGTGTGTGAAATTTCTTTGAAGAAACTTACGTTAAACATGTTTGGGGTTGCCAGTTGGTATAGCTATTTTACCTTTAATTTCTAACACTTGGCCTAACCTATTTAAATCTCCAATAAAGTTTGAAAATGCGCGTGTAAATTGGTACCTCCGAAAATTGAGTTATTCCCACGTCCGTCGGACAGTCGTAAACACGGACGCTGCGTCCGAGTCAACGATATCAAAATTTTATAATATTTCTATTCCCAAATCGGAGGCTGTTGATTGGTTATAGAAATGATAAAAATACATATACATTTTTTTTTATGTAATGATTCTGTATTTACAAGTTAATTAAAACATATCTATTTAAATTTTAACAAAGAAATATCTAAATCTAAACTATTTTTTTTTTTATTGTATACTTACTAATAACATACAGACTATTACAGATAAACCTTATAACTAGGGTAGTACTACAATGGGTGGTCAGCGGCATAATAGTTACACTTATATAAAATATACAAATTACTTGCAATTTTTTGCAACTTCTAAAAATATAAACGGACTTTTTAAATGCAACATTCAGAGAAATAAGACAAATATAGAAGGAGTAGTCAATCAAAGATTCACAAATTTAAAAAAGGAGAAAAATATACTTCTTACGCTGATTAAGCTTATTACGTGTAGGTATGTAATTGTGAACACGAAGTACCAGTGCACTTTGGAGAGTGTGCTCAGGAACTACATGACCACATACCACCGTCTCCATTCCATCATATGACAACCAGACACACGGCTATGCAACATCCATATATGGTAGATATCCCTCCTGTACGAACAAAGCGTTTTGGTGCCACGTTCATCTTACGAACAGCCAAAGAGCATTACCAACGTCTGTGTTTCCTGACAACTACAACCTGGGAGTCTTCAAATCGAGAGTGAACAGGTATCTTCTAGGTAAGCGTGTTACATCTTAGACCACATTATCGCTTACCATCAGGTGAGATAGTGGTCAAACGCAAGCCTATAACCAGCAAAAAAAAAACAGAAGACAATAAATAAGCAGATAACTTATACTTAAAATATAATAATATACCTATATTATTATTATTTTTTTTTTATTTAATGTGTCGGCAAACAAGCAGACGGCCCGCCTGATAGTAAGCGGTTACCGTCGCCTATGGACATCTGCAGCACTAGAGGCATTGCTGATGCGTTGCCGACCCTTAAGGACTCTATTAATTCCCCTTTTAAAGGACTCCATGTTGTAGCTCAAAGGAAATACCGATGAAGGTAGGAAGGGATATTAATACCTGTGCAGCAAAGAGGCCTCACCTCTGGCACCACACGTAACGAGCTAGTCTATTAAACTTAGTTTAATCACGAGTTTTTCCCTGAATAAAAATGTAAAAACTAAACTAAAAAAAACCTGCGATAGTTTTGTACTGCGCATAGGTTTAAAAACAGTAGAGATACTCTCCGAAAAAGTAAATATAAAAAACTTTATATTGAAATTGTTGTCCGAATTGATAGTAGGTACGGAAATACGAATACATCAAAATGCTAAGCGTATAAGCTCGGTCCTATTGAAATGTTAATATGCAATGCAAACATAGCACTTTTGTTTGTACTGAAGGCCGTTAAAAAAACTGTTCTGATTCCACATGTCCTTGAATTTTGTGATTAATTCTTGAACATATATCTTGAACACGTTTTTGTCACGATATTTTCCTTCATCGTTTTTAGAATGAGTGTTACATCCGCACATAACTTAAGAAAGTCAGTGTTGCTGGGCCAGCAGGATTCGAATTTGGGGGCGTCGGATCGAAAGTTGCACGTGCTTCCACTGAGCCACACTCGCTCTTTTCATCTTGGTAATACAATTAGCTAACGTTTTGTTTAAGCGATGAAAACAAGATTTTGCAAAACAATGTTCTAGGTGAGACTGCTATAGCAGTGTCGCATATCATAAGGCATAAGACCTGCTCATCTTTATCACTCAGTTGCATTAAAAATATGAAAGACAGGCCGCAGGTTTTAGACCTATCTTTGATTGTCTGTTTTGATCTTCTAGAACGGGTGTCATTGTTTATCAAAATTATTAATTTCTGCAAAAACTTATCAAATATTCTGTAGGTGGTACGATTTCTTAATAAGATCACAGATTTAGGAGACATTCCGTTCTTAATAAGCTTAGGGTTTACTGCTATATTTTACCAAGAGGAAAGTAACGAAGAGGTGCGGAATTGGACCGGCTTGTATAGTATGCAATATCTTAGAGTTTTCCGGAGAAAATTAGGTCTGCTTATTAATCAAACTTATATTTACAAAGCAGATCAGATAAATAATAATAATATACCTAATAATATACCTGTATAAAATTAAATTATATTAAATACATTAAATTCAATTCAATGCCATACATTAAATTGACAAATTTTAGTATTTACCAATTGATTTTCTTGCTGTGTAATTGAAGTTATCTTCAAAAAGGTCTTGTTGACATTATGACCCTCGTAGTTTCAGGGCCAGTTCTACAATAATAAAATACCTACTTTTGTCCCAGACCGGTATTTTAATATATCATCAAATAAAAATATAGACAAGCGGAACGGAGTAAAATTGACAATTTAAAACAAAAATGTTCACAAAGTTACCCTTCAGATGATTGTTACAAAGGATCTTGTCATCTGAAGATTATTTCATTTGTGGAACGTGCCCCTTGACGTATCCAATTGGAATTCTAATTCAGAAAGGATAGGAGGCGGCTGCGTGGAAGCAATGTCGTCAGAGAGATGAATTACTGGTATAATAGTACAGGGAATATGGCTTTACTCGGTTCTCACTACCTAGTTATACGTGGCTTCTAGTTTCATTATAACACATATGATTAGGTAAATTTAGGTAATTTTTCTTAATAAAAAATGTGGAAATCTAGTTAAAATTACATATATAGCTCGTATTTGACATGTTCCTTTTAGCCAACAAGCCAACATCGTTTTGGGAACTCAATATTTTTGAAGATAAACCAAGTTCGACATTTCAAGATTTCAATGTTTTAGGAAATGCAAAAAGTTGGAAATATTCAGAATTTCAAAATTCTTTATCTGATTCTGCAATGAATTTGATAATTGTATACCCACCTACATAAACTGATTTATTGCCAATGCTGTTGTCTCACAAAGAAAACACTTCGATATAGTCTTTTAAATCAGCAAAGCTTGAGAACGTAAACAACAATAGCTCTAGTTTTTTAAATTTGCGCGATTCAAACCCATTGTTTAACAATTAGTTATACCTATGCTTTTACGCACTAACGGGTTTGTATAGCAGATTTGGCGGGTGTAGCTACCATCGGGTCCCACAATTCGAGCTCGCTGAATATTTATTACATCTGATCCCAAAAAATATAGACTGATAATAATTTGTAAGCGGTCAATACAAATCAAATAAAATAAAAATACGTCAGAAATGTAACTTAAATTAAAACGAGTTTGAAAAAGCAAAAGGTGATGGAAATAAAGGAGGAAATGTGTACTCAAATCCTGGCTCAGAAAAGAAATGCGAAAACTGACTCTACCAGTACTTTGGAAATACACTCGTTAGAGAAGATTGTACCAAGAAGCTACTTAGTCTTCTGCCATTTTGATATATATACAAGTTTACACCGTCAAACATGTTTAAAAATATTCTGCTCTACTTTTCTGTAAGCTACACTCGAGAGCAATGAATCCGGGTCACTTAAAGAATCCTAAAAATCTCGGAAACTAAAAATGCTAGGTTAATGCAATAAATTGTATTTAATAGACAATGTAATACTCCTTAAATGAAGGTATTAAAACTTCTTAGTTATTGTAAAGTTATATCATAAAAAAATCAAATTTGAAAAAGGGCCACTTTCGAAGATGGAACTACGAAATTACAGCATTTGGTTTTGCTTTTGTTTGTAATCTGTCATTTATGTGGGTACATAAACCATGTTGATAGTGCTCTATATTCATTATTCAAGCTGAAATTATGTCGCTTACGCCTGAAGAATGCACCAGAATACTTACAATGCTGGAAACCGGCCGGAGTCAGCGCGATACAGCCAGGACTGTCGGTGTGTCGCTGTCAACAGTACAAAGAGTTCTCCGACGTTACGAAGAAACTGGTTCTAACCTACGCAGACCAGGAACGGGCAGAACCAGGTGTACCACAGCACGAGAAGACCGATACTTGGTGAACACCATGCTTCGAAATCGCTTTCTCACAGGAACTGAACTCACCAATCAGTTTCGACGCCTCGGAGGAAGTAACCCAAGTGCATGGACAGTAAGACGTCGGCTTGCTGAATCTAACTTAAAACCCCTTAGACCTGCAAACGGCCCTAAACTGGAGCGTGGGCATCGTATTTCGAGACTAAGATATGCCCAGAGCCACGTAAATTGGAGTATTGAAGATTGGTCAAAAGTTATGTTCTCCGACGAATCAAAATTTATGCTCTACAAGCACGATGGAAGACACAGAGTGTATCGAAGACCAGGGGAAAGATTCAAGCAAGCATGCATCGAAGAAAAAGTAGCCTACGGTGGTGGGTCTGTACTTGTGTGGGCCGGAATTTCTTCTGAAAGTCGCACAGAGCTGGTGATCATAGAAAACGGCTCTTTAACTAGCGTAAGATATGTGGAAGAAATCCTCAATGATCACGTTGGTCCATTTATGGTCAATTTAGGTGAGGATGCTATATTTATGCATGACAATGCCCGACCTCATACAGGTAGGATTGTGAATGACTACCTTCAAGAGATGAACATTACTCGTATGGAGTGGCCAGCGCGCAGCCCGGATATCAACCCGATCGAGCATGCTTGGGACGAGCTAGGCAGATGCGTAAAACAACGAAACCCTCCCCCAATCACGCTTCGTGAGCTCAAAATTGCTCTCACAGAGGAATGGGAGAATATTCCCCAAAATCGTATAAGGAACTTGGTGTACAGCATGCCAAACCGCGTAAACGCAGTAATGGAAGCACGAGGAGGCAATACGAAGTATTAAAATTCAAGAAAATCGTAATAAAGTTCAACAATTTCATGTTTCCTATTTTTGTTTTAAGGAGAGATCAGCAGTTTTTTTCTTTATGTAATTTTGTGTTAATAAAATGTATGGTGACTCATATTTTTTTTACTTTCATTTAAGGAGTATTACATTGTCTATTAAATACAATTTATTGCATTAACCTATCATTTTTAGTTTCCGAGATTTTTAACATTCTTTAAGTGACCCGGATTCATTGCTCTCGAGTGTAGCATTATTTCAGTGCACTCCCTCGCAGCCTGGGGCAAGTGACGTCACAGTGACCTCGTGGAGACAGTAAACAATGTAACGCGGGGTTTTATTTTGTTGCATTTGAAGGCGCCCATGAGGACAGTGTTTTCCCCCCGCACACCTCCGGTCGCCAACAGGAGTTCGATTAGCGACGCTTGCCCACGCGCATCGCGTTAATTACGCTCCGGCTTTAGTAATTGTTTTTGGGTATCTCTTTTTTCTTTTTTTATTTTTTGTGTACTAATAAAAACTATATTATACTATGCTCCGAATAGTGAGAACCTATTTTCCTATTTTCAGACCCTGAGGACAGTAAAGTAGTAAATTCCAACCTTACAATAAAATTGACTTTATATTTCTACAAAAAACTGCGAAACTATGGAAACATAATATTTAAGATATGAGTCATGTCAACCTTTGAAACTGTACAGTTTGACTCTTTGAACTTCACCTCACGTGCGTTACACAGTTTTATTTTATCAAGAGCTTGAAAACTATCTCAAGTCTCATTCATTTCGAATATAAGTCACAACTTCACTCATGTTTTGATTATGTTGAAATAACTCTGACATTCGAACGATAATATTATACCTACACCTATTTATCTTTCGTAACCATTTATTTCCTCAAGAGTTCGAAATTTGTTTCGAGTCTCATTTATTTCAAATATATGTCACGACTATACTCATATTTTGATTGTGTTGGAATAACTCCGACATTCGAATAATATCAAATAGGTAGTAGGTAATAATACCTACCTATCCATTTTCCGGAACCTTAAGATATTTACCAACGTTTTATTCGCTTCCTCAAACTATTTTTGAAATCTCTGCGATCAAATCCCAGACATTTTATAAGCCCTTCTCCGTAACCACTATATAAGTTAAAAAAGAAGTTCTTAATACCATCTCACTTGGACTGCTAGGTGGAGTTAAGGTACCCTCGTCAAGAAGACAAATTGCCTTTAACTTTAAAATAACTTTTTAACTTGGATAACTACGGAGGCCCTACACCTGGCTCGAGGAGTAATGGACGTCCTGTCATACTGTTACACTGTGAAGTGAGAACTGTAACGAAGGTCGTGTTTTTCTAATACTTTTTTTTAGTTCACTATAGCAGTAGCATTTTATTTACGGCTTCTGAAGACGGAACTCGGAGTAATAAAAATAATAAATCATTTATTTATTTTCTTTAACAATATGTAAATTCTTGGTGGTAGGGATTTTAGAACTAAATTTTACGCTAATACGCTATACGTTGTGGGAGACTGGTGCCTGAGGTAGGTTCTGAGGAACATGTAGTACAAGAGGTGTAGGTCAAGAGTTCCCGCTGTTCGTTATAGTGCCGTATCAAAATGGTCCTACTAAGAACAATATTACAGGTTTTTGTTTCGAGAGTAATAATAATAATAACAATGTACTGATTCCCTAAATACATACTTACTTATATGGGAACTACACATCTAATTAATAACTGCAATAATTGCTATTTTAAGGTTTTTATGTTCAATGACTACATATGAATTTAATTGAGAACCCAGCATTAAATTAATTACGTTTTGAAAGCCTCTGTGATGTATAGTGGTAGTGGTTTGGCAGATCGGTTCAAATCTCATACCGAGAAGGTTGCGGGGTCGATTCCAGCTACAGTACTAAAATTTTTGTGCACAAAAAAGCATTTTGTTTTGAAACCAAAGTCCTCGTAGTTCCTAATTCCCTAGACACAGGCAATTCTTGTTAGTGGCCAAGATTATGTGATCGTTGGGCGTTATTTATTTTCTTATTTACAGGTTCCTCAATTTATATCTAATAATCTCGAGGCCTTGGGCTCTTGCCTTTTAGGAAAAGGACGTAAAAATAGAAGACCTTTCTCTTCGTTATCGCGCTGTAAACGTTTTTCAAAGGCCCAAATCCTTTTCATTGATCTAAAACAAACTGGTACATATGATGGTGTATGTTTGACATGATTAATTGCCAGTTCTGACTCGATGTTTTATACGGTAGGTTACGCGTTCACGCTTATACAAATATTAGCTGACACAGTTTTTAGAGTTCCGTTCCCAAAGGGCTGAGACGGAGCCATAATGCTGTTGCTTAGAGCATTTAGCAAAACCGTATGTCTACATACTACGACACCTACATCTTAGTATAGAAAATTTAATAATTTGACTGCTTTTTACTGACATATATTGCACTGTGAACAATTTTATGGAATTCTGAAAGCGCGAGGAACTCATAATAAACTAGTAATTCCATCCCACTTGGCGTCATAGTATAGTTGACCAGCACGCGTACCCACTGGTCACTCGAGGCGTGCTGATTTAACACTTTTTCAAAAGTTCCAAATCCACTGTTCCCTAACACCCTGTTCTACAACATCTTACTTAATGGTTATATATATTACTCAGCTTGAACTTGGTGCAATTTGGTTGTAGGTACGTACTTTAGGTTCTGGTCAGAGGATACTTATTTCGCAAAATTCTGCGGTCTGCGATAAATTCAAAACGTTTGAAACAACGCGCAGGGTTGACTCACTGAAATAACTCCCGCTCTATTTCTGACTGTTCTGTATTCACTATTCGTTTTAAAACAATATTTCCTCGCTGTTTTTAAAGTCAGTTATAGAAACTACGCTAAAACTACAGCTCCCAAACACGTTCCAATCCAACTTCATAGTACGAAGTTCGCTAACTCTAATTCGAGTGTTTCTTTACTGGCAACAACTGGGAATAATGGTATTATTTTGTTTGTTCCTTGAGCTTTTCTTTCATAAGTAAATGGGTTAAGTTGCTCTGATATGATAATGCAATTGTGCTGAGTGACTTTGAAGTGTATTGGATAGTGCAGAAGCTTACAGTATAACATATACAAAACTTGACTTTTAGTTTCCAGAGCAGATATTTATAATAACAGTTAACAGAATATATTATAACAGTTTTTGATATCGTTGTTATTGGAAGCTCAGATATTGACTAACAATATGCTGGATTTTATATGCGTTTATCATTTCTACTAATAAGGATTGAAAACGCTTGAAAAAATTGTCCTCCGATACGTTTACTCTGTACTCTGTTATTATTGTCAGAAAGAAATACATTAAAATTAAGGTATCTCAAGGCTGCGTATGAAAATTGATTAATACTGTTAGATTTTTGTTAATTTTTCAAAAGATAGCAGCTTAATAAAAAAAAAATGTTCAGATGCATAGGTACTTAATTAGAATTCAGCTAGTGTTAAAATATACTGTTGTCGCTAAAAATATTGAGAACTGAAAATCATGTCTGATCAAACTCCTTTTTTAATAAATAAAGATTAAAAAAAAAGTGAAGACAGTAGTATGCTTGTGTGATGAGGCCCGTTTTATGTAAGGACTTTGCAAATCTGCACACCTTTGCACAATTTTATTATACGTACACCAAATTTTTTTTTTTTATTTGTATTTTGCTTGCGTAGGACCGCTATCTCACCTGTTGTTAAGTGACGATGCGGTCGAAGATGTAGCACGCTCGGCTAGAAGAAACCTATTCACTCTTGTTTAAAAGACACCTATATTATAGCTATCTAGAAACGCAGAGAGTTCAACTCCTTGGCCGTTCGCATTATTAAGGTCAAAGCAAATGCAAAGTTGTGAAGTGAAAAGGATAGAATGCTTAGAATAATAACACGAAGCTGACTCTCATTGGGAGTCTGATATACTGGTATAGTCTCTAAGTGCAAGCCTCCTGCAAATGTGTAGGCAACTTGACAGTTAGCGGAGATGGGAAACGTGGCGTACCTGACTTATTATATATGCAAATGGCTTTTGACATTCATTGCGGTTGATGTTTGATCGGCGAAAACATATACATTTTGCGGGTTTATTTCACAAACAACTTTCTCAATTAGATTAGACTGTCATGATCACATATAAATAAAAATGAATCACCGAAATGTTTGTACGCGCATAACTTCCAAACGACTGCACCAAATTGGATAAATCTTTCTTTTATGTGTTCGTTATTGTCAGTAAAAGGTTTGTATGAAAAAAAATAACATATATTTAAAAACGGCGATACGACGTTCGCCGGGTGAGCTACGTTTTTTTAAATTTTCAATATCAATAGATAAATTTTTTGCTGAACCCTCGCCATTTTTATAGCTGTTAAATCAGCTAGTTTTGAATAAAATTTTTAGTCACTTAGTATTTAAACTTCTTCATGCATTTCTTCGTATTTCTTTCTTATTTTTATTTTTTATTGATAAAGGAGTTAATTTTAATATTTTATAAAATATCATTGGTCTATCTATTATTATCACTATACAGTTGTAAAAATACTTATTTAACGGTTTAATAAATCCACGGCTGACAGCCCGCTCTACTGGGAAATTCCCTACGCCACTATTTCACAAGAAAGGCGGAATTTACTTCCTGACTTTAATTAAGTTGAGCTGAAATACGCCTTCCGCTTTTTCTTTGAGCTCAAGGCGTTGAGGTGGGAATTGTTTGTGCCTTCAAGCAAGTGACCGCTTACTTGAGTGCTTCCGGTTCCTTTTAAACGCTCTTTACTTGCGAGTTGAGTGTCAAATTGGAGCTTGGGCTCAGACTTTGAAGTCTTGAACCTTTTAAGTTTTGCTATACTTACTAAAGTAACGGTTTATTTATTTGTTTATTTGATACCTAAATGCTAGCTGCACTTACAGCGACGCCAAGGCGTACAACAAGCCAGTTAACAACAAGCCGGTTTTGAAAACATATCTGGAAACAGAATCATTTCTGCTTCTTTGTGTTTCGTCTTTCTCTTACATTCTTACGTACTTTCACCAAACCGTAATGTATTTCATACCTGTTCCATCCATCCAAAGGTTGTCTGGAAGAAATCGCTTTAAGCAATAAGGCTATTGTACCTCAAATTAATGTATTTTGTGATTATTTCTTTTTTTGTAGTTTTTTTAGAAATACTATTTTACATAATCCTTACTAATATTATAAACGCGAAAGTTTGTATGTATGGATATTTGTTACTCTTTCACGCAAAAACTAACGAACTGATTTTGATGAAATTTGGTATATTCTCGTAGATACTTTAGGGCTTGGAATGGCACATAGACTACTTTTTATGGGAAACTGCGGGGCGCAGCTAGCTATAGATAAATTAAAAAGAAAAATTTGATCAAAATCGTTAGAGCCGTTTCCGAGAATTATTATCTCAGTAGGTACTCATTTTATTTATTTCTTTTTATTGCTCATTGGCTTGCGTTTTACCACTATGTCACCTGATGGTAAGCGACGATGCTGTCGACGATCTAGCACGCTTACCAAGATAGTACCAATTATTTATTTATTATTTCAACAGAAAATAACATATTACTATTGTACTACCATAGTTAAGGACTGTGTTATTGTCTATTTCTTTAAATTGGTATACAATAAAGAGTTTTTCTATTGTATTCTATATTTAACATATTTTTTCGTGTTGTGTGTTTACTTGGTGTGCAATTAAGTGTTATTGTATTGTATTGTATATATTTATTTGTTTACTTCTTTGGGCTTACTTTACATAGTTTTTGTCGTAGTGTAGATAATTGCTTAAACGTAGAAGGGCAAAATAATATTATTTCAGAAACCATTATCGTCAATATATCATTTTTGATAGGTTTCAGAAAGAGCTGATAAATACGTTAGACAGACTTGCTGAAGTGCTAAGTGTTGACTTAATGACTTCGTGTGAAAACTCCAGTTAGCGTTTTTCCGTGGTAATAAATCATAAGAGACGTCGTATTTCCCTGAGTGGCCTCAAAACTTTGCACTTTATAACTTTAATTACACGGTCTGCCTTAGATTAGATACATCTTTTTATTCTTTAGCAGTTTTAATCCACTTGAGTTTCTACTGGTCTGGTCTGGTCACTCCTAACTGCTACTGTCATACCTATTTATATTTTATTAAAACTTTTTTGTTACTGATACTATTACTATGGGACATCTCACTCGCACTTCTTGTTTGATATTCTGTGAATTTTAATTTATACCTAATTGTTCATTATAATATCTTGAGACATTTTAAAAGAGTTGAAAAAAAAGACATGCCCGCAGTTTCTTGGTGCTATCTTTTCTAGCGGTCTTTTTCCGAAGCACTGGTAGAATCAGTTAGCGCATTTCTTTTCTGCAGTCGGATTTCAATTTTAGTTTAGGCAGGCCTAGCGCACTCCGCACTGTAGGTACGAAGCTACACGTACATAGCCGGACACCGACGGCGGGTCGCGCGTCGTTACACGTGCCGCGTCAGAAGAGGTAAGAGTTATGCGATAGAAAAAGAGGCACTCTGTAGGTTAATATGACTGGTAGGTATGCAGCGCTACGCGAGCTGAATTGAATTTTATTGCGTCATAGCAAGAGTCGCTATTTGTTTAAATTTCTTTGCGGAGTGATGCTTCTGTCCCTTAGTATTCTGTGGTATAGGAAAGAAATCTGTAAACATACTAACCTTTTTTTAAAGTCATGTTAAAATAAGTTACAATTTTTAATTTTATTGTATCATGTGTGTTTGACCTTTAAAAGTGCATTTCTGTGCCTATTTAATAAATGATATTTGACTTTGACTTATGCCCAATGCTTTTTTTGGGTCTAATATATCTGCCTCTAAATATTACCGTACCTAATCGGTTTAGGCGCAATCTATTTTTTCTTTGACTTTTTTACTTGCAGTTAGAGTGGGTACATAGTTTTTATAGAACGCTCGTTATAAAAATATATCTATCGACTATGTCATATCGAGACATACAGTGTCATACAGAGAGATTGATTATAGAGACTGGGCTAAATATATGAATAATGTGTTTTGGCTGGTTGATATATAGCTATAAAAAAGCTAGTCAAGCGACTTAGTCGTGTTTCGGGATGATGTTCGGTGAACCATCGGGGAGACGGGTTCGAGCAGCCGCTCAACCGTCTCTCTCTAGATCTATGTGCTCCATCTTAGGCCACATCATCGCTTCACATCAGGTGAGATAGTAGCCAAACATAGATTTATGAAGCGTAAAAAAAACAAAAAAACAAATGCAAACGGTGAGACAATTAATTTCGGCTTTACTAAAGCTATATTTACTCCAAAAGAAAAGGAGAACACTTGTAGAGGTTTATACGTTTCTTAGAACCAAACGACTGACTAAACCTTGTTAGTCATGTATTCCACGTTCTGCCCTTCGTCACAGTTCCAGAGGGATTTGTATTTTATTTAATCTCAGCGAGAAATCCCTTATTACCCTCTCCACTCCACTTCTAGTGGACAATCCTGTTTTGTGTCAAATAATTCAAGGGTGTAAATGTCTATTTCTAAGTTCCCAGTCTTATAAAATTTCGAAGGCTGTTATAGAATTACACTTTTTTTTTACTGAGCTTTCGTTGACGTTTGATTGCAACAAACGTGTTACGTGGGCACAAAAATATAAAAGCGATTGGCACTTTCTCGTTTATGTTTTTTGTGAGGTCGGCACAGTTAGGCCCGATAAAATGCACCCCAATATGACTTACCATTTTTAAGGGTTCCGTACCAAAAGGGGACCCTATAACTAAGACTCCGCTGTCCGTCTGTCTGACTGTCCGTCTGTCACCAGGCTATATCTCATGAACCGTGATAGTTAGCCAGTTGAATTTTTTTGTATTTTTGTTGCCGATCAGAATAAAATTTATATTTAAGGGGGCTCCCATACAAAAAACGTGATTTTTTGGCCGTTTTTATAGATAATGGTATGGAACCCTTCGTGCGACCTTGGCCGGTTTTATTTTTCACTAGCTTGAAAATGACCTGGCCAGCCTATAAGGAAGTCCAATTTTATGAATTATGCGTAGCACTCTAAGAAAGGTAGCTGATGGTATGTCGGATACCTTTTAAAGGTATCTTCTAAAAGGGCCGCGTAAATATATACGAACACTTTTTGTTAATGCCACTGCCCGGTAAAAAGAATATACATCCTTCCAGCTGATTTACTTTAACGAATGGTTTCTTTTGTTACAGATCCGTTTCCACGTCAAAAAATGAACAAGCTACACAAATGGGAGTTCTTGGAAAATATATCGAGCAAGAGGTAAATTCGTAACTCGATAAGAACTTTACTAATAAAATATCAACGATGTGTTTATATTGTGCATTGAAGGGTGGTTTATTGTTGCAGAAAACTGATGTTCGGGAAGATGGATGGCGTAAAGAGCTACACTGAATCGCCCATGAACCAGTCCTTTACTAAATCTCTCGAGTCAATTTCCTGATTTCATAATGCCACGTGAAATGTAGCAAAGAGCCACATCAAAATGGGTCAAACATCTACTCGCGTCGACTATAATTACACCTCAATAAATTACACGGACATCTATGATGTAATTAGCGATGATAAGGACGCCTGTGCCGTCGCCGACGACCCTAAATATCCGAGCAGCTTCGGGATTACACTTGCAGTGCCGGAATGGGAAGCGATTTGCACCGCTATTGTGCTAACTCTGATAATAATCTCCACGATTGTCGGAAACATTCTTGTGATACTCAGCGTGTTCACTTACAAGCCTCTGAGGATCGTTCAAAACTTCTTCATAGTTTCGCTAGCAGTAGCCGACCTGACCGTAGCTATATTGGTTCTACCGCTGAACGTGGCGTACTCTATTCTCGGACAATGGGTGTTCGGAATTTACATGTGCAAAATGTGGCTAACATGCGACATAATGTGCTGCACGTCGTCCATACTAAATTTATGCGCGATCGCTCTCGATAGGTATTGGGCTATTACGGATCCAATAAACTACGCTCAAAAGAGGACTTTAGAGAGAGTGCTGTTCATGATTGGAATCGTTTGGGTTCTCTCATTGGTCATTAGTTCGCCACCGCTATTAGGATGGAACGACTGGCCCGAAGTGTTCGAGCCCGACACCCCCTGTCGCCTCACCTCGCAGCCCGGTTTTGTAATATTCTCCTCGTCAGGATCATTTTACATACCGTTAGTTATAATGACCGTAGTGTATTTCGAAATTTATTTGGCCACTAAGAAAAGACTGAGAGATCGTGCGAAGGCGACTAAGATCAGCACCATTTCTAGTGGCCAGAATAGATACACACCCAATAAAGATGACGACCATCACGACCAAGACTCGGTCAGCTCTGAAGCCAATCACAACGAGCATCAAGGAGTAACACGTCTAGTTTCTGACGAGAAAAAGAAGAGAACGAGAAAACTGACACCAAAGAAGAAACCAAAGAAGCGGTACTGGAGTAAAGACGATAAGTCTCAAAACAAACTGATCGTACCGATACTATCAAACGAAAACTCTGTAACCGACATGGCGGATAACTTAGAGAACAGGAACACGTCTTCGGAGAGTAACTCTAAAGAGACTCATGAAGATGATTTAATAGAAATAAACGAAACGGCGGCAACGATAGTGACAAAGCCTCAGAAAAAGCCTAAGCCAGTGCAGACAAATACTGTGTATCAGTTCATTGAAGAGAAGCAGCGTATTTCTTTAACTCGAGAAAGACGAGCGGCCAGAACTTTGGGTATTATAATGGGAGTGTTTGTCGTTTGTTGGCTGCCTTTCTTCGTAATATACCTCGTGATCCCATTCTGCGCGAGCTGTTGTTTGTCAAACAAGTTCATAAACTTCATAACGTGGCTCGGCTATCTAAACTCGGCGTTAAACCCTCTCATATATACCATATTCAATATGGATTTCAGACGAGCGTTCAAGAAACTGCTTTGTTTCAAACCTTAGAGCAAACTGTGCCAAATGCTGTAAGATATGAATAACGTAGACTAGCGCATATGTTGTGAAAGCCGCTGATTTGCTCAAATTACAAAGTTTTGAATCTCATCGATTAATACTTAGATAATTTAGAATTGACATTAATGAATTGAATTCTTATAATGATCTCATTGTAGTGTTAAAACGAATGTTTAATATAATATTGCATGTGTATACTTAATTCTTTGCAATACTAACTAATATAGTTATAATATGAATAATGTACATATTTTGACATTTTGTGCATAGCACAGTAGTATATTTTAAATGTTACGATCCTGTGTGACTGTGTAAATAAATTGTATGACCGAAATTAATGTAAACGAATAATAACATCAACGAAATTCCATTGTAGTTATAAAAAATAATATATAAAATATTGTACATATCTTTGTTCGTTGTATATAATATTAAAGTCTATTGTTAATAATTAAAGAAATACTAATAAATAATAATAACTAAAGAATAAGATATTATTGGAGTGATATTTTACTCACAAGTAGAGTTTTTAACATTGATTTTTATATCATTATCCCTTTGAAATAATTTGAGCCCTTATTTAAAAGGGATATTAGATTCACTTTTGTTCGTTTTATGGATTATAATAAAATGGATCGAGTAAATAATTTTGTTTTTCTTTTATTCTTATAAGAGCAGTATATATGAACCAGAAATATAAATACACTGAAAAGTATTTTAGGTGGCAGAATAACAGACATAATGGGGGTACGAAGCCTTGAACACAGACGACAAATGGCTAGCCTATCGATTTTTTACAGATTACATTTTGGGGAGTGTGCACAAGACGTTCATCAGCTGAATCCTTTATCCCCATTCCATCTTACGAACACCAGACAAGGAAAGTCACTCCACCCTTATATTGTGCACATACCACCAGTCCGCATAAAGCGCTTTGCTTACGCTTTCATTAGGTATACGTACTGCTAATGAGTGGAATTCTCGCCGCAACCCTTATTTCCTTTCAACTTCAACCTGGGTCTCTTTTAGACAAGAGTGAGTAAGCCCCTCATGGGAAAACGTGCTCCGCATTAGACCGCAGCTACGCTTACCATCAGGTGAGTTGTTGTCAAACGTAAGCCAACCCAGACAGCCTTTCGTATGCGCGAGAATACCATACTAGCCTACCTACAGACTTACACCTAGTAAAATACTAATGTTATTAACTGCGAAATATTTAATTTTATTAAACTACCGAGATGAATTCAAAGTATGCAAATGGAGTAGGAAGACTCATTACCAAAACTTGTGAATGTAAGCAGTTCCGCAGTGTGAAGTTGGAACTTCACTCGAATTAAAATCGTCGAGATAAGTAAGATACAATACAATACAATACAAAAAGTTTCTTCCAGTCAACCTTTGGATGGAAAGTACTAACGGAGTGAGAGAAGTTGGCGGTGCAAATAAATAAAAATAGAAATAGCTAAAAATAAATAAAAATATGAATCCTAATTATTATCTAAACTAATATTATAAAGAGGAAAGATTTGATTGTTTGTTGGTTTGTTTGTTTGCATTGAATAGGTTCCGAAATTACTGAACCGATTTGAAAAATTCTTTCACTGTTGGAAAGCTACACTATCCCCGAGTGACATAGGCTATATTATATTTTCAAAAAATTAGGGATCCTTACTAAAACTCCAATAATGTAAAAAAATACCTAAAATATTCTTTACATCGCGTGCGCTGGCGACAACTATTGATGATAGAATAAATAATGTACTACGGCTTTGCAGAACACATAATTATTTACAAAAATTATAGTTATGCCACAATAAGTGTTTTTTTATTAAAAAAAATTAATTGAAATGCCACCGCTAGAAAGGGCTCTTTATTTGTATCTTGGTATTAATCCTTATCAAAATAAATTACTTCATATTCAATACCTTTATATAACTTTTTGAATTATTCAATTCGAACATTTCATTTGAAAGATATCACGAGTTTAAAAATGTAAGTTTTAGAAAAAAGTTGCGTGGTAGCCGCTCACCCTGCTCGGCTAGCTAGGCTGCACCTTATGCAATGTAGGCGTAACTGGGGTACGGGCCGTACGGGAGGAGTGAGAGAGATGTGTGTGTAATATAATTTTTTATTTTGAAATCTTTGTTAAATACCCGTGCGAAGCCGGGGCGGGCCGCTAGTATTATATATATACCTAACATCATATGAAATAAGAAGCGAGATGTGCCTGGAATCCTTTATGTTTTGGTTTCATCCGAGCAGAGCTCTTCTGTAGCTGATCTTAAACCAAGAAAAATTTAAAACCCCCGACACAATAAAACATACGTAAAAATAATGTATACAGACACTTGCACTTGCTCTAAAACGGTGAAGAAAACATCGTGATGAAACCCGCTTACGCGCTTTGGAGTGGTAGGCTCTGGCAGTGGTTGTAATCGTAATACCACCCACCGAACAAAGCCATGCCGCCAATCGACCTAGTCGTGTTTCGGGATGACGTTCGGTGAACCATCGGGGAGACGGGTTTGAGCAGCCGCTCAACTGCCGTCTCTCTCTAGATCTATGTGCTCCATCTTAGGCTACATCATCGCTTCATATCAGGCGAGATAATGGCCAAGCATAGATCTATTAAGAGTAAAAAAAATAGACAACTGTATACATTACTTAGCCTTTGGCCTAGTTTCAGTTTCAAGCAAGTTATAGGTACTGATTTTTGATAATGATGAATTTATATAAAAACATACCATAGGTCGTATCCGCGTGCTTCTTTATTTACTACTAAAGTACTTAATAGATTTTGATACCGTTTGTACCATAGACAATTTCTTTAAGAAGATTAAAATACAGTACTGTCATATTTTGCCCGGGCAAAACCAGGGCGAATTGATAAAAAGGCAATGAATTACAATGTAATGTCTATAAAATTGTGAGTAAAATTTAATATATGCTACCTGAATTACGAATAAACCTGAATTTCAGGTACCTTTAGAATAATAATTAGTACTTATATAACTACCTACCTATACAAATAAATATATATAAACAAAAAGTCTAAAATTTAAAATTACCAAATGTGGGATCCAGATTCACACCACAAAAAAATCAATTGTTTCAGCAGAAAACATTAATTAGCATCTTTGTATAATAAAATTATGAAAAGAATAAAAAAGAAGGTTAAATCGTATTGCTGAGACATAATATAATAAAATGACTCTTTATCATAACACCATAAGAACGTGTGTGGCTCAGTGGGAACTTGTGCGACTTACGATTCGACGCACTGGAGTTTGAATCCCGCTGGCCCCGCACCACAGATTTTCTTGAGTTATGTGTGGATTTAACGCTCGCTCTCTAAACTGTGAATAAAAATTTCATGAGAAAACCGGCATGTCCAAGAATTAATCACGAAAATTTAAGGACATTTGACATCCACCAACCCGCACTGGGCCAGCGTGGTGGATCATGGCCCATATTTTCCCTATAAAAGAAGGCCCGTGTCCCAGCAGTGATAATGTAATGGCTGATGATGATGATGATGATGATATCACCACAACATAGTAAACAATCTAAACTAAAATAACGATTAACTTACGACGGCTCGGCTAAGTATCAGCTCGAAGCCTTGGACTCCATAGTAGGGCGGGATTTTTTTTTTATTGGTAACGGTGCGTTGGTCTAAACTAAGCTGCAGAGTCTCGAACATCGACGTAAAATTTTCAGCTTATCGGTTTTTTATAGGATACATCACGGAGAGTGTGCGACAGAATTACACGAGTTAATTCCACCATCTCCTTTCTACCATCGAACAACAAGACGTACGGAAACTCGGCATCCCTTTATGGTTGACATTCCTCCTGCCAGAACAAAGCGCTTCGCTTCAACTTTCATAATGCGAACAGCTAAGGAATGGAACACCTTACCAGCGTCTCTGTTTCCCGATTCCTATAATTTAGGTGTCTTCAAGTCCCGAGTGAATCGGTATCTTCTAGGCAAGCATGATCCATCGTCGACTGCGTCGTCACTTTCCATCAGGTGAGACTGCGGTCGAATGCCAGCCTATCAGGTAATAAAAAAAATAATTAGTGTCACAATGGTCAGTCTTATCGCTCAAAGCGATCTCTGCCAAACAAACCCAGATATGAAATATTCAGACAAACTGCAAACTGGATAAAAGAACTTTCGAACTAAACCAAAAGTTGTGGCAACATATTCCCAGCGTGGTGTTTAGTGAGAGAAATGAATCTGAAACTTTTGTTATATTTGTTTTTTGTGAGGAACTTTCAAGAGAGGCCAGCGTCATTCTTTATAGGACTCTTTATTATTTTTGTATATATTATAATACAAAACGCAAGTACTTAAGTTACTTGTTTGCGTTTTGTATACAAATACAAAACGCAACGTTAAACGTGATAAAATTATTTATATGTATAATTATTTATTAATTATATATTTCATTTGTTTTGTATCTATTTTATATAACTTTCGTTTAAGTATGTTGTTAGAATACATACCTACGTTCTTATGTCTGCACATTATCATCTATAAATTTTAAAATTGTCTCTTTATAGCACACGGTTGTCTGGAAGAGATCGCTGTTTAGCGATAAGACCGCCTATTGTACTTATCATTAGAAAGTATGTTCAATGTAATTCCTTCTTAAGTGCCATAAAGTGTTTTCTTTTCTATTTTAAAACAAAAACAATGGGATGACACTACTATTAATTAGGTCATCGTCATCACCATTAGCCCATCACGTTCCCACTGCTGGGACACGGGCTTTCTCTTATAGAGAGAGTATGGGCCATAATCCACCACGCTGGCCCAGTGCGGGTTGGTGGATGTCACATGTTCTTGAATTTTTGTGATTAATTCTTGGACATGTCGGTATTATGCATTATTATCGGGATATTTATTTTATTTAGTTGTTAATAGACGAGCAGCACGGGTGCTGGTATGTCTTCATCAACACATTGTTAAGTCTTTTCACTTTCTCATATTTGTAGTAGAGATTGCTTTTTAGTTCGTAGCCAGTTGTCTAATTAGTTATTAAAACTATTTACTGAAGTGGCAGACACAACATCTTCAGGTAGCCATAGGTTTATAATGTTTATTATTTGTTTTACCGTGTTTATTATGTTAAAATCGAAAAGTTAAAACAAATTATAAACATGGTAAATATCTCTTATTAGTGACTACACTAGTTTATGGGATGACCAATTGGGAATGCGTGACCAATTAGTCACCACTTTCGCCAAATTCGAGGTGTTAGTCAGTAGTAGTAGCAGTAGGAAATTAATAAACTAATAAGTAATGAATTCGTACTAAAGTACGAATTCGTTTTTAATAAAATTAGAAAACATGCAGGGAATGTATAAATATCCAATCCACAAAACCGTCCAAGTGCAAGTCGGACTCGCGCACGAAGGGTTCCGTACCATTATTTATAAAAACGGCAAAAAAAATATGTCTGTTGTATGGGAGCTCCCTAAAAATCATGGAGAATACGTACTAAAAAATGTGACTACCTACTAACTAGTGTCGTAAAAAAACTACTGGTTTGCAATGTAGCAACACTACATATTTTGCGAGTATTATTACCTCGATGTTATTAAGTTACTCGTGATAGGTCTCTCGTATGCGGGAGGCCATCTGGGTAGGTCCCACAGCTTTGCCAGTTATTCTGCCGCGAAACAGTATTGCGCAACCGTTACTGTGTTCCGGTTTGAAGGGAATTGTAGCCAGCGAAATTATTATGACTTAATATCTGATGTCTCGGGATGATGAGAGTAATGCAGCGCTACGCAGTGTTTTTTTATTATATTAAAAGTTCTGGGTGGCACTGCAATTGTTATATGCAGGTGTGGCGATTACCATCAGGCGAATGACTTGTTTGTCTCATCACTTACTCCATAAAAAAAAGTTGTTATGATTCAACTACTGGCATCGTTTAGATACGGTGATAAAGGTGTAGGAAAACAACAGCAAACATAATATTCAGCCAGAAAAACAGCAAATTAGCAGTGCCTACAAAAAAGTTGCTCACTCACCCTTTTTTGCCGGAACAAATAAAAACACCTAGCCCATGTTCGCTTTCAAGGAACGTTTGTTCCGGCGAAGTTATATAAATCATAGAACTGGGCAAAAATAATAAAATACATGCCCTATTTCCTGTTTTACCGCCTTAATATATCACGGGTGTATTGTGAGCGATTTATTTTTATAGGCTAGCAGAAATGAGGGTCAACAAATCAGGGAGCGCTGAGAAATGTGAATAAGTCATCGCGGACTTTCATAAAACCCTTTCTTCTTGTTATGAATGGGTCGCGTTAGGTTGTTTCATGTAAAACTGTAGGAAAGGTGAGAGGTTACTTTTTCTAGGTTTTCTGATGCTCCGTCAGAATCAATCACTTTGTTTGAACAGTGGTCTGACGGCCTTTGTTTGGTACGACTATATTCCGTGGTAAAGATTTTACTGTATGGTTTATTCATAATATTATGTCAGTTTTTCCACACAGGAGTTTGATAATAAAGCTTATGCATGATTTTTTCATGAATACATCAGGCTTATCTAAAGAGGTTGTAAGTTGTTTATATAATCAGAATGAAGAAAAATGAAATTCGACCTGCATTTTCGGAATACCATACGGATGTTTTAACCAAGTCTGTAAGGTTAGGTTATAATCTTACTTTAGAATTAAAATATTATACATGCGAATATTTGCGTGGATGGATGAATGTATGTTTGTTACTCAATTGCGCAAAAATTACGGAAATAATTTTGTTAATTTTTGAATTTAGGTTTTTAGGCCCTGAAACCTTTTTCAGGGTATTACGATTGTACCCTTGTACATACTAATTTTTATCTCACAAAACCGAGGGTGAAACCGCGTGGCGCAGCTAGTTAAAATATATAAAAATAAACTTATTTCTACACAGGAGAGCATCGCATCACTGTATCTAGCTACATAACATACTGTATAAGCTACCTAATAGTTAGGTAGCTCTGAAACCTGAAACTCGCTCAACCGCATCTAGTTTACATAACTGATCTCGACATGTACAAACTAGCGTGCAACTTGTGTAAAGTCACGTAGAACAAGTAGTGACTAAACATTCAAGTCCATTAAGTGAAGGGGATCATTTAGATGCAGAACTGACGTCTAATTTACTTTTATTTCTTTTCTCATCATCATCATCATTAGCCCATTACGTTTCTATACACGGGCCTTCTCTCACAAAGAGATAAATATGTATAAATAAATAGGTACATAGACAGAATTTTTAACTTGTCTCTTCAACACACTTGTACATTCAATTGTAAGACACTTAATCCTTAAAAAAATAGGTAGGTACTATCGTTTCGGCGGGTTTGGACCACAATTAAAAATGACCAAATATAAAAATGTCCATTTCTTAAAATGACCACTTCTTGAAATTTCTACTTCAGGAAATGACATGCCTTAACATCCTTCTTACATAAATTCACAATACATGCATACAATACACGCAAACTAGGCACGGTGCTATAAACTAAAAGTACGTGTGTGTTACTTAACTGTTATAACAAATGGGACATAGCTCAGCTAATAACATTACTCAAGGAGCAAACACTGACTTTCAGCTATTACCCTCTCTGAGGTGACAACACAACAATATAACTACAATTGATGGTGTTGATTGGGCAAAAAATAATAAGTAATAAAATAATTAGCGTGAAAAATAATAATAACATCTATTGAGTTAGTTCATCCTCTGATAAGACCAGCCTCTATCAATAGATGAGCTAAGAAATGGAACCCCTTACAAGCGTCTTTGTTACCCGATTCTTATAAACTAGGTGTCTCCAAGTCTCGAGTGAATCGGTAGCTCTAGGCGAGCATGATCCATCGTCGACCGTCACTTGCCATCAGGTGAGACTGCGGTCAAATGCTTACCTATTCAGTAATAAAAAAAGATAACCTAATACGCTGGCCCAGTACTGGGTGATAGATGTCAGATATCCGTGAGCTTATGATTTTTGGATACGTCGGTTTTTTTTGCCTAGACTCCTGGGAACGGAAGGCCCAGTTAGTACCAGACTTGGCCTATGGCCTAGGCCACTGGGCATGTCGATTTCCTTACGAAGTTTTCCGTCACTGTTTTTAGAGCGAGTGTGTTGGATTAAGATGGTGAATGCTAGCGCGACCCCATCTCTCCCCACCTCGGCAGAGGACTGCTCACGGGGAGTTTTTAGTGGGTTCGAGCCCCACACTTGCCATGGGGGTGGCAGAAGGGAACAGCGACGGCAATTTCACCCTTAAAATGTTTCCGGACGTCGGTTTTTCACGAAGTTTTCCTTCACTGTTTTTAGATGTACAAACTACGAGTACCTAAATGAGGGTATCTAAAGAGAGTAAACAAGCTAACACCACAGAAGACTTAATAGTACCAACTAAAACTAACTTGCACCAACTCAGACCGCATCTGGCTTACGAAACTGATCACTACGTGTAAACTACTGGACGAACTAGGGATAACTAGCGTTAAGTCACGTATAACATTGCTAACAGTCTAGTTCATTAGGTAAAGGTAAAAAAGTTGTGGAAACCAAAAAAATTGGGGAAATGGTTTTGCTCGTGGCTGTTTACTGAACACGTACCGCTTGTTTCCGCATACAGTTTTATAGATTGTACCTAAATATTTGAATATAGTTTGTTACAGTTCTTGGTGGATGTTATAAACAATTATATATTTTTTATCCTAATAATTTTACTTATAATAAAAATGCGAGTTTGTGAAAGTGCTTGAGATACTTAAGCTGATGATGTGAATACTTTTTAACTGTCTTCAAAAAGGAGTAGGTTCTCAATTCGATTGTCTTTTTTTGTTTCCTCAGAACTCCGCTGTTTATAAAGTAAAATTCTTTGCGTTAGGTTTGGTATAGCTTCAACCTTGGACTTTGAAGATTATTTTTTCTTCTGTTCTGAATACAAAAGTTTGTGACTTGTTTTTGAGGATGGATGAATGAATGTAATGGTTATTTGTTACGTAGTCACGCAACAACGGACATTTAATATTTTTAAATTAATAAGTACTTACTTTACATCCTGGAATGAGACATAAGATTTCCTTTTATCCCATAAAATTGTCCGTGTGGGCAAAACTGCGGGAACTTAAATTGTTTTATTTCACTAAGTTACTTTCTTCACCTGGGGCTGCGTTGCGGTCTCAAACAAGGTCTTGCGGTTCACACGTGTTCACATCTGAAATTGCAGAACTTACACTACTGGTATCTGGAGAATAGGGAAGAATATCTAGAGAATAGGGTGGTATTGGGAGAAGCCAATGGTTTTAAACAGTTTTAAACTAATTCGGGAGTCTATAGACAAAGTATCTATTATGTAAACTTGTTTATGCAAATAAACTCATTGTATTGTACAGTTTGAAAATTTGTGTAGTCTTGTGATTCTATACACCTACATCATTAAAAGTTAACTCATTATCGTAGTTTGACACATTCGCACGTGACTTTAAATTGGAAAACTTTGTTCGCTTGCACTTTGCCATTACAACACGTGCATCCTCAAACGTTCTGCTGTGCGTGGTGACTTTGCTTATTTGTTATTTAGCAGAGAATTTTCTTCCTTCAGTTGATTTTGTATGTTACTACCTGATGTTAAGGAATGTCAAGCGGCGGAAATATGCTAACCTCCGTAGCGGTTACATACTTGAGCCGTTTGGTGTAGAGACTTTGGGTCCGTGGGACCGTGTGCTCATCGTATTTTCAAAAGTCTGTCGGAGCGCCTGATCGATGCGACGCGAGACTACAATTCTGAGACTTATTTAGCTCATCGTATCAGTATTGCAATCCAACGGGGTAATACTGCCAGTATCTTGGGTAGGTACGCTGCCGACTGGATTGGAGCATTTGAGCTATCTATAGGCCTTTAATGGTCTATGGGTTGTCCAATTGCTTCTCCTTGTAAGTAGTTAGTTTAGTTTTAATACGTAGAGTGTAGAGTTGTTTTCAGTAATAAAGGTATTCGCCCGTTAAAAAAAATGTTAAGGAATAATTGCCAGGCTGTCCAAAACCTCATGCACTTCGCACGTCACCCTAAGACGATAACTCAAATTATACCCAGTAATTTCGCTGGCAACAACGCCTTCCAAACCGGCACACTGTAATGCTTATGCCACTACTGATTGGCGGCAGAATAACTAGCAAAGCGGTGTTACCAACCCAGACAGCCTCTTGCATAACCACCTTGAAAATCTACCAGTAATCTACCTATCAGCTGTGATGGCAGAAATTCTTCTGCCAAAAAGAACAATTTGGAAGAACAATTCACAAGCCTAATCTCCGCTAATTACCTACTTGCACAGCGCATTGTAATAATGACTCGGGAAATTGAAAGACGCGGAAATGAACCAGTTATTGTAACGGAAAATAGGCC
Source organism: Petrophora chlorosata (assembly GCA_951640565.1). Taxonomy (NCBI): domain Eukaryota; kingdom Metazoa; phylum Arthropoda; class Insecta; order Lepidoptera; family Geometridae; genus Petrophora; species Petrophora chlorosata. The sequence continues at coordinate 4,339,837 of OX621199.1, read as the reverse complement.
AATTCTCCTTAATGAACTCAATCTCGCGCTGTTATTGGCATATTTGTGTAAAAAGGCTGCCATTCGTTATGGAGGACTCGTTAGTCGCTTCCACTTTGTCGGGCGAAAGATTTTTAATCATTTGCGGTTGGATGCTTCTGACAACAGAGTTCAACACTATCCGATACTCAATTGTTTTTAATTAAAAAGAGACAATTATGAATTTAATATCGTTGACTTGTGGAAGTATGCTCTCTCCGACAGTTTTTTTGGTAGTGTAGTAGAACCATGTTCCTCATAGTTCTTGGTTCCCTAGATACAGGAAATTCTAGTTATGAGCCAGGGTCTATGTATGTGATCCTTGGGCTTAAAAAAATGCGAGTACCAAACTTGCACGGACTGTAAAAATGGATAGAAATTAAAAAAACTTACTGAAAAGTGTTCTTCGGTACCTACCACATGCTCTTCTCTCTTAACTCTCTTCTATTTTCTTCTTTAACTACATTTAAGAATCGATATGATAAACTATTAACAGTCCAACAGTCCAGATCCAACATTTTGGATCGTGTTGAATTGAAAGTCGATCAAATGTAGAGTGGATAAATCGCAATTTCAAGGGCAAGTAAAAAGCACAAAGAAAATTGTAGGATCAATAACCTGAAGCCTGTTTGCTTAAACAGCCTTATTATCAAGCATCGCGCGAAAGAAATGTACAGTCATATATAAAACTTAGTATAGGTACACCTTAGTACCATGTCGCAATTATGATTTAAGAAATTAGGTACTTGAGAGAAGCAAATGTCAAAAAAGTGATTATGACATGGGGCCAAAATGTATACCTACTTATATTGAACTGCGTACTTACTCATTTCATATCGATGGAGATTAACTTTAGATGATTATGATTAATTTCGGGTTAATGTAAAAAGATTGTTGGTAAGGTGTAAGTTAACGGTGTAATTTGGTGTAAATTGTGTTTTTAAGGTCATTATGGCTTAAGTCTCTTTAGGTGGCATGATAAATGACCATAAGGCTGCCCGCCCACGTCAGACAATTGGTCACCGATGTTTTTACAAGCTTTTATATAATTTGCAATGTTTGTTTGTTTGGGTCAAATCTTACAAGTTGAATCAGAACCACTTCCTCTTACCCCACGGAGTTGAAATTTTGCATACTTGTCAAAGTCCGATGACAATACAATATTACGGTGACAGCCAGCTGATCTAATGATGAAGATAGAAGGTGGGCAATGGAACTCCTTAACGGATAATGGTAAACTACTCGTGTTTGGTCTCATTTTAATCTGCTTGCGGTTTCGATTACAAATTTGTTTAAGGTTTAGGTAACAAAAATCTTGTTGATGGTGAAAATGAAACATACGGAGTTTAATATTGCAACGCGCACGTCCTACAAAAAGTCGGTCACAAAATAGGTGACAAATGACGGTGATAAAAATCGGACCGACTAAAGGACCTACAGAAAGTCTGACGTTGGCGGAGGCACTTAAGATTTAATTAGATCTCATTTTATGATAGTGCCCAAAAAAGGTTAAGGGCAACTGTATATCATAAAAAAATACGAAACTAGTTATGAAAAAATTTTGTAAGCCCTTTTTAACCCCCGACCGACCACATATATGTGTCTCTCTGTAGCACCGTAGCTCTTAAACGGGTGAACCGATTTGGATACGGTTTTTTTTATTTGAAAGCAGTTTTTCTAGCGGTGGTTCTTAGACTGTTTTATTGTGTTGGGGGTGTTTAATATTTTTAATCTTCGATCATGATCGAAGTTTTTAATGTATAGTTATTATATGCTGAAATAGGACTTAGAACTCTTTTTATTTCGAAATACTAGTCCCATGGGTAAAATCTATAATGAAATCTTACATCCTGATAAAGTTGTAATTCCAAAAGTTTAAGTTGTGAGGATGGATGGATGTTTGTTGCTTAATCACGCAAACACTATATGAAGGTTAGTTAAGTTTTGGTCCTAAAAAGAATAAAAACCTACAAATAACCGATTTTGATTTCGATTTCGACTTGATTATGACATTTATTTAAAAAAATATTTATTTATTGATTGAACGCCAACAGGATGTACATTATTAAAATCAAATGTTACTTAATTCTAAGATAGTACATGGTTAATGCCATCGTAATTATCTTTCTAATATATAAAATTCTCGTGTCACAGTTTTCGTTGCCATACTCCTCCGAAACGGCTTGACCGATTTTGATGAAATTTTTTGTGCTTATCCGGTATCTATGAGAATCGGCCAACATCTATTTTTTTTTTTTTTTATTTATATGGCAAAACAACGTTTGCCGGGTCAGCTAGTAGGATATAAAGAATTCCTTTTTATTCTTGTTTCAAAATCTCAAATTGAGAGCACCGTAAGGATTTAACGTTACCTGTTAAACTTTACTGAACCTTACGGTTCAAGTACTTAGGTCCGTTACGAGTACATTACTCTTAAAATAAAAGTTTATCTCCACATGCACAGGAGTCCGTTAACAAACCGTTAGTTAACCGGAATCATAAAAGGATAAAAGTAACTTCCGACTAATACTTATTATGAATAAAAAATTACTTGTGGTAGGTCTCTCGTATGCGGGAGGCCGTCTGGGGAGGTACCACAGTTTGCCAGTTAGTCTGCCGCCAAGCAGTAGTGCGCAAGCATTACTGTGTTCCGGTTTGAAGGAAATTTTAGCCAGTGAAATTACTGGGCGTATGAGACTTAATATCTAATGTTTCGGGGTGACGAGCGCAATGCAGTGCTACTCAGTGCTTTTTATGGTTTTAAAAGTTCGGGGTGGCACTGCAATTGTTATGGGCAGGCGTGGCGCTTACTATCAGGCAAACGACTTGTTCGTCCCATCACTCAGTTTGACAAAAAAGAGGATGGATAGATGGATGTTTGTTGGGAAACAAATTTTGATGAAGTTTCCTACCTATATAGAACTATATAGGTTCCAGAGTAGGTACGTATGTAGGTACGTAGGTAGGTACGTATTCTACAGACTTAGTCGCAGTGAATCTGAGCTCAACATAATATACGATTGACGCTTGAGGGATCAGTGGGTACGCCGGCTGTAGTCCTAGAAAAACATACGTTTTATGCGAAACGATAATATAAACTAAATAACTACTACGTAATGTTGCCAGGCCAATGTAATCTTTATGACTGCGCGACAACCGTTTGATAAATTCGCCAGATTGCCGCTAATCATCCCACTATAAAACGTTACGTAAACTTGACTGTAAACACGAAACCCCAAATAAAAGCATTAGTAGGTATTGTTGTGTTTTGCCTTTATTACAAGACGGCGTGGGCGTACTGAGGCGCGTCGAGGGGCCATGTTGCGGCTTACGACATATTTCTCCTTTTTACCATTTAAGGAAATGTCCTAAAATGTCCTCACTAGGCATCTTTTAACAGACTTCAAAAAAAGGAGGAGGCTCTCAATTAGATAGTTTTTTTTGTTACTTCAGAACTCTGTCATTTATAAACCGATTTGGAACATTTTGCGTTGGATTCAGTATAGCTTTGTAGTAGTCTCATATAAATTTTATCGATATTTGAGCGTGGACTTCGAAGATACAACAGAATTGAAGTCGGTTTTTTTTTGTTATAAAATGAATTATTCGGATGCAGTTTTACTCACCCCTTAACGATGCTTGAGTCAAAGTGTGAAAATTAAGGAAAATGAAAGCAAATCTAACCAATTATAACGTGTTGTAGGATTAGAAAACCTACTTAGATAAAAATAATCGCGAACCATTTTGGATGCTATTATAGTAGGGCCATTTAAGTTACCAAATTAAATAATATTATCACACGAAGTGTGAGTACTACTTACTACATGTATATATTAACCTATGCTGTCCCACTGCTGGGCAAAGGTCTCCCCCAAGTCTCTCCAGCCGTCTCTATCCTGCGCCACCTCACACCAACCTTCTTGGTATGCATCCAGATCGTCTCTCCATCTTCTTTTGGGCCGGCCTGGGCGCCGTCTTCCATCTTCAGGCACCCATTCCGTTGTGACTTTTGCCCACCGATCTGGATACATACGGCTTATGTGACCCGCCCAATCCCACTTGAGCCTGGCAGCCTTCCTGCCCACGTCAATTATGCCCGTTTTAGAGCGCAGCGTTGTATTTCGAATCCTACTACATGTTACATTTATTTTATGATACTACATAATATATGTAGTTAACAAGTTGATTCCTGCGGCTACACCCACGGTTTTCTAGGATATAAAATATCCTATGCCCTTCCTGTACCTACCAATTGTTGTTAAAATCCGTTTACCAGTTTTTGCGTGATTGAGTAACAAACATCCATCCATCCATCCTCACACCATTTAATATCGTTGGAATGCTCCTCTTGTATGTACATCGTGATGGAATAGTAGTATAATTTAAATACAAACTAAGGCCTCCAGCTCTATCCTTGTTGCAACCCTGTATTACAACTCCAGATGGGGCTATTTCATTACGACGACCGAGTTCAAGTCAAGGTTTCGAGGAATACTTAATTCGGACTTCAGATGATTATTCATTTGCTATTTCTGCCCGAAAACCGTCATCGTTTGTAAAAAGTGTATGATAATGGAAAGTCTTTTCGCCTAAATCGTGATTACGAGAAGGCTGGAACGAGTACACTTACGAGATTTCAGGTTCGAAAAGAGCAAGCCAGTTCTTTTATATTGACATTTGACAGTCTTTTTAGGGCAGGTTGACTCAAATCTCCACCACCTCAAACCACAAACCACCGAAGTTGCGTGGTCGATTCCCGCAACGGAACAAATGTTTCTGTACGTAAAAAAAAGCGCAAGCGTTTATGAACCTTGTGGGATCCTGGCCCTTACCTGGTTCTCTAGATACAAGGAATCCTAGTTAGGTGCCAAAGTGATCGTTAAGCGTACTTATTTTATATTATTCGGTCTAAAGATGATTACTATATTGGACTCTAATTAACCTCTTTCGATTATGCCAAAATACCTGCTGATGAAGGCCTATGTTGAACCATGAATGATGGATTTGATATTTCGGCATGTTTGGCTAATGATGCCGATAAGGCCATTAAGCAGTTTTGATGGTACTTTATGTTTAGATCTACATGGCAACCCTACACCTCTATACACGGCAACCCTCCTCTTCTACAACTCACACTCTCTGGACAGGGAAGTTGCTAAAATATACCTGAAACTTAAGTCATAACAAGTATCAAATCTTCTAAAACGTTTTGTGACTCTATTCCAGCAATGGGAATGGCGACGTGCCCGACGCCGTATTTAAAAGCTTTACGAAGTTAAGTCTCCTAAACCTGGGAAACTTTTTAGCATAATTTTTAAGTCACCGTTTTATTTAAAAACCTTGAAAAATTTCGTTTAGAATAACTGAAACGCAGCTTAACCTAAACCTGGAGCTTATTTCTTTTAGAGAATTTAGCCTAAACTAAAAACAAGGACATACGACAAGGAAATAGGAGTAATCATATATTTTATTTGATATAATGTGTAAGCCCTTAGTATCTATTACAATTTCTATCACCGCCGTCCGTTTAAGTTACGGTATTCGTCTGCATCTAATAGTTGTCTGGAAGAAAGCGGTTTATGTGATAAGGCCACCCATTGTTACACCATTGTAAAAATTTCGCCTTTCAATCCGACGCAACTGGGTTTGAATCTCGACTCGGGCCTGCTAAGTGCAAATTTTGCACGCTCGCTCTAAAAACGGTGAAGGAAAACATCGTGAAGAAAACCGCTTACGCGCTTTCGAGTAGTTCGCGCGCTGGCCGTGGTTGTAATACCACCCACCGAACAAAGTCATGCCGTCAAGCGACCTAGTCGTGTTTCGGGATGATGTTCGGTAAACCATCGGAGAGACGGGTCTGAGCAGCCGCTCAACTGCCGCCTCTCTCTAGATCTATTTGCGCATCTATATCTATATCTATATCTATATCTATATATATGTATGTGTATCTTAGGCCACATCTTCGCTTCACATCAGGCGAGATAGTGGCCAAACATAGATCTATTATGTAAAAAAAATGCTAATAAAAGATTATACGTTATATATAGGCGCATGTTTAGGGGATCGATTTAAGTTCAGAACATAAAGCCATTAATATATTTCTAGCCATTAATATATTCTAAACATTAATATATCTAGCTGCGTCCCGCGGTTACACCCGCGCAAGAAAGCACTCAGCTTTTCCAAACTCGTCCAATTTTCGGGGCAAATTTCCTAATATTACGTGCGCGTAGGATTTGGTTATATCGCGACCCCCCGGGACCCACGTGTTAACTTGAGATGAATATTATTCTATGTCCTTTCCCGGGCTGCAGGCTATCTCTGTGACATATCGGATTTTTATGGTACTGAGTTTGATTTTTATGGCCTGATGGTAAGCGCCACGTTTGCCTATAACAATTGCAGTGTCACTCAGAACTTTTAACACCATAAATCATTGCGTTGCACTGCATTGCGCTCATCACCCTGAGACATCACATATTAAGTTTCATATGCCCAGTAATTTTATTGACTACCATGCCCTTCAAGCCACAAAATAGTAACTGCACACTATTGGTTGGTGGCAGATAAACTGAGCTGTGGTACTGACCCAGATGGCCTCGCATGGCAGAAATCTACCACCTAGTAAATAATAGTTTTCATACAACAAATAGTAATACAACATATACATTGCAAGTTGTAGACTTTATTGCTAAGTTAATATCAAAAACTACAAATTCTGTAGGGCAGAATTTAAAGCGGCATTAAACCTGCCGGGGTATAAAATGAAGCCGTGAAAATCTAGTTGGGCAGGTACGGCCCAAGGGTAAAATGAAATGATTACAGTCTTTTATGTAATTACAAGTACAATATTAGACTTTATTGTGATTGAGTATTTTTTTTTAATTTAAGGCCTTTTTAACTATATCTGAAGCAAAATAAATTAAAAATTAAGCAATCAAACTAAATGTAATAAAATAAATAATGATAAAAGTAAATAATATAAGGAAATACCTTAAGTATAATATAATAAGAAGTAATACTAATATATTTAAGTAAACAGAATTAATACAAATATAATATGTAGTAAAAATATAATGCAAGCTTGAGATCGCGGTGCAATGACACAATGTTAAGTATATTGATAGCCCTTAGATATCATAAACAAACGTCTAGGTATAAAATAATTTAGAAAAAAAATAGTATTGCTCGGGCAGGGATCGAACCTGCGTCTTCGGAATACCGTTCCGACGCCTTAACCACTGGGCCACCGAGCCCACTGCTTGAGCTAAGAAATTTCTTCTATCCTTCAAATGTTAGATTTCTGTCTATCATGCGCTAATGTATTCAACATCGAAAACACAGTCTAGGTATTGGTCTAAGTCCTTCTAGGTTCTAGAAATAAATACCAAGTCCACCCCTGACATTCACACGTCTACCGCAGGTGTTGAATCGAGTGTGATATCTCAGATTCGAATATCGAATATTGGAATTGAAATACTAAACTTACACTCGAATAGACATTCGGACGGACACGCTTGAAAATGTTATATTGAATTGTATAGTTCACCGGTGAAAAGGTTTTGAAGTTATGTTCGGAAAATCTACTCTGGTATGGAGAAACAGAGCCTATTTCGATAGATTTTTTTTAATGAATTTTACATTAACTTTTCTGCTCTGCAGTTCCGCCTTCTGGGGTAAAAGTAATTTATGCTGCACTATGCATTATTCAATACCTGCATGCTGCGCTTCAGTTATATTGCTTTCAGAACTAAATTGCTTTGCCTTTAGTCTTCTCTACCACCTTTTCCAAGTCAAGCACCAAACACAATCTGAGAAACTATGAGATTTGGTCATACCAAAGTCAACAATAAGAATACGAAGGTAACGGTAGAGAAAGAAGAGAAAAAATAAAAGCAACAAAATGAGTCGATTCAATTTAGTTAATTCCAAAGTAGTCAATTTACCGCATCGTCGCCCACGTATTTAGGTATCTAAAATTATAATTATTTATGCCTAGATTAATTAAAATAGTATTTAAAATAGAAAAATTAAAATAAAATACCAAAGGAAACTAACTATTACTTAGTGTTCAAGCCTACGACAGCTTGAAGATTAAAAAAAAAACAAAACAAAACAAAAGGAAACAAAATTATTATTAAGGCAACCTTGACCTACTACTGTCAGTCACCAATCTACAGAACACGATATGTACGCTAATGGACATAAATTGAATTATACCAAATAGTCTATTATTTATTGCAATCTTATTACATTTAACGAGGTCTTATGAAAGAGTTACTAAACAAAAACTTATTTGACCCTGACAGGGTATGGCAATAGAAGCTACAGCGAGCGGAGCGATCCATTACATAATAATAAATAATATAATATAATGTTCACCCATTATATAATGGATAGTTATATAAAATATTTAATTATTAATTACTTGTCATAAAAAGACTCGTCTTAATTATAATAGCATTAAATTTGTCACTTAGATGTTGTTTTAACTTTTTTTATGAAGGTTGATTCTATGCTTTCTATTTATATGTTACTGGGATAAATAAATATATATATATGTAATAGTCAAAAGCATATGAAGATTATTTTCCTTCGACATCTACATAAATTAGTCTACTGTTGAAGGATTTGTTTGGATTTCAAAATACGGGTCTCGACAAACTTTATTCATTTTAGAAGGCAAGGGGCATATTTTATTATGACGAATAGATTAATATTCGAGGTCTTTTCGACTATGCATATTTATATTTTAAAAATCATGACACAGTAAGGGCGGAGAAGCAAAATTTGAAATCTTTAGGGTACGTTCCTTTTTGCATTAAGGAAGTTTTGTTTCTGAGGACATATCGAAAATAATATACAACTGCATTTTCGGATTTTTGTAAAAGGTACAATCAGCTTAAAAACAAATTATCTCAAAACTTATTGATTATTTTACTCTGGGGAAATATTCCTGGTGGAAAATAACGTCGATTAAGCCCATGTTACATTATTTTTTCGAGAAATTACATTTCAGGCAGACTGCTGTATATCTAAAAAAAACCTATAATACATGTTTTATTTTCTCTAAATTTAACCGTTGTTTTTTATTTTTAAGCTATTGCATAGCTTCTATCGCGGGCCTTGGCGTGGAGACCGAATCCAGAAATTCCGTAACGAAAATAACCTAACACCCCCCACTCCGAATGCTATGCAATAGCTTTACCGCGGCAGTCTCCGAGTGCCACACGTCTTTTTTTATTCTTTATTGACTTGCGTTTCACCACTATCTCACCTGATGGTAAGCGACGATGTGGTCGACGATGTAACACGCTTGCCAAGGTACCTGTTCACTCGAGATTTGAAGATTCTCAGATTAGTTTAATAAAAACAAAACTTCCGCACTGCAAAGGAAAAGAAAAGTACCAGGCCTGAAGATCCCAGAATTTTGTCACAACCCGTATAATATTGGATTAGTGTTCGAAACTACGATTTGATAACCCTAGTCAGTAACGTTTGAAGATGTACCCATACTGGTTATCTAGCTGCGGTATAAATACAAACAGCTAAACTGATTATCAAAAGGTCGACTCTTAGGATTCGTTGACACGGCCTCTGATTACCATTTTGAAGGGGGTCGTAATTGAAATTCCCAATTGAAAACAAACTAAGTGCAAAAATCGTATTCTCTATTTCCAGGAAGGACAGAGGAGTGGATTTTATTGGGTTGGGGAAACATTAAGGGATGAAGAGGTGCGAAACGATTGGTTTACCGAACGATTTCGCTTTAAGCTAAAATTAGTAAGACGGGATTAATCGATTTGTTTAGAAGATTGCGGAACGCGGTTTAGGCGAATTTCATGGGAAATTCAAAGTTCTTGCGAGGAACAAGTTTGCCTTGTGTTTGCATTGATTACATCGGATATGGTCTGAAATAAAGTATTTTTAACCCCCGACGCATAAAAGGAGGAGTGTTATAAGTTTGACCACTATGTGTGTCTGTCTGTGACACCGTAGCGCTTAAACGAGTGAACTAATTTGGATGCGGTTTTTTTATTTGAAAGCAGGTTTTCTAGTGGTAGTTCTTAGATATGTTTTATTGTATCGAGGGATTTAAAAAAAATTGATTTATAGGTATATTTTTTTTGAACCAACAAGTATGCAAGCAGTTGACGACCGTAAAAACCCTTGCACCTGGTTTCTAGGTTCACAGAAAGTACCTACATATAAACCAGTCCATTATACTATTCAGTCAAGAGTGCTTGTGCTATGTGTTGTGGTAGGAACATAGCTTGCAGTTTGCAGGTCAAGTGACCTTACTTAGAAAATACGACGAAACACAAAACAATGATACATTTTGGTTTAGACTTTTAGTAGCTGCCATGATATTTATTCTTCGTGGTCCCATATTAATGGGAGCATGAATAATAAATCATAAGCTTCTACTATTAATTATTCTGAAGACAACAATGTCTTGGTGTCAATTGTCAAGGAGATACGCTTCTGTATGTCCTTGACAAGCGCAGCTGTCGCCGCTTTCACTAGCAAACCTACCTCATGATATTTTATTCGAACAATTTTGTCAAAAACATTTAAGTGACAAAGCCGCGTAGTTCAGCACCTACTACTTAATTTAGTCATCATCAGCCCATCACGTTTCCACTTCTGAGACACGGGCCTTCTCTCATAGAGAGAGTATGGGCCATAATCCACCACGCTGGCCCATTGCGGGTTGGTGGATGTCACATGTCCTTGAATTTCTGTGATAAATTCTTGGATATGCCGGTTTCCTCACGATGTTTTCCTTCACCGTTTTTAGAGCTGATGTGAAATTCGTACATAACTTAAGAAAGTCAGTGGAGCGGGACCAGCGGGATTCGAGCTCGGGTGCGTCGGATCGAAAGTCGAACGTTCTCCCACTGAGCCACACTCGCTCTATATATACTCATATATATAACACCGTGGTAGTAAAATCTGAGCGTTAAATTTATTTTTAACCGACTTCAAAAAAGGAGGAGGTTCTCTGTTCGGTTGTTTTTTTTTATGTTTGTTACCCCAGAACTCCGTCATTTGTGAACCGATTTAGAAAATTCTTTTTGCGTTGGGTTCAGTATAGCTACGAAGTGGTCCCATATAAATTTCATCGATATGTGACTTTGGACTTCGAAAATACACTGAAGTCAGTTTTTGTTTTTTTCTAAAAATTAATTATATTCAAATGAGTATGTAACTCACAGAATGAGAGTCTTCTTTCATTCTCGAGTGGGTGTGTGGTTAACCCGGGTGACGTAGTTCTAGACCGACCGAAAGCCTTCGACATGGCCTAACGGCTGTTGTCCTAAGACAACATTTAGAGTGATTGTGGCTCAGCGGGAACTCGTGCGCCTTTCGATCCGGCGCACCTGGGTTCGAATCTCGACTAAGTCCTGCACCAATGACTTATAGTTAAGTGCAGATTTTGCACGCTCGCTCTAAAACGGTGAAGGAAAACATCGTGATGAAACCCGCTTACGCGCTTTGGAGTGGTAGGCTCTGGCCGTGGTTGTAATATCATCACCCACCGATCACAGCCATGCCGTCGCGACCTAGTCGTGTTTCGGGATGATGTTCGGTGAACCATCGGGGAGATGGGTTTGAGCAGCCGCTCAACTGCCGTCTCTCTCTAGATCTATGTGCTCCATCTTAGTTTCACATCAGGCGAGATAGTGGCCAAACATAGATCTATTGAGTAAAATAAATTATTTTTCAAAAAAAACTAAACCGACTTCAAAACCACAAATGGCACTCAAAAGTAAAAAATAAATTAATATAATTATCATAAGCGCTACCCACTCATATATTTGAAGTCGGTGCCAGCCAAGTCTAATAGGTAGTAGATAAATACTATTTATATAGTAAGTACTACTTGTAGGTAGTATTTATCTACTACCTTTGTACTAACTATGTATATAGTAAGTACTACTTGTAGGTAGTATTTATCTACTACCTTTTAGACTTGGCTGGCACCGACTTCAAATATATGAGTGGGTAGCGCTTATGATAATTATATTAATTTATTTTTTACTTTTGAGTGCCATTTGTGGTTTTGAAGTCGGTTTAGTTTTTTTTGAAAAATAATTTATTTTAACCTTTTTAGTGAAAAACAAGTTTTAATTAAATTAATTCAAAAAGTTTTTAAAGACAAGCTTTTATGATCTAGAAGCCACATCATGACGAAGTTTAAAACGGGCTATCACAATTAAATGCATGTACAAAACAATTTCATGTCTGTCCTATTCAGTTGTCAGTGTGTTGTCAGTGTGTTGAGGAGTTCCCTCGCCGGAAGTCAATCCTGGGTATATCTGCCATTTCATGATGGAATTTAGAACAGGCTATTATGGTTAAATCCATTTACGAAATGTGTCTGTACTATTCACCGTTGAGGAGTTCCCTCACCGGAAGTCAACCCTGGGTGAAGCAGGTGAAGCAGTCGAATACAAACCTCCACCTTTAGAAAGTTGGTTACGAAAAAAACAAGAACCGACTTGAAGATTAAACTTATATTTTTTTGTTTTTGCTATTTTTTTCAAAAACTACTGAATGAATTTCGATAAAATTTATATGGGACCACCTTTGAAGTATTACCTACCAATCAAAAAAAGAATCATTGAAATCAATGCATAATTGGCGGAGTAATCGGGTAACAAACACACAAAAAAAAAAAAAAACATACCGTCGAATTGTGAACCTCCTCCTTTTTGAAGTCGGTTAAAAATAGTGACGGTTGCATACCCATACCTCCATCAAGCACTACATTTCAGGCGGCGAGGGGTTACGGAGATGTAGAGCGACGTATGCTTCCTCTAATATTAAGCTGGGCGGTCACAGTCCATAAACTACAGGGGACCACCCTCGAAAGAGCTGTGATCGATCTCGGTAAAAAAAAATTTGCAAAAGGGCAAACATATGTGGCACTAAGTCGTGTCAGAAGTTTAGAAGGCATCGTTTTGTCAGATTTGGACGCCAACAAATTATTAGTACGACCACACGACGACAGAGCGAAAAACGAGATAACGAGGCTACGAAATCTGCCCTCTGACAATTAAGGCCACACATAGAAACACACCTGCTCCTTTTTTAAACTTTAAAAATAATATTCTAAATTGGTTTATAAATGACGAAGTTCTGTGATAACAAACATAATAAGAAAAAAAACTCCTTTTATTAATTAGTCGGACCACAATGCGACGATTCTGAAAGTACATTCATTCAAATAAAAATAGAATTTTCCAAATCGGTTCATAAATGACAAAGTTCTGAGGTACCAAAATAAAATATTTATACTCCTCCTATTTTAATTCGAAGTTAGTTAATAATGGGACCAATCTAGAGTATATCCTTACAAATAAAATAAGAATTTTCCAAATCAGCTTGACGAAGTTCTAAGTTAACAAACATAAAAAATATACTCCTCCTTTTTGTAGTCGGTTAATGATGGGACCAATTTGGAAGTATGTCCTTTCAAATAAACAAAGAATTTTTCCAAATCGGGTAATACATGACGAAGTTCTGAGGTAACAAACAAAAACAAGGAAAAAATATACTCCTCCTTTTTTAATTTGAAGTCGGTTAAAAATGGGACCAATCTGGAAGTATATCCTTTCATATAAAAAAAGAATTTTCCAAATCGGTCCATAAATGACTAAGTTCTGAGGTAACAAACATAAAAAATAAAAAAAAAAATAAAAAAAATACAACCGAATAGAGAACCTCCTCCTTTTTTGAAGTCGGTTAAAAAAACAACAACCGGGACCAATGGCTTGACGTGTCCTCCGAAGCACCAGATAAAAGCATAGATAGAAGCGCTCAGATACATTACACCAACGGTCACACATCCAAGTAGTGACCGAGGAATAATGCGCGGGCAAAACCATTAAATGTTTTTATAATTAAAGGTAATTTGTGGTAGGTCTCTCGTATGCGGGACGCCGTCTGGGTTTTGCCAGTTATTCTGCCGCTAAGCAGTAGTGAGTAATCATTACATTGTTCCGGTTTGAAAGGCACTGTAGCCAGTGAAATTACTGGGAATATGAGATTTCATATCTAATATCTCGAGATGCAGCAGGCAGTACTTTTACGGTATCAAAAGTTCTGTGGCACTGCAATTGTTATTGGCAGACGTGGCGCTTACCATCAGGCGAACTACTTGCTCGTATTATTAATCAGTGCCATAAAAAATAAAGGTATTTTGTGCTTTTCTGAGTTCTAGTGACAAAAGACAGAGCTTATCTGTGGGTCATTTGCTAGCCGCTTAGTCATGCAAAAATCTCATCTACTGAACCCAACTTCATATTTCATCATTACATAATAGTCTCATAACTCATAATTTATTCACACGGTCACTCAACCTGAAAACATAACACCTGAGCAACCTGAGCAGGGTCACTACCTGTGTCCGAATTTATTATTGCCCGATAATAAATTCATAAAATGTACAGGCCGTTTTGGACCCTCATAGAAATGTCAGAAATGTGGGGCACAATCTCTTGGTCTGTCTTTAATCGGCTGTTATACTAAATCTCTTGGGTATTTGCCCATTCGTTTGTAACACGTGAGTTGCTACTTATACTATATTAGTTCATTATTGGGCAATAATAAGTTGGTATTATGTGGTTGTATGGAAATAATGAAATAACTGAAGTAGGGCTTACCGAATACAAAAGGCATTAATAAGTCTTCAGCGCAATTAAGACCCATTTTAACCGACTTAAAAAAGGAGAAGGTTCTCTGTACGATTGTATTTTTTTATTATTATTTATTTTTTTATTTTTTATCATTTTTTATGTTTGGTACCTCAGAAGTCCGTCATTCATGAACCGATTTGAAAAAATATTTTTGCGTTTGGTGTAGTATAGCTACGAAGTGGTCCCATATAAATTTCATCGATATTTGACTTTGGACTTCGAAGATACATTGAAGTCGGTTCTTTTGGTTTGATAAAACGTATACTTGTAATAATATAAACTATACCTAAAAAAAATATTTTTTATTTCATCACCATCGCCAGCCTACATATTATTATCAATCTACTGGTTTAGTCTTGTCGAAAGTCTGTCCTAAAGCACGCCACTGGTTATTTATTAACAAAATTTTTATTTAATATCTTTCATATGCGCAAATATGTAAAAGTAAAACATGAAAACTATCATATAGTCTTTTTTCCCTAGTTATAGGAAATCCTTGCTAGGGGCCAAAATCTTTGTCTGTGAGCGTTGGGCTTTATTAATTTATTTATTTGTGCTCCCTTTAACTGTAATTTCGATGGGCAAGCCACTAATAATCATCCGCATGATCTTGACTGACTGACCGTCTTGCAAGGTCATTAATAAGAAAGAGTGTGGGAATCTAAACCAATTTATTAATTACCAATTTTTGTCATTTTGGTAATAGGTGGAACACCTATAATCTATAAAGGTTAGCTTATCATAGCTCTAATGACATTTTAAACTGTTAATGTCTATTATGGTTTAGGTTTTTAATATATCTTGATTGCATTGTAATCTATTTGGCATAGTATTCGATAGTTAACAATTAATGTTGTAATGATTTTCCTCATACATCTAATATCCAGAGAGAGACAACCATTAAAGAATCTCAAATATCCTTAAGAAATTTTTTCGACGTCTTTCGAAAAATATATATGCTCATAAATTTTTGTTTCTTATCAGAATCAAGATTCATGTTGTTCAATTCATGTTCGCCAGTCATTTATGCTTGCCAGTTATTCAGCAGACAAGCAATACTGCGCAAGCATTACTGTGTTCCGGTTTGGAGGGCATTGTAGCCAGCCAAATCACTGGGCATTACTAGAAACAACAGCTAATTGTCTCAGGGTGACGAGCGCAGTGCAGCGCCGCGTAGGATTTTGTAAAACAAAGCTCTAGGTGGTGCTGTTATTGTTATGGGCTGGCGTATTGCTTAACATCAGGCTAACGACCAGCTCGTCTCGTCATTCAATTGTATATATAAAAAAATGTTAATTCATTCATACCATTTTATTTTTGAGCCTGACTGTAGAATATTTAAAAAAATCCAAAATACTTTTTTTATTTTCTCCGAAATTCACCCGATGTTTCCTATATAAGAACAAAACTTCCGCAAGGGAAAAGGTACCCACCCTAGAGGTCCCAAAATATTGCCACACCTTGTATAGTATAATGATACAATGATACATTTATTTTTCATGATACACTATCGTAGAATTTTTAAAACAAGTAGGTACGTATGTAGGTAGGTACTACACAATATATTATAATTTTTCAACAGAAAATCATTAACACTAACAAAATAGAAGGTAGGTACTTAAGTTTGAAGGTGCATAAGTTGTATTAATAATAATTATAATGGTATTTAGTTAATGCTAATGGCCACTTAAAATGTCTATATCCATAAACTAAATGCACATTTAAACATAAGCTATGTATGAATATAGATAGTAGGTATACCTACGCATAGTAGGTACGCATTTATATTCAGTTTCTAGATATAAAACTAATCAAATAAATGAATCACTCGTCAAACTTCAATTGGATGTCACGTAGCAGCCTCAATTGCATTGCATATCTGTTTTCAAATCAAATAGGTATACCTACCTAAAGATCTCGATACGTTTGAATCATATATACTTAATCTTGTCGTTTGCGGTTGATATGATTAAGCTTCTGAATTACTAATAAATTAGGTACCGGATTTGAATTATAATTTCATTAATCAACTCAAAGAATTTTAAAAATCCTGCTAAGGTCAACGAACGGCTATAGTAACAGGTAAAATAGAAGAATAATAAATAAATGTCTATTTACTGACAGATCTAACCGACATAGACCATAGAATAAGCAAACTCAAGTGGCAATGGGCTGGTCACATCTCTAAGGCGGACAACCGTTGGAGTAGACGTGTCCTGGAGTGGAAACCGCGAATCGGCAAGCGTAGTGTAGGGCGCCCACCGGCCAGGTGGAGCGACGACCTGCGAAAGGCGGCCAGAAGAAACTGGATGAGAAGAGCCGAAGACCGGGCTCAGTGGCGTTCGTTGGGAGAGGCCAATGTTCAGCATTGGACGACTACAGGCTGATGATGATGATGATACTGACAGCGACTGCTGGGAGTCTACAAATCAAAGGTGCAAAGGTCTTCCAGGCAAACGTGTTACATCTTAGACTGCATCATCGTTTACATGAGGTAGTGGTCGTAGTGAAAATAGAGCCTTATTACCGACTTCAAAAAAGGAGGAGGTTCTCAATTCAACTGTACTGTTTATGATTATTACCTCAGAATTTTGATATTTATAAACCGGTTATGACATTTTTTTGGGTTGGGTTCACTATAGCTTCAAGGTGGTCCGATATAAATTTCATCGATATTCGACCTTGGACTTCGAAGATACATCAGAACACAAGTCGGTTTTTTTTATTATAAAATGTAAACTTGTTTTGCTTCTTTTTAAGTAGCTACGTAGCTTTGTTTACGGTATGTACCTACCGTTACATGTGACATCGATACATTTGACGACTACACAACATAGGTATTAATTACTACTACTCAATACCTACTACATAACTACAGTAATAAACGAAAATGCAAACAAAAAAAAATATTTATTAGAATTGAGATCTGAGAGGTTTCCGAAATTTAATATTCCATTTATTATAGTTCTTTTGAGAATGAGGGTCAACAGCAACAAGCCGGGCTCTCTTCTAGTGCTTCAATAAAGTGGTGGAACTTTATTCAAGCTTTCCACGGACTTTTTGGGTGAACATTAAAAACTAATGTTTTCTCTATTTTGTTTCATTTGCCTACACTCGTGCACGTTTACGAATACAAAATGGTTAATATTCCACCGATGTTACACATAATCACTCGAGATAACACTTGTTTGGAAAATAAAACAAAATCGAACTGTATCACTTTTCACTTTCCGTCAAATATTCTCCTGTATATAAAAGAAGTAGAAATTTCACTTAAGAGGATATGGCACAGCCGCGGCCAGCGAGCACTAGGTATTTGAATAATGGTTTACGGTCTCACAGAAAATGCGTAAATTAAATTAAATAAATTAACTAAATAATAATAGTAATAATAATTTAATTAAACTCGTATCAAATTCAGATTTTTGTTAAAATTTGCGTTTCGGGAGAAAACGTTTCTACCACACTAAATCTCAACCAAATTTGGTAATTTTGATCTCAATTTCTTAAATGGAGAATAAACTAGGTTTTTAGGTTTTCCTTTTAATAAGTTTATGTCTATTTTTAAAGTTAACAGCTTCCAAACTCCAAAAAAAATTTCGAGTAAATATCGCGTGTTTTGGGTCCATTTATTCAAATTTCATAAGAATTATCGAAAAAATAAAAACATACAATCCTCAATAATGATAACATCTCTTATAGTTCCAAATTTCATCGAATTTGGTTAATGTTTAGGGGTAGAAAAACGTTTTCTCTTTTTGTATGAAAATTTCAGCGTGCCGTTCCCTCTATATTGTTAAAGGTGAAGTTTTAAAAACGTCATAGTTAAAGTTGAAGTTAGTCCTGGTCGATGCGACGCATAACTAAAATGCTGGGACTTATTTGGCTATACGAATCAGTCATGAATACGCTGCCAACTGGTAGTGGGCTTGAGTATTTGGGCTATCTATAGGCCTTTAATGGTCAACGGGTTGTCCAATTGCTTCTCCTTGTAAGTAGTTGGGTTGAAATTGGTAAGTAGTCTTCTAGTAGTAACAAAATGTTTCTAGTATATTGGCCCCTTAATACCTAGTAAAAAATAGTTAAAGTTTCAAAAATGTGATCGTTGAAGTTAAAGTTTCACAATCGTTATCCGTGTTCAGCCGAAGTTTTTCACTCAAACACACAAAGATTAAATATTAATATTCTCGCGTTAGATATAAAAATATTATATCTAACTCAGGCATAGGGACAACTCAGGCGACTTTATTGATTTTGAAGGTCACATTCCAAAGCGGATTCATAAGTCTACGTTTTTGCCTACGGTCGCGGTCGTTAAGTTAGTATGCAACAAACACACAGTAAAAACTGTTAATGGTTTAATAACATAATATTATTTATTACATAATTTCATGCCAGTTTTTATGTTTATAGTTATAAATAATTTTATTTTATTTAACAATCTTAATTGTGTTTATTTTATTTTCTCAGAAAACCAACCAATCAACCCACTCAGTGTAGATATATTTACGCATAAAGCAAAATCAAATTAAACACTGGTTTTTATACTGGTAATCATTTATTAACTAAATCACAAAAATAAATATAAATAAAATCAGTCGTCTTCCTTACACACGCTACTCAAAAAAATCACAATTCGATACGAACCTGACCAATAATTGATTTAATAACATACACTTAAATAATAATTTGATGCACCTTCTAACCTTTTCAAAAACATTTAAATATAACATTGCTATAACTATGTATACAAGTGTAATTCAAAGGTCATCGCCCTTGACCCTTTTCAATCTCATTGGTAACTTTATATGAGTAGAAAAATATAATAATCAAAATATCATCAACAGTGATGGAAATAGCTATTAAGCGAAAAGGTCCGTTCATTTTTTTTTTAGTTACATGTCACTAAATGAAGGGTTTGAAGATTCGCACTATTATGTGAAAATAATTTTGTAGTTCACATTATCTTAAGGGCATTATATCATATAAATAATCCTCAGGATTCAGGTTTATGGGCCAACCATTGCTATTGCGGAGGCATTTATTGTTTGTTGTCACAAACTAAAATAACACAATACAGTGTGTCATGTAAAGTCATGTTAGTTAACAGCATGCTTTGATGTTATTCTTGTGTTGGCTGACATTAAGTAGCCGGAAACCTTTATGTTAGTTTTGAATAGGTAAATATTATTTACTACCCAAGAGTCGTAACAAGTACACGTGCGTGTAGGTATATATAAAAAGAATATTCTGCCCATACAAACAATGCCCAAGCAAGCAAGGCGAGGTATTGGAAAAACATGGCGGACTTAAAATAAACAACAATTTAAATAACTTGCTACGAAAGGTCACTGGTTAGTGCAAATATTGTTTCAATATAGAAAATATGTCGACGTCTTAGAAAAATACCTAAATACAACCACTATTTTACGACAAAAGCGATACACAGTAATTGCGAAATATGTGGCTCAGTGATAGGTTGCATGAATATCATAATTTATCGAACTAACTTAATCAATATCATAATCATACGATTAAACTGAGTACAGACAAATCGATAGGAAATGACAGGTGCATAAATGGCCTATCTTCCATATGCCAAGAGAAAGACTCAAATAAGGGTTTTTGGAATGAAAAAATACGACCACTGGCTGGAACTTAAACCCGCATCTCGACCCGCATTTTTTCGTTCCGAAAAACCTTGTTTGAGTTTTTCGCTGGCATTCGTTAACGGTACATATAAATGTAATAAGAACTATCTTCCATAATTTGTGGGTTTTCACAGCTATAGATATAACACCATCAACGCCAAGGTGCACTAACTCCGATGCCTCCATCCGCTTAGTGGATGCCACTTCACATAATCATTAATCCTTGTCACTTAAAAAGGTAACGCGAAACTTATGGCACCAACAATAGCAGTCCACTAGAAATGTCACGTCCTTCGTCAAGAAGCACTACGCACTTCCTTAAAACGTCACCTCTCGGGAGCTTATTTATTCCGCCAGTAGGTGTTGGGTCTTCCAAACCTCACATCGAGGTCATAATCTTCGTCGATTTCATTTATTGGGCTTGGTTTTGGAGTTTTCGGGAACCGCGTCTCTGCGTTCGTTGGGCCGTCGAAGACTATAGCGTTCGGGTCATTTGTGTCCGGATAGTAAAATTTCCGGAGCTCTACAAACTGTAACAGCGTGATGAGCACGATGGCAAGAGTTGCTCGAAACATATTGCTCAACTGAACTTGACGGCGGGCGGTAAACAAATGGTTTCGAACTGGTTTTCGGAGCGGTTTTAAAGCGCACGGTGATATAGTGGTCAGCGTACTTATGTGAGTAAGTGTGATAGGTATGTATGATTAAGTATTGAAAGAATTTGAGAAATTCCGCTACATGTTTAGGCATGTCTTGCGGTTTGTTGGGGCTTCCACATTTACAGGAAGCAAGTAACGGTAGGTTTTTTGACTTTGTTTTGCGATTGCTTATTGCGAACTCGTTATGCAATTTAAAAAACTATATTAATAAGTTTTATGTATGAACATAGTGATAACTTTATCTATGGCACCATCTCAAAATTTAATTTCCTTTGACAGCCTAGAGACATTGTTTCTACGAGAAAAAAAAATTTGCATAAATAAATACTACTTGTAAACTTGGTTATACGAGTATATAGTAGGAGTACTAAATGTAAGTATGAGCAATCTTTAGCTCATATTTAAGGCTTCAAATTACAGAATAGGCCAGCATTTATGGTGAAGTCCCGCGGACCGGTTCTTTTAGCGAACACGATATAACATTAATATAATATGCAATTAGTAAACATTACATACAGTGCGAGTGTGGCTCAGTGGGAGCACGTGTGACATTCGATCCGACGCACCCGAGTTCTAATCCCACTGGCCCCGCACCACTGACTTTCTTGAGTTACGTGCGGATTTAACACTCGCTCTAAAAACGGTAAAGGAAAACATCGTGAGGAAACCGGCATGTTCAAGTATTTATCACAAACATTCAAAAGCATGTGACATACACCAACCCGCGCTGGGCCAGCGTGGTGGATTATGGCCCATACTCTCTCTAAGAGGGAAGCAGTGGAAACGTAATAGGCTGATAATGATGACGTAATAGGTAATTTGTATGAGTGCTTATTATAATATTGAATTAAAATTAGCTGATTTTGCTCGGTTATTTCATCTCTATATTCATCATCATCATCATCATCAGCCCATTACGTTCCCACTGCTGGGATTCAGGCCTTCCTTCGTAGAGAGAGTGTGGGCCATAATCCACCACGCTGGCCCAGTGCGGGTTGGTGGATCTTACATGTCTTTGAATTTTTGTGATAAATTCTTGGACATGCCGGTTTCCTCAAGATGTTTTCCTTTACCGTTTTTAGAACGAGTGTTAAATCCGCACATAACTTAAGAAAGTCAGTGGTGCGGGGCCAGCGGGATTCGAACTCGGGTGCGTCGGATCGAAAGTCGCACGTACTCCCACTGAGCCACACTAGCTCATATATTCATTAGTAATCAATGAAGTAAAAATCAGTTTGTAATGTAATCCTATTTCATATCTTATTACTCTTCTTCTTTCTCCTGGCTATTGTCCCAATTTATTTGGGGTCAGCCCTCCTAGTACTCCTGCGCCACACCGTACGGTTGTGGGTTGTCTCCTCTTTCGTGTTTGTGTATGCCATGTCATTTTTTATTGTTTGTAACCAGGTCTTTGGTGGTCGTCCCCGGCCTCTTCTTTTCTCTTCTATGGTCATTACTCTTCTAGTCATATGGTCATCATCTCGTCTCATCACGTGTCCGTACCAGCGTAGGCGGTTTTCCCTAAGTTTATCGTGTATCTGGGCAACTTTAAAAGTACCGCGGATGTATTCATTTCTTATTTTATCTGTTCTAGATACTCCGCCAGACCAACGCAGCATCTTCATCTCCGTGACGTGAATTTTCTGTTCATCCAACTTTTTCATCGGCCAACACTCGGATCCATATAGTAGAGCTGGTCTTACTGCCCTTTTATATACATTGCCCTTGATTTTAATTGGCATACGAGAGTCGCATAGGATGCCAGAAAGTGATCTCCATTTAAGCCAGGCTGTCTGGATTCTATTTTGTATATCTTTTTCTACACAGCCGTTGGGTGATACGATGGATCCGAGATATTTGAACTCTTCAACTCTGTTGAGGTTTCTGTTGTCGATGCATGGACATGGAATGTCGTCTTTATAGGCATCAGAAAAGTCACAGTACATATACTCAGTCTTCTGTCTACTGACTCTCAACCCTCTTCTCTCCAAGGACTCCTGCCATGCTGTCAAGTCTAATTGCACTTCTGCCAACGATTCGGCTATAAGAACCACGTCGTCGGCGTACAGTAATGACCACGGTGCTGGTTTCTGTATGTCTGCAGTAATATAGTCCATTACCAGATTGAATAGAAGAGGGCTTAGGGTTGAGCCCTGATGAACACCTACTCTGACCTCGAATGGTTCACTCGTTCCTGCTGGACTGACCACTTTTGTGGTTACATTGTGATACAGATCTTTAAAAAGCTCAATATAATGCTCCTGCACTAGTTGTGCTCTCAATGCCTGCCAGATAAGCTCTCGCGGAACTCGGTCGAACGCCTTTTCAAGATCGATGAAAACAAGGTGTAGATCTTGCTTGCGAGACTTGTATTTTTCCATGAGTATTTTCACAGAGTGAATGGCATCTGTAGTGCCTACTCCGCTGGTGAATCCACACTGGTTCGGTGTAATTTTTGTTATTTTTGTTAACCTTTTTACGAGGACACATTCCCAGATCTTAAGGGTGTGAGAGGTTAGTTTGATTCCTCTATAGTTTCCACAGTCCGCAACATCCCCTTTATTCTTAAAGAAGGGTATCAGATTGCTGGTTCTCCACATATCTGGTATTTTGGTGGCAATAAGGATTTCATTGAATAGCTTTGTCAACCATGCTATGCCGGTGTTGTTCAAGTTTTTCCACAGCTCGGATGGAATCTCATCCGGCCCAGCAGCTTTCCTATTTTTCATTTTTTGTATAGCTGCTTTGACTTCTTGAGGTGAGATTTCGTTAACTGGTCCTTCAGCGCATGGCAGTATTGTTAGCGGTTCCTGTGGGAACTCCTCGTTGAGAAGTGTTTGGTAGTATTCTTGCCACCTCTTACTGATTTCTTTGTCTGTGGTTATCAATTTTCCGGACGAATCCTTGATGTATTTGTTACGTTTGATATCCATTGTTTGAATATTTCGAAGTTTTGCTAATTTAAATATTTCTGTGTCTGTTTTTGCGTTTTCTAATTGTTTGTAGTGGTGGTCGTTGGATAAAGCTCTCGTTACTGCAACACATTTCTTAGCTTTCTTTTTTATTATGTTGTATTCCAAGCGATCACTGTCCATTTTTGTTTCTTGCCATTTCTTGAAAGCTTCTTTCTTTTCCTTTAAATGAGATTTGACATTATCATCCCACCAAGTAGGATCCTTATTAATTCTTAGCTTTCCTTTAGTGACACCTAGAGTTGTTCTGGCGGTTTTTAGGCAAAAAATGTGAAACTCGTTCCAGAGACTGTTGCTATCTTTTAGATCTGGAAGTGTCTCTTTCAGATATGCATCAACGAGGGCAGTAAATGTATCGCCTGCTGATTTATGTATATTGTACCATTTAATGCGGGGTTCATATTTTTGATATTTCGGTTTTTGATTCCAATTTGGCAATACTAAACAGGCCACGAGAAGTCTGTGTTGGGTGGTTAGTGGTTCTCCTGGTATAACTTTACAGTCTTTGAAATTGCGCAGAATAGATCTGTCACACAGAAAATAGTCAATTTGAGAGGCCGAATTACCACTTTTGTAAGTTATAAGGTGTTCCTCCTTCTTTTGGAAATAGGTATTGACGATCGGGAGGTCGAATTGGGTCGCTATATTTATTATGTCAAGGCCCTGGCTGTTAGATGTGCCAAAACCGAAATTCCCATGTATCACTGAGTTTTCCGGTGCTTTCAGACCTACATGGCCGTTCAGATCACCTGCTATTAATTTTCTTTCTCCTAAAGGTATGGTTTTTAAAAGGTCTTCTAGGCTTCCCCAGAATATATCTTTTTCTTCTTTGCCGCACCCAACTTGGGGGGCATATACTGATACTATATTTAAAGTTGGTTGGTTATCTAGAGCTAATTTTACGCACATAATTCTGTCACTTATTCTTTCTACTTTGATTATTCTTTGTTTTAGTGTTTCGTCGAGGATGATGCCAATTCCATTTCTTGTTGTTGATGTGCCGTTATACAATAGTTGGTAATGTCTACCAATGTCCCTGGATTTCGACCCTTTCCATTTGAGTTCCTGTACACAACAGATGTTAATATTTCGTCTATGTAATGTGTTTGCCAGTTCTTGGCTGCGTCCGGTCAGGGAACCAATGTTCCATGTAGCTATGCGCATATTATTTGCGCTGCGTCTTCTTTCGTCGCTTACAGGGGACGCCTTAACATGTTTCGCATGTGATCGCATCTGACCGTCGCTTGAGGGGGACGCCCTAGCAGTTATACTTATTCTCTTGTGTTGTGCTTTCATACTAGGAGATTGTTTTGTTTTGGCGATGTGGTTTTTACAGCCGGTTGCCACCTGACGCTAAGACTGTCACCCTCTTCCAGAGTGTGGGCGCCGCCGTTGGCTCATCATGAGCTCTTCCGCCGCCATCCCTTCTGGAGTGCTCCAGCCTAAGCACCCAGCACTGTGTACGACCTCTACTCCGAATATGTCGGAGAAGCCCGCAGCAGGGGTTTGATAACGGAGTTTCCTTCTCCGGCCTGTTGGTCCGCGGGAGGTATTTTATTTCCCTCCTACCCGGCGCCAAAGCGCCGAGCGTTCCCCTATCCGCCGCCTGGGGACGCGTTCTCTAGATGTGAGGCTCACCCGAGAAAGATTCATATCTTATTACTCTAATTCTCCTTTTTAAATTTCACACTAATTGATAGTATAAATGCGAAAGTTTGAATGTGTGCTAAAGTGAGTTTGTTACTTCTTCACGCTGTTACCGCTAAACGGATTTGAGTGAAATTTTGAAGGGAGATAGCTTATACTCTGGATTAACACATAGGCTACTTTTTATACCGGAAAACCGCGGGTGAAACCGCGGGGTGAAGCTAGTCTTTTTTTTTTATTTATTTGTATAAATTTTACGACTTTTCATAGAAATCTAACACCTTATAAACCTTAAACAGGTTTGTCTTGGGTGTCGCATTCCCCTTCTATTACTTACTTCTAAAATAGTAACATTTTAAAATAGTAGGTAGTATTGACTATAATATGTATAAAAATCATAACAATAGCTGCGCTCGGGACCGCTCCAATGTAATCTTGATGACTTTATTTCCGTCCTTGTCACTCCTGAGAGTGACGCTAGTATAGTGTATATAATACTATTATATATTCAAATGGCGTGACATGGAACATCTTTAGAAATTAAGTGATATCATATATTCATTATAATATAAATTACTTGTAAAGTGTACATGTACATATTACATTAAAGTGGGTACATTAAGGTAGGTACTTAGGATAATTATACCCTATACAACATTATCGATGATAAAATGGTTTTTTCCAAGTGTGCAAGTGTGTGTTGTTTGTGGTTCCGTCAAAAGCGGAGATCCTTTTCTCTACAGCCGTAATGATTTTAATCTAATGAAACATGACAGCGGTCCACATTCTTAGTAGATTAAGAATAAATTATCAACTCAATATCCTGTTCCGTTTTTTGTTATCCGTATACCTTTGTGGAGCGAGTGTGACTCAGCAGGAATTTGTGCGACTTTCGATTCGACGCACCGGAGTTCGAATCTCGCTGGCCCCGCACCAATGACTTTTTAAAGTTATGTGCGGAATTAACAATCGTTAAACACGGTGAAGGAAAACATCGTGAGGAAACCGACGACCACAAAGTTCAAGGACATGTGACATCCACCAAACCGCACCGGGCCAGCATGGTGGATGATGGGCCGTATGGAGAGTATTCTCTATGAGAGAAGGCCCGTGTCCACGCACTGGGAACGTACTGAGCTGATTTTTTACTTGTGTATAAGTGGTGTAGCAGAAAAACGTCTCGTTGGAACGCGGACCCTTGACCCTCCTGTATGGACCCATTACCTTTTATGACCCGCAAAATGGGTCAGCACATTTTTAGTAAAAGAAATAGGTGGCCACAATGACCCAGTGTTTAGTGGCTCTTATGGGCTTATAGTTTAAAAGGGTGAAGGTTTATGACCCAAAAAAAGTCATTCCTACCCTCGCCCTTAGGTACCCCCGTAACCTTAACTTTATGCTGAAGTTGATTGACCGTATTATAGTTTTTTATAGAACCGAGTAATAAGGCGAGCCAGTCGTGCGCTTGATGGTAAACGCCACGCCTGCCCATAGCAATTTCAGTGCCACCCAAACTTTTAAAACCATAAATTACTGTAGAGTACTGCATTGCGCTTAAACCCCGACACATCAGATATATATATATATATATATTTTGCTTAAGGCCCTTCTGTTTATATATCGTTGCTATTTAATTTGCAACGGTTTTTTCCTTTATTTTTATTCTACTTCTTATTCAAGCTATGTTTTTTTTTTCATCATCACATCACATCAGATATTAAGTCTCATATGCCTAGTAATTTCTCTGGCTACAATGCCCTTCGTACCGGAACACAGTGACGCTTGCGCACTACTGCTGGGCAAAGTGGTCATACCTACCCAGATGGCCTCCCGCGTACGAGAGACCTACCTTGAGTAAAGTGAAGTCTGCTTTAAATACAAGAAAGAAAAAGAAACTTAAAAAAACATTAATTAAACAGGATTTCTAAAGCTTTTAGGAGGGAAAGTAGAAACTTCGTTTTATAAGAAAAAAAAGCAACTAATCCTAGGTCCCTCCTACTTATACCTACTACTCTTACTTATTACGGGTGTCCTACTTGTACATATATGTATTCATGCGAGAGGTGAGTGTGTTACTGTGTCTGTATTAGGGAGTGTGTGTGAGAGGGTGTGTGTGAGGGTGTTTGTGTGTTTGTTTCCACTTATCTTCATTAGCGGCTGAACGTATTTGATGAAATTTGGTATACCCCCTTTATCGCATTTGGTTATATTAATTTTGATTGCTTTCTCCTTTCATTGTCTCCTAGAGTCTGGTTTATTTTGTTAAGTTTTTTTAACTGAAACGCAATGAAAATAAATGTAAAATAATAGGTTGATAGTAAATGTAAAATGAATTAAAATTAATATGCATATATAAGTTTAATATTGTATATAAGAGAAGATAAATAATGTATTAATTTAGTAAATAATAAATAATGTTAATTAGAGAAAGCCCTAACAACAACCCTCTTCGCATTCTTTAAGTTTTCTTATTAAGCCCTATCCACACAAAAGTGTCAGTATAAATGATTAAAGGGATCCAATAACAACTTTTCTCTGGGAAATGTAATAATTAGCTTCTCGTAAAATTGACCGCAGCGCGGGAGACAGCCAGATTTCCCGCGGGGTGGGATCGGCGATGTTGATCACAGACTCGTGGATTGAACGCTACACGCAGACACAGAATACTAATTACAGTAGACCAGCTCTAGAGGTTTTTAATGAAATTCTTCAGTAAGACACCTCTTTAACATTACGATCTAGCCTAATAAGACTAATTTGAACCTAAACTACTAAGTAGAGAAAGACTAAGAATGTGTCCATTAACACTTCTTACTGTCTCTATTAAGGCGAAAACACTGTGTTTTTGTGTTCTTTGCGGGTTTTCGCTCTATAAAGTAATATTTTTTATTGCTTTATTTTTTATAGACCTATGTTTAATTGGCCAATATCTCGAGCAATACGACGATGTGGCCGAAGATGTAGCACATATTATAAAGGAAGATGGCAGTTGGGCGACTGCTCAGACCCTCTTCCTGATGGTCCACCGATCCACCGATCCCGAAACAATCAACCAAACTACAAAGGAACCAAACAACTTGCAACTGTAAAAGCGGCCTTACACAAGAACATGTAGTCGAATCAAGCCAAGTCAAAAGATATTTTTTATTAAAAAAGCACAAAAAATGCATTTTAAACGTCAAATACATATAGGTAACACAAACCGATTAAAATATTTTAACAACTTTAACTTAAGATATCTTGATTTTGAAAAAAAAGGTAAGTATATCTTTGCTATTTTTATCTTTACCCATTTCTTTCCCATACTCAGATTGAAGTCCAAAAAAGAAGTGTGAAAACTGACTCTATCAGGGCTTCGGAAATACGCCCGCTAGAGAAGATCGCACCATGAAACTCTGCGGGGATGTCTCTTTTAGTAGCTACACAAGCTTCAAACGTTTAAAGACAACTGAGCTACATGTTAACTGTTTCTTTCTGTCTCTAAAAATACGAGGCATTTTTTTTTAGCGTGAAATTCTGAAGGCAAAATAGAAACAGTTTACCGTACTCGGACGCCCATCAAGCAAATTTAACGCATATTTAAGCATTAACATATTTAAAAATGTATTTTCCTTTACTTTGGTAATATCTACTTGTATATTTTAGATATATACATAGAAAACACATTAAAGAACTTGAAAAAAATAAGCTTAAAACTTTACGTATGTATATTTATTTGCTTGTAGACGTTCTACTATTAACTTAGTAAAGTTCGGACGGGTACTTTGATTTCAATAGAAGTTACCTTTGATGAAGCCGCTTCCAACAAGTTCTTTCATGTAACGTGCTAGTTGTACATACAACTTTAGCAATAGAAACTTTCGTACAACATGTAGCTTGTATGTACCTAAGTAGTTACAGACTTATGCCACGACGCACAGCCGTTGCAATTGATGTTATTATAGATAATAAATCTGGCAAACATGTTTCCAATTTAAATTTTTGCAACCGACTGTAATACCTGCATACAAAAAACTTGCATAATAGAAACGCGGTGACACATACACATGGATAAATAATAACTGGCCGATTAGTAAAATTTATATTTACAAAATATATACAATCATTTGATATACCAATTATGACTATTATACATTCCATATAATAAACGTTTGATCGAAATCAAAACACATAATTTCAAAAGAAAACTGTTCATAAAATATAAAATCATGTGATATACTCCTCGAATGAAATAACAATTATTAAAGATATAATTCACTATATATGTTTAATTCGAATTCAAAAAACATACGTTATTAAACATCGAATAACTGTTAACTACATTCTTCGCTTTATTCGTCGTCGCACATAAATATGACTTTGGATAACTTCTGGCGCCAGAACAATAACTTCTGGCGCATCGCCGGCCGCTGCCGCGGCACGCTCGCTTCGCCTGCTTGGCTCGCGCGTAGTGGTGCACCAGTAACCTAACACTCCTCGCTTCGCTCATCGTCGTACCTATTTATGACTTTTCCCTGAACTAATCAGTAAAGCAATACTATATTCAATAAAAAAATGTAATTATACCAAAACTATAATAATAATATGTCAAATCATCAATATAGGTAATAATATATATAAAAAATATGATAATTAAAGAGTATATAATTAGTAGTATATCAAAACATAGTATTATAGTATATCAACTGATGGTATTTATTTTAAATTATATAACAACTATAACGTATATCAAATAAAATTATACCAATTGTCAGTTATGGTAAAATTCATTTATTCTCAATGAACGGTAATAAACTTTAAATAGGCAAAATGTACATACACATAACATATAATTTATTATAAATCCTTATGATCTACGTGGTAGATCTCTCGTATGGCGGGAGGCCGTCTGGGTAGGTACCACAGCTTTGCCAGTTATTCTGCCGCCAAGCAGTAGTGCGCAAGCATTACAGTATTTCGGTTTGAAGGGCATTGGAACCATTGAAATTACTGGGCATATATATTATGAGACTCAATATCTGATGTCTCGGGGTGATAAGCAGTCCTATGCAGTGCTTTTTATGGTATTAAAAATTCTGGTTGGCACTGCAATTGTGATGGGCAGGCGTAGCGCTTACCATCAGGCCGACCGACATGCTCGTCTCATCACTCAGTTCCATAAAAAACCTATACCTACCTTTAAGTATAGTTCGGTTTATTATAAGGGTATGATGCGATAACTTCTTAACATCATAAACCCTTTACTTCCTTATATTTGTAAATAACAAAACAATTAAGAACCGATTGTTTGAAACTACATCGCTCGTTTCAATTCAAGCATAGAGTACATGGAGACCTAATTCACTTATTTTTCCTTGAAACACGATTCATTACTGGATTTCGATGTGGTTCTCAACACTAATATAGTTGCCTCAGCGGTTTGTCAGACTCCGAGGTGTAGTGATTGGGCAGGTTGGCTTAATTTCATACAACGAGGTTGCTGATTCGATTCCCGCGACGGAGCAAATGATGTGCACAGAAAAAAAAGCGCAATCATTTGTTTCGTGTCTGGGTGCTGTAGGACCATTTTCCTCGTAGTTCCTGTTTCCCTTAATACAGGGAATCCTAGTTAGGGGTCAGGATCTATGTATGTGATCGTTAGGTTTTTTTTTTTCATTTTATACCTTATGACGACGATGACATTTTTTTATGCAATTAGCGACGAGATGAGCAGATCGTCAACAAGCCTGCCCATAATATTTGCAGCAATATTCAGAAGTTTAATTTGCAAAATCTTGCGTGGCACGCATTGCCCTGCGCTCATCACCATGAAGCAATTGCTCTATAATGACCAGTAGGTTAATATTCCCAACCATGCGTAACCAGGCCTGGTTACTAGTTATGATTATTTTTCACGAAACAATACCTTTACGGAAGGCTAGCACGTGACACCACGCAATGATGAGTTATTATTTTCTTATATTTTAAGTATGTTTGTGTGTAAGGTATTTATTTATATGGGCCTATGTACTTTTGTAGTACCTATGTATATATGTTTTAGTATTTATATATTCAGTGTAATGTTGTGTGATGTCCGGAATAAATGTATTTTCTTTCTTTCTTTTCTTTCTTTCTATGTTGCCTGAAATAAACTATTTAATAATAATAATTAAATGGTTTAGGGGGTAAGTGGTCTTTGCTTTAATTAAACTCTACACATAGTATAGTCACAGTTTGGTATAGTTTTAGTAATAGTTAGCATTCTTTGGTATAGTCTCGTGTTTCCATGTTTCCAAAAACAAATTTTGTTACTATAAAAAAGTTGAGTAAAAAAAGTAAAAAATCCTTTGGAGCCAGCAAACCGGCAAAATGCCAAACAGCTTGGACTCTTGGCTTTTTGCACCAAAATGAAAAGGCTAAGCTTGACAATGCATTTCGTTTGTTGAACGGACTATTTTGGTCTTTTTTCTGAGAATAAAAGGAAAATGAGGACCCTTTTGACAAACTAATTCCTATCGCACGCTCCCACGTGAACCATTAATCACTGGTTTTTAACAAGTAGGTATAATAAAATAAAGTTTTTAGAGACCCTGAATAAGTCTTAAGACTTAAAAGAAAAATTTAAGTGCAGTGAGTAAAGAAATTTTTTTTCATAAAAATTGTGGTTATGAAGAATCGCCACATTCCCGTGCCTCCAAGCCTTAAAAGTCTTAAAAAGCTTAAAAGTTGCAAATAGATGAAGATGCCTTCAAGCCGCGATTAAGTCTCTGGCAGGGGAGATACCCTACAGCATCACCGTTTGCACTTTCCGAAAATTTCCCCATGAACACAATCTGCCTCGGCTGATATGGATGTCTTTAAACTGACTCCGGATTCAAGTCGGCCGTAGCAAGAAAAACATGTAACGGTGGGGCTACAGCTTTTTATTTTTTTATACATTATTGGCTTGCGTTTGACCACTATCTCACCTGATGGTAAGCGACGATGCGGTCGACGATGTAGAACGCTTGCCAAGATAGTACCTGTTCACTCGAGATTTGAAGATTCCTAGATTATAAGTATCGGGAAAGATTGACTCCGGCAGGGAGTTCCACTCGTTAGCAGTGCGCATAATGAAAGTGGAAGCAAAGCGCTTAGTGCGCGCAGGAGGTATGTCCACTATATAACCGTGGCGCGTTCGTCTCGTAGTCCGATGATGAAACAGCTCGGATAGTGTCTGCGAGTGCGGTGTCTCTCCCCACACTATGGCACACTATTTGTCTTGCCCTGCGTGGCCCGCCACCTGTACGCGCAAGGACCTGTATAATGCCATGGACAATGCTGTGCTTGTGGTGGAAAACTGGTACGAAAAAAATATAAAGCCGAATGACCGACTTGCTAAGAAGAAGAATCGCTAATCCCTTCCAGATCGCGTTGCGATAGCTGTCGATTAGAATTAAAAATATCTACGTGAAGCATGTTAATAATAATTAAAGTTATCTCTGTATGAATAGATAACTGCGTTCAAACAGCACTTTTACCTATTTCATAACTGAGGTAATCTCCTGTGATAGAACTGTGTTAATTTTTCCTCGTGATATAATTGCTTATCAAGTTTTGCTAATTACATGGGAAGTACAAATCAGCATAAAAAATCGATTGAATCGCTAAACAAAGACATAGAATTAAAACTTAATCGTTTGGGTTTTCCAATAATTCATATGCCATCTAATCCGGAGTCGTCAGGTATTTCCGTGGTAGCAAAACGGAGCTGTCGATGAGATTCCTGTCGATGTTTCGCTAAAACGTGATGTCCTTTAAAGCGAGTAAAACCTGTGAAACATGGTGAACTCCATGAGAGATCGTCTTCAGGCCGTCTATGACGCAAATGGAGTAGGTTGGTACAACGTAATGGAGACCCTTATGTAAAATCTCATCTTCGGGCGTGGAAAATAAAACCTGAATCGTCGTCCAATGTTGAAAAACTGTTTTTATTCCCTTCTCCTTATAACCGCCATCTTAAAAAATAGAAAATCCGAGCCAGAGTGGCGCGAGTGTTGCCAGTCGTAAGAAACACTAAAATACCTCAAGAGCGAGTTGGATTATTTAGAATTGATTAAAGTGATATTCAATGACATTACCAGTATATTTACATGACATGATCATTTAGTTAGAGTAGTCGATTAAGCTATCACTTATGAGTGAAAGGCTTGGGAAATACTTAGTTGTTATTACTCATCGGTCATCGAGTCATCGATTTCATATATATTTCATAACGTGGTGTTAACTTTTTTAAACCTACTATCATATTTCGTGAGGTAAGAACCAGATGAACGTAACTACAAAAATTAATCTATTTTCACTAAATTGCTTTAAAATGTGGTCTCTTATTATGTACCAAAACAACGTAAGCGTATGATTTAGAATTTTACTAAAAATATTTTTTATGTACATATTACATTTTTATGTACCTACATTTTTTTTTTCATAAATATCTAACACCTTATAAACCTTAAACAGGTTTGTCTTGGGTGTCGCATTCCTCTTCTATTTCTTACTTCTAAAATAGTACACACATAGTACGTATGTAGACAGCTTTTAGTCTGCCGCGGGACTTTGTTTACATAGTCTTAATGCAAGATATTGGTTATTGGTATTTACATTCAATTTTTTTATGATGAGACGACAAGTCATTCACCTGAGAGTAAACGCCACGCCTGCCCATAACAATTGCAGTGCCACCCAGAACTTTAATTTTAAAAAGCACTGCGTAACACTGCATTGCGCTCATCAACCCGACACATCAGATATTTAGTCTCATATGCCCAGTTATTTTGCTGGCTACAGTACCCTTGAAACCGGAACACAGTAATGCTTGTGCGCTACTGCTTGACGGCAGAATAAATGGCAAAGCTATGATACCTATCCAGACGGCCTACTGCATACGATAGACGTACCACGAGTAAAAGTAAGTAAGTAATTAGAATCAGAATGTTAAATTATAATAGAACTGCACCCACTATGCAACACCCTTACAGGGTACATACTTATAGCATACTTTGTGACACTATTTTAACACCTGTCTGTAATAATATATGTATGAGTATGAATAAATGAATATGAATATGAAAAGATACCACGCGTAATATAAATATTATATACATTAAAACTTATAATAGGTTCCGAATTCTAGATACAACGAAAATACCTACCTAGGTATAATGAATCATTTACTTGATACATTAGTGTTTTAAAACATATAGTGGGTATCTAGTAATGAGTTAAATACCCAGTATATGCTTAAAAATTTCCACTATTATTACTATATAATTCACTCACATATCTAGTTCCTAATTGATAGGTAGTAAGTACTTTTTACTTTGGTCGACTTCCGTAAATGATAAAGGGTAATTTGTCTTGTAAATATCCATATAACGCAAAAGGCATATAATTTTCATACTGATATTAATCACCAAATGAGATCATGTTGATGCCTAAATATAATATCACTCATTATTCTTCTCTCTTGTGGGTGTTTGGCAACCCTAGACTCTCTCTTCCTAGATCCTACACTCCCTGTCGGAGTTTTTAGACCGCATGAAGGCCTTAAACAACAACCGGGACCGACGGCTTAACGTGCCCTTCGAAGTACGCGCATATCGAATCATCCGTTTTGAATCATCCTTTTTGGTGCTGTGGAAACGGCTACCTATATCTATCTGTAATTTGTGCTGAAAGTAACTACGCCTACATAGATGTCAAGACATCTAATTAATCTCACGATATTTTATAACTTTGGCCAGATGTGATCGTCTAGAATTTATAATATTATGGACCCTTTACGTTGTGTAAATTTTACGTTGTGTAGTTTAATAAGTTTAATCAACTAGAATAAGTTTAAGAAAATGTACTTTTCTAATACTCATAGAAATCTATGAATAAAAGAACCGTCGCTATAAAATAACCGCAATAATAATGAATCGAATAAAACATATTAATCAAAGAATCGTAATCATAATTCAGATTATATGCACGAGTAATAGAGCTGTAACTAAAATCAAACACGTTCAAACAAGAAACCAAATAAATCCACTGAAATAGGAAAACAAATGAACATCAAATTTAGAAAGACTTAAATCATGCAACTTAGCTGAGAATTCAGGAAACAGCTACTGCCAGCCGCGTCCTTTTCTTTCTTCATGGCCATATTTCCCCATTACTTTATATACAATATATATATTTATTATGAATAAAATTAAGTATGTAATACAAGGTTGAATAAATTTATGAAATAAAAGACTGTGTTACTTAAAATAATATTGGTAATTAAAGAAAACACTTTACATAAAACTACACGTTCATCAGCGGCGGCTACATCTAAAAGAAATAGAAACGGGGGAGAGGAATTTAGATCTTTTAGGATCTATAAATAGGAACCCTAAGCGACTTGAATAACGTAAGGCTCCCATCCAGCCTAGCACCTTACTCCAATGACCAAACAGAATCCGTCGTAAGTTCGACCTAACGCACCTCTAATGAATTTCTTAGAATCTCACAAACCTTCACACTTTTACTGATCACAGATTCATTCATCGCTTCAATTAATCACACATTGATTCAGTCATACATTTCAGACATTCATTTTTTGATTGTTGTTTTATATTAAGTTATTATTATTATTTGACCCTATTCTAATTTATGACCATACAATTCCAGACGACTCGAACTAACCCTAAGGAATGTTATGGTCCTTCTTGTAGTGTGTGTACCTAGTGTGTGTGTCGAGTCTAGATAGGTCGCGCATTCAACGGCTGCTGTGTGGCAGTGTGAACTCTAAATCTAAATCTAGACTCTGTGTTTTCCTGGCTAGCTCTCCCCCCCTGTTGTAGCGAGAGTCCAACAAAGCGTCCGTTTCTTCGTTTCTTCGTGTTATAGGTTACTGCCGACATCTTGTCACCGTCGCGTGAGTTATCTAGTGCATGTGAGTAATTTTTTTTTTTTAATTTTTTTTAATTAAATTTTTAAATTCTTATATGAATCTTGAATCTCCACTAAGAGTCCGAATAAATCTCCAACAAGAATCCTTGTTATGTAATAATTTCTGCTTTTGATGTTGTGAGGTATATGTACACGCGTATCTTTATATCTCGTTCAATATGATTGTATAATTCCATTGTGTATCCATGTATTAATAGTAATACAGTATTTTACAATCCGAAATATATATAAACTCCAACAATGATAATAAAATACTTCAAATCCTTGAATAAAACGCCAACAATTAATCCTTATTATGTTATGTTATATGATGCTGTCTTATATCTCGTTCAATACGACTGTATACTTTCATGGTAACACATTATTTATGATCCAAAATAAATATAAACTCCAACAATGAAAATTAAAGTGCTTCAGCTCCTTAAATAAATCTCCAACAATAGTCTTATTATGTAGTAATATCTGCTTGCAAATATCTAATAAAATTGACGAATTTTAGTTGTGTTGATTTAAACATTTTCGATTATGGAAAGTTTCATTCAATTATTAGAATAGAGAGATTAAAGTGACCTAGCTAAAGTAATAAATTTTGTGACGTTTGAAATGAACACTTTCCCATACATGCATACAATCATAATATCACTCCCCTATTAATATCCCTAAGATAATAACTGTAAATTCTACCCTTGAGATAAAAGGACAAAACGTTGACACTCCCGGCTGCTAATTTCATAACCTGGAAGGAGTAAATAGACCCCTAGCTAACACTAATATATATAAAGAAAGTCAACGTAGTCGAAGCGAAGCCGTTGTTCGATGTATCGCTAAACTGAAAACTTAATAAAATACGTTAGCTTCCCTAAATATAATATAAATATTAATATATAAAAATACTCCCATTTTATCACTGACTCTACATAAATCAAACACTGCATCTATTTATTACTTCACTGATAAAAATAATTGTAGCGCATTTGCTCACTCGCGACGATATTCAACTCTATGTGGGTCATTTTTAACAACGGTAATCAGAATCACGATAGACTCTGATTAATCGCGCACGCGTATCTCGACCCAATAAAAGACAATCTCACCGCTTAGAAGATTCTGAACTTGCGACCGTATTCAGACCTCTTTCCGCTCACCCGTCCCAAACCTGACTGCCAAATCTATTTCTACATTCCCACCTCCTTTCCTGGGTTTTTTTAAACAAATCAATTCCAATACTTAGTAAGTCTCACGCCTGTCAAATCCTTAAAACATACATTAACTCAAAATTTATAGCGTCTGGAGAAAACAGCACAAAAACAACTGCACTCGCTTCAATATGTGTTTAAAGTATTCGTTGTACATTTTTTTCTAGCCGACACTCAGGCGCCGTGACATTTTGTGACTAGGGTTGAACCAATTATAAACATAACATTTCCCTGAATATCATTACTATTAAAGCTTCAAGTATTAATATAAAAGTTATATGAATGTTACTAGCTTTAAGATTAAATGGATAATACTTATACTTGAAAATCATAATAGATTAGCGATTCAAAATTAAATATAAGTAAGGTCGATCACAATTGTATCGAATTATTACTATCGATATTACTTTCAGATTATAATTATTTATATGGTAACAAAAATATTTCAATCAAAACATACATAATCGTAAGATTTATTTACTGTTCTTAAAGTCTTGACAACCCTTAAAATCAATATCCGTGTTAAACGAAACCCCATAAACAAATCCCTTATCGTGCTGTGAGATACTTAAGATTATGCGAGCAAAGCAGTTTTGAGAAATGATTTCTTTAACTCAAATAAATATGTCAACATACGGCGTCACACTTCAGATTTCTAAACAAGCCAATATGGTTTATTATTTTTACAATCGATTCGTATGAGGTCAACTCTATTTTAACCTTTATTCTTTAGTGGTTATGGCTATAGAATGAAACCATAGGCCGCAATTCATTTGCTATTTGTATAGAAATCCCCATAAAGCTGTCTTTCTGTAGTTCAAAATTTATTTTAAAACCCCATTAAACACTCAAGGACTAATACAGATAAGTTACTCTTATGTCTGAACAAAAAGTCACATAAACCAAATGGTAGGTACATGGAACAAACGTTATGTGTACATGACGTCGGTTACAGATCACCCCTTTGAGTTTGGACGGGTTTCAATTTTCTAAAATGGAATACCCGGAGAAAATCACATAAAGCTCTATTATAAATTATCGAACAAGTTTTGTTCAATATACCACATTTTGGTTACAAATCACCCCTTAGAGTTGAGAAAGGGTATATTTTTTTTTTTGGTTAACTGATAAAAATAAAATATAAACTATTATAAAAATTAAACCATTATTAAACTTATTATAAAAATCTGTCCAATAGGAATGCACATTTCAGTCGATATACATAACTTCGCTTACACATCACCCCTTCGACTTTAGTCAGATTATTATGTTCTACAAAGGAAAACTCAAGTACCTATTATATTAACATAATTCAAATTTTATTAATCACACTCCAACATTTTACTTTAATAGCTAAGTACCAAAAGGACATGTGTACAAATAATATATTTTATTTTGTCTTTTTTCAATTACAACTATTTACTAATACCTATTGATTATTATAAAATATTCTGCTATCCAAAATGAAGTATTATTTTTGTGGTCTCCAAGTGATAGCAGCAACAAAAGTAAATACTCTCTGTAATCTATCTTCATGACTTTGATTATAACCTTTATAACAAATTCTATTTTAATAAGTAAACTCCATACCGCGTATTTTCATCATAAGTTATAGTTATGGCAACATAATTTGATGACCTTTTACATTATTTTTTTTCTGTTGTATGTAATGAAAATTATTTATGAGCCCTGTTTACCTATAAATATGAATCAAGCCGTATTCAAGTAAATAATTCAGCTAATCACCTAGATAATTAACCAACGCTCTATCTAAAATCCTTCCAAATAAAAACTACAAACTTATAATCTATTTTAACGATGTGTAAGTACTATATAATATAAAGACAAATTACCATCAAGAGATTATACAATTTCCTAATGTGGTATATAATATAAGAAAATAATGCAACCAATTTAAACATAGTATCCTATAGTGTGCCCCTATTTACATGAAGCATCTCTATTTAAACATTATGATTTTCGAATTCCGCTGTAACAATAATGTAATTATTTCAAACAAAATTGGGACATTTACAATAAGCAAACAAAGTTTAAAATTAAAAGTCTGTTATTTTTAATGTAGTAATACAACCGCGTCACCATATCACATCGCTATTCTACCAGCTGTGCCCTGCGATTTCACTCGCGGTTTTTCAATACAAA
This sequence comes from Petrophora chlorosata, assembly GCA_951640565.1. Taxonomy (NCBI): domain Eukaryota; kingdom Metazoa; phylum Arthropoda; class Insecta; order Lepidoptera; family Geometridae; genus Petrophora; species Petrophora chlorosata. The sequence continues at coordinate 4,299,870 of OX621199.1, read as the reverse complement.
ATGCCATGTGTTATCACATCCACATCCACAAGACATAGGCCATCTCCATTCCAAATTCCATCCAAATCCGCTTAAACGTTACAGCGCGAAAAAGTAACAAGCACTTACATACCAACTTTCTAATTTATAATATTACTAGCTATGCTCCGTGGTTTTTCTCGCGGTTTCCCGGGATAAAAGCAGTCCATGTCTCTTTAAGGACTTAAAGCACCTATACACCAAAACTCATCAATATCCGTTCAGTAGTTAATGCGTGACTGGGTAACAAACATCCATACATCCATAGTAAGAAACTTTTGCATTTACAATATTAATAGGATAGGACTAGGCTAGGGCTGTATTCCGCAGTTTCACTCACGGTTTGAAGAAACAAGCACTAGGCCGTTCTTTTCCGGGACACAAGTACCTAAATATTAAATTTCATCAAAATCCGTTCAGTAGTCCCCTTTTTTTTAAGTAACAAACATCCATCCATACACACAACCTTTCGTAATTATAATATTAACAATAACAGGAAAGGAATAGAAGCAATAGGAATAGTTATATAGGACTATGTATACCATCCACCGAACAAAGCTGTCAAGCGTACTAATCATGTTTCAGGCTTGATGTTCAGTGAACCATCAGCGAGACGGATCTGAGCAGCCACTCAACTCTTGTCATCCTATAGAACCATGCGCTCCATCTTCGGCTGCATCATCGCTATCCATCCATCCTCACAAACCCTCGCATTTATATCATTACCATTACAATAGGATGTTAAGTGCTTAGACGAAAATATGCCGTTACTAGATTTTGCTCGTGACTTCGCTCGCGTAAACTACTCGAAATTAGCTAACAGTTACTGAAGTAAAATTGCAAGAATCCGCTTTCCTGCATGACTTCGTACGCTTTTGTAAAGACATCTCAGCACTGTGACGTCACAGCGCAATGAGACATACACCAGATTTCCAGTTAAGGCTATCATTGACAACCGCATTAAGATCAGTTCGACCGTTTTCGAGTCTATGGGTAACAAACACACACACACACAAACAATCAAAGAGGCAAAAAATTCTAAAAATCTTAGATTCATGTTCAGTACCCACTACATAGTCGATCCCAGTTGTCTCCTCAAAACATCCTCAATGCATGGAATTGACTCAGATCCATTTTTTATAATAGCAAGGATTAAGATTTTCTCTAACATCAGTTTCGTTATTGTTTCAATTTAATAAAGTTATCTCTATTCATTGTACCTACGCTATAGTTCAAAACATTTTTTCATAACATGTGTAGCTTACTGTATCTTTGTCGAAGAACTAAAATTAATACTTTCTAACAAAAGCTTGCCTATTCATCTCTGTTATCTATCTAACAATGTATATCACTAATATATGAATAACTAGCATGAAAAGACAACATTTAACATAAAACCAATAGTATTAAAATAAGTTGTAATTATTTTATTTTAGTTTATATATTATTTGAAGTAATTTAAAATGTTAACCCAACAATACAATACTCTAATAAGAAATATGAGAAGTAAGTAATAATGCAAAAATGCATGTATAACAATAACTCAATATGGCACGCGCTCTTACAGGACACAAGTATCTATTCTACAAGACATTTGTAATACCTGTCTAGCACATCACATGCAAGCATGAATAAGTGAATACCTACTACCGAAGAATACTAACAATATGTACCTACCAATATATAATATAATCTAGCAAATAAATTTCTTCTTCTTCTTATTCTACTCATTTTGTCATCTATTTAATCAGGTATTTATCTGAATTACTATCCAACTATCCATCTTTTTACTTATTATTGGCATTTGATTACTAAAAGAAAATAAACCTCTTACCATGTTAATTATCTTAATAGAAACATTATAAAAATAATATACCACTTTAAATTAATCTTGATTTCAATAATTAAAATTAAATAAAACTACCTAAATAAATTTCTACGTATCTAAAACGTTATTCAAATTCTAAAAATGCAAAGTCATCAAAACTACGTTAACGGTTTTCTATATTACTAACCTCCATAGTAACTCAAGTTCTTATATGCGTAATTGAATCAAAATGATTCAATTTTTAATGACGCATTAATCCTGGTCACGGCACCACTGTGGAAACGGCTACCTATATCTATCTGTAATTTGTGCTGAAAGTAACTACGCCTACATAGATGTCAAGACATCTAATTAATCTCACGATATTTTATAACTTTGGCCAGATGTGATCGTCTAGAATTTATAATATTATGGACCCTTTACGTTGTGTAAATTTTACGTTGTGTAGTTTAATAAGTTTAATCAACTAGAATAAGTTTAAGAAAATGTACTTTTCTAATACTCATAGAAATCTATGAATAAAAGAACCGTCGCTATAAAATAACCGCAATAATAATGAATCGAATAAAACATATTAATCAAAGAATCGTAATCATAATTCAGATTATATGCACGAGTAATAGAGCTGTAACTAAAATCAAACACGTTCAAACAAGAAACCAAATAAATCCACTGAAATAGGAAAACAAATGAACATCAAATTTAGAAAGACTTAAATCATGCAACTTAGCTGAGAATTCAGGAAACAGCTACTGCCAGCCGCGTCCTTTTCTTTCTTCATGGCCATATTTCCCCATTACTTTATATACAATATATATATTTATTATGAATAAAATTAAGTATGTAATACAAGGTTGAATAAATTTATGAAATAAAAGACTGTGTTACTTAAAATAATATTGGTAATTAAAGAAAACACTTTACATAAAACTACACGTTCATCAGCGGCGGCTACATCTAAAAGAAATAGAAACGGGGGAGAGGAATTTAGATCTTTTAGGATCTATAAATAGGAACCCTAAGCGACTTGAATAACGTAAGGCTCCCATCCAGCCTAGCACCTTACTCCAATGACCAAACAGAATCCGTCGTAAGTTCGACCTAACGCACCTCTAATGAATTTCTTAGAATCTCACAAACCTTCACACTTTTACTGATCACAGATTCATTCATCGCTTCAATTAATCACACATTGATTCAGTCATACATTTCAGACATTCATTTTTTGATTGTTGTTTTATATTAAGTTATTATTATTATTTGACCCTATTCTAATTTATGACCATACAATTCCAGACGACTCGAACTAACCCTAAGGAATGTTATGGTCCTTCTTGTAGTGTGTGTACCTAGTGTGTGTGTCGAGTCTAGATAGGTCGCGCATTCAACGGCTGCTGTGTGGCAGTGTGAACTCTAAATCTAAATCTAGACTCTGTGTTTTCCTGGCTAGCTCTCCCCCCCTGTTGTAGCGAGAGTCCAACAAAGCGTCCGTTTCTTCGTTTCTTCGTGTTATAGGTTACTGCCGACATCTTGTCACCGTCGCGTGAGTTATCTAGTGCATGTGAGTAATTTTTTTTTTTTAATTTTTTTTAATTAAATTTTTAAATTCTTATATGAATCTTGAATCTCCACTAAGAGTCCGAATAAATCTCCAACAAGAATCCTTGTTATGTAATAATTTCTGCTTTTGATGTTGTGAGGTATATGTACACGCGTATCTTTATATCTCGTTCAATATGATTGTATAATTCCATTGTGTATCCATGTATTAATAGTAATACAGTATTTTACAATCCGAAATATATATAAACTCCAACAATGATAATAAAATACTTCAAATCCTTGAATAAAACGCCAACAATTAATCCTTATTATGTTATGTTATATGATGCTGTCTTATATCTCGTTCAATACGACTGTATACTTTCATGGTAACACATTATTTATGATCCAAAATAAATATAAACTCCAACAATGAAAATTAAAGTGCTTCAGCTCCTTAAATAAATCTCCAACAATAGTCTTATTATGTAGTAATATCTGCTTGCAAATATCTAATAAAATTGACGAATTTTAGTTGTGTTGATTTAAACATTTTCGATTATGGAAAGTTTCATTCAATTATTAGAATAGAGAGATTAAAGTGACCTAGCTAAAGTAATAAATTTTGTGACGTTTGAAATGAACACTTTCCCATACATGCATACAATCATAATATCACTCCCCTATTAATATCCCTAAGATAATAACTGTAAATTCTACCCTTGAGATAAAAGGACAAAACGTTGACACTCCCGGCTGCTAATTTCATAACCTGGAAGGAGTAAATAGACCCCTAGCTAACACTAATATATATAAAGAAAGTCAACGTAGTCGAAGCGAAGCCGTTGTTCGATGTATCGCTAAACTGAAAACTTAATAAAATACGTTAGCTTCCCTAAATATAATATAAATATTAATATATAAAAATACTCCCATTTTATCACTGACTCTACATAAATCAAACACTGCATCTATTTATTACTTCACTGATAAAAATAATTGTAGCGCATTTGCTCACTCGCGACGATATTCAACTCTATGTGGGTCATTTTTAACAACGGTAATCAGAATCACGATAGACTCTGATTAATCGCGCACGCGTATCTCGACCCAATAAAAGACAATCTCACCGCTTAGAAGATTCTGAACTTGCGACCGTATTCAGACCTCTTTCCGCTCACCCGTCCCAAACCTGACTGCCAAATCTATTTCTACATTCCCACCTCCTTTCCTGGGTTTTTTTAAACAAATCAATTCCAATACTTAGTAAGTCTCACGCCTGTCAAATCCTTAAAACATACATTAACTCAAAATTTATAGCGTCTGGAGAAAACAGCACAAAAACAACTGCACTCGCTTCAATATGTGTTTAAAGTATTCGTTGTACATTTTTTTCTAGCCGACACTCAGGCGCCGTGACATTTTGTGACTAGGGTTGAACCAATTATAAACATAACATTTCCCTGAATATCATTACTATTAAAGCTTCAAGTATTAATATAAAAGTTATATGAATGTTACTAGCTTTAAGATTAAATGGATAATACTTATACTTGAAAATCATAATAGATTAGCGATTCAAAATTAAATATAAGTAAGGTCGATCACAATTGTATCGAATTATTACTATCGATATTACTTTCAGATTATAATTATTTATATGGTAACAAAAATATTTCAATCAAAACATACATAATCGTAAGATTTATTTACTGTTCTTAAAGTCTTGACAACCCTTAAAATCAATATCCGTGTTAAACGAAACCCCATAAACAAATCCCTTATCGTGCTGTGAGATACTTAAGATTATGCGAGCAAAGCAGTTTTGAGAAATGATTTCTTTAACTCAAATAAATATGTCAACATACGGCGTCACACTTCAGATTTCTAAACAAGCCAATATGGTTTATTATTTTTACAATCGATTCGTATGAGGTCAACTCTATTTTAACCTTTATTCTTTAGTGGTTATGGCTATAGAATGAAACCATAGGCCGCAATTCATTTGCTATTTGTATAGAAATCCCCATAAAGCTGTCTTTCTGTAGTTCAAAATTTATTTTAAAACCCCATTAAACACTCAAGGACTAATACAGATAAGTTACTCTTATGTCTGAACAAAAAGTCACATAAACCAAATGGTAGGTACATGGAACAAACGTTATGTGTACATGACGTCGGTTACAGTGCGAACGTCGAAGAAGTGGAATGCCGTGCCGTTGTCTGTGTATCCACGTAAATACAATCTGGGTGTGTTCAAAGTACTTACTAGGTAAGCGTGCTTCATCTTTGATCACATAGTCGCTTCCCATCAGGTGAGATCGTGGTCAAACGCTGACCCAGTCAGATATAAAAAAAGAAAAAAAAATGTTAATGCCACACAAACGGCCACCCATCCAAACTGTGACCACTGCGAACGTTGCATAACCTAGAATATCTGTTACGAAAGGCTAGGGGAGCTACGCTACGAGCGTTACATTATATTAAACGACGCTTTCTCCCGTTGATACTAAACGACGCCGACGATGCGGTCAAAGACCTTTTGATATTATTATGGTAAAATACTAAAACTGGTTATTATTGTGAAACACATCAAACAGTTATGGTTTTCCGAAACAATATAACATTTTTACCAAACATTTTGTGGTTCAATATGAGCAAAGGAATTTGAGGAAAATATTTAGATTGCTTCGTAACATTAGGTAGTTGTTATTGAACATAGGCATATATAGGTGAATATTGTTTTTGGGTAAAACCGGTGTATTTTCACATATCAAAAACAATATGCTTCATAACCAGGAAATATCAGGAAAGTCCCATGGAAAACCATGGACTTAACCGCGGCGCGGAAAACGCGTAAGCAATACTGGTAAAGTTATTGCAATGTTAAAAATATATAAAATTTACATAGCCGATCTGTTATGAACGAATATAAGAGATACACTAACAGTACTACGTTATTGATATATAGTATTATTATGTGTGGAGGGACGCGTGCGTATTTTGAAATATAACTGCTTCTATAAATTACCGGCCGCGCAATTGACGTCTTCTTTTACGTTTTTCCCATTGTACAATTATTTTATGTCTCGTTTTTGTATCCAGATGCTGTGTATGGTTATGCAAATCTTGTGATAGCGTCGGTTAATGAGTACTCATTAAAGTAAATGATCCCAAAAGAAAATTTTATGAAATGTTTTTTCTACACAATTTTGCCAAGGTTTTATCCGATCAGCTATGGCACGTATTTAATTTCCTACTCCTACAGGGCCAAGAGTTCATTTATAATTCCAAAGTACCGCAAGCATTTTCCATTCGATTTAGAATTCTAGTTATTGGAATAGTTCGAAGAAAATATTTTACGTTAAAATACAGCTTTGCATAAATTATTTATTTATAGTTTGTATTGGCTTTCCACTTTGGTTTTCTTTGAAGAAAAGTTTTGTTTTATTCTTTGCGAACTTTCGCGGCTTGGGCTTAGTAGTTTAGCAAAGTAATCTACTTTTGTATAATCAGCAATAAAGCAGCTTAATCATGGTCAATCACGTATAGACACAGAAGTGATTTTGCCAATTTCATATGAATTTCATGTCCACTTTGTCATGGTGCTGGTGGAAGATAATTCTTTTGTAGAGATGCAGGGTCGCCATAAGGAGATGGTAGAATTGTTTTGTGGAACTGCGTGATGTGACGAGCATGTCGTTCGCCTGATAATAAGCGCCACGCATGCCTATCACAATTGCAGTGCCATCCAAAACTTTTAATACTATAAAAGCACTGCGTAGCACTGCATTGCGCTCATCACCCCTAGACATCAGATATTAAGTCTCATATATGCCCAGTAACTTCGCTGGCTACAATGCCCTTCAAACCGAAACACAGTAATGTTTGCACTACTGCTTGGCGGAAAAATAACTGGCTAAGTTGTGGTACTTACCCAAAAGGCCTCACGCATACGAGAGCTCCCACGAGATGTAGAGTCGCCATGTATTATTTGGTGGAGGTTCTAGTTCTGGTGATGATTGTGTTTTATTAAAAGGCCTGTTGTCTGTATACGTGTGTATGTGTCTCAACACCACACAATGCTTATACTTAATGCTATGTCGGCGGTCTTTAAGTAGGTTGGGTGTTTACACGTTTCAAGGGAACGAATTATTACTATTCTTGCATCGAAATGATTATCAGCTAACATTCGCGAGACTCACGTCCTGACTAATATTTACTCATCGTAATAATTATCAGCGACTATGTTCGAGACTCTAGTCTCTTCACTACACAGTGCAGATTACACAATTACAAGGGGATTTACTCGTCCCTTAGGAAAATATAATTCGATAAGGAGCTCTCGTAAAAAAAGGCAGCGCAACCACAATGCGGGTTAAAATTGGCCCATAGTGGCTGCACCGATAATTATACTAATTACTGCGTTTCTGGTCATGTTATTGCTATAGGTTGTTACCGATAACGGACAGTAAGAAGTATTTATAATAATACAATACAAAAAGTCTTTTTTTGTAACATCTAAACATTTACACAGACAGCCTCTTCTTCTTTTTGACAGCCTCTGTGGTGCAGTGGTTGGGCAGGTTGGCTCAAATCTCATACACCACTGAGGTTGGGGCTTCGATTCCCGCGACGGGACAAATGTTTGTGCACAGAAAAAAAAAAGCGCAAGTATTTGTTTCGTGTCTGGGTGTTGTGGGACCATGGTCCTCATAGTTTCCTGGTTCCCTAGATACAGGGAATCCTAGTTAGGGGTCAGGATCTATGTATGTGATTGTTGGGCGTTATTTTTATTTATTTATTTTGTATGTACAGTGGCGTCGGTCGCAATGTACGACCGGACTTTTGTTTTCGTTTTTGCTAGTAATATAAAACTACCGACATTTTAGTTAAGTTTAAAATTGGTTTTAGATATTTTTTAAGTCTTTTGCATTTTATAAAGTACGCTTAGTCCAAAATTGTTTAACATTATGTTTCCTCATGTAAGTGAATTCATTCTTTTGAGAAATAAAGTATCTTAAACCATATTTTTTTGTATACCAGTAACATAAAAAAAACTATTATAGATAAACCCTATAACTAGGGTAGTACAATCTTATGGCTTAAAGCGGTCTCTTCCAGACAAGCTTTGGATGGACAGGAAGAAAAGAAGTAGACGGTGGTGTATAATTATTTATATATAAATAATACCATTAAACCATTAGATACTTATATACATAGAAATCCTAGCAAATAAATATTAATATAACTATAAACTAATATATATTTATAATAAGCATAAGCACAGTTTAATGATAACATTGGAAAGCAGTGCTAATTGTGGGAAAGGTAGTAACTTTTAATCTAATTTTTAAAAATTATTAATGTCCACGTCTGATAGCTAGTGGCAAAGCATTCCATACCTTAGGCTTGGATAGTGAACGATTTGTCATAGTATTGCCAAGTGTGAGAGGGTGTTTTGAGTTGCAGAGTTTCGGAGGAGAGTCTATAAGCATCGAAATGTCGGACAGAGAAGGTTCTCTATTTGATTGTATTTTTTTTATGTTTGTCACTTCAGAACTCCGTCATTTATGCAACGATTTGGGAAATTCTTGTTGCGCTGGTTTCATTATAGCTACGAAGAGGTCCAACATAAAATTCATCGATATTTGACCTGGACCTGGTGACCTGGACTTCGAAGATACAATGAAATCTCTTTATTTTTAGATAAAATGTATATTTTTAGTATGAAAGTTTCCCTGAGTTAGATTCATTATAAATATTTAATAAAACGGCTAAGACTCACGTAGTTTGTCGAATTAGTCGACCTAGGTTTCGAGCATGTCCGATGCTCTTCTTCAGGGCGAGCTTACGCTGTGAGATCGCGGCGACCACTGAAAAAGAGAAGAGCATCGGATTTGCTCGAAACCTAACTCGAACTAATTCGACAAACTACGTGAGTCCTAGCTGTTTTATTAAATACTAGCGACCCGCCCCGGCTTCGCACGTTATGATACATATAAACCTTCCTCTTCAATAACTTTATCTATTAAAAAAACCGCATCAAAATCCGTTGCGTAGTTTTAAAGATTTAAGCATACATAGGGATATAGGGACAGAGAAAGCGACTTTGTTTTATACTATGTAGTGATTAAAAATATATTCTTGTTTAAGGACTATTCACTGCTACTTGCAAAAACAGAAACGTTCACTTACTGCGGCCCCCATTTGGATGGGTGACTGTCTGAGTAGGATTTCATCGTGATGAAACCCGCTTACGCGTTTTGGAGTGGTAGGCTCTGGCCGTGGTTGTTTTACCACCCACCTGTTCGGTGGGTGGTATTACAAGCCATGCCGTCAAGCGACCTAGTCGTGTTTCGGGATGATGTTTGGTGAACCATCGGGGACACGGGTCTGAGCAGCCGCTCAACTGCCGTCTCTCTCTAGATCTATGTGCTCCATCTTAGGCCACATCATCGCTTGACATCAGGTGAGATAGTGGCCAAACATAGATTTATTAAGCGTAAAAAAAAATATATTTTCATCTGAGCGCTACCATAATTTGGTGGGCATGTTAAACCGTCGGTCCCGGTTGTTTTCTTAGGCCTTGTTGGAGGCCTTCGTGTATAACTATGACACTAGGGTTGGCCCGTACGAGGGATAAATACAGATTGTTTGAGACTTGCAAAATTGGACTCAAAAGTCAGCAGATGTTGATTCAAACTCCCGGTCATTATTTATTCGACAGTATTTTGGTTCTTGTCCGTTGATTTTTTATGTATTTTTGGGTCCGGCCGTTTCGTTACGGATGTTAAATTCATGAATCACTAATAATAAATATGTAGAGGTCCTACTATAACATATACACATATCTACCTTATGTATCATACCATCAATAACATCAGTAAAAAAACTGTGTATGTAAATGATTAAAAATTTCAAGTAAGATTCGCCAATACTGCGTTAAAACTTTATGATACTATTTCATTTTATTGATGTCTACATAATAAACTCTTTATTATTATATTATTATGCTTATTTATTTACTGTAATTATTATTGTTATTATTATCTGTATTTGTTAATAGCTCAGATTAAGATGAATACGGCATTATCTCCAATTTCTCTAAAGAGATACTCAAAAACCCATTTCAAATTATAACAAAAAAGTCGAGTCAGCCAAAGTCTGGCAAAAGCTATCGGCCCTAAAATCTTACGATTAATCCTATCTTCGCAGGATTTTTAAAGAACCCTAACCGAATTTGGTCCCAGTCCTTTTACAAGCATGAATGATCAAAGATAAACGAATTCCACCAAGAACGTTACACAACCACCTGTTTTTGATTACCTGCGCCTTGAATTTGGTCGAGTAATTTCCTTTTAGGAGAATTATGCCCGAATGCCGGAACATTTGAATGAATGGGCTACGAGATTTAACCCCAAACTACGCTATTGGAAATTTAACTAAAATGTACGATTTGATTCTCTTTGTAGAAATATCTACTTTCAATTCCTATGAAAATTGAGCTGTAAATCGGTTCAGAGGTAAGTCTTGCCATTTTTATGATTATTTATTAAAATCTAAAGCACGACCGCGTAAAGATCGCACTTAAGTATAATTAAGTAATTTAGTTTAACTGCGAAAATTAAACATGCACTCTCTGTAGTATCTAACCTTTGCGCAGCAAGGCTGTAGAACTTGTACCGTAGCTTGCGTATAGCCGTTCCCAAATGATCTGATTGGTTGATTAATATTTTCTGCGGTCACCATTTTGAAGGGTGATCGTTTGCGTGGGAATTACATCTGAGCGCTACCGTGCTTTGGAGGGCAAGATAAGCCGTCAGTAAGTTGTCCTAGGACAACAGTCGTTAAGCCATATCGGAAGCCTTTGAGCCGTCTGTAACCCCGACACCAAGATTAACCACACACACACACACACACACTAGAAGAACAAGTGAAAGCCCGAGAAGGTTCAAGATTTCATAGGGTTATATTCATAAAACGTACTCCCACGTTCACTTTAACGGTTTAATTTTTGCATATTCTAATTTAGATTTTGGATAATGTAAGTAGGTAATCCAGAAGTCTCCTCTCACGTATTCATTAAATTCACGAAATGTTAAGCTAGAGGCACATTACGGGGAGCCTCAAAGGCCGTACGGGTAAGTTATTTGGGCTAAGTTTAGCTCCGACGTCTGGGGAGGTAAGTTGAAGATCTTTGTTTAATAATGAACCCTGGCCTCAGCGTAGGCGAGTGCCTGCAAGAAACATAGCAAGAACTAAACTTACAGTTCAATACAGCAGAACGCCTACAGGCTGCTACTGAGCAACTGCTTCCATTAAAATTTAACAGATAAGCCCATCTTGTCCAGATATCTGAATCATTAATCAAACATCGGTAATTAATCGACTTAAACGAGTTTAATCCTCGAACCGAACAATTACCGGCATGAACGATGAAAGAAAAATGTTTATACTGCAACAAGGTAAACCAAAATTATGATTTGGAAAATTCCTAGAAACGTTTCTTCAAAACTTCAAACGTCTCCCTTCGAACTAGCGTACTGAATGAAACTTTTTTTATGTAATTACCACCACTATCCAGAATTTTGTTTTGCAAAATTCTGCGCAGCACAGCGCTCGTCACCTTGAGACAATAGGGCTCTCATAACATACGGAAATTTTGCTGGCTAATGGCCCTTCAAACCGAAATACAGTAATGCTTATGCACTACTGCTTGGCGGCAGAATAACTGGCAAAGCGGTGGTACCAACATAAACGGCTTTTCACGTATATGAAAAACCTACCACTTAGTAGAAACCTGGTGCTTAATACCTAGTACGTACTACCTAGTACGTACCAGGTAGTACTGTGTGTTCTTTGAAAAATTCTAGTAATAAATTTTTTCGCTAAAAACTGTTGTTACCTAATAATTATTGTCGTATATGACGCATGTTAAAACATAAATTGTAAATATTTAATGCTGCATGCTTTAACGCATGCGTCATAATTATGCAACTAGAGAATGTAAAGGCTCAACGAGTTGCGCAAATGTTCAAAACCATTCGAATACTCGGAAACTGGGAATACGAAATAGGTAAGTACTGGACCTTAATCATAAATCACGGAAGGCAAACCCTTTAAATAAATTGGAGCGTTTTTTATTTTGACACCAATTTTCGGTTGGATGTACCGAATTATCATTTAGATTTAGATAGCGTGAGTAATTGGGTACTAACGTCTAGAGTTTGGAGTATCGATAAGGGCTACCCAAACCAAACTCGTTTGGACTGTTAAGCATCCACCAACCCGCACTGAACTAGCGAGATGAATTATTGCTCATAATCTCTCTTTGAGAGAAGATCCGTGTCCCAGCAGTGGGAACATAATGAGCTGATAGGTTTTTGTAACGAGGTTTTTAAACTTTTAGTTTACTGTTTGCTGAAATTCTTGTTTCAAACTATTTTTCCATATTTAGTTACAGCTCAGCTACTAATTGTAACCACTCGTTAACCTGATGTTCAAACACAATCTGCAAAGCACCTGCTTTCAAAGGGTTCGTAAATGGTTCGTGAGTAAGTCTAAATAGAAACGAAATAATATAAAAAGCCTAGCTGCAATTGGTGAGCCCATGGAATCACAAAATAGCCCAGCAATATCGCATTTCAAAGTATCGATACCAGCGCAGTATCGTTTGAACCTTACATTCCCTAATCCTAAATAACCAGCCTGGATTTTGTATATCCGCTGAAATTGTCGGGTGGGATATGGGTTGACCTTTAACATTGTTATATTTAAAAGTGAACGGAAGTTTATGTTAAAATTTAGAAAATAAATTTAACAAAACATTTATAGTACTCTGCTTCAGTATTGTCAGAATTTATAAACCCAGACCTGATGTTAAAATTGTTCAAAAACCCTGTTTAAAAACTGCCTGTACATGGGGCTTTTTTGCATAGCTAAACATGGTCAGAAAAGTTTGAAGCAACGTTGTATGGTAACGTGTGGCGAGGACGTTTTTGGCTCAGTTTCAAAGTACAATACTCTGTTACATTTGGAAACGCCGCATTGCATGCTCCTGAGGAAATATTGCTTTTTATGCTCCTATATTTCTGCGTTTTATGTATTTCCCTGTGTTTAATATAACAAATGTGAAATACTATATGGGGAGAACGTTTTGAGGTGTTTTGCTCGCGTTTTCCTCGTGAGGCGCTGACAGGCGTTAATACAAACGTTATTATGTTTTACAATATGCGATATGAGGATAAGAACAGTGTTATGCGCCTATAATTTTCCCATAATGGCTACTGGGACTCTATCAGCTTAGAACGGTTGTAATTCCGCACACGGAAGTTGGTTACCCGCAGAGATGCGGTTTTGTGATATGCTCCAAAGAGAGTCGTTATCCTTATGTATTGTATGTTCTTTACTCGTGTTAAAGTTTGTTCCCGGTTCTTAGAGCGTGTCTTTCGCCTGCTGTGTAAGTTTTGGAAAATTAAATCTAACAATAAACATCATTACGGAAACTCCCGTAACCACGTTAGATCCGTGTTCGCGGAATTAACTCCAAACACTAGTTGTAACATTAGCGGTCGTACGCACACTTTGAATTAAGACGGTAGAGGCAAAACTTGCTACATATTAGTAAATATTTGATTGCGACTTACTCTACTTACAGTTTTAGAGATTTAAGCGCTTCCCAACATTTTATTAACCCCCGATACAAAAAGGAGGGGTGTTATAACTTTGACCACTTTGTCTGTCTGTCTGTGCACCGTAGCTCTTAAACGGGTGAACCGATAGGATGCCGTTTTTTTGAAGGCAGGTTTTCTACCGGTGGTTCTTAGCCATGTTTTATATAAATCGGTTCAGCCTTTTTTACTTTTTATATATAGGTTTTTGTGTCGGGAGCTTATTAAATTTTAGTTTACTGACATTCGCTTGTTGGTAAAAACTTTTCAAAGTACGTTTGTATCCATGTCTTTATAAATTCAAATTAATTTATTTTTCGACCAACATAGATCACAAAATATACAATAATATACATTACAACAAATTAATGAATATTCAATGTCAATAATAATAATAAAAATAAAATAAAATAATAATAGTAAATGGAATTAAAATAAAACAATATTTTGACTTTAGTCAGTAAATGTACCATGTTACAATGGTACATATACTGACAGTCGAAGCGTTCCGCAAATATACACATAAATAAATATCAATATATATTTCTTTATGTATACTCGCACCTACATAAGTTTGCCTTTGTCACTTGTGTCGATGAGTACGTAGTACTTATAATGAAGGCTTGTGTTTTAAAAGGTTTTTAAAATTATTACAGTTAAGTTTTTAAACTGTCGCGGGAGTTTTATTTAAGCAATAAAGAAATCTTAGACTCATATCAGAATGCTTAAACTTTGGGTTATTAGAGAACTATAAATCTAGATTTACCACCAGATGCCATGATATACCTTGGTTTTATAAACAAACAAATTTGTCACTGCCAGTTGAAGCCAACTCATGAAAGTACTCATGCATTTGCAAAGATTCTGGCCTTACAAAAGTAAATACCAAAACAAAGCCATGCCGTCAAACGACGTTTCGGGATGATGTTCGGTGAACCATCGGGGAGACGGGTATAAGCAGCCGCTCAACTGCCGTCTCTCTCTAGATCTATGTGCTCCATCTTAGGCCACATCATCGCTTCACATCAGGCGAGATAGTGGTCAAACATAGACCAATCAAGCGCAAAAAAAATATGGCATTTCTCTATCCTCCTAGAGAGGGGCCAAAATTAAAACAACTTAAGACTGGGTCTTAAATCTAGAGCGAGTTAAAATACGTTAGATATCTTAAGAGCAACATATATACGTTTCTTATACGTGAGTGCTTGCAACCGGTTGTATTACAAATGCAAGGAATCTTGGCGGTGCACCAAACGTTCAATTACAAGCGCATTTCTTGAAAACTCCTTAAGAAAGTTCGCTGAAATATAGGAATCGCAGGAAGTTTCTTTTACGAATCATAAATTTTAGAGCTGGAATAAATGAAACCCGACGAATGGTTTAGTAGATAGATATTTACTTTTTAAATTTTTGAGGAATCTGAAACTTTACTAGAAATTCCAAACGTCTTTGGTTTTTCAACTTTTAACATTTAATTTCTCAAGAGGGCCAAATCCATGAAAAAAGTTACTGGGAAATGTTCAGCATATGAATATTTTACTACGAGACTGAAGCACTCGTCGATTACAAACAACTAGCCGGCCCGATCCCGGCTTTGCCCGCGCCTTCCCTTCCCTTGATTCACCTCTACCCCCTATATATTCCAAATTTTATTTTTTTCTCTATAAATAGTGGTCTGGCTTTGCGTTGTCTGTCAGCTAGTGAGGTAGTCGTTTTTTAAGTTTACGTTCACCTAACGTTATCACGATGTAGATCTACGTCACGTACATAGATCCTAGCCCTGTGATACTAGGATTCCCTGTATCTTAGGAATTACGCGGACCATGTCCCACAACACCGAGACACGAAACAAATGCTTGCTTTTTTTTTTCAATGTACTGACATTTGTACTGTCGCGAGAATCGAACCCGCAACCTCATTGGTGTATGAGATTTGAGCCAACCTGCCCAACCGCTACCCCACAGAGACTGACTTATTGATATGAGCCCAAAATTTTACGGAGTACATAACTTAAAACCAAATAAATATAAAACTTAAGTATGCGCCCAAGAATCTAATATTGTTGAATTTTGTATAACATTATAAATCAAATAGTAGCTGTAAAAAGACCAAGTTAAAGGACTTTATTTCACGTTATTTAGAGCAACTTAAACTAGGTGCTGTATTTTATGACCAGCATTACGGTATATTCATGAGTTCTTGAGACTGGTTGTATTGCAAATGCAGGAGAATCTCAGACATACCTTAATTATATGCGCATTTCTTGAAAACTTCCACGAGTTTGCTGAAATGTTGGCAGGAAAGCAGGAAGCTGTTCTATTTTCTTGGCCAAAATTACGTGTACGTTGACAGCCTCTGTGGTGTAGTGGTTAGGCAGGTTAGCTCAAAACATATACGGCATTGAGGTTGCAGGTTCGATTCCTACGAAGGGATACATGTTTTTACTTAGAAAAATTAATAAGCGCAAGCATTTGTTTCGTGTCTGGGTGTTGTGGGACCATGGTCGTTGTATTTCCTGGTTTCCTAGATACAGGGAATCCTAGTTAGGGGCCAAGATCTATGTTGAAGCATGTATTAAAATGATTTTTTTTCACAAAAATACTTGCAGCGGCCGTAAAGTAGGCACTGCGTAGCACTCCATTGCGCTCTTCATCCCGAGACAAATATTAAGTATTTTATGCCCAGTAACTTCGCTGGCTACAATGCCCTTCAAACTGATTACAGTAATCAGAAGAACTACATTTATTGCAATAAACTGTGAACATAGGTGGTAGAAACATAAATATTGTATCAAAAATCTGCACGGAAGAGATGATGCAAGATAATGATGTACCTTTAAGATAGTTACAAGCTGCCAAGGCATAAACAACAGAGTTACTAGTTAGTTAACAGTATGCAATAAACATTTTTCTTACTCATCACTGGCTTGGTACTTGAATACTTTTTAGAGCTCTGTACAACTTTTATTTATTTTGTTTCTATTTACTTATTTATTGGAGAACCAACAGCTGTTAACAATAAAACTATACAATAGGATATTACGCCTGACTTAACGATGTTTAAATTGTTATTGACTGTGGAACTATGGAAACTATGCTGTTAGTATTTTTCCATAGTTATGTAAGTTATGTTAGTATTCCATAAAAATGAGAATATTCATGTAATAGGTATATAGGTCGTGCGCCTGAACGCAATCGCCACGACTGCATATAAAAATGGTTCCCGCAGGTGCCCTATTATAATACCCCGGATTTTACGAACACATAACTTAGTAGGATTTCAATATTTTAATGCAAATAATTCAATTCAAATTAATGATTATGTAATTAAAATTTAATTTATTTTATTCCATGTAGGTATATTAATGACATATGAAAATATTGTGATAGAGACTTGCCTAGAATAACAAACTTCGTTATTATGGTGAATAAATGATTCTATTCCATTCTATTCCAGTATTTGTACGCAATAAGCTAGGGTGGCAGCAGTCAGTCACTAGGTCAATATGTGTATAGGTAAAATGTTTAATAGTGTTAGTGTGTCTGTGTGTTTTACTTCTTCATGCTTTAACAGCTCAACGGTTTACGTGAAATTTAAAAAGGAGATAGCTGGATACCCTGGATTAACACAAATACTTTTATTCCGGGAGACAACGAGCGAAACCTCGCGGCGCAACTGTATAATAAATTGATATTTATTTTGGGTTTTTATTTTACATGCTTATTTTTGACTATTCTGTAAAGAATTACCTCGTCTTTCTTTTGTAACTCATATCGGAACTACGATCACATCATGCGATATCTTTATGGGCGTTATTTCCTATCAACTCGAAAAATTGCTTGTATAAAATAATAAATAAATAAATAAATAACGCCCAACGATCACATACATAGATCCTGACCCCTAAATAGGATTCCCTGTATCTAGGGAACCATTAACTATGAGGACCATGGTCCCACAACACCTAGACACGAAACAAATGCAAGCGCTTTTTTTTCTGTGCACAAACATTTGTCCCGTCGCGGGAATCGAACCCGCAACCTCAGTGATGTATAAGATTTGAGTCAACCTGCCCAACCACACCACAGAGGCTGTCAAAATACATTATATTGTCTATATATATGTATACATTATGTTGCCTATATCTCCCTAGGCGCCCGAGCCTTCCTACAATAAAAATAGCCATAAAACTTATCTCGGGGAGATACCGCCAATATGTTCTCAAAATATTATATCTAACAGCAAAAGAGGTCGTAAATCAACTACATAGCGGTCTGTCAACTACATGGCGGGTGAGAGGATATTAGTTACATCGAGGCGAAGTGCAACAGGATGACAGGAACGATAGATAAAACAACCCTTTTGTATATCTCTTTAATCGGTTTTTTTTTTACGCTTAATTGATCCATGTTTGGCCACTATCTCGCCTGATGTGAAGCGATGATGTGGCCTAAGATGAAGCACATAGATCTAGAGAGAGACGGCAGTTGAGCGGCTGCTCAGACCCGTCTCCCCGATGGTTCACCGAACATCATCCCGAAACACGACTAGGTCGCTTGGCGGCATGGCTTTGTTCGGTGGGTGGTATTACAACCACGGCCAGAGCCTACCACTCCAAAGCGCATAAGCGGGTTTCATCACGATGTTTTCCTTCACCGTTTTAGAGCGAGCGTGCAAAATCTGCACTTAACTATAAGTCATTGTTATAAGTAGATTTATGTTTGTCCGCTATCACGCATGATGTAAACTGGTCCTGGACCTTGGTCTCAAATAAAGCGGCTATAAAACATACTTTTTGACCAGTAACAATGAGTTATTTTTATATTTTAAGCTTAAAAATAATTCTTCAGAATCATTGTGTTTTTCATAATGTGGGATGTAAAAGACTGCATTTTCGAGTTTGTGACTGGCGAACTTGATAACACTCTTAAAGATAAGAGTGAAGAGGCACCTCGTGGGCAAACGTGCTTCACCTTAGACCTAAACTACGCCTACACTCAGATGAGTTGTTGTCAACGTAAACCCATTTCATCGCAAAAACAGATGGTGTAGTTGGAAATGAAGCACATAGATCTGTCGGAAGACGGCAGTTGAGCAACGGCTCGGATCTTCTTCCTGATGGGTCACCGAAGATCATCCCTGAACATGACTGAGTCGCTTGATGGGTTCCGCTATCACTCCAATAAAAAGACAGGGATCTTTTCAGTACTAAGCATACCACAAGTAACGGGGTTGTTCTTAATATTCCCCAGTTTTAGGCCTTTATTATTAAACTCTTTATTTTCTCTTTCCTTTATTATTAAACTCTTTATTTCAGGCAATATTACAGCACAATACAGTAAAATTAACAAAAGCCCATAGAATATATACCTTACAGACTAATATACATACAACATTTAATACACACTACTTCACAGGGTTCCAAAATTTCGCTCTTTCCCTGTATCTCCGGTACACTACCCCTACAGTCCAGTCAGATTTTGGAGTCTATAGGACTTTTTATAAAAGTGGGTATAAAAGTAATGCCTGTCCATAAAATTTGCAGCACTGCACTGAGCTCGTTACCTTGAGACAATAGCTTTTAAGTTTCATGCCCAGTAATTTCGTTTAAAAAAGTGCGCTTGAAACCCAAATAAAGGAGGTAATTCTTGCTGCTAGTGTTAGGGACAGGCGTGTTGCTTACCATCAGGCAAATGAGTTGAATGATGTTCTCATCTCATCACTCAATATATAAACAAGAACCTATACGTTTTATCAAACAAAAAAACCGACTTCGTATCTTCGTTCTTTGTATCTTCGAAGTCGATCGATGAAATTTATATGGGACCACATCGTAGCTATACTGAACCCAATGCAAAAAGAATTTCCCAAATCGGTTCTGGAATGACGGAGTTCTGAGATAACAAACATAAAAAAATAGAATCGAATAGAGAACCTACTTCTTTTTAAAAAGACACATTCACACACACATTTTTTCCTGTATTATAGTTGGTAGGCCTGTCTTGACTGCGCGGAATTCGAACGCGATCAATCAGTCAGTGTACCTACTGTTTTTGTCAATCAAACTTTTGAACAGACTGCGTTTTATATCCGTATTTAGAGTTTTTCCGGAAAAATATAATATGAAATCGACGGACACCGTAATGGTGTCACAAGTGAGATAAATAGTCTAGGAGCTCGTATATCAAAAGCGGCGGCTATAAAGTAGTGCGATCAAACATTTTGCGCACGGTCTAATAGGCATGAATGACTTACAGCGCTCCGTGTCGGTACTCGAGTATCGAGTGCATTTATGGAATTTTAAAAAGTGAGTTATCTATGCGGTAACATTTGTCCGGAAAGACAACAGACGCCGCAAATGTTACCATTTGTTTTACTTAGGGTGGGTTGTATCAAAGCATCGGTGTCCGTAATTTACGGACGTTGAAATTACGTACGATGATTATTATGTTCGTTAAAGTTGTTCATTTTTGTTTCTATACCAGGGCCCCATTCACTATGGTTTACAGTCATGCTCACTCAAATGTCTTTGCTTGCGGCGGCTCTGTGTGTCGGGTCACTCCCTTCCCTCCAATATGGTTGAGGGGGGTGATGGCTGGTCCACAAGTCATACTCGTGAACGGGTGCTGCTTGCGGGGACTGGTCTGTTCTAGTCACTCCTACTGCTACTGTCATACCTACTTATATTTTATTTACACTTTTCTGTTACTGATACTATGACTATGGGACATCTCACTCGCATTTCTAGTTTTACATTCTGTTAATTCTAATTTATACGTAATTGTGCTGAAAAAAGACATCCCCGCAGAGTTTCTTGGTGCTATCTTCTCTAGCGGGCGTATTTCCGAAGCACTGGTAGAGTCAGTTTTCGCATTTCTTTTCAACACTCAGACTTCAATTTGAGTATAGGAAAGAAATGGGTAAACATACTTACCTTTTTTTCAAAGTCATGTTAACATAAGTTACAATTTTTAACATTTTTTATTTGTATCATGTTTTTATGACCTTTAAAAGTGCACTTTTGTGCCTATTTAATAAATGATATTTGACTTTGACTATGACAACTTGGCGAAATCATGTCGATTTCTTGCTTCGAAATCACGTCGTTTCCTTCATTAATAAACGACATCTCTATGACGCATTCATATATATGACGCGTCATAGAGAATACAAATTTCGTAGATCTCGTTTATTAATGAAGAAATCGACGTTTCCTTGAAGCATGGAATCGCCAAGTTGTCATAATGAATTGGGGCCTAGGTATTGAAACAATGCATTTTTTGTAGAATCATTCATAAGCGCCATATTTAACGTATACGCGTCTGTAAAAGTAATGTGAAACACCTGGCCCTTACTGTCGAAATGCTTTAGCACTTGTGCAGGTGATGCATTCCTTCCTTCTACCCCCTACTACGTATTAGGTTCTATGATCTAAATCTCCGTGAATAGGTCACATCCTCACAGAGTCAGCAGAACATTGGCAAACATGGCTAAAGTATTCGTATTCAATTTATGAGTTTGAAAATTGACATATTGCCTGTTCCACCTAAAGTGATGATTGCGTCCGCAGTAAGAAGAGGTTAGACGACATTTTCCCTTATGACTTAAAAAGCCAATAAGGGAACGACAGCTAAATACAGTCGCACCTTGTGCACTTGTGTAGAGGTTTGAATGCTGCGATGTTAGAAAGCCCATATTAGTATATTTCCAAAACCATCTTAGTAAGACCTCCCCAGTATATGCGAGCGCCTAGTACGAAGAGGTGAAGCTGTGTCTTCGTACTCACCCAACTGATTTTTATTTGATATATAACCCTATAATCTAATTTGGGACTAATGCTACAAAACCCTGAAAACCGAATTAAAATCTGTTCAGCCGATTTTGAGTTTATAGATAACAAACAGACAAAAATTCTAAAAAGTTATGGATGCGGAATGCACAGGACCGGAACAAATGGCGTGAGGGAGAGGAGGCCTATACCCAGCAGTGGGTAGAAACGGGCTGAAATGGTGATGATGATAGATAGATAGATAAATATGTGGTTATATGGAGTTGTTAGTGCGCTTAATCGATGGTAATCTAAACGCAACCGCAAGGATCTAGTTTTCGACGGTAAAAAAGTTGACCACGTGATAATGAATAGGAAGTGTGGTATACCTCGAGCCAAACTTGATGGCAGCTGATTGGCGCATCACGTGATCTGCGCAGATACAATTTCGTATGCGATTTTGTTACTGCGCAGGTCACGTGGTGCGTCTGTCAGCTGCCATTAAGTTTGACGCGACTATGGTATGAGTTAAATCATCATCATCATCAGCCTATTGCAGTCCACTGCTGGACATAGGCCTCTCCAATTGCACGCCACTGAGCACGATCCCCGGCTACTCTCATCCAGCTGCTGCCAGCCACCTTGCGAAGATCGTCGCTCCACCTTGCCTGAGGGCGTCCTACACTACGTTTGCCAATTCGCGGTCTCCACTCTAGAACACGTCTACCCCAGCGGTTATCGGTTCTGCGGCTAATATGTCCGGCCCACTGCCACTTCAGCTGACTAATTCTGTGGGCTATGTCAATGACTTTGGTTCTCTGTCGGATAACCTCGTTCCGGATATGATCCTTCAGAGAGACTCCAAGCATAGCCCTTTCCATAGCCCGCTGAGCGACTTTAAATTGGTGAACCAGTCGTACCGTGAGTGTCCACGTCTCGGCTCCGTAAGTCATGACAGGTAGGACGCACTGATTGAAGACTTTTGTCTTAAGGCTTTGTGGGATAGGCGACGAAAATACTCGACGCAATTTCCCAAACGCTGCCCAGCCCAGCTGTATTCTTCTGTTGGCCTCTCTTTCGAAGTTGTTTTTACCCAACTGCATTGTTTGCCCAAGGTAAACGTATTCTTTAACAACTTCGAGAGTATGGCCATTAACGGCGATCGGTTCCGGAGTAACATGTTCGTTGAACATTATCTTAGTTTTATCTAAGTTCATCCGGAGACCAATGCGTTGAGAAGAATCAGCTAGGCCGTCCAGCATCTGTTGCAGCTCTTGCAACGACTCAGCTATTATGACGATATCATCTGCAAATCGTAAATGTGAGATGTGCTCGCCGTTTACGTTAATGCCCCGTCCTTTCCAATTCAGCGTCTTAAACATATCCTCCAGTACGTTGGTAAACAATTTGGGGGAAATAACATCCCCTTGTCTTACCCCTCGACGTAGGTGGATATGTTTAGTCTGGCTATTCTGTACTTGGACGGACATTGTTGCGGCATCGTAAAGACATCTCAACACTTGGATGTATCGCCAGTCAACTTGACATCGTTGCAGAGAGTCCAGAACTGACCAGATTTCGACGGAGTCAAAAGCTTTCTCATAGTCCACAAATGCTAAGCACAGGGGCCGATTATACTCTTCGGACTTCTGTATAATCTGCCGCAATGTGTGGATGTGGTCTATGGTGCTATATCCTCCTCGAAACCCAGCCTGTTCCGGTGGCTGAAATTCATCGAGTCTTCGCGCGAGGCGATTTGTGATAACTCTTGAAAACAGCTTGTACACATGGCTAAGGAGCGAAATGGGTCTGTAATTTTTCAATATGGTCTTGTCACCTTTTTTGAAAAACAGAACGACCACACTCCTCCGCCATGCTTCTGGAGTTCTCCCGGAAAAAAGGACAGAGTTGAAAATCTCTTGGAGCTGCTTCAGCACCGTAGTACCTCCTGCTTTAAGAAGCTCCGTGGTAACTCCATCCTCGCCCGGGGCTTTTCCATTTTTAAGCTGTTTAAGAGCAATCACAATTTCACCTAGGCTGACTTCTGGCAGGTCTTCAGTGAAGTGGCGGGTCAGCGTGGCTCTGGAATCCTCATTTTCTGGATCAGGTCGAGATGCATGCGAGGCGTAAAGCTGGCTGTAAAAGTGTTCTACTTCCGCAAGAACCTCCGGCTTTGACACGACAACGTTTCCAGTGCTTGTGGTCAACTTCGTCAGGTGGCTTCTCCCAAGAGACTGGACGAACACTTTAGACCCCCGGTTCTGCTCAATCGCTCGTTCTATAGAGTGTGTATTGGAGCACCGGAGGTCACGTCGTACCAGTTTACTTATTCTTTTGTTGAGCGCCCGATGTTCTGACGAAGTGCCAGGTGGAATTTCGCGTCGTGTTGTCATTAGCTGTATAGTTTCTTGCGAAAGTTTCGACTTCTTACCTGTACGCTGCATTCTACAAAATCTCGTACCTTCCTCCCTGAGGATTTCTACCACATGTTCGAGGGCTTGGTCGACGTCATTTGTGGTTTCCACGGCAACGAATCGGTTTTCCAGATTTGTCTGGAACGTTTCAGATCCAATCACGGTTTGGAGCATGTTAGGTCGGAGCGTAGACTTCATCAAACGGAGTCGCTCAAGCTTGAAGTCAATATACAGAGAGCCTCGGACAAGTCGGTGATCACTTCCGGTATTAAACCTGTTGATCACAGAGACATCTCTGAATATATGCTTTTTGTCCGTTATGATGAAGTCAATCTAATTTTTAGTCATAGTATCGGGGCTTTGCCACGTCCACTTCCTCTGAGGCTGCTTCTTAAAGAAAGAGTTCATTAAGAAAAGCCCCTCTTTCTCTAGGAAGTTGACAAGCATTTGCCCCCTATGATTCCTACTGCCGAAACCGTGGGATCCTACTACCGATTCGTCGCAATTCTGTACTCCCACTTTAGCGTTGAAGTCCCCCATGACAACATTGTAGTGGGCCTTAGTGGTGAAGTGTAAGGCCTTAGATATATCCTCATACATATCTATTACTTCGTCATCCGAGTGTGTCGAAGTTGGTGCGTAAACCTGCACAACCTTGAGACTATATCTCTCGGTTAGCTTGATAACAAGGTACGCTACCCTATTCGACACACTGGACATTTCTACAATGTTGTCAGAAAGGACTTTATTGACCAAGAACCCGACTCCGCCTTGGGATAGCTGGTCTCCCTCTCGGAAGTATAAAAGATGGCCCGATTCCAAGGTAATGGTGTCCTCCCCCTCTCGTCGGACTTCACACAACCCTAGAATGTGCCATTTTATCCTTCCGAGTTCTTCTTCGAGCTGCGCCAAGTGCTCGTCAAGCCGTAACGTGCGTCCATTATACGTCGCCAAGGTCAATTGTTTTTGGCGGCCATCCGTAACCCGGGGATTCTTCGCACCCCCTACCCTGCCGTTACCGTGACCGCTGCCGTGATCAGGGATAGCAGGGCGGCCGGGAACTGGGGGCCGTGGATTGTTCTGGCTTGCCATATTTGGAGGATTTGCCCATAGTCGCCACGCTGGGCATGCGGGTTGGCGACCGCAGGACGTAGCTTTCGCACCGGTAACGCTGCTGCCCGTCACCGGCCTGGAGCATTTAGCTACGCCTTTGATGTTGTGATGGTTATTCCGCCATCGGTCGGTCGTCAGAGCCTCGTTCGCTAATCGGCAGGGTGCACCGCGAGCAGGTGAGGTTGACTTGGGTCTTGAAGATGTTAGTTAAGACCCCTTACACCCCATGAGTTAAATATCATATAATATTAATATTCTGGCGTAATTCGTCATGTAAAACATTAAATTTGAAATCTCCAAGGTTGGTCGAAATTGTGAACTATGAATTTTAAAGACAAACGCGACCATTACTCCGAAAACTTCAGCAAGTTATATAACCGTTTTCGAAATATTAATATTTTGTTAACTAAGGGTGCTGTTTTTTTTTTGTTATTGCGGAAATTAATCTCAGATTCGTAATATTGCTATGTTATAAACATCTTTACTTTCTAATATTGTCAAAAACAAACATAAAAAAAGTACTCAAAAAAAAATGCCCATCAATTTCTTGCCGTATCTGTGTTTCTGAGTAGTGGTTTTTTCCGATACGGTGTGGTAGAGTCATTGTAATACGTTCATAAGTGCGTCTGTGATGCGAAAACTGAATAAAGAACTTTTGATTGATTGATTTATTGATCTTTAAAATTACTTTTTTTAAAGTAAGTGAATGACGAGACGAGCTGGTCGTTTGCCTGATGGTAAGCAATACGTCAGCCCATAACAATAACAGCACCACCCAGAACTTTATTTTGCAAAATCCTGTAATTACTAATTCTTATAACAGTTTTAATTCACTTTTTATTTACTTAACGAACACGAGATTTTGGAAGATACTAAAATACTCAGGTTACTATTACTTCTCCGGTAAAAAGAGTTGAGTATTTATTTATGATACGATTAAATACTTATCTTACGATTATATTCATGACATTTCAAAAGCACAACAAAAAAAACGTTTTTGTATCGAAGCAAAAAATGAAATGAAAACACTCAGTAAAAGAAAAATATGTTAAGCTGTGAAAAAGAAGGCTCAAACCATTCTCTCATCAATTTGATCTAAGCATCAATTTGCTCAAGTTCGCGGATGACGTAAGCAGAAAGAAAGGCTTTTAATATCGCATCAAAGCTTTTATCTTTCGACAGCGCGTAATATTTATTTTGTTTACCGAAAACCTCATAATTTATGTACATTCACATATGACATTTTTAGTTCCTTGTCACAGAAA
Source organism: Petrophora chlorosata (assembly GCA_951640565.1). Classification (NCBI taxonomy): domain Eukaryota; kingdom Metazoa; phylum Arthropoda; class Insecta; order Lepidoptera; family Geometridae; genus Petrophora; species Petrophora chlorosata. The sequence continues at coordinate 4,273,249 of OX621199.1, read as the reverse complement.
ACATATCCAAACACATCGTGATCAACATGTTTCATTATTTGAAATGTCATTGTGTTGTGACAAAGTTCTTTGATGTGTATGTTAAATTGGCTGTACATAGTAAATTTCCTTGTGTCCCGAATGAGACATTTAATGTAAATGTGAGTTTGTTTTTGCGAAAAGCCTTCATAAAACGGGGTGATTTTTATTCTAACCGGAAGCTTAGTTCAAAAGCGATGGGTAATGGTAAAAGGAAATGGTAAAAAGGATGTATTATATAGATTAGATTTGATTATATTAAATAAATATATAAATAACGCCCAACGATGACATACATAGATCCTGACCTCTAACTAGGATTCCCTGTATCTAGGGAACCAGGAACTATGAGGACCATAGTCCCACAACACCCAGAAACGAAACAAAGCTTTTTTTTCTGTGCACAAACATTTGTCCCGACGCGGGAATCGAATCCGCAACCTGTATGAGATTTGAGCCAACCTGCTCAACCACTACACCACAGAGGCTGTCTATTAGATAACTCTTTATTGTTACACCACCAGGAACCATAAAAACAAAAGGAAAAATAACAAACTTAAAAACAAAAGTGTCTCATCGATCAAAGCGATTCCAGACATCCTTTGGATGGAGAGAACTTAAAGAAACTATAGGAGACGGGGGCGTCAATATAAATTAGATAATTATGGCATGTACATATTGTAGAAACCCAAAAAAATATATAACAAAATCTCAAAAAAATGCCCCTCAGTTTCTTGCCGTATCTTCTGAGTAGTGGTTCTTTTTCCGATGCGGTGGTAGAGTCATTGTAATAATTTGACGTTCATAAGTGCGTATGTGATGCCCAAATGATTAAAAAGATTTTACCTTTCACAGCAGTGGGAACGTAATGGGCTGATGATGATTTAACTTTAATGCACACCTCACTGAAACACCTTTACAGAAATGATCGCTAGCTCTCAGGCTATTAGTACGGAAGTTGGAAGCAAGGGTATGAAAAGGCAGAAAAATAACAAATGCAATTTGTGAAACCCCGCTGGAAATCTGATTTGTTAGGTAGTAAAATTGAGAAAAATGGCAGCGGAGATTATTATTCGGTAGGTGTTACTTCGTTTCTATTCACACCTAAATTGGTAACTGTAGGTAACTAAAATGACTTAATCCATTATGAAATATATTATATTACTAGCTGTTGCCCGCGACTTCGTTCGCGTGGACTTCGTTTAACGCTGATGTAGAGACTTTTTGTAGATTGTGTACAACACATGTTATTTGAAAAACACACTGTACTGGGAGCAAACACGTAAAGACTTTGGGATCACGTCGCCCGTGAGAAGGCTTCGTACAGCTGTCTCTGTGAGAAATATCCTGCCCTCAGATCAACGGCCGTGGCCTAGAGAGTCTGGTCTTGCGACTTATTGATCGTCATTGCAAAGCTGACGCTCACACAAAACTGCACGCGTTTCAATGTTAGCGGAAAGTGGTTCGAGATGAGAGAGATGAATATTAATATATGAAAACTGACTCACCAGCGCCACGGGCTATCAGTATACCTCAGTGAGGTTCAGTGCCTCAGTGAGGTTTGTCTCTAGCGACAGTATCTTTAGCCGAGTTTCGTTACACAACTAACCTCCCCGAAGTTAACAACTTCGGCGGGGTCTAATTTCAAAAAAGCATAATTTTGTATTCCAAAATTTTAATCTAATAGAGTGCGCTGGATGTCCGGATGGACTCAAAGAGTTCAAAAACTCTACGGGGTACGGTAGTGAATTGCCACCATTCTCACCATCGTCTTATACATCAACGTCCTGTTCAATGTCCCTCAAAACATTATAGGCTGGACTTCCACAGTTGCACTGGGCCCACAAAACACCAAAATTAAAGCGAACAAATGGCGCATACGTCGTGAGCATCACTTACGACTGCTTTTGCTAGTTTCGTCCCAATTTTGGTCGTCTTTCAGAAGGCGCCTTGCTTTGCAGGCTACGTGGAAAGTTGTGGAAAGTGTTTAATACCATCGTTGTTCTGAGGAACAGTTCACTGTTGTGAGAAACGCAAATGAGGTAGCGCCGCGGACAGACAGTGTGTATCAGCAACCGTCAATAGTAGCATTCATTGTTACTGGCATGGACGGTGTACATACATACTGCCAAAATCAGGTTCCTGATAGACACCCGATCCCCCACCAAGTCGTCGTTTGTTAACTGGATCAGTTTGTTTGTCGTTGAAGTCGTTGTTTGGCACTTCATCATACATTAAAGTTTTGGCAAAATCATCCTCTTGACAAAACCTAAAAAAAATTACGGTCTGATGAGGGTTTTCAAGAGGTTAGCTGAAGGATTCCGGGTCGAAAAAAAAAATTCGATCACTTTGGAGGTAAACGACCATGTTTGAGTAAAGGACGGTGGCGTAACTTTACTCGTGATAGGTGTCTCGTATGCGGAAGGCCGTCTGGGTAGGTACCACCGTTTTGCCAGTTATTCTGCCTCCAAGCCGTAGTGCGCAAGCATTACTGTGTTTCCGTTTGAAGGGGATTGTAGCCAGCGTAATTACTGGGCATATGAGACTCAATATCAGCTGATGTCAAGACAATGACTCAGATCTGGGTGGCACTGCTATTGCTATGGGCAGACGTTGACCGTACCATCAGGCAAACGACTTGCTAGCTCATCACTCAGTACCATAAAAAAGCAGGTAACGTCAAACTAAACAAATTTAAAAAAGATGTTTTATTTATATTCACCGTGTGTGGTGCACTACATAAACAAATCGTTTGCATGTTTTAGCGACCCCTAGCGCCATCTAGTTTCAATTGCATAAATGAATTTTCAAAAGTTGAAATAATTATGGTTCTTTTCATGTAAGGTTTGCGACTTGTTTCTAAGAGTTACTAAGAAACGCTGAAATAATATTTCTATCATGATATTTTTAATTTAAATATAACTTTACTTGTATGCATTTAATTTATATTCATAGTGTAAACAGCGTTTTAAATAATTTTACTTAATAATATATAATTTATAATAATTTTATTTTTAATTTTACTAATTTTACATTTTGTCTATCTTCCTCGCTTAAAGAAGTTAAATATCAAAAAATATTGTACCCGTATTCGTTAATTTTTAATTATATAAACTAATTCTGAGTTTCAAGATTTTAGGATAATCTACTAACTTTTTTCATACTAACTTGGCCCCAATTTAACCCCCCCATAAGTAGATTTTTCAAAATGTCGATAGCCTATATTAAAATCAGAATTTAATTAAACATATTCGTGGAAACGCCATTAAAATCCCGTCATTGGTTTTTAAGTTATAGAAGTCCAAACAAACAAACAAACGAAAATTTTAAAAACTGTTTTAATATGTTTAGTTACTCATTTTATATCGCCCTGGCTGTTTTTTTTTCGAATATCTTCCAAGTACAGATTTTTTGGGTTCTACGATTTTATTATATGTATAGACATAGATTAGGATTAGGAAAGGATTAGGAAGTTTATTATGTGGCCTAGGACTCTACAAAGCATTTTTTAGAATACCATCATGTCAACCCATGTACAAACCAGTTTAAGCTGAGCCTTGTGCACAAAGGCTCCGGTATGTTCCGTGGTTGAACTTATAGTGGACATGTATATTTTTTCCTAAATTGCGTCATAACTTCAATATTACTGGACCGATTTTGATGAAACAAAGCCTATGTGTAGCGCCGGACTCCACAGAACATATTTCAAAAAACTGCATTCAAATTAGTGCCCTAGTTTCTGAGTTTATCCCGGACAGACAGACAGACAGACAGACAGACAGACAGACAGACAAAAATTTTAAAAATTGTATTTTTGGGTTCTGTTGCTACCATATACTCCTAAAAAAATAGATTTTCAAATATATCTTAAATGTACAGTAACCGCTTCGTTACAGTTTTAATATAAGTATATAGATTTCATAATGGATCAACTAGCTGCGCCCCGCGGTTTCGCCGGCGGTTTCCCGAGATAAATAAGTAGCCTATGTGCTATTCCAAGTCCTAGAGTAACTACATACCAAATTTCATCAAAATCGGTTCGGTAGTTTTTGCGTGAAAGAGTAACAAACATCCAAACTATCGCGTTTTTAATATTATAGTATTGTATTAGTAAGGATAGTAAGGATGTTTGTCACCTCAGAACTCCGTCATTTATAAACCGATTTGAAAAAATCTTTTTGTGTTGTGTTAAGTATAGCTACAATGTGGTTCCATATAAATTACATAATATATTCGATCTTGGACTTCGAAGATACTGAATTAAAGTCTTTTTTTGTTATTAAATGAATTGTTCTTTAAAAGTATTCGGGCGAAGCCGCGGCTAACAGCTACGCATATAAATAATAGGTGCAGGATATTCCTATAAGGTGTTCGAAAGAAGTTTTTGCTCTATTATATAATTATAGCAAAACAGTAATTACCCTAATCTATGTATTTACCACATATTTAGGTATGTATGTAGGTATCACTAATTCAAAAACACACGCTCAATTGCGTGCGGCTGCCACTCGGACCCACACGTCATCTCTGCAAACACTTCAAGCTTCAAACACATTAGAGGTTCGGAAAGAGTGTTCGCTATCAAAAATTTGATATGACGTCCATACATGTTCAGTTGTTCAGACAAATGATCTGTGTGTTCAGCATTCCAAAAGTCAAAAGATATAAAAAATGCACTTTTAAACGTCACACACACATAATGAGATTGAGCAAGTGTGGCTCAGTGGGAGCACGAGCAGTTTCGGTCCGACGCACCCGAGTTCGAATCCCGCTGGCCCCGCACCACTGACTTTCTTAAGTTATGTGCGGATTTAACACTCGCTTTAAAAACGGTAAAGGAAAACGTCGTGAGGAAACCGGCATGTCAAACAATTTATCACAAAAATTCAAGGACATGTGACATCCACCATCCCGAATTGGGCCAGCGTGGTGGATTATGGCCCATACTCTCTCTACAAGGGAAGTCCCGAGACCCAGCAGTGGGAACGGGATGGGCTAATGATGATGATGATGATGATACACATATAATAAATCAATTGAAATACCTTAAAAACTGTAACTTAAAAATATCAAGACTGAAAACAATAACAAACAAGTGTTGTAAACACCTGTAAAAGGTATACATATCAGAATGTACCTAGCTATAAGAAATGTTCTACCATAATTTAGTTAATATGTATACTGTTAGTGTTTCTTATAATAAATAAATAAATAAAATAACAAAAGTAAGCATGTCTACCCATTTCTTTCCCATACTCAAATTGAAGTCCAGGCTCGGAAAAGAAATTCGAAAGCTGACACTACCAGTGCTTTGGAAATACGCCCGCTAAAGAAGATAGCACCAAGAAACTCTGCGGGTTTATTATCTGCGGGCTTATTTAATCTTTTAAAATGTCTAAAAATATAACACTAAACTATAAGGTATAAATTACGATTAACATAACACAATGTCAAACTAGAAGTGCGAGTGAGATGTCCCATAATCATACTCTTAGTATCAGTAACGTGAAAATATGATTAATATAGACATACAAAACGACACATTAATAATAGACACACAAAAAGAGCGTTTCTAAGTCTTTCTTAATTTCTATCATCAGCCCGCTTACGTTGTCATTGTTGTGGCAGGAGCCAGTTGTTCAAAGAGAGGTTAAGGGACAACAACGCAGGCTCAGCACTGGTGAGTGGAAATAGCATGTCCTTGAATTTTGGGATTATTGGTAGGTTTCTTCACAACGGTTTTCTTTACTGCTTAGGCTCTTTTTGTACTTAATGCTCCATGCATGCCTCGGACAGTAAGTAATGTCATAGTATCAACTCTTTCACGTGCCAATCCTTTAACCAAAAATACTTCAGACAGCCTCTGTGGTGCAGTGGTTGGGCAGTCAGACGGGACAAATGTTTGTGCACAGAAAAAAAAAGCGCAAGTATTTGTTTCGTGTCTGGGTGTTGTGGGACCATGGTCCTCATAGTTTCCTGGTTCCCTAAAAACAGGGAATCCTAGTTAGGGGTCAGGATCTATGTATGTGATCGTTGGGCGTTATTGTTTTATTTATTATTTATTTACTTTACCTGTCACCCTGTACGATCTTTTTCATAAAGGTGTATTTTGCTCATGCAAGCGAGTAAATAATTGCTTGTAACCATTCTTAACTTGGTAGAAACGCGGCTTTAAGCTAACACATTTACGTCAATCTAGATGTAAACGAAGTCTAGAAAGGCTCTCACCTTGACATTTACATCATGCAACAAAGGTGGAATATGTTATTAAAGGTGTAGTATTATTTTTATCGTATCAGCTTAAGCACTATATAAGTACCTCTCTCCCTTTCTCCTACTGATGTGTTGTCGACCGCGTAAAAAAACCAATCCTTTGAGTCAACAATGCTTCTGGTGTCGCTGATGTTTATAAGTGACCTCTTCCCATTAGGTTGGCCCTCGCCTGCAAGTATTTGGCATTTTTTTCCACTGATGAACGTCAATGGTGCATTTCAAACCAAAGCGCGGCTGCAGTACTACCTAATGATAGAATCATTATCTATTGCTATTTGCCCTAAAATAAATCAAACAAAAGAAACATAGCAAAATGATTGTAGTAAACGGCTTGATTAATCAACAAGAAAGCGATTCGCTTCCACTTTAATATGCGCACTGCCAACGAGTCAAACTCCCTGCTAGAGCCAATCTTTCCCGATAATTACAATCTAAGAATCTTCAAGTCACGAGTGAACAGGTACTGCCTTGGCTACGTTGTCAACCGCATCGTCGTCGCTTACCATCAGGTGACATAGTGGACAAACAGAAGACAAAAAACAATAAAAAACAAGAGTTTCAGCACATGATCAAATTAACTGCACTCTACCAAGGTAAATTCACAAGTCTATCGATCAGAGAAGTCATGCAAGTCAAAATAACAAGATGTCAATTAAATGTTTGTCGACACAATCAGATTGTAATGGACCCACAAAGCTTCATGCTCAAAAACATTTTTTTAATGATACCTAAATGAACAGCTACATTTAGGCCTGAATGTGAAATTAATACCCCACTGATTGATGATATTTTCATTCTGGCTAGGGCCATTCATCATACCCAGATTACTGGAGGCAAGTTAACTTCGGTAAGTTTCCTACTATTTATTTATTACTCTTGAGTCTTATCCACCGAGTTCACTTCATTTATTTCCTCTGAGTCAGTTGCTGAATTGTTTAGGGAACACAGTCAAATAGGAGTACTTAAATAAGAGGTCGTCAGTTCCGGTTATTGTCTTGGGCAACAATCGTTAGGCCATTTCAAAAACCTTCAGACGGTCTAAAAAAACTCTGACGCCAGGGTTGGCCACACACCCACGCAAATGAAGAAGAAGAATGAAAGGTAATAAAGTAATATAGGTAACTTCGCACGCACTAAAAAATATGCCCCTCAGTTTCTTGCCGTATCTTCTGAGTAGTGGTTCTTTTTCCGATACGGTGGTAGAGTCGTTGTAATAATTGACGTTCATAAGTCCGTCTGTGACGACAAAATTGAAATAAAGAACTTTTGAATTGAATTGAATTGAATTTACGTATTTGTAATCTCACATTAATGGGCCATTAAGTTTCTTATCAACACGTCGGAATCCTGTAGTTAAGTAAAACTTTGAGTTCAGAGAGCCTCCATAGTGTAGTGATCGCGCAGATCAGCTTTTGCATATATCACGGAGGTTGCGGATTTGATTCCTGCTACGGTACAAAATGTGTGTGCATTACACTACCATTATAAATGCGAAAGCTTAAAGACCAAAAAGCTATCTTAAGCTACGACTTTTATAGCTATGGCTTTTCGAATTTATTTTAATAGTTAGTCTATCACTAAGAATGTCGACTTTTTGGAAGTCGAGTGACATACATATAACATTAACATTTGATCTACCAAATCTAAATTTAAATGCAGTCCAATGAAATTCGGGCCAAAGGGTGTCGTGTTTCGGCGATTCAGTGGACGGCTGCAAGCGTCACCGCTGACACATCGCAGTTGCGTCACACGTCACCGACAAAACGTGTCATATAAATAAATATTTTAATATAAATTGTATGTGTGTTAGTTCTGAGGTATATATGTTGCCTGAAATAAATGAATAAATAAATAAAAAATTGGTTTCGCAAATATTTACCACAAAGTCTTAATCAACAAGTGCGGCATATATAACTTTATTTTCTATAAATCATTGAATGTTAACAGAAAAGTGATATAAATCCAAAGAGAAACTCGAAAGGTATTCCAGGAGCCTCGAACCCTTGCCCTGCGTGATATGCTTGCCAAAGCGAGAAATGTAAATGTTTATACTGAGAAGTTTCTTTGCTCACGTATCTACGCTTTTACGTGGAAGAAACCCACGACACGTATATTTTACGTTGAGACCAATACATTGGTGGTTTTGGAGAAAACGATTTGTTTACCTGGTAATATAATCAATTATGTACCTATTACTACCGTATGAAACTTTTATTAATCAGTAATAAAAGTTTCGTAGTAGTAATATTAAATACTGCCGACTGTACTTCGTGTTCTGATTCTCTCCATTCAAAGCTTGTCTGGAAGAGATTGTTACAAATGATAAGACTGTCCAATTTATTGCCGTTATTATGAAGGAGTTTTTTGTAACTGTATATCTAATAGTCACTGGTAACACAATAAAAATATTGAATGCATTAGCACAGGCTTGGCGAAATTAAAATTTTAATTCAAATTTGGTTTCTCTAGCAGTTGGCTCGGTTTCCCAGTGGTTAAGGCGTCGGGACGGTATTCCGAAAACGCAGGTCCAATCCCTGCCTGAGCATATGCTGAAAAGTTCTGGGTTGCACTGTAATTGTTATGGGCTTGCGTGGCGCTTACCCTCAGGCGAACGACTTGCTCGTCTCATCATTCCGTTCCATTAAAAAACTTCTCTCTTCTTTCTGATTATTTAAAACTAGCTGCGCCCCGCGGTTTCATCCGCGGTTTGCCGGGATAAAAAGTAGCCTATATGTTAAACTAGGGTATCCTCTATCATCATCATCATCATCATCATCATCATCATCAACAGTGAGTCCACTGCTGGACGTAGGCCTCTCCCAATGCATACCACTGAGCCTGATCCCCGGCTCTTCGAATGTAGTTACTGCCAGCCACTTTACGCAGGTCTTCGCTCTATCTGGCCGGAGGGCGTCCTACACTACGTTTGACTAACCGTGGTATCCACTCTAAAAATCGTTTACTCCATCGGTTATCAGTTCTTTGGCATAAGTGACCGGCCCATTGCCACCACATATTGCCATTGTATCCTCTATATATATTAAGCAAAACATCGCCTCAAGCGTAACAAAGGAACCTCCTCAAAGAGACTTGAAACGGTCACTACAAGCGCAAATTGCTCAGCCACTACCATTAAACATTATGTTAACAATATAACCTGAGTCTAGGTTTAATTACTCTTAACTACTGCTACTTCCCTTGCCCTTCTTCTTAGTGGAACAGCAAACTAGTTTCAAATACCATTTAGAGTTAGTGCAAGGAGCAAGTGACCGCAAGACTGCAGGCCCATTTATTTTATTTGAAAGCGGAGGACAAACTCGTTTCTGGTTCATTTGAAAGTAAATCTTTTTCTTCATTATCATATTATACAGTGTATGAACTACACTGTATAATATGATAATCTGATATGCCATCAGCTCATGACGTTCCCACTGCTGAGACACGAGCCTTCTCTCAAAGAGAGAGCTTGGGCTATGATCCACCACCCTGGTCCATTGCGGGTTGGTGGATGTCATGTACTTGAATTTTGTGCTTCTTAGACATGTTGGTTTACTCACGATGTCTTTCTTCTTCATTTTAGAGCGAACGTTAGAGCACATACTTAAGGAAGTCATTGGTTGGCTGGTTCATGATTGGTTTATCATTGACCAGCGGGATTCAAACTCCAGTACACTCGCTTTGTTTTTACACCTTGCGTGTAAAAACGCTGCAACAAAATACACGTATTGAATAAATACAAGGATAAACAACGTGTAAATAGAAAGTACCAAACAACTAAAAGTGAAAAAACTAGACCTACATTAAATATCTATTATATTATAATTAAAGCATACGCAAAAAAACAGGTGTTTTGAACAAGCTAAACGTATGTTTAGCTAGTTCTTAATAGGTAATTACGTTAATAAGATATATATAATTATTTAGGTGCTCCTGTTTCAACCCCTCAATGACAAAGCCTAGTGCTACGAGTTACTCGATAATATTCAATTAAAATTCAGTTCCAACTCGTCAATATATTTCCAAGGGTCCAACAAAACTAATACAAAGCTTAGACAATTTGAATCGGATCAAAATCATAATGGTGCTTGTCTACTAAAGTTGCGCGGAGCGGAGCCGGAACGAAGCGAGGGAATTTGAACCAGTACCATAGAATATCTAATAGTACTTACTAACAATACCAATACGAGAATCGTTGATTCGCTTTTGTTTGTAATAGAAAGTTTCTGAGCTTTTCTATTGGTAAATTTTCTCGCTCTATGCGGTCCTCGCAGCTTCGATGAAAACGCACCCTAATGGACAAGAAATTGCCGAAAAGGAAGAAAAAGTAATATTTCCGATTGAAAAGATAACAACTTTTCTGTGTAAATCCTTTTATACCTTTGCGTAAGCTTTATTGACTTTCTCTGTAGGTTTTTGATTGGGCGCTGAGTTGTTATTAATTGGTATATAGCAGGAAAATTACATTTTGTAAAGTTCTATTTTTCCAGCATAATTGCAAAACGCTAAAGGCAAATTGAAAAAATAAATATCAAATTAGACCTCTCGAGAAGATTGGATACATAAACATATTTTATGCAAGAATGAAAAATGTACGTCCACGCGACTCTGAAATGTATGTCTCCAACATGTTTGCCAATTGCCCTCAACTCGTTTTCTCATCTTATCATAAGTTTACTTCTAAAAATCCTACTAATATTATAAACGCGAAAGTTTGTAAGAATGGATGTATGGATGTACCTTTGTTACTCTTTCACGCAAAAACTACTGAATGGATTTTGATGAAACTTTACAACAATATAGCTTACACATCAGAATAACACATAGGCTACTTTTTATCCCGGGACACCGCAGGTGAAACCGCAGGATGCAGCTAGTCTGAACATAATTGAGCTAATCAAAACACTATCTAGCTAGATCAATATCCCACACAATAATAATAACAAAATACGTTATTTTACAGTTTTTTTATTTGCTGAAAGTTCTTAAATACACCCTACATACAATCGTCCCCGTAAGACGATATAATAATTATGGATGATGGATGATGAGGATATCAGAAATTTGATTGCTCGAGCAGTTGGCTCGGTGGCCAAGTTGTTAAGGCGTCGGGACGGTATTCCGAAGACGCAGGTTTGATCCCCGCCCGAGCAATTTATTTTTTCTTTTTTCTAATACTTTATAAAGATCTTAAGTAATTTAAATTCCCAACAAAATATGCTATTTTCTTTGCAGGATCCAAAGTCACATTGCCCCATCTGATAAAACACTTACAACTACCGTCTAAAATAAAACTTTAATAATTTACCCAATGCCACGATTCATGTGTAAAAGTACTATAAAAAATGGCTTCTTACGCTGGACTACACACAAACTGAATCTATTTTAACAATAATATCGTAAATCCTCAATCAACCACTACTCCTTACACACCTCACCTACATGCACACCTTCTCATACACACACAAACATTCACACCCACACATTCATACATATAACTTATATCTACTTAAAACTGCATATATCATAACTACATATTATTACTAAATGCAAACTCTTTTGTAATTTTTATCTGATCTTTTTTTAAATATGTCGGCCGGGAGGTATTGGTATGCCATATAGTTTTCGGTTTCGAGTCATTCACAATCGCTGTTTCTTAATCAGTAAGAACTATTGCATAACGTTCTAATCACAGCAGTCAGAAACACTGCTTCAAACTTTGTAAGGTTAAGCTGAGACAGGTGGTTCGGGGTTGGAACTACTTCCGTGGCTTATTCCGTGGCTTAATTAAACCACTTTGATAGCAGATTCGATAGTTCAGAGGGAATGAGCTCCGATGAGCCGCGCTTTAGTCGTCTAATCAACTCAAATAGGATAGGTGGGGCATTGCTGGGGATTGATGGATCTAAATCAGTTTCGAAGCTTTAAATCTTTGGAATTGGACAGAATTGATTATGTTGATGAATAAATAAATAAATAACGCCCAACGATCACATACATAGATCTTGGCCCCTAACTAGGATTCCCTGTATCTAGAGAACCAGGAATATGAGAACAATGGTCCCACAACACCCAGACACGAAACAAATGTTTGCGCTGTTTTTTTTTGTGCACAAACATTTGTCCCGTCGCGGAAATCGAACCCGCAACCTCAGTGGTGTATGAGATTTGAGCCAACCTGCTCAACCACTACACCACAGAGGCTGTTTATGAATGTTCTACTTTAGAATGTTATTGTGATATAATGAAGAATTTTCGAAGTTTTATCACACTTTATAAACTAACTAGCAGCTTTAAATGTGTAATTTTTTTATTTATTAAATTGAGTGACAAAACGAACAGGTCGTTTACCCGATGGTAAGCAAGCAGCACGTCTGCCCATAATAGCACCACCCAGAAATCCAGATCTTTCTTTAGCAAAATCTTGCGCGGCACTGAACTGCGCTCACCCTGCAACATCCCATAATGTCCAGTAATTTTGCTGGCTATAATACCCTTCAAACCGGAACACAGTAATGCTTGCGCACTACTGTTTAGCGGCAGAATAACTGGCAAACTGGTGATACCTACCCAGACGGCCTCTCGCATATGATGCATATGAGTGACCTGCCACCTAGTAAACCTTTCTGACTAAATTATATACTGTAGATCCTACTTAAGACCTACTAAGCGAAGACAGACATCACGAATTAGTTTGTTTTATACAAATTTTATTTATAAATTAAACTAAATGAAATTGTAAAATATTATAGAACAACCAAAGAAATTTCTGTGATTTTTATTCAAGTGTAAATAAGTAAATAAGTAAGTAGTTTTTAAGTGGTAGGCGCTGACCGCCGCGGTGTGAATACCACCCACTGAATAAAGCCATGTGGTAAAATAAACTTCAATAGTCGTGTTTCCGGATGATGTTCGGTGAACCATCAGGGAAAACGAGTCTGAGCAGTCTCTCAACTATCGTCTTCCTCTATTACATCTAGTCACATCGGCGTGCGAAAAAGTGGTCAAAAATCTATCTTTGAGCGAAATAGATTCTGGTTATTGAAAAAGTTAAGGCTTAAAACGGGTCCGTGTTTTATGCACCCGGTTTCTTTTGCTTACGGGCTTTTTGCTCCCGACACTGATTTAAAAAAGTAAATGTTATAAAAAGTCTAAAAAACAGGCTTAATAAATAATAAGGCTACATGAGAACCTGAATGCTTTAGATACTCAATATTTTTTTCAGGTTGGGAAGTTCGGATTTATGAGATATTTTTATTTGATCGCCCTCTTTCATAGATTCCATTGTAGTTAGTCTCATCATCATCGGGTGCCATCTTCATACTGAAGTTTGGAGGTCAGTAGGCAATATTTCTTGCGATCCCACGCTGTTAGTCTGCAAGGTATATATTCTATGGGCCTCTGTTAATTCAACTTTGTTGTACTTTAATATTGCCTGAAATAAAGAGTTTAATAATAATAAGTCTCATATCATAGACCGGCTCTCATCCATTAAAAATTCACCTCAATAGCCCAATCATAAGTAATTTTCATATCTTCAATAATAGTCCTCGCACTTATCGGAGGCTGTCTTTGATTGTATTTTCTAATGATGCACTTAGAGACAGTCCCCGATAAGTGTTGCCCATTACATATCTAAATTAAATGCTCTAAGAGGCCTCTACGTGTTGGACTCATGTCCCCGCGCAAGCCTCCCAAAGGACCGGGTGTATAACTCGTGAGAAAGAGCGACATAATAATAATAAGGCATATTTCAAAGCATTGTTGTAATGTGCAATAAGCGTGTAATAAAGAAAATACTTCTCTCAAATATCTTGTTATTGAAATATTGATTATTTTATAATTATATTCATCTTACTTTTGTACTATACAATCTTCATTTATTTCGGCACTGAAACATTTAATAGCTTTTATCCCCGAGATGAAACAACCCCCAGAAAGTAATGTCTGGTGTAAAGTTTACGTGCAAATTAAATGTGTCTAACACTCATTCCATCGAAGACTGTTTTTAATAGACCAGGAGAAGATGCTGGAAAAAAGCACGTCAATTAGACTGTAGAAGGTCACGTGTGATGCAATTAAAATTATGTAAATATGTAAAATAATGTTTGCACTTTTCATTACACTGTAAAGCATGATAGCAAACAGCATTAGCTATATTTATATAAACCATCGTTAACTGTATAATTAAATATGAAAGACTAACACATCAAACTTTTATTATAGACAGACTTTTTTTTTATTTATTTGTTTTAAGAGCATAGTAAATAAATCGGCTGTTTGATTTTTATTTTGCGATTATCAAAATTATTTTAATGTATTATTTCTGGTCGGTACACGTATTTTTATTCCTTCAACTAAGATTTGTTTACTTCAGCTACAAAATCTATCATTATAAATAACTAAGTTTTCTTTGCATCTCGCTCCCGACCCACCAAATTTCATTCAGATAAAGATTTTTTCAAAAGAATTCTTTAACCGGATTTACTTTATTCATAAAAATTTGCTGCGAATGAAAAATATGGTATTAAATTATTAACAGGGTGGTCCCGGGCGTTATATCATTTGGAGTATCATAAATTGTGTCTGTAAGAAACAGGTCATTTTTCAAACGCGGATAGCTTACTCGCAACTTATCTTTGAGATTGTATGTGAAGTGCGATAGCGGAAGGCCGTGAAAAGTTCTAAAGTGAATTGGTTGGGGGGAGTGTAATACATTAGGTTTATTTTCGAACTGAGTTGTGTATCATTTTTTTAAAACAAACATCACATGCAAATTTCCTGGTCCCTAACTAGGATTCCCTGTATCTAAGAAACCAAACCTATGAGGACCATGGTGCTATAACACCCAGACACGAAAGAAATACTTGGGTATTTTTCGCGACAAACTTGACGCCCTGTAATGCCCCAACGATATATAGAGCCTGGCCCCTAACTAGAATTCTCTGTCTAGGGAGCCAGTAACTCCGAGGACCACGATTCCACAACATGTTCTTTCTTTCGTTGTCATGTTGTCACCTTCTCTTCATCACCCCACCCTTCTAAGTCTATGTCTTGCCAACAACCCTGCATAATAATATCATGAACAAAATAAGTAATAGTCATGTCAATAAAATAGTTTGTACTAATAGTCATGTCATGACTATTAGTACAAACTAGGTAAATGTATTTTTTGTCCATTTTTTCTGTTGTAGAACTAGATTACATCAACCGAAACGATCTGTGAGTCCACAAAGTTCGTTAGGACTGTTTGGGATTCCCTTTTGTTCTTTCTTATTTTGGATGCTGAGTCGTTGTGGTGGAAGGTAAGATAGGTTAATAGTAAGGATGATGGTATTATACATCATCCTTTTCATCATCAGCCCCCACGTTCCCACTGCTGGGACACGGGCCTTCTCTCACAGAGAGTATGGGCCATAATCCAGCACGCTCGCCCACTGCGGGTTGAAGTTTTGTGGGCAATCCCTGGCCATGCTGGTTTCCTCACGATGTTTTCCTTCCCCGTTTTTAGAACAAATGTTAAATCCGCACATAACTTAAGAAAGTCAGTGGTGCGGGGCCAGCGAGATTTGAACTCGGGCGCGTCGGATCGAATGGTGCATGTGTTCCCACTGAGCCACACTCACTCTATCTCGCTCTATTATACAATCAGCATCAATAGTACATTTTGGTACCATGTCGCAGTAAATATTTCAATGAGAGAAGAAAATATCATACTAGTGATTGTGATATGGCACTAAATGTATACCTGTTATTGAGGCAGACTTTATGTATTTACTTTCTAGGGTACCTACGTGGCTGCTTCAAAGTGGCTCCTTCCATGTACCACTTATGAAGTACCTACGAGTAAATAACTAAACGATGTTGATTTAGGCCCTAACCACATAGTCATAGTACATACCATGTTACTTTTAGCATTCGCGATTGGCGTTTTTGCGATTGTGTGTCAAAGTAGCGCGTTTAAGTTATTGCCACTTTCACCGACATTTTTTAATCGCAGCATCAAAATCGAGCATTCGCTCGTTTTACGATTGCTGCATTTAGCATTCGCGCTTGGATTTTTTCTAGTTACTGCACAAAATCGTGTGATCGCGGTTCATTTGTGTTACCAAAATCGCTGCGATAGACGTTCGATAGTGGGCACAGTGAAGTGCAGTCGCTGAATCTAGTAACGAAAAGGAATCAAATCGTTGAACGCTAATGCTAATAATAGCATGTGTAGTTTGGCCCTTACTCCTTACTTTAGGTAGGTAAACAATTAAAGGTATTTGTTCAGTGATTACAAACAGCTTTGACATTTACCTACCATGAAGCATAAAATTAATAGAGAAGAATAGATTGACATTTCTCTTGCAGGATTAAGTTTAGAGTGAATAGATATCTTCTATCTTCTGGGCCAGCGTGGTGGATTATGGCCCATAGTAGGGAAGGCCCGAGTCCCAGCAGTGGGAATGTGATGGGCTAATGATGATGAGGTCCTCGCTTAACATCAGGCAAGATGGTAGTCAAACGTGGTCGAACGTAGATTTATCATAAATAAAAAAAAACGGGATATTCAATGTTTTTTTACCAGTCTTCGTAATCAGCGCTTGACGCGTAACAGTGCCGAAATATCGAGTCCTCAAAATAAATCACAAACAGTAACTAAATATCCCGTTTCTAAACTTCAGTATGACGTTAGAGACCAGGAGGGTTTAAAAAAAAATATTTTTTCTCTTAATACATAGATACTATTGCGGGACAGGGCAGCCAGTAAAGTGTATAAACTGTTGCCACAGTGCTGCACTTCTTTAACATACGCCAAATGCAGGGATATATAAGGGGAAAATCGCTAACGTTGCGTGAGTGAACCCCCCGGTATGCGCAGTCTAATGATATACAAGTCTCTTTACTTAGCAACTTTTTCGCCGCTTGCGTGCCAAAAGTAATAAATCACAAACAGTATCTAAATATCCCGTTTCTAAACTTCAGTCTGACGTTAGTGACCAGGATGGTTTAAAAAAAATATATAATTTCTCTTAATACATAGATACTATTGCTGGACGGGGCAGCCAGTAAAGTGTATAAACTGCTGCCACAGTGCTGCACTTCTTTAACATACGCCAAATGCAGGGATATATAAGGGGAAAATCGCTAATGTTGCGTGAGTGAACCCCCCGGTATGCGCAGTCTATTGATAAACAAGTCTCTTTACTTAGCAACTTTTTCGCCGCTTGCGTGTCAAAAGTCTTTGTAAACAACATGGTAATGACTGCAATTACAAGCAACGCGTGTAATTAAGACTAATTTACGAATATTATAATGGATTTGGTTTATATTTCTTTTAATTTCAGTTAAGTGCTTTAATGAGGCCACTTTACAAATAATGGCCAAACATTCGCTTTGAAATTATTATGCTTAATTTCAGTGAACGTTACTCGAAACTAATTTTCAGTAACACACGTCTGAAATTCAAGGCCTTACTTTAATTACAAGTAATTACACGTATCAAACACGTAAATAAAAGGTAGAAATACATTTTATTACTGGCTTTTCGGGGCCTTGATTTTTTAAGAAAACTAACATGAGACGACACTTAGAAATAAAGTATTAATCCTGCTTGTTATTATAAATGCGAAAGTTCATTTATCTGTGTGTGTGGTTCTATAATTACACTGCCGTCTTCCCTATTCATCGATGTACTCCGTCTTCGACGACATCGTCGCTTAACATCATGCGAGAAAGTAGCAAAACATACATCAGTCTATGAGCGATGGCTCATCCAATAACAATAGTTGTCCTTTGACAAAATGTGCAGCCTGTGCTTACCAACAAGACGGCACGGCGGCACGGCAAAGTATTCATTAGAATCCCGACGAAATGCTAGTGCTAAGGGTATCAAAATAAGATTCAAAATTATTTAAGCTTACAAAAATCTTCTTATATTATTATACTGGCTGCGCTCGCGGTTTCATCTGCGGTTTCGTTAAGGTTGAGGTTTCGAAAATCCGTTGAGGAGTTTTTGTGTGATTACGCAACAAACGTCTTTCCATACATTCATCCTCACAAATTTTAGGATTCTTTATTGTAAACTGTTAAAACATTCACATCGTAAATTATAAAGTGCATGAACAAAGGCGAGCTTAACCCAAAGAAGAGTTTACTTCTAGCAAACCCTTGAGGAAAGAGAACTGCCAATTTAGCAAATAGGTTTCAGTGCATGGTTACGATTTGAACAAAAAAAATCTGCAATAAGCAATCTTTTGCAGTGTCGTGGCGTTGTTCAGCGCCAGCTTTAGAATTCCAAAATTGCTCTACCATTTACAGTAGCTTGATAACTTGGCTCAAGTTAGTTCAAGCGTTATAACTAGCCGGTCATTTATCATGATTGGTAACATTAATTCTAAACTGTCCATATAGTGCAGCCAATTAGACTGACCGGAATTGGTTAGCTGTAATTTGATTTAGAGTTTGGCCTAATTGACCTGGGAGCCCCCTTGAATTTAAGTTAGCTAAACTTAATTTAAGTTTTTCAATTTGTTCAACTTAGGTTTTGGCATTTTGACTGACTTTAAAGGTCAACAGGTACTCAACCTAAACCTAAAAAAATTAACAAATTTTGTTTCAAATTATTAAAAGTTGGAGCTAGTTTTGATTGTATTTAAAAGTAATTTGTATGTTTTCATACATTTAATTTAATAAAAGTTCAAAAGTTCTTTATTTAATTTTGGCATCACAGACGCTCTTATAAACGTCAATTATTACAATGACTCTACCACCGTATTGGAAAAATAACCACTACTCAGAAGATACGGCAAAAAAATGACGGGCATTTTTTTTAGAAATTTTGTTACAATATTTTATGTTTGTGTTTGACAATATTATGTTTTGTATGTGCCAGTTGGGCTACTTAGCAGAAGCGGAATGTTCCGTGCATCTTTGTCTTTTATGTAATTACTAACAGTACACTATGCTTTTTTCATTAAAATATTTTTCACACGCAACTTGAATCTATTTTCTGTGAGCTCCGTTATAAATTTTGGAATTATATTGTAAAAACGTATGCAATTGCCCATGAAAGACTTGTTCGAATTATATTACCACAGAATACTCAGTCTAAGCCCAGGTACTGCAATTATATCCTTATTTCTAGTGAATTGTGAACATTTTAACAAAAACTTTATCTTTAAATGTAATTCTTAATCATACCTACCTAATTTGAAGGTTTTTAAAAATGTTGTTCTTGCCTATATATCTTGTTAATTATGTAAATGTTTGTGAGAATAGATGTTTGTTACTCAATTAAATAAATTGTTCAAATTCTATACTTTAAATCCTAGAATATACCTACACATAGGATAGTTATTATCTTGGATATAGGATAGTTCATATCCATGCCGGTGAATCCGCTGGGGGTATAATAAATAAAATACAACAAAATTCAAATGCAAATAAAATACAATTCAAATAAAAAAGAATTTGTAACATGAGAGTTTGTGGCCTACCCGAAATTCCGATCGTAAACTTCATTCACCTCTTCGATTCACAAGTATTTTTTGTATCCGCAAAATTCTACGGCGTAAATTCGACATCATTCAATGAAATCTATCCGTTATTTCATATGAAGATAATAAAGTATCAATATTTTCTGAGAATTAGCTGCGCCTCGCGGTTTAACCCGCATGGGCAGTTTTTCGGAATAAAACTTGTTAACTTGTATTGATCTATAGGAAATACAAATCCTACCTGTACCTAATTGCAACATTTCATCAAAATCCAATGAGTGGTTAATGCTTCATTAAGTTACAAACATCCACACATGCATACTCACTAACTTTCGCATTTATATTATTAGTAGGATATCAATTCAAAAAATTAAATCAAAATCTCTTTATTTATTTTTGGCATCACAGACGCACTTATGAACGCCAAATTATCACCATGACTCTACCGCCGCGCCGTATCGAAAAAAAACACTACTCAGAAGATACGCCAAAAAACTGAGGGGCATTATAATAAGAATATACTTATAAGATAAGAAATAGGATTTATAAGATTTTCTAATAATAGTAAGTAGGAAGATGAGAGACTTTGCATGAACCTGGTTAACATGGATGACGTTTAGTGATGGCGCTACTTTCAAAGTCGAGGTGACATGAAACTTGCCTCGACCAATGATACGTACATAATGTTATCGCGCTGTAATACCTATAATTGTATTATTTTGACTGTAAATTTAAGGTAACATCTGTTAAGGCAAACATGTGGTAGATAATTAAATTTAGAAGTAGGTAGGTGGGGAATTAAATAATTTGTATTTAGAAATTAGCATCGTTGTAAATTCAAACTATGACAAACATGTACGAGTATAATTCAATAATCATCTAGAACGATAACGCAATAAATTAATCATATCACGATAATTATTGCTCTATTTGAGAAAATAAATGCGACAATCAATTTTGCATTTAATCCCATTCAAAAAAATGGATAAAGAAAATACTTATTAAAACAACATATTAACTGAAAACGCGATCATTTTTGGTTAAAGTTAAAATGAATTTATAACAGCATATGATTTTTTGGTACGTTCGTAGGTTTAAACCGAAAATTATTACATCATTTGTCTAAATTTTACCTCGTCGCGGTTTTCATTTCTCATCACGTGAACCGCGGCTGGAAAATTATTCGTGTAATATTTTATACCGTTAAAAATATCCGTGAAATGGTCTTTTTGCTGGACATTTTAATTTGCGATTCCGGGAAACCGGGAATTAAAATTTTTGCCTAGGCGCATTTAACATCAAAAAAAGATTCTGGGAATGTTTGGTGTGCGAAGGTTATGTGATATTCTGCGCTTCAACTCTGATTGATATTTTGCTCTTTGATTCTTGACACAACATCATTTCAACGTGGACACTGACTGTGAGACTGGTTCATAAGTTTAAAATCGCTCAGCGAGCCATGAAACGAGCTATGCTCGGGGTTTCTCTGAAGGATCGAATCCGCAACGAAGTGATTCGACAGCGAACCAAAGTAACCGACATAGCTCACCGAATAAGTAAGCTAAAGTGGAATTGGGCCGGTCACGTATGTCAAAGAACCGATAACCGATGGAGTAAACGAGTTCTAGAGAGAAGACCACGTTTAGGCAACGTTTAACGTAGTGTAGGACCCCCTCCGGCCAAATGGAGCGACGACCTGCGTAAAGTGGCTGGCAGTAACTACATGCGAAGAGCCGAGGATCGGGCTCAGTGGCGTGCATTGGGAGAGGCCTACGTCCAACAGTGGACTCGATAGGCTAATGATGACGATGACAACGTCATTTGAAATTGTGATCAGAACGCGTCCGAAATAATCAGATTATTTCAGCGCTATGATACTTTTATAATTTTAAACCGACATAAATTAGGAGGTTCTCCATTCAACGCTTAAGTTTATTTTTACTTTTAGTCTCGTTTGAAGTAAAAAGGTTTTACGCCCTACGATCACATACATACATATTTGTTTTTATTTACTCGTTACGCTTAATTGCTGGGCACATATGAGACTTATATATCTCATGTCTCGGGGTGATGAGCGCAATGCAGTGTTTTTTTATGGGGAGGCGTGGCGCTTACCATCAGGCAAACGACATGCTCGTCTCATCACTCAACTCTATGAAAAAGCCTACTAATACTATTTTCCCTGATGTCAAAATATTCAGTAACATCATGTAGCATCATGCAACATAATAGCTTCCAAAGCAATATAGCTGAATATAGCTGATATAGCTGAATATAGCTGAATGCTGCATTGTAAACCTAGATAGTATAGCTACAATGTTGGCTCCTTAGACGACTATATTGCTACAATGTCACATTGCATTAAGGTCCTCAGAGCAAACTATTGCCACGATGTAGAGCTGCATTAAGGTGCTCACACTGAACTGAAGCATATTGCCACAATGAAGTATAATAGTGTTATCTCGGACTGCCAGCGCATGGTATTCCAGTTTACGAGAGAACGACCTCTTAAAGCTTAAACAATGTTGGATTAACTGAAGTGACGAGCAACTATGATAAGATAAGGATGTGTCGTAAAAGGAGGGCGTTACAATTTTACAGGCTGTCAATTTTATAGTGGCTTACAGTTTTACCTATATAAATGTTATGACGTAATAAAGCTACTGAAATTATGTGGAATTAAAACCGACATGTTTGTAGACCATTCAAAAAGTCTAAAGTTAAAAGATATTTTTTTCATAGGCACATGAACTGATTTTGATAAAATTTGTTACCTATGTAGGTACTTTAGGTTCTGATATAGGACATAGAATACTATTCTTCCAAGAAAAATTAAAAAATATTATTGACTGGTGGTAGGTTTCTCGTAAGCGAGAGGCCGTCTGGGTGGGTACCACCGCTTTGCCAGTTATTCAGCCACCAAGCAGTAGTGCGCAAGTATTACTATGTTCCGATTTAAAGAGCATTGTAGCCAGCAAAATTACTGGGCATTATGAGACTCGACCGCTAATTGTCTCAAGACGAGAGCTGTGCAGCGCCGCGCAGGATTTTGTAAAACAAAGTTCTGGGTGGTGCTGTTATTGTTATAGGCTGGCGTATTGCTTACCATTTGACAAACGACCAACTCGTCTCATCTTTCAGTTACATAAAAAAAACCTTATGGAAGAACTATAAAACTAATTCTACGCGGACGGAGTCGCAGGTCACAGGTATTTGTCGCTCTAAAAACTGTCGTAACTCGTTTTTAGTACCGAAATGTCACATCGATGACCACAAACATCGAGTAAAGCATGTATCTTGCGCAAAACATTTAAATTGCAAATTCAGTCTAGCTTCCACATTTCGATTCCCGCAAAGCAAACATACCGGCCAAACCGTATTGCTATTGCTCAAGAATCGAATTGCATTTTTCCAACTACCCTCCCAAAAGTCATCGGTGAAATAGGATTAAAAAAGTTATAAAATCGATTCGAAGTGGACGTGTAACATGAGGGTATGAAACCGCAGTCGTGTACGGTTTCGGCCATCCATTAAAAGCTTGATTGAATTTCCATGCCGATTGAAAGGCACCGTAACGTGGATTGATTAGAAAAACGGCAATTTTCGGTTACAATCAATCAATCGGCCGAAGCTTTTGGACCGTCTGCGTCTGTTGTGTGAATGAGCGAGGCGGAGATTGAAAAATGCTACGGATTTCAAGTTTTCAAATATAATCCAGTAGCTGCGCCCCGTGGTTTCACCCGCGGTTTCCCGAGATAAAATGTAGCCTATGTCCTTTTCCAGGACCTAAATACCAAATTTCTTCAAAATCTGTTTAGTAGTTTTTTTGTGATTGAGTTACAAACATTCATCCATCCATCATCAATAAATCGGGTGAAACTCGTGCCCACGAACTTTCGAACGGGTGATTGACCATCAACAGTTTGAATTTCGAACCTATAACGCACAATCATCCATCCTCACAAACTTTCGCATTTATAAAATTAGTGGGATAGAACTACGCAGACCAAGTGGCGACTTGGTGGATGTTTTTTTATGTAATTGAGTGACGAGACGAGCACCTGATGGTCAAGATGGTTTCTGTTTTATTTTTATGGAAATGAGGGATGAGAAGAGCAAGTTGTTCGCCTGATGGTAAGCGCCACGCCTGCCCATAACAATTGCAGTGCTACCCAGAGTTTTTAATATCATAAACATCTCTGCGTATTGCGCTCATCACCCCGAGACTTCAGATAAGTCTCATATGCCCAGTAATTTCGCTGGCTACAATGTATTGTCCTTAAAACCGGAACACAGTAATGCTTGCGCACTACTGCTTGACGGCAGAGTAACTGGCAAAGCTGTGGTACCTACCCAGACGGCCTCCCGCATACGACAGACCTACCACGAGTGGTAACTAACACGCCTGGCCATACAAGCTGCAGCATCAGCCAGACCATTGCTATGCATAATCTGCACTGCGCTCGTCACCCCGAGACAATACCGACTCGAGGTTCAACGCCCAGTAATTTCGCAGATGTCACATAATGATCTTGTATTTTGTGATTGTTAGACATGCCGGTTTGTTGTTTTCCTTAACCATTTTAGAGTAATTTTATGTATCTAATAAATAACAAGCGCTTATGCCTAAAAAGTATTAATTAAATACACCCCATTGTATTTACACTTCACTTGTAATAGATATAAGGTAACTTTTGGCTTGGCTAATGACTAATACGTCCAAGCTTGCGGATTTTGGTCCAAGGCTTTTAACTGTCATGTCTTGTTCCTTTAGTGTGACTAGAATTATTACTTTAGTGTTCTTAAGTGTTTTGTCATGTGTTGATACCGTGAGACATTCTCCAGATTAGGCATGGTTCCGGATATGGTATGACAAGTTTGCATTCATGCATACAAGTTCGTATATGTAGTGCTTTAACTCTTTACTCAGTATATTAATCATACCGAACTTATCATGTATTCCTGATCCTTAACTTTAAGTCGAGTATTATAATCGTCATCATCATCAGCCGGAAGACGTCCACTGCTGAACAAAGGCCTCCCCCACAGATCGCCACAACGAGCGGTTGCTCGTTGTATGCATCCAGCAGCTCCCAGCGACTCTGACCCGGTCGTCGGTCCACCTTGTAGGGGGCCGTCCTACGCTCCGCTTTCCGGTCCGTGGTCGCCGCTCGAGAACCTTTCTACCCCAACGGTTATCGGTTCTACGAGCTACATGGCCGGCCCATTGCCACTTCAACTTGCTAATTTTGCCTTCGTTTTTTGCAGATATCCCCACATATTCCGGACCTTATCTCGCAAAGAAATCCTAAGCATAGCTCTCCCCATAGCTCTTTGAGTAACTTTGAGCTTATGCATCAGGCTTATTGTCAACGACGTTTCAGTAGGTACGTTATTTATTTATATAACGTACTACTTATATAACGTACTACTTATATAACGTACTACGTACGTTATTTATATAACGTACCTACTAAAACGTGGTTGCATTGAAAAATTTGGTTTAAAAATTTTCCTGCTGTTGGTACTTTTAAGCAAGATTGACTTTGAATCGAGATAATTAGAAATCAGGGCTCTCCGGGCAGACCTACTACGAGTAGTCTACCACTTCAAACACACAACCTGCTCAGGGCCCCAATTTACTATGACAACTTGGCGATTCCTGGCTTCGAAATCACGTCGATTCCTTCATTAATAAACGACATCTGCGAAATTTGTATTCTCTATGACGCGTCATATATATGAATATATGAATGCGTCATAGAGATGTTTATTAATGAAAGAATTGACGTGATTTCGAAGCAAGGAATCGCCAAGTTGTCATAGTGAATTGGGGCCCTGGTGCGATGAACACTACGCTATTTACCGGCTTATAGGATATCTACTGTGTGTCGGGCCCTTCTATTTATATATTAGGTACTCATATTTTTCTGTTAATGATACTTTGACTATGTGACATCTCACTCGCATTTCTAGTTTGACACATTTATACTTCAAAGAGATATACTTTAAAGATTTGAAAAAGGACATAGCCGCAGGGTTGAGTCGAAGCTGGTGGAGTCAGTTCCGCAATTCTTTTTCGGGTAGACAGATACGATTACCTTTTTTTCAAAGTCATGATATCATATACAATTATTTATGTATTTTTAATTGATTTGTATTATGTATACCTATATAAAAAGTGCATTTTTGTGCCTATTTAATACCTAATCTTTTGACTTTTGACAGGTTTCAATCCCTTGTGCAGTAATACTTTGTGTTGTAAAATGTATTTTCAACTTCGAGATTTTGTCCTTTCCGTAAATTATTATTATCAAGGTAACGAGTTAATGTATCCTTAATTCCAAGAAACATCTTACTTTAAATCTTAATTTACAGCCTCGTTCCCCAATCTCTCCATTGCCTTTCAATTATTATAAATTATTTTCATATTAAAAGCGCCTTATGAAGCAATCTTCTTGTTTCCGTAAATTAAGTTTGAATCAGATTTCATAAAATATTTCCTTTGATAAATCATCCACTTATTGGTTCAGTAAAATTCTATTATTTAAAGGTTCATGATTGGTACATTTGATTTAGGGTATAATAGTGCACATCTTCCTTTTTGGATCAATCAAAATATATATGTTTATTACAGAGAAAATAAATATAATACTTTTATTTACGTTACGTTATTTTGAATCCAGTACGGAGTGAAAATTCTTAAGTAGAATCCTGAACGCAGCTTCATTTTATGTCGAAGAATATTTAGGAAGAATATTTTGCGACCGAGTGATATGCTCTACTTTTCATTTCCCTCTATGATAAAAATTAGTAAAGGGAACGTAATTTGCTCATGTTTCATTTATTTTTTCAATTAATTCTACAGGTTTTTTGCACTTATTCAAGAACCAATAATAGTTTTTCGAATAGATTGGATGAAAAGTTGTCCAAGTTTCATTACATTGCGTTCCTAGTTTGGTCATAATTTGAAAGAATTGAGCTTAAGTTATTGCAATGCAAAGTGCACTTCTCACTTTGGAAGAGCTGAGCGGAGAAAATGACATCGTAACGAGTGTTTTAAAAATGTCTTATTCAACTGGGCGTCTTAAGTTAGGTTCGAGCATTTAATACGATTTGACACTTTTCGTTTATAACGAGCTAGGATATTTAAAATCACTCAAAACTTACGATCATAATCATAATCATAATCATTTATTTTCCAAAAATAATATAAGTACAACAGTTTATTCTAAGTTAACTCATATTTCGAAACAAAATCGTGTTAAAGATAAATTGTACACTAGAAGTGTCGTTAGTAGCCGTACTGGGATACCCTGTGTTACGGCTACTACGATTCCTTCCTCTGGACTACAGGAAAAATATTTAAAGTAAAAGAAACAAAAAAAATTCAATCAATAATATGTATGCGGAAATATATGCAGTATCATATGCGTAAGGCCGTCTGGGTAGGTACCACAGCTTTGCCAGTTATTCTGCCGCCAAGCAGTAGTGCGTAAGCATAACCGTGCTCCGGTTTTAAGGGCATTGTAGCCAGCGAAATTACTGGGCATATGAGACTTAATATCTGATGTCTCGGGGTGATGAGCGCAATGAGTATTAAAAGTTCTGGGTGGCATTGCAATGGTGGCAAGCGTGGCGCTTACCATCAGGCGAACGTCTTGCTCGTCTCAAAACTCAGGTCTCACCCATAAAAAATATGCAAATATGCGGTTACACGAATAGCTAATGTGTAATAATGTGTGTAATACGAATAACCCTTACTAATATTATAAACGCCAAAGTTTGTATGTATGGATGTTTGTTACTTTTTCACGCTGCAACGACTAAATGGATTGGGATGAAATTTAGTATGGAGATAGCTTATACCCTGGATTAACACATAGCTACTTTTTATCTCGGGAAACCGCGGGTGAAACCGCAGGGCGTAGCTAGTAATAAATTATGTAGTACCAGGCCTATCGCACTCCGCACTGTAGGTACGAAGCTACAAGTACATAGATACAAATACATACACCAGCAACGGGTCGTGCGGAGTTCAGTGGGTTGTCGCGCGCCGCCCGTGACGCACGTGCATTATGCGCCCGCCCGTGCGCTTCCGAAGGTCATCGAATGGCTAGTAAATGAACATTTTAAGGAAGTTATATTATATTTATTTTTAAATTCTTAGTGCAATAAAGAGTGTTCTATATATATATATATATATATATATAACAAAGAGTTACCTACCTACTCAAAACTTTTATTCTGACATAAATGATGAATTTTATTATTAGGTATTATTATATAGTTGTGCTTTTTATTATCATTATCAATGCCTCTCGTATCGTATTTGCCTGAGTAGGTAATGACAAGATCTGTTTAAACAAGTGACGATAGGGTTTACTAGGTCAGGTATAGTTTTGTTATGTGTTTATTATCTAAATATTTTTACTTGAGACATAACAGGTACTTTTTTATTCGCCAACCACTGTTAATAGAAATGGAGACTAAATCAAACTAATGTGTCTTTCTTTCCATCGAGCTAGCCATCCTCACAAGCTACGGTGCCACAGACAGACACACATAGTGGTCAAAAGGTTAAATTTGGGGAAGACACTGCCTGATGCAACACTGTTAACGCTAAAGCATCAGGCAGAGTTTCCATTTATATTGTACCATATATTAAGTAACTTGAATCAATAAAGAATTTGTAATTTGTATTTTGTAAAAACTGTTGGCAACATCGGTGTTTTTCGGAGTGGCGCCATCTGTGAACGAGCTGAAAACAAGAAGCGCCACCTAGCGGTCTACGTCGGCAACTTAAGAAGGCGACCCTTGGTATAAATACGGAGAGAACAAGCGGAGCGGGGCTTTTTTGATTTGGTATTTTGTGACGGCTAGACCGTGATTGTATTACTTAATAAATACTAGTCTATTTCTTACTGAGTTTTAATATCAGAAGTGACAAGAACCTTCGTGCAATGGGTAAACGTAGCAAATACAAAAAACGTAGGCGAGCGCGCTCAAGCTCGTCTTCTAGTTCCAGCAGTACCAGAACTCCATCACCTCCACCAAAACGGAAGACCAAGGTATCGAATAAGACCGAAAGAGGAACTGTGAGTACATCCAACCAATTTACTTTGAACAGTATTATTCCTGAGTTCGACCCTCTAAAAGATGACGTGAATGCTTGGCTTAGTATTATACATTCCTATGCTCAAACTTTTGCATGGTCTGACGAAATGACACGTTATCAAGCTCTCAACAAATTAAAAGGATCTGCTAAAGTGTGGTACGACTCGATGCTACGTACAGATCATCAATGGCCTGCGTGGAAATGGTTAGATTGGAAACAGAAATTGTCCGGGTGTTTCCAAATACGAAGAAATATGTTCGAACTATTAAAAGAGATAATCGATAAAAAACCGAACGAAAATCAGTCGCTTTATGAATTTTATTTTGACCAAATGTGTAAAATAGATCGTCTGTCGTTAAATTTTACGGAACAAGATGTTATCTCTATTGTTGTAGGAAATATAGGCGACAGTAGTATTGGAGCTTCAATAGAAGCCAGTAATTTTGTTTCATGCGATAGTTTAGCTAGTTTCCTGCATGGCCGTATCTATAAACAAAAAAATACGAAACAAACAAAACCACCTGTTCGTGACAATTTGCTCAGATTAGGCAGTTCTAGTCAATCGTTAGTTTCCCAGACAAACTCGTCAACTATGCCAGTAAATGCGCCCGTTAACATGCGAAATCCTTTAAATATAACTTTTCAAGAAGGGCAAACGCAGAGTCGAAGGATCCTTAAGTGTTATCTTTGTGGTGGAAATCACAAAAAAGTTCAATGTGACTCAAATAAGTGCGACTACTGTGGTAAAAGGGGACATTTAGAGTCTGTATGTTACTTTAAAAAGAATGCAACCAAAATAGAAAAACAAGAAACAAAATTTGTTTCTACTTCTGACCCGAGAAGTAAATTCGTAAAAAGAATATTCATTGGTGAACTCCAACATGACGCGTTTATTGATACGGGTAGTAGTTGCTCTCTTATATCGGAATCAATAATAAAGAAGCATTCTTTGCATGTTACCCCTTTATCCGCATCGGTTTTGCTACAAGGTTTTTCAAAACAGAACTCTAAACATGACACAAAAGATAACGGGTAATTTGAAAATTGATTCTGTAGAATTGTCGGAAGTAGACCTTTACGTAATAGACGACCTAGTTGACTGTGAAATTCTAATCGGTAGAAATGTCACTGAACGAAATGACCTGATCTATTCGCGCGTTGGTGATCAGCTTAAATTCGATTATGCAAATAAATTTAATGAATTTTGCAACAACATCAATGAGCTAAAATTAAACGCCGATACACATCAAAACGAACTAATGACCTTGTTCCAAAAATATAGAAATTGTGTTGCCACGAACACTAAAGAACTAGGTAAGGTTAAGAATCACGAGATGGTAATAAATTTGACAAACCCCCAGCCTATTCAATGCAGACCCTTTAGATCTTCACATGAAGATAGGAAAATTATACGAGATATGGTCGGTGAGTTGCTAGAAAATGATATAATACGTGAAAGCACCTCACCATACGCAAGTCCTGTCCTACTTGTTAACAAGAAGAATGGAGAAAAGAGGCTCTGCATTGATTACCGCGCTTTAAATAAAATAACCGTGAAGGACAAATACCCCATGCCACGTATTGAGGATCTAGTCGATAGGCTTCAAGGACATAAATGTTTTACAAGCCTTGATCTTAAAAGTGGGTATTACCAAACAATGATGCGTCTCGATTCAATAGAGAAAACAGCTTTTATTACGGAAGACGGTCATTATGAATTTTTGCGTTTACCATTCGGTTTATCCAACGCTCCATCCTGTTTTCAACAAATGATGAATAAAGTGCTCGGAAATTTAAGATTCGATAATGTTATTCTATATTTAGATGACGTATATTTGGTTACTGAAACTATTGAAGAAAATTTGATATTGCTAGAAAGGGTATTGAATATTTTTCAAGAAAATGGATTAACGCTAAATTTTAAAAAGTGCCATTTTTTCAAAACAGAGATTGAGTTTTTGGGATTTAGGATAAAACCGAATTGTGTAATGCCAAACGAATCAAAAGTAGAAGCTGTTAAAAACTTCCCAGCGCCTAAGACTGTACACCAACTTCGTCAGTTTCTCGGTCTCATAAGCTATTTTCGCAAGTTTATTAAAAACTGCGCAATGTTATCGGCACCACTGACGAAACTGTTGAAGAAAGATACAGTCTGGGTATGGGAAGCAATCCATGATGAAGCGTTTTCAATTTTAAAAAGTAAACTCACCTCAGAAAGCGTATGGATCCGTACGTAAGCGTATGGAATTGTAATTAACTACAGAATATATATAATCTATGCGCGTGTTGGCAATACAAATATGAATCAGGTATGAAAGTTTAATGATATTTTTGTTACTCTTGCAATCCTAAATTGGATGTTTTATTTTGCTGTACACTAAAGGTGTTCGAGTCAATATAAAATATCACTGTGATTACATGTAAAGTGAACATTTTTGTTTTGCTTTGTGTATGATTTACCTTTGTTTTGTTATAGCCTAACGATATTTGAGTTCACAAAAGCAGGAACGAACTTGGTACATTTAAGTGTGGTGAAATGCCCTTTAAATGCAAGTAGTTTCAAGGGAAAAAGACGAACTTGGTGTGTTTAAGTGTGGTGAAATACCCTTTAAATTCAACAAGTTCCAACTGAAAAGTTGAACATAGGCTCTTATGTGTGGTAAACTCCCTATAAGTGCAGGTTGGTCTAAATAAGACGAAAGTGAACTCATTTCAGATGGCTTTAATAATCAAATAATGTTGTGTAATTTGCTGATATATGAATAACCATACATTTTTATGTTCCAGATATTTTATTTTAACTCGTGAGGTGCCAGAGGCCGGCACCGTTGCAGAATGGCCGTGTTGGCAACATCGGTGTTTTTCGGAGTGGCGCCATCTGTGAACGAGCTGAAAACAAGAAGCGCCACCTAGCGGTCTACGTCGGCAACTTAAGAAGGCGACCCTTGGTATAAATACGGAGAGAACAAGCGGAGCGGGGCTTTTTTGATTTGGTATTTTGTGACGGCTAGACCGTGATTGTATTACTTAATAAATACTAGTCTATTTCTTACTGAGTTTTAATAAAACTACCCACGCTTTTGCATCGGGGGTTAAAAATGTAGATACCTACCGCACCGAGTAGGTATCTATACCAAACGTGTGAGACAGCACAATTTAAAAACTTTAAACAACGCCAAACAGAATTCACAACAATACAATAGTAAAGACATTTCTTGTTGGAAACAGAAAGCCATTATTCGTACTATTTATTTCGCGAACGAAACTCGTAAACACACGGTGAACAATAAAAATCCGATCGCGCGTCAGCATTACGGAAGTAAACCTTATTGGAATGAGGACAGATGGGCGAGACCCACCAGGGTTGTTGCAACTCATATCTGGAAAAGGGAATATGCATGTATCTTTTTACCACATGAATCGTTTCTTTTTTACGATTATTACTTAAAAAAAAACTTTGCTGCATCATTTAAATTTGTCATTAAAATCATTGAATGAAAATTTTAATTAACTTAAATCAACATAACGCGCTATTTGCATGTAACGTCAAAATGTAGGCTGTATATCCTCATTGGTCATTCTATGCTACATGTGTGTGTATGTGTCAATAATCAAACAATAGGGCAGCGAGCCACGTGACGTCAACATGTGGTTGCACGTATTCAAGCGATTTGCGATTCCGTTCCGTAAAATAAGAAAAATTTTACATAACAGAATAATAATAATTATATTTTTAATCAACCAATAGGGCAGCGAGCCACGTGACGTCAACATGTGGTTGCACGTATCATGGACTTTTAGTCCATGCACGTATTCAAGGGTTTTACGATTCCGTTCCGTAAAATAAGAAAATTTTACAGAACAGAATAATGACAATTTTTTTTACGCTTAATATATCTATGTTTGGCCACTATTACTCGCACTATCACAATCTGATGTGAAGCGATGAATAATATTATATACAATGGAATCAGGCGTGACGTTGCGGAAATTCATCTCAAAACTGAAACGCAATGAAAATATATAGTGTAATCCCGCTGAATATTATGTAGGTTGTTGTTAGTTCCTAACAACAACACTCTTTGTACGACACGTGTTTCGCCGTCTGCACGAGGCGTCATCAGGTGTCGACTCGCCGAACGCTAGAACGAGAGTCTAGCGTTCTGCTCGTACATAATATTCAGCGGGATTACACTATATATTTTCATTGCGTTTCAATATTATATACAATAACATCACAATTACAATTACAAAACTCTTTATTGCATACCAGATACAAAATAATAAAAATAATAGTAGAATAAATTCCTTACAATGGTAGAACAATGGGCGGTGTTATCGCTTATTACTAGTAAATGTTTAAAGTAATTAATCATAGAAAGTAATTTCCGGATTTTACAACACATGCATATCCCATATTAAGTTACAACAACCCGATCCGTTCATTCGTACAAAAACAAAATTTTCGAAAATTTTAAACGTATCTGGAACATTCAAAATTGTGAGGCTTTGGAAGAAAAGAAATAGTTCCAGCAATGAAAATTGTTATGTATTATCTGATGATTACAGCTAGCGACGCAGCTTAGAAATTTTTCAGGAAGTTTTACAGATAATGACCATTCTCCTCTCAGTCTGCTATTATAATTGCTTCATTATACGTGTAATGTACTATAATAAATACAGTCGAACTGGTGAAGCGAGCGATCAAGAGGGCGCGGGCTGAATGTACATCACGTGCGTAGCGTGCATCCCGCGCACTCTCCGGTCGGTCGGCCGTGAAGCGGACGAGTGTGACAATCTTGTCAACCGACTTCAAAAAAGGAGGAGGTTCTCTGTTCGATTCTATATATATTTTTTATGTTTTTTACCTCAGAACTCCGTCATTTATGAACCGATTTGGAAAATTCTCTTGCGTTGGGTTCAGTATAGCTACGAAGTGGTCCCATATAAATTTCATTGATATTTGACCTTGGAATTAGAAGACACATTGAAGACGGTTCCTGTTTTTAACTGACTTTAAAATAGGAGGAGGTTCTCTATTCGGATGTTTTTTTTATTTTTTTTATGTTTGTTACCTCAGAACTCCGTCAATTATGAACCGATTTGGAAAATTCTTTTTGCGTTGGGTTCAGTATAGCTACGAAGTGGTCCCATATAAATTTCATCGATATGTGACCTTGGACTTCGAAGATACATTGAAGTCGGTTTTTGTTTTTTTCTACAAATTATTTTCTAAAAATTAATTGTTTTATTGGTATTTTCCAAGCACTACAATACGTTTATCGAGATATATCTTTACCCTAAAAACAAAGCAGTGACAATTTATTTTGATGTATTCGGAAACTTTAAAGCTCGTAGTTTCACGATTTCAAGTAACAAAACACCGTCCGCGCCAGGATTTGTTTTAAACTTTTGCAATTTTACAACGTTTTGTCTGTTTACTTCCGTCTTGTTGGACCAAACTGATTTATGTGTGTGCAAGTGTACGGTAGCTGCGGAATATCAGATTTACTACATTATGCAATTGGAAGAGTACCAAATGAAAGTAAATTAAAAAAAGTTAAACCGATCGTGAACTCCTTGTAAAATTATTATAGCAAATCGTGCCTTTAGCACCAATTGTGATTTGGGATTTCCCAAAATCTATTCATTTCTCAAAGACAGGATTTGAAATTAAAATTAAACGCATAAGTCAAGTCTAATATCAGTCATATGTGCAAAAAATGCACATATAAACGTCATATTTTCGTTACGGAATTTCTGGATTCGGTCTCCACGCTCAAGGCCCGCGATAGAAGCTATGCAATAGCTTAAAGGTATGTCTGTCCATTTTTTTCCATACTCAAATTGAAGTCCGGGCGCAGAAAATAAATGCAAAAACTGACACTACCAGTGCTTCGGAAATATGCCCGCTAAAGAAGATAGCACCAACATACTCTGCGGCATGTCTCTTTTTTAATTTATTTTAAATTTCTAAATATATAACAATGAAGTATAAATTGTAATTAACACAACGCAATGTCAAACTAGAAGTACGAGTGAGATGTCCCATTGTCATAGTATGATAATTAGACAGTATACGCAGGTCAGCTACCAAAATTATGTCCTCACATTCAGGGTTAAAAATACTTACAATGTATGGTGCAATTGTTTTTTTATGAAGCTGTGTTTTTCGAGGGATTAAATGCACGTTGTTCTTTTTAAAAATTGTGTCTGCATTTCCACCAAAACCATTTCTAAAAGGTCTCGGCTGAAGTCTACAACGCCAATGCACTATCGAGCACTTTGATTCCGTAGTCTCGGCTCCCTGCACGATGCTCCGTGAAGCGCAATTTCTAGGCAAGAATCTTTCCACTACATCGGCACTTTACGCCGACCACCAGCGGAATAGAAGTCAAATGCAATGTGTGTGTATGCAAGAATAAAATAAAACATTAAGTTCTGCGTAAACTTTATCTGATTTCAGATTTCGAGCACGGTTCTCTACTCGAGCGTTCCCCCTGAGGCTCGCGAGTCCACAAAGTGGAACACATTTGAAGTGGAAAACAATAAGAAAATTAATTTACTTTGAAAGCAAAGGAATCATAAAGTGAATTTGTATGAGGGGACAAAGTTCGGGGAGTTCGGCAAAGGAAGTCTCCGTGAAATTCGTATGCAAGAGTGTGACATTGGCTCACAAACGGAACCTTCTCGCCACTTCTCACAATAAATTGTCACAAACCTTTGTGGCGACGACGTTTCATTTGTGCCGAGTTGTTTTAATTTAATTCTGAGGGTGCCGTGTTGGCACGCTTTGATATTTGGTGGGTGGCTTTGAACCCGTGGGTATTATACGAGTAGAAACAAATGTACATTTGGAAATTCGTAGCGGTGCTGGTGAGTAGTGATAACTAATCCGACTAGCTTAGGTGTGTTTTTTTTTTTATGGAACTGAGTGGTTAAACGTACATGTCGTTTGCCTGATGGTAAGCACCACGCCCGCCCATAACAAATGCAATGTCACCCAGAACTTTTAATATCATAAAAAGCACTGCACAGGACTACATTGCGCTCATCACTCTGAGACAGATACTAAGACATATTTGCCCAGTATTTTTTTCTGGCTACAAAGCCTTTCCAACTGGAACACAGTAATGCTTCTACTACTACTTGACGGCAGAATAACTGGCAAAGCTGTACTTTTTGTTTCAGTTTTGCGAGAGCATAAATGTTATACGGAAAATACTTTCTTTTGTAAATAAGTGTCAATTTGAGCAGGTCGTTTACCTCATGGTAAGCAACACGCTTTTACATAACAGTTGCAATTTGCAATCCTGCGCAGCACTGCACTGCCCTCGTCACCCTAAGTCAATAGCTGTTAATCTCATAATGCTTAGTAATTTTGCTTGAAACAGTGCCCTTCAAACCAGAAAACAGTTTGCACACTACTGCTTGGTGGTTGAATATCTGGCAATGGCGTTCTGAAAATGAGGACTATCTAAAAGAAAGAAAATACATTTATTCAGGATATCACACAACATTACAACATCACATTACATTGAACACACTAGAATAAGGACAAAACAAAAAACAATAAAAACAACCAGTGAAATGTTGCGCGATGTCAGGATAAGGTTCCGACTCAGCATACGCTAAGGTATTTTTAAGTACCTTAGCACTGATTTAATATCACAACAAAATTAAAATTGAAACTATAATTTAAGTCTCAATTAACCTTAAGTATGAGCTCTTTCACAGCCCCGCTCTTACAATTAACTAAGGACTATTTCAAAATAATTTGGTAACCTACAAATAACAGGTTAGTTAGTTGATAGGTATAATTGCAAAGGCGACAAATATTATAAATGTACTATGTTCAATTGACTTTTATTTTATCATACTTTTGACGTCCGGAAGCAAAATGGGTTGACGATATAGTAAAGATCGGCTATAATAAATAAAATGGCTTAATTTTCGGGCAAAGTACGCGCCAGCTCTGAGATCCTCCGAAGCGAGGACTAGTCTCGTCGAAATATTTTTACAATTTTTTTTGTATCGGACGGCCACTGGCCCAAAGTTTCCACATTCACCGCTACAAATTCATAGTGCGCGCTGAGCTGGGAATGCTTTTGCCGTTTTAAAGTTTGGACCTGTTCGGCCGCTGCCCCGACAATGCGAGTGGAGCTGCTGACATGTGACGGCGCCAATGTGTCCACGCAGGTGTCGTCCCAGACTAGGGCTCGTCCGAGGCACCAAGGCACAAACAGTCAAGGATTGGAACGCATTGCCCAACGTCTTGTGTTTCCTGACAACTGCAACCTGGGAGTCTTAAAATCGAGAGTGAACAGGTATCTTCTAGGTAAGCGTGTTACACCTTAGACCACATTATTGTTTACCATCAGGTGAGATAGTGGTCAAACGCAAGCCTATAACCAGTAAAAAAATCCCGGCCACGTGCGAGTCGTACTCGCGCACGAAGGGTTCCGTAACATTATCTATAAAAACTGCATAAAAAACATGTCTGTTGTATGGGAGCCCGCTTATATATTTATTTTGTTCTGTTTTTAGTATTTGTTGTTATAGCGGCAACAGAAATACATCATCTGGTAAAATCTCAGCTGTCCAACTATCACGGTTCATGAGATGACAGCCTGGTGATAGACGGACAGACAGACAGACTGACTGACGGACAGCGGAGTCTTAGTAATAGGGTCCCGTTTTACCCTTTGGGTACGGAACCCTAAAAAAAGGAACCAGGGTGGTACCGTCTGGTCTCTTGCATCCCGGTCGGTTCTAGTGTCGCGGGGACGGAGGCTGTGGAGAGCGCCCGCTGGATTAGATCATTGATAGCCCAATGACGATATAG
This sequence comes from Petrophora chlorosata, assembly GCA_951640565.1. Lineage (NCBI taxonomy): Eukaryota > Metazoa > Arthropoda > Insecta > Lepidoptera > Geometridae > Petrophora > Petrophora chlorosata. The sequence goes on along the minus strand of OX621199.1, from coordinate 4,235,514 downwards.
GCGGCCTGCACTCTTCATACACGATAGCCCGTGCCGTCCAAATTGGTCCACCCTTCATACCTAAGTATATCTAATTAATTTACATACTTCTCTCGTCTCTATATTGTGTCTTGTTTAATTTTTTTAAACCTAAACCACAGAAGACCTAATAAGTACAGGTACCTAAACCTAAGTTACAATGGCTAGAATAACTGTCATACAATAACGCGACGGTCTAACCAAAGAATACGTAAGAGTAGGTCCTAACCACCACTAACCGTTAAGAACGACCGGAAGTGGTGAAAGAGGCGGGACGGATGCAGGAAATGGGTCGAAGCCTTGCCGCGGCTTTGTTGACGATGGAATTATAAAATATATAGGATGGTGATTGTAGAGAACGAAGTTTGAAGTACTTACAATACAAACACTTAGTTTGTAAGATTGACTAGTTATTTAATATAACTAACGTGTAAGGTATAGGGTAAAAAAAAAGAAAGTAAGAAAAAAAAATTTAATAAATAGATAGATAGATAGATAAACACTTTATTATTCACCTTAAAAATAGAGATAAAGTACAAGTCAAATGTTTACAGTGGTGTAACAAATACATAAATAACACACAACACATATATTATAATATACACATAACACAAATATTTGTTTCTTGTCTGTGTTGTGAGACCATGGTCCTCGTAGTTCCTGGTTACCGAGATACAGAAAATCCTAGCTAGGAGCCAGGATCTATATATGTGGTTTTTAAAGAAAGAAAGAAAGAAAGAAACGTTTATTTGCAAAAGCTAATTAACTATAAACATATGACAAAAAAAAAACAAAAAATCATTAAAAGTGTGACAGAAAAAATATAAAATAGGTAATTTTGTATTTATTTATATGTGTGAAAATATACTTACCAATTAATTACTTGCTAAATAGCAATTTTTAAGAACCCACAACACCTATCTAAACATAGAAGTTTAGTAATATGTATGTTGCATTAAACAGAAAAAACACTGAAACACGTGTAAATAATTTTCTGAATTCTCACGCGATCGAGTGGAAAGATCGATGGTCTGAGAAGTTCAAACGTAAACTTGAGCCTAATAAATTAACGCTGCTGGGACGTGACGGTTCATATGCGATGTTACTGTGGCGAATTTCAGTACCTAAACTAAAGTTTAAAAAACACAAGAAAAAAACTTTAAAAAGTAACAAACGGCCGAACCGACTTTGATAAAACATGTCTAAGAACCACCGCTAAAAAACATGCTTTCAAAAAAATATCCGTTTTTTGTTTAAAGCAGGTTCACCTGTTTAAGAGCTGCGGTGAATCAGATATAGTGGTTAATCATATAACACCCCTCCATTTTGCGTTGGGGGTGTGAAAAGGAAATCAAAATTTATTGAAATTAAAAATAATTGCAGCCATTTAAAATCCAGTATTTAGAAATAAATGGTAATAGCTTAAATGTGTCGTTATAGTATAGTATACACAAGGACGTAAAAGGACGGGGCCTCCCCCACCACTGATTTGAGATATTTAATGGTAAATAAAATATCTTTGGTCATAGAAGAAGACGAAGACGGCTGAGGCGACAGTGTTCACCAACGGAAGAGGTCCAATACAAAGCTGCTGAGAGGCGCACTTACTAGCGGAGCAGCCACCAGCGGCCTGCCATTTCCCCGGGGGTAGAAGCCCCGCGTGTTTTTGCCTCGGTAGAGGGGATCACTTTAATACACATTCCTACCACACCCCAGGGGAGGTGGAAGATCAATTCATTGATCTTTGGTGTTGGTTAAAATATTGAAAAATAAATTTTAGATCAATTATCAGGATTTTCATGTGGGTTGATTGATATAATAATTTTTTTTGTCAAATAATCGATTGTTAAAATCTATATATCTTCTCAATTTTGAAACAGGTTGAAAGAAAAATAAAACGCTAAAAGTTTAAAAGCGGACGTAAAGCAAACGACATCGCTTAATCCACTCTCTTTTCGTTGGTTTGCAATTTTGTAAGCCGGCTCTAGCTAAAGAAGTCCATTTTATAATTAGGTAAGCTTAAAGCGAGCACGTTTTTATTTTTTAGTCGTAGTAAAGTTGTTTTACCAGAAAAAAAGCAGAGATGATATTTAGATAATTATTCATATCTAATATTTCGAATTTATATAACATTTTAAAACTAATGTTTGTGTATTCGTCTTCTATGCATTCGCGCAAAGTTCATCCGTTTGAGTTGAAACTTTGTACAGTTTTTGATGGCTCTTGCTTGAAAGAATCTCAAAAATATAGATATAACAACACATCCCTGGCATTACCTACATAGTTTGTTATAACAGTTAGTAGGCCACGCCCCCAATCCATGATCATGTCGTCATTTATATTTCTCATCCCTGCTATATTACTTTCATGCAGACTCTAGTGTTACTATATTCAATATTAATAGCCATTTCGTTACATATACACACACACATTATTTGACCCCTCCCCATCCCTATTAAATATTTAACTAGAAAATTACAGTAAAATAAATAATTTAACATCCATGTTTTTATGCGCCTTTTAAGGCTTTAAAGGTACTGGTGGTAGGTTCCTCGTATGCGAGAGGCCGTCTGGGTTGGTACCACCGCTTTGCCATTTATTCAGCCGCCAAGCAGTAGTGCAGCATTACTGTGTTCTGGTTTGAAGGTCATTGTAGCCAGCGAAATTACTGGGCATTATGAGACTCAACAGCTAATTGTCTCAGGGTGACGAGCGCAGTGCAGCGCCGCGCAGGATTATATGGGCTGGCGTATTGCTTACCATCAGGCAAACGACCAACTCGTCTCGTCATTCAGTCACATAAAAAAAAAGATTAGGTTGGCATTGCTTGCTAATAAATGGATTTAGAATGCATTGTTATCGAGTTGTGAGAAAGAAGAAGCAAAAGCGAAGTTACCGAAAGAAGCTAACTGAAAGTCTCAGTCGGAATACTAATCGGGAAGGACTCGAAATGAGTTGCAAGATTCCACCCGGAACGACAGACAAACATCCGTGGTAGAACCCATCATTTACGTGTACTTGATGGTAATCCTGTCTTTATAATTATTTTTTAGAAAAAAACAAAAACCGACTTCAATGTATCCTTTAAGTCCAAGGTCATGAAATTTATATGGGACCACTTTGTAGCTGTACTGAACCCAACGCAAAAAGAATTTTCCAAATCGGTTCATAAATGACGAAGATCTGAGGTATCAAACACAAAAAAAATACAATCGAACAGAGAACCTTCACTTTTTTTGAAGTCGGTTAATAAAGAATTTATTATTGGTCTCTCATGCAAGCTTCGTCTATTAGTACTGCACAAAAGAACCGAATACAAAACTTTACTCTGGCATAACTAAAAAAACTGCAGCACGTACTACCCCCGATTGTAGACAGGACCAAAGGCTTAAATCTCCATTTCAACAAAAAAGAGGAGGTTCTGAATATAATCCGTATATTTATTTATTATAAAAGCTAAGTCCATAAAAATCCCTTAAAGTTGCAAAATAGACATGAGCACAAGAATTCCACCCCCAAAACACTTTAACGCGATGCTTTATAGTTACTTAAAAGCATTGTGTTAGACAAAGGATCGAACCATCTTTGTTCCCGTTTTCCTAATTACAGTTTTTCAAAGGAAAATGTTTGACCTTCGTCCATTCGAGGTTACAATAATTACTGCTTAACATTATAAGCTTGGAGAAGACAAAGGATTTATTGAGGGGTAAATATAACCAGAAAATAACGGAGAATCTTGATACCGTAAGCTATAGAGGAGAGTAAGTTTGTCAGTGACTATAGTAAAGCTTCTATATAAGTAGAATTTTTTTCTAGTCCAGCGTTTAAACGATCTTTTTTTAATTCTAATATCATTGTTATTTAAACGATTTTGCTTTGAGAAGAGCATAACGCTGCGTTCAAAGATAAATCTACCATACTTGTCTACATTCTAAAATGTCTTAGACAATTATGATATAATATCATAACTGCCAACATAATGGTCTAATTTCGTTTTTGTTAGGCCTAACTTAAACCACGCCCACTTTTTGATAAAATAATATTTTAGGTGTTAGAAATAACAAAAACATTATCGTTGTAGACACGGCTAAGTTTATCTAAATAATTCGATTCAATTCAAATTTATTTATTCAAGTAACCATGCAGGACTCATCAATAGTAATCACAATTATAACCACAAAATAAAAATAAAAGTCAACAATATCATACAATATAGGAAATAATTAATTAGATGTCATACAAATACATACAATATAGGGCGTAATAATAAAAAAAAAATCTCAACTACGGAAAATTTTAACAGAATTTAAGAATATTTACTAAATAATAAAGCAACCATTTTCTAACCGGCATTGGGACTGCGACATGCCATGACCGTATACAGTCAAGCGCGTCAGCGATCATAGCTAGGATGGCGTTGCGTTGGGGCGCCGCTTGCGCATAGTAGCGTGGAAGCAGTCGGTGCGCCCCACCGCAAACATGCCCGATGAGCTGCAGGAGTAGGGCAGATAATATTAGCGTATGATTCAGTCTGTCTTTTTAAAACTCGCTTCAATACCGTTGAAAAAAATAAATATAGTGTTAAGTTACATTGTTAGACTATAGATACTCTTATTTCAAAGTAAATAACTTTTGAATTTCAAAAGTTGTGAGCGTCGGGACGTTACCTAGACATACTCGTATAATATTATGATAGAGAGCAGATGCAAAAATGTACGTATTTTATGTGGTATTTTTTTATTTTAATAACCGTTATTATAATTACTATTAAAATGCCAGCAGTGGAGACTATAGGAATATTATATAGACATCTTAATTAGGGATGGCGACACGAGAGTTCAAGTAGCTTGACCTCTAATCGATCCCAGCCTGACCCGACGGCAACACGACCGCACTAAGGTCAAAGTCAGAGTGTAGTAAATGATCATCTATCTGACTCTACGCTAGATACCTATTATTTTGCGTTTTTAAGGTTCCGTACCCAAAGGTTAAAAAGGGACCCTATTGGTTACTAAGACTCTGTCGTCCGTCCGTCAGTCTGTCCATCTGTCACCAGGCTGTATCTCATGAACCGTGATAGTTAGACAGTTGAAATTTTCACAGATAATGTATTTCTGTTGCCGCTATAACAACAAATAAAAAACAGAATTAAATAAATATTAAGGGAAGCTCCCATACAAAAAACATGATATTTTTGCCGTTTTTATATATTATGGAACGGAAACTTACGTGCGCGAGTGCGACTCGCACTTGGCAGGTTTTTTATGGAACTCAGTAATGAGAAGAGCAAGTCGTTCGCTAATAATGATAAGCGCCACGCCTGCCCATAACAATTTCATCTTCGCAACTTTTAATACCATAAAAAGTACTGCGTAGCACAGCATTGCGCTTATCAACCCGAGACATCAGATATTAAGTCTCATACTCACAGTAATTTCGCTGACTACAATGCCCTGTTAGCGTCTTTTCACATCAATTCGTTTAAGTTTCATCAAAACAAATTGAATTGTGACCAAAATAGCTTGTCATATTTTCATTTATTTTATACTAGCTTGACTTCGTCTGCGAATTTCTAATAAGAGGCCTATTATTTTACCTAATATTTTAAATATGAAATTGAGGATAACCATTATTACTTATACACATCGTACCTACTTGATGAATTTAAATGACATTTGGTACAGGTGTATATAATCGCCTGCCCTAAAACGTGAGATACTTTATACCCAAGTATACGTTTTATCAAACAAAAAAGCCGACTTCAATGTATCTTCGAAGTCCAAGGTCAAATATCGATGAAATTTATACGGGACCACTTCGCAGCTATACTGAACCCAACGCAAAAATATTTCCAAATCGGTTCATGAATAATGGAGTTCTGAGGTAACAAACATAAAAAAATACGTTCTCCTTTTTGAAGTCGGTTAAAAAACACATTTTTCCTTAGGAAGCTATTCACTACGTTTAAGAAGTTGCCAAAGTCAAAGTCAAATATAATGTATGAAATATTCAATTCAATTCAATTCAATTCAATTATTTATTGCAATCCATAATGTAATTTAAATAGGCACAAAACTGTATAATTAAACGTCATAAACACAATACAAATTAAATATACAAGGTCAAACTGAAAGTTTTTAGAACTGGCCACTTGTAAACAAAATAAATAAAAAAATAATTTAAATTTTGAAAATGGAACTCTTTGCCAATATTATTGAGTATGGTTTTTAATTCAATTGTTATTTGTTTTACGATTTGGTGGCAAATTGAAAATTGTCTGTGTCACGTTATCTTGATTTTATTTTAACGCGAGGAAATTTTCGTGCTATGAATTTTTATGATATTCGATTACATTTAAGTCAACAAGAAAGTTATGATAGACTACGATTGGCCTTTCACGATGAAGCCCCATCTCGTGCCACTGTTTACAACTGGTTTAATGAGTTTAGCGTGGTCGCACTAATCTCACCGATGATTTGCGTGAGGGACGGCCTTCTACGGCCACGACCGAAGATAACATCTGTGCTGTGCGTCGAATGATAGAGAGTCTGACTGACAAAAGAGTGACCTATCAGCAGATTCGGACAAGCTTAGGTATCGGTATGAGTCAAGTGCACAAAATACTCCATAAACATTTAGCGGTCAGGAAGCTTTATGCCCGGTGGATACCTCATATTTTGACCGAGGCCCAAAAACTCCGTCGTGTTGATTGGTGCCGTGAAATGCTTGAAAGATTTAACGGAGGTGACTCAAAAGCTGTGACATACTTACGGGTGACGAAAGCTGGATTTACTGTTATGATCCCTAAACCAAAAGACAGCCGGCTCAGTGGGTGTTTCCTTCGGAGGAGTTGCCAACTAAAGTGAAGAGAGGTCGATTCGTGGAAAAAAAGATGGTAGCGTCGTTCTTCGGAAGGACAGGTCATTTCGCGACAATTGCTTTAGAGGATCGAAAAACAGTTTCTGCGAAGGTACACTAACAATTGTTTGCCACTTGTCTTGGAAAAAGTTCGGGAGAAACGACCTCGCAGTAGCATCCTCCTTCACCACGACACCGTCAGGCGAACGATCGACTATTTGGCGACGTCAAACTTGGAATTACTGGGTCATCCGCCGTATAGTCCCGATCTTGCACCTTGTGATTTTTATTTATTCCAAAAAATTGAAGAAAAATTGAAGAAAAACTTAAAGGAATGGAGCGTTTCAAAAGGCCTCCGAAGGGACTCCTAAGGACGAGTGGGCAAAGTGCTTTTCTCAGTAGTTCCTTCGAATGCAGCGATGTATTGACGTGAACAGACACTATTTTAAATATATATAATAGTAGTAATAACTAGCTAGTTTAATCAGTTTTTGATTTTCTAAGAACCTTCAGTTTGACCGGCGTATACCTATATTACCTATACCTATGTTAAAAAATGTAACTTAAGTTAACTTTGAAAAGAAAGGTCAGCATGTCTACCCATTTCTTTTCCATACTCAAATTGAAATCGTAGTCCAGAAAAGAAATGTGAAAACTGAATCTACCAGTGCTTCAGAAATTCGCCCCCGCTAGAGAATTATGCTTACCTTGCGCATTATCGTTACGAATTTGTGCTCGCGTTGCCCATGAGTTAAAAAACTCATTTCGACTTCTGTTTTGGAGAAACATCTAGGACAGACAAATTAACCCAAAATATCAACGCAAAGACATCGCGAAATAACATACTTACTCTGCTTAGATATTCGAATATATATTTTTTAGAAGTCGCAAACAGACTTTTATATTAAATTAAAGTGCAGACTTTATTTTTGCATTATAAATGTCACGTTTAACAAGTTATTACATTGTTTTTTATTTAAATATTCACATTGTAATGGGTACACTGATTGAATTTGACAAGTGCTCTTAATGGAATTTGAAATAGGTATAAAAAATGTTGTATTATCGTTTTCAAGCATGTATATTTTATCATCATCATCATCAGCCCATCACGTTCCCATTGCTGGGACACGGGTCTTCTCTCATAGAGAAATATGGGCCATAATCTACCACGCTGGCCCAGTGCGGATTGCCGTCACGAGGTTTTCCTTCATCGTTTTTAGAGCGAGTGTTATATCCGCAATTACTGAAGAAAGTCAGTGGTGTGGGGCCAGTGGGATTCCAACTCGAGTGCGTCGGATCGAAAGTCACACCTGCTCCCACTGAGCCACACTCGCTCTCCCTAATGTATATTTATGTTTGGCGATCATACCCAAAAAAATTGGTTATTAATAATTTATGTAACTGAATGACGAGACGAGCTGGTCGTTTGCCTGATGGTAAGCAATACGCCAGCCCATAACAATAGCAGCACCACCCAGAACTTTGTTTTGCAAAATCCTGCGCGGCACTACACTGCGCTCGTCACCCTGAGACAATTAGCTATTGAGTCTCATTATGCCCAGTAATTTCGCTGGCTACAATGCCCTATTATGTATATGTTGTTGTGTGTATATTTATGTAGGTTTATAATAATTTTCAACTAAGCTATAGAAAATTGAGGTTGATTATATTCATCTTTAATTTTTCCTGTTTTTACCACCACCTGCACCTGCTGCATCGGAATAAAGTTACCATTATGTAATGGAGAGTACAACAATCTTTCTTAAAATAATGTTTTTTACCGCTTCTAAAACTTTATGGTAGTGGAATTGTAACTATAGATAACTAACTGCGCCCTGCGGTTTCACCCGCGGTTTCTCAGGATGTAACCTATGTGTTAATCTAAGGTATAAGCATTTGACAGCCTCTGTGGTATAGTGGTTAGGCAGGTTGGCTTAAATCTCATACATCGCGGCGGGTGTCGCGGGCCTACCGACCGGTCGGTAGGCTTCGCGGCAGCGTGCGCTCTGGCTGGCACCCCTCCTTGGGAGCTCGAGGCAGGGGTGCTCGCCAGAGTGTACGAGTGGACGGCGGGGTGAAAGGCGCTCGGCGAGCCCCGGAAGAGCGGGAGGCCGTCCGGCGCGAGGCGAGGGACACAGTCGTCCAACATTGGACGGAGGACCTCGCCACCGCCGCGTTTGGCCGACGAACGTTGGACGCTCTCGGGCCGGTCCTGCGGGACTGGCTCGGGAGGTCTCACGGTTTCCTCTCGTTTCGTCTGGTGCAGGTGTTATCCGGGCATGGTTGCTTCGGATCATACCTGCACCGGATCGGACGAGAGGAGACACCGGCGTGCCACGACTGTGGCGCCGCGGAGGACACGGCGCAGCACACCCTTCAGGTGTGCCCGTCGTGCTCCGAGCTGCGCCGCAGCTTGGTCGCCGTCGTCGGCCGGGACCTCTCGCTTCCCAGCGTGGTCAACGCCATGCTGGGAAGCGAGGGGGCCTGGGCAGCGGTCGCCGAAAAAAAAAAACTCATACATGACTAAGGTTGCGGGTTCGATTCCCGCGACGAGACAAATGTTTGTGCACAGAAAAAAAGGGGAAGCTTTTTTCAATTCCATTCAAAATTCAATTCAAAAATTATTTATTTCAATTTTGTCGTCACAGACGCACTTATGAACGTCAATTATTACAATGACTCCTCCCACATAGAGAGTCACATAGAGAGAACCAATGACGATGAGAGAACTGACGAAGTGAATTCGGCAGTGTACAAACACACTACAATTTTGTAGAGTCCTACTCTACCTGCTATATTATTATCCAGCTCCGTTTTGCATATCCCACAAGAGCTGTAATCAATCCCTATCTCTACATCATCCAATATTATGACAAAATTATCGGCTGTGTGTCCCCACAATTCGTTAGGTATTCATGAGTTTGATTTCCTTTGCAAATATCTGTCGTCATTCCGAGCCTACTACCATATTGTTCAAAGGTACGGAAGAAGCTAAGGTAAGCCATTGTCAACCATATTGCAGTATATTAAGGTTTATATTTGTGTGGGGGGATTGTAGTTAAGGTTTCACTGTGGGAAACAGACATACCTGCTTTAAAACTTGCGAGCAAGTTCATCGAACTTCGATAAGTAGAAGAAAATCTGGTTCATGAGGCCCATTTCCATCTTATTTCTCTCGACAAAACTTCGGCAATGCCCCTTGCTAAGCATATCTGTAAGAGACAGTTATTTCTTGTCATCACTACGTCGTCGCAGCACTCGTAGCGTAGCTTGCCTACCTGTTTGTAACAGATTTGTTAAATTAAGCAACGTTCGGCGCGGTCACCACTTGGATGAGTGACCGTTTGTGTGGTATTTACATCTGACCGCTACAGTGCTTCGGAAGGAACGTCAACCCGTCGGTTCCGGTTGTTGTCTTAGGTTAACAGTCGTTAAAAACCTATCGGTGTCTTCAGGCGGTCTACTACTACGACACTAAGGTTCGCCACACACCCACATGAGAAAGAAAAAAGAAAGAAGATCACTATGTCAGCTATCTGCTTTTTTGCCGCTGTCTTGTTAACCAAAATTAAATAGACAAGGGAAAACAAATTACAAAGACAAGAAAATTAAGGTTTGGAAAATATTATGTTTTATAATATTCATTATAAATAAATAGAAACGGTTACACTCACGTTATGTTTGTGTCGGAATAAACAAATTCTCGCGGCGCCTGCAACGGTTTTAGCGCTGCGCTCGCGGCGACAGGAACGAGCGAAGGCGCCGCGAATCTAAAGTGTAAAAATCCGGAAGAAGGACATCCTAATTGTCCAAAACCTGGTCGGAGTTATCCGACACAATCATAACGTGAGTGTAGCCGTTTATATTTATAATAATATGTCCAAAGCCACACCGACATCGAACTACGTCAGCTTTTTGGGTTGTGTATCACGAGAGTAAATCCGCGCTTAAAAGTAACAAGGCTTCCTTAGTACGTATGTAGGACCCTTCAAGCTACAGCTACTCAAATCTTCAAGACCACGCCCATGGGCCCACGGGGATCTTGAACGTGGAGAGCTCCATTGTTTTAAGTCCATGCATGATACAAGGAAAATGATACACTTTTTAACATTCTGGCTCTTCAGTTTGCGGTGTTTTTGTTGCCTCGTGGGAAACCTGCATTATGGAAGTAAGGAATGAGATAAAAAAAATTAGGTTTCCTATGGCTCAAGTGTAATTTGAAGTGAAACCTGATTTTATCCCACAGATTTAAACAGGTTTAAAGTTGTACTCGCGCTGACAAAAATATCGGTTAAACTCGAAATTAAGGTCGATGTCGGGTATATTTGAAAAACTACTTAACGGTTACAAAAAAAATAATAATGTTATAATATTACCCATATAATACAACTAAATAGTAGTTCTTTACTTTATTATCAAATGTAAAGTGAGTTAGCTTTTTTCACCTAATATATAAGTAGATAGACTACTCCTCGTGCTACTACCAAATAATACTAGCTATTACTGCTATAACTTACCTGCTACGCTGATAGGCATATACGCTGATATATTGGCAGATCCTTTTTCGAATTCTGCCAAAAAAATATATTCACTAGCAGACATAAGACATTAGATGTGGTTATTAGTTATGTATTACCACAGAATACTAATGGACAGAAGCATCACTCCGCAAAGAAATTTAAACAAATAGCGACTCTTGCTATGACGCAATAAAATTGATATAGTAATAATAATTCAGCTCGCGTAGCGCTGCATACCTACCAGTCATATTAACCTACACAGCGCTTCTCTTTCTATCACATAGCTCTTATCTCTTCTGACGCGGCACGTGTAACGACGCGCGACCCGCCGGCGTCTCCGGCTATGTACTTGTAGCTTCGTACCTACAGTGCGGAGTGCGCTAGGCCTGGTATTACGAACTTGTTATCTAATCATATCCAGGTTCTCACAATACAGGCTTAGCTTAGATAGATCATTATGATTATTTTTAAATAACCCTGCATAAACATGTATGTAATTAGATAGTTACCTACTTACTTTACAGTTAGTAGTACTTTGTTGTTAAATTGTTGTTTATGCAGTAATAAACATATTTTTTATTTTTTTTAGTTTTCTTTAACCAAGGCGGCATATTCGCAATCAGCAACAAAACGTTTTCTATGAACTAAATAGGTATAAAAAATATATAACATACAAACGTCAGAAGGTATTATACATCATATATATTTCCTCAGGGCACAAAAAAAATCAAGCAGCACGAGTTAGGCGACATCAAAAAAGGGAAATGCATAATTCAGCCTTCACAAGAGATTTTTGTTTCATTTGTATCACAAGCTCTTGTTCTTGGAATCGCTCCAAACATTCTTAGCCGGATCTTTGTAGCAGTTCTCTGTCTTAAGACGTCACTTAGCATAAGCCGTGGAAAACTTTTATTTGCCAGCGTTAAAGCTGTTACTTAATTCTGAGCTTGTGTCTTATTTGAGATTTTTTTAGATTGTATTTTTTTTCTTGTGTTGTATGTCAGAAAGTATTTTTTATTCAGTTGATTACTCATTCGTATTTCAGGTGGTCTGACATTGTGCAGTAGAATGGTATTGGAAAGTAGAAAAGGAAAGCCGCTGACAGCCGTTGGTGTAGCGCTTAAGCAGGCCATCACTGGTGGTGGCGGATTCAATTCCGTATTCCATATTTCTTTTTTTTTTATACTGTGCCTATATGAGTAGGTATCCTACTTCTTACTATCCTATTAATATTATAAATGCGAAAGTTTGTGAGGATGGATGGATGTTTGTTACTCAATCACTTAAACAGTATCTAACGTATTTTGATAAAATTTTATATGTAGGTTCTTTAGGTCCTGAAAAAGGACAGACTACTTTCTATCTTAGAAAATCGCGGGTGAAACCTTGGAGAGCAGCTGTGAATAAGCGAGTAATAAGTACTAAAACAAAACCAAAATTTTTCTTATAAACAACCTTTCTCAGAAGTTTTCTCAGCTTGTATCCGCTTGATATGGTAAAAGTTGGAAAATTTACATTCTAATATAACTGTTACGCACCTACACGAATAGAATTTGTATTTATGTATGTAGTGGTCTTGAACGAATAAAAGAGGCGGACGGAATCTCGCTAAGCAACAGCTGAAGAACTGGCAAACAGTGGCGGTTGCGTTATGTTTGTTTGAGTGGACGGAGGGCTGATCTGATGGCCGATACGACAACAAAAAATATAAGTTTAGTCTTGTAGTCGGTTCTTGTATTTTTCAAAATATGAATTATTATAGTACTGATTGATGAGACCACCACGTAAGCGCTACGCCTGCCCATAACAACTGCAATGCCACCCAGAAATTTTAATATGCTTATGTAAATGTGTGCGTGAGTCTTGTGTACGAAAGAGCGGACGGCACAGCTTGAGTGCTTCCGTTTTGAATTTGGCAATGTGGCATCCGCCTTTTTTTATTCGTTCAAGGTTCTGGTTTACTCGTTTTGGATTGATGTAAGTTACTGCTTGGATATAATACTAAACGTAGATGTCAACCATATAAGAGTTCATAAAGTCACCCACCTGGGGAACCGAGGTAATTCTAGACTTCTAAACTTACCGCAGACTAGTAAAGCTAAAGTCCATAAATTCGGTCGACAATAAAGTTTACTGAAGACGGCGAAATGGGCAAACTGATTTTGTTTATGGTTGACTACTTGCGCCGCCTGGTTTCACCCACGGTTTCGCGGAATATAAAATAGCTTATTGTCGCGAAGCACCTTCCGTGATTACCATCCCTTAGCACATCTTTGCCTAGATTCGTCATTATCGAGGTGATGTAAATTAAAAAAAAGTACTTCATTATTTGGTATATAGGTACTTATGTCCTTTAGCCTATGTTACTCAGGGATTGTGTAGCTTTATATCAATGAAAGAATTTTCATGATGATCAATAGTTCCAGAGATTACTTTTTACTAACATACATACAATTTTACCTCTTTATAATATTAGTATAGTTTATGGTTGACTATAAATGTGACTTCTATAATGGCATCGATAAAGAATATGACAACTTGCTATGTTCATTGAATCGTACCTTTTACTATACGTAATCGCATCAAATCGCACGGGCACGAGTATGCACAATAAAATTGCTATATATTTCTACTAGCTGCGCCCCGCGGTTCCACCCGCGGTTTCCCGGGACAAAAAGTAGCCTATGTGTTATTCTGATGTGTAAGCTATATTATTGTAAAGTTTCATCAAAATCCCTTAAGTAGTTTTTGCGTGAAAGAGTAACGAAGGTGCATCCATACATTCATTCTTACAAACTTTCGCGTTTATAATATTATAGTAGGATGTATTCTATATGAATTATGGTATATATATATACACACGACACTGGTGTTCCGGCATGATGTTCGGTAAATCAGCATTTTAGCCAGCGAAATTACTTCATTTTTTTTATTTTTTTTTACTATTTATAGGCTTGCGTTTGACCGCTATCTCACCTGTTGTTAAGTGACGATGCGGTCGAAGATGTAGCACCCTCGCCTAGAAGAAATCTTTTCACTCTTGTCTTAAAGACACCCAGATTGTAGCTATCCGGAAACACAGATGCCGGCAGAGAGTTCCACTCCTTGGCCGTTCGCATTATGAAGGTCGAAGCAAAGCGCTTGGTGCGAGCAGGAGGGATGTCAACCATGAATTGATGACGGCTTGCCGTACGTCTGGTCGTCCGGTGATAGAAGGGGGATGGCGGAATAAGTTCATGTAATTCCGTCGCACACTCTCCGAAATGTATCCGGTAAAAGACCGATAGACTGGCAACTTTGCGCCGATGTTCAAGGCTCTGAAGCTTAGTCTTAACCAGCGCATCGTCACCAATGAGCTTACTTTATTACTGGGCGTATATGAAACTTAATATCTGATGTCTTGGGGTGATGAGCGCAATGCAGTCCTACGCAGTGCTTTTTATGGTTTTAAAAGTTCTGATTGGCATTACAATTGATATTAGCAGGCGTGGCGCTTACTTTACTTTCTCATGAAAAAGCAGTGTGCAGTCGTTGTACTGTCGTTTTTATCTAGATCTATGTAGTTACTCCATCTTTGGCCATATGTGGTCAAACACAGCTGTATATATCTATACCTAACTGGTAAAATAAAACCGGCCAAGTGCGAGACTTTTATGGTTTACATTTCATCCCGGAAAATGGCAAAAATCCGCAGCATAAACCATTTGCTGTGGTCCACGCAAACGAAGTCGCGGGCAAAAGCTAGTTATCTATAAAATCGGCAAAAAAATCACGTTTGTTGTATGGGAGCCCCCTTAAATATTTATTTTATTCTGTATTTGATGTTATAGCGGCAACAGAAATACATCATCTGTGAAAATTTCAACTGTCTAACTACCACGGTTCATGAGATACAGCCTGGTGACAGATGGACAGACAGACAGACAGACAGACAGACAGACGGACAGTGGAGTCTTAGTAATAGGCTCCCGTTTTACCCTTTGGGTACGGAACCAAAAAGATTGTGGAATAGGACAAAGGATACTTTTTATCCTGGAAAATTGTCCACATGGGTAAAAACGCGGGGCGCCGCTAGTAATTTTATAAATGCTTCTCTTGTCTCTTTACACAAGTTCTTCTATCCGTTTCCGCACATGTGAATGAGGATTTAACTCGAGCGGAAATAACTTTGAACTCAAAGTTGGAATTAGCATTGAAATCGTCTTCACCCAGGCAAAGTGGGATTTCACCAACACGGAGATGAACAAATATTCTGCGGCGCTACTTTTAAACGGTAAATTTGAAAAGAGCAAGCTTTTTAATTGCACCGCATGAGGTAATATATATGTAGAACTTAATGTATATGACTGCATTCAATAGGCCAACCCACTTGCATTTATTAATTATTACAATTTTTTATAATTTTTTAATATTACACGAGAATATTTCAATGCAATGTACATTGTTGACGAATAAATACAATACAATACATTATTAGAAGTTATACAATGATTTCTGCAAGCTATTGGCAGTAGATCTAAAGTACGAAATGGCCAGGGCCATCAGAAAAAAAGAGGAAAGAGGAAGACCAAAAATGAGATGGGAAGACGACTTAAAATACTTGGAAAGAACTGAATGAACATGGCACAAGACAGCGATAAATGAGAACGACTTGAAGAGGCCTTTACCCAGTGAGGGGTCTTTAACATGTCAGAAAAAAACGAACAAACATACATATATAAATATGTATACATAATACGTACATATATAAATTCAATTAATATTAATATACTCAAATAATTTATTTTGTAATTATGGGAATCACTTATTGGCAAGCGTAATCACACCCAATAAGCGTAACGCTTATTATTAATAGCACACCTTGATAGCACTCTTAACCTGTTGAAGTCGCCGCCGTGCACGTGTTCGACACATTTGTACTCACGATGCTTTAGGCAGACCCGACACTCCATACAAATTCGCCGAGCTGTCTAGTACTACTACTGGCGCACCGGCCTGTCCGCACACGTTTTGTGTGTGTGCGTAATTATTGTAGGGATCAGCTAATACGAATCGAGCGCGACAAGGACAACGCTATATGTAAGCAACCTAGGCCGCGTTCAGAAATCACCCAGTTAATGTAATTATTACCCTAACGCCGCCGTTCAGAAATGAATCAGGTGAACTTTGACATTTACCCTGAGCCGTTCCGAAAACCGATTGGGGAGAGTAAAAGTTCACCTGACAGGTGAAAATATTCACCGATAAAAAAGCGGATTACGATTCTCACCTGTCAGGTAATAGTTGTCAGTACCTAGTCATTTTCCTTTACAATTTGCGATATTTTTGCATTGATTTTTTGTACATATAAATAAAATAAGCGATTTGTGTATATGAAGCCAAATATGAGGTAAAATTCCAATATTGGCCAAAATAACGCAGTTAAATCTGATAAACAAAAACGCGGGAAATCTCGGTCTTAAAAATGATTGGGGTTGATTGGCTGGCTTATTGTATTACTCGATGCCCGTTCAGAAAGGCGTTAGTTAATTTTTAACTTGGCATATCACTGAGATTAACTGACAAGTATTCACTCGTGAAGATTTACCCATTTCTGAACGCGGCCCTAAGTGTTTCTCTTACACCTAAAATCGCTTGGCTGGGAGACGCGAAAAAAAACGGAAGGTAAACCAAACAATCTCCGACTTTTATTTTTTAATTTCCTTTCAACTTTCGAATGCACTTACACAAGTGTAATCCATATACAGAACAATAACGAACCAAAATTGAATAAAGTACTTTTGAACTTTGATGCTAACTTTGACCCCGACAGATGGCGGAAAGTTGAAAGGAGAATAAAAATTGCTGCGTACAAAAGTCTTGTCGTTTCGAAGTAGCTCTCCCGCATTGAAAGTGTATTTATATTGGTACATTTCCCGCTAGTTGGCAGTCGCAAGCTGCATGTGGCTGGAAAATGTATGCGATTCCAACTTTTAGAACACGATAAATGCAGCCACTTAAAGTACTTAAATCGGATATTATTTTAAACTTTTTAAGTTAGTTTTGTTGGTAGTTGAAAGGTTTTTAATATTAATGTTTTGAAAGCAAATATTCAAGTTAATTCATTACTTCTTTTTTACCGACTTCAAAAAGGAGGAGGTTTACAATTCGACGGTATGTTTTTTTTTTTTTGTGTGTTTGTTACGCGATTACTCCGCCAATTATGCATTGATTTCGATGATTCTTTTTTTGATTGGTAGGTAATACTTCAAAGGTGGTCCCATATAAATTTTATCGAAATTCATTCAGTAGTTTTTGAAAAAATAGCAAAAACAAAAAATATAAGTTTAATCTTCAAGTCGGTTCTTGTTTTTTTCGTAACCAACTTTCTAAAGGTGGAGGTTTGTATTCGACTGCTTCACCTGCTTCACCCAGGGTTGACTTCCGGTGAGGGAACTCCTCAACGGTGAATAGTACAGACACAACATTTCGTAAATGGATGTAACCATAATAGCCTGTTCTAAATTCCATCATGACATGGCAGATACACCCAGGATTGACTTCCGGCGAGGGAACTCCTCAACAGAGAATAGGACAGACATGAATTTTTTTGTACATGCATTTAATTGTGATAGCCCGTTTTAAACTTCGTCATGATGAGGCTTCTAGATAATAAAAGCTTGTCTTTAAAAAAAATTTGAATTAATTTAATTAAAACTTGTTTTTCACTAAAACGGTTAAAATAAATTATTTTTCAAAAAAAACTAAACCGACTTCAAAACCACAAATGGCACTCAAAAGTTAAAAATAAAAATAATATAATTATCATAAGCGCTACCCACTCATATATTTGAAGTCGGTGCCAGCCAACTCTAAAAGGTAGTAGATAAATACTATGTAAATAGTTAGTACTACTTGTGGGTACTTACTATTTACATAGTGTTGGCTGGCACCGACTTCAAATATATGAGTGGGTAGCGCTTATGATAATTATATTATTTTTATTTTTAACTTTTGAGTGCCATTTGTGGTTTTGAAGTCGGTTTAGTTTTTTTTGAAAAATAATTTATTACATTTTTATTTATTTGTGTTTTGTTTTGATATTTTGTGAGAAATAGGGTTGTATTAAATAAATATTTTTCTTTCGACGCTAATATTGAACATTTACTCTTGAAGTTTTTTATTTGTTCGAGCATGTACTAATAAATCTTTATAAAGGTAATAAGTTGTGAACTTACTACAAAATGTATGGGAAAGATTTTTCGATTTGTGGCGATAAGACCGCCCATTGTGACACTTTACTTTTTATATTTGTAATTTTTCTTTTGTTGTAATAATTTCTGGTGGTGTAACAATAAAAGTTATCTACCAGTAATAACCTAAACCTCAGTAACCTATTCCTCACCATCCAAAGGTTGCCTGGAAGAGATTTCGGGCGGCCTTATCGCTTTTAGCGATAAGGCCGCCCATTGTAGCACTTACTTTAATTGTTTTTACGTAATGTCTTTAATTTAATGTTTGCAATAAAGCGTTCATCTATCTATCTATCTCAGTTGGTCTTAGAGCCATTTGATCTTTATAAGAAACCTCTTAAAAAGCATCATAAAAAGTAAACGTAAGTTCTGCTGATTCTATTGTAGACTGTATTTTTCTTTCGGAATCTGTGAACACTTTAAATATGACTTCAAAAAGTAGGGATAGTCTCCTAAAACCGCTTTCTTGCATCTCCAATGGCACCCTGTATATTTTCTTACACTTTGAACCTTGAAGTTAATAGGTTTAAGGTTGATGACCTATCATACTTTCTACTAGTCCTTACTACTAATATTATAAATAAAAAAGTTTGTGAGAATGGATGAATGGATGAATGGATGTATGTGTATAAGTATTGAGTACAATCATCATTCATCGTAATTGAGTACAATTACGCAAAGACCACTGAATGGATTTTGATAATATTATGTAAGTACTTTAGAACCTGGAAAAGCACACTACTGCTAACATTTTAACCCGGGAATCTGCGGGTGAAACTGTGGGGCACATTGCACATACATATGTGTGGGATCCATTATTGCTCGGTGACATTCTCTGGATAGGTAATATTTTTGGGTACGAATTTTAGCAAATTATGCTCAATAAACAAGGGATATACTAATTACGAGGCCGCAGGCATTCGTTAATTGGATTTGTTTGTATAATTAGTGTATTTTGCAAGTTATTTATTATATTTTTGCACAGAAAGTGTGGTCGTGAGGTCGTGAATAATGTAATTATTCACGACGCTTTCATCAGGCGAGTTGTCGTCAAAAGTATGCCCAACTTCTGGATACTTTATCTGAGATGCCCAATCACTAATAAAAATAAATAAACAAGAGAATACAACGTAACGGCTGGGCAATCTGGGCCCTAATTCACTATGACAACTTGGCGCTTCCTTGCTTCGAGGTCACGTCGATTTCTTCAATAATAAACGACATCTACGAAATTGGTATTCTCTATGAAGCGTCATAGAGAATCATATATATGAATATATGAATGCGTCATAGAGATGTCGTTAATTAATGAAGGAATCGACGTGATTTCGAAGCAAGGAATCGCCAAGTAAGTTGTCATAGTGAATTGGGGCCCAGGTCGTTAGTATTGGTAAGTAATATTATGCCTGCATTGATTGCACGTCTTTGAAACGAAGTTTTGTCACTAAAGTATCCTAAGTCCTATCCTAGAACCTATAGTACCTATCTATTTCATCAAAACCCGTCACGTCATGGATAATATTGCTAGCAAAAGCAACCTAAGTTCGTTTCACAGTCCGTAGGGAGTAGTAGACAGTAGGGAGTGTCCCATAATACTGTCCGTGGGCCGCGTTCCGAGTGTTCAAAGTTTACGTTTGAAGCAGAATAGTTAATGCGAACACTGCTATTCTGTTTCTGATTCTGTAGGTGCAAAAAAGCAAGGTTATGTAATGTTTAGGCTTACGTTTTTCCTATATTTTTTAGCAATAATGCAGATGACGGCGAGATGTTGTATCGAATTACGCTGTTGTGATACACGCTGCCGCGCAAAACTTTTAGAACGATTCATTAGTGTAAAAACTTGTATCGAATCACGTAGGTATAGGTACTTATTCCGTTTTTTTTATGTACTAAGCTGATTTACGTGTCGAGTAGGTAGTTCGCCTGATAGTAAGCAATACGCCTGCCTATAACAGTTGCAGCACCACCAGAAGTTTGTTTTGCAAAATCCTGCGCGGAACTCGTCATTTTTCTGTGTTACCTTAGATTAGAATTACAGACATTTTAAAAAATAAAAAATATAAAAAATAGACAACCCCGCGGAGTTTCTTGGTGCTATTTTCTCTAGCTTTCCGAAGCAATGGTAAAGACAGCTGCTTTGTAGCGACCAGTCGTTCGTCACCAATTAGCCGCTTAGTATTAGGTATGTGTATGACATTTAAAGTGCATTTTTGTGCCAATTTAATACATATATTTTTTTAACTTTTGACGTTTTTAGACTCATAATCAACAACGAATGCTGAAACTTCATTCTCAATAAATAAATGGATTATAATACTGTGTAAATACCATTTACTTAGAGAATAATAAAATACAAACGTGACCTTAATAAAAAATCATAAAGCTTCGTGAAAATACGCTTGCAATTTTCAAACTGAAGTTCTGGAATAATTTGCAGCAGAGATAATGAAACCCATACATGTTACTTATAGCTTATACTATACTACATATAAAGTCCATTTCACAGTCCAGTGCGAGGGATTGCACTAATTACTGTCAGTAGGCATTCGCTGCCAATTTCGAATACCAGCTTGTGTTCATGCTTGGAGCCTCAGATTACTTTAAAGTAGTTCACACAAACGAAAAATGTGCAATAAATCGTCGATAAATTTTGGTTATTACTATTACCTACGAGTATATCCTTCACCGTTTTTAGAGCGAGTATTAAATCCAAACATAAAAGAAAGTAAGTGGTGCGAATTCGTCGGATTGAAAGTCGCTTGTGCTTCCACTGAGCCACTATCACTCTTCGAACAGTGAAGGAAAACATTGTGAGGAAACCGGCATGTCCAAGAATTAAACACAAAAATTCAAGGACATGTGACATCCACCAACCCGATGCGATCAAGTAGTTCACCTAATGGTAAGCGCCACGCCTACCCATAATAACAACAACAACACTATTGCAGTGCCACCCAGAACTTTTAATACCATAAAAAGTACTGCGTAGCACTGCATTGCGCTCACCCCGAGACATCTAATATTAACTCTCATATGCCCTGTAATTTCGCTAGCTACAATGCCCTTCAAACCGGAACACAGAAATGTATGGTAAAAATGTGTCATAAAAAACAAATATGATTTTGTTTCGTGTGCCAGCCCTAGCAACACATAATTTTGCAAAGGACCACTGCCCCTGAATGGAGCTATGAAATCTTCGACGTGACTTGAATGTTAGTTTTGAGATTTCACATTGATAAATTTACTGTGCTTTTCGTGTATCACTTGCAACACACTGTGTCTCCATCACATAAAACACATTCCCACTAATATTATAACTGCAAAAGATTGTACTTTTTTTACAGACTTCAAAAAAAGGGGCCGTTTCTCTGTTCGATTGTATTTTTTTATATTTGTTACCTCAGTACTCCGTCATTTATGAACCAATTTTGAAAATTCTTTTTCAAATTAATTTTTGAAAACCGATTTTGCGTTGGGTTCAGTATAGCTACAAAGTGGTCCCATATAAATTTCATCAATATTTGACCTTGGACTTCTAAGATACATTGAAGTCGGTTTTTGTATTTTTCCTAAAAATTATCAAATTCAAGTTTTGTTTTTAAGTTTTTATTTTAATTAAACAGGTAACTCATCACATTCTAAAAAAACATAAATTCATGTTATATTTTAAATAAAGTTTTCAAAATGAATACAAAAAAAAAACAATAAAAAAGTATTTATAGTGTGTTTCTTCACGCCGCCGCACCGGCGCCGTCGCAACGGCTGAACAAATTTGAGTGAAATTCGGAATGTAAATATGTTATACCCTGGATTAACATATAGGCTACTTTTTATTTCGGGAAACTGGATTCAACCACAGGGTACACCTAGTAGAGTATAATTTGACACGCATTGTAATAAATCAAAGGGTTTAAAAATGGTTTGTTTAGGATACAAATTCCTTTACTGAGAGTTCAACAAAAACAAGTTCATTAACGCTTCTAAGCATGTATTATTCTACATAATCTACTTAAATACGCTTCGATTGGAGACCCTTCCAATCAAAGCGTATAATACAGCAGTCTATCTATATATCCACGTTTGCGGCATCTCAGTATGTTTGTATAGGACATAAACAAAGACCCCCGTATAAAGCCGTGGAAACATCGCGTGACCCGAAAGATACAATTGTTTCGTACTTAATAATTGAATAAACGACGTATTATGACGTACTCCTGGTAGGTTACTCGTTTGCGGGAGGCCGTCTGGGTAGATACCACAGCTTTGCCAGTTATTCTGCCGCCGAGCAGTAGTATGCAAGCATTACTGTGTTCCGGTTTAAAGGACATTGTAGCCAGAAATTACTGGGCATATGAGACTGAATATCTGATGGTTCGGGGTGATGCGAGCGCAATGCAGTGCTACGTAGTACTTCTTACGGTACCTATTAAAAGCTCTGTGTGGCGTTGCAATTGTTATGGGCAGGCGTGGCGCTTACTATCAGGCTTACAACGACTTGCTCGTCTCAGTTTAATAAAAAAAAAACATGTGGCACTCGGAGACTGCCGCGGTAAAGCTATTGCATAGCATTCGGAGTGGGGGGTGTTAGGTTATTTTCGTTACGGAATTTCTGGATTCGGTCTCCACGCTCAAGGCCCGCGATAGAAGCTATGCAATAGCTTAAAAAAAATATATCGAGTCTGTATTATATCAGGCACGTGCATATTACTTATCACGTATTATACAAACGGCTAGAGAACGATACGCATGAACTGGCTCTTCCGATCTCGGCCATCAAATGTGCGATGATGTGCGGCTAGTCAGTATGTGTGCAGAAGACATGTGGACTAGCGGTCCCGAATGAAGCCATGGAGTCGCCGCGTGACCCGAATACTGCGAGTAGTTTTAGGAGCCGCAGCCAAACTGCGTTTATTATTGAACTATATTTGTGGATATTCCTAGAACGCGAATGGGTAATTGGTTGAATCTAGACATGTTATTTCCTTGAATGAATAAAAAAAGGCGAACGCCTCGTCGCCAAATTCAAAAGTGAAGCGCTCTAGTTATACCGATCCGCTAGTTCGTATACAAGCGTCACGCAAACATTAAGATCATACTATGCCGATCGGCCGTCACATCGGCCCTCCGTCCACTCACACAAACATAACACCACTAATTTTTTTTTATGTTTGTCCCCTCAGAACTCCGTCATTTATGAACAGACTAGCTACGCCCTGCGGTTTCACCCGCGGTTTCCCGGGATAAAAAGTAGCCTATGTGTTACGCCAGGGTATAAGCATTCTCCTTACCTTCATCAAAATCGATTTCGTAGTTTTTGCGTGAAAGAGTAACAAAGATACATCCATTCTTACAAAATTTCGCGTTTATAATATTAGTAGGAAAAATCTGTTTGCGTTGGGTTCAGTATAGCTACGAAGTGGTCCCATATAAATTTAATCGATATGTGACCTTGGACTTCGAAGATACATTGAAGTCGGTTTTTGTTTTTTTTTTCTAAAAACTAATTATTATTCGTTCAATTGGTTATTTCTTGTCTATCGCTTAGAAGAGAATCTATATGACAACTGTTTTCATATTATTATTAAATGCTTTTATAACTTTGATTAGTTTGTCTATATTAATTAATGGTCCTCATCAATCACCCATCCATGCCCCAAAACACTGACCTTCATTGACACTCGTCCCCAAAGATACTTTATCTTTCGTCCACTTTTATTACAATATTCTAATTCTATATCTTTGTGGAGACACTTGGTTATTTTTTGGGTATTGAGCAACTATAGTGGCCTACTTTTTTCAAGTATCTTTTGTAATGAGCGTAAAAGGATGCATTCTGTTTTGGAAGTGCAACTTTTTAGTTTCCATCTATTTTTAATTCTATATCTTTGGTCCATATTAAATTATGATTATGCTCTGTGGTTGTAATCAATTTATCTATGCTTCATACTACTCTCTTATCTCTGGTCCCCAAAAATAATCATCCCTATCAAGTTGACTAAGAAAATGTCTGCACCAAATTAATAACCCAAAAAAAGCTTGCAAAATTTTCGTGTATAATGGGTCATCATCCCTCGGCTTATTCTGGCTTAATGCATAGCTACTTTTTGTACTCTGCTATTTTAGCGCTGAAGTTGCTTATCCTAGCGCCCCTGGCGTTGATCGTTTGCAACCCCGAAAAAGTGCAGCGAGCAAACTTAAGTGTCCTAAAGAACCTGACTCCGTTCTGGCTGGTGGCCGCTCTCTACATGACTACGTCGCCTGATCAACAAACAGCTTTAGTACTCCTGCGTACCTTTGTTATAGCAAGATTCATCGCAGCGCTCGGATACATATACCATCTTCCTAAATGTACCGTTGAAGGAGCTTTCTTCGTGTCTTTCGCAATTACCAGCTTTATGGGCGCCTGGGTTGTGTATACGTACCGTTCCGCATTGTAATACCGTTAACGAACCAAGCGTCATAAACTGCATTTCGTGTTAACGCAAATAGCAAGTTTTATTGGATGACATTGCTAAAAAATCATGTCGTGTGCAGTTGGATTGGCAACGATGTATATACATTTTGAGTAATGTATGGATGTGAGCGTCGCTTGTTATTTTCGCTGTGGTATGAGACTTTGCTGATTTGAGGTCATGGAAGTGAGGTGGAAAAATGTTTGTGTTGGTTAATTTTTTGTGTAAGTAAAATACCCATTATTAAAAACCTCCCGCAACAAACCCTAAGCCGTCTCGAGTACGTCAAAAGACGTCTAGGACATATAGGTTATTATTGCCTGAAATGATAAAATAAAATAAAAATATTTATTGAATCAAAAAAACCTTTCATTTCATAGAGATTACAGATATTTGTTAGTTATTTACTGTCGTATGTTACCTTTTGACGATTTAATTTTATCTACATAAAAGTATATTACTAATTTTACCTAACACTGACATAGGAAACTGTACTGGTTAGCAATGTAACTCTTTAGTCTGACCTCTAATGTTATGGTATAATTTAAACGTCATATTTGACATTTACGTTGACACACCGCGATGATTGGTCCGAGCCACCCGCCATGTTTTTTTTCTCTGACAGAACAGAAAAGACGGCGATGCTGGCCAGATTGCGGTAAGTGCGATCAACGGGTTTTCTTTTATAAATTGAGAAACAAATACTATTCAGTGGCACAGTTCCTGCCCTAGATAAAGATTGTATATACGGGTTCCTGCTAGAGCGAACTAAAGTTAGTATCTAACGATACTAAATGATGATACGAATGTAAATTAAATTGATGAGAGGAGTTCTATTATTGTTCTTTGTGAAGACGTGATGAGAGATAAGTTAATAAACCATTATTGTATGTTATCAAGGTATGTTTTCTTTATGTAGTATTTTAAACCCTTACATTACTTATTTTTATTCAACCAACTTTCATAATCTCGATCATTAAATAATGTACCTATTTTTCCTTTATATTTTAGTAAAAGTCCTTTATAATCTGATAAGGTATTCCTTAAGGTGCATTCCTTCAGGTGCTATTGCACCTTACGTGCATATAATAATAATAATAATAATCGACTCATGTCCCCGCGCAAGCCTTCCAAAGGACCGGGTGTATAACCCGTGAGAAAGAGCGACATAATAATAATATTTACAAATAACATTTTAAAAAATTTCAAATAACATTTTTAAACAACATACTGGCCTCAATAATTATACAAACACAACAGTTTACACTAGCAGTTGTTGAACCTCAGATGCCTAAGCTAGGCGTATGCCTGTAATATAGGCATCTGCGCTTCCCCTTGAATTTATGCATGACCTATCGTAATTGGTTACGAAGCTCTGGTTACGTAGGCAGCCAAATCGGAGATTCAGGAAATCCTATCGAGCATTTATAGCATTATATCTGAAAACACAAGTACCTATAGCAATAGTATTTTTTGACATCCACACGGTTCACACCACATAAAACTTTTATTAATTCAAGCATAAAACCATCTAATTCCTATTCTATCAGAAATCTCATAGCAAAATGTCATACAATTTTTATCTAGGAAAAATGCTCAGAGGAGTGTTCTTCCTCTGAGTAAAAATGCAATAACTTTTAACTTCATAGCACCTCGTCCACCACTCAGATAAACAAGGTTTTATTTTGGTTTTATTCAAAAATGTTCTATCACGTTTTAACATACATGAACATTGACTGGTCAACGAATTAGTAACGTAATGATTAATTTATCTATAAATCTCAGAGTGTTCTTCCCATTGAGGTCTCCTCAATGGTTCTTCCTCTGAACTATAAATGAATAAATTATTTTGAAATCTATATAATAAAAGAACAGAGTTTTTTTCTACAATCATCGCACAGCCGAAACCGCTTAACATAGAAACCTGAAATTTGGACCACGTATTCTACAAGTAGTGAAGGCGTCATTTAAGAACGGATTTTTCGAAATTTGACCTTTAAGTGGGTCAAATGGGGTCATAAAGGATGTATGGGGAAAAAAAATTCTTTTGTCGCACGGTCACGAAACTTTGGCAGTATACTATGCAAAAGAAATAAAAGGACACCTGTATCACAGTTTTTTGAAAATCAACCCTTAAGGGGGGTTTAGTGTAGTTTTTTAGATTGGAATGCGGAAACTATAATGTATGCTACAGTGATTATTTCTTGACCAGTAGTTATTAAATTTTGTGTGAGCATTAAACATGTAAATAATAGGAACTTGTTTTCGGAATTTTGCGAAATTCATCCCCTAAGGTCATTTATTGGGGTCGCAAAGTTTTCATGGTGTAGGTTTTTTTAGTAAAGTTATGAAACTTAGTAAATTGACTAAACATAAGCATATAAAAATATGATTTCAGTATCTTTTCAAAAATCAACCCCTAAGGTAATTAAATAGGGCCGTAAAGTTTGTATGGAGTAGGATTTTTTATTAATGCGACACTGTAGCTACAGTAAAGAAACAGGGTAAATAAATTATTTTTGATCAAGTTTATAAATAAGTTTTCAGCATTTTTCAAAAATCAACCCGATACTAGGTTAAACGAAGTGGTAAAGTTTACATAAAAAATCTTTGTTTAGCGATGAAACTTGGTACATACCTGACAAAACATTATTAGAATGTGATCTACCATTTTTGAAAATCATCCCTTAAAAGGGTTAAACAAGGTGAAAAGTGAAGATTATTATTTTTAAGCTACAACGATGGAATGTTGTGTACGTGGTAAGCTAATGAAATTATAGATGTGTATTTCACCATTTTTTGAAAATCATCCCCTAACAAGCCTAAGCGGGGTGGTAAAATTTGTATAGAAAATCTTTGTTTATGAAGTTTCGTGGCTATCATAAAACTTGGTAAAAGAAGATAATTAAAACGTAATTTATAATTTTTAAAAATCATCCCGTAACAGGGTTAAACAGGGTGGAAAGTGAAGATTATTATTTTTAAGCTACAGCGATGAAATGTGGTATATGTGCTTAGCCAATGAAATTATAGATATATATTTCACATTGTTTTAAATCATGCCCCAACAAGCGGGGTGGTAAAGTTTATATAGAAAATCTTTTTTATTTATGAAGTTTGTGGTTATGATGAAACTTGGTACACAAAATAAGAAAAAGGAGATAGTTAAAACGTGATTTACATTTTTTTAAATCTACCCATAACCAGGTTTAATAAGGGTGAAATGAAGTTACATTTTTTGAAGCTACGACGATGAAATTCGGTTCAATTACTCAGACAGATAAACTTTAAGCACCTGTTTCACCATTTTGCTGGAATCATCCCTAAACTGGTTCAAACGAGGTGGTTAAGTGTATATGGATAATCTTTGTTCATGAAGTTATGGCAATTAAATTTGGTACACATAGTAAACAAAAGAAATGAATTGAAACGTAATTCGGCATTTTTTGAAATTCACCCTCTAACAAAGTTAATCAGGGTGGAAAGTATCAAATATATTTCAATGTTACGATTTTGAAATTTGTTACAAGTATTCAGCCAATAAAATTCTAAACACGTATTCCACCATATTTTGAAATCATCCCCATAACAGGGTTATACAGGTTGGTAAAGTTTGTATGGAGAATTTTTGTTTATGAAGTTGAAGCAATGAAATTTCGTATACAGACCAAACAAAAGTAATAAATTAAAATGAAACTCACTATATTAATGAACTTCTAAAAACGTTAAACAAGGTGGAATTTAAAATTTTTTTCTAAACCTACGACGGTGAAATTTGGTACTTATACTAATTGAAAATACTACTATACACACATGTTTTACCACTATTTAAACATCTTAAAAGGTTTAAATGGGATGGCAAATATTTAAGTGAAAAACCTTTGTTTATAAGGTGAAAGCAAAATTTGGTATATAGACTAGGCAAAAGAAATGATTTCTAACGTAATGCAATTTTTTGCAATTTCTTTATTCGTACAAGACTTTAATAGACTTTTAAAATGCAACACTCAGAAAAGTAAGAAATACTCAAGGTGTAGTCAATCGAAGATTTTCAAATATTCAGCAACTTTTGTCGTTGACCGTACGTGTCGCAAATCGGGAAATGAGGATATCTGGGATTTCGCAAAATTCCTAGGGATGGTATAATCATGTATAGGAAGGACCACTTCTCCGCGGTCCGACTAGCTTTTACCCCTAGAGTGTATATAAAAAGCGCGGAGCCAGAAGCTCGCAAGGAGTTCCTGAGCAAAACAAGTGCGCAAGGCCAGAATGAAGCGAGGGGGAGAGGTGGCGAGCGTAGCGAGCCGGCGACCTCCCGAGTGGAGTGATGGTCGAGTGCGCGAGTGGTGCGAAGGGATGACAAAGCGAGAATTCTGGCGAGAGCCTATTTATTAAGAACTGTGACAATGAACTGTACGTCGTATCCCTAGGGATTTCATGAAATCTCTGGTATCCTCATTTCCCTGCGACTTACAATATTTTTTCTGGAGCTACGACGATTGACTTTTGGCCAAAATACTTACATATACTTAGCCAAAAAAACTATTGACACATGTATTATTACCATTGTTTTGAACACCATCCCCTGACAGGTTTTAACGGGTGGTAAAGTTTGTAAAGAAAATATATGTTTACTAGCTGACCCGGCAAACGTTGTTTTGCCATATGAATTATTTCTAGAGTATGAAAATATATTTTATTTATTGAAAGTGTGTTTGTATGTGGTATATGAGGGGAAGAGGCATGGACCGCTGTGAACGATGACGTAATCTATACTTATAATAAAACTGTAACGAAGCGGTTACTGTACATTTAAGATATATTTGAAAATCTATTTTTTTAGGAGTATATGGTAGCAACAGAACCCAAAAATACAATTTTTAAAATTTTTGTCTGTCTGTCTGTCCGGGATAAACTCAGAAACTAGGGCACTAATTTGAATGCAGTTTTTTGTAATATGTTTTGTGGAGTCCGGCGCTACACATAGGCTTTGTTTAATCAAAATCGGTCCAGTAATATTGAAGTTATGACGCAATTTAGGAAAATATATACATGTCCACTATAAGTTGAACCACGGAACATACCGGAGCCTTTGTGCACAAGGCTCAGCTTAAACTGGTTTGTACATGGGTTGACATGATGGTATTCTAAAAAATGCTTTGTAGAGTCCTAGGCCACATAACAAACTTCCTAATCCTTTCCTAATCCTAATCTATGTCTATTCATATAATAAAATCGTAGAACCCAAAAAATCTGTACTTGGAAGATATTCGAAAAAAAAACAGCCAGGGCGATATAAAATGAGTAACTAAACATATTAAAATAGTTTTTAAAATTTTTGTTTGTTTGTTTGTTTGGACTTCTATAACTTAAAAGCCAATTACGGGATTTTAATGGCGTTTCCACGAATATGTTTAATTAAATTCTGATTTTAATATAAGCTATCGACATTTTGAAAAATCTACTTATGGGGGGGTTAAATTGGGGCCAAGTTAGTATGGAAAAAAGTTAGTAGATTATCCTAAAATCTTGAAACTCAGAATTCGTTTATATAATAAAAAAATAACGAATACGGGTCCAATATTTTTTGATATTTAACTTCTTTAAGCGAGGAAGATAGACAAAATGTAAAATTAGTATGAATTTAAAACGCTGTTTACACTATGAATATAAATTAAATGCAAACAAGTAAAGTTATATTTAAATTAAAAATATCATGATAGAAATATAATTTCAGCGTTTTTAGTAACTCTTAGAAAAAAACTCGCAAACTTTACATGAAAAGAACCATAATTATTTCAACTTTTGTAAATTCATTTATGCAATTGAAACTAGATGGCGCAGGGGTCGCTAAAACATGCAAACGATTTTTTTTATGTAGTGCACCACACACGGTGAATATAAATAAAACATCTATTTTAAATTTGTTTACTTTGACGTTACCTGCTTTTTTATGGTACTGAGTGATGAGACTAGCAAGTCGTTCGCCTGATGGTACGGGCTACGTCTGCCCATAGCAATAGCAGTGCCACCCAGATCTGAGTCATTGTCTTGACATCAGCTGATATTGAGTCTCATATGCCCAGTAATTACGCTGGCTACAATCCCCTTTAAACGGAAACAAGGTAATGCTTGCGCACTACGGCTTGGAGGCAGAATAACTGGCAAAACGGTGGTACCTACCCAGACGGCCTTCCGCATACGAGACACCTATCACGAGTTAAGTTACGCCACCGTCCTTTACTCAAACATGGTCGTTTACCTCCAAAGTGATTGAATTTTTTTTTTCGACCCGGAATCCTTCAGCTAACCTCTTGAAAACCCTCATCAGGCCACAATTCTGGCGGTTTTTAGGTTTTGTCAAGAGGATGATTTTGCCAAAACTTTAATGTATGATGAAGTGCCAAACAACGACTTCAACGACAAACAAACTGATCCAGTTAACAAACGACGACTTAGTGGGGGATCGGGTGTCTATCAGGAACCTGATTTTGGCAGTATGTATGTATACCGTCCATGCCAGTAACAATGAATGCTACTATTTACGGTTGCTGATACACACTGTCTGTCCGCGGCGCTACCTCATTTGCGTTTCTCACAACAGTGAACTGTTCCTCAGAACAACGATGGTATTAAACACTTTCCACGACTTTCCACGTAGCCTGCAAAGCAAGGCGCCTTCTGAATGACGACCAAAATTGGGACGAAACTAGCAAAAGCAGTCGTAAGTGATGCTCACGACGTATGCGCCATTTGTTCGCTTTAATTTTGGTGTTTTGTGGGCCCAGTGCAACTGTGGAAGTCCAGCCTATAATGTTTTGAGGGACATTGAACAGGACGTTGATGTATAAGACGACGGTGAGGATGGTGGCAATTCACTACCGTACCCCGTAGAGTTTTTGAACTCTTTGAGTCCATGTGGACATCCAGCGCACTCTATTAGATTAAAAATTTGGAATACAAAATTATGATTTTTTGAAATTAGACCCCGCCGAAGTTGTTAACTTCGGGGAGGTTAGTTGTGTAACGGAACTCGGCTGAAGATACTGTCGCTAAAGACGAACCTCACTGAGGCACTGAACCTCACTGAGGTATACTGATAGCCCGTGGCGCTGGTGAGTCAGTTTTCATATATTAATATTCATCTCTCTCATCTCGAACCACTTTCCGTTCACATTCAAACGCGTGCAGTTTTGTGTGAGCGTCAGCTTTGCAATGACGATCAATAAGTCGCAAGACCAGACTCTCTAGGCCACGGCCGTTGATCTGAGGACAGGATATTTCTCACAGAGACAGCTGTACGAAACCTTCTCACGAGCGACGTGATCCCAAAGTCTTTACGTGTTTGCTCCCTGTACAGTGTGTTTTTCAAATAACATGTGTTGTACACAATCTACAAAAAAGTCTCTACATCAGCGTTAAACGAAGTCCACGCGAACGAAGTCGCGGGCAACAGCTAGTTATCTATAAATCTACGTAGTAATTATTTATCTATGGCCCGCACCATCAACAAGGCAGACTTGCACGTCACAACATATTTCATCTGTGCGCGTTACTTACGTGTCATTCCTCAATGTATCTTACCAAATCTTACAGCTAATCTTCATTGGATAGACAAGTGTTTTGCGTCATTTTTGCCAAAAAATATTTGCAAAACATCCCACAATGTAGACTCAAAATTCTTATACAAATGACGTTGGTTATAAAGCTGGATAGCCCCCTGACTCAGGCTTACATGGCGCACGCGGCTTTGCTCGCTGTAAAGCTCCTAGCATTGAGTCCGCTGGCCGCTATGACGTGGGTGAGAAAGGGAGTGTTTCAAAATCAAGAGGTGATAAGAAGAGCATACCTTTCCAACCTGAAGATAATATCTCCGTTTTGGATCGTCAGCGCGTTGTACGTGACTACAGAGCCTTCTGTAGAAGTGGCTATAACATTGTTTAGGATTTACACAGTCGCAAGAGCGGCTGTTATACTTGGATACTCGTCCAAGCCGTTTCCGACCGTGTTGACGGATCTGGCGCTCATTGTATCGTATGTGATCACTTGCTTTATGTCGATTTCAGTGGTGTACTTTTATCGAAAATCGTTTTAAGAGTTCTGTTTGTTTGCTGTAATAAATCTGTTGAGCGTTCATTCAGTTTTAGTGTGTTACATATTCCAAGCTTATGTTTATTTCTAGTAGGTAAAGTATTAATACATTTGAACATTCATATTCCTAAAGTTTCACTCTTAATATCATATTTCATGGTTTCAGTTTGTAAGATATAGTCCTATTGAAACTGCGTGTAGAATCTGTCCTACCAAAGGATGTTAGTAAAAAAGTTCTATATCATTAAGCCGCTTTGAAATAATCAGCTTACAATTCTGATAATAAAATAGCTATTTGTCCTAAAGTAAAATACCACTGAGTCAAACTTCACTAACACGTGTGCCAACCCAAAACTTCTCACTTTTCAAAGCTTTTTTTACTAGCGCGAGAACTTGCAGGTGAAAATTTTTGAAAATGCAGAGTTATAAATTAAAAAACTTTCCGACGGATCGTGATTTGTGCGCCGTTGAATTTTTATTTATGCAATTCAGAAACTAAGATACCTAAGCTCTCTTTAAATTTCGAATTCGATGTTTTGGAGAGGAGCCTTAAAATGTGTAATCTAGTTCAAAGATTTTCTCAGTATTTTTTTATACAAAATGCTTTTAATGATGCTTTATAGAATTGAAATCTAAGAGTGAAAAACTTTGAATGATTATTTTAATAGGTTTATAAGAAAGCTTCTAGTTGATTTATAAATCTTATCTCGTATTATGAATTAAGTTCGTAATCTTTCTCGTAGATAATTTAATAGATAAAGGGATAAAAACTCAATTTGGTAGGCGTCACTTTTCATCAAGATAGCGGTGGGATGGGAGGCCGGTATAATATATACATACATACACGTGTAGGTAAACGAATATCTATAATATTATAATGCAACTTGTCCCAGCTAACCTTGGATGATTGGATTGACAAAAAACTTGAGAAGAGAATATATAGAAGGATAGGTGCTTTTTAAAAAAATGAAGGCGTTATTATTTTTTTGAAGAGCGAGTGTGGCTCTGTGGGAGCATGTGCGACTTTCAATCCGACGCATCCGAGTTCGAATCCCGCTGGCCCCGTACCACTGATTTTCTTAAAACATCAATAAAACTTCGTGAGGAAACCAGCATATCCAAGAATTAATCACAACAATTCGAGGACATGTGACATCCACCAAACCGCACTGGGCCAGCGTGGTGGATTATGGCCCATACTCACTCTATCAGAGAAGGCCCGTGTCCTAGCAGTGGGAACGTGATGATGATGATGATGATTATTTTTTTTATTTCTTTGAACGGATACAGAGAAGACTAAAAATAACAAAACCGGTTGAGCTAGTGCCGTGTCTAGTGATAGTGAATAAGTGTATTGTAGCACAAGTGCTACCTGTAAAAAACACAAGAACAAAGTGTATTCGCCTTAATAGAGACAATAAGAAAAGTTTTAATGGACACATTCTTATTATTAGTTTATCTATCAATTTAAGTTAAATGTAAATTACTTATTAGCCTACTCAATTGGCTAGATTGTAATAAAAATGGTAATCACAATGGTTATGAAACCATACTAAGGAAAATAAATAATTATTTGAACGAACGGATTTGGTTTCTTTTCTTTTCATGTGAATGACGAGACGAGCTGGACGTTTGCCTGATGGTAAGCAATACGCCAGCCCATAATAATAACAGCACCACCTAGAACTTTGTTTTGCAAAATCCTGCGCGGCACTGCACTGCCCTCGTCACCCTGAGACAATTAGCTGTTGAGTCTCATAATGCCCAGTAATTCTATTAAAAAATGCCGGCCACAGCTAGTTGGTTAGTAATAAAAAATGCTTTATTTCAGGATATCTAACGTCTAAATCATATTTTAGCATTCGGAATATCGCTTTAAATACCTATTTGAAAGTTATTCTCTCGTGTCCTTGTGCAAAATAATTGAAGTTTGTCCGTGTAATAATCTTTATTATTTTGTGGTCAATAGCTTTGTGGAAGTAAGTTTCGTCCTACGTCTGATAGAAGATCAAAGAGCAGTTACTCGTCGATGGGCCTCTAGAATAAGTTTTTTCAAGACTAGTTTTGTAGGTACTGCTTTCTAGAGGCGTAGTCAATTTATGTATCAGAAAATACTGTGACATAGATCAACTTTCTACCTCTCTACTACCTAATTTTATCAAGACAAAATACTATTAGTAAAGTAGATTGAAACTTTTGCCAATAAAATACGATTTCCAGTATTAGCTGTTCTCAGAAAAAACGTACAAGCCATCAATACTACCCGTAATCGAATTCTCTAAGTTATAGTTTCATGAAATAATAGAGTTTTCATAACACCATTCGTTTCTATATGAAATATCACAGTTCACCGACCGCAAAAGAAGTGCGTTCAAGTTGCGCAGTAACTGAGTGTGAGCTAATCTGTTGTAAAGGGCTCTTTGCAGGGACTGAAACCGGTATGAACGGTATAAATATAACCGGTATGAATACAACGGGATTCTTAGCTTTTATTACCTTTTAATATTTAAATTAAAATTTTATTAATAGATAAACTTTAAGGTAAGCATAATACTGTTCCACGCGGGATTCGAAACGATATCTCACCCACAGCCGGCAAGATCTATGCTCTAACGACTCCGAACAACCCACGTAACGTAATGTAGGTAGGTAGTTATATATCAGGAACCAATTTATTTTTTGAGTAATAATCTTCCAGCTCGTTCTTTGTGCCCAGTTTCTCTTTATGTTTTTTCTTATGGATGGTTAAGACTGAATGAGGCCCCTTTGAATCAGTGTTAAAACATATCGATGTAAGGAAATCGATATTAAACGGAACTCATAAATCAGGTTGTTCCAATAGTTTCAAATAATTTGATTTTCAGGGGAAATCGATATTAAACGGAACTCATAAATCAGGTTTCACCAAAAGTTTAATTTTTTTTCAGGGAATTTCTATCTTTATGGCGATGTCGATAATATTTCCGACAATTTCAGGTTATTCGGTCCCTGATAAGGGCTCTTAGTGATGACTACTGGACCGTGATAAGCGTGATAGGGCAGATTGAACCCCGGATATAATACTTTCCGCGACTTAAGTGGTAATTTATTACGAGGATAAGGAAACCTCCATTTACTGCCCTTTCTAGTTTTCAGTATTTAGTAAGTAATGGACCAATGTTTGTATAAAACTTTGGCTATTTTAATAGTAACATTAAAATGACCTCGCCCTCGATCACTTAACCTAGTATGCCACAATCATCATCATGAGCCCATCACGTTCCCACCATCCATCCATCCTCACAAACTTTCAATTTGTTAGGATGGATGTATGTTTGTGACTCAATCACGCAAAATCTACTAAATGGATTTTGATGAAATTTGGTATGTAACCTACATATCTTTCAGTCCTGGAAAAATGAGAAGGCTATTTTTTATCCCGGGAAATCGCGGGTGAATCTGCGCAGCGCAGCTAGTACGAATCTAAAGTAAAGCTACCCACCTAAATCCGTTTATTTTCGTTATTCCTCCCAATCAAAAGATTGTCTGGAAGCAACAAAACTAAAAAGTAAATCTTCTCATATATATAATATTCTCGTGTCACAATGTTAGTTACCTTACTCCTCCGAAACGGCTTTACCGATTTTTACCAAATTTTATATGCATATTCAGTAGGTCTGAGAATGGGCTACTACTACTACTATCTATTTTTCATACCCCTAAGTGATAAGCGTTGTTCACCCTTAACATTTTTTTTTAATTTATATGGCAAAACGTTTGCCGGGTCAGCTAGTTTAAATATAAAAGACAAAATTTAAGTCAACATCTACGCTGCTCAAAAAACTAAAGTGTATATCTATCTATCTATCTATAAAGTGTTTCTATCTATCTAAACCAAGCTACCTAAAAAAATATAAATGTATCATAGTAATTGTATATAAGTCAAAAAACATATGTCTCAGCGATCGTAAACCTTTATGCCTCCATATATAACTCTTACACAACCTTAAAAACCTACCTGCTTGCTTATTTCACTTTTTATGTCCTGGAGAGACCCAAAACGATTTTTTTTATCATTTGTATATGATCCGCTCACGTTAAAACAATAAACTGGGTCGTAACTGGGGTTATGTCCTCAAATGTAAGTCGTTCGTATAATATATTATTATGTCGAATGAAATGTAAACCAGTTTATTTGTGCTTTGCTTTATTCAACGTAACGCACGCACACAATCTTATTTAGGTCCTAACTACACATTCCACTTCTCGCACCCATTGGCGTTTTTGTGTTTTCCTTTAATCACGTGATGTTTTTTGAGCAACATTCTACCCCTCCCCCCTCTCCCCCTTGGTGATACGTGGTATGATATTTCGTGATATTTTCCGAACCCCACCTCTTTCGAGCCTCACGTGATTAATTGACGATCACTATCACAGTTTATTGATTTAAGTTACATATATGGTGCAACATAAATTGAAACTCTGCCTGGTGCTTTAGCGTTAGCTGTGTTGCATCAGGCAGTGTCTTCCCCAAATTTAAAACAAACAACATTAAAACTTAGATTACGTTAAAATACAGAAAAAGAAAACTTATACAAACTACAAAACAGCTTGTTGGATGTGTTTTCATTTGTTATTGTGTGCGTGAGAGTGTGATATGTGTATGTGTATGTGTATATGTGTGTTTATGTTGTCGATGAGCATTTATTCGATCGCCTGCTCAACTACTATTACAGAATCACACTAATCACACTAATATTATAAATCCATAAGTTTGTATGTGTTTGTGTGTTTAGTATGTTTGTTCACGTCGCTATGACTAACAGATTTCGATGAAATTTGGAATGGTGATGGGTTATACCCGGGACTAACACAGGTTACTTTTGATTCCGGGAAACCGCGGGGCGTAGCTAGTACCTGTACTACATACCACTACACTGCAGAGGCTGTCAGTCGTATAAAACATTCGAATCTTGTAGTACATAGTAGGAATCAGTGAGAAAATTACTCATAAGACTATATTTGAGTCAAATAAAGCGACATATTTGTCGCTTTGCCTGTTATTCAGCCGCCAATTAGTAGTGCGCAAGCATTACTGTGTTCCAGTTTGAAGGGCTTTGTAGCCAGCGAAATTACTGGGCATTATGAGACTCAACAGCTAATTGTCTCAGGTTGACGAGCGCAGTGCAGCACCGCGCAGGATTTATCAAAACAAAGTTCTGGGTGGTGCTGTTATTGTTATTGTTATAGGCGTATTGCTTATCATCAGGCAAACGACCGACTCGTCTCGCCATTCAGTTACATAAAAAAAGCCTCTGTGGAGTAGTTGAGCAGGATGGCTCAAATCACATACAGCACTAAGGTTGTAGGTTCGATTCCCGCGACGGCGATGGGACAAATGTTTGTGCACAGAAAAAAAGCGCAAGCATTTGTTTCTTGTCTAGGTGTTCTGGAACCATGGTCCTGGTTCCCTAGACACAGGGAATAGAGGCCAGTAAGCGTTGGGCGTATATATTTATTTATTTTTGTTTTATTTAAAAGCTTCGTCACTGCATCTTTTGGTACTTTATTTCAGAGTTCCGCCATCAAGTATAACCGTCCACTGTAACAATAAAACGGACGATAAAGCCCGTCGTACCTACACCAAGAGATAAACACCGGTGCGCAGTAGCGTGTATATCATCGCTTTGCAATGCATCAAATATGTCACTGGAGAAATTACAAAAGTAATAATGTGAAATGAATTGACACAAAAGACGAAAAATAAAAATTAAAAATAACGAAAAAAAAAAACAGCCCACGACTTTGTGATAACCGTAGCTCAACCAGGCAGAGAAAACCCTTTCCGATAGTACAGGTTCTAGTCCCAGTTGGTGGTCGCACTTATTTTGTTACACTTGAGTATTTCGCCTATGCCTGTAAAAAATGCAAAAAGATAAAGGTAAAGATAATGATAAATTTATTTGAATTCCAACAAACGTCGAAGTAATTGACACAATTTTTTATTTCTGTTGCAATGCATACAATTGTATTTTTATAGAGAAACTCCCAAGTTCGTTATACTATATTTCATTACAATAGATTGTACTCCACAGTTTGAAAGTTGTAGGGCAAGATAGCATTCGAAAGAATAGCAAAACGCCTGATTTAAAAATCCTAGCGTCGTGCTAGGATTTTTAACCGACTTCAAAAAGGAGGGGGTTTACAATTCGACGGTATGTTTTTTTTTATTTTTTTTTTGTGTGTTTGTTACGCGATTACTCCGCCAATTATGCATTGATTTCGATGATTCTTTTTTTGATTGGTAGGTAATACTTCAAAGGTGGTCCCATATAAATTTTATCGAAATTCATACAGTAGTTTTTGAAAAAAATAGCAAAAACAAAAAATATAAGTTTAATCTTCAAGTTGGTTCTTGTTTTTTTCGTAACCAACTTTCTTAAGGTGGAGGTTTGTATTCGACTGCTTCACCTGCTTCACCCAGGTTTGACTTCCGGTGAGGGAACTCCTCAACGGTGAATAGTACAGACACAACATTTCGTAAATGGATTTAACCATAATAGCCTGTTCTAAATTCCATCATGACATGGCTGATACACCCAGGATTGACTTCCGGCGAGGGAACTCCTCAACAGAGAATAGGACAGACATGATTTTTTTTTGTACATGCATTTAATTGTGATAGCCCATTTTGAACTTTGTCATGATGTGGCTTCTAGATCATAAAAGCTTGTCTTTAAAAACTTTTTGAATTAATTTAATTAAAACTTGTTTTTCACTAAAAAGAGTAAAATAAATTATTTTTCAAAAAAAACTAAACCGACTTCAAAACCACAAATGGCACTCAAAAGTAAAAAATAAATTAATTTAATTATCATAAGCGCTACCCACTCATATATTTGAAGTCGGTGCCAGCCAAGTCTAATAGGTAGCAGATAAATACTATGTATATAGTAAGTACTACTTGTAGGTAGTATCTATCTACTACCTTTTAGACTTGGCTGGCACCGACTTCAAATATATGAGTGGGTAGCGCTTATGATAATTCAATTAATTTATTTTTTACTTTTGAGTGCCATTTGTGGTTTTAAAGTCGGTTTAGTTTTTTTTGAAAAATAATTTATTAAATCAGGCGCTTCCTCCTAAGACCATAATATTTATTTAAGTTTCAGATGCTTGTTGTCGCGCTCGTACAAATGTATATATAAGCAAATATAAATACCTATTATTTTTTGAACAACCTGCATATATATTTTTTCAAAGACTGGCAAAACGTTTTTTAAACTATTAAATTAAATTTGAGTAGTATAAATAAAATAAAATAAGCATAAATATAATCCATTCGCAATTTGTAAACATTTCTTCTCGACATAGTTATTAACCGATTCAAGCAGCGGACACAATAACAAAGTACCAAAAATCTATGATTTCTCTCCAATAAAATATATTTCCGAACAAAAACATATATTTTCTTCCACATTAGTGTAACGATGCGAGATATGACACTCGATCGTCTCGCGCAATGCGGAACAAACTAGCCTATGTCAGTAAAAGCTTTTTGATTGAACAATTTGCAGAGAAAATCAACTACTATTTTTATCATATACCTACTTATTAAATATATATATGACGCTTAATCGTCTCGTACAATGCGGAACAAACTAGTCTAAGTCAGTAAAAGCTTTTTTGATTGAACAATTTGCAGAGAAAATCAACTACTATTTTTATCATATATCTACTTATTAAATATATAAATATAAGAAATAAAACATTATATGGAAAACACCGTGAAAATACCGGCTTGTCTAAAAACAAACTATTGTCCTGTCGCGGCAATCGAACCCGCAACCTCAGTGGTATATGAGATTTAAGCCAACGTGCCCAACCACTACACCACAGAGGCTACCACAATTCTTCTTAATATCTTAAAAAGACAAAAACACTCAAACTTAAGCGTCTTTTACAGGCATCAGCCTAAAACAATTACCCCAAACTGTTATCTGAACCTAATAAATAGATTACGGCTCAATAAAGTCTAAAGTGCTTACGAAGAAATATTCTGAGCGTTTATTTTTAAATTAATTTAGAGCCAGCTCAAGTTACTAAAGGTTCTATATCAGTACATTCATTTAGAGTAACTTTCCATGTACACAAGAGGGATGATATAAAAAGACTGTCTAATAGCGTCAAGTGAGACGAAATATAGCTTTTATTTTGCATAAACTTTCTCTTTAAGTGTCGATAAATTTTGTACGTAAAGTGACTTCTTCAATAGTTTGCAAGTCTATGGCATCCATTTAGAAATGAAAATTGCACTTTCATCTCAAAGTTTTGTTTTAAGTTGTTTTTTAGATTGGTTTCTGATTTATTAAATAGAAGATTGTTAATGTGAATTATAAATTACTAGCCCATGATTTCCCGGGATGAAAAGTCATAAAAGCTATCCCCATTCCGAACTTCACTCAAATCTGTTGAGCCGTTACAGTGTGAAGAGGGAACAAACACACTAATACAATCTTTTGCATTTTATCTTTTGAAACTTATGTAAGCATTTTTATGTTGTAATCGGGTCTTAGATTTTTATTAATAGTGCTTAGTAGGGATTGCGGGATTCGAACTCCGGTGCGTTAGATCGAAAGTCGCAAGTGTTACCGCTGAGGTACATACTCGTGGCTCAGAGAAGCCATACTAGCTCTACAGCTTACTCGCGATCAGAAAACCAATACGCACCGCGTAGCTATCTTAATAGCCGATTTTTTTAGAGCTAAGCTACAGACGAGCTAGTTACAGATAGCACGTAAGCTTGTTGCAAGTTTGTTTCACCTTTGATATTGATTTGATAAGTCAAGTTTGTCGTGGCAATGGAATGTAAGCTTGCTGCAAGTTTGTTTTTCTTGTATACTAATTTGATACGTCAACTTTGTCGTGGAAATGGAATGTAAGTTTGCTGCAAGTTTGTTTTTCTTTTACATTGATTTGATACGTCAAGTTTGTCGCGAAAACATTGTGGCATCTTTGTCGTGACAAACATTATGCAAGTTAGTTGCGTGGTAACTAGAAAGTTTGCCTTAAACTTGCACCAAGTTTGCACACTTGCCATAGCAAACTTGGTGCAAGTTTTCACTTTTGCTTCTTTAAACTTGCTGCAAGTCTGAAACAAGTTTACATTGCTATCTAGGGTCGTTCGCCAACAAGCTAGTATTCGCCATGTTAAGCGCCACGCTTGCCCATAACTATTGAAGACATGTTTAGTATACCTGAATCAGATACTAGCGCTCAACCAGAAACTGCTGACTTCTAATAAATTTTACAGAGTTGGCATAAAAATAGCAATACTTTTTATATTTACCTACAGAAGTATTTCAATTTACTCATAGTATCGGGTGTCATGAAATCAATCCGGATTTAATTAAATATTTTGTAGGGCTTAACGAGATATACGTAAGAGCTTTAAAAAAAGGTTAATGACCAATCAATAGAGCATGTTTTACCTTAAGATCAATTTATTTTAACTTTATATGTGAGCTTTTTATGGTGTGTGTACTGTGTACTGTATTTTTTTAATAATGATCTGAGGAGAGCAGCAATTCCCCTTATGGTAAGAGCCACGCCAGACCACAAGATTTCAGTGCCACCCAAAATTTTAAATACCATAAAAAGCACTACGTAGCATTGCACTCATCACCCTGAGCCATTAGATATTAAGCCTCATATGCCCAGTAATTTTACTGGCTACATGCCCTTCAAATCGGAACACAGTAATGCTTACGCACTACTGCTTGGCGGCAGAATAATAGGCAAAGAAGTCGTAACCTACCCAGACGGCCTCCCGCATAGGAGAGACCTAAATAGAATCTTTGATTACTTATTTAAATAAATTAACATAATCGAATAATATATGTCATGTAGGTTTATTTTATTTTAAATGTTTGGCACTGTTGCCAAATGATCCTGGGTAATCTCATTGGGATTAGCTTAGTTATTGTCGGTCGTTTCTATCCTCTTTCGGGTGGAGAATTACTATATCTAGTCTCATGTATTTATTTATTTATCTTGATTTGATGCAGGACATAGTTTATTTTGAATTTACTTTTGATATTTTATAAAACTAGGTGTACAATCTAATTTCAATTGAGTCTATATATAGACGCAATGATATAGGTATATGCTTAGAATTTACATGAGTTGCATTAGTTACTTGGATAAGCTAAATATTAGTGAACACTCACACTCTAAAATTTCCGATTGGTTTGAGCTAAAAACCTATTCAGCTAAATAAAACAAAAGAATCCTGGTCCAAGCGAACATAACAGACATTAAACTCAGTTATATTAGGTAACTACGGTGTGGGGGTGCGGTCAAGAGATAATGCAGCTTAGATAAAATGACACTTGGGACAAGTCACTGAACCGAAAGAATGTGATTTGAACTTGAACACGACTATCTCTTCCAACTCCAGATTAATTCAAATGGAATTTAATTGTTTGCCGAATACGTCTGCACCTACATGTGAAAAGCTCACACTAGAAAATAATACATATTAGACTAGTTATGTTAGTCTTGCTGCAACTACCACTAAATATAAAACTAAAATTTAAAAACCCCATGACACAAAAAATTCTATAAAAAGTAAAAAAACGGCTGAACCGATTATGATAAAACATGTCTAAGAAACATCGCTACAAAACCTTTCAAATAAATAAAAACCGCATCCGAATAGGTCCACCCATTTAAGAGGAACGGTGTCACAGACAGATACAATGCAGTCAAACTTATAACACCCCTCCTTTTTGCGTCGGGGTTAAAAATCGGAGCCACTGACAGTCCTCTAAGTCGCGATAGCGTGCTGGAAAATGCGTTTAGCTGTCAGCCTCGGTTGTTGTCAGGATAACAGTCTTTAGACCATGTCGGAGGCCTTCGAGCAGTTTAAAAACTCCGACACTGGGTTTGGCCACACACCCACACGAGAGAAGAAGAAAAAGGAGAGAAAAAGAAGGTATTCTGTGATTGTGGTTTCGATCTGGAATGCAATTTTTAATCTGGTGACAATAATTCTCGCACTGTTATATCAATTATTCAGTTCAAAGATTATTTATTTCTCATTTAAGACAATACACGTCACTTACATGAGAAACTTATAAAATATATATTAGAAAGGTTTATAGTGTCGTCCTCGTGCAATTGCAGTGTCAGTTGGTGCGAGCCAAAAGTAGTCCAAGTGTTATGTAAGTGTAGTACTCCTATTTTGTCAATTCTGTTGCTGTAGTAATGAGTGCAGCAAGGAAGGTGCATTTCAAGCGCTTGTTCATCCGATCTGAGCCATTTTTCTGATAACAATTTGACGTGTATTTTATTAGGCATTGATTTTAATATACATTTAAGTTCGTCTAACTTGCCTCTTTTACGGATACTTCGCACGTTTGTATAAAAGAAATTAAGTCGCGATTTTACTACAGACAGGCATTGATATTTTTATTTTTCGTTTAGATATTCGTTTATTTATGTGATACGTTAGGTACGTTAATTATACGTGTACTCCCGAATGAAAAAAAATGTCTACTACTAGATAATTTAAACAGT
Organism: Petrophora chlorosata; assembly: GCA_951640565.1. Classification (NCBI taxonomy): domain Eukaryota; kingdom Metazoa; phylum Arthropoda; class Insecta; order Lepidoptera; family Geometridae; genus Petrophora; species Petrophora chlorosata. The sequence goes on along the minus strand of OX621199.1, from coordinate 4,190,781 downwards.
ACGTTTAAATAGAACGATATCATCTCTATCTCACGTAACAATGGTTTACAAATCGAATAAGACAGGGCTTATGGTAATGCCTTGTAGTACGCCGTGTGAATGTTCAATTGAACTCCAATGACTCGTTACAATACGACACGTCGTTATCGGTTGGTACACTCGGCACTACGTGTAAAGTCACAAAAGTGCAGTTAGCAAGTGTATATTGTACAAGGAGTTTGTTGTTATTAAAAAGAATTCTATAATCGAATTCTGTCGGACGCCTTATATTGTTTTTTTATTACGTTAGAGGCAAGCCTTTGACCGCAGTATCACTTGATGGAAAGTGGGGAGGCGGGCGATGATGGATCATGCTTGTCTAGAAGATACCGACCCTCTCTAGACTTGAAGACACCTAGGTTATGAGAATAGGAAAACAGAGACGCTGGTAAGGTGTTCCATCCCTGAACTGTTAGCATTATGAAACGAAACGCTTTGTTTAGGCAGAAAGTATGTCAATCATAAACGGATGCTGAGTTTCCGTATGTCTTATGATGGCAGAAAGGAGATGAAGGAATTAATTCGTGTAATTTTATGGCACACTCTTGCGAACCATTTTATCACTGTGCAATTATTAATAGTACTTACAAATTTAATGACAAGGTTAATGTTGAGGAAGAAGAAGCCACTATAGTAAAATTCGTTCTGTAACTGAATTAAATGAACACATCAAAAAACAAGTAGGTATTGATTTATTTTAAAGAATTCTTTTAGAATCAGTATTTTATAATTAGTGGTGATTGAATAAAGAGGATATCTACAGATATCTCTGTCAAATCTGTCGGCATCGCGAGATTGAATTCGCAACGACAGTAATTGACAGTTACAGCAGCTCATATTTACAATCGTGCGCGGGACCTATCTTAACCTATGTGAATTCTCCAAAATGTGATCTGTCGCTCGACTGTTTACGTAAGGTATGTATGTTCAATATTTTCTCGTAGATGATATTGTATTCTTTATATTTTCTCGCGTGTATTTCCTAGATGTTTTATAGGTATTTATTGAGCTATGGTATGATATTTCGATTCGAAGACCTGTGAAATTGGGAATTGTGGACAAGTCTCTCAGGAGATTTGGGGATTCGAATTTGATTTTTTCAATTCACTGAACCCTGAGCACTTCAGAAAGTGCCCGAGCGCTTATTTTCTGAGGTTTTCAGCATTCCCGACTTCGTTTCATATTGGACGAAGCTTCAAACGCCTTTCGGAGGTATTGAGTTGAATTGAGGAACTTTTATTTCATTATCTGCTTTCTTTAGTGGAAAAGCCACGTTTCGAGTTTGAACAGTTTAAATTAAATTATTCTATTTAAAACTTGATTACCACTTTTTAGCAGTTGATCATTTTGAACAAAGACGACGGCCTGCTTTACAGAGGTAGAGCAAACCGGCTGACTTTTTGCTATTGATGTAATGACGATAGTGTTTTGTTCGATAAAAATGACAGCTAAAGACAATGTAAGACTTCCTGAAGACTATGACCTGGGGGTTTACACCAACTTTTACAAGACAATCATAACGTATACTACTTTGACATATTACTTTAATTCGTACCATGAGCTTCATAAAACAATAATGTTTTTATTCCTGCGAAGTGTCAGCTGTCAAAAAACACCTGAATGAATGATTTACGATGACGTCACCAAAACTTCACAATAAAATATCAAAGTAAGTTTTTTTTAGGACTTCGTGGTACGAAAAACGGCAGTTTTATAGATGCTTCGTCGTTTCAGCAGTTTTATAGATGCTTCGTATAAAGCAATGACAGACTGTTTGAAACTGTCATTGGTATAAAAGCGTTTTAAATAGTTTTTCTTTGTTATGTAGTTGAGTGATGAGACTATTATCATTCACCATCATTCACGTCATTCACCAACCAACACCAACCAGTTGATAGTAACCAACAAACCTGCTAAAACAGTTAAACAAGCAAGCACCATCTAGAACATTGTTATGCAAAATCCACCGCAGCACTGCACTCGTGACACTGAGACAACAGAATGCAAAATGAAAAATGCCCAGTAATTTCACTGGCTACCTGCGTAGTACGTGGTGGCAGAATAACTGGCAAAAATATATAAAATCGATTTAGCTACTCACAGAGAAGGGATTTAAGATAAAATATACGAATCATGAATCTTTACCTCGCAAAGACTGGATGTGCTTTAGATTTACAGGGCCCTAGAAACCAATGCATTTCAAGCGGCACGCTACGTCCACTTAGCATAGAAGGTGTGAGCAATAAATCTGAATTCCCCGCGTAGCTGAATACAAGATTTTGCACTTAGCACAAAACAGTGTCAGTGAAAAATAACAGTAAACAAACTTTATATACGCGATTAGATTTTCACCTACACCTGGATACGTAAAATATGATGCAAATAAATCTTGAAGTAAGAGATTTAGGTACATTATATCTAAATCCTACTAATATAAATATGAAAGTTTGTGAGGGTGGATGGATGGATGGATGTTTGTTACTCAATCACGCAAAAACTACTAAACAGATTTTGAAGAAACTTGGTATGTTGGTACTTTAAGTCCTGGAAAAGGACATAGGCTTTTTATCCCGGGAAACCGCGGGTGAAACCGTTGGGCGCAGCTATCTACTTCATAATAAGCAGTATTCTTCGTGCTGCTCAAAAGTCTTCTCGTGGATGGAGACTTCTGAACCGTACCTTATCTTCAGTTATATACCTACTCAGTTTTACCAAAGAAAACTATTACTTACGTAGTTTTACCTGTGTTGAAGGCATAATAATATCTTGGCGTACTAAAGTTCTTTACTTACGACTTTGTTTGAACAGTGTCTATATATTAAAGAGTTATAATCCTAGGTACTGATATTATATAATATATTTTATATTAGAAAAGTACTTACACTTTCCTGTGTAATATTACTTCTTTGAAGTAAAATAAACAGGTCCGGGGTCTCGAATAAATCCTTTTAATCACGTTAAGAACGTTTCTTAGAGAATATTAACGTGGAATATTTTTGGAGATATCCCCGTTTCGTTCTTTGTGACACTTAAATATTTCCTTGGGTTGTTTATATTATGTTTTTTATTTTTGTGTTGTGGAAGTATTTTCTGTCGAACCAATACTTGTCGAATTATGTGCATTCGAAACAATGACTTGTCGAACTAGCTTTTTTCGAAGTAAATGTCGTGTCGAAATAAAGAACTGTCGAAGTTCAGAGGCACTCGTTTCGGAATGATGTTCGGTGAACCATCGGGTAAACAGGTCTGAGCAGTTGCTTAACTGCCGTCGTCCTCTAGATCTATGTTCAACATCTTTGTGATAACGGGATTTTTATCGCAAACAGATCTAATTAGCTAAGGTATGTCAAACATAGATTCTTTATACATCTGTAAGCTAAAACTAAAATTTAAATACCCCACAAAAACCTATAAAAAGTAAAAAACGAACGAACCATATTTTGATAAAACATATCTAAGAACCACTGATAGAAAACCTGCTTTCAAATTTAAACAACCGCATCCAAATCGGTTCACCCATTTAAGAGCTACGGTGCCACAGACATACACACATAGTGGCCAAACTAATAACACCCCTCCTCTTAGCGTCGGGGTTCAATAAAAAACAAGATCTTGATGTGACTTAGTCTTTTAGTCTGGGCTTTACGTAAATGTACTAACGATAATATGTTAGTTTTTTTTTTCTTTTTCATTTTTGATGCACGCTTTGTAGGGCTCTTTTACCATCACTGGATAACTGGTAGAAAATGCTTTAACATTAAGTTCTCCTTTTGTACATTACTTGTAATAGTGCAATAAAGAATTAAATAAATAAATAAATAAGTTCTCTTCAAGATGAAGAAGGTATTACCTCTCTGGCGCGCTAAGGCACTGCGCTCCAGAAACACCCTATAAGATGGCCGATTATAATATATTCAACAATATAGAAGATGCTAATCGAATCTACTATATTACTAGCTGCACTCTGTGGTTGCTTCCGCATTGACAATTTTCTGGAATAAAAAGTATCCTATGTCTTTTCCAGAATCTTCTCTCGTGTGGGTTTGTGGTCAATCCTGGTGCAGCAATTTTTAGATCGTCGAAAAGCCTTCTACATGACCTAACGATTGTTGTCCTACGACAACAACCAGGACTGACAATTTAACGTGCCCTCTAAAGCGCGGTAGCGCCCATATGCAAATACCATACAAACGGTCAGCCATACAGGTAGTGACCTCATCAAATGTTGCCTAAACGAGCAAGTATTATGATCTATTTAATACGAATGGCTTGGCAAGCTACGCTACGAGCGCTTCTCTACTCGAATCTATAGAATCTAGAGATATATAGATCACCGATATTTTTTTAATATTGTAAAGCTAAATCATCAAAGCAATTCAAAGTGGAATCATTTTCCTTTTCACAAGCAACGTGGGGGCCATGCATAGACTACAAAATCTATAACTTCAGATACTGAACCCCCGCACTCACGAAACATTAGCGGTTTCAACCCAAAAAATATTTTCTATATACTAAAACAGTACTGTACTGTAAGAGCAGCTTTTTGCAGGCCGACTATAACCGCCTTTTCTCGTTCTGGCCCCGGGCCCGTAGAGTGAGTCGTGTGGGCATATCATAGATCTATGGAAATCGCATACTGTCCGATTCTCCAGATCTTTCTTGCCACACACCTGCTAGATGAAGAAGCTGGTTTTCCCCGAAGGTTTTCCCGCGAAGCTATAACTTGGGGCACTTTAAAAAAAGGTTGTAAAGGGCCCTTAAAGGTAGGCAACGCACTAGTAATGCCCCGAGTGTAAAGGTGTCCATAGGCGACGGTAACCGTTTACCATCCAGGCGGGCCGTCTGCTAATTTGTCTATTTATTAACCGACTTCAAAAAGCAAAAGGCTATCTATTCGATTGTATGTTTTTATGTTTGTTACCTCAGAAATCCGTCATTTATGAAACGATTTGGAAAATTATTTTTGCGTTGGGTTCAGTATAGCTACGAAGTGGTCCCATATAAATTTCATCGATATTTGACCTTAGATTTGGAAGATACATATATACAGGGTGGGGCAAATTTTTGGCTTCTTAAGGCTTCCTTTTCTTTTGTAGTTAGAAGATTTTGTTCTTAGGAACCTTCTATTTTATTTTGAAGAAAAAAATATTGCTATTTTTATTTTTTTGAAATTAAGTACGTTTTGCCCAAAAAATGACATTTATCAAAAAAACAAGTTTATCTTAATCGACTCTATTTCCAACCAGGAACACTTTTCCCAAAGTAACTTACCAAATCAAATCGTAAGTTTTGGCAATAATTAAAAAAACAATTCTTAAACCTATATATAGGTATATAAAAACAAAGACCAACTCTCAATGTCATCCATGACTACATGTCAATAACATTTTACAGGTACCTCAATCAGTGAAGTGAAGCGTAAAATAACAAAGAGAAGTAACATCAATCAATCCAATTAACAAGCCATCCTTTCCTATTGAATACGGATAGACAGACAATCGATTTCAATTAATTTAATATTGACTTGAGTTCATGGTTGACTTTGATGGCGTTCGGATGTTAATTGTTAGACTCTATCTAATAGATTAATTAATTATAGGCACCAACAATGGATCGTCACAATCAATAAACAAGTAACAAAATTATTCAAAACAATGGCTCTTTATATCATTCCTCCAATCGTGTTTTGAGTTTGTTAATTACTTTTTGTGTTATAATTTCTTCTCCGTTTTATTTCTTTTTATCTATGGTCTATGTAATCAATGTAGCGTATCAAAAACTAAGAATATGCACTTATATTTATCCCGTAGCAATTACATGTTGTGCATCAAACCCGCAACACCATGTTATGAATTAACTTTCCAATTAGTAGGTATGATTCAAATAGTATGATTGCCTACCTACCCTAGACTACCCATAATTGATTAGACCATTCATAAAAAAATAATAATAATATAAATTTCATTGAATTGGCGGTGTTTCATTATATAATGTACCTATTGAATAAACATAAAAATAATGATTATTTTTTGACTTCAATGTATCTTCGAAGTCCAAGGTCAAATATATCAATGATATTTATATGGGACCACTTCGTACCTATACTGAACCCAACGCAAAAAGAATTTTCCAAATCGGTTCATAAATGACGGAGTTCTGAGGTAACAATCATAAAAAAAACAATCGAATAGAGAAACTTCTCCTTTTTGAAGTCGGTTAAAAATATATAGGTATAGATGCTGCGCAAACGTAGACACTTTTTGTTACGGACACGGCACACCAACACAGAAAACCGTAGTTGCTGTGTCAGGTTGCGACAATCGGATACTTTGTTACCGAACAGCACACCTCAAGAAAACCGTAGTAGCTGTGTCCGGTAGGACACCGATTGCAGTACAATTGTAAGGGAGTTTGTTAACGTTGATTGTGTCTTCAACTGACGACTTTTAGTTTCCAGTTACCTACACTGAACACTTTTGATCGGCGACGACTAAGTGTCAAGTGGAAGCAACATGGACACAATCAAGGAGATCAGATTATATCTGAGGACACAATAAATACTCTAGGTCTGCGCAGGGAGTGGCTGATATCAAACTGGTTATATAAAAGTTAAATATTTATTGGTAGCTTGTATCCGACACAAGCAACAAAAGTGTCTACGTTTGCGCAGCGCCATAGGTATAAGATGCGACGCGTTCGCGAGCGTTCCACACTCGCCTTGAAAAAGACCGCGGATGTGGTTGACACTAGATATTAAACTACTCAAACTTAAACTTGAGTGTTACCCGTAAATTATTCCAATAACGATAGATTCTGAATTGAAACTACACTCGAGAGCAATGAATCCGGGTCACTTAAAGAATGTTAAAAATCTCGGAAACTAAAAATGATAGGTTAATGCAATAAATTGTATTTAATAGACAATGTAATACTCCTTAAATGAAAGTAAAAAAAATATGAGTCACCATACATTTTATTAACACAAAATTACATAAAGAAAAAAACTGCTGATCTCTCCTTAAAACAAAAATAGGAAACATGAAATTTTTGAACTTTATTACGATTTTCTTGAATTTTAATACTTCGTATTGCCTCCTCGTGCTTCCATTACTGCGTTTACGCGGTTTGGCATGCTGTACACCAAGTTCCTTATACGATTTTGGGGAATATTCTCCCATTCCTCTGTGAGAGCAATTTTGAGCTCACGAAGCGTGATTGGGGGAGGGTTTCGTTGTTTTACGCATCTGCCTAGCTCGTCCCAAGCATGCTCGATCGGGTTGATATCCGGGCTGCGCGCTGGCCACTCCATACGAGTAATGTTCATCTCTTGAAGGTAGTCATTCACAATCCTACCTGTATGAGGTCGGGCATTGTCATGCATAAATATAGCATCCTCACCTAAATTGACCATAAATGGACCAACGTGATCATTGAGGATTTCTTCCACATATCTTACGCTAGTTAAAGAGCCGTTTTCTATGATCACCAGCTCTGTGCGACTTTCAGAAGAAATTCCGGCCCACACAAGTACAGACCCACCACCGTAGGCTACTTTTTCTTCGATGCATGCTTGCTTGAATCTTTCCCCTGGTCTTCGATACACTCTGTGTCTTCCATCGTGCTTGTAGAGCATAAATTTTGATTCGTCGGAGAACATAACTTTTGACCAATCTTCAATACTCCAATTTACGTGGCTCTGGGCATATCTTAGTCTCGAAATACGATGCCCACGCTCCAGTTTAGGGCCGTTTGCAGGTCTAAGGGGTTTTAAGTTAGATTCAGCAAGCCGACGTCTTACTGTCCATGCACTTGGGTTACTTCCTCCGAGGCGTCGAAACTGATTGGTGAGTTCAGTTCCTGTGAGAAAGCGATTTCGAAGCATGGTGTTCACCAAGTATCGGTCTTCTCGTGCTGTGGTACACCTGGTTCTGCCCGTTCCTGGTCTGCGTAGGTTAGAACCAGTTTCTTCGTAACGTCGGAGAACTCTTTGTACTGTTGACAGCGACACACCGACAGTCCTGGCTGTATCGCGCTGACTCCGGCCGGTTTCCAGCATTGTAAGTATTCTGGTGCATTCTTCAGGCGTAAGCGACATAATTTCAGCTTGAATAATGAATATAGAGCACTATCAACATGGTTTATGTACCCACATAAATGACAGATTACAAACAAAAGCAAAACCAAATGCTGTAATTTCGTAGTTCCATCTTCGAAAGTGGCCCTTTTTCAAATTTGATTTTTTTATGATATAACTTTACAATAACTAAGAAGTTTTAATACCTTCATTTAAGGAGTATTACATTGTCTATTAAATACAATTTATTGCATTAACCTAGCATTTTTAGTTTCCGAGATTTTTAGGATTCTTTAAGTGACCCGGATTCATTGCTCTCGAGTGTAGTTAAAACATTCCTGTCGTTGTAAAAAATATACGAAAAAATGTATATTGTATAAATAGTAAAACTCCTATTCAATAAAACGAAATGTTCGGGGAACTCGTTAACCTTGCTTGTTGAAACTGAAAAGCGAGGTGTTTCGTCCAAGACTTACTGAGGTGAATAATTGTTGTAGCATAAAATAAAAACGCAGGTAATTGGTTGTTATTGAAGCTGTTTCAAATTAATAGGCCTGTTTGTTATTTTAATATCAGACACTTGAAATAATAAATGGGAAACGATACTTAGACCCATACCGTTGCATAAAATAAAGCTATATTTTTATTAATTGTTATTTATTTTATTTATTAATTCTTGACATTATCGTTATTGTTTGGTAGGTCTAGCCACCTTGAGAAGTACCATAACTTTGCCAGATATTAGTTATCTATCAGTATATTAGTTAGTTATCAGTAGTGTGCAAACATGACTGTGTGTCAGTTTGAAGGACACTGTTTAAACGAAATTACTGGGCATAATCATACTAATATTATAAATGCGAAAGTTTGTATGTAAGTGTGTTTGTTACTTCTTCATACTGTACGGCTCAACAGATTTGAGTGAAATTCAGAATGGAGATAGTTTTTATCCTTGATTAACACATAGGCTTTATATCCTGGGAAACTCGGGGTTTAACCGCGGGGCGCAGCTAGTGAGACATAAAGCTATTGTCTTACGGTGACGTGTTGTGCTACGCAGGACTTTAGAAAATAAGGTTCTGTGTGGCAATGAACCGGAAGCACTTAGAGTTTTTAAAGATACTGCATAACTTTTGGTCGAGGCAGTACGTGACCAAAATGCTGGCCTATATTTTGGCCAAAGGATAAGGATTGCTATTCAACGTGACAATGCTGCCAGCATTATGGTTACGTTGCCCACTGGTAGTGGTTTATTAGATTAGATTCGTTAAGATAGATTAGATAGCTCTTTACTTACCTATGGTTTTAAAAATATCTATTATAGAAATAGTGTGGGACAGAAAGATAGATAGATAGATAGATGAACGCTTTATTGCAAACATTAAATTACAGACATAACATAAAAACAATTAAAGAAAGTGTTACAATGGGCGGCCTTATCGCTAAAAGCGATCTCTTCCAGGCAACCTTTGGGTGGAGAGGAATTATCTTAAAGACGGGGATGTAAGGTCTACAATAATAATATAATTATAAACAAAGCTGCCAAAGAAAACTGCCAGTTAAAAAAAGAAAATGGCTGGACACGTCTGCCGAATGCCGAACGAGCTGTGGGCTAAACTTACCACTGAGTGGGTCCCACAAAATGTCAGATGACAATGCAGCAGGCCCAGACGGAGATGGCGGGATGAGCTAGACTCTATCTAGGAGGATTGGCCGCAAAAAACATTAAGCCGTGAGGAATAGAAGGAGGCTGGGAGGCCTTTCCCGTGCAATGAATGGGACGATCACAGCTAAAAATAAAAATAAACAAGTATACGTTTTATCAAACAAAAAAACCGACTTCAATGTATCTTCGAAGTCCAAGGTCAAATATCGATGAAATTTATATGGAACCACTTCGTAGCTATAATGAACCCAACGCAAAAAATGATCAAATCGGTTCATGAATGATGGAGTTCTGAGGTAACAAACATAAAAAAATACAATCGAATAGAGAACCTTCTCCTTTTTTGAAGTTGGTTAAAAATTGAAATAATGTAGCATTACGACTCGTCTGTTGCCACGTACTTTAACCTTTTATAGTCTCTTTATAGCCTTGCGGATTACAAACGATTCTGTTTAAAAATTCTCTGAACCCCTCTTTTAAACGACCCTTTATTACAAGGAAGTACCAAATCAGATGTTCCATGATAACCCGATATCAAAAATGTGCTCCTATCCAGAACAACGGTATAATGCGAATATTATACTATACCCTGGGAAAAAACGTAATAAAAATTTATGGAGCTATGATATTAAACCTTTGGGCTACGAAATGTAATTTCTATTTGTTAAGCCGTTTCCAAAACTTTGTGGGGAATAATAAGTTCTTGGCTCCGTTCAACGCCCTACATTTGGTAAGCAGAAGACCAATAATAATCAACAAGTGCTAAACCGCATTGGGATATCGTAAGCCAACACTTATCGTCAGAGATCGCCAATTCAATAGGTATATTTCTCTAAAAAAATTCTTGGATTTTTAACCCCCGACGCAAAAAGGAGGGTTGTTATAAGTTTGACTACTATGTGTGTCTGTCTGTGGCGCCGTAACTGTTAAACGGGTAAACCGATTTGGATGCGGTTTTTTTTATTTGAAAGCTGGTTTTCTAAAGGTGGTTCTTAGCCATGTTTTATTGTGTCGGGGGCTTTGGTTTATCTCTTTTTTGTATTCTTTTGTTTTCAACAATCAATCCGTGATAAAAAGTACTGATACTATTTACTTCCTAATAAAAACATCTTCTAAATATTATAAATTCGAAAGTGTGTGATGGATGAATGGATGTTGTTACTCAATCACGCAAAAACTACTGAACGGATTTTGATGAAATTTGGTATGTAGATTCTTTACATCCTGGAAAAGGAAAAAGACTACTTTCTATCCCGGAAAACCGTGAGAGAAATTGCAGAGCGCAGCTAGTTATAAAACAATTGGATTTTTCTATAATTAACTCGTAAAATGTCAACCAATTTGGCACTGTACACAATGATATTCCCCATGACCCAGTCACGAACAACATAAAAATAGGAGACGTCGTTTTATTAATCCATAAAAAGGAACGTCGAGATAGCTGGGGATGGGAAAACACAATCTTTATGGAATCGTCCCTTTTGTATAGGAAATGAGATAAATATGATTGTCGGTATGGGCGTAACGAGGAGGTCAAGGGGGCATTAACACAAAAAAATGGAATCCTTATCGTTTATTCGCTGTATTTTGATGACAGCTTCCACGGCAATTAAATTTGTCCAAGCCAGAGCCCACAATCGGTTTTCATTTTTAGAGCACTGAGTATGTAATTATGCTGCCTATCAGCGCTGAGTGACTTATGTATTAGCGTATATATGTAGCATTTTTAATGATTTGATTCTTCAGCGCTGTTCAGTGATACCACTTCAGCGTCATTCGTTTGCGATCCAGATTGTATAGACATTGTTTAAAATTGCCTTCCCTCTTTGATCTGTCTTTGATAGATTTGGTAATAAGTCATTGCCTATTAAGTACTTAATTAAGTGACCATTAAGCGTGCAGCATGAGCACTTGCAAATAAAAAGTAAAAGTATGGGTGTTTATTATTTATTTCTCAAACCTCGAACATTGTCTGCTCTTTATGTTTTTATTTTTAAGTTTTTTCTGATTGCAGATGCCTTTGGGTTGCAACCCAGATGATTATTATTATTTTTATATGGTATTGTACCGATTGTAATTTGTTTTGTGCAATAAATAAATAAATAAGAAACGAATTTCTTATGCACACTTTTCATTAATACAACGCATTAATGGAAGAACTGTTTATTCTTGGCATAGAAGCACTCCGCTCTGCTCTTTTAAGTTTTCCTTTAGCACTTCAACGCTAATAAAACTAACTCCCGCCCCAAATCGTTAATCCCTGAATACGTCCAAGATCTTCGGTCTTGCAACGGATGGCCGCCGACAAACCATTTAAATTAATGATAGAAATCATTGCCAAGCAATATTAGGTCCCTTATTGGTTGGAGTATTTGGTGAATTTATTATTATTACATAATAAAGTATCCCTGAATAGTAAGTAGGTCATAAAAGTAACTATAATATTCAGGGTAAGTATCTACGCGATATAGGCAATCGTTATCGAAAGGAGCTTAAATACCTACTATTACTTTGGAAATAGCTACGAACTATAATGTTACGAAAAACTGTTAGCCTTTGTGGTGTAGTGGTTGGGCAGGTTGGCTGAAATCTTATACACCACTGAGGTTGCGGGTTCGATTACCGAAACGGAACTGTTTGTGCACAGAAAAAAAACGCAAGCATTTGGTTCGTGTCTGGGTGTTGTGAAACCAGGGTAATTTCGTAATTTCTGGTTCCCTAGATACAGGGAATCCTAATTAGTGGCCATGATCTATGTATGTGGTCGTTGGGCGTAATAAAAAGATCAAATTATCTAGTAGAACAAAATATCTGACAATTTTGAATACGGACAAGAATAAATTAAGCTAGATGCTACGTATCTTTTCCCTTAGGTTTGTTTTGTTAGTATTCTATATATAATTCTAAGGTGTGTGTGTGTGTGTTTATTTGTTACCTTTTAGCTCCTTAATGAACGGATTTTGTTTAAATTTGGTATGTATCTACATCATCATCATCATCGGGCCATTACGTTCCCAATGATGGGACACGGGTTTTCTCTCATAGAGAATGTATTGGTCATAATCCGTCATAATGCTGGTTTCTGCACGATGTTGTTCTTCAGCATTTTGAGATTCGTTTAGCTTACCGTCTCTCATCTCTGCTGCAGTGCTGTATCTATGTAAAAATGTTTGCAAACTTCTGCTTGGTGATGCTTGGTGACTGAATATCTGGTAAAGATGTTGTAATTCTTTATATATTGAGTATTTTTGTAGCGACATATTTAAACTGTATGTCCTATTATTTATTTTCGTAGTTTAACACAACAAGTTTGTGCGTCACCAAGGGCCTGCGCTTAAAAACCAGCGTTGTTGATTCTTCACAACATTATGCTGAGCACAGACTTTGTTGACTGCACTGTACACGGCAGCGATCTCAGTAAACATGCTGTAACTGTTTGCTTAAATTGTTTTATTCTGTCCTCCTGCACATATATATGTGCGTTGTTTGTTGTGTGCAGTTTTGTAAAAATAAATTAATGCTTCCTTTGTTTTCTAATTTCTAAGGGCAGACTCTTGGAGAAGAGGCCTAGAACTAAAATGTGGCAGAAAGAATCATTCCCATTCATTAGAATCGAAATATTGTGATTCGCATCCAAACCTCCTATCGGTTTCAATTGAAACCATGTTCACGGTGGCTGTTCACAAATCAGACGATTTATAACCAGAGGCGGTGACGTCGCCGTTATTGTCGAATAGCATTGGATGCAATCTGGTTGCATCGTCGACTGAAGCTCAATCGGAGGAGAAAAATGTATACGTGGTGACGTAGATGATAGTAGAGAGATGGGACATGGCCTTTGACCTTTGCCCAGCAGCGAGACAGTATTGGTACTTAAATCGTTCTTAATCGACTAGGCATTGTAATCCATTAAATAATCTCTAATTGATAATTAATTGTAATTGCTTACCTGACTAATTTTATGATAACTATTGACAATGGCAATTTTATTTTATTTTAATTTTATGTTGACATGTATAAACCTAATTATTAATGATATTTTAAATTTGTTAGTTCTCATAATTAATACTAATTATAAATGAAAATTAAGTTTTGAAATGTATATATAATTTTAATATTTATTGTGATAATATTTTGCACCCCTGACGGTTATAACATAGCGATATAATTAAACCTATAATAATATTGTATTTTTCACCTATGTTTAAGCAAGTAAATGAAATTTGAATTAAAAAAGAACTAGTGACGTAGTACTATAACTTATCAAGACACTTTTTGGCGAGCAGTGATTCAAAGTGATAGAGTTCACGAGTATCGAGATTCCTTTTATCGTTGAAAGTAGCGCTGTCGCTAAACAATAATTCAGATTATATTGTATTTTTTGTGTCAACGAAGAGTTATTGTGTTGTTAGATATTATTTATAACATGCTTCTTTACGAGTTTCCAAGCTCCGTCATAAGTACTCCTATTACTTTGTAGTCCAACTTGAGTGAGGTATTCTGGCCAAAGGGTGTCGTGTTTCGGCGATTCAGAGGACGGCTGCAAACGTCAACGCTGACACCGCAAGCTGACATCGCGCAGTTGCATCACACGTCGCCGACAAAACTTGTCACATAAATATTTATAAATTGTGTGAATGTTAGTCCTACTACTACTACTACTATCATCAGCCCATCACTTTCCCACTGCTGGGACACGGGCCTTCTCTCATTGAGAGAGAGAGAATGGGCCATAATCCACCACGCTGGCCCAGTGCGGGTTGGTGGATGTCACATGTCCTTGACTTTTTGTGGAAAATTCTTGGACATGCCGGTTTCCTCACGATGTTTTCCTTCACCGTTTTTAGAGCGAGTGTTAAATCCACACATAACTTAAGAAAGTCAGTGGATTCGAACTCGGGCGCGTCGGATCGAAAGTCGCACGAGCTCCCACTGAGCCACACTCGCTCATCAGTTAGTCCTAAGGTATATAATTATATGAGCCCTAGAATAAGTAAATAAGATCTGTAACTTATTTTAATGATGCCTGAAATAAAGATTAAATAAATAAATAAAATAAGGCCTAAAAAATTGGGATGACAAGGATGACAATAAAAAACAGACGTGTGGCACTCGGAGACTGCCGCGGTAAAGCTATTGCATAGCATTCGGAGTGGGGGTGTTAGGTTATTTTCGTTACGGAATTTCTGGATTCGGTCTCCACGCTCAAGGCCCGCGATAGAAGCTATGCAATAGCTTAAAATGTTACGTTCTGTTTCACTATTGTATTTGTAGTTATTCATAGCCAGGCATAACGTGTCTAATAGACTGCACTCGATTTATAATTGTCCCGTAAATCAGAGGATTTCTGAAAAGTCGCGCTTAACTTTACGACCAGCAACGGTGTGATGATAAAACAAATAACGGTTTAGCGGGCGTTTGTAACGAGACCCTCTTGAATTTAAGATTCGAACGAATGGGTGTACATTCAATTTGTAAAGTGTAAGCTCCGATAAATACATTTAGGACGTAACCAGTTATTTTAAAAGCTTGTAATCAAGCTGCGAGTGGTTAAGCAATTTTAATGAATCTAAGTACTTATACAAAAAAAACAAAAATGAAATTGCTCAAGCAAGATTCGAATCAGCGAGTTCGGAATACAATTCAGAGGCTTTCCAATGGGCCGAGTCACCTGCCATTTTTTGCGAGCAACCAAATTTATTTTATCGTTTTTATCTAGTCTTTTAAAAGGACGATTTTAGATTTTAAAGAAACGTTTAGGTATCTAAATAATTACTACAATTAAAGTGAATAAAAAAGTAGTTTTGCTATAGGTATTATCTTTTTTATGTACAATTAAAAAAGATAATATCGTAAAAGTTGGCCAACAAGAAAACTGACCCCATCTGATGCAAAATGGTCACCGTCTATGGACATCCGCTCGATAAAGAAAAGTCATTTTAAAACCAGAAGCGTTGCCGATGAGTTGCCAATTCTGCGTAAGGAGATGGGAGGAGGAAGGATACATCAGGGGAGGGGGGAGTGGCTGGCCGTCTGCATCAGTGCCGAATCTTTCCAAACATAGAAAATATCCCAGATCAAAGTAATCTAAACCACAACTAACTTACTCTCCATTTAAAAGCGATGCACTGGCATACTGCTGTAGTAGCTTTAATATTGTTTAGCAACAAGATCCTGTCAATAAATCTAAGCCAGTGCTGAGTATTTTCATCCAGGCTAGAGAGAACAGGCCACTAGATTGTCGGGCGAGGATTAGCAATTTCGCCAAACTATGAGCTAGGTGATCTCCCGGGAGCATTGACTAGATTAGATCGAGGCAGACCGAGAGGCACAAATAGATCCGCAGGTTTATTTGTCAAAGTGACATTCGGATTTGCTGCTGCTTAGTCGACCTCACTGGACTAAGTTTGATATGAAAATTAATTAGCTCCTCTTTTTTGAGAAAAGTTAAAGGTAAAATGGGCTGGTGATGATTATTATGATATGCGTCAAAATTGTATTAAACATATTTTTGTCTGTGATTGTTTGTTTATTTGTTTTTAGCCCGCTAAGACTCTTCTACGTTGCCAGTCTCTGTCGAAAGTGACGAGCTTGTAACGCCATCGCTTGTGACAGTGTAGGGTCTTAAACACCTTATATCCCGCGCCATTGGATACATAATAATATGCCAAGGAGTATCATATTTTTTATATTTTGTCTGTGAGATTACATAATTATTTTTCAATAAAATTTTAACGCGTAGGTTTATCTAGTAATTTTATTATACCCTTTACGTGGCAACCATTCGTCGCAAAACGTTGCTCATTTAACTTAATTGGCCTATTGCTGGACCTCCCGTCAAAGGTATGCAAACTTAATTATACGATGACGACGTAAGCAAATCAAATAAATCCCTAATACGAAACATCCAAAACAATATTACGGACTGTAAATCTTAATAATCACACCGTTTAAATCCGTTTTCAAATAAATTTACATTTACGGTTGCTGCGTTCAAAAATAGAAGTAAAATACACAGAGAGATAAAATATTACGGGTATCTTTTACAAACGGTGAGACAGCAAAAAGAATGGAGCGAAATAAAATAGAAATGAAGCAATAAAAGTCAGGTGAAGCCTTAACTGGCGACACAACAAAGGTATAAATACAAGTAAGTACGGCTACTTTGTTTCAATTGAGTCGGTAACATTGTTTTGTACTCGTATATCAAACATACAGAAACGACTATTAGCAGCAGAGACGTATATTATCCTAAGGTGACTTTCAGCTTTTAACTATGAATCGATAGAGACACTGAACATTGAGAAAAGCAAATTAGCTGCCGTCATTCGTCTAGCAATGTGCAATTTAATTACGAATAGGCGACTAGTCAAACGTTCCAAAGTGTACACATTTTTTACTTTCATAAGAATGAAAATTGTTAAATGTTCTGAAATATCGAGCGGAGTTTGACTGAAATGTCGTTCTGACATCACCTTTTACGTAAGTAATAGTTAGTTTTCTTGGCCTTTACTGACTTAGTTGTCGAGTAAACTGCGTGACAACCCATATTTCTTCAATTCCTTCTATTTTTTGTCTTCGTAATTTTTTTTTTCTTTCACTCATGATACGAGCAATGAAGATAATAGAGCTAAAGAAATAAGCAAAAAATCTCTTCTGCCACCGCCTATTATAGTAGATGGCATTAAAAATTATCAAAAATTTTATGACTTTCTGTTGGAAAACCAGCCCCATGACGCATTCTGTATTAAAATGTTGAACGGTGATACTGCCAAAGTTAATGTCACAAACGATGACTCGTACAGAGCATTAACAAAGGCCCTCACCCTCAACAATTGTCTCTGGCATTCATATGAAAACAAACAAGAGAGACCAATAAGGGTCATGGCTAAAAAATTGCATTCTACCTGCAAACCAGAAAAAATTTTAGAAGACCTGAAGAGCAAAGGCTATAAGATTATGGAAGCAGTCAACAAATTGAGCTGGAAATCTAAAGAGCCACTCAATATGTTTATGCTCACATTTTCCAACGAAGAGGAAATAAATAAAATTTACAACATTAAAACTGTCATGGGATGTGTAGTGGAAATACACTCCCTAAAAACTACAAAACTGGTCCCCCAGTGTAAGAGATGTCAGGCCTATGGACATACGCAAAAGTACTGTTCCAAAGAACCGAGGTGCGTAAAGTGCACAGGTAAACACCTTACTAAAGACTGCACAAAACCTAGAGAGGAGAAATCTAAATGCGTTCACTGTGGAGCTCCATATCCAGCTAACTACAGGGGATGTGCTATAGCTAAGGAAATCCAGTTAATCCGAAACAAAAACACAAAAAAGCCTTCTATGGTTTTCAAAAGTAATACACACAATAAGGAAAAACATGATGGCCCTGGCCAAAATAAGCCATGCATTGTAAGCAAAATTAATATTGACAAAATAAGTGACAAGAACGTCTCTTACGCCCATGTTGCTTCAAAAAGCACGGGCAAGGTACCTCCGACATCACAAACAGAAAAACCTGGAACTGACAAAAAAATAGATGACATCCTAAAACTCATGTTGTCATTCAATGAACGATTGAAGAAAATTGAAATTAGCTATGGCTAAAAAATGAATTCTACTATCAAAATCATGGCGTGGAACTCAAATGGGCTACAAAAACATCAAACTGAATTACAAGTAGTCCTAGATATAGAAAATGTTGACGTGTGTCTAATATCCGAGACGCACTTTACAAAACAATCATACATTAAGTTTAAAGGATACAAAGTAAGCCAGATAACATTGCAAGAAGTGGTAGTGCTGTAATTGTAAAAGAAAATCTCCATCATTATGAAGAGACAAAATAGGAGGAGAAAGAAATTCAAGCTGTGGCGATATGTCTTAAAACAAAGAGATATCCCTTAACTATATAAATTATTTTTCAAAAAAAACTAAACCGACTTCAAAACCACAAATGGCACTCAAAAGTAAAAAATAAATTAATATAATTATCATAAGCGCTACCCACTCATATATTTGAAGTCGGTGCCAGCCAAGTCTAATAGGTAGTAGATAAATACTATTTATATAGTAAGTACTACTTGTAGGTAGTATTTATCTACCACCTTTGTACTAACTATGTATATAGTAAGTACTACTTGTAGGTAGTATTTATCTACTACCTTTTAGACTTGGCTGGCACCGACTTCAAATATATGAGTGGGTAGCGCTTATGATAATTATATTAATTTATTTTTTACTTTTGAGTGCCATTTGTGGTTTTGAAGTCGGTTTAGTTTTTTTTGAAAAATAATTTATTTTAACCTTTTTAGTGAAAAACAAGTTTTAATTAAATTAATTCAAAAAGTTTTTAAAGACAAGCTTTTATGATCTAGAAGCCACATCATGACGAAGTTTAAAACGGGCTATCACAATTAAATGCATGTACAAAACAATTTCATGTCTGTCCTATTCAGTTGTCAGTGTGTTGTCAGTGTGTTGAGGAGTTCCCTCGCCGGAAGTCAATCCTGGGTATATCTGCCATGTCATGATGGAATTTATAACAGGCTATTATGGTTAAATCCATTTACGAAATGTGTCTGTACTATTCACCGTTGAGGAGTTCCCTCACCGGAAGTCAACCCTAGGTGAAGCAGGTGAAGCAGTCGAATACAAACCTCCACCTTTAGAAAGTTGGTTACGAAAAAAACAAGAACCGACTTGAAGATTAAACTTATATTTTTTTGTTTTTGCTATTTTTTTCAAAAACTACTGAATGAATTTCGATAAAATTTATATGGGACCACCTTTGAAGTATTACCTACCAATCAAAAAAAGAATCATTGAAATCAATGCATAATTGGCGGAGTAATCGGGTAACAAACACACAAAAAAAAAAAAAAAAACATACCGTCGAATTGTGAACCTCCTCCTTTTTGAAGTCGGTTAAAAATAGTGACGGTTGCATACCCATACCTCCATCAAGCACTACATTTCAGGCGGCGAGGGGTTACGGAGATGTAGAGCGACGTATGCTTCCTCTAATATTAAGCTGGGCGGTCACAGTCCATAAACTACAGGGGACCACCCTCGAAAGAGCTGTGATCGATCTCGGTAAAAAAAAATTTGCAAAAGGGCAAACATATGTGGCACTAAGTCGTGTCAGAAGTTTAGAAGGCATCGTTTTGTCAGATTTGGACGCCAACAAATTATTAGTACGACCACACGACGACAGAGCGAAAAACGAGATAACGAGGCTACGAAATCTGCCCTCTGACAATTAAGGCCACACATAGAAACACACCTGCTCCTTTTTTAAACTTTAAAAATAATATTCTAAATTGGTTTATAAATGACGAAGTTCTGTGATAACAAACATAATAAGAAAAAAAACTCCTTTTATTAATTAGTCGGACCACAATGCGACGATTCTGAAAGTACATTCATTCAAATAAAAATAGAATTTTCCAAATCGGTTCATAAATGACAAAGTTCTGAGGTACCAAAATAAAATATTTATACTCCTCCTATTTTAATTCGAAGTTAGTTAATAATGGGACCAATCTAGAAGTATATCCTTACAAATAAAATAAGAATTTTCCAAATCAGCTTGACGAAGTTCTAAGTTAACAAACATAAAAAATATACTCCTCCTTTTTGTAGTCGGTTAATGATGGGACCAATTTGGAAGTATGTCCTTTCAAATAAACAAAGAATTTTTCCAAATCGGGTAATACATGACGAAGTTCTGAGGTAACAAACAAAAACAAGGAAAAAATATACTCCTCCTTTTTTAATTTGAAGTCGGTTAAAAATGGGACCAATCTGGAAGTATATCCTTTCATATAAAAAAAGAATTTTCCAAATCGGTCCATAAATGACTAAGTTCTGAGGTAACAAACCTTCTCCTTTTTGAAGTCGGTTAAAAATATGATAAAACTAGCAACACCAAGAAAAATCGTACGTGAAATCAAACATAATATAAGCCCACGTAAAGCTCCTGGGTATGACTTAATCTCAGGGGAAATCCTTCGAAATCTTCCAAGAAAGGGTATAGTTAAGCTAACAACCCTAATAAATGCCGCTCTTAGGTTAAAATATGTGCCAGACTTGTGGAAAGTTGCTGAAGTAATAATGATAAGAAAGCCTGGAAAACCACCTCATGAAATTACATCATACAGGCCTATCTCCCTGCTACCCATAATGTCCAAATTATTTAAAAAAAATATTGCTCAAAAGGATTAAACCGATTATAGACAGCACGAATCTCATTCCAGACCATCAATTTGGATTTCGGGAAAAGCACTCAACTATAGATCAAGTGCACCGAATAACAAATATCATAGAAAAAACAATTGAAGATAAAAGAGTGTGCTCTACTGTATTCCTAGATGTGGCACAAGCTTTCGATAAGGTGTGGCATGACGGCCTTGTACACAAGCTGAGAATGCGTCTGCCGAAGAAGTTTGCAGATATCCTAGAATTATATATCTCAAATAGGCTGTTTAGAATAAAACAAGAAGACGCCTACTCAGAGCTGAAACAAATAAAAGCTGGAGTACCACAAGGAAGTGTTTTAGGTCCGATCCTGTACCTAATATACACCAGTGATATCCCCGAATTAGAAAATAACACCATCGCGAATTTGCTGACGACACTGCTATAATGGCTGTAGGAAACACCCATAAAGAAGCAGCAAAAAAGGTACAAAAGGCTGTCAATAAAGTATATGACTGGACCAAAAAATGGAGGATTAAACTAAATGAATCCAAATCAATCCACATTGACTTCAGCAACAAGATGCATGACTATTCGCCAGTCTACGTTAACAACAAGCAAATCCCGTATGAAAATACAGCTGTGTGTACAATCGCTGGAAAGCGCACGTCAAGAAGAAAAGAGAAGAACTAGATTTACGCTATAAAAATATGTATTGGCTGCTTGGAAGACACTCTACGCTGTCAACACAAAACAAATTATTATTATACAAACAAGTCCTAAAGCCAGTTTGGACTTATGGTATACAGCTGTGGGGCTGTACCAAACAAAGCAACACATTAATTATACAACGATTTCAAAATAAAGTATTAAGGGAAATTGTAAATGCACCCTGGTACATAAGAAACGACGATCTCCATCGGGATCTCAAAGTAGAGTTCGTCGATAAAGTTATAAAAAAATACGCCGAAGCTCACGAACATAGGCTTCATCATCATGTAAACGTCGAGGCAATCCAGCTCCTCGGCCACACGAATATAGTAAGAAGACTTAAAAGAACAAAACCGTTTGAGTTAGTGTAGTGTCTAGTGATTAGTGAATTAGTGATAATAGAAAATCAAACGAACTTACCTGTAAGTGACGTTCGATGATTATTAAACGAAGTGATTCGCCCGAGAGATTACATTAATTCACTTGTAGTAGCACGCCTATGTGCTGCCATCGTACACAATTTTAGAGCAACTATAAAACAAAAAATATTTTTTATTTTTCTGTTGTGGGTATTCTCATACACGTTTGACAACCTCGGCCAATAAATTTATCAGCTATTTCATGCATAGGGGGCACTAACAATAGCTTATGATCAGGGTATGGGAGGGTATGTAATCTCTCGGGCGAATCACTTCGTTTAATAATCATCGAACGTCACTTACAGGTAAGTTCGTTTGATTTTCTATTAAACTCCGTGATTCGCCCTTCGAGATTACATTAATTCACTTGTAGATGTTTAGAGATTCATGAAATAGCAGCAGTCAATAAATATAACTTATTTTGAATTCAATTTGTTATACAAAAAACAGTAAAAAATTACGGCTTGTTATCTTTTTGAAACAAAATCAAGATAGAAGAATAAATCAAGAATTTCCAAAAAACAAATATCAGTATAATCACTCAACCAAAAAAAGATAAGGCAACCCTACAAAGAGAGCGTGTAAAAGTATTAGATGAATCCACAACTACTTTTCTATTATAAAACATTGCGAATGTTTCAGAACTGCCCGTCCAGCCAACATTATTATTATGTCTATGATGCGCGGTTCGCTTCTAACTCCAAGCCTGCTGGCTGTGGAAGTGGCTGCATGTCTTGTACTGTGGGCACAGAATACTGATAAGTCTATCCCGTTCTCTCAGGGTGCTCTTAATGCAACGGCTCAAAGACTGAATTTACAGGTTTGAAAAGTTATCGAAAACGAATGAAAAGGAATTCACAATTTAATATTCTTTTCACCGCAAATGCTTCTGAATCTGTATGCCGAAATATAAACTTTTGATACTTTTTATTCAAGCAGCTTGCGAATAAGCCTATCTCTGGAAAATATTACAAAGGCATCGTCCGCTAGATTCCACTTAACGTCAGCGTGTAAACGGCGAGACTCAACATCAGCAATGTAATTATTGTCAACGCAGCTGTCATAGGAAACATATATAAATAGATATGTTTCTCTGCTCACACCATGTCCAAATGTTACGACTAATAGAATTAAGTTGGGGGTAGCGGACACGTCCCATTTTATTGATAAAAGATATGGTTGTTGCATTGTCGATCCACAAAAGAATTCACACCTTCTGTGAGCATTTGCAAAAAATCGTAAGTCCGAAAAAATTTGAAGTTAGTTCTAAATAATGAATATGCTCTTTGAGTTCTATTACTTGACCACTGTCCATTTGCTGTCTGATTAGAGCAGCTGGCTCCCCAGCCTGACGAGACGCTTTTGAATAAGTTTCTAAATTATAAGGGCCTGTCCTGATAGGGCTAGAACATTCATCAATATTTAGAAGCCACCAGTCGAAGACTTCAATCAAGGAGTCAGGTAAATTAATAAGTTGTTCATCATCATCCTTCTGATAACAAAGGTATTTGGTCCTTTCAAAAATTTTGGTTTGTATATAACCAGCTATATTGAAACGCAAGACATAAATACAGTCTAATCCGGTGAACAAAGTTTCGAAGCTTGTACCTCGTTAGGTTTCGAAGATGTGAAAGCTCAGATTTAATTCTCGATTTCTTCCCATAAGGTATACTTATCGTGTAATTTAAAGAATTCAGTACAAAACCTAAGAAGGTAATTTTCTGACTGGGAGTACCTGTACTCTTCTCATAATTTACCGCGAAACCTAATGGTTCCACAAAATTATTGAATGTAATGTAATTTTGTTTATAGGTACAGCTGACATGTATCATTTAGTAGTAACATATCATCAAGATATATTACCAATAACAAACCTTGCTCACGTAGACATTGCATGACTGGTATTCGTTAAAATATACGGTGCAATGTTCAAAAACTTTGGAATCCGTAAAAATTTTCTAACCATTGAAAGCGTAATGTAAGTACTTCTTAGATTCCTCATGAATGAAAATAGTTTTAATTTTAATTTTTTTTTAAACACAGATAAGAATTCATAGACGATTAGTTTTAAAAACGTTCTATAGTTTTCAAGTTTGAAATGTGGTGCGGGTATGAAACGATTCAATCGTTTTACGTTCAAAATAAACCTATTGCCATTGCTTTTTTATAAGAAAAATGCTCGTTAGGAATTGGCATTTACAAGCCTCGCATTCACGAATAACATCTATGGCAATTAAGTCTCGTATTTCTCGTTTCTAACTCGTATTTAAAATTTTTGTTTATAACAGGGTAAATCATTCTGCACAATATTGTGAGAAATAGGTATACTAGGTATACGTAAGCCGGAAAGCCATGATAATATTACAGGATCATTTGTTATCAGCATCCACCTACTATAATAACATTGAAGTTTACCAGCCTGCGTAGAGTTATGGAAAAACGCCATCTACCGGCGTGGCGGCGCCGTCTTGTAGCGAAGAGTGCGCCTGTCGCTTAGCCGCGGTACTCGCTGCTACTTGCCCACCAGCCGTCGAGCTCG
This sequence comes from Petrophora chlorosata, assembly GCA_951640565.1. Lineage (NCBI taxonomy): Eukaryota > Metazoa > Arthropoda > Insecta > Lepidoptera > Geometridae > Petrophora > Petrophora chlorosata. The sequence goes on along the minus strand of OX621199.1, from coordinate 4,166,131 downwards.
GCCTCACATACGTGAGGCGAGGCGCCTGCGTCGGTGGCGGGCCCCTCCAGTTTAAAGCCCTCGAAGTGGATGTTTCGCTTTGTTTCCCTTCCGGTGGTGCTTTCGACTTTACAATAATTCAACTCATTTCCACGCCTGTCTTTGAGATGGCCTTCACGAATCTCAATTTATCTTGTACATCCGTACTAAATAAAAACTGATCCCGCTTGAAATCTTGTATATTTTCTTTGATGTCTTTATTAAGACATGATATTAGGAAATTCCTCTTATTTCCGTTACTGTCTCTGAATGGTGTAAAGAACACAAGAGATGACCAATATCACTAAGTGACGTCAGCTGATCGTTTTAGTTCTCAGAATCTTTAAATATTGATAAAGCCGCAGACCAAACTCAAGCGAGTTGATTTTGCTTTTCAAGCAAGATACCTAGCATCCCTCTTTGGTGGGTTCCTTGACCGCCGCCTTTATTTTCAGGTTGAACTTCGGTGCTATAACCAGCTTGAAGTTTTCAGGAATAGCACAGGTTTTTAACATTTCCTTCTTAGTATCCTCTTTAAGTCCGTTCACCATAACATAGGACAAGCGACTCGCAATGTCTTTATGTAAGTCTGGTTTGAATATCTCCTCTTTGAGAGGTTCTTCACCGAGGATGCCTAAGATCTAACTCAAGGACTTCAGGAATGAAATCGTTTTGTTCTACGATCGGTGTGGGAACCTCCAGTGGGGTTCCTGTAAATTAAACGTTAAATATCTCCATAAAAGTACAACGACGTACCTTGCAGGTCAATCTGAAGTACTAGTGTAAGAGATTAAGAGACACACAAAAGCAGTTCTCATGATACAGTCTCACGGGCTGTATTCAAACTACCTAAACTACACGGTACACGGTAACACCTCACGGGTGGTACTCCAGAATGTGTATGCGTCTAACTTTATATATGTTATACACCATTACAAGATGGTCTTCGTTCATCTTAGGTAGATTCGGAAGGCATATGTAAATATTCGTGATACAACCTCACGGACTGTACTCCAGAATATAGTGCATTACCTTTGTACAACGACACAACCTTACAGGCAGGACTGATGCACATTTTTGGTTGGTAATAATCTTACAGATTATACTCATAGCACTCAACAACAAAGTAATTTGCCACTGTCTATAATCAATATGCAACGTAGTAGGTAGGTACCTGTATTTTCTGGAACCTCTCGCTATCATTTGTGCCATAATTCCGACCGCTCCCTTTAAACATTTGAATGTTCCGAATATGACAATTTGAACTTGAATTGTGATGACGTCTACGGCGGGCTTTAGCCATTTTTCGTTCTTATCTTCTTATTTTTCGAGTTAAATTTTCTTCTTTGTCGAAACGTTTACGTTTTCCCATGCCGAAAAACCCCTAATTGCTCACTAAACCACAAAAATAACTTAAATTTCACGTAAAATGAAAATATACGTGCACGATGGCCGACACACAAAACGTGTATGGGAATACCCACAACAGAAAAATAAAAAATATTTTTTGTTTTATAGTTGCTCTAAAATTGTGTACGATGGCAGCACATAGGCGTGCTACTACAAGTGAATTAATGTAATCTCGAAGGGCGAATCACGGAGTTTAATATGTAGTATAAGTGCTACCTATATAAAGAACACAAGAACAGTGTGACTTCACCTTAATAGAGACAATAAGAAAAGTGTTAATAGACACATTCTTAGTTTTAGCCTACCTATCAGTTTAAGTTAAATGCAAATTGATCATTAGCCTAATAAATTGGCTAGATTGTAATATAAATGGGGACCATAATACTTATGAAACCATACTAAAGGAAAAAAAAATTTTTTTTTCTATCAAAAGAAGATTTCTTTCGAAGATGTACGATAATATATTCAGTTTTGGTAGATTTTTTATGACTCCTGCTTATAACTCAATTTAAACTGAAATGTCCACTTTCAGCTGAAACGGCTGAAATGGGTGAAGTTGCTGTAAAAAGTCAAGGTGGTAACTTTGACAATTACCGTCACCTGCCCTACGATTCTTAAAAGATATATCTCTTTGGAAGCGTATCTCCGTCGTCGTAAGATCAAAGCTTTGTCCTGAACTTTTTAGATTAAATCTAAGATTGCATCGAGCCGAGCGGAGAACGGATCACAGGTCATCGTACGGATCCGGTCGGTACTAATTGAACAAATTCCGAAGAAGCTATTTTTAAGCTGAGAATCAACTCGAAATAAGACTTAAGTTTCAAACATTTTTAATTGAAGTATTTCGAACTACGGGCAGGTAATGAGCTGCAAATTTAACTGTGCTACCTACTGGATTAATTCTATAACTGTTTAGGGCATACTCTCCAAATAGACAAATCTGTGGGCATCTTCCTCAAAAGGTAAGGTTAAGTTTGAATTGTGACCTACCCAAAACTTCAACAAATTCGAAATTATCGGAGAACTAAATAACTTTATGGCCTACGAAATTCAAATATTTACTTCTATGATCGTATAGAAACGTGGTACCGCTCTCCATCTCTGCCAACTTTATGGACAGGATAGCTATAGAAACATAACTAATACGCGCACTTTATCTGCCTCGGCTCTACTCATTATAAGCTGTATGTTGTGTTCAGAGTTGAACAAATGCGGGTACGCTTGCATTTGCAATGATTGTTATGTTCGCTAATGGACTTTAGTAAATTACGTAGCTACTTCATTTGTGTGAGCAGATGTATATTTCTGTATGCAATATACGTAATGATATTTATATAATACTAGTAGTACTACTACTAGAAATAAGGATATATAATAATCGTGAGAAAATTAGGCATGCCCAAGGAATAATCACAAAAATTCAAGATAATGCAACATTCATCCACCCGCACTGTGCCAGCGTAGTGGATTATAGCCCATACTTTATCTCTGTAAGGCCCGTGTCCCAGCAGTGGGGAACGTAAAGGAATGATGATGATGATTCATTCATTTATACATTGCTATGAGTAAAACAAAAAATATAATTTTTCGTGTACCATATTCCTTGCCTGTCTTTTATTTAGCAACTATCATGTTAAATCTAACTATGTAGGTCGTAAGTACACCGTATTGACATCTTGAAACAAGGCCTTCACCTATTGACTTAGACCGCTGATAGTAGTGGTGAAAGACGATACATGACAGCGACCATAGAATGTCTATTAAGTGCGTATTCACTTGACGTATCTTAACAGGTCTTGATATGTGTGTCTATTGTTTCACTGCCGGATTAGTTTCGAGCAATTAACAATAACATCAGCATGTCACGGCTTGATACGCAGTAATTGACACTATTGATGGTGGCGCATTTCACAATGAGATAACAAGCCTGCTGACAGCTTTATCTTTGCAGTTGTGTTCTAGTATAGATGAAATTGGATTGGTAGATTAATCAAAATGTCCTTTGTAGTCAACAACAAGATAAAAAGCATGCAGAGTTTGATTTTTTGACTTTCCGAAACAGTTTTGTATGTTGTGTATGTGACTGTACTCAGACTATAAACTTATAAATATTACATGAAACAGTAGCAGCAGTATATTCTGCGCAAGTCCGCAGTTCCGTATTTTTATATTTTTATTTTTTTTACCTATGCTGTCCCACTGGTGGGCAAAGGTTTCCCCAAGTCTTTCCAGACGTCCCTAACCTGCGCCACCACGCACCAGTCTTCTTGGTATGCATCCAGATCGTCCCTTCATCTCCTTTTGTGCCGGCCTGAGCGCCGTTTTCCATCTTCAGGCAACCATTCCGTTGTGACTTTTGCCCACCAATCTAGATGCATACGGCTTATGTGACGCGCCCCATCGAGACTGGCAGCCTTCCTACCCACGTCAATTACGCCCGTTTTAGAGTGCAGCGTAGTATTTCGAATCCTGTCTGTTCTTTTAGCGCCCAGAATGCTGAGTTCCGAGGTAAAAAAGTTTCGAAGATACAAGCCCTCGCATTTCTGTCTCGGCTAATCTGTTCATCACTTGCAAGTCTTGCTTCAAGACAGACAAATTATAATTTATTAAATGTGAGTACCCCATGTAAACTCACTTATTTCACCTGATTTAGACTGCTTGCATTTTGCGCATTCTTATTATTTTATAACTAGCTGTTCCCGTGGTTTCACCTGCGGTTTTCTAGGATAAAAATTAGTCTATGTCCTTTTCCAGGACTTAAAGAAACTACATAGCAAATTTCAACAAAATCCGTTATGTGGTTTCAGCGTGATTAAGTAAAAAACATCCATCCACCCATGCATCCTCCTTTCTCTCCTTACACAGTTCTATTAGAGCCACATCTTTGAACCGGCAAGGAAGTGCGTTGAAGTGTCTTTTTTTTTCGCTTAATAGATCTATGTTTGGCCACTATCTCGCCTGATGTGAAGCGATGATGTGGCCTAAGATGGAGCACATAGATCTAGAGAGAGACGGCAGTTTAGCGGCTGCTCAGACCCGTCTCCCCGATGGTTCACCGAACATCATCCCGAAACACGACTAGGTCGCTTGACGGCATGGCTTTGTTCGGTGTCGTGCGCTCCGTTGCATTTAAATATACGGAATTACTCAAAGTAAACCTAATTTTATTCACGGTGAAAATGTGACAGCCGCGTCGCAACGGAATGTATGCTCCTTTAGGATACAGACTGTATTCGTAGTACTCGAGCTCGTGAAATTAGTTCAGCAGGGCGGAGCCGTCCTAGGAAGTTTTCTTTTACAGGTGCACTTGTACAACTGAGTTTTAAACAGGAAGAGTCTTAGATTCGGACAGATCTTATTCGAAGATCTTAGACGCATTCCATGCAATAAGTTCGCGTATTTAGAGGGTAAACTTAATTCTCCAAATTGCCAGACGTGCTATTGATAATCATCATTAGCCCATCACGTTCCCTTTGCTGAGACACGGGCTTTCTCTCATGGAGAGAGTTTGGGCTATAATCCACCAAGCCGACCCAGTGTGGGTGGATGTCACATGTCTTTGAATTTTGTGATTAATTCTTGGACATGCCGGTTTCCTCACGATGATTTCTTTCACCGTTTTTAGAGCGAATGTTAAATTAGCAAATTACTTAAAAAAGTCATATTGCGGGGCCAGCAGGATTTGAACTTGGGTGCGTCGGATCGAAAGTTGCACATGCTTCCACTGAGCCACTCTCGCTCGCACTATTGATAATGTCTACATATATTTGTGGCGCGGATCTATCTCAAATGACCTTTTGTAAAAGCATTTGTATAGTGGTGTTATAATAAAGAATTTTTCTATTCTTTTCATACTGGCTCATCCGCTTTCGGATGATGCTAGAAAATTGTTCAAACTTGCTGATAGACGCGATTAGTAGATATTATATTAGATAAAATTCCTTTAATTAAAACTACCTTACCAAGACGAAAAATAATATTGTAAATTGATTAAAAAAGCCTTTTGTAAATGGATTGAAACAAAATTGGACTTGAAGGTGTGGTACGTAGATTTTAATACGTTGAAAAAATAACATTTAAAGTTAGTTCTCCGAAAGTAAATCCTGACTAAACCACACATTTTTAGCATTACTCACGAAAAGTGCGGTACGAAAAAGTGCGGTGTTTAGTGGCACAGAATATAAAATAGTCGGTAGCGGTCGGTAAAGTGGTATGCAGAATTAGCTTCCGCAATATTTTCATATTCGTAGAACGAGTACCTTCCTTCACCAGTTTCACTCGCAGACCAATCATTCCATGAAATCATTTCAGACTGCACTGCGGACCAAATTTTGCTAGGACCAGATAGCTGTATAAACAATATACACAAAAGTAAGTGGGTTTACGGCGTAGCATGGTCGTAGCTTGTAGCACGGTCGTATCCTGCGGCATAGAGATAGAAAGGACTCAATAATCGGTCATAGCACACAATAACAAAACTTGCGCGTATGTGTGGATGAAACAAATCTGCCTCTACTTGAAACACTGACAAATACGTACATACCTGCAGAATTATAGAATTCAGTCGGAGACCACGTTGACGTGCGGAGTCAGGGTAGTTTAGTTGCTTTCACACCAAAATCGATAGCTACACAATAACAAAACTTGCGTGTATGTGTGGGTGAAACAAGCTTGTCTCTACTTGCAACACTGACAAATACGTACATACCTGCAGAATTGTAGAATTCAGTCAGAAACCAAGTTGATGCGTGGAGTCAAGGTAATTTAACGTTTTTCTTATTCTAAAATCGGTCATAGCTACGCAATAAAACTTACGCGTATGTGTGAGTGAAATGAATCTGTTTGTACTTGGAACACTGACGAATACTAACATACCTGCAGAATTGTAGAATTCAGTCAGAAAGCAAGTTAATGCGTGGAGTCAAGGTAATTTAACTTTTTTCTTATTTTCAAAATCAGTCATAGCTACGCAATAAAACTTACGCGTATGTGTGGGTGAAATGAATCTGTCTCTACTTGAAACACTGACGTATATGTACATACGTGCGCACTACATCCATGCACACTCCATTACTTTATTAATTTAGCGTCAGTATGACATGCCCGCGCTGTGCTGACATATGCAGGGAATTTAATTTAGAAACGTTGGTTGTTCGGTTCTAGAAATGTATGAAGACGCTGAAATAGGTCAAGTTTTAGGTTACGGCACGATATAGATCTATTAATTTTTTTATTACTTGTAAAGTAGTAAGTAATTAGCTCGTTCCACTAGTCACTTCTTTTTGTGTACAATAGACTGGTTTGACACTCGTGGTAGGTCTCTGATCTCGCATGCGGGAGGTCGCCTGGGTAGATTTTTTTATTTTTTATTCTTTATTGGCGTTTGATCACCATCTCACCTAATGGTAAGCGACGATGTGGTCGACGATGTAGCACGCTTGCCAAGATAGTACCTGCATGTTCAAACTCCTAGATTGTAACTATCGGGAAAGACCGACCCCGGCAGGGAGTTCAGTGGCAGGTAGATACCACCTCTATGCCAGTTATTCTGCCACTAAGCAGTACTGCACAAGCATTACTGTGTTCCGGTTTGAAGGGCATTATAGCCAGTCTAATGTCTCGGGGTGATTAGCGCAGTGCAGCAGTACTTTTATGGTATCAACAGTTTTGGGTGGCACTGCAATCTTGCAATCTTGTTATGGGCAGGCGTGGCTCTTACCGTCGTGCGAACGACTTGCTCGTCTCATTAGCCTGTTTTATTAAAAAAACACAATCGCACCTGAAGGAAAGTGACGATGTGGTTGAAGATTAAGGGATTTGAACATACTGAGATTGTATTTATGAAAACAGACTTGTACCCAAAGCCGAAAGTAAGAATGTAGAGTAAATTATTCATGACTCAAACATACATTTTATAGTATTGCTTCTACAATATAATTTCGAAAAAATGTTTCATTATTTCCAAGTTTAGGTTGAAAGATACAATTTTTTTATAAAACTGGAACTGACCCGGACCCGGACTCAAAGCGTTCAATTTCCATAAAGAAAAGCTTCAGTTCCAGTCAGTCGCTTCGTATTTTTTCTCCGATTTTTGCTGCAGCGTGATTGATTCATGGGAACGTTTCCGTTCTTCGGAATTTTCTGCCCGAGGTTTACTTCAGAATAAATTTCCTCGTAAATAAATAGTTTGAAATTACATTTTAGAAGTCGATTCAATTTACAGTTTTGAAATAGATTTTGGCTATTTTGCAACCATACGAGTATCTTGTTGTTAGTGGTAAACTAACATCTATACAATAAACTTATTTTTTATAAAAAACATTTTTTATAAACTTATATATTATATCAATGATGACCCAAAGTACTAAGTCCCATAAAAAACAACTAACTATATAAACTATATAAAAAAAAAACTTAATATATTTTATATCTGACATTCTCTTTCGAATGAGTTTGACGATTTGGCGATGAAGTTTTTTTTTACGTAGGTGCTTATTGACCGTTTATGAACATGGAAAAGCATTTTATGCGGTGATATCTTTTAGAAACAAAATATGCTTTAAGATTTATTATATCACAGATTACTCAAAAAATAGTTGTTTTGGTAAGTTTTCATACAAAAAATACCTGTAGCATAAATATTCGTGCCATTTTATAGTAGAGAGATGTTCCACTAATTAATCCTAGAGGACCAATTATGTGAATAAATTGCGGCAAATTTAAAAGCTCAAACCCTTTTTAACCCTTTTCTAAATGTTTCACAATAACATTATCAAACAAACGTCCAAAATTATACAACAAGACCCAAAAACCCTAGGTAAAAGCTGATTACTATAGCGCCCTTGCTCTAGCACCCCTGAATTGTCGCAGTCATTCATGAAATTCAATAGTCCGCATTTGGCCCGTACTTTAAAAGGAAATGAGGTCTCTTCGACTCGCAATTAATCCAATTGTGCTAATTTATACTAAGGTCGAGCCATAAACTCAGCTAATTAAACGCTTTGTCTTAGCCAATATCTGAAAGTTTGTAATCGGATTCAGGTTGGTTAATAAAATTGTTGGCCATATTTGGACAAGAATGGCCTTAATGCGATACTTTTGGCCTTAATTCTATAAACAATGTTTTTGTAAATTATATTTATATTGGTGTGCGTTTGACTGCTATATCACCTGTTATTAAGTAACGATGCGGTCGATGTAGCACGCTCGCCTGTAAGAAACCTGTTCAATTTTGTCTTAAAAACAATCAGATTGTAGCTATTCGGGAACACCAGCAAAGAGTTTCACTCCTTGGCCGTTCGTATGGAGAAGGTCGAAGCACTTGGTGCGAACGGAGGGATGTTAACCATAAATTGATGGCGGCTTTTCGTACGTCTAGTCATCCGATCATGGAATGGGGATAGCGGAATTAGTTCATGCAATTCCATCGCACACTCTCTGAAATGTATCTCCCGATAGTAACATAAGAACAACTTCATGTGTCTGTTTGTTTGCACTAAGCTGGTGGAAGAATGAATGCTAACGCGGTTTCCACCAGCCTTTTTGTAATTTTATGAGGCAGATTTAGGTGCACAATACTCACTTATAATACTCACCTACACGCTTTCAATATAAAATACTCCATTATACTATAAAGTACTCCGGATTATAGTATGAAATACTTTGGAATACAAATTTTGTACGTAAATAAAATAGGGACTACATGAACCAATGTTGAAACCAAAACACGTGTAACGACTGACCACAAAATAAAAGTCTTGCGACGCTTGATTTAAGTTTGTAGTTCTTCATAAAATTTAAATTTGCACTAAAGGCATGGTCTCACTTTGAACTTCAATTAATCCACTTGTTTTATTAATTTGCTTTCCGTATCGGGCTGGATGAAAGCTTAGCCAATTTATTGAAGTTCGTAATAGGATTTAGGTTAGAGTTATCCAATACAAATTGTTGATATTGTTTGTAGATTAAAATTTATATGCTCTTTAGATGCTAGATGATACCTATACGACGGTGGCGTCAGGTCCTTTTATCATGGTAACAAATTCAATTCAAAAAGGGGTAGAAAAAATACTGTGCTAAGCCTATATATTACGTCTAGATAGAGATCCATTATTTTTTCTTTTTTATAGAATGACTTAATGACAAAATGCGATTTTTTAAGGTGCTTCTTTAAGCTGGTTAAAGAAGTGAACAATCTAATAAAAACTCACAAAAACGCTTAACTATAACTGAGCTATTATCTTTTCTGTGCCATAATTTACAATAATTAGGAAGGAAATGTAATTTTCCAGACCGATAGAAACGAAATAAAAGAATAAATCACAATAAAGGGCTGATAAGAAGCCCGTGAAGGCAATCAAATATTACCTAACCTAAATATTACCGGCGAAGACTAAATTGATTTATCTCTTCATAGTGGATGGACATAACAGTATAGGGAAGGGATGTCTTGGACAGGCTTCATGAAAATAGAAAGACTGACGAGTTTGTAAAAGATAGAGTCCATGAAGCGGGCCGGGTTAGGCCACAGCGCAAGGAAAAATCTACCTTATACATTTTATTCCACCCCGATGATGGACGGCAGAATATCTAAAAATACTCGCAGCATCTTGAATTCATGCTTATCATGATTAACTTTCAGTTTCCTTTAGGCCCTAACTACACACGCTACTTTTAACATTCGTGATAGGCGATTTTGCGATCGAGTATCACAATACAATACAATAAACCTCTATTGCACACCAAATAAAAACAATTAAAAAAAAATTTACAAAATAGCTGAAAAAACAAAATGGTTGGTGTGAGGTGGGGCAGGATACATAAAAAATTACATCAATTTGAGGTACAATGGGTTATCTTATCCCTTACAATGATTATATCCACACAACCTTTGTTAACACAACACAGTGCACGTTATAGCGATTGCTAGTTTTAGCATTCTCAACCGGATTAAAAAAAAACATCATCATCATCAGCCCATCACGTTCCCACTGCTGGGACACGGGCCTTCTCTCATAGAGAGAGAAAAAACAGTTTAGTTCGAAATACAAAAGCTTATAATTCAAACAAAAAAAGCTTTGAGCTTCAAGCGAATCGAGCTCGGCTCATAATACAAACAGATCGTTAATGCAAACGAAGTGTTAAGTGGTACCTAGTTATTGTAAGTTGTCAGTAAAACATAAGGTATTTGTTATAATACTTCGCAATATTATTTATTCATTATTATTCATTAATATCCATTAATATCCATGAATATTCATTAATATTCATTAATATTCATTAATATTCATTAATATTCATTAATAGTCATTATTATCTATTTATATTCATTAATACTCCTTAATATTCATTAATATTAATTATTATATTGAGATATTACTTTGCTATTAATCAGTATTACTTTTAGCATTGTTACAAACGTTTATAGGCAACGCAACGGTGACCCGTTCCATCAGGCAAGATAAACAACTATTTAAAATCTCAGCCCTATTCCCAATAGCTTTAATATCTTTTAACTCCAAAACTAAGACCGAGACCGACGAACTTTCCCAATCACTTCCAATATTTTCAAGCCTCGACTCCCGGTTAACCAGAATATCGGATCGAATATAAGTGGCGCACTTCCTCAGAGGTATCATTTATCAAATAAATTACACCATTAAGACTTGTTTTTAATTATCGTTATTCTTAAGCAGTTTCACCTAGGTGTTAAGTTATATCCAAGGTCTAAGTTTAGGAAAAATATTTAAGAAGTTTTCCTAAACTTTATATCTATATTTATAGTTTGTATGAAGATAAAATTTTTAGGTTATTTCTGGAGCTACGAGCTGCCAATATTTTCTTCTGTCCATCTGTTATTTCTGTACATGGTTCTGAGAGCGATTGTCAATTATTAAGAGTTATAACTGGTGATAAATTAACAGCACTCCAGGTTATTTTTATCAGTTTTAATATCTTTTTAATGTAATTTTGTGCCTTCTTGCGTTCTTCTGCCACCAAGCAGTAATGCTTACATTACTGTGTTCCGTATTTAAAGGCACTTTAACCAGTGAAATTACTGGGCTTTATGATACTTCAGAGCTACTGTCTCAGGGTGACTAGCGCATTGCAGTACCACGCAGTGCTTTGTAAAAAAAAAAACGTTGGGTGGCACTGCAACTGTTATGGGCAGGCGTGTGCCCTTACCATCAGGCGAACGACCTGATCGTCTCATCACTTAGTACCATAAAAATAAAAAATATAGTTTTTTATAACGATAACAACATAGTAACTTTGCGTATTTCTTAGCGCAGTTTACCCCGACCATTTCTCGATGAATAACCAGTATATTGAATGCGCCGCAACTGGGTCATTGCATCGCTTTTGTCATGGTATTAACTCGGGTGCACATCATTATTAGGTTGACGTCGTCGTTTCAAACGGAGACTTTTATTTACGCGTTTCTAGTTTCCTCTCAACCTTATCTCGAATGACTAGAGCTCAATATAGAGTGGCGTTTTTAGATATGAAGAGATTGCATGCAAGGTGTAGATAGAGAATAGCCAAGAATAGACAATTCCCGGATTATTAAGTGACAAGTTGACACAAGAAAAGCCGCGGCAAAGTAGACCTTCGTCACGTCAAACTCTTTCGAGGAGAAGACTTGAAGAGGGAGTTGAACTGTTTAATTACGTATTGAACTGGATATAAAGTGATAGCTACTTACTATAAGGGCTAATTTTATGATCACAAGACAGACAATTTGACAGTGTTACAGCCGACACCTATCCTTACTAGTCACAATAATATTATATATGTGAAAGTTTATATGTAAGAGTGTTTGTTAATTCATGACGCTATAACCGTTCAACGGATTTGAGTGAAAATCGGAATGGAGGTACTTTGTATCCTGGATTACTACATAGGCTACTTTTTACTCAGAAAACTGCGGGTGAAACCGAGGGGCGCAGCTAGTAATATTATATAGATATGCTCGTTTTGAAGTACCCTACGATTTAATGTTATCCATTTATGAATTTTGTATGATGATGTACAGTCAGCGACGTAAGTAGCTGAAATTTTACAATGTTTCCATCGACAATAACACTGAAAATATACAAATTACATGCATTTTTTGTAATTGCCCTATTTGCACAGGATATTAACAGACTTTTTAAATGCAACATTCACAGAAATAATCCAAATATTGAAGGTGTGGTCAATCAAAGATTCACAAATGTTTAGCTACTTTTCTCTTTGACTGTACTATAAAATGTTGAAGATAAAGATGTTTAATATTCCACATAGCTCCTGCGAGATCGTGAGATATTCTCTCAACGTTAAAGACTATGAGATACGGAGTAACTATGATTTATTTGAGTGCAAATCAAGTTGTAAATCTTACATTATACAAATACGTAGATATGCGTCTCGTTTAGGTATTTTACTGGTTCAATGTTGCAATAGAAACACCTCATGATACTTATTAATAGCGAATTAGCAGTACAATACTATACAACAATACAATACAATAACAGTTTAATAATAATAATAATAAAAGGCCATGGGCGACTTTGTGACGAGTCGACGGTGCGTGGCGACACTGAGCCTGACCCCGATATTCTCCCTGAGCCTAAATGAGACCCCTGAGCCACGGGGGTGGAGATGCAAGAGCTAAAAACTAATTATAAAAACATAGACATAATATTAGAAAAATATAATAAAAGCCACAAGATACATCGTAGTTTTGACGAACAATGGACGGTCTTATCGCTTAGATGTTTCGTTATTCCTCTCCATCCAAAGGATGTCTGGAAGAAATCGCTTTAAGCGATAAGACCGCCCATTGTTACACCATTGTAACATTTGAATTGTACTTTATCTCTATTTTTAAGGTGAATAATAAAGTGTTTATCTATCTATCTATCTATCTAGTCTATCTCTATATATAAAATTGAATCTCTATTTCCCTTGGTCACGGCATCACGCGTGAACGGCTGGACCGATTTCGGTAATTCTTTTTTGTTATGTTTGTTATTTTTAGGAGAAGGTTCTTATGAATGAAAAAATTAAGAAAGTTGCGCGGAACATTAGATTTATAGTTAAGACAGGATAACGTCTGTCGGGTCAGCTAGTTAATATATATTCGTAACAATAAAACAATCGTTAATAATCATCATCAACCCATCACGTACTCACTGCTGGGACATGGCCCTACTCTCATAGAGAGAGTATGTGCCATATCCCACCTCGCTGGCCCAGTACGGGTTGGTGGATGTCACATGTCCGTCAACCTCACGATGTTTTCCTTCACCGTTTTTAGAGCGAGTGTTAAATCCGCACATAACTTATGAAAGTCAGTGGTCCAGTGGGATTCCAACTCGGGTGCGTCGGATCGAAAGTCGCACGTGCTCCCACTGAGCCACACACGCTCTTACATTAATTTCAGCTCAATATACAAAGGGTTATTTTTTATCAAACCAAACTCTGAAAACCGCATTTCAATCCGTTGCGCAGTTTCAGAGTTTATAGATAACAAACATACAAAAATTCTAAAAACCGAGAATTTGTGTTCACAAATGACCTACTGAACAGTAGCTACCCTCTAAATAGTCGACCCAATTTCATTTTTCAAAAATATCTTCTGTGTACAGAATTGGCTCAGTTTCACTTCTATAACAGTAAAAATATAATAGAATATTAGTTTTTGGGGTTTCATACTTTTGTACTGTGATATCTTATATTGTTTATCAAAATATAAAAATTGTGTACTTCAACCTTATCAAGTTGCAAATGGCACGCGTCCTCGCGCTGTAAAAACGGGATTTCTTTGATTCACTGTTTTTCTTTGCCTTATTTCTATCCACACACCAAACAATTCCTCAATCGATGAAGTACCTAGTACCTATTTCGTACTTAATCGATATTTCCACCGTTTACCCTCAACCTGCCGAGAAATAATTTGCAAATTTTATTAGGCTCATTGAAAGGAGTTCATCGTCGATACGCTCGGCATCGAACACCTAAATAATTAATTTCATTGAAATTAAAGAGCCTTCATTTGCACTCTGAATACTTAATTAACCTATCGGATGATATTTAGAGGTGTGGAAATATAACCCGGTTTGCTGAAACCAAGGCCTCACCAAGGGTCAATATCCACTCAGCTTTCTCCACGTATCATAAGATGTATATAAGCTATTGTTCTCTAAAATTGATGTATGTATAGATTTTTATTTTGCTCATGTTTGTGGTATGCAATAAAGTGTAATTGTATTCATTTGTATGTGTCTTGTTTGTTTTAAAATGCTCGTTTTATACCTCACGTTTAGCAACACCGCTTTAGCAAAGAAAACTATTACTTACGGCTTTAGCCAGTCTAATTGATAGTAATCAGAATAATGAATTTATTGGTAAAAATGTATTACAGGTCAAATCAGAAAAGACAATTTCAAAATAAGTCGCTATTGCACATTATTATGAAAATATAATACTTAATGATATTAAATATAAATTATTAATATTTTAATAGTAATATTTTATTTGAGAATTATTAATATTTTAATTATAACCGGGATATATAAAACAGGGTGAACAATTGGGTCTAAATTTCCAATGATCAGAAAACGGTGGTACATAAATTGACATCGTGAAAAGAAACATTCCAAACATACTAGCAAAGAAAACTAAATGATACTAGCATACACTAAGATAGTGGTCAATTAGACGCCAACACTCCTTGACTTGGTCTCTTGTCCTTGAAGCGTTCGTCGTTCGTTTGACATCGAATATATACCTAAGAAACTTCTTTGAGCTAAAACAGACATAATTTAGAGTGCATCGACTTTCATTGAAGTTTTTTTAATTTCGAATCAATATATTCTTGTTTAAATTATGAAAGATGCCAACGAAAAAACTGGATTAAAACACCTTGAATTAATAATTCAAATTATCAGGCAAACAGATATTCAAATGCGAAAAGTTTCAACGCACATGTTAATTTTGGGAGTGTATAGCTGTTTCGTCTGTTTAAGACTCATCATGTGCGGTAACTGCCATACGATAGCCAGTCTACTGTCTGAAGAAGGTCTAACGACCAAGATGTGTCACTTTTGAAATACCATTACATGATTTCGTCCTCTCAGAGGCGTCGGTTTAAGCTTGGACTCGTTCGTTTGGTTGGCTTGGTTCCCCTACGGGAGTTCTTCAAATTATGAAGGATGACAACGAAACAACTGGATGAAAACAACTCGAATTAGTAGTTATATATATTCTTGTAATATAGTATATTTTTGTTTGTTTATTACATTGAAATCAAATATTCCAGTGTAACAAAACCATGTTGTCTATACTATATTAGCGATAAGGCTGCCCATTGTAACACTTTCTTTAATTGTTTTTATATCATGTCTGTATTTTATTGTTTGCAATAAGGTGTTCATCTATCTATCTATATATTTTAGTTTTAATCTTGTGGTGTTATATAATAAATAGTTATTCTATTCTATTCTATATGTTACTATTATTATCAGTGAAGAATATTATTTTATTTTCTATTTTAGATCCTGGAATAGGACATAGAATATTAACTTGTCAAAGGAAAACGAACAATTTCTTATGGAATAACTATAAACCAAATTCTACGCGGACGGAGCCAAGGGCATCGGCTAGCAAAATATATATTTCTGTAAAAAAATTGAACATTAAGTTTCGGAGATTTATTTTAATGAATGTAGCGACGAAATACATTTGTCTTCATAAGTTCTTAAATTTACATATTAATGCTACGGCACAGATGGTAGAGCTCGGGCTAATGAGAAAACATAATTTAAAACGCTTTTATAATGATAGAGTACCTACTTGTTTTAGGCTCAGCAATCAGGCTCAGGCACAGTAAATAATTTTAATTATAGGATTTATTTATAAAAATAATAATTAATGTCTCGATTTAGAGCGAGTGTTGCTGAGCCGTAACTTGTGCGCCTTACGATCCGGCCCATCCGCTTTTAACTGACTTAAAAAATATAGGAGGTTCTAAATTCGATTGCATTTTTTTATGTTTGTTATTTCAAATTTCCATCATTTATAAATTGATTTGAAAAATTCTAATGCGTTGGTTTCAGTATAGTTTTAACATGGTCCCATATAAATTTCATCGATATTCGACCTTGGACTTCGAAGACACATCACAATTGAAGCCGGTTTTTTATGTTAGAAAATGAATTATTTTTTTAATTTGGATAGTGTTCAATTCAATGTCAAATACATATATCCAATAAAGTCAGTGATAAATTAATGTCAAAAATAATAAATAAGTTTTTGTTGAAAAATATTTTTTCAAGATAAGTTTTTAACAAAATCGGAACCGCAAGCAGATTAAAATGAACCCAAACACTAGTAGATTATGATTATCCGTCAAGGGTTCCATGGCCCACCTTCCGTCTCCAACATCAGATCAGCTGGCTGTCACCACAATTCATTGTCATCGGACTTTGACAAGTATGCAAATTTCAACTCCGTTGGATAAGAGGGAGTAGTTCTAATTCAGCTTGCAAGATTCCACCCTAACCAAAATATGGCTACTACATATTTTGCCTGGTTAACATCAGGCAAAATATAAGCTATTCATTGGTTACAAGTCTCGACGTCATCCTTACTAATATGATAAACGTGAATGTTTGTTTGTATGGATGTTTGTTACTCTTTCACGCAAAAACTACCGAACTGATTTTGATGAAATTTGGTGTGTAGGTACTTTAGGACTTTTTATCCCGGGAAACTGCGGGTAGAACCGCGGGGCGTAGCTAATCTTTACTAAAAATGTTACTTACTTTACGTTGAAAGTGGCGACATCAGTTAACAACATCCATGTTTGTGCATCTTGTCACATGATAGCACTGAAACTAAGCTTTCACTTTCATGTCAGGTGATAAATTGTTGAAGTACATAAAAGTAACGCGTCATGGACGGATTCTGGGACAGATAGCAATGCAACTGTTGAGGCTAGAGTCGACTAGGACCACTAAATTCAAATCCTTTAGGCTCCAAGTTCCAGCGATAAGAAACTGTTCCTGAATTCTGACTTCTGGCCTGTATAGGTGGTATTTCAGAGATACAGGAAAGGAGCGGAATTTTTGAAGCCTGTCAAGTAGTGTGTATGGTTTATTACATTGAGGTCTCACATTATAGAGGGATAATTACGAAGTTTTCCGACCTAAAAAAGTATAGCGCTATACAACAGGCTCTTATAAAGAACGAGGTACAACTATTATCATATTGTCTCTATCGCGTCACCCATTTTCTTAACATTGGTCATGACGTGTTAAGTCAAAATAATGGTCAAGCAGGGTCGGCTTGTGGTTTTTTAATTTGTGTTGTGGTATTTCTTATTATTTTTAAGTGAATCTTTGTAAATGTGAACTAGAAACAATTTAGAATTGAATGTGAAAAAATGTTTGGGTGTTCCATTCATGGTGAAGTGAAAATTGTACTGAAAGATTAAGTTTTCAAACGTATGTGTTTTTCTTGTGTTTATTGATGTTTTTCGGTAACTATAATTTATGTGGATGTAACTATACATCGGGTTCGACTATTAGAACCTTCATTTGGCTTGATATATTCAGTTTTCGGTGTTATTTTGTTAAAACAACATTGAGCAGTTTCGTGTGTCAGTGTGGCCATCGTATAAACATTTCAGTTCCCATTACGTCGGGTAACAAATTGCATATTTGTGTAAAATGTTAAATGTATTAAAATTGTGCATTCTTAAACCATTTAATTAAGATATAGGTAATAAAAGTAGTTAATGATTATAGTTTTTATTTAATTTGAAATTAAAAAGTTAAAGTTTAGTAAGAAGAGAGTAGAATTGTTTTAATAGTAAAGGCATTCGCCTCTTATGTTAGAACATATGTTGTAAATAAGTTCTTATTTTGAGTAATAAATTTATCTTACAGGTCCTTGCTGTCGATTACTATGGCCAATCATCCAATTCCATTGATGGATCACAATCCTACAATAAAAATGTAAGCAACGAATCCGAATTGCGAATAAGATTGCTCAAACGAGCGCTACGCTCGCATCGAATGGACCAAAAAAAAATTCAAAGTACCGTCCTTGAAGGCAAACACTACTAGAATTTTCTGAATAAAGCCTTTGGGACAGCGAAGTTAATTTTTATGAATTCATTGGGGCCGTTTCTTACCGCTTTTATTATGATTTATTTTATTTGTTTCACTTAGTATGTCCTAGGGGAAGGTATTTAATTAGAAACAATATGATTAACGGTAGACGCGCAAAAAGAAACAGATTAAAAGGCATCTCAAATCAGTTTCAATGAATTGATAAAGAGTTTACTAAAGGAATACTTTTACAAAGAAAACTTAAAGATAGAGAAATAAAAAAAAATCAATAGGTTTAGGTATTAATGGGCATTACGAGGCATAAGTCGTGATCGTACTATCGACTAGAGCGGTCGCTTTGTGGCAAAGCGGCAGTTCGATGTTGACCTAATTTTACTACCGTTGATTTTAATGCAAAAGTATCGCGATGACGAAGCGCTCGGACACGTTAATTGTGAACGAGTTTCTCGCCTTCGTCCAGAATAAACTGGACGTTATGGATGAGCTCAGTCTTGAGCAAATCTGTACGTCTAGTTATACGGAGGCTGATATCTTATCAGCAAAGAAGATTTTAGCCGAGACTGCTGCCGCTGGAACTGCTTTCCGCCTAACAACGAGGCAAAAAGATGGAAACGGCAAGAAAGACCTGCGGGATATGTTCCGGTTTTTTAAGGAAATTGACCCGGATGATATTCCTACGTACGTGGCTCGGGACCTCAGCATTTTACCGCCAGTGACCTTCGACCATGTGGATGTGACGTCACTGCTCAAGGACATCCTAGTGCTGAAGAACGAAGTCACCGCCATTAAAAAGAAACTAGAAATCTCTGATCAAATTGTTACCGATTTGAAAAAAGAGTTAGCAATGCGCAGTGATAATAATGCTGTGCCGAAAATTTCACCATCGGTGTCGTATGTTAATACACGGCGCGGTGGTGATATTCGAAACCGCTGCATCGACGTTTTGCCACTGAGTCCGGAGTTCGCTTCGCCCGCCGAGTCATCTCGGGTCAATGACCGTAGTGTTAATACACAATCACCATGTGCTGTGAAGAGGACACCAACACAACCTATGAAGCCAGCAGCTTCGTCTGCTAAGACGCAACCACCAGCTCTTCAGAAGAAGTCTTATGCGCAAGCATCACGTGTCTTAAAACCGAATCCTGCACCTACAACCTCTGGTACGACGTTAAAAATGCATGACATGAACAAGGTTGACAATGACGGCTTCACTACAGTGGAGAAGAAGAAGCGTCGACTCCGACCGAGCCGCAACCAACGTGGCACCGCCCCGCTCACGGCGTCTACACTACGTGCTGTGGAGCCTACAGTATCCATCTACCTCTCCCGCTTGAACCCCGAAACATCAGGGGATGAAGTGTTGAAGTACATCAAAGAAACGCTTCATGGACGGATCCAGGGACAGATAGCAATGCGACTGTCGAGGCTGGAGTCGACTAGGACCACTGAATTTAAGTCCTATAGGCTCCAAGTTCCAGCGGTGCATAAGGGACTGTTCCTGAATTCTGACTTCTGGCCTGTAGGAGTAGTATACCGGAGATACAGGGAAGGAGCGAAATTTTTGAACCCTGTGAAGTAGTGTGTGTGGTTTATTTAATGTAATGTTATATTTTTGTATGTATGTTAGTCTGTAAGGTATATATTCTATGGGCCTCTGTTAATTTTACTTTGTTGTACTTTAATATTGCCTGAAATAAAGAGTTTAATAATAATAATAATAATAAGCCCCCTAATACAACCACACGTCCAGATCGACCATCAGATCACGTGGGGGGCGGACAACGCAAAGAGAAATTACAGGTGCGGCTAACGTGGCTCTGGAATGTAGGAATGATGGAAAGTAGTCAAAAAAGATATAATTTACGGCCGCTTCCCGGGGGCGATCGCCGGGGCGCATCTGGAGCCGATGCTGGGTGCTACAGCATGCGATCCATCGGTAGCGGAGAGTCGAGCAGGCGGGCCTCCGTTAGCTCTGCATCTCGTACGCGGGATTTTAGGGTAAATGCTACAGCCGAACAACAAACGCAACAACCACCACCATTATCCCCATCATCAACACAAAGTTTATTTGACTCCCCAGTAACTTCACCGCTTTCATTTGATCTATACAACAGAACCCGGCCTATATCTACATCAACAGTCTCAGAGGATGTTGTGCAGGAGGCAGAAGCCGTTAATCCTGCACCCACCACTGGGAAAAATCGTGCGAGAAAAAAGTGGACTACAGAAATGAATGAGTTCATATGGCGCACATACCTTACAATAACCGATTTAGAAACGAAAACACGAGGATACTTAGATAATTTACACCGACAATTTATAGATAAATTTCCAGAAATGGAAGTTTCTAAACAGCGAGTAGGAGATCAGCGACGAGCTATACTCAGAAATAAACTGTTACCTGATAGTACCCTTGCATCAATCAAAACGGACATTACCAATAATCTTCAGAACACAAACACTCACCTAACACTTACACAAAGTCAAGATAATGAGCCTCTACTACTGAACACTTTGCCGCAAGTGTCGCACCCAAATGCAACGAGAACCAGAATGAAATGGACGAATGACTTGAATGAAGCAATTATAAGAGCTTATTTCAACGTTACACAATTGGAAACTAATAGAACAGCTTATCGGAAACCACTTCACGCCAGTATAATAGAACAATTCCCCAGCATCTCACATGTATCTGAACAACGTATAGCAGACCAACGCAGAGTAATTATTAATAATAAACTTATTACAGACCAAAGATTACAAGAAATAAGACAAGAAGTAGAGCAGAACCTAAATCACACCAATATACAAACACAGTTAGAAATAGTAAACAACAACGATTCTCAACACGAAACACTAGAACAACCAATTTCACATTTTACATTGACACCTATTAATCACGAAACTGAAAGTACTCCCTACAACTCTGAACCCACACAGTTGCTTTCAGAACCAAATATAATATATGATGATAAAAATTTAAATAGTAAAATAGAGGAAACTTTTAAAACAGCATTTGATAGTTTTATAAATACAGAACCTACGCAAAGACCATATATACCTAGGCAAAAGCCATCAAAACGACTCACATATATAATAACATATATTAACACACAACTACTACACAAATATAAATCGCCGGAAAATAGCTTTATTATAACTCAAACTTTAATTTACTGCGCAGCTTATACAACGGCAATATGTAATGGGTCAAAAATTAAACTACCTGAAGCGAATACCCAACAACCATCCACAAAAGAAACACGACCACACTGGCAAATACGGTTAGAAAAAAGGATTGAAACACTTAGAGTAGACATAGCAAGAATGGTTCAATATATTAGAGGAAATAGAAGTTTTAGGCTCATAATATACATAGACCAGATTAAAGAAAAATACAGGATCCATTCACGTCATGAAAACCCAAATGAAACAAACGAAGAGTTCCTTGATAGTCTTAAGCAAAAACTTAATGCTATTAGTAGCAGACTTCGCAGATATAATAACTGTACCTTAAGAAAAGACCAAAACGCGCAATTTAATAACAATGAAAAGCAATTTTACAGAAATCTTACAACGAAAACATCTCACTTGCAAGAAAGTAACATTTGTAATTCAGATGCTACTTATCCTTCAGCTGATGTTTTACACCAATTTTGGTCTAATATTTGGGCCAGACCGGTGCAACACAACCAAGAAGCTGACTGGATCAAGGAAGAATCCCAAAAAGTAGAGTCAGTCCCTCAAATGGATTACCAAAATATCCCCATTGACACATTTATTAATGTCCTTAAAAACACACATAATTGGAAAACACCGGGATCAGACCACATCCATAACTATTATTATAAAAAGTTAACTACCATGCATCCCATGTTACATAACCATATTAGTGAATTCATTCAATCACCGGAAACAATTCCTAACTTCGTTACACAGGGAGTGACTTTTATGATCCCAAAAGACAATAATAATACTCATGACCCCGCAAAGTACAGACCAATCACTTGCCTACAAACAATCTATAAAATCATAACAGCTGCTATTGCTCAACTTATCTATAAACACCTTACGAGCAACAATATCCTTGCAGAAGAGCAAAAGGGTTGTCGTAAAGGCAGTCAGGGCTGTAAAGAACAACTTACAATAGATTCTATAGCCATGAAACATAACATCAACCGCAAAAGTGAAATATGCACCATGTACATTGATTACCGTAAAGCTTTTGATTCCGTTCCCCATACTTGGCTCACTTATATTCTGCAGCATTACAAAGTACACCCGACCATCATTTCATTTTTATCAAACACAATGCAAAAATGGCAAACAAAACTCCAAATTAAACACAGAAACCAATCCGTCGAAACAGATTTTATTCCAATAAAACGAGGCATATTCCAAGGAGATGCTTTAAGCCCCCTATGGTTTTGTCTCGCTCTTAATCCGCTCTCAAATTTGCTCAACAATTCCAACGAAGGTCTCCTTGTTACAGACAGCCACTCCAGCCTTAAATTGACTCACTTAATGTACATGGATGATATTAAACTTTATAGCAATAGTACACCATCCCTACATCATCTGGCAGATATAACTCAGGCATTTTCGAAAGACATCCACATGCAATTCGGTATAGACAAATGTAAAACTTTTACCCTTCGTAACGGCAGAATAGAACGCGATAACTATGTACTTAATACAGGAGAACAGGTTGACCCTCTAGATCAGAATGAAACTTATAAATACTTAGGATTCCAACAATTAAAACAAATCAGACAAAAACAAACAAAGACCGAACTAACACGTACATTTAAACACAGACTTAATATTTTAACAAAATCTCAATTAAATTCACGAAACTTAACCAAAGCTATAAACACTTTTGCTATACCGATCTTAACATACTCTTTTGGAATAATAAATTGGTCAAAAACGGATTTAAAGAAACTACAGTGCACTATTAATAAAACTTTAACTACTCAGAGAAAACATCACCCCCGCTCCTGTGTACAAAGACTAACGTTACCACGAAATGAAGGAGGCAGAGGCTTAATAGATATCCTTAATTTACACAATAGCCAAATCACTACCCTAAGAAACTTTTTCCATAAACAAGTCGAACATTCTCAACTCCATAATATAATAGCAGCTGCCGATAAGCGAATCACACCACTCAACCTTCACGATACTAACGTACAACGTAATGAACAAACCACCTCCATTAAAAACAAAATAGAAGCGTGGCAACAAAAGTCCTTGCACGGGAGACATCGTCACGAACTGCAGCAAGAGCATGTGGACAAGGATGCGTCAAATGCATGGCTGCGGCGTGGCGAACTCTTCCCAGAAACCGAGGGATTTATGTTAGGTATACAGGATCAGGTCATTGACACAGGTAACTACCAACGATATATCATCCGTCGACCAAACATTAATGACAAATGCCGACGCTGTCACGCTGCTTCAGAGACTATCCAACATATCACAGGTGCATGTAAATCTATAGTCCAGACTGATTACAAACATCGCCACGACCAGGTTGCAGCCATCATCCATCAGGCCTTAGGATTTAAATATAAACTCATAAACGAGAAAGTACCATACTATAAATATATACCACAAACAGTTCTAGAAAACAACAATTATAAACTATACTGGGACCGGACCATTATTACGGACAAAACAATACATTATAACCGACCTGACATAACAGTTTTAGATAAACAAAGCAAAACAGTGTACCTGATAGATATTGCTATATGTAATACCCATAATCTCACTAGAACTCATACTGAAAAAATTGCGAAATATACAGATCTTTCAATTGAAATTAAAACCCAATGGCGAGTCAACACCACAAAAACCATCCCTATCATTATATCAACCACAGGAGTAATACCGAAAACACTTCACACAAGTCTTGAAACTCTAAGTATCCCCTCTACAACTTATATTCTTCTACAAAAAGCCGTAATCCTTAATACTTGTCGGATAGTACGAAAATTTATTTCAAACTGCTGAACTAATTTTTCTTTAGTATATACAAGCACTTGGCTTTGGCCTGTGCCATTTTTCACCTCCTGTTGTGGGAGAGAAACGGAACACGTTTTTTAAATAATAATAATAATAATAATAATAATAATAAGAGCTATTGTCTCAGGGTGACGAGCGCAGAGTTTTGCTGCCCAGGATTTTGTTAAACAAGTTTCTGGGTGGCACTGTTATGGTCAGGCGTGTTGCTTACCATCAGGCGAACGATCTGCTCGTCTCGGAACTTAGTTTCATCAAAAGATGGAAAGTTTTAGGTCAGAAGACTTAATTTCTACGATAGAGATGCGAGAGAAAGGATAACCATTTTTCTATTACATAGAAAAACGAGTTTTCAATGTTATGAAAATTATAAATTTATTATGCCAGCTATCTCTTGCTGCGGAAGGGCCATAAATAACTTCGCTAACTAGATCATAATAAAGCAACAGTGCTGAAACTTTTAACTAGCAAGAAAAAGCTTTCACACGAACTATGAAAAGGTCTTTATAATTTTAAAATTGTAGCTACAGACTGACTCAAGGAGAACAATCTACAGCGGTTGGATACTTCGCTAGTTAGTCATTGCGTTTCAGATAAGAAAGGGTCTACCTCCATAAAAAGGATATTTCACAGCTGAATATCCTATTGGTACTAAATGTGTGAGGGTGTGTGTCTGAGTGTGGTGTGTGTATGTGTATAATGTGTATATGTGTTTTTATGTGTGTATGTGTGTATGAGGGTGTTTTTAACTTCATTACCACTGCATTTGATCAAATATATAAGTACTTTGGGAGCGAGTGTGGCTCAGTGGGAGCTCGTGCAACTTTCGATCAGACGCACCCGAGTTCGAACCTCGCTGGCCCCGCACCACTGACTTTCTTTAGTTATGTGCGAAATTAACACTCGCTCTAAAAATGGTGAAGGAAGACATCGTGAGGAAACCAGCATGTTCAAGAATTAATCACAAAAATTCAAGGACATGTGACATCCACCAACCCGCACTGGGCCAGCGTGGTGGATTATGGCCCAAACTCTTTCTATGAGAGAAGGCCCGTATCCCAGCAGTGGGAACATAATGGGCTGATGATGATGATGATAAGTACTTTTAATCCAAACAGGACAAAGGATACCTTTTATCCCAGAAAAACAAACAATTCCTTAGGGAGCACTATAAACTGCGGAGTCGCGGGTACAGCTATTACATAGGTTGCACTAGCATCTCCATTTATTTGCACTTGCTAAGATCCCCAGTGGAAAGCCGTAGAGTAGGTATGTTCCGTGAAGCACTTTTCCAGCTTTTACTGCAACCACATATCTCCTGAGACATTTGAGTGTATACTGCTTTGTTTAGTGCGTCTGCATCTTAGATTCACCTTGAATCTTGTCTGTGACACAGTTTTATAACTACTGCAGGCACCACCGATCCGATTTAGATATTGTCAATACAGTACATATTCCCATACATGTTTTAAACTTAAGTACTTACCTAATTAGAAACCAGCAAAATGTGGAAGATGAATAAATACTTTATTATTATGTCGCTCTTTCTCACGGGTTATACACCCGGTCTTTTGGAAGGCTTGCGCGGGGACATGAGACCAACACGTAGAGGCCTCTTAGAACATTTAATTTAGATATGAAATTGGCAACACTTATCGGGGAATGTCTCTAATTGCAACATTAAGAAGATGCAATCAAAGACAGCCCCTGATAAGTGCGAGGACTATTATTGGAGATAGATTATTATTGTTATTATTCTTGACTTGTGATTCCGTACGGTAGGGTTTTATACTGCAACCCATATTTTTCGATGTTTAAAATTTATTAGGAGTTATTGATTTATAATAATAACTAGCTGATACCTGGGATTCCGTCCGCGTAGAATTGGTGTTTATACTTTTTCTAAAGAACTTTTTTTAAAGATGAAAAGTACCCTAATCCTATTCTAGGATTCAATTCCTACATACCAAACATTTAAAACAAAAATCATTGTCGTTTTGGAGTTATGTGGTTACAAAAACACACAGATACATACCATGACACACACACCCGCACACGCAAGGTTTTTTTTAACTAAACAAGATTTAAAGTCGTCTTTATCCAGCTTAACCTTTATTCTTTTCGTGAACGTTTCGCATAAAACTTAAAAATAAAATGGAACGTTGTCTAAACCATTTAGGATTTAGACTATAAATCCTAAGGCTTTTTAATTTGTCTCAATTTAATTTTAACAGCGTTTACTACGGGTATACAATTTTATTGAGACGAGCTATTGTTACAGGATGACGACCACAGTGCAGTGCCGCGAAAGATATTGCGAAACAAGTTTCTGAGTAGCGTTGCAACTGTCATGGGCAGGCTACTTGTAAAAGTTAACTTTATGTGGTTTTTAAAGGAAAACACTTGGATTAACTATTTAAATCAATTAATTTAATGGCACACGACACGTTTACTTGTACATGAAAAAGGTGAGAGAGAGAAAAAATATGTCAGTGTTGCCAACACTATTTTATGTTCTTAACACTACTTACAAACACAAAATACAAATACAAATTCTTAATTGTTTTACATTACATGGTAGGTACATGATAAATCGAAGCATTGCAAAGCCTTAGACTTTAGTGTTAGCTGTGTTGCATCAGACAAAGTCTTCCCTAAATTAAAAACAAATGACCAAAATGCTGGGACTTATTTAACTCAACGTATCAGTTTGCAATCCAACGGGGCAATACTGCCAGCATCTTGAGTACGCTGCCAACTGGTAGTGGGTTGGAACATTTGAGCTCACCATAGGCCTTTAATGGTCTATGGGTTGTCCAATTGCTTCTCCTTGTAAGTAGTTAGTTTAGTGTTAGTAAGTAGAGTGTAGAGTAGTTTTCAATAATAAAGGCATTCGTCCGTTAAAAAAAACAAATTATCATTAGAATTTTTAAAATACAATAGGTTAAGTACAAAAAAATATATATACACGGTGTAATTGGAGGGGTGAATCATGGGTCGGAGGGGGTGGTGGACCTCAATACCTAGTGAATTAACCCCCGTGTATATTCTGCGTTATTCAGGTGTTCTTCTTCTTACATTTTCTTCTCTTAGCTGGTCAAATTATTCAGATTACCATTATTAAAAATAGACTACTGGGACTCCTTACTTCGTGCCTTGGCTTTAACTTGTAATAAGGAAAGTGGTCTAGAGGCCAACAAACAAATATTTTTCTTCGCCTTTTTAAGCGCCCTTCGAAACAATATTGAAAGACTCGGGTCGAGTTACACCAAAGCACTTTGAAAGAAAAAATAAACGAAACGCAGAACTGGAAGCAAATAAACAAACCTTAAGTAATTAGATCTGATTCAAGGCGTTGGAAGGTTCTCCATTTTGAGTTTCAAAAGTCTTTGAAATGAGTCGGTGAAATATTCAGAAAGGTCAGACCGTCAAGTGCGTGGCGTAAATTATGTCTATTCAGAAAGCTTGTATTATCTCCTCGGACCGGAACGCCGCCCAAAACTGGCCCTCGGGATGAGACACGCAGGAAAACGGTTTTTCCGAACAAAGTGGTAAACTTGTTTAATATCGTAAGTTGATAGGAGTTCTCGGCTTTGTACACAGCTTCATAATTACGGGTAACATTCACGACTTTTAATTTCTTTCATAACTCGACCGAACAAAAGGCCTTTGAGACCATTAGGGCAAGTTTATGGAAATTGATCGGAGCAAAGCGGATCAGAGAGGAATAGAATTTGTCTAATTCTTTGAATAAAAAAGCCAATTCACGTCTTTTGCATTGGTTAAAATTTACTTACTTCCTCTAGTAAACTTTAGAAGATTCCTTTGTGTTCCTTTTTATGTTTTATTCAATTTTAATATTCATTTGATTATTTTTTTCTGTAATTCTATTTAAAGTATCCTTGCTAGTTTATAAATAACTAAAACGTCATCTTTTTAACTCCCGACATAAAAAGGAGGGGTGTTATAAGTTTGAACACCATGTTTGTCTGTCTGTGACACCGTAGCTCTTAAACGGGTAAACTAACTTGGATGCAGTTTTTTTAATTTGAAAGCAGGTTTTCTAGCGGTGGTTCTTAGACATGTCTTATCAAAATCAGTTCAGCCGGTTTTTTGTTTTTGTAGGATTTTCTGTTTATTTAAATTTTAGTTTTGTAAAGCTGGTCTTGTTAAATTTAAGCCCAATGACGTAAGTATAATCTAAGTAATTGCCCTTTACCACCGACCCTTGTCATCACTTGTCTCCTACTAATTTCATAGGAAGTCATGTTCTTACGGTAAGTACCTTTCAGAATGAGGTTAATGTGACGCTCAATGAATAGCAAAGTAGGCCTGGGAGTCTTGGAACGAAATAATGGGGCACAAAAATAAGCCATCTCTCTTCAAGGTCGGGTAAATTACGTGGACATCGCAAAACAATACCAATTTGTACCATGATGGAACGCTGAGCGTATTAGCTTTTTGTTTTCGTTGTAGGTAGAAAAATGCTGATTGAGTACCCTCTTTTCTAGGATCTGTAAATGTGAATGTGTGCTCGCTATAATACCTACATATATGTGATTTAAAATATTCTATAGGAATAAAA
This sequence comes from Petrophora chlorosata, assembly GCA_951640565.1. NCBI lineage: Eukaryota > Metazoa > Arthropoda > Insecta > Lepidoptera > Geometridae > Petrophora > Petrophora chlorosata. The sequence continues at coordinate 4,136,971 of OX621199.1, read as the reverse complement.
ACTAAATGAGCTTACAACAGAGTGACTGAAGTGGCAATGGGCCGGCCACATTTGTCGAAGAACCGATAACCGATGGGGTAAACGGGTTCTAGAGTGGAGACCACATTTAGGCAAACGTTGTGTAGGACGCCATCCGGCTAGATAGAGCGACGACCTGCGCAAAGTAGCTGGCAACAAATGAGGAGAGCCAAAGATCGGGCTCAGTGGCGTAAATTGGGAGAGGCCTATGTCCAGCAGTGGACTGATACGGGCTGTTGATGATGATGATGATGATGATGAGCTTACAACAATGCAAAGCAGATGGTCGGTTGCACCGATGTAGGTACGCAGCCAACATACGCGTGTCACTATTTTAGGCATTAACCACGCTTGCCTTATATATAATGAACCTTGTGTTAATTAATAAACAGACATAAAAATATAAGAATGAGCAACTTTGTTTTCCCTATTTTTAAGATGTCTGCTCCTGATTTATTTTTTACAGTTTTGTCTTAATAGTTGCAATCCTCGAGTCCCTGATAAACTTCCGTTTCCTTTTTTCCGAACAAAAATTCAAGCTGCAAAGTTTCTGGTTAACTAGTTCCTCACAAAAAAGTATTCTATAACTAAAAGCCAAGTTGCAAATTAATTAGGTTTGGTCGCTTGAAAACTTCTTTGCAATTAGCATACAAAGTCTTTATTAATTCAACTAAGTACGCTTTCGGATAAAGTGGGGAGTAACGAACCGTGTCTTAAAAAAGTTAACGCATCGGCTGACGTATACAAACAAAAGCGATCTGCGCAACTGCCGGAACAAGCATCCGTGCAACGGGTAAAGATTTTTTATATGTGTACAGTTCACTTGTATGAATAAATGATGAACTGAATAAACTCTTTATTGTGCACACCAAATTACAAAACAGAAATAATCATAATAACATTTCACAAGTCTACTTCTTTTCTCTTGTGGGTGTGTGGCCGACCCTGGTGTCTGTTGCGAAACAATGGGCGTGCTAGCTATGCTGGCGTCTGCAAAACGATGCAGAAGTGGGTGCCCCTCTAAAATTCGACAGTTCTTTATTTCGACTCGACACTTATTTCGAAAAAATAAACAAAGTTCGACAAGCCATTGTTTCGAGTGAACATAATTCGACGTCCGTGTCCGTGTTGTGTAGCATCGCGGTCACGATGCTTGCTCAAGTGTGGCCGTAATGTAAACGTCTAATGGAGAGGTCTTTTAAGTTTAAACAAGGTTTTTCGGGAAGAAAAAATTCGACCACCGGCTGGGACTCGAACCCACAACCCAATATTCCCTCAGCGCGGGACGCTCTACCAATTGAGCTACGGTGGGCACCAACTCGAGTGTCGAATTTCTTCTTCCGTTATTTTACCGTCTTAAGGGTGACGTGTACGCCATCTATTGAGAGTGGAGTGAACCTTTTTTTTCTCAACGAGCAAGATCAATGTTGCAATTGAATACTTGCTCTGTGATGACGCGAACCCATATTAATTCTTATAATATTTTTTAAAACGGAAGAAGAAATTCGACACTCGAGTTGGTGCCCACCGTAGCTCAATTGGTAGAGCGTCCCGCGCTGAGGGAATATTGGGTTGTGGGTTCGAGTCCCAGCCGGTGGTCGAATTTTTTCTTCCCGAAAAACCTTGTTTGAGTTTTTCGCTTGGCATTCGTTAATGCTTAAAAATATTATAAGAGTCTTTTAAGTTTGTCTAACGAATTAATTATATGTAAACAAACTATTTCGAAATAATAAGTCCGCTGTGTAACTTATGTTGTTTGTGATAAACAAACTTTGCTCGTAACTTTTTGAGCAAAATACTGAACAAAGTCATGCCTTCAAACGACCTTGTCGCATAACGGAATGATTTTCGGTTAACCAATAGGCAATCGGATTTGAGCAATTGCTCAACTGCCGTCAACTCAACTCAACTGGAATGGAACTCTTTACCTTCTTTTCTACTTCCTGATAACTGTAACTATTTAAGCTTGAAGGCGAGAGTGAATAGTACCTTCTAGAATATAGAACGGAGGACGTAGATCTAGAATCTAGATCAAAATATAGATCTAATGACCAATAAAAAAGTTGAGATGATTTTGAAAAGTTAAAGAGCCTGACTGATCGCAAGTTTGAGCAAGTTATCTTTCTGTTTAACGACCTATGCTTATTTTCCTTGTAGTAATTGACACTATGTATATTAAATTTATAACGGAATAGCAACCACGCACGGGTAAAAAAAAGGGGAAGACAAACCAAGAGATGGGAAGATGACATAACGACATTAGAGGCAACTTCGACGGCCGCATCCTCTTAGTCCACATTCCTCACTACGATTAAAAATAAAAACAAAACATAATCTATGAAAATGATTCGTATACCTTAGTTCCTTGTCTGAAACTGCGAAGTAGAATAACAGGAGTACAAATAATGGAAAAGAATGGAAGGAGTTGGAAGAGGCCTACGTGTCCCGGGACAAACAACTACTGAAAAGGGAAAACCCGATGTTTACGACTAAGTAGTAAAAACAAAATGTTTTAGAAATTTAGTGCCAGTAATTAAAGCTTAATAATAATATTAAATTTATTACTACTGCCGTTACTCTGCTTAGCATCGCGTTCTGCTAAACTTTATTTAATTTTAAGTAGTCCATGTAAACTTAAATGAACTAAAATAAAAACTAAAACTGAAAACGTTGGAGAATTCAAAGTTTTCTAGTAAGTTCTCAATTACCACAGAACCGTTTTAATGTATTAAGTCTCTACCAAGTTAACATTAAAGCTTTTAGCGGTCTACAAATATTTGAGTAAAAAGTTCTTCAGTTTCTAGTAACGTCAAAAATGCAATGAAAGCGAGTTCATTTTATGCGGCGGCACTGCACTCTAAAGTGGTATGGCCAAATGGGATTTCAAATTACGGACTTTGCCTTTTCTTTTTGATTCTTCACTGGAAATGGCAATTGGAATTTAGACTCGGATTGAGTTTTTGTAAAAATGTTTGGGAAAGATTTGAGCCCTGCATGCAGTAAATGCTTTGTCGGAAAAAATTAAGGAACTTTTTTTATAAAGATAGAAAATTCTTTATTGCAAAAACAAGGTACGTAGGCGAACTAATGTTAGTAAGCATTATCTTCCACTTAACCTGTGTACTGTGGAGTTTTATAAGGTTTTATAATGCAAACAAAATATAAAAGTAAATTTGGTAAAAGTAAAAGGACACATAATATTTTATATCGATTGAAGTTTCTACAATCCGCCTGAACGTCCTTAAGAGAAAGTACTTCATAGCTTAGGGTTACTATGGCATATTATCTAGCACTGTTAAATGAAAGAAAGAAAGAAAGAAAATACATTTATTCAAGACATATACACGCAACATTACATTAAGCTATAATACTACACTACACATAATAAATAATACTATACTATACATATAACACAAAAAAATAACACATGTTAGAGGCGAGGAGTAGAGGCGAGGAGGTGTGTGAGGCGGCTTTTATAGAGTTCTAGCGACCCGCCCCGGCTTCGCACGGTTATTATACATATAAACCTTCCTCTTCAATCACTCTATCTATTAAAAAAACTGCGGTAAAATACAGGATATAGGGACAGAGAAAGCGACTTTGTTTTATACTATGTAGTGATGATGTTCTATTTTTCTACCCATTTAAAAAATATGGTGGTCTGAAGTGAGTAAATAATATGGCATAGCTTCCTAAAGCTACTAATTATATACATTTTGTAAAGACTTTCGTAATTTTGCATGAGATGTTTTATATTTTGTTTTTAATATTGCAAGCTTCGAAGTCTTACCACCAAACATAATTAAATGATCCAAAAACCACTTAACTCCAATGTTTTATTAAAAAAACTTCCGCTCGCTCTTTACCTTGTTATGAAAGCCCCGCCGCACTCAAAATTTCATAACTCACAAAGTAAGACGATGTAACAGAATTAATTCATTATTTTCTCACATTAGAAAAGATACAGATTTTTTTATTAAAATATAAATTTACAGAAAGAGAAATTTTATTATAATAAAATAATATGTTTTAGTATGAAAGGTTTCATGAGTTTGATTCATTATAAATATTTAATAACACGGCTAGGACTCACGTAGTCGAATTAGTCGACCTAGGTTTCGAGCATATCCGATGCTTTTCTTCAGGTCGACTAATTCGACTAACTACGTGAGTCCTACCCATGTTATTAAATATTTATAAAAAATAATTTTGTTTGCATAAAAGGTTTACAGATAGCTTTTGAATTCATAGGCTCCCGAACTAGTAAGAAACTGTGTTTCAGGTGCCAGTGGCTTCTCACATCTAGATGTAGGTACTTAGATTATTATGCATTTCAGGACCAAAAGACCTTTTTTACGAAGTGACTAAATATATGTTTTTAAGTTACAATTAGGGATGCGCCATGTTCATCGAGTTTACAAAGTATCATGAACATTTAAATTCGATCCTTGTTTAAAGTAAGTGAAACTTCGCATGTGCTATCAAATAGCAACGTTTGGAAGTCGTTCTAGAAAAGTTAAGACCACTAATGCATATTCAAATCAACATTGATTTCATACACGTAGGTTAAAACTAATTAAATTGATAATTTATCAGACTACGCAGGATTACATTCATCGCGTCTCTTACTCCAGCCAATTTGATTTTTATCCCAAATATTTGTGCCAGCAGCCACAACGCTCAAAAAACTAAAAGCACTTCGATGTTCAAACAGAATATTCCAGTTTTAAACGCTTTTCGGCACACGAAGAGGTTAACTGGAATTTTAATAAAGTTCTGGTTGCTATATGCGGCTATGCAAGGACCGATTTAGCTAAAATTTTAGCGATATTACAACGATATAAATAAAAAAAAATACACAAAACGCAAACAATATGAGCTCGTCTCGTATATAATAACTATCCGATACCCGCAACTGCGTCCGTCTAGAATTTGGTTTATCTTAGTTTCCTCAGGAACTGTCCGTTTTCCTAAGATAGAATACATTATATGTCCTATTCGACTATTTCATTAATAGAGTCAAAGCGAGTATGTAACGTATTTCGCGATATTTATACTTTCGATGTACGGTGTACGGAGATTGATGATAAATGAGGTGACGGACGTTACAAACAAAAGAAAAACGTTATTAGGAATTTTAAATACAGATAATAATAATAATAATAAATAAATAACGCCCAACGATCACATACATAGATCCTGGTACCTAACTAGAATTTCCTGTGTATAGGACCGATTGCTTTCACGCGACCATGCGCAAGCGCGCCGCGTCTTTGGTGCGCAGAGTGCGGGCCAGCTCCAACACCGTCCTAGCAATGATTGCGCACAGGGTAGACTGCCCATATATTAGACACTGCTGCAACAGGCATGTTACTAGCAGCTCCGGGTAGCAACTAGTGACAGATCTGTGCAGCGGGGTCTACTAATTATGTAATTATTTGTTAGGTTAATTTATAAATTTTGTCCATTATATGAGTCTTGTTACTTGAAATAAAGAAATTTTAATTTTAATTTTTTTTTTTTAATAGGAAACCAGGAACTATGAGGACCATGGTCCCACAACACCTAGACACGAAACAAATGCTTGCGCTTTTTTTTCTGTGTACAAACATTTGTTACGTTGCGGCAATCGAACCCGCAACCTCAGTGACGTATGAGATTTGAGCCAACCTGCCAAACCACTACACCACAGAGGCTGTCAAATAATAGCATGATAACTTCATACTTTTTGAAATATTGAATGCACAACTTTTTTGACTGGAATTCAATTAGATCATTTTAAAGTTATCGATTGTTATTTGGCCTGGCTTTGGGAGACCTTTGCCCAGCAGTGGGACAGTATAGGCTAGAAAAAAAAACGATTTCTTTTGAAAAAAGTTTGGGTACGAGTCACGAAATAGTGTATAGTTATATACCTAACTATTTGCGTGCAAAATAAAATGGGTTATGTAAACCTTGACTATGACCATGGCGTGTAGCGTAGAACATAAACGCGCTGGCTTTAAAATAAAATTACCTATGTTACGAGTGACAGAGTTGTTCAAATATTTAACGGAGGACGGACTGGATGACTGGCACGTTTATGTAGTGCATATTGCATATGCACTTTTTTCAAATCAAGCACAGGTTGCTTTTGTTCCCATGTTTTTTTCTGTTGCCAACGTTGCCTCTAGGTTTTTTGTATGTCTGGTTTAAACAGGTCGGTAGGTCAGGAGCTTAAATAGCGTCAGCTAATTTAGTGACGCTATTTAATATCTCGCGTGAAATAAACGGGCTTTTTAGGGTTCCATACCCAAAGAGTAAAACGGGACCCTATTACTAAGACTCCGCTGTCAGTCCGTCTGTCTGTCTGTCCGTCTGTCACCAGGCTGTAACTCATGAACCGTGAAAGTCGACAGTTGAAATTTTCACAGATTAAAAAACAGAATAAAAAGAGATATGATTTTTATGCCGTTTTTATAGATAATGGTACGGAACCTTTCGTGCGCGAGTCCCACTCGCACTTGGCCGGTTTTTATTTTAAAAGTAGCTTTTTACATAGAAGGTCGAGTTGACTGAGCCGAATGAGCGCTGGGCTCGTCGCGTCGGTGTCATACGAAATTAATTTTTTGATGAGTGACTGCTTTTGCTTACGTCACGTTGTGAGCGACGTTAAGCTATGCCTCTGACACGTGATATAAGCAATCGATGCTACGTGTGATAGAAAAAATATTAACCCGCTACGCGCCGCGCCTTACGGATTCCCATTTGAGCACCTATTCATATTTTTGCTTGGTTGACAAAAAGTACATGGGCCTTGTGAAATGGGCCTTATTGCCTTTACCTTCTCAGTATTTCTGTTCTCCTGGTACTTTGTACTATACAAATTTTAATACATTTAAAACTTTTTTTATAGAACTGAATGATGAGACGAGCATGTCGTTCGCCTGATGGTAAGCACGCCTGCCCATAAAAATTGCAGTGCCACCCAGAACTTTCAATACCATAAAAAGCGCTCCATAACGCTACGCAACCTCAAAACACACTTACAAATTTACGAATAGGCTTGTATATTTGCTGATTTTATATCTGATAATATATTGTATACCCCCATCACTAGAAGCTACCGCACCGTATCGTAGGTGCTCAAATGAGAATAATGTCTAATTGTTTATTTTGTTCCCATTTGAGCCATAAGCTAAAATATGTTCAAATGGGAATATCATAGGTACTTAAAAAATATGTGCTCAAAAAATATGTGCTCAACTGGGAATACTTCGCCGTAGGCACATTGTCATCTGGTTGTAAGGCTATAGTAGTTATTTTAACTTACGTAGCGTACGTAGCGCGTGTTGGACGCTAGCTAAAGCTCAACGCCCCGGGTTATACGAGGCTAGCTCAAGTCTAGCAGCTAATATTTTAGTTTCCTATGTTGTTCTGTGAGTTATTCAGTCTCCTGGTTGGCACAAGGTAAAAGCTAGTTCCATTTGCACCATGCGATAGTAACTAGCTTCTTATATCCTAGCTTTGAAATACTAGCGTAGTAGCAACTTAAATATCCTAACAAACAATCATATTGTTGTTCAATTTTGGCATCACAGACGCACTTATGAACGTCAATTATTACAATGACTCTACTACCGTACCGGAAAAAGAACCAATGGCTAGTGGTTCTTTTTTTTTATGTATCTGTCGTTTGCTTGATGGTAAGCAATACGCCAGCCCATAACAATAGCAGCACCACCCAGAACTTTGTTTTGCCAAATCCTGCGCGGCACTGCACTGCGCTCGTCACCCTGAGACAATTAGCTATTGAGTCTCATAATGCCCAGTAATTTCGCTGGCTACAATGCCCTTCAAACCGGAACACAGTAATGCTTGCGCACTGCTGCTTGGCTGTTGAATAACTGGTAAAGCAGTGGTACCCACCCAGACGGCCTCTTGCATACGAGAAACCTACCACCAGTAGTTTTTCCGGTAGGAAGAAGATACGGCAAGAAACTGAGGGACATTTTTTAGAACTTTTATTACACTATGTTTGTTCTTGACAGTATTATGTTTTGTATGTCCCAGTTGGCTACTTATGAAGATATATTTATTAGGCGTAATGCAAGGTTTCACGAAAGTCTGGCCCTCGCAAGTTAAGAAAAGTGGATGATTTTTCACATCCAAAAGCCTCTTGACCCTAAAAGCCATTGATAAAGAGGCCTATATCCGGCAGCGAAAGGCTCAAATAAAGGATCTTATTATTCCGGGCTCACATACATCCCCAAGATATGGCTGTACAGAATGAAAGACTTTTACATAGGTACCTATAAACATAAACAGTTTTATTGCTGTCTAGAAAGCTAGACCGTCGTAAAATATAATCAGATTGTTTTGTAAACAAATCCTATCTCTCCATAAAAAAACACAGCTAACAGGATTTGCAGAATATTCCCGTACACGCTTCAAGAATACTTTCACACATAAAAACCGGACAAGTGCGAGTCTGACTCGCGCACCGAAGGTTCCGTACAAACTTGCTTCACCGAACATTGCTCTAAAGAAACTTACTCAATATACGTCACGGTCAATTCTCTAACTGCAAAAGTATGTAATAGCTAAAAAAATTATATAATTACAAATTATCAATTTTTGGATTTTTTCCTTCACTTGTGCTAAGAGACCTAACTTCTTGCCAAATTTCATGATTCTAGGTGAACGGGACTTATAGGTTTTTATTTCCTTGAGAGTGTCAAATTGCCGTATTTTTTACTGCGTTAATGGCCATATTTTTTGATTGCGTTGCCTTAGAAGCTTAATATTTTTACAGCTTCAAAGGTAGAGCTGAGTATTTGATATTAATTTCAATTTGAAACCTCTACGCGTTCCCGAGAAAAAGGTTCTTTACAGATGGACAGATCAAATCAAAACAATTGTTGATTTGCGAACAGACAGACGGACAACAAAGTGATCCTATGCAGCTACTTTTTTTTTCTTATGAGGTACGGAACCCCAAAAATGCTTTTTATGATCGAAATAAACAAGCGCGTGATTGGATATTGTTTACAGTAACTTTTCTTAACATCTTATCTCGCCTGAAGTTAAGCGATGATGTAGCCGATGATGGAGCACAGATCTAGAGGAAGCCTATATAACTATAGATATAGACATGTCTCCCTGATTGGTGGATGTCGCATTACCGCACAGTTTTGCGGTATAACAACCGTGGCCGGAGTCTGTCACTCTATTACATAAATCGCGATCAGCAGGCTATACAAATCTACTGCTGGAAATAGGCCTCTCCCAATGCACGCCACTGAGCCCGATCGTCGACTCTTCTCATGTAGTTACTGCCAGCCACTTCACGCAGGTCGTCGCTCCATCTGGCCGGAGGGCGTCCTACGCTACGTTTGCCTAAACGTGGTCTCCACTCCAGAATTCGTTTTCTCCATCAGTTATCGGTTCTTCGACATATATGACCGTTTGCACTTTGCCACTTCAGCTTCCTTTTCGGTGAACTATGTCGGTTACTTTGGTTCTCTGTAGGATCCCCTCGTTGTGGACCACTCCATTTAGCTTTATGAATACTGTTCGACTCTCTTTTTAACCGACTTCAAAAAAGGAGAAGGTTCTCTGTTCGTTTTTATTTTATAATTTTTTTTTATGTTTGTTACCTCAGAGCTCCGTCATTTATGAACCGATTTAGAAAATAATTGCGTTGGGTTCAGTATAGCTACGAAGTGGTCCCACATACATTTCATCGATATTTGACCTTGGACTTTGAAGATACTATGTCAAAAGTAATTATGTCAAAGATCAAGTATTAAACACTATAGGTAAACGGAATCGTCCAATGACAATGAAAATACACGTCCTGATGTATCGTACCTACATACTGATATATCTTTGCTGTTGAAGGAAGCTGTACAGCGAACATTATTCATCATCATCATAAAGGTAAATAAAAACAGACATTGGCTTTTAAGCCGGATAAGCCGTGGAAATCTACGACAATGTTCATCAACTGAAGGAGAAGGCGAGAGGACATAATCTTTATGTTTACTTGTTGTGATACATACCTAGCCGAGTGGTTACCCGTGCGGCTGTTGATCCGACGCACTGTAATCACTCGTGGTAGGTCTCGTATGCGGGAGGCCGTCAGGGTAAGTACTACAACTTTGCCAGTTATTCTCCCGCAAAGCAGTAGTGCGCAAGCATTACTGTGTTCCGGTCTGAAGGGCATTGTAGCAAGTGAAATTATAAAACATATGAGACTTAATATCTTATGTCTCGGGGTGATGAGCGCAATGCAGTGCTGCGCAGCACTTTTTATGGTATTTAAAGATCCGGGTGGTACTGTTTGTTATGGGCTGGCGTGGCGCTTACCATCAAGCGAACGACTTGCTCGTCTAATGACTCATTTCCATAAAACTATGACATAAAAAAATTAACTAATAACGAAATTTTTTTTTTCCTTTTATATAAAAAATTAACTAATAACGAAGTTTATTAATTTAATAACGAAATGAAGCGTAAGCAAATCAAAAACGTTTTTAAACGTTTTTATAACATTAAATTATTGAAAAAATTAACTTATACAAACTAATTTTCTTTATAATCAGCCTTCAGCCGTTTTTGGCATTCAATTAGTTGATTGCTCCTTTGCAAACGAATCGCAATTCTAATCAAAGCGTTTTAGGTATCAATGCAAACATTTGCTGAAAGCTCGATGAAGCGCGAGGGGCGTTACCTACTCGTATTTTCGATCGTTATCTGAAAGCTTGAAAAACGTCAAGAAGCGAACGCGGTCGCTGTTGACAAACTTATACTAGTGATTACTGCTAATAAATAGATACTACTCAGAGATACTAGTGAGGTCATCCCGACCGTACTCATACGTACAATACAATACAATAATGCTTAATTGAATACCAAACACACAGGAAAAACAATAGTTAACAAAGTCAATAATCAGTAGGTACAATGGGCGGCCTTACCGCTATGCGCAATTTCTTACAGGCAACCTTTGGATGGACAGGAAATTTAAAATAAATATTGCGGTCAGTGTGGTGTATTTTATAAAACTCCGATTATATTTAAATATGATATATTATTAAATAAAACAAATATAAAGAAATTAAATACCTACTTTAAATAAATAACATAAAATTAATACATAAATACAATCAATATATGAGTATTTATATATACATAAACGCACAAGTACGTAAAAAAAGCAATATTATTTTATTTTATTAGGAAAACTAACAGCTAGTTACAAAATTGATAATGTTAGTAAATACTTAAGGCTAATTAAAAGTTTTCAGTTATAAGAACACATTTGACGGGCACGTACAGAACCAGTGAACAATTAAAATAAAAAGTTAAGAATCTACTAAAAAAACAAATTAATTTTCCATATTATGTAAATTTAGAAATTATATTCAAAGGTACAATAAAAATAAAATTCATTTAATTCAGATTTTGTCCATATATTGCTAGTAACAAAGATCTTAAAAACTAGGTAAGTAGAACATTTCAATTAATTGTATTTCATTAAATTAAATTAGATTAAATAACAGATGAATTACAATTTAATTGCCACTATGTGGAGACATGCAGATGCCTCCTCCCCAGTACTGCTCTCAGGTCCGTCTGGCCTCTTAGCAATCATCGGAAGGATCCCGTTGGTGCTACCTCAAATTCGGCGTACTAGTGAGGCTGACTTTTTGCGCATAATGGCGTAGAAGTCATGTACCCTTGCGTCGAAAAACATGCCCGAGGCGCTACAAAATCGAGGCAACCTCACCAGGATCCTAAAGGCGTTGTTTTACTGTATGCGAAGAGCATTGTAGGTTTTCTGTGTGTAGTTGGTCCATGGTGCGCTAGTGTAGAAACTCTGACAATAGGCTCTAAATAGAGTAACCTTTTCCTCCAGTGAACATCTCGCAAACCTATGAACCAACATATTTGCACGCACCGACAATGCTCTCCGCTCCCTCTCGATATCTGCGTCATCACTCAGAGTCTCAGTCACTATGTGCCCCAGATACCTAAACTGAAAAACGCGAGCCAGAGGTACCCCACTCAGATGGACAGGTGATAATATATGCTCCGGTTCTGTCTCCGGTCTTATTTATACCTCGAATAAGCATAACTTTACTCACTTTTCTTTGCGTTGTACCTTAGGCCGTGCTCGGCATCTGTGAGTCGTACGCTGGGGGCGTACGGCTCACAGATGCCGAAAAGTTTCCTCAAACCACTGACAATGACTAAGATCTATGATACTGCATCTTTTTTAACCGACTTTAAAGGAGGAGGTTATTATTTTATTAACAAACGTTTTACAATAGACCAGGGCCCTAATTCACTATGATATCTTGGCGATTCCTTGCTTCGAAGTCACGTCGATACCTTCATATTTTTTTTAACGGGCGAATGCCTTTATTACTGAAAACTACTCTACACTCTACTTACTAACACTAAACTAACTACTTACAAGGAGAAGCAATTGGACAACCCATAGACCATTAAAGGCCTATAGATAGCTCAAATGCTCCAACCCACTACCAGTTGGCAGCGTACCCAAGATGCTGGCAGTATTGCCCCGTTGGATTGCAATACTGATCATCATCATCATCATCAGCCCACATCAGTCCACTGCCGGACATAGGCCTCTCCCATAGCACGCCACTGAGCCCGATCTTCGGTTTTCCTTCTCCAGTCGCTACCAGCAACCCTACGTATATCGTCGCTACATCTAGTCGCACGCGTTAGCGGTCATGATCGGTATTTGAAATCGGCATCGACTAACTATTCTACTCAAAGTCTGCGTCCTAATCCCCTAAGCTTAAAATGATCAATATCGAAGGCTAAAGGATGCCAACACCTTCCAAATTTGAAATTGAAAACGATCGGGATGTTGAGTGAGACGATTTCCCTGCAGTTATTTTAGTGATCTTGTGAATACAAGGCAAATGAAACTAGTATTGTGGTGTACTTCCTCTTCTTGTTTATCAGCCCATCACGTTCCCACTGCTGGGATACGGGCTTTCTCTCATAGAGAAAATATGGGCTATAATCCACCACGCTGGCCCAGTGCGGGTTGGTGAATGTCACATGTCTGTCATGAATTTTGAATTTTTGTGATGAATTCTTCGACATGCCAGTTTCCTCACGATTTTTTTCTTTACCGTTTTTAGAGCGATTGTTAAATCCGCAAATTAAGAAAGTCAGTGGTGCGGAGCCAGCGGGATTCAAACTCGGGTGCGTCAGAACGAAAGACGCACGTTCTCCCACTGAGTCACACTCGCTCGCTCGTTTGTGGATAGAACAGCAATCTGTATTACATTAGACATAAAACTAGTGCTCATAACAATTGCAGTGCAATCGAGAACTTTAAATTTCAAGTTGAATAATATACCTATCTAAAATATAAATTTTGTTAGTTGTATTTCAGTGAAAACATAGGATTATTAAATCCCTACTAAATCATTGGGTAATTATTGTATGGGTTGGGTACCAACCACAAAAACGTTTTTGCTGGATTCATAAAATATGTTTTAATTCCACGCCGGACACACCTGTTTCACCATATCATTACGGTTAATGATATATCTTTGTTTTCCGTCGTGATACATAAAAAATGAAGCTGAGTCACATACCTACGTAATTAAAATGAATTTTAACGTAGAGTGTTAAAAAAGGGAACGTGGTTCTCATAGTCCCTGGTTCCCTAGATAGGTACCTACAGGAAATCCTATGTAGTAAGCGGCCAGGCAATGTTGGGCGTAATAAATCGCTTTTCATCATTATCATCAGCCCGAGATGATGATAGGACTCAGACCTTCCCACGTAGAGAGAGTATGGGCCATAATTCACCACGCTGGCCAGTCCGGGTTGGTGGATGTCACATGTCTTTGAATTTTTGTGTTAAATTCTTGGACATGCCGGTTTCCTTACGATGTTTTCCTTCAGCGTTTTTAGAGCGAGTGTTAAATCCGCACATAACTTTAGAAAGTCAGTGATGCGGGGCTAGTTGGATTTGAACTCGGGTGCGTCGGATCGAAATTCACACGTGCTCCCACTGAGCCACACTTGCTCTTACTGAGCCACACTCGTTCTTGCCATCAAAAAAAGGGAGGGTGTCGTCGATCATCCTGGGCTTTTCTTCCTCGGAATATCTATCTCTATGCATGATTTGTAATATGTTAGATTTTTGTAACACAAATAGTACGAGTAGGAATACTAACATTGCAGTTCAATTCATTGCCGGCCCATTACAAAAGTGCTTTATTCTTCTACCCCCGGCCTGCTCTACAATGGTCAAAGTTCAAAACTCAAACGTTCGTTATTCAATTTTGGCGTCAAAGACGTACTTACGAACACCAATTCAACACAATGACTACCACCGTATCAGAAAAAGAACCACTTACCCAGAAGATACGGCATGAAACTGGAAGGCATGTTTCAGAACTTTTATTGGAATTTGTTGGTCTTTACAATATTTAAGTGCTAATTAAAAATTACTTGGCAGAAAAGAATTTTTCCAGGCATCTTTGTCTTTTATAATTACTAACAGTATTTTAGAACTATTTATTTGTTAAAAAGTTCTTAAGGAAAAAAAGGCAGACTAAACTACATTGTCATCATCATCGGTTGCCATCTGACAGCCTCTGTGGTGTAGTGGTTGGGCAGGTTGGCTCAAATCTCATACATCACTGAGGTTGCGGGTTCGATTCCCGCGTCGGGACAAATGTTTGTGCACAGAAAAAAGCGCAGCATTTGTTTCGTGTCTGGGTGTTGTGGGACCATGGTCCTCATAGTTCCTGGTTCTCTAGATACAGGGAATCCTAGTTAGGGGCCAGGATCTATGTATGTGATCGTTGGGCGTTATTTATAAAAAAAAAGATACTTCATACTGAAGTTTGGAGGTCAGTAGGCGATATTTCTTGCGATCCCACGCTGCGAATTTGAGATCTCGGTAGCTAAGTCCAGTCTATACTTTGATCTCGTCCAACCATTTACGTCGTGGGCGTCCTGGGCTTTTCTTCCCCAGAATCTTGCCCTCGAGGATCAACCTTGGAAACTCGTACTGGGATCCTCTCATAAGATGTCCGAAAAAGGCAGCCTTCCGTCTCATAATGGTCATCAACAACTCTCGGTTGCGATTTGCTTTTTCAAGTACCTTGGTGTATGAGGTGAAGCTAGTAAACTCCATTGTGCATGTAGGCAATCTATAGGTATTTGAAATTAGGCTTTACCGAGGCGGCCATCTTTCCTATGTCTGCGGTTACTCTAGCTTTGACCAAACTCAATAACACAGAGACTGAAAGAGAAATATTGGAAGCAAACATTTGTTTAAGTTCTCGATTCAATTTCATTTTCTTACTCGAACTTAAAGTAAATCAATGTTAACTTTAGTCGATAAACTATGTATGGGTCGTTTGTTTTAGTAATTTTCTGTTCTGAATTGGAATATTTTGTTGACTTGCGTATTTTAAAAATAAATGGTCATAATTTTCTTGGTTTTTTGTTTTTATTTGCTGACTACTTGCAGTTTTGTAATCTTCAAAATTTACCACGAAAGCATACAGAAGACTTGACTTAATTAAAGC
This sequence comes from Petrophora chlorosata, assembly GCA_951640565.1. NCBI lineage: Eukaryota > Metazoa > Arthropoda > Insecta > Lepidoptera > Geometridae > Petrophora > Petrophora chlorosata. Next base: position 4,121,372 of record OX621199.1, on the reverse strand, counting down.
AGTGAACTCTTGTTAGTCTGTCTGTCGTTACGGGTGGAATCTTGCGTCTCAAATTTCTAGCATTTCCCGATTAGCTATCTGGCTGAAACTTTCAGGGTAGCTCACAACTCGATGACAATGCGCATAAAAAAATGGTTTTTAGATTATTTTTTAAATCAACATATTTTTTTTTTTACTATTAGTATTTGGTATGAACATCTTAACTTTGGACATTGATACTATGGAAAGTATTGAGGTATAACGCTTTTTGTATTAAGCGCTATTAGGATTACAGGCCTAATACTCTATTAAGTGCATTTTAAATGAGGTTCAGGTTTAATTTTGGTTCACATTTCACCCATCTCTTTAGCTTCCGCCTCATAAAATCCCATAAAGGCGTAGCTTGATAAAGCGGACAAACTACTTTTAACGTACACACAGAAACAGTACATAAACTTAGCATGATATTGGGTTATGTGATCTTCTTCTTCTCTTGTGTGGTTGTGTGGCCAACCCTAGCGTCGGAATATTTTAGACCGCCCGAAAGCGTCCGACATGACCTACTGATTGTTGTCCTAAAACAACAACCACGACCGACAGCTTAACGTGCCCTCCAAAGGACAGAATACCACAAAAACAGTCACCCATCCAAGTTGCAACTGCTGCGAAGGTTGTTTATCTTAGTAGATCTGTTATAAGCGGCTAAGCAAGCTGCGCTACAAACGGTACTTTTGGTTATGTGATTGATAATGTGTAAAAGTAATAGTAGTAAAGCTGACTATAAAATAAAGTCAACGCAAGTTCGAGTCTATTGTTATAGGTATATTCTAGATCTACGTGCTCCATCTTCAGCCACATCGTGGCTTTACATCAGGCGAGATGTTGGTCAAAAATGTATGTAAAAAAACCATCCAAAATTCCGTAAAGTTATCAAATTTAAAGTGTTTGTATAATATTTGGGTCGATAATGAAAAATAACGAGCAATGCGTCAGAAACACAAAAAGCTTAGACACAAATTCTTTGCTATTGAATGTACCAAGTAATCTGTGAACATTTAGGCAAAAACAATCATGTTCATTTAAGACTGTTGATTGATGTGGATTTAGTAATAACAATAACGCTCAACGATCACATACATAGATAGGCCCCTAACTAGGATTTCCTGTATCTAAGGAACCAGGAACTAAGAGGACCATGGTCTCACAACACCTAGACACGAAACGAATACTTGCGCTTTTTTCTGTGCACATTTGTCCCGTCACGGGAATCAAACCCGCAACCTCGATGTTGAATAAGATTTGAGCCTACCTACCCAACCACTACACCACAGAGGCTGTCAAGTGCAATATGTCTTTAAATTAAATAGCAAAGCTTATGATATAGCAAAATATATCGAAGCAAGATAACAGGCGGTGGTTCGGAACTGTCACCTAGTGATGGAACAAGGAAGGGTACATATCAAGGGCAGACCGCCACTGAGATGGATTTAGGGCAGTCAAATCCCTAATCCCATTGCATAAAGCTGAGACCCTGCATGTGTACCGAATCCTACTGAATCCTAAGAGTAATCCCTTTCATGATAAGGGTTTCATTCTCGGAGAATATAAAGCGCGGGTTAATTAAAAGTAATACCTTTAAAAGCACCGTTCGTTTCTACTACGATATCTGCGTACGAATTGATTACTTTGTCGAAGTGGCTGGAGAACGCGAAAAAATCTTCTTGCTTTATAGTTAATTAAAAAGCGGCACAGTAAACTAAGAGCAGGTATTTTGTAGCTAGCGTAGCAGATTTTTCTTCATTCATTATTAAGGTTTTCTTCTTTTTATTGAGTTCTTTCTTCTAAGAAAATTTCTAATAAAATGATGATCTGGACACCCTTAAAAAGCCCGTAACATATTAAAAAGCCTAATGTAATTGGATGGAACCAAAAATTACCAGCACCTTCTATAAATGTAGTAGCAAAAATATTCCTAAAATGCGTTTTTCTTGAAACAAGATATGACTTTCATGTTTTGATACAAAATTAATGAGAAAAACAGTTTAAAGAAGAGTAAGTGTAGTTTTTATGTGTGTGTCTGTTGTGTGGATACTTTTTTATTGTTAGTAATAGGCTTGTGTTACACCGCTATCTCATCTGTTGTTAAGTGACGATGCGGTCGAAGTTGTAGCACACTCGCCTAGAAGAAACCTGTTCACTCTTGTCTTGAAGACACCCAGATTATCGCTATCGCTACTTCGTCGTTTTAATAAAAAAAAAGTTTAACCTTTCTATGTAATTATAAAGTATAAAACAAAATATTAACATTTTGTTTAGATTATATTGTCCATGTTTGTATTATGTTTCGGTACATGTTGTTTGGAAGTGATTAAATTATTAAGCCCATATTTTCAAGTTGTTTCAAACTGTAAAATATCAAAATCTGAATCAGAATCTCGTTTACTTTTTAATAAAGCTTTACCGCAAGAGCTTCAATCAGAGCAAAACCATGTTGTCAAGAAGACCCGAATATTCTATAATATAAATGCTGGACTGCGCATATCGGGCCCACTCACTCACTGACCATTAGCGACCTTTACCTAATATTTGCCGTATGCTACACAGTTCACTGAACGTCAAATTATCACCATGACTCTACCACTGTATTGGAAAAAGAACCACTAAGAAGAGACGGCAAGAATCTGAGGGGCATTCTTTTATAGAGATTTTTTTATAAATTTTAACTGTCTTCAATAAGGAGGAGGTCAATTCGATTGTATGGTTTTTTTTTAATGTTTGTTACTAATACTTCACTTTGCGTTGGGTTCAGCATAGCTACGATGTGGTCCCATATAAATTTCATCTATATTTGATCTTGGACCTCGAAGATACATTGAAGTCGGTTGTTTATTGTTAAAATGTACAGGTACTTGTTTGGTTTTCTACAATGTTTCTTACAATGTTTCTTCAATGTACCTGGCTACTTTGGCTCTTCCCTTTTTGTCTGAAACCATAAAAAGGCTCTTTTTAACGACATAATCATCCGGTCATCGTACTACGTGTCCGACTGTCCGTACCATCTTAGTCTCGATTCGGTCACTAGTGATTTCGACCTGGAACTAAAATATATCCTTATTGCTGCCGACTGTACTCCATGAGCTGAACCCATAAACCTGTTTATACTCAGAGATGTGACTCAATGTGTCATGGCATCTGCGCGGGATGGCCTCGTAAAAACCATAAGGTACATCTACCATAACCCTCGATCATAAAAGAGATATTTGCATGATTCGTACAAAATGAGAAAATGAAAGATTACCGTTTCGACCTTACGCCATTGTAGTAAGTGATAAAACTCGTTGTCATTTCAATTAAAATTACTTCTTTTAGGACATATGAACAGCCGTTCTGAGTTCTTTGATCAAGGTTTGGTCAACGTTAGTATAAGATGTATTATGAAATATTAATAAAAGAGTCATGTTAACATAAGTTACAATTTTTAACAAATTTTATTCGTATCATGTGTTTATGACCTTTAAAAGTGCACTTTTGTGCCTATTTAATAAATGATATTTGACTTTGACTTTAACTAAAGCAATTTTGGTTAGTAACAGTTGATGCGGCCAAGGAAAACCTGTATAGAAGTGAAATGGAGTGTAGTTTTTTTGGCGCATTCTACTCCTGCAAAGATTTTATGATACGTGACAAAATTAAATGGGACGATGATGTGTAGCAATTCATTCGCCCGTTATGCACAAGTGGGCTTCCCAGTTAAAATCTAGAGTATAAAACCATTGTTAACGCGAAAGTTTTCCTACAGACCAAAGCTTTGTTTAGACGAGGCGTTATTCACTCGATTTAAATCAATACCAGGCCTAGCGCACTCCGCACTGTAGGTTCACTGTAGTTTCAGTTAAAAGTAGAACAAACAACCAAAGAAGCTCATTTTTAACCGACTTCAAAAAGGAGGAGGTTTACAATTCGACGGTATGTTTTTTTTTTTTTTTTTTTTTTTTTGTGTGTTTGTTACGCGATTACTCCGCCAATTATGCATTGATTTCGATGATTCTTTTTTTGATTGGTAGGTAATACTTCAAAGGTGGTCCCATATAAATTTTATCGAAATTCATTCAGTAGTTTTTGAAAAAAATAGCAAAAACAAAAAAATATAAGTTTAATCTTCAAGTCGGTTCTTGTTTTTTTCGTAACCAACTTTCTAAAGGTGGAGGTTTGTATTCGACTGCTTCACCTGCTTCACCCAGGGTTGACTTCCGGTGAGGGAACTCCTCAACGGTGAATAGTACAGACACAACATTTCGTAAATGGATTTAACCATAATAGCCTGTTCTAAATTCCATCATGACATGGCAGATACACCCAGGATTGACTTCCGGCGAGGGAACTCCTCAACAGAGAATAGGACAGACATGAAATTTTTTTGCACATGCATTTAATTGTGATAGCCCGTTTTAAACTTCGTCATGATGTGGCTTCTAGATCATAAAAGCTTGTCTTTAAAAACTTTTTGAATTAATTTAATTAAAACTTGTTTTTACTAAAAAGGGTAAAATAAATTATTTTTCAAAAAAAACTAAACCGACTTCAAAACCACAATTTTTTACTTTTGAGTGCCATTTGTGGTTTTGAAGTCGGTTTAGTTTTTTTTGAAAAATAATTTATTCATACAAGATGACGTTGAATTAAAAAATCCTTTTGATCATACAGCTGAGAAAGCTTTTGGTCAAAACTGGTACGTTTTGATAATACTCGCAACCAAAAACTGAGAGACATTTCACAAAGGGCTCCGTTGTTGATTGCTACAAAGGAAATTAACTATTTGACAGGATTCTGAGGATGACATGGTTTTAAAGGTGTCTCTATGGGAAATACAATCGATTTTGATATTTGCAATGAATGAACCATTTACTTTTTAATCTCAAAGGCCGAGAATAGGCCAGAGAAGTCGCGTTGAAAACCTGGACAAGAATGGCACAGTACATGGATTTTTCATTTCAACATAATACTTACTATGTTGAAATGCTGCTAATTTAATTTTTGAAGATCGTGAAAAGTTAGTATTAAAGAAGATTATGCAATTTACAAAATAATAATGTCATATCGCATGATGTACTATATACAAGCTTCGAGTCGCATGTCTCTGCACATTATCTTTAGCTTAACTTACGTTTAAAAGTTATGATAGAACGAGAGCATTATATTCGTATCTTCTATTTTTTCAAGCAGTTAGGACATTTCATAGCTCGAGGAAGCGCCTTCAAATGATTTGCGCTTACATTGGATGCGTCCTGTTGTCAGCAAAAAGCGATACATTAGTTACCAAACTTTGATATTTTTAAGTATAATTTCCTTAATAAGTAAAGAAGTCAGAATAAATAAAATATAATGACTTACGTCATCAAAGGCTGATTAAATAATGAACATTTTGATCCGTCGAATCTCAGTAGGTAACTGAACTAAAGAATTTATTTTGGAACGCCGCAAAGTACATTTTTTGTAGTTTATTATTCTGAAATCTAAGTAATAATAGTAACTTGGAGCACCGTGAACAATGTTGCGGAAAACCGTGAACTAACCCATTTTATTCCCTACTGAAAGTCTTTACTGGTAGCTTAGAGACTAAAAATCCACTGAACTAGCAACTGTGAGTAAGATTTGTGTCGCAACAAATTGTCCGTACTGTTACTTACTCTGTTACTCACACTCGGTAATAACACGACCGACCGAGATCCCTCGAGACTCAGTGAACTTTGAACTCTCAAGATTAAAGCTTTATAAGGCAAGTTACATAAGGCTAGGATAAGGAACGCTCGCTGAAGTTGATGTCCTAGGTCATAAAATGTCGCTATCTTTCTAAATACGCGCCTTGAAGTCCCAAAACGACACTTAAAACGAGACTGCAATACTTCCGGCCCGGGGTTTAATTTTCTTTTGTTTCTACTTGCTGATATGACGCTGACAAGGATTTTGCTTGAACAGAATGGAAGTTGTACAAATGCAAAGTTGATTCGACCAGAACCCCTCTTGTGTGAGGCGTATTTTTTAATAAATAAATACACCCAATAATCACATACGTAGGTCCTGGCCCGTATCTAAGGATTCCCTGTCTCTAGGGAACCAGGGACTATAAGAACCATTGTCCCACTACACCTAGATACGAAACAAGTGCTTGCGCTTTTATTTTCTGTGCACGGTGAGAGCGGTTTCAGACCAGCGTTTTTTTCTGCGCGTATACGGTCGTTTCAGCATACGCGCTTACACGCGCGCTGCATTTCGCGCTACAAAATAACGGATTCGTATACACGGGCTTTTTCCAGCGTATTCGCTCGAACTAGTAGTGGTGAGTCAGAATCAACATGAGATTTGAGCCAACCTGCCCAACCTTGACACCAAATAGGCTATGTATGTAAGTTGATGATAATAATATGCATTAAAATACTAATCAACAATTATAACTTATCATGCTAAGTTAAATTAGTTTCTTGACATTATGATGGAGTAGGTATTCGTTATAACGGCTAAAGCATACAGAAACCAATCGCAGTGCAAAGCGTCCAGCGTCAGGGGTCTCGGCACCAACTTGTAACCTTGTTAGAACGAAGCCGGATGCATATTGATGCTGGGAAGTTTGGGAACTGACTACTGGGGTAATGTGACTTAGAACGCAGCGATGCAATATGTAATATTATAAAGCCGTAACTGTACACTGTACATTCATTAGCGACTTAGATAATGCATTGCCTAACTGTAAGTATTATACCTATCGTTGGATAGTTCCCATTATCATTATTGGCTGATCAATGATTATTCAAAATCTATGAACAACAAACTATGTAACTGTGCTAAATATATATTTAATTTCCTATTATCAAGACGGGATGACAACAGGTGGACCAAGGCAGTCACTGGTATCTGAGAATTGGGCGAAGACTTCCAGGCAGACCACCGACGGCCAGATGGTTAGATCATATCATGAAGCACGTCGGAGGGCAATGGATGAGGCTTGCACCGGACTAGAAAGAGTGGCGTGAATGAGAGGAGGCCTATACCCAGCAATGGGCGCATAAGTGCTGATTAGATAGATAGATTATAAATTAGCCAAAATTAGCCTAGTTTGGGGTCCACTGCTAAAAATGTAAAATTTAACAAACCTAATACAGTAAACCCTGCACTTCAAGGAGCATCGCTACTATCTATAATTGCCATTGTTTCTGCCAATTGCTGTTCTGTTTTTTGTACGTTCAATTTAGAACCACACTATCGTATCTTTTAAAATTAGCATCTTCATATTATCAATAAAATTATTGTGTATTGTAAATCTCCAAACGAGTCAAGCACCAACAATTTATCTTATAAAAGGAGAAAATGTTTCATATTTACAATTAATTAACAATATTAAACGAGTGAGGTAGAAGTTATGTTTGTCTTCAATTATAAAGATTAAACGCTTTGCCCCTAGGCAAAGCAAGTCAACAATGAGAACCCATCTCATAAGCATTGTGTGAACCTACTTGAAGAAATACCTATATGTAAACTAGCGACTTCGCCCCGACTTTGCACGGGTGCAATTTACTAATGTGGTGTCACTTTTAGACGACTTAATTACAAGACATTTACTACACGAAAACTTTATTATAATGTACTATACCTACCTACCTGAAAAAAAACAAGTGACAGTAAAAACCGTATCAAAATTCGTTGTGTAGCACAGAAATAAGCGGAGAAATTGAAATGAGGATTACAACCACGGCCAGAGCCTATCACTCCAAAGCGCGTAAGCGGGTTTCATCACGATGTTTTCCTTCACCGTTTTAGAGCGATCTCAAATTAATGACGTCGTTTAATATAACAACTGAGAAATAACTTGTTTTTATCATAATATTGTTTCTTCGGAACCCTTTCAACTTTGACAACAAACACGCCCCAATTTGTTACCTCTAAAACGTTAATAAAAGATGTCCTACTGTAATAAATTCTCCGCCATTTATCTGGCTCGATGAACGCTACCTGATAGCACGTGACGAAATGACCATACCGGCACGTCTGGGAGATATATATGTATGTATGTTCAACTGACTGGTGATGTATTCTGCCACAATACATCATTGGTCACAGAATATATACTACAAGAAATATACCAGTAAGACAACTTATTTTCTTTACGTTCTAAGAACAAGTTTAAGTATATATATACTAGAACAACGTAAAGAAAATAATATATACCAGCTGCTCGAGCAACTCGCGTCGGCGAGCGTCGGGACGGTATTCAGAAGACGCAGGTTCAATCCCTGCCCGAGCAATATAATTTTTATTCTTCCTAATTATTTAAAATCTTAAGATTTTTGCCTAGCATGCGCTAATGCATTTAATATCAGAATTTTGTGTCTGTTTGTTTGTTTACTTATTTGTTTGTATGTTTCTTATCTATAGACTCAGAAACTGCTGATTAGATTTTAATGCGATTTGAATGGTTTGATAGCATCTACTCCCAATTTATATTTTAGGATATAATTACATCAAAATCGGTTGGTTGACTACGCTGATACAGCTTGACTTCTTTGTAGTACGTGCTTTAATAAACCTACTGTATAGGTCTTACTAAGATGGTCTTGGAACAAATAAGATATGGGCTTCCTCTGTCGTTCACGCGGATGAATTCACGGGAAAAAATAGCCCTATATAAAGCATTCATCTTGAAACAAAAACTTTTAAAAGACTCTGACCACATTTTCCGAAGTGCCAAGTTTTTAATATAAAAAAATGTTTGTTGTTGTGCAGTTGGCCATCTTTGTCGGCTCAACTATATTTTTGCTCCAGAAAAGACGGTCAAAAGGGTTTGATAAAGGGTAAACTCCGAGTATACATCGACAAACTTACCTCTGCGATCGATACCCAAACACTAATATGTGTTTCCTACAAAAAGTGAACGAGTGTGTGTTTGTATTTACTTTCGGGAACGCAAACGTAACTTTGTTGTTTTTTAACATTGAAGAATGCGCCTCGTTCAGTCAGCGTCGCGCCGTCCCGAATATTTTCAGACCATTTTGTTGTTTGGGTAAAAATATTTGATGGGCGGATACCTATTGACACAAGCGAATATTCCTTTGGGGTAAATTGTTTGCGGAAACTGGAATTTGTTTGAACGTGCCAGACAAACAGAGAAAAGGGATTATTTATAGTTTTTTTAGTGTTTTGGTAAACAGTTTCCGGAAGTCAATGATTTGTTTGTTATTTGATTTCAGATTAGTCACGTCATGATAAAAATTTATGGAGATTTGTTCTCATTTTCGAAAGACAAGCCCCATGGCATGGTTTTTCAGCAAACTCCATTTATAATACACCAACAAATCGTAAAAATATTTAATCGTGAAGTTAAAAAAATATTACTTTGTTCAAATTCTAACAAAACATTCAAATTCTAGTGTCAGTGATCATGTTAGTTGAAAAACCAATTATTCATATTACTTAATATTAGTTCAGCCATTATACTTCAAGAAACAAAACTGCAATAAACGTTTAGTGGCAAATATCACAGTAACACAAACATTTGTAAGAGCTTTAACATTTTCATAGTGAAATGCTTTAAAATGATTCTTCAATTTGAACTTCAATTGCTCAGCACGATTTATAGTGTTTTCGTGAGAGGAAGCCATAAATTCCGGCGTCGCCTCAATAATGCATGGTTTTCACGTCGCATACGTTGAAGAAAACCGTGTCTTATACTGCGGCTTCACACAAAGTTCCTCGTTTTACAGACCGTTGGAACAAACACAAACAAAGTATAGCCAATATGTGATGCTTTCTTGTTTTAGTGTGGGTGTGGCGTAGTTACAAAGCCCTCCGACATGGCCTAGCGACTGCTGTCCTGTATGAATCACGGTTGTGCTCAGGTGTAAATACCACACAACGGTTACCCATCCAAGTGTTGGCGCAGTAAACGTTGCTTAACTAGCTTATCTGGTATGAAATGCTAAGTAAGCTACGAACGCATACAATTGTATGTGATCGAAACATTATAGAAAAAAACGAGCGATGCAGCGATCGCGGTAGCGATATTCTGGGCAATTGCAATGGGCAGATTATGTTATTATCAGATTTTTCACTGACTGAAGAATGTAAAAATAATAAATAATAGATATTTTATGATTTACAGGTCTATAACACAACATCAACAACATCTAAAAACGGTCTATAACAGGTCTAAAAACGGTGAAGGTAAAACATCATGAGGAAACTGCATGTCCAAGATTTATCACAAAAATTCATGGACATGTGACATTCACCAACCCGCACTGGGCCAGCGTGGTGGGTTATGGCCCATACTCTCTCTACGAGGGAAGGCCCGAATCCCAGCAGTGGGAACGTAATGGGCTGAAGATGATGATAATGACAGGTCTATAATAATCGCTTCAACTGTTTTTAGATACTACTTTCCTTCAGTTTCCAATTACATGTCCGAAAACTTAGCTATCGAAATAAACTATATTAAAACAATAGTTGAAAAAATCAAAGCAGATTATAATAAATTTATTATTAAATTATAAACAAACACAAATATTGACATTGAGTTTTATAGGTAACGGAAATCGCGCTGGATTAAACCTTGGAATTGTTCCAAAACTCTATGATTCCAGATATGAGACTTAAGTAGGTGTCTACACGTTCAAGATTATGATCGTGCTTTGTGTTTATTGCTCAAGTAACCTAAATACTACCTAGCTCTGTCATGTTTCCTACAAGAAGGCCTTTGAATGTGTAAGCATAAGTTCCTAGTTAGTTCTCAACAAGTTGAAGGCTTTGTGCCTCTACATTAACTGCAGTTCTGCCTATTCTGCGATTGTGTAAGTTGTAACTCTCTATGGTACAACCATATTATAAAGACTATTCTGGGGTACAACTTTGTTTTCATTTGTGTAATAATATGCTTGTATATGTGGGATCCAGGAGTCAACAGAAACACGTAATATTCGAGACTGATTTATTGTCACTGTAGGTACTCGGGTATTTATACAGTACCCACATAAACGCTTGTAAATACATTACAATTTTCCCCTCTTCGGGATCCTTATTATAAGTATTTAAGTTAACAATAAAATCGTAGTTAATATATACCTAGGTACTTTTAACACAACCTTAAATACCTACAAGTTTTGTATCTACCTAATGTCTATGTGCTAATGTAATTAATTAGAGATACTACTTCCTCACCTTAAAGAAACAAGAATTCATATACCTATTTTATACCTATAAAGATAGAAGACAGTCGGTTCTACGAATCGTGACACTAGGTACATAAATTGATAAAACAAAACAAACTCACATTACTCTTACTGACATTTCCTAAAAGCAAAAAATTAAACATTTTAGTGACATAGGTACTTACATAACTTACATAAGTTGCCGTCTTGCATATCGATAAAAGGTTTAGACGTTATTGTAATTAGGTTTATTTTTGCGTGGACGCAGACGCTGGCTATAGCCCGACCCTTGCCCGACCTGCTTATCACTATTCAGGGACACTGAAGGCTGTGATGGCGGCGGTATTATTTCTTCGCGGGGAAGTGGTTCAGATAAGGTAGCACACGGCTCGACCAGCTCCGAAGGCTCCTCTGTGACGTCTTCCTCGGCATCATTATGTATTGCCCTAGCTAATGACAACCTTTTACTTTTGCCTATTATTTGGTCTATATGTTTGTTTTTTATGAGATCGCCGGACTGGACTTTGTACGTCACAGCCCCGGTGCGTGTTGTTACCACGCCAGGCTTCCATTTTCCAACCTTTTGAGAAAAATCTTTAACGAGCACTTCATCTCCTTCTTTCATTTGTCTCAAAACACCACCGGCGTTTTTTACCTGTACTTCCTGCGCCACCTGCACAAAATCAGCGGTGCGCGGGCGCAGCATATCAAGGCGTGACCGCAAACGTCGGCCCAGCATCGCCACGGCCGGCTCGCGCTGTGTGCTCGCGTGCGCGGTGTTGCGGTATTGGAAGAGGAATTTACATAGCGCTCGTTCTAGATCTTCTCCTTCCAGAGAGGCTTTCTTTATAGCCTTTTTAACTGTTTTTACCGCATTTTCGGCGGCCCCATTGCTGGCTGGATGGTATGGCGCCGTGAGTATGTGTTTGACGCCATTACCTTCGAGAAACTTTTTAAAATCGTGAGACGTGAACGGTGGCCCTCCATCTCTTACGATTTGTTTCGGCAAACCAAATCGAGCGAAGCACTCTCTCAATTTGGCCACCACCTTGGACGCAGAAGTGCCAGCCGTCATCGCGAACACTTCTATCCACTTCGAGTGAGAGTCTATTATAAGAAAATAGCTCTTACCTCCATATTGAAGAAAATCGGCGTGAAGCCTGGACCACGGTTCCGTAGGCCACACATAAGGCACAGGGGGCGCGTGCGGCGGCACGTCGCGCACGGCGGCGCAGGCAAGGCAGTCGCGTGCTCGTGCTTCGATATCAGCGTCGATTAGTGGCCACCAGACGTAGTTACGCGCGATTTGCTTCATGCGTACCACGCCTGGATGTCCACTGTGTATTTCATGGAGAATTGATGCACGCAGTGTGTTCGGCACGACTACTCTGTACCCCCACACTATACAGCCATGATCGATATGAAGGTCCTCTTTTCTACTGAAATAAGGCTTTTCATTCTCAATTTCAGTACTCGGCGGCCAACCACTCATAATGTAACCATAAATCGTTCGTAGCACCATATCACCTTTGATAGCTTTAGCCACCTCTTTGTGGCTGATAGGGAAACTATCCTCTACAAAATGTAAATAGGCAGCGTCATCCTGCTCCGATTCCTCTTTGTCTTGCTGCAACGGAAGTCGTGAGAGGCCGTCCGCATTACCATTGCGTTCAGTCGACACAAACTTTATGTCGAAGTCGTAGGCGGCCAATCTCACTGCGTACCTTTGCAAACGACTAGCAGCCGTTTGAGGTATACCTCTCTTCGGGCCGAATATATGACTAAGTGCCATATGGTCGGTCTTCAAAGTAAAGTGCCGACCGTAAAGGTACTGATGGTGGCGAGTGACCCCGTAAACAATAGCGAGAGCCTCTTTGTCTACCTGACTGTATTTCTGCTCGGCCGGGGACAGCGTACGCGAAGCGCAGCACACCACGCGCTCGGCGCCGTCGGGGTACGCGTGCGCCAGCACCGCGCCCAGCCCGTACGCACTGGAGTCCACGGACAGCACCAGTGGCAGCGCCGGGTCATAGTGTGCCAACACCGGCGAGCGCGTCAACACGTCCTTCACCGCCGCAAACGCCGCCTCGCTCTCTTGAGACCACTGCCATCTAGTCCCCTTTTTAAGCAAAGCATATCGCCGATCGATTCACCTTCGGCCTGCCGACGTAGACGAAACGTGTGTCTTTCTGCAATCTCAGATCTTTTGGGTTCTAGGTGGCACGTCACGAGCTCGACGAGTTGATCGAATGTCTTGTCCTCGGGGTTGTCCGGTGCACACAGGTCGCACATAAGCTGGTATGTTCGAGCGCTGACATGCGTCACCAACGTGGCCACGCGCAGCTCGCTTTTAATCTCGTTCAACAAAATGAATTGTTTCACCAAACGAACATACGCGGACCAGTTGCGCCCTTCCTCGAGGTCAAATTCTTGCAATTTCCCGAACGGCATCGTGAATAATTCCCAATAATCGTCGCCAATGTGGGATCCAGGAGTCAACAGAAACACGTAATATTCGAGACTGATTTATTGTCACTGTAGGTACTCGGGTATTTATACAGTACCCACATAAACGCTTGTAAATACATTACAGTATAGATAAGATGTCTCACTTTGAATTCGAAAAAGAATAGTTTTAGTAAGTAAGTATTGACATTTTATATGAAATAAATAAATAAAATTATGTTTGATAATAAAAGTGTTAAATATTTGTACGCCTACAAAGGCCGAATTTTGTTGGAGAAAACTACTGCTATGTCACCTTGCAATATTGTAACCGAAATTCTGACAAATACATTTATTTAATTTCATTTCGTTTCGTTTTGTTTCGTTTCGTTTCGTTTCATTTGGTTTAGTTTAGTTTAGTTTCATTTGGTTTCGTTTCATTACATTTCAAAATGTGTTAGAAAAACTTTTCATTGGACAAGGTTGGAAATACGACCTTCTGCTAGGGCTTGAAACCGCATCCCAATCTTCGCGGTAAAAAGCGGAAAGAGCGAGTTATTAGCAGCTAGCAACAAGACGAGTGTCGAAAATGTTCTTCTATTATTAACCGACTTCAAAAAAGGAGGAGGTTCTCTGTTCGATAGTATTTTTTTTTTTTTTTTTATGTTTGTTACCTCAGAACTCCGTCATTTATGAACCGATTTGAAAAATTCTTTTTGCGTCGGGTTCAGTATAGCCACGAAGTGGTCCCATATAAATTTCATCGATATGTAACCTTGGACTTCGAAGATACATTGAAGTTGGTGTTTGTTTTTTTCTAAAAATTAATTATTTAACCATCTTAGACGTTTCGTAGTTGTTTTTATTGGAAGACCGTAATATTTATAAAGAAATATTTTTATTAAAATTACTAAAGAATTTTAAATCACTTGCAATGGGTGGCTTATCACTCAAAGCTCTTGCAGAAAATTTAGAGTTAACATACCAAATACGCCAATTCATTTAGGCACCATAAAAAATAGTTGCCTGAAGGTAGTATACAATAACACACCAAATAACATAAAGACACAATATTAGAAAAATAAATCACAAAAAACATCGTAGTTTTGACGTACAATAGGCGGTCTTATCGCTTAAAGCGATTTCTTTCAGACAACCTATGGAAGTAACTAAACTACCATTGTATTAACTCAATGGTGGCCAAGTCAGGGCAAGCGTAGCGTTGGACGTCCGGAAGCAAGATGGGTCGACGATATAGCAAATCGCGGGTCGAATCTGGACACGAATGGCGCGAGCCGAGGCGAATGGCATAGTATAAGGACGTATACCCAGCAGCAGGATGTGAAGGCTGTGGATGATGATGATGATGAAGGTATAGTTAATATGTTTTTAAAAGCCCAATGATTACATACATAGATCTTGGCCCCTTACTAGGATTCCCTGTATCTAGGGAACCAGGAACTATGACCATGGTCTCACAACACCCAGACACAAAACAAATGCTTGCGCTTTTTTTTAGTGCACAAACTTTTGTCTCGTCGCGGAAATCGAACCCGCATCTCAGTGGTGTATGAGATTTGAGCAGACCTGCCCAATCACTACACCACAGAGGCTGTCTTTTGGTTGTATTATGTGTTTCTGACGTTCAAAAGTGCTGATATTTTACTTTGACTTTGACATTACCTAGTAAATTTAAATTTAAAGAACGTCCAAATTGCTCAAAAAATATGCACAGAATTGTGGAAACAATTCCAACTCAAACATTCGGCTCGGAGCTGTTTCAGTTTATTTGGTTTGTGCAGTTTGTTTCTTCCGTTCAAAACTGCTGAGCTGCCGAACAGTTAAAGTGCTTTGTTATTATAACTGTTTTGTACATAAAGCGTTACGGTTTCAATGCTTGTTTTAATGGAAACTTTAGTTTTAAATGGTTTGTTATTGCTAATGGTAGCTTCTATTAAAGTGAATAAACTTTGAGAAAAATGCTTCTGTATGCGCTTCATTTCATAGAAATTAACCACTAAGGATTAATGTTTTGAATCAAAGTTCAAAGTTCTTTATTCAATTTTGGCATCACAGACACATATGAACGTCAATTATTACAATGACTACCACCGTATCGAAAAAAAAAACCACGACTATGAAGATACGGCAAGAAACTGAGGAGCGTTTTTTAGAACTTTTGTTACAAAATTATGTTTGTTTTTGACAATATTATGTTTTTTATGTGCCAGTTGGCTACTTCGCAGAAGCGGAAGGTTCATGCATCTTTGTCTTCTATGTAATTACTAACGGTATAAGTATGCTTTTTTCATTAGAATAATTTTAACAATCACACTAATATTATAAAAATGCGAAAGTTTTGTATATAACAAACAAACAGGCAAACATTTTATATACTGTTGATTCTTGTTCAGTACAGAATTGACTCAGTTCCATTTTTATAATAAAATAGAAAATTATTGTACAAAATATAATGCGCAGCGATGGTATGATAATTTGCAGTGCTTTAGAAATAACCTTCAATAAATTTAAAATTTTAGTAAGATTCTCAAATGACAATTACTCGCACCTAAATTTATTCCATCTAAACCCTTTGGGTACTTATTTTGTCACGATAAAAGGATCAAACTCTTTGATAAGAGCATAAAAAGCTAGACTATTTAATTTCAAAGGCACCCTTCGCTTTGTCATAAGACAAAGACGCAATTTGGTGGATAAACGACAAAAATGTAATATGGATGAACAGCGATGTCATATGATGATAGAAAATCAAAACGTTTTATACGCACATTCAATAAAGAAATCACTTTGTATTTGGACACCAAAATAGAAGATTCAATTAAAGTTTTTCGAAAGAAGAAACTAGCAAATGACAAATTTAAATAATAATTTGAAAGCCACGTTTTAATGCATTGTTATCGACTTGTGAGCTACCCTGAAAGTTTCAGCCGGATAGCTAATCGGGAAGTGCTCGAAATTTGAATTCCACCTGGAACGACAGACGTACAGACAAACAATAAAGTGACTTGATAAAAACGTGGTAAAATAAAATAATACGACTACCGGTTGGGACTTGAACCCGCATCTCAAGCTTCCCTCAGCGTGGGAACTGCTCTGCCCAACTGAGTTACGGTGGTCACCAATTTGAGTGTCGAATATTTTCTTCCGTTATTCTGTGTACGCTATCTATTGAGACAGCATTCGTTAATGCTTCATATGAATATAATAACAAAAATAGTAGACTGTTTGACATGAAAATAAGATGAATTTAATACGAGACAGCTTGAATATAAAATGGACCCTAACCCGTTAACCAAAGACCATTATTTCCACCACAATGTTTACTGGTGGTAGGTTTCTCGTATGCGAGAGGCCGTCTGAGTGGGTACCACCGCTTTGCCGTGGTGCAGTGGTGCTGTTATTGTTATGGGCTGGCGTATTGCTAACCATCAGACAAACGAACAGCTCGTCTCGTCAGTCAGTTACATAAAAAAAACTAAAAATAAGCATGTTTTAATAAAAAAAAACACGTTTAGATCATTCAAAATTCGTATTCAATAAGTGCTTCGTTCAATATGAAAACACTAAGGTAAATAAAGAATTGAAATCAATGAATACAAACTTTTAATGTACCTACGTAAGTAATGGTTCCATTTTGAATTGACTGAAAGCAGAAAGTAACGAAGTTTCTACATAACAACAACATTTTCGCAATGACATAATGGGCCTTTATGTTCCGGTTTTTGTCGCAAAATCTTTTCACATTTGAATACCATTTTTATGCCTACAATTTATTTCACTGTCAAAAACACTTTTTATTTTCTCAACATGACTTAATTCAGTTAATATACCACAGAGTATTGAAATTTAATATGAAATAAATAAATACTATTTTATTTTTCGGACTTTGTCGCTGAGCGACTACATCGTCCTATAAAGAGAACCGATAACAAAAAGAAAAGAAAGAGAACACATTAAAAAAAAACCCGTCTAAGCCTACTCCAGCAATCAAATCAATATTTTGACATCTTTGCAAGAAGGGTTAGTTAGATAATATACTGTTTACGGTGCCTGTATTTACTAAATAAATAAAATAAATATAAATATTTAAAAATAAAATAAAATAAATATTAAATAACTAAATATTTTTAATTCTAGATATTTTTGTCGAAGCTTACGGTTCTAAATGTCGCATCGTACACACTTCTCTTTTCTTTGTTCTTGTAAGTGTATTGAGATATTAAAAACCACCGTCGATTATTTATTTCATAGTTCCTCTCCATGCACGGTTGTCTGGAAGAGACCGCTTTAAGCGATAAGACCGCCAATAAAATTGTTCCAGTTTTGTTACGTTGTTTTTATTATTAATAATTTTATGTGTGTGTTTCAATTAAGAGTAATTTCATTTCATTTTCTTTTCACTTCAACAAAATTACATACATTACACATTTTCGACGACACCATACTCGTTACAATTTGGTGATGGGACTTCTTTCATCAACAATGATAAATACTAATTATGTTACTCTAATAATAAAACTGTTTAATATTTGTAAGCATACAAAGGCCGAAATTTGTTGGGAAAAACTACTGCTACATTACCTTGCAATATTGTAACCAAAATTTCATTCTATTTTTCCATTTCATTTCGTTTTGTTTTGTCTCATTTCATTTCATTAAATAAACGGTTATTTTATTATGCTATTTTTTAATAAACTACAATAAAAATCTTACAGCTCAAGGGTTCATATCAAAATATTTTAATAAAATTCCTCGTAGGTATTCTTTGTCGAGTGACAAGAATGCAAAAAATGTTTCATATTTAAAATTATGTTCAGAAACTTTATTTATTTATGCTCTTGACATTTTGAATGAGAAACATTTATTATTGAGCCACGATCATAATCATTAATATATTACATATGTTAGATAAATCGAGTAAATGAGCTCGATTCACGTTTACCCATTACGTTCCCACTGCTGGGACTCAGGCTTTCCCTCGTAGAGAGAGTATGGGCCATAATCCACCACGCTGGTCCAGTGCGGGTTAATAGATGGCACATGCCTTTGAATTTTTTTTGTGATAAATTCTTGGACATGCCAGTTTTCTCTCGATGTTTTCCTTCACCGTTTTCAGAGCGACTGTTAAATCCGCACATAACTTAAGAAAGTCAGTGGTGCGGGGCCAGCGGAATTCGAACTCGGGTGCGTTGGATCTAAAGTCGCACGTGCTCCCATTGAGCTACACTCGCTCTTGTTTTTGTATAAAACAAAAATATTATAGCCTATTAAATATTCGTTACGTATCTGGGGGCTGTAGACTACGAATATTTAAATGATAATATTTTTCGAGGGAATTTATTTATCTTTGGTTGTTTTTAAACAATCAGGGCCCTAATTCACTTTGACCACTTAGCGATTTCCTTGCCGAAGCAAGGAAATCGCGACGACGTGATTTCGAAAAATCACGTCGATTCCTTAATTAATAAACGACATCTGCGAAATTTGTATTCTCTATGACTCGGCGTAGAAAATACAAATTTCACAGATGGAATCGACGTGATTTCGAATCGCTGTAGTCATAGTGAATTAAGGCCCTGGTATCTTACAAGCCTTGAGTTAATCAAACAGCAACAAAAGTTGAAATAACTTAGAGTATTTGTATGTTGATAGCTTAATCTCGAAATAGCACACCAATTAAATCAAAACCGCGCTGCAGTTCAGATATTTGATGTGTGTTCCACGATTTTTTTAAACTGGATATTTTTCGCAATATTAAATGTTTTTTAAATTCAGTATTTTCATTTTAATTGTAGTTGTAAGTATAATAGTATGTTGTGCAGTTTGAGTCGTTATCAGTAGATAACGTCAACAAAGTTATGTACGACTTAGTCTCCTCGTCACATCTCGTAAAAAATATAGGTGCCCACATGTTTTTCTGATCGTTAGTGTCAGACTAGAAACCTGGCACTCTACAATCTTTTACTCTTTTATATGCGTCACTGCAGCTTTGGCGTGTGTTGCTTTAAGTCTAACAGACTTTAAAAAGAATTTGAAAATATACACACAACCAATTTTATTTTATCCGCATACAATAAGAATAATAATTACTGGGCATTATGAGACTCAACAGCTGCTTGCCTCAGGGTGACGAGCGCAGTGCAGCGCCGCGCAGGATTTTGCAAAACAAAGTTCTGGGTGGTGCTGCTATATTTATGAGCTGGCGTATTGCTTACCGTCGGGCAAACGACCAGCTCGTCTCGTCATTCAGTTACATACGAGTAAAAAAAAAAAACATACGTACGTTCCTGGCAATGAGCAGTTGGCCATCATCCATTATATAAGGTTATAAATGGAACAGTCGAAAGTTTCTTACGTAACAACAACAACGACAGACCACCCAGCCGAGGCGGAACTGTGGAAACAAGAACACCCAGCTCATAACATATTTTGGGAGTGAAGCTACCCTAGAGCAATGCTCTTCACTGGCCTTTATGGAAGTCGTTGAACCGACTCCGGTTGCAAAGAGGTCGATATAAATACACAAATCCACCACAAGAGCAATGCTGTTGCAGTGACTCCACGCAAACCATGGAGCACTTGCTTCAGTGTCCATTGTGCCCTAACACCTGCACTTTGGTCGATCTTAACCAGAACAAATTTTTTCTTACAACAGACTGGGTCTGAGTTTGACCACAATCTCACCTGATGGGAAGTGACGATGCGGTCGAAGATGTAGCACGCTTACCCAGTAGATACATGTTCACTCTAGATTTGAACACACCCAAATTGTATTTATGTGAAAGTACAGACGACCGCAAGGCATTCCACTCCTTTGACGTTCGCACTAAAAAGGATGACAGAAGGAGGACGACAATGCTGCCGCAATTGCTATTGCCGCTTATGTGTTAAACTCGTCATCATCATCATCTCATCATTATCATTTGATCATGTTCGAACCAAAGATTTGCAAAGAAAAAGAAGACAAATTGAAACAAAAAACGCAATAACACTTCACTTCAACTTGCCGCGAAATGGTTTCAGAAATCGATTTCAATTTCCAAGTGAATAAACAGCAATCGCCTGTGTCAACTGGACATAAGTACCAATGGGTATTGTAAAAGCTTTTCCTCGTAACAATAATAACAATGACAATAATAATATCAAGAACCAGGAACAAGATTGTACGGATGTACGGCTATTGAGCGTTCATATCACAATAATGATGTAGGTACCTACGTACGAGTACACATCCACGTTTATGTTCGCAGTCTGTATAAAATCACGCTCTCTTGTGAAATGACAAATCCGGAAATAATGATTCGAAGCATTTCTAGGAATTCTTATAGTATGAAGAATTCATTGCGAAAACTTGTGCGTCTCGTTGTAGGTATATATACTTCTATATTATATTGTATATAGGTACGTAGAGAATTGTATTACTTCATTCAAATATTAGACATGCGTCTATTAAAAGTCTTTCGATTTTTTTAATGGTAAGTGATGAGACGAGCCAGTTATATTATGATTTGAATTGTGTATATACGTTAGTCTCTAAGGTATTTATAATATGGGCCTCTAATAATTTTACTTCGATGTACCTTTTTTATTGCCTGAAATAAAATTATATTTTTATTATTATGTCGCTCTTTCTCACGGGTTATACACCCGGTCCTATGGAAGGCTTGCGCGGGGACATGCGTCCAACACGTAGAAGCCTCTTAGAGCATTTAATTTAGATGATGTAATGGGCAACACTTATCGGGGATTGTCTCTAAGTGCATCATTAGAAGATACAATCAAAGACAGCTCCCGATAAGTGCGAGGACTATTATTGAAGATATGAAAATAACTTATGATTGGCCTATTGAGGTGAATTTTTAATGGATGAGAGCCGGTCTATGATATGAGACCTCGGCACCTGCCAGTTCCGCCTCATAAGAAAATATTTTGGCTGGTGGTGACTCGCCACCCACTAAACGGGCCCCCTATAAGGGCCGCCGTTCATTGGCGACGAGAGGGGCAACGTTTGTGTTTATTATTATTTATATTATAACTCAAATATTTTAATTTTATTTATCAAAATAAAATAATAATTTTAACTATCAAGTAAGCACTAGTTGGTAGATTTCTCGTATGTTGGTATCAACGTTTTGCTAGTTATTCTGCCGCCAAACAATTGTGTGCAGTTGTGCGCAGTTCCTGTTTGAAGGGCATTGTAGCCAGTGACATTGCTGGGCATATGAGACTAAATCAAATCAAATCAAAAGTTCTTTTTTTCAATTTTGTCATCACAGACGCATTTATGAACGTCAATTATTACAATGACTACCACCGTATGGGAAAAAGAACCACTACTTAGAAGATAAGGCAGAAACTGAGGGGCATATTTTTTTGAACTTTTGTTACAATATTTTATGTTTGTTTTTGACAATATTATTCTTCTTATGTGCCAGTTGGCTACTTGGCAGAAGAAGAATGTTCCATGCATATCAGGTATATATATCATAATATTTAACATATCAGAGTAATGAGCGCACTGTTATATGCAGTATTACGCGATACTTTGCTTTTGTTTTAAACCACTTAATAAAACCATTCCGTTAACCAACCACGTTGTGTTTTGGGATGCTTCTCGGTGAACCATCAGGGAGACTGGTTCGAGTAGTCACTCAACTGTCGTCTTCTTCTAGATCTATGTATTTCATCTTTGACCACATCGTCACTTAACGTTAGACGAGATAGTGCCTATAAGCTTAATACAACATGTGAGTTCTTCTGTAGATTCTTCATTGCAAGTTTCTACGGCCTACTTCAAATATTGCACTTTCACCTCTCTTTTTCCATCGATCTTTTTTACTTCTCTAGAATGAGGTCATTAACCTCTATATATTATTAAACGTACCTATTGTAATCCCTAGAGATCTCACTGCTGGCTTCACATGATAAGCTCTGCTAGCATAGACCTCAGGTTGTCCCACGAGATATAGACTTTCTAATTATATTCTATTTTTATTTTCGATTAGAAAATAGATATCACTGAGTGTTATTAAAAATAATCATTTGGAAGGCGAGCTTGGCTGCCTCAAGGTTTTGTAATCCATCATCTCTTATCTAGATTATATAAATATTAAGGATGTTATATATTGTGATTGAAAAAAACAAATAAATATTGTTTATTAGCTATATAGTAATATAAGTACTATATAACTAGAGCATGTTGCTTGCCATAGAAGTTTCAGTATACTTCATGAAGCATTTAAAGATGTTGAACGCAATAAATATTATAATTTCCGACCCTGCACTATGGATCCATGTAATGGGCTATGGCACATTTCTTTACTTTTCTCTCAGATTGCAATGTCTTTATCTATCAAAGAGCCCGTGTACTCGCAGTAGAAACTAAATGGTTTGGTGATGAAGATGGTGATGATTTAATAAACTAAGAGCAATTTAATATAGATCTACTATAAACTTTAAGATTCTTTAGCATATCATACTCAATGAAACATACTAGAAACGTTTCTGGGGCATAAAAATAGCTGATATTTCCGATTCAAAAATTGACTTTCGATATACTTATTACACACAATCTTACTAAGTACTGAGTCTTATCAAACATTACTGATAAAGCTAAGCGTATTGCTAACCTTTACAAAAGTAGATTAAAACAAGACAGGTAGGTCCCTATAAATAAATATAGGTCACAGGAAAAAAGAGTCTTCTAAAACCTTCTCTATCGATAATTACTCAAACTTAAATAAATTATGGAATGTAGGTAGGTAGGAAATATTCAACGTACCTTTTCCCCTCTACAGCACATGCCGGAGAATAACGTCCCAAAAGTAATATACCATCGCAATACCTTCTAAGCCAGGGGCTTCGCAGGCACGGCCACGAAATGTTTCCAAACAAATGCACAATAGGTATTCGACGGAGAATAATCGGCAGCCGAGAATCAATAAACGACGACAAAGGAACACTCGAGCGAAGATACGGCCCTTAATTGTATAGGAATCAACGGAATATTCTATTTTCGGAACATAAATATTGCGAACACGTTAATATTGTGGCCGTAATATCTTTACCTTAACGTTTCTTAATACGAAAACTTCTGCTGGTCCACTCAAGGTACTTGTTTGATTCTAATTATGTTCATCATCATCAACCCATCACGTTATCACTGCTAAGACACGGGCCTTTCTCATACAGAGAAATAAATTATTCGCAATATTTTTTTGTTGCTAATACGAAAGTAAAATTAATCTCAATAAGATGCAAACTAAGAAGGGTACCTACTTCGTATACGGCATTTGGCGATATATAGGCCAAAATGGCCGGAAAGATTTTATTAAGTTTTATCGCGTTGTTTTAAGCATAAGTTCCTGTATAATATTTCATTGGTTGGGTATGTGGTGGTCATGGAAGAGACGCTTGAACTCACACATCGCATAACAAGCGCTATAGATTATAAGAATATTTTATATTTGTTTAATGTAATATTGTTTTAGCCAAGAACAAGTGGTACTAGTATTTACGAACTATTGAAAATAAAGTTATAATTGAGAAAGTTATGCATCACAGCTTTTATTTCCATGCATCATAACAAAGATATATCACATTATTTATTATTGTAAATGTACGCCCAACGATGACAAACATAGATCCTTGCCCTTAAGTAAGATTCCTTGTATCTAGGGAACCAGGAAATACGATGACCATGGTCCCACAACCTAGACACGAAACAAATGCTTGCGTTTATTTTTTTTTGCACTCAAACATTTGTCACGTCGCGGGAATCGAACCCGCGATCCCAATGGTGTACGTGATTTGAGCCAACCTGCCCAACCACCTACACCACAGAAGCTGTCTATATGCGTTGATAACACGTGTTTCAGTCTGTTGCAGTGAAATATCTGTAAAGTACAATTACAACCAAAAGTCAATAAACGAACTCGAAATAAAATTGCTGTTTATACACAGTTGTTTAAATTCCCAACACGCATGTAGCTTTTCCACAATAAATTCTCGCTGATACGAACACCGATAAAGTAAACGGACTGTTCTCAATTAAGCTGCAATAATAAAACAGATACTTAATGGTTATTTGTTTGTTTTATTGGACGTCATTTTGCGAAATTCTATAACCGATTGCGTGACTAACTCTTGTTTATATACGCCTTCCGAACAGTACATTTGATGGTTTCATTATCTAAAAATGTCTTACAACAAGTATAAATTTCTAGAATTATTGGATCTTATTGGGTTTTACTAGATAGGGCTCTCGTATGCGAGAGGCAGTCTGGGTAGGTACCACCGCTTTGCCAGATATGATGCCACCAAGCAGTAGTGCGCAAACACTATTGTGTTCTGATTTGACCGATAAAATTACTGGACGTTATAAGATTTAAAAAGGGTGACGAGCGCAATGCAGTGCCGCGGAGGACTTTGTATAAAAATGCTCTGGATGGTGCTGCAATTCTGGATCTAGGAAATATTCCTCCATTCATCCTACTCCTCCATCCATCCTTTTTTCCTATTTCGTATTGCTTACCATGAAGTGAACGATCAGCTCGTCTCATTACTAAATTACGAACAAAAGGAAAAGTTTCTTTATTTTCTATCTGCAACTATCTGTTAGAGTCCCTAAATTAGTGTGTACCTTATAGCAGCTGGTGAGTAACAATATCTACAGAAGCTTTTATACGTTGGTTTGAACCTTGGCCGAGATAAAAGCCGGACCCTTAGGCTATGATTATACTTAAGATATTTAAGAGCTGTGGTTTTTGTAAATAATAAACAAGTAATAGTAAATAAATACAAAGATAAAAGACGGTGCTAAGCTTCGACCTTCGAGTCAAAAGAACTTTCTAGATACTGCGTCGGTAAAGTTCTACTAGTAATAATTCTTATATTCTTTATTGTACACTAAATTTTTTACATCGATGATTTATAAAATATATGTAGAAAGGCGAGCTTAACCCTGAAAAGAGTTTTCTTCCAGCAAACCCTTGAGGAAAGAGAACTGTCACATGAGCAAATAGGTTTCAGTGTACGGTTACGGTTTGACAAGAAAATATCAGCAACTAATAACTATAATTGTGACAAACAGACTAACATTGTAGGTAGGCTCCTTTCCCTTCCTACCTCTCTCTTTTCTTTTTTTTTCTTTTCCTTCTTTTTTATTTTTTTTTATTCTACTACCAACTACCTATTACTGTTTTCCGGTTTAAAGGTCATTGTACCCAGCCAAAATAATGGGTATATAAACTTAATATCTCACGTCTCGGGGTGACCAGTACAATGTTACGCATTACTTTCATGGTATAAAAAGTTATGGGTGCAATTTATGTTATGGGTAAGCGTCTCATAGTTCAGTTCCATAAATAATACAATTTTATAACAAAAAAACCGACTTCAATTCAATTTAATTCAAAAATTCAGTCGAATTGAGAATCATCTCTTTATTTGTGAAGTTGGTAAAAAAACATCAAACGCTGTATAATTCACTACGATGTAACAGAACGTAAATGAAACCAACCCATTTAGCTACAAAAAACGAGTCTGTCTGCACGCAAAACCAATTTACTAGATTTATTGTTATACTTCAATTAGCCATGGCTCGGTATTTTTGTATAAATGCTTGTTATTTTCAAGCCTTTTTAAGCTGTTTAATAAAATATATTAGTCTCTGTAGGAGCCTCGAGTCTCCTTCGAGTAAAAACGACGAAATCTTTAGTTACTTGCGAAAATTGGCGATTTTGTAAAAAAACTTAAAAAGAATTGTTTTGAGATGTAGCAATAAGCATAAACCGAGACATTTTGTCATAAAGGCTCTAACTGGTTGTACGAAGATCTTAATCTAAAAAACAATAAATTTCTTCGGCTTGTGACGCCTACAGACGCCTTATACTCTTTCCACTGCGATTAATCATACAACCAAAGAAAACTAAGATACAATCTTGAGTTTTGATCGATACGGTGGCATTATATTGTAGGAGCTGAAGATGTGTGTACCTCTAAATAGTGTTAAACAAAGTCACTATCCGCGTCCTTTCTGTTTCTCCGCTTTCTTTTTCTAAACCAGGCAACGTATTTTGATAAGGTTTTCACTGTCATTTAGAGATTTTTACGGAATGTACAATATATTCTACTTAAGTTTTTGTATAGTTAAGAAAATTCAATGTTTTGTCATCAAGCCATATTCCTTAAAAATCTTAACATAGCTCCAAGGAGAAGCAATTGGATTATACTTTTTTATTTAGATGTAGTTTTTACCCACGACCGAAAGGACTGGATATATATTTGAATTGACTGAACTGATTTCGATACGGCTTTTAGTGATTTCTTCAAAATTGACATAAAATGGTTCTGAGATAGGTTATAATAATATTGTGCCAATCTACCAAGGGGGGCGCTTCAAAACATTCATATATCGTGGGGTTCTATCGATTGTAAGGCTAGTGGAACAAGATTTCGCAAGCAACTTTAACTGTGGTATAAAACGCTGTATTTTTTAATTTTGTATCTAAAAGAAGCGACATTTATGATGAATTTGCATACAAATTAAATTTCTTCTCGGTTGACATTGTTTTCGAGTTTCCTAGAAAAAACTGGGGGTGCCAGAATTACCCTAATTTTATTCATCAAACGAATTTCATTCATTTTGAATTCGCCCCGTTGTCATGTTATAATTAGGGGTCTGATAGAGGAAGTGTAATGAGGCATAGATTTATAATTGGACTGTTAAACTTGGTAATTACAATTTATAAAATTAAAGAAAATTTCGAGGCTTTTGAAATTAAAGCAAAAGTATTCCCCCATTGGTGTCGTTTATAAAAGAGCTGATGTATTAATGATTAAAGACGCAGTGTGCAAGTGGGGAGCAAGACTTCTTTCTTTCTTACTTTCATATGTGGGTATGAGGCCAAGCCTAGGCGTTAGGATTATAGATCGTCCGAAGACCCCCGACATGGCCTAAAATAATCAGAATAATAAGAATAATCTTTGTGAAATTGTCGATGTGTGTGGTCCAGTTTAAACACCGATCTATTTGGAATCCTAAAAAGGTGGTGGACTGCTCGATAGCTGTTGTATCGACCGTTACAGTAAGGTTACACACATGCCGGGCCGAGATGGAAAACTGAATAAAGTGAGTTCAATCGCAGCTCCAATCGTTTTCGGATTGAGAACAACCTATCGACTGTTGTTTAAGCCCATAACTGACCGACGTAAAGTGAAAAGAAAGAAAGAAAGAAAAACCATTTATTCGTCACTCGACAAACAAATAATACAAAAAATAAAAACTTAAATAATAAACATATGTGCCGAATGGGCTCAGCTCAGCATAAAATGCCAAGAGTTTTACATAACTCGGCGCTGATTTTTAGCTGATACCCGTTTTGCTATAGGAACAGTGATACATTGACTGTATTTATCCAGAAAGATATCTAAACATTTAAAATAATAATATCTTACAAAAAAGTGCACGGTAGCGCTCATGTTCATACCACTCCAACGGTCACCCTATCAAGTGCTGACCGCGGCGTAGGTTGCTTAGCATAAGAAGTCTATTACGAACGGCTCGGCGAGCTATGCCATGAACGTTACCTTGTTCATCTCATTAAATCTCAAGTCATTTTACGAAACAAACAAAAAGTTGAAGAAAACTTCGGTCTATAATGTGTAACACCATCATATGTTCCGTTACCGTTTTCTAATTCGATTTATAATTAGAATTTTGAAATTACGAATCACGTTTCGATGTTTCAAATGCTCGCGTGATGGCAGCAATGAACGCAGTCTTAAACGGCTTTCATTGCACCACGTACTCGTTCATTTTGGAGTGAAGGCAAGGGTCATGTGAAAATGCCTGACACGCGCGCATCGTATATTGAATGAAATCCTCAAGGAAATCTAATTATCCCCTACCTCGTGTGTGATCTTATGGTCACTCGAAAGGTGGAAGCTCTGCGAGTGACGTAGCAGTCCAAGGTACATATGTGTTGTTACTTATGTCGAGTTATTGAACATAAAGCTATTCGTTATCATTTTTTTCCAGTGTAGTATTAAAGCCACCTTTATTTCGGCTTGTTGCGTATGCTACAGTACTATCGAATCAGCTCATTATACTCGCTCTATCTTTGCTCTTATTATTACTATTTAAGGGCTGTATATCTCTACTACTACGGTATAAGTCTATTTCTTTAAATTGGTATACAATAAAGAGTTTTCCTATTCAATACTACTCTTTACAGGCTCATGTTTGAAATGTTTATAATACGAGGTACAATTAAAAAACTCGTTATTAAGTTTCTGTCAACAAGAAATAAATGAAAATGTCGATGCGGCGAACCGAGAAATAGCTGTGTTAACGAATACTGGGTGCCACCTCGCTCAAGCTCGTGAAACCTTTATATATACTTTAAAGGATTGGGTTTTCGTGTTCATGTCACATAATTAAATTGTTTCAGACGTAAATTCCAAACGAGATTAATACATTAATGTTCTGTATTTGAGATTACATATTCAAGTGTATTGTGACAATATATATCATGGTATATATAGGTACACATGCTTAGAATTTTTTTTAAATCATGATATTTTATGCAGCAGTACGCGAGCAGTTTGAGCATTTATAGAATAACTCTTTATTATAACACCATGATACAGAAACAACCACAACTAAAATAACAATTAACTTAATACTAGCGTCACAATGGGCGGTCTTATCGCTCAAAACGATCTCTTACAGACAGCCCACAAGTTGAGGAGTGAAGACAAAAAATATGTATGGACGGTGTTATCAATAAAAAAAATTAACATCATTTAACATATAATTTAACAATGTATTAAATTTTAATTCATTTTACATTTGATATTTAACATTATAATAAATATGATATACACAAACTACATTTATCACACATGTCATTCATTTTAAACAATCAATCAACAACAAAACAGGCAGATGCGACGGAGGGGATAACTGCGCTAGAGCAGACGACAGCCTAAGAAGCCAGTGTATGTCTTGCAACTGCTTGACCACACGACGGGATTCGTCATGCTGCTGACCACCCGGAGCGGCTGCTCATAAGCGGTCACGTTTTTTCCAATGAAAAGATAGAATTAGAATTTAGAATTCATTTATTTTCATAAACAGTCGGTTACATAAAAGATCTAGAAAACAAAGAAAAAGAAAGAAAAATCATCAATACAAATCATAATAATATAATAATATGAATCTAGAGAGATTATAGAAGATTGTAATTTGCTATGCAGTCGCAGCTTGAAGCAGTCGGTCATGTCATGCTTCAAGCTGCCCGTGTATGGCGGCTCGTACGACGGCAGTTTGTTTTCTGTGTCTCTTTTTTGTACAATAAAAAATTAAGACTAACAGTATTTTATGCGCTATGTGATCTAGTAGAGATATCAGTATTTAAATTATGAATCATCTCATTTTTTTATTTGGTACTAAAAGATGAGACGAGCAAGTTGTTCGTCCTGATGGTATGCGGCACGTCTACCCATAACAATGGCAATGCCACCCAAAACTTTTAATACTATAAAAAACACTGCGTAGCACTGAATTGCGTGTATCACCCCGAGACATAAGTTAAGTCTTATATGCACAGTCACGGAGAAATCGCCTGCAAACATTATCTCTTTCACCCTGTATTTATATTTAAAACAATATTCTCTCTCGTCGTGTATAAGTGAGTTAGGTTTAAAAGCAAATAATTTATCCAATTAATTCGCATAAAATCAAACCATGCGGGCCCAAGTTCAACATGTTTACGACAAATATAAATCTCGTAATAACATTTCTATGAAAACCCTTTCAATGTGTTAATAAGAGGTATTAATAACACTTGCTCGTGTTATGTTTAAAGTTGAACTAGACGTTTAACTTGCCTTTTAATTCATAATTGTACTTTATTTGTTATTATTGTAAGTAAGCGTCGTAATACTGAAAGGTTTTAGCAAATTTTAGAATGGTTAAGAATTCTAGCTACATTATCCTTTAAACCGGAATATTTTTGTACAATTCTGTATTTTTAACTGACCTCAAAAAAGGTTCTTAATTCGATCGATTTTTTTTTATGTGCGTTACCTCAGAACTCTGTCATTTATAAACCGATTTGGAATATTATTTAGTATAGCTACTAAGTGATCCAATATAAATTTCATCGATATTCGACCTTGTCAAAAGTCAAAAGGTATTTATTAATAAGACACAAAAAATGCACTTTACACACATTTTAAACATTTTTTTTAACGGGCTAATGCCTTTATTACTGTAAACAAACTACACTCTACTTACTAAAACTAAACTAAAAACATACAAGGAGAAGCAATTGGAAACATAACATATTGAAACAATTATTTTAAACACTGATGTGTAAGATTACAAATCAATATTTTAAAAATGGTAATTTAAGAACTTTGTAACTTATGTCTTTGAAAAAAAGGCAAGCATATCTACCCATTTCTTTCCCGTGGACTTGGACTTCGTAGGTACATCAGAAATCAAGTCGGTTTTTTTTTATAAAATGAATACTTTTTTCTCTTTATGTCGTGAGATGTAAAGCCGGGCAAGGTCGGAATTCTGATGTTACGCATAAGGTTACCTGAGACATTAGCTTTCAAGTCTCGAATTCTCCCTAGGTGATTGTCATGCGGAAGTTCCAAATTGAGAGTTACTACATTTCAAATGTATTCCTTCGCAATGTACGTTAATGCTAAAATATTTCATAGTGCGGTCCTTCATCTTGGATGTATCCCATCGCGTTGTACGTTATCATAAATGTTTTCGATCGCTATATACGTTCGAAAGTTTATTAAAAAAAGTATTTAATTTTCTACTTAAAAATCGTTATTGAAGACTTTCTCAATGACAATAATTTAATAACTTGATATCTAATTTGATGACACTACTTATACATCCTGACATTTTATATACATTTTTTAAATTTTAATTTTAAAACTTTTATATTTTTTCTCACCGTGATTTAATTTAATTAATAAAGTATTGACATTTTATATGTAATAAATATGAATCAAATTATTTTTAATAATAAAACTTTTAGAAATTTACAATTGTCACAAAAAAAGAAACTATTAATAAGATACTAAACTATGTACAACTAGAAATTTATATACAAGTGGTGACCATGCGGCAAGGTGCCAAGAACTCTGGCTGCATTCCCGCGTTGAATGGCTAAAGCTAATCTTTGAGCCAGGAATAAGCCAGCCCTCTTGTCACCTGCAGCTTCGACAAGACGTGGGCAAAAAATAAAACTTTTAAATATTTGTACGCCTACAAAGACCGATTTTTGTTGAAGAAAAGTACTGCTATGCACCTTGCAATATTGTAACCGAAATTCTGACAAATACATTTATTTCATAAGAAATTATTGTATATCACTTATATGTATACCATCGTTGACGTAGGGTCAAGGGTATAGGTTAAAACTACTTTAAAATGAAATGCAAGAAATTTCAAAGCGAGTTGTATAACGAGTTGTTGTATTAAAGCAGGTATCTGATAAAAAGTTTTTTAATACGCCTAAAATCCGCTCATGCAGACTGATTTCACATCAAACTTTAAGACGCGTTTAGAAAACTCGTTATTACGTCTCTATGAACTCTTTAAACACGAGACAAGAATTTACTCAATTTACTCAGAGTAATGAATACTGGTATCACCACGCTTCGCTCGTGTGTTGAAAATACCAAGTTACATGATCCACTTTGTTTACAATTTGAAATTTGACTCTCAAATCTTGTTTGAGAGTCTTGTTTGATGTTCGCAGCGCACACATACGCGACGCAACTGTTCTCGACTGGTGCAATTATAAATTTTATGTCTGTTTACAATAAAGCTTAAATAAACCTAGGGGAAACGGCTGCAACGCAGTCAGATATGAAATAACCCTTAGGCTGGGTTCAGATGACAAAAGCTGTATGAATCTCTTAGACGCTTCATTAAAACATCGTTCTCATTGTAATGCGTTTGCCATGCGTATACCTACTTATTTGGAACGTCATATATATATTATATAATTTTTTTATGTAACTGAATGACGAGACGAGCTGGTCGTTTGCCTGATGGTAAGCAAGACGCCTGCTCATAACAATAACAGCACCACCCAGAACTTTGTTTTGCAAAATACTGCGCGGCGCTGCACTGCGCTCGTCACCCTGAGACAATTAGCTGTTGAGTCCCATAATGCCCAGTAATTTCTCTGGCTACAATGCCCTTCAAACTGGAACACGCTTGCGCACTACTGATTGGTGGCAAAGCATATATAGACAAATTCGCATCACTGATCACACTCTTACAAGTTGGAAGACTCACCTGACCGCCTCATAAGCGCCTCATTCATGTCGAGAGATGCGTGTGTGCGTGCGAAGCGCATTACCATATTATTGACTAACCAAGATACCTATCACTTTGTAAGACTTACCTAATTAAATAGTTCCAATAAAATCATCGAGAACCGTATGTTTAGACAAACCTACAATGGGTTTTAAGACATTGCTAACCATACACGTTAATTTAAATATGTGTTTGGATAAATAAAATAAAAATATATACGAGCCTTTATATACGGTTTTCAAAGATTTTATGACTTATTACAACGACGTTTTTACACTTGAATTCAAAAACAATAACCTAGCTTTCCTTTAATTCTATTTTCTCGCGATATTATAAAGAGAAATGTTGACGATTTTTCTCGTATTATTATGTAATTGTATAAAATAAAGAAACAAAACTTAATAGGAGGCAGACAAGTGGGCATGAAAATATTACGTTTAATTTTTTTTTATAACAGCCTCTTTTATGAATACAACCTTTGTAATTGGTGACTCTAACACAGTTGAAGTCAGTACTCTAAATTAAATCATAGTATTTTGCCTTGATTTTGAAAATTGTAAGCATAACAGTGAACTTTAATTTTCCTGAAAATAAAAAAGGAACTGACAGATTAAAAAAAAATATCTAAAATCCACGTTTTCGGCATTGCATGCTAATAAATGGATTTAGTATACAGTCATTGAGTTCTAAGTTCCCTAAAAGTTTCAGCCGGAAAACTTATCGGGAATTGCACGAAATTTGAGTTGCAAGATTCCACCCGGAATGACAGAGAGACAGACTGCAAGGTGACTTAATAAAAACGTGGTAAATAAATACGTAAGTATATTAAATTTAGTTTAAGTGTCGTTTTTATTTTATTTATTTAATCTTTATTTAAGGCAACATTACAGATGTTATTGACTTATTTTATGGCCCATATAAATATATACCTAAGAACTTACATACATACAATTTACAAGAGAGCTCTCTCTCTTGTCTATAGAATAATATTCATATTTCTCCAACCTTTATATCTAAAAAAGCGTAGCACTGTCTACGAAAGGTCTACGACGCCTTTAAATAGAAGGCGTAGCGTAGCCGCAGTATAAATTACAAAAAAAAATACAGCAGGTACTTGAATTACTGAGACATTATATTTTTATCTCTACATAACCTTGTGGAGAATTGTGGTGCCTATAAGCAGCACTTATCTTGTACAAATATGACGGTTGTGAGCTCGCATGTTAAATTGGAACATGGCGCTAAGCTTTTAATGGATCGGGGCTCACTTTAGGGCTGAGTAACTTAGTAAATAATTCATTTTATAACCGTATAATAAGAAATCCGATTGAATACCGATGAAATTTATATGGGACCATGTTGAAGCTATACTGAACCCAACGCAAAAATAA
The DNA here is from genome assembly GCA_951640565.1 of Petrophora chlorosata. NCBI lineage: Eukaryota > Metazoa > Arthropoda > Insecta > Lepidoptera > Geometridae > Petrophora > Petrophora chlorosata. The sequence goes on along the minus strand of OX621199.1, from coordinate 4,086,981 downwards.
TTTTCCAAATCAGTTTATATATGACAGGGTTCTGAGGTAACAAACATTAATAATAAAAAAAAACGAATGCAGGTGGATAGCAAATGTAAAATAAAAAAATATATATATATGTATAAACAATAATTTTATTACAATTAATCACAAAAATTCAAGGACATGTGACATCCACCAACCCGCACTGGGCCAGCGTGGTGGATTATGGCCCATACTCTCTCTGTGAGGGAAGGCTTGAGTCCCAGTAGTAGGGAACGCGATGGGCTGATGATGATAATAATTAGTATTATTATCTTAGCCGTTAGTGTCCCACTGCTGGACAAAGGCCTCCCCCCAATCTTTCCACTCGTCCCTGTCTTGCGCCAGATAATAATATAAAAAAATATCTATACTTATATTAAAACTGTAACGAAGCGGTTACTGTACATTGAAGATATTTTTGAAAATCAATTTTTTTGGGAGTATATGGTAGCAACAGAACCCAAAAATACAATTTTTAAAATTTTTGTCTGTCTGTCTGTCTGTCTGTCCGGGATAAACTCAGAAACTAGGGCACGAATTTGAATGCAGTTTTTTGAAATATGTTCTGTGGAGTCCGGCGCTACACATAGGCTTTGTTTCATCAAAATCGGTCCAGTAATATTGAAGTTATGACGGAATTTAGGAAAATATATACGTGTCCACTATAAGTTGAACCACGCAACATACCGAACCCTTTGTGCACATGGCTCAGCTTATACTGGTTTATTACTTACCTTCAGAGTTTGTAGAACTAAGGTATTGGTTGACATGATGGTATTCTAAAAAATGTTTTGTGGAGTCCTAGGCTACATAACAAACTTTGTTTTATAAATATCGGTTTACGAAAACTGGAGTTATTACGCAATTTAACAAAATTAACACACACATTTAACACGTTGAGTACCTACCGATTAGCAATTTTAGTATGAAAGTTTTCGTGAGTTTGATTCATTATAATTATAAATATTTAATAAAACGGCTAGGACTCACGTAGTTTGTCAAATTAGTCGACCTAGGTTTCGATCATGTCCGATGCTCTTCATCAGGGGCGAGTTTACACTGCGAGATCGCGGCGACTATTGGCGGTGTCGGTGACGGTGGCTGGTGGAGTGGTATAACGTTGAGTACCGTTGCAAGGCAAATTAGCTGTTTAAATCGAGCCACCCATAGATAGCACGTGTTATCAAGGGGCGTTTTTCTGACTCGCGGTGACGGGTTTTATGGACATAGCGCTGGACCTGCACCGGAGCTTTTTTTTTGATCAGTTTGTAAAACGCTTTTTTGCTGATGCGATTATGTCGCCTTGGAAAGTAGTAGAGGAATTTTTCCTAGCGGTTCCCAATTTTTTTTAGCTATGGAACACTAAATTATGTACCTAATTTTGGCGGAACCCCAACTCATATTTGTAACCGACTTTAAAAAAGGAGGAGGTTCTCAATTCGACTGTATGTTTTTTTTCTATGTTTGTTACGCGATTACTCCGCCAATTATAATTTGATTTTAATGATTCTTTTTTTGTTTGGTAGGTCATACTTCAGAGGTGGTCCCATATAAATTTTATCGAAATTGATTTCGCACTTTTGCGCGGGTCAGTATATCGATAAAAATGCTGGCCAGCGTCGGCAATTCTCGGAACCCTAGGGTTCCGTGGAACAACTATTAGTAACTGCTGGTATAGACGAACAAAAAGCATAGCAACACCGTACCGGGCCCGGAACGGCCGCGGCAGCTAGCGTGGCACCGCGGCGCACCGTCACCGTCAGTTTTGCGTACGAATCGTAAAGGGTCCATGTCAGTTCCCCCCGATGGCAATCCCACCCGTGTTATTTCCACCCGACCTCAGTGGTCCGGTAATATGTTTTTTAAACTGAACGATGACATTTGATACGTATACTCGGTCAAAGAAACTATAACACATTTTTCACCAATTTTTAAACATCCCTAAAAGAACTTGCTAAAATGTATATATATGTAAATATAAAAATAATCCACTCCCTCAGACACAGACACACACACACACACACATCACACCTCGAAAACCAAAAACCTATGAAGCTGTTTGGTATGTAAGTTCTATAAGGGGATCATTACGAGAGCGGACAAAAGGAATGAGAGTTTATGTTTTTAAAGATAGGGCTATCAACTTTGGTAATTAGGATTGGGAGCGGAACGGGATGATAACGGGATAAGGTGGGCATGGAAATGGGATAAGCACGAGAGTTACAGGATAGGAGCGTAATGGTAACGATATAGGAGCGGGACTGGAGCAGGAGCGGAGCGGTACGGTAACGGGATAGTAGGGAGCGGTAACGGTATAGGAGAAGGACAGGATCAGTCCAGAACGCGGCGGTTACGGAATACAACCAGGACGATAACAGGATGCGAGTGGGAAGGTAACAGAATAGAAGTGGTACGGTAATGAGAAAGGAGCAGGATGGAAGCTGTAACGGGAGTATTTTGGGACAGAAAATGGTCGGAAGCATGATGAATTACTACTACACTACGCGTACGAAGTCGCGGGCAACAGCTAGTATTTTATAAAAACAAAGAAATTCAAAAAATGTTTATTTTATAATGTTAATACATTAAACAATTTGCTCTCTTCCCCATACATATTATATTATTATAACAACAACCTACATAATATTCAGCGTAATTACACTACATATTTTCATTGCGTTTCAGATTTGAGATGAATTTCCGCAACGTCACGTCTGGTTCCATTTGATTCTTGAGAACCTTCTCCTATTTTTGACGTCGTTTAAAAATCTTGTACGCAGCGCACTACTGTAGGGTAGTTAACTCAATTGTGCCTTAACGTCACTGAACTAACTCAACTGTTGCTGACGCAGTGCCTATTGCCTAACTCAGTTTGCAGTGTTAATCAATGGCCTCCACTTAAGGTTCTCGTGCACTAGTAGCCAAAGTTCCAAGTTCAAAACAACTGACAATTCGAATCTCCAGTATGCTTACATCTAGTTGTTTGGTAGTTATCCTTCGTATATTGATTAAGTAGTCCCGTACGAGACTAGATTGTCACATGCGCGTTTAAATTCAAATGCAACTAATTACTAATAATTTATTAATAACTCCATAGGTACATATCAGATAAATGTCATGTATTATGTAGTTAATTTTAATTTTCATTCGTCTTACTTATTAATGCACATAATCGTCTTAAAAATGTTGTTTTCCTTAACCTATGGTTGTCTGGAAGAGATCGCTGCATAGCGATAAGGCCGCCTAGTGTACTTATGGGAAGTTTTGTATTATCTAATGTAATTCTCTTTTCTTTTTTTAAGTGCTTAAAGTGTTATCTAACTATCTATCTATTTAAATTAATAATTGTAATAGTATAAGTACATATCTAATATTCTGTAAATTTTAAAAAGTCATTGACACTTTAGAGAAAACTTTCAAATAACTACTTTTTTTCGGAATTTGAACGTCCCTGTGGAAGGTGCATATTGTGCCAGACAGTCTATTATAGACCGACGGACCTAATATGTAGACGGACCTCTCAGATTTTCCGAGCTTCAAGTTCAAGCTTGAACCGTTGCTACTGAGAGGATGAAACTATGCAATGGGATACATCTCGGTCGATATTTATCTGGTCAACGCAGAACATGTTAAATATCTATCGCCACTATATTTCTTTTACGTCCTGGATGACTGATAGATAATGTCATTCCTTGTAATATTTAATATTGATTATTCCAAAATCACTAACTTAAAAAGTTCTTTTTTCTCTAAAGTTCGTCTTAGTTCTTTTTTCTTTTTTATCCAATTTTGGCATCACAGACGCACTTATAAACGTCAATTATTACAATATCTACCACCGTATTGGACGTACTCGTAGAGACACTACCTAGAAGAAACTGAGAGACTGTTTTTTAGAACTTTTGTTACCATGTTTGCTTTAGACAATATTATGTTTCTTATGTGAAAATATTGCTGCTAGTGCACGAAAACCACTAAGAGCCTGGGGTTTAAAAGAGTCAGTAAAACGAGCTAAGGGCATTACTCGGGTATTTATTGGAGTGCAAGGAGTTAAAGTCCAGGGGAAAGAATCCCTGTTACTAGAAGTAGGTGCCTAGTAGTTGATGCGATAATCCTGTTCTACTCGTATCAATTGGTACTCTATTATAAGTGGATACGTACTTTATTGACAGTGGATAGGTACTCTATTGAAAGTGGATAGGGCTTTTATTCGAAAAACACAAAATGTTGAGTAAATCATATACCTAATACATTTTGATTATAGTCTAGTTCATTAAACTTGATTTTATATGAGGACTAGTTTAGTCGCGAATACGTCTGCGTAATTTGGTTCATAGTTGTTTCCCCCGGAACTGTCCGTTAAACCGGGATAAAAGTATCCTTTGTCCTATTCCAAAGTACCTTCACACAACATTTTATCAAAATGCATTCAGTCGTTATAAAGATAAGTGGTAATTACGCACATACATACTCTTTTGAATTTATAATATTAGTAGAATAGGTTTCCACTAGGATGAAGTAAAAACGTCAATAAAAACACTAAAGGTACTACAAGGCAACGAATTTAAATGAGAATTGACAAATTGGCTAATGGACAAATGCTTTTATAGTGTGATTGAATTTTTGAATAGCTATCCTTACTTCCTCACTAATATTATTAACGCGAAAGTTTGTATGTATGGATGTTTGTTACTCTTTCACGCTACAACGGCTAAACGGATTGACATGAAATGTTGTATGGAGATAGCTTATACCCTGGATTAACACATAGGCTACTTTATATCCGGGAAACCACGAGTGAAACCGCAGGGTGCAGCTAGTAATTAATAATATCATAACAATTTTTCAATAAAGTTTTATGATTCAATTTTCAAATTTTATTTACTTTTTATTTTTATTAGGTATGTTGACATTGTAATTTTAATAATTAATATAAATTGACATGTTAATTATTATTTTTAAAACATATGAACACCAGCTTGCAAGCTGAATACAATTGACAATAAATATAATGAATAAAACCATGTAATAATTGATGTAGCAAATAAATATGTGTCTAGCAAATAAATGATTGATTGATTGATTGATTAAATTAGTAAACACTAGCTGCGCCGTGCTGTTTCACCCGCGTAGAATTCAGTTTATAGTTGTTCCCTCGAGTATTGTTAGTTTTTCGGGGTTTAACTAATCATGTGTTAATACATCGTATAAGCTCTCTCCATTCCAAATTTGATTCGCATACGTTTAGCTGTAGCGGCGTAAAAAAGTAACAAACATACTTACACACAAACACACTAACACAAAGTAAGTTAAGTACGTACCTTTCACAGATATAATATAAGCATAGTAATATTAGTCTGATGTGATGAACCCTTATAAAAGTAATACTTTACGTAAATTGAAAGTGCTAAAACGAGACTTTCATTTCTGAATAAATGAATCAATAAAATAGCGAAAATTGTCTCCAAAGACGCAATAAACCCAAACTTTATAGCCTTAGGTTAGTACACAAATTGGAATATAACAAAAAATAAAGCCGAAATAGAGACAAAACACTCATAAAAACAGCATCTCGCATTTCGACTATGTCATTATTCAAAACATATTCGTAAACACAATACGGCATCTGTGCTTTGCCACCCTGATTTAAAATACCAACCAACATATAACGATCTCCCGTGCCCTTCTCTTCCCAACAAGATTTCAAGTAGAGCAACGAAGTTCTTTAAAGCTCTGAGGTTCTAGATAAACTGGGTTGAAAGAAAAGGAGTGAAGCCAAATGCCTGACATCGGCGACGCTAAATGGCGCGGAAAAATCAACGAGTTCCCGTAATTTCTGCGAAAGGAAGTGTTCGCAGTAGTTTCTATGAAAACGGATGGGATTAACTGAAGCCTTTGTTTGGGGGAGATAGTAAGAGGACTTGTATCACGCGAATCCACCATTTTATACAGTTACAATTGATTGTTAGGTATACAATACATTTTTTGCATTACATAAAATTCACTATGAAAATACGAAAAGTCCAGATAGTTTAGATTTAAAATCACATAAGACTAGCTGCATCCCGCGGTTTCGCCCGCAGTTTTTAAAAAGGAGCCTATGTCCATTTACTGGTCTTAAAAAATCTACAAGGCCACGATGGGACTGGCATAAACATATAGTTTCAATTCTTCTTTCAAATCTTAAATCTCGAAATTAAATCAAATCCCGTTGTAGTTTTTGCGTGGTTGAGTAACAAACATCCTTTTATCCTCACAAACTTTCGCATTTATAGTATTTATGTAAGAGAGTCGTACCTATAGGTAAAATTAGAAATCAAGGTTTCAATAGAAGAAAATATCAAATTTATTTTCTCCTATTCGTTTGATTGAAAAACCTCTTTAGGACGTTCTTCGAAACGACGATCGAAATTGTGGTGCGGAATGCTATTCATAAAAATAATTCCTTTTTTTATTTAACTGAATGACGAAACGAGGTGGTCATTTGCATGATGGTAAGCAATACGCCAGCCCATAACAAAAACAGCACCACCCAGAACTTTGTTTTGCTAAATCCTGCGCGGCGCTGCACTGCGCTTGTCACCCTAAAACAATTAGATGCTGAGTCTCATAATGCTCATAATCTCGTAATGTACTTACTTTACTCTTACGTTACTTCTGGTCGATCTCTCGTATGCGGAAGGCACCCCCAGGCCTACCCAGACGTAGGTACCACAGCTTTGCTAGTTATTCTGCCACCAAGCAGTAGTGCGCAAGCATTACTGTGTTCCGGTTTGAAGGTCATCGTAGCCAGCAAAATTATATATATGAGACTTAATATCCATCTTTATATGTTTCGGGGTGATGAACGCAATGCAGTCCTACTCAGTGCTTTTTATGGTATTAAAAGTTCTGGGTGGCACTGCAACTGTTATGGGCAGGCGTGGCGTTTACCATCAGGCGAATGACATGCTCGTCTCATCACTCAGTTCCAAAAAAAACTTGATATGCTATAATAAAGAAACTTTATGACCATATCATTTTCTAGGAACTTTGAGTAATCATTTAGACTTGACAAGGAAGACATTACTCTTCAAACCCATCTCAGCTACGGTCCAAGTATCACCGGGAGATGAATCCACAAACTTAGTCACTTGTAATCGGGTCCGTGAATCTGACGCGTGACTTGAAACTCGATGACGTTACTTTCTTTAGCCCAACCTAAACACTGTATAGACCAGGTATTTAATAAAACGGGACTGTCTTTTGTTTGCGCTGTCGTCAAAAAGCCGTGGTATAAGCACAATGCCGCTAGCTGTATGCAAGAAGGAGTAAGTGATGCCCGATGCTCATCATCATCTGATGCTGATGGGCTGATGCCCATCACGTTCCCACTGTTGGGACACGTGCCTTCTCTCATAGAGAGAGTATGGGCCATAATCCGCCACGCTGGCTAAGTGCGGGTTGATGGATGTCACATGTGGTTGAATGTTTGTCCTGAATGTTTTTTTTTCGTCCTTGAAAAATAACGGTGATGTGTAGGACTATTTAATTATACTGTTGTACCATCTTATAATGACCACATCAAAGCAAATAAATTTCATTTCATTTCATTTCATCTATCCATATCTAATAAAAAATTAAATACTGTTCGTTGTTAAGCGCATCTCTTGAGAGCGGCTGGACCAATATGTTTTTTTTTATGTTCTTTGTAGTCCGAATTAGGTTTTTATAGAAAGAAAAATTGGAAAACTGTTCCAATATTTGTGTTTTCTTGCGCGGATGAAACCGCGTGGTGCAGCTAGTTTTATAATAGATAGATAGAAAACATTAAAGTACAGATTACAGATATTACATTAAAACAATTAAAGAAAGTGTAACGATGTTAATATAAAGGCTTAACAGTTATGTAGGATAATTGTTGGTAGAAATTTCAATACACGGGTACTTTTTAAGAGGTAAAGGCCTGCACACAGCGGGCGTGACGTGACTGTGGCATTGGCGTTTTATTTTTAGTTGTAATGTACTTAACTGTGTTGGGCAATGCACACAGAAAGCGTGGCGTCAGCGTGACGCGAAGCGTCGACGCCACGCTCTCTATGTGCGAAAAAGAACGAGAATTTTATGTATTACAAAAGATTGTATGATAATCAATCATATATGATAATCAAACTGTATATAATACTTAGAAGCAGTCTTCCTCTCTTCTATTTTGCTTGCCCGACAGGATCCTTAGTGAACTGACTACAAATTGATCATCTCTTGTATATACCTACATTAAGGAATGCATTGAATTAAAAAATAAATAAATGTGGATTCACTTGCACGCTCTGTGTGCAAAAAAAAACGCCAACCCAGCGCTACGGTCATGTCACACTCGGTGTGCAGAGGTCTTAAAGGTTCTCTTCTCTAAGAAATGAAAGCAATATTGTGTAGGTAAAGGTAATAAAAAGCCAAAAGTGAAAATTAGCGTTCCGTGAAACTTCCAAATTTCCTATAAATGTTATGATTTGGAGGAAACTGCGAATTACTAGGAAATTTAATAAAAGCTGGCTTTTAGAACTTCCCCGTGGTCTATTTTTGCAGAGCTGTTCTCCTGAAAATTAATATTGCCGCAAATTATAAAAAATGAAAACATTTTTGTGACGGTCAACTTTGCTTTGAAAAAACTTTCACGAAGTAATCTACTTTAAGAATCATAAACCGAATTAAAAACCTTAACTTCTTACGAAACTTTGGTCATCATCGCGCACTTCCGCAATAAAATAAGTTTTATAGAATTTAAAAGTCACAAGGAAACACAATCACGTAATTCAGTGTTGAGAAGAACCTGTTCTGAGCCGTTGAGTTTTTTATAGAATGATATGACGAGCAGGTCGTTTACCTGATGGTAAGCAACACACCTGCGTAGTTGCAACATCACTCAGAATATTACTATGCAAATCCTCCGCGGTACTTCACTGCGTTTGTCAGTACAACAAATAGCTCTAAGTCTCATAATGCTCAATAATTTCTGTAGCTTCAACGCCCTTCAAACCGGAACACAGTAATTCTTGCACACTACTGCTTGGGGGCAGAATAACTGGCAAAGCTGTACCTACCTACCCAGATAGCCACTGTCTCTAAATATTCAAGGACATGTGACTTCCACCAACTCGCACTGGGCCAGCGTGGTTGATTATGGCCCGTACCCTCTCTATGAGAGAAGGCTGATGATGATGATGATGCAACCGGCGTGAAAATTGCATCGTCTAAATTAACTTTTATATAGAAAACCTTTTTCCAACAAACCCTCACCTCTCCCTCCTCCCTCTCCAACCTCACTTCTCAAAAGGATTGACAATACATGGTTAAGACCAAATAAGTGACGGTAACCAAATTCAAGAGCGAGTGTGGCTCAGCGGGAACTCGTGCGCCTTTCAATCCGACGCACCTGAGTTCGATTCCCGAGTCGGCCCTGCACCAATGACTTATAGTTAAGTGCAGATTTTGTACGCTCGCTCTAAAACGGTGAAGGAAAACATCGTGATGAAACCCGCTTACGCGCTTTGGAGTGGTAGGCTCTGGCCGTGGTTGTAATACCACCCACCGAACAAAGCCATGCCGTCAAGCGACCTAGTCGTGTTTCGGGATGATGTTCGGTAAACCATTGGGGAGACGGGTCTGAGCAGCCGCTCAACTGCCGTCTCTCTCTAGATCTATGTGCTCCATCTTAGGCCACATCATCGCTTCACATCAGGCGAGATAGTGGCCAAACATAGATCTATTAAGTATGAAAAAAAAAACACTTTTCAAAAAGCGCGGCGGTTGTCTCTTTGGTTTCCATTGTGCCACATTGCAAAAATTTTATTTGAATTCAATTTAAAAGAATCTTTTCAAACCTAATGTTTTTTTTATCTGTGGAAACAACCTACGACATTAAAAAACGTAAGCAGTTTCATATAAAAACAATCACAAAAAATGTATATATTTGTTTAATTTAAATAATTTAATCTGGTATGAGGATAACATAGGACCTAACCCCTACTTAATTATGTGACCACACACACACTGCTAACTAATACCGCTACCATTGAGTGTAACCATTATGCAAATGTTATTAGCCTCGGCCTTATTCGGCATGATTAATATGACGTCATTTAAATACATAGCTGCTAATGTGCTGAAATGATCTGTACGCATGTAGCGTTCGTAGTACCTAAACACGTTTTAGTTGAACTTTTTCAAAATCAAATGTATAACTGCAATATCGGCTTAAAGTTGCAAGATTTCCCGCTGAGCCATACTTGTTCTCATCAAAAGTAGCACGAGATCCCACTGAGCCATACTCTTTTAAAAAGTTCCTGGCGTTCCTGCTGAGCCACACTTGCTCTCTTCCAAAACCGCACTGGTTCTTGCCTCTCACGTTCCCTTCCAGCAAGTCGCGCTAGTTTCTGTCGAGCTGTACAGAAAGTCGCATGACATCACGTTGAGCCACACTCACTCTCTGAGCCATACATTCTCTCTTAGAAAATCCCGTGATTTCCGCTGAGCCACACTTACTCTTATCCATAGTCGCAAGAGATTCCCCTGAGCCATACACGCTCTCTTAGAAAGTCTCGCGAGTACCTGTTGAGCCACACTTGCTCTCATCCAAAGACGCACTAGTTCCTGCCACACCCGTTCCCTTCGGAAGTCGCGCCAGTTTCCCTTGAGCCATATTCGCTCTTTTAGAAAGTCGCACGAGACCACGCTGAGCCGCACTTGGTCTCCGAGCCATACATGCTCTCCTAGAAAGTCCTTCGAGTACCCGCACATCCTCACCTCCACAATCGCACGAGATCCTGCTGAGCCATACTCACTCTCTTAAAAAGTCGCACACGTTGTCACTTAGCCGCTTTACAATTTTGCTCTTTGTCGAACCCTTATTCCAATTAGATAAACAATTTAAAAACGTAAGCATTACCTGCAGCTGCTGTTCATTATCTGAATTAGCTAAAACAATTACCAATTGAATGAACCTGTTCAAAAACAATAGAACTGTTAAAATGTGTTTAATGACATCACGGCTTATTTGCAATTAATTCATCACCTGTTCGATGGAGGTATTAACAGTTGGGCTTTATTTGAAATGCGTCATTAGTTTCAGTAATTAGAAGCAAGCATATTGAAGGTATTGTTTGTGAAGGTCTCTACTTAATCCCTGTAGTTAGTATACATGAAATTACGTTAGTAAGGCTATGTTGCATCTGAAGGTGGTGACTGATCTGAGCATTCACATGTAACGTGTTACGATGCAAGCATTGCAGTACGGTAAGCTGAGCCACTCGCCGCGCTCATTATAGCGAAGGCCGTAACATTACGTTAAGGTACTTGCACTGCACATCAAAGCTCAGGGCCCTAATTCACTATGACAACTTTTCCTTGCTTGGCTTTTCCTTTTGTTTTCTTTTTTCCTTGCTTTAAGGAAACGTCGATTTCTTCATTAATAGACAACATCTGCGAAATTTGTATTCTCTATGACGCGTCATATATATATGAATGCGTCATAGAGATGTCGTTTATTAATGAAGGAAACGACGTGATTTCGAAGCAAGGAATCGACGTGATTTCACCAAGTTGTCATAGTGAATTGGAGGCCAGTTTGAAATAGTTATAAGACTAATTTTTTGCTAGCAATGTTTCGATTCCGTGCGCGTTTTATCCATTTCTTTGCCGCTTCTGACGTCATCCGACAAGATCGTTGATTGTTTTTCTCGAAATCGTGGCGAAGTCCCACATTGATTATCAACACGTAACTTGATTAAACTTTTGAACATTTGCGCGCTACCTCACGTAATAGACAGTCCATTTAACTCACCGGTTTGTATACACTTAGAACCCCACAGATGAGCACTGGAGCGATAAATACGCGCTCAATTCTAACGCCATTACACTTGAAATCGAATCCGGCCTCCTCCACGCCACTCGCCTTTAAATTATGTAAACTGGGACACTCCCTTCGCTGGGATATTTCGCTGGGAGTCTGGAATGCCCAGCACTGAATAGGTGGCGCTTTTTATTTAATTGCCAATTAATTTTTAACCAAGCACCCCGAGTTACGTGATGCATTTTCAGACAACTTATTACGAAATACGTAGCGTTTTTCGTGCCTTAGTAGGTAAGTTTTATACCTAGCCTGATACTGCAATCTTCACTAAAACCTTTTTCGGGAAAGGCTGAAGAGCAATAAAAATATTTTTATTTTCTGTCCATTTTTATTTTATTTTTATTTCTTAAAACAATAGGCAGACTTATGCAGTTAGCAAACACAATTGCCTATCTATTATTTATTCAAGCGTGTCGACCCTCCAGCGCAACAATATAATTAAATTCTATAACAAAAAAAACCGACGTCAATCTTCCAAAGTAAATCCTTTCAAATAAAATAATAATTTTCTAAATCTATTTATAAATTACGGGATTCTGAGGTACCATAAAAACGGAGAACCTCCTTCTTTTTTAAGTCGTTTAATAATACACTCTACCTATGCTTAACAAGTAGGAAAAGAATTATATGACATGTACACATATACATCCTATAAATACATATACCTACATTCAGATGAACGACTACAGACTGATATTGCGGTAAAAGTTGGTATTATTACACTAGTCAACCCAACTCAACATCACCCCTTGATCATTGTATAGCTTCACAAAACCATCAGATATTAATTTTCTCCACCAAATTGGATCTTTTACAAGCGTTAAATACCCAACAGATTTGCAGGTGGCTATAGCCAACGGTATCACTTACCAGCGATCATTAATTTGGCCGTCCCTACTTTATGGAAAAACTTTCCTTTTGATGTCTTTTATTGAAAGCAGGGTCGCGGATATTTATTTCCGGATGAAAGTTCGGTTAATTGGGTTATCTTGGATTTCTGGAACGATTCAATTACATTAGTCTGTAGGTTTTTTAAGAAAGGCTTATTTGAATGTTTTTCTCTTAGTAGACTCTCTCTCTTCTATCTCCGTATTGGACCTCCCCAATTTGATCGTTACAATTAATTACGTTTTCAATCTGCTTTTTTATTTATTTATACCTTATATAAAATCCGCTAATACTTTTTTCAATTTTCGACTTCCATCTAAGTTCGAACAAAGGGGTACGCTGAAAACCAGGCTTGTGTAAACTCACAAGAGTTTGGCCGACGTTGAGCCTACGTCTAGGTAAATATTCCATCATCATCATCATCAGCCCATCATTTTCCCATTGCTGGGACACGGGCCTTCACTAATAGAAAGAGTATGGGCCATAATCCACCACGCTGTCCCAGTGCGGGTTGGTGGATGTCACATGTCCTTGAATTTTTGTGATTAATTCTTGGAGTTGCCTTGCATACTTGGTTTCGTCACGATATTTTCATTTACCTTTTTTAGAGCGAGTGTTAAATCTGCACTTATGTGCAGATTACCAGTGAACTTAAGAATGTCAGGCGTCGGATCGAAAGTCGCACGTGCTCCCACTGCGCCACACTCGGTCTTAAGTAAATATTTTGTGAATTGTTTTTGTGTTAGCAATAAAACACATTTCTTTCTTTCTTTCTTTCTCTTTTTTTCCTAATATTATTCTATCTCTCTCCCCCTCTCTATCGTTTACTCTGTCTCTATTTAGTGTGGGTGTGTGTCCAAACCTGGTTACGGAGTTAAAGACAGCCCGAAGAACTCCGATGACCTAGCGACTAGTTTTTCTATGAAAATAATCAGAACTGATGGCTTAACGTGTCCTCCGAAGCACGGTAGGGCTCAGATACATACTACACAAACGGTCTCCCATCCAAATGGTGACCACAGAAAATGTTATAAAACTTAGCAGATCTGTTACTAACGGCTAGGCGAGCTACGTCGAGCGCTACACAAGTGATGTATACTTTTATATGTTCTTAGAAGGCCAAAATGTTCCATTTCTTTTTTTACGCTTAATAGATCTATGTCTGACTACTATCTCGCCTGATGTGAAGCGATGATGTGGCCTAAGATGGAGCACATAGATCTAGAGAGAGACGGCAGTTGAGCGCCTGCTCAGACGATACGGCAAGAAACTGAGGGGCATATTTTTAGAGATTTTGTTACAATTTTTTGAGTTTCTACAATGTTATGTTTCTTATGTACCAGTTGGCTACTTTGCAGAAGTAGATTGTTCCAAGCATCTTTTTCTTCTATGTAATGTGTGTAAAGTCAGCTTGAAGCTCCACTATAAGTTAAGTTTTTGTAATTTTTTAGTATTAACGTCTATTAGAATTTATAAATAAATACTGTGTTTTACTTAAGGCCATTCATTATGTGTTAGTAAAATATATATTAATAAGTGTCATATAATAGTATTAATTAGTTTTTTTTTTAATTTTGGTCTATGTCAAACCCCACCTTGTATGGCATGTGATATATAATCATCTAGTACACGGAAGGTTAATATTTAGTATTTAGTGACTATTAATTAGAATTATTAGTGACATGAATTTGTATGTTGAGAACTGTAACTGTTGTGATTACTTTTTAGTTCGATACAACAACGTGTTTAATTTAATTTATATTATTAATTTACACTTTTTTTTATGTAATTGGATGGCGAGACGAGCGGGTCGTTTGCCTGATGGTAAGCAATACGCCAGCCCATAACAATAACAGCACCACCCAGAACTTTGTTTTGAAAAATCCTGCGCGGCGCTGCACTGCGCTCGTTACCCTGAGACAATTAGCTGTTGAGTCTCATAATGCCCAGTAATTTCGCTCGTTACAATGCCTTTCAAACCGGAACACAGTAATGCTTGCGCACTACTGCTTGGCGGCTGAATAACCGGCAAAGCAGTGGTACCCACCCAGACGGCCTCTCGCATACGAGAAACCTACCACCAGTAAATACTATAATACACTGTATTTAATTTAATTTATATTTTGGGATAGAAAAAGATATCATTACCACAGAATACCTATAGTTGGTATTATTGAAAAAAAAAACAAATTACTTCACAATACGGTATTCATTTCAAAACCTTATTCAAGCGTATACATTTCCTAAATGATCTCTCCGCAATACCTTATCTCACTTCCACAATGCTTAGTGGCATGTGATGGGAACAATTCACACAACATTTCAACACTAATAGCTCTGAATCAGCTTATTTACTAAACGCTGGTGTTGTTGGGAATTCAATCATGCAAAGATGATAAATAGAACCCATTTCTAAACTGAGACGCAATGGAAATATGTGGTGTAATCCCGCTGAATATTATGTAGGTTGTTGTTAGAATAATATAGTATGTGTGGGGTTGATAGCAAATGTAAATTAATTAAAATTAAAAAATATATTAATAATCCCTCCGTGAACTTTTGTTTCGTCCAAATCTGCCTTCTGCCTTATCTGATAAGATGCGCTATCAGTGATAACTGATAATACTATCAGTGATATGAAGATAAACTGCACTTGATTTATAGCACCTCTTTTATTGCATTATACAAAGAATGAGCACAAATTTTTCTCACCAACATATTACGATATCAAAAGTACTAGATGGCCCACGAATGAAACGCTTGCGCGTGCTAACTTTTCGTGTGGCGCCATCTAGTTTATTTTGGATAAATTAACAACTCGTTTAACTAAAAAATAAATGGTGAAGTTTGGACACTCCGCTTTATATATATATATATATAACATTATTTATTATTTACTAAATTAACATTATATACCTTTTTTATATTAAATATTAAACTCATTACCATATTTATTATTAAATATATATGTATATATATATATATATATATATATATATATATATATATATATATAGAAATAAGAAAAGGTATATAATGTTAATTTAGTAAATAATAAATAATGTTATATATATATATATATAAAGCGGAGTGTCCAAACTTCACCATTTATTTTTTAGTTAAACGAGTTGTTAATTTATCCAAAATAAACTAGATGGCGCCACACGAAAAGTTAGCACGCGCAAGCGTTTCATTCGTGGGCCATCTAGTACTTTTGATATCGTAATATGTTGGTGAGAAAAATTTGTGCTCATTCTTTGTATAATGCAATAAAAGAGGTGCTATAAATCAAGTGCAGTTTATCTTCATATCACTGATAGTATTATCAGTTATCACTGATAGCGCATCTTATCAGATAAGGCAGAAGGCAGATTTGGACGAAACAAAAGTTCACGGAGGGATTATTAATATATTTTTTAATTTTAATTAATTTACATTTGCTATCAACCCCACACATACTATATTATTCTAACAACAACCTACATAATATTCAGCGGGATTACACCACATATTTCCATTGCGTCTCAGTTTAGAAATGGGTTCTATTTATCATCTTTGCATGATTGAATTCCCAACAACACCAGCGTTTAGTAAATAAGCTGATTCAGAGCTATTAGTGTTGAAATGTTGTGTGAATTGTTCCCATCACATGCCACTAAGCATTGTGGAAGTGAGATAAGGTATTGCGGAGAGATCATTTAGGAAATGTATACGCTTGAATAAGGTTTTGAAATGAATACCGTATTGTGAAGTAATTTGTTTTTTTTTTCAATAATACCAACTATAGGTATTCTGTGGTAATGATATCTTTTTCTATCCCAAAATATAAATTAAATTAAATACAGTGTATTATAGTATTTACTGGTGGTAGGTTTCTCGTATGCGAGAGGCCGTCTGGGTGGGTACCACTGCTTTGCCGGTTATTCAGCCGCCAAGCAGTAGTGCGCAAGCATTACTGTGTTCCGGTTTGAAAGGCATTGTAACGAGCGAAATTACTGGGCATTATGAGACTCAACAGCTAATTGTCTCAGGGTAACGAGCGCAGTGCAGCGCCGCGCAGGATTTTTCAAAACAAAGTTCTGGGTGGTGCTGTTATTGTTATGGGCTGGCGTATTGCTTACCATCAGGCAAACGACCCGCTCGTCTCGCCATCCAATTACATAAAAAAAAGTGTAAATTAATAATATAAATTAAATTAAACACGTTGTTGTATCGAACTAAAAAGTAATCACAACAGTTACAGTTCTCAACATACAAATTCATGTCACTAATAATTCTAATTAATAGTCACTAAATACTAAATATTAACCTTCCGTGTACTAGATGATTATATATCACATGCCATACAAGGTGGGGTTTGACATAGACCAAAATTAAAAAAAAAACTAATTAATACTATTATATGACACTTATTAATATATATTTTACTAACACATAATGAATGGCCTTAAGTAAAACACAGTATTTATTTATAAATTCTAATAGACGTTAATACTAAAAAATTACAAAAACTTAACTTATAGTGGAGCTTCAAGCTGACTTTACACACATTACATAGAAGAAAAAGATGCTTGGAACAATCTACTTCTGCAAAGTAGCCAACTGGTACATAAGAAACATAACATTGTAGAAACTCAAAAAATTGTAACAAAATCTCTAAAAATATGCCCCTCAGTTTCTTGCCGTATCGTCTGAGCAGGCGCTCAACTGCCGTCTCTCTCTAGATCTATGTGCTCCATCTTAGGCCACATCATCGCTTCACATCAGGCGAGATAGTAGTCAGACATAGATCTATTAAGCGTAAAAAAAGAAATGGAACATTTTGGCCTTCTAAGAACATATAAAAGTATACATCACTTGTGTAGCGCTCGACGTAGCTCGCCTAGCCGTTAGTAACAGATCTGCTAAGTTTTATAACATTTTCTGTGGTCACCATTTGGATGGGAGACCGTTTGTGTAGTATGTATCTGAGCCCTACCGTGCTTCGGAGGACACGTTAAGCCATCAGTTCTGATTATTTTCATAGAAAAACTAGTCGCTAGGTCATCGGAGTTCTTCGGGCTGTCTTTAACTCCGTAACCAGGTTTGGACACACACCCACACTAAATAGAGACAGAGTAAACGATAGAGAGGGGGAGAGAGATAGAATAATATTAGGAAAAAAAGAGAAAGAAAGAAAGAAAGAAATGTGTTTTATTGCTAACACAAAAACAATTCACAAAATATTTACTTAAGACCGAGTGTGGCGCAGTGGGAGCACGTGCGACTTTCGATCCGACGCCTGACATTCTTAAGTTCACTGGTAATCTGCACATAAGTGCAGATTTAACACTCGCTCTAAAAAAGGTAAATGAAAATATCGTGACGAAACCAAGTATGCAAGGCAACTCCAAGAATTAATCACAAAAATTCAAGGACATGTGACATCCACCAACCCGCACTGGGACAGCGTGGTGGATTATGGCCCATACTCTTTCTATTAGTGAAGGCCCGTGTCCCAGCAATGGGAAAATGATGGGCTGATGATGATGATGATGGAATATTTACCTAGACGTAGGCTCAACGTCGGCCAAACTCTTGTGAGTTTACACAAGCCTGGTTTTCAGCGTACCCCTTTGTTCGAACTTAGATGGAAGTCGAAAATTGAAAAAAGTATTAGCGGATTTTATATAAGGTATAAATAAATAAAAAAGCAGATTGAAAACGTAATTAATTGTAACGATCAAATTGGGGAGGTCCAATACGGAGATAGAAGAGAGAGAGTCTACTAAGAGAAAAACATTCAAATAAGCCTTTCTTAAAAAACCTACAGACTAATGTAATTGAATCGTTCCAGAAATCCAAGATAACCCAATTAACCGAACTTTCATCCGGAAATAAATATCCGCGACCCTGCTTTCAATAAAAGACATCAAAAGGAAAGTTTTTCCATAAAGTAGGGACGGCCAAATTAATGATCGCTGGTAAGTGATACCGTTGGCTATAGCCACCTGCAAATCTGTTGGGTATTTAACGCTTGTAAAAGATCCAATTTGGTGGAGAAAATTAATATCTGATGGTTTTGTGAAGCTATACAATGATCAAGGGGTGATGTTGAGTTGGGTTGACTAGTGTAATAATACCAACTTTTACCGCAATATCAGTCTGTAGTCGTTCATCTGAATGTAGGTATACGCACGCAGACGCAATGGAAATATGTGGTGTAATCCCGCTGAATATTATGTAGGTTGTTGTTAGAATAATATAGTATGTGTGGGGTTGATAGCAAATGTAAATTAATTAAAATTAAAAAATATATTAATAATCCCTCCGTGAACTTTTGTTTCGTCCAAATCTGCCTTCTGCCTTATCTGATAAGATGCGCTATCAGTGATAACTGATAATACTATCAGTGATATGAAGATAAACTGCACTTGATTTATAGCACCTCTTTTATTGCATTATACAAAGAATGAGCACAAATTTTTCTCACCAACATATTACGATATCAAAAGTACTAGATGGCCCACGAATGAAACGCTTGCGCGTGCTAACTTTTCGTGTGGCGCCATCTAGTTTATTTTGGATAAATTAACAACTCGTTTAACTAAAAAATAAATGGTGAAGTTTGGACACTCCGCTTTATATATATATATATATAACATTATTTATTATTTACTAAATTAACATTATATACCTTTTTTATATTAAATATTAAACTCATTACCATATTTATTATTAAATATATATGTATATATATATATATATATATATATATATATATATATATATATAGAAATAAGAAAAGGTATATAATGTTAATATATACCTTTATAAATAATGTTAAATGAAGAAAGCCCTAACAACAACCGTCGTTGTACGACACGTCGCACCTTCGGTGCTACAAAGTCACAACAGCTCAGTTTTGAATTTTACAGGAGAGGACTTTGAAGATTTTTTTCGCATTTATTGCCTTATTACTGGATGTCTAATTGTAGTAGACTTAAAATCTTTATAAAATTGATGCTTTATTGTGTTTTCTATAGTTTCATGTCAAAAGTTTAATTCAAATTACTAAAATTATTCTAATAAAACGCAAAACAAAAAAGTGTCCTGAATTGTGACTTTGTTGCACCAGGAATTATTTAGTTAAATGAGTTATGCCTTATTATTTAGGCATTTCAGTCAGGCTTTGTTGCACCAAAGGTGCGACGTGTTTCGCCGTCTGCACGAGGCATCATCAGGTGACTCGCCGAACGCTAGAACGAGAGACCACCACATCCGACCCATTCCATTTTCAAAAACTTATTTTTGTTTAATACGGTGTTTATTCACTTATTGCGATATTTTGTTTGGAATCCTACTATATAAATGCGAAAGTTTGTATGTTAGTCTGTGTTTGTTACCTCTTCACGCTGCAACGGCTACGTATATGTGGATGAAATTTGAAATAGAAATAGCTTTTAACACAGATAAACACATAGGCTACTTTTTATCGGGAAACCGCGTGTGTAACCGCAGGGTGCAGCTAGTATTCTATTATTAGCTGTGTATTATATTTGTTTATTCATAAAGTCTCGTACATAGATCTTCATAGTCTTGTAAATACTTTAGTCACTAAGTCACTTTTGTGTGTGTCTGTGTGTCTGTTGATCCGAATGGAATCTTGCTACTCAAATTTCGAGTACCTACCCAGACGGATGAAAACATTAACATTAACACTTATTGCAATAATTGTGGTTTTGGTAAAAATATAGGTAGATTTATGTTCTTCATAAACTTCTTAAATAGGCAAGGTATCAATACAATTTTCATGTTATCCACAAAATATCAAAAACGGAATATTTCTTCCTCGGCAAACCTCTTCAGTTATGCATACATAAAAATGGCTAGCATGCGAGATGGCTGAATGGCATGTTCGCCATATTTGAGCATATACCTATCCGAACCGTGCAGCTGACCGATGCATCATGCACGTAGCATGCATGCGATTTTCCGCAAACTCTAGACGTTGGCGTTTCGGTGCCTTCACCATGCAAGCTTCGCATAACATCGGTTAAAGGTTCCATTGTCTTACGAAAAAAGTGAGTGTATTTTATTGAAATTGATATTGACGGCAAATGTGTGACGTACCTAATTGCCAACAAAGTAGCTTAGGTAATGTATTTATATAATTAATGACTAGCTACATCCCGCGGTTTCACTCGCGGTTTCCTGGGATAGCCTAAGTGTTAATCCAGGGTATTATAACCTATCTCCATTCCAAATTTCACGCAAATCAGTTTATCTGTTGCGGCGTGATTAACTAACAAACACATTTGCACACAAACAGTAACGTACAAAAATTATATCATAAAAAATCACAATAATATTAAAAAAAAAGACGTGTGGCACTCGGAGACTGCCGCGGTAAAGCTATTGCATAGCATTTTTTATCAACTTATGCAATTATACTTACCTAGTAACGCCGATACAACCAATGCCACCTAGAGGCGAGTTGCTGAACTAAAGAGACAAGCGTGATATTTCAAAAAGTCATTAAAAGTTCTGCTATTCATCGATAGATGGCAAAACTAAAAAGTATCACCCCTGTGCCGGTCGGAGTGGGGGGTGTTAGGTTATTTTCGTTACGGAATTTCTTGATTCGGCCTCCACGCTCAAGGCCCGCGATAGAAGCTATGCAATAGCTTAAAAAATTAATATTAGTGAAATTTTTTATGAACGGTTTTTTCAAGTATGCTTTGTGTCTTGCAACCTCGTTTCGCCCTGCTTTGAGTAACTGACCCACAAAGTAAAGAAGACTGTATACTGGAATAGGCATTATTATTTTTAATAATAATATATCCAATAGGTAGGTATATCCAATGCCTATCTTCCTACCATAAGTGATTTCCAAAACCAACAAACAATTAAGATTGTGCATCAAATGTATTTTTTTTTATTTTTTTTTATTTATTATACGAAACGTATTATACAAAACATATTTTTGTAGTACCACAAAACCACAGTAGGTTTGTCTTGGTACGCACATTCGCTTTCTACTGCCATTAAGAGTTCAACTATAAAATAACATAAATGTAAACACATACAACGTAAACATAAGATAGGTAAGCATCTGTTTACTAGTGTGTATATTCAGACGTAGCCTGTAACACTGCTTTAATTATTACAATATACGTGTTTCTATAGTATACTAATTACTTTGATTCCATAATCAAAACTAACAACAACACCCGACTGAGTCTGAGCTCGAATACACCTATTAGCATTCGGGTCCAACGGAAACAGTGCTAAGTGTAATGTTCTGCACAAAGACAGAAGATAAACACTATGGACAGTACACCAACACCAAACAACCTTCATGAACAACACTCGCCTTTCAACGTGAAATATTGAAGCCATTTGTTACGACTCAAATGTCCTAGTCTAGCCCATAGCTCGTAGAATATCATTTTGGGTCGTATAACAGCAATAGTGGTACCTAAGTACTTCAAGTTTAGTACCCTTGATTTATGGTTCTGGTATTCATCTTAATGAATAAATACTTATTGTAATAAGTTTGTGGTTGTGATAAATATCGATTGTTCTGTCAGGTATTCAGCGTATTCAATGTCTGACAAACCAATATCTGATCATCATCATCATTTACAGCCCTTTACATCCCACTGGTGGGTATAGGCCTCTCTCATATCATGCCATTCGTCTTGACTCTGCGCCATTCGTATTCAGGTACGATACGCGATTTTTAACCGACTTCAAAATGGAGGAGCTTTTCTGTTCGATTGTATTTTTTTTTTCATTTTTTATAATTTTGTTTTTTTACATCGGCACTCCGTCATTTATGAACCGATTTAGATAATTCTCTTTGCGTTGGGTTCAGTATAGCTACGAAGTGGTCCCATATAAATTTCATCAATATTTCATCTTGGACTTCGAAGATACATTGAAGTCGGTTTTTGTTTTTTTTCTAAAAAATAATTATTACTATATCGTCAACCCATCTCGCTTCCGGAAGTCCAATGCTACGCTTGCCCTGTCTGGTCTAGTCTTGAGATCTGATGGTATCTTCAAAATGGAGGCAACACTATTACCTTAACAGCATACAGTGGAATCGTTTAACTCGACCTTCGATCCCGAAAGCTTTCAATTTAAAATTTGAAAGGCATTAGCATCCTTTAAACTCCGATATCGATCATTTTTAGCGATCGTGATTAGGATAGGGATAGGGATTGCGGACTTTGAGCAATAATGTTGACAATTCTACAGACAAATACTGATCACGAGATATCTTGGGGAGCGATTAGGATCGGTGTTTGAATTAGACGATTGCAGGTCAATTTCAACAGTCTATTGTTGTTGAGTATACAAGTCTTGTTGGCACAGTCCGCAAGAGGATGCTGCCAGTATTTGTATATGTCTATCTTACCTTTAATTGGTTACTGGTGGTTCTATAGAAGCTCTTATTATGAATATCGATGACTTATCCATTTTCATATATGTATATCCAATTACAGTCACCCGTGAATTTATTTATTTATTTATTCATTTTAATTTTCACTGTGAGAACATTCGTTCATTAGGCTAAATATAGAGACACTAGTTGCGCCCAGCGGTTTCACACGCAGTTTCACGGGATAAAAAGTAGCCTGTGTAAAAGGCAACTCCATTCCGAATTTTTCCGAATTTCAATTCACTCAAATCGGCTGAGCCGTTACAGCATGAAGAAGTAACAAACACTAAAACACATAGAAACTTTCACATTTATAATATGTGATGTTATGTGATAGCAAAAAGTTTCCCTACTGGTTACATTTATGACAAGTTGTTCATCGCGTCTCGCCTTTGTTCCCTTGAGCTGGAAGACGGGCGTCGCAGTCTGTGACAAGACAAAACGGTTCTTAGCACGACACCGCTGTTCTGAATCATTAAGCGCTTGCTTGCTTTGGAAACTTACCCAGCTACCAGGAGAATGCAATTAGAAGTAGATGAGGTCACTGATGAATGGATAGATAGACCTCGCAGCTTCGTAAGCGATATTCTAGGTTTCATTCGCGTTTACCGTAGATAGGGTCTATTACTTATTCTGCGCATTTATCTAAATTAGTATATCCTAAACGGTGCACGTAATATAACTAAGCCGTATACAACTACCTACTTGCAGTTAAATAGTCAAAATAGCTTTTGAAATATTAATTGCACCGGTTAACCCATTTGCGCGTCAAGACACAAACATCAGGTACTACATCTGAGCATACAGACTACCTTTTAAATCAGTTGTTAGTGATTAAAAAAAACGAATTCTTTAGACAACGATAAATAATACTTGTAGACAGTGGTTTAATCACTGTAAACTTATCTAAAGTATCTACTTTACTTTTAAGAGCGAGTGTGGCTCAGCGGGAACTCGTGCGCCTTTCAATCCGACGCACCTGGGTTCGAGTCCCGACTGGGCCCTGCACCAATGACTTATAGTTAAGTGCAGATTTTGTACGCTCGCTTTAAGAACGGTGAAGGAAAACATCGTGATGAAACCCGCTTACGCGCTTTGGAGTGGTAGGCTCTGGCCGTGGTTGTAATACCACCCACCGAACAAAGCCATGCCGTCAAACGACCTAGTCGTGTTTCGGGATTATGTTCGGTGAACCATCGGGGAGACGGGTCTGAGCAGCCGCTCAACTGCTGTCTCTCTCTAGATCTATGTGCTCCATCCTAGGCCACATTATCGCTTTACATCAGGCGAGATAGTGGCCAAACATAGATCTATTAGGCGTAAATAAAAAAAAAACAACTCCTTAAAGCAGTTTCTCCGAAATGCATAGATTTTTTTTACTTTAGTTACTATTTAGAGTAAAATAAATTTAAAAAGCAAAGCTTCCAAAACATTATGTATCCAAATCGGCATATCATTCGGGTGCATATCGTTTATCGGAATCAATCACAACACCACACCGGTTTCAAATCAAACCAACCAATTCAGCTCATTTATTACGAACCTCCATTAGTAAAAACTTAAACATAGCTTTTACAGCTCAGCAGTCAGAATACGGTTAGAGAAGGGCAAATTTTATACTGAATAGCTTTCCAAATTAATATTCCATAATTGAAACCAATCACTTCAGTAGCTTTCAATCAAACCAACCAATTCATGTATCCAACCAATCCGTTCTGAACGTCGTTCTGTTTTTAAACTGGGTCAATCACCTATTTTTATCGTTTCCGTGTCAATGTTAAGGATTTGTGGGTAACCGTATTTGTATCGCTACTGATAATTATGTTTTGACTTTAATGTAGGTATATTGGGTAAATCGTTACATCATATCGCGTGGTTCTGGTAAGTACTATACTGATAAGGTAATCAAAGATGATAAATAGTTATAATGACAGCCTCTTTGGTGTAGTGGTTGGGCAGGTTGGCTCAAATCTCATACACCACTGAGGTTGCGGGTTCGATTCCCGCGACGGGACAAATGTTTGTGCACAGAAAAAAAGCGCAATCATTTGTTGTGGGGCCATGGTCCTCATAGTTCCTGGTTCCCTAGATACAGGGAATCCTAGTTAAGGGTCAAGATCCTATATATGTGATCGTTCGATCGATTTATAAAATATACGATTTATAATATATATATATATATATATATATATATATATATATATATATATATATATATATATATATTGGTGTGCGTAGATCACAATTTAACACCAATATAAATATATGCCTACCTCTCTTGATCTATATTTTCCATCTTAGGCCACATCATAATCATATTCATTTATTCATGCTCATACATATATTATTACAGGCAGGTGTTAAAATAGTGTCACAAAGTATTCTATAAGTATGAACCCTGTAAGGGTGTTGCGTAATGAGTGCAGTTCTATTATAATTCAACATTCCGATTCTAATTATTTATAAGTATCTACATTATTAATTTAATTTAATGTCATGGCTTCACATCAGGCGAGATAATGGCCAAACATAGATCTATTAAGCGTAAAAAAATGCGTAAGTTTGTATGAATGTGCTTGTTACTTCTTCACGCTGTAACGGCTCACCGGATTTGAGTGAAATTCGGTAAGGAGATAGTTTATTCCCTGGATTAACACATAAGCTTTATCCCGGGTAACCGCGGGGTGCAACTAGTAATTATAAACCTAGTTATCTAAGACCACAATGTTCTACTCGTGTGTATGATAAGGCCAGCTACATATATATATACACTTTTATAGAACTTTACATATTGAGTATTTTATAGCGCTGTAACTGTATGTCCAATTATTTATTTATTTTCGTAACATAACAAGTTCGTGCGTCACCAAGGGCCTGTGCTGAAAACCAGCGTTGTGGATTCTTCACAACATTATGCTGAGCACAGACCCTTTTTTGACTGCACTGTACACGGCAGCGATCTCCATACACACGCTGTGACTGTTTTGTTTTTTTTCTGTCCTGCTGCACATGTGTATGTGCATTGTTTGTTGTGTGCAGTTTTGTCAAAAATAAATTGTTTCTTTCTTTCTTTTCTTTCTACAGTAGATTAACACAATTGGCAAACATCGCTAATACATTTTTAATCAGATAGTGCAAAAAGTTTACGTATTGCAGATGTATATATTATTCCATCTGTTTATTTATATTAAAGTTGGCGGAAATTTTAATGGTATAATCTTAGAGTATACATAACTAGGTATATTCTCTAAGGGTATTAATATAATTAAATTTTTTCTCTTATTCTCCTTTATCATAAAAAAATAAAATACGCCTACCGATCATATACATCTCGGCCTCTAACTAGGATTTCCTGGATCTAAAAAATCAGGAACTACGAGGACCATGGTCCCACAAGACCCAGACACGAAACAATTTTTTTTAACCTATGCTGTCCCACTGCCGGGCAAAGGTCTCCCCCCAAATGCATGCAACAAATGCATGCGATTTTTTCTTCTATGCACAAATATTTGCCGCGTCGCGGGATCGAACCCGAAACATCAGTGGTGTATAAGATTTGAGCCAACTTTCCCAACAACTCAACCAGAGGCTATTGCATATAAATAAATATTAATTTCTGAGCGTATGAGACTGAATATCTAAAGTATCGGGGTGATGAGCGCAATGCAGTGCTACCTACGCACTATTTTAAATAGTGTTAAAAGTTCTGGGTGGCACTGCAATTGTTATGGGCAGGCATGGCGCTTACCATCAGGCGAACGACTTGCTCGTTTCATTACTCAGTTCTATTAAAAAAAACTCTAGTATACCTATAACGTTTCTACTAATCCTCATCAGCCTATCACATTCCCACTGCTGGGACACGGTTTTCTCATAGAGAGAGTATGGGCCATAATCCACCACGCTGGCCCAGTGCGGGTTTAAATGTTTATGATAAATTCTTGGATATGCCGATTTCCTCACGATGTTTTCCTTCACAGTTTTTAGAGCTAGTGTTAAATCCGCACATAACTTAAGAAAGTTAGTGGTGCGGGCCGGGATTCGAACTCTGGTGCGTCGAATCGAAAGTCGCACGTTCTCCCACTGAGCCATACTCGCTCTTATTTACTAATACTCCAATTTAAAATTAGCTTATGCAAACATGCTGCCCCGGTCTCTGCTAGTACTTATTTTTAATCGTTATGTCTTCTTTATTTTAATATCTATATCCCTAAAGCGACAGGACACCCGTTGCATGAATGAGTGATGACGCTGGTTGTATGACTAAAAATTCCAATCAGTCGAGTACTTACTGTTCACGCCGTGATATTCACGTGTTAAACAAATGATGCCTGCATCGTGTAAAGAGGAGGAAGCGTGGAGGAAACGTTTATATGACTATATATAGACATTAGCATATGTAGGTAGATGTGTATTCTTTCCTACTATTGATGTTGCTCAGCTGATTGGTATTGACAGGATAAAATATTACTTAAATATAGGACTTTGTACGGAATATTTTGCTCTACGACCGAATGAATGCGACTTCATCCGCATGTATTAATAAAATTAATTTATATAAATACGCCCAGTGATCATATACGTAGTTCTTGGCCCCTAACTAGGATTCGATGCATCTAGGTCGATTATATGATATTCGATGTTAATCTCCTTATATCTTAAATGATATACACGTGTAAACTTTATATGAAACATTAATTTATTTTATTTTTTAATACAAACATAATAAATATTGTTTAAATTCATGGGGAAGCGCAGATGCCTATATTACAGGTATACGCCTAGCTTAGGCATCTGAGGCTCAACAACTGCTAGTGTAACTGTTGTGTTTGTATAATTATTGAGGCCAGTGTGTTGTTCAAAAAATGTTCTTTAATTATTTTTTTTCGCTTAACTTATTATATTATTATAGGAAACCAGAAACTATGAAAACCATGGTTCCACAACACCCAGACAAGAAACAAATGCTTGTTTTGTTATATTTGCACATCCATTTATCTCGGTCTATATCTATTTATTATCATCAATCACCATTAATAATAATTTTTTTTAATTGGGCTGTATTGAAAAAGACCGCCAGTTTTATAAGATTAGGCTTATAGAACATGTTAAAAATATAATTTTACTCTTCTATACAAAAAAGTAAACTCTGTATTGTTTTATTCTTCTAAAGTTTAAAATCTAAACAATATAAATAACATATCTCATAAACTTTTTATGTATATTACAATCTTTTCTTTACCATTATTTCCACAACGATGGTATACTATTATCTATTCTGTGACGATGGTGTGTGGAGCAAGTAACCAAAACTGAATAGCTTCCAACGAAACCCAAAAACAAATCCCATTTTTATAACAATGTCAACCAATCCCCGCACAATACTCCCAACGGAACCCTATTACGTAACATGGATTGTAACTTAATCGGCACAAGTGCTTAACTCGTTTTCAGCGGCGGTCTTCAAAAAACAAAAACCGAACTCTACAATAATCTCGTAAACTCATGCTCATTAGTATAATAAAGTTTTATTAGTAAAATCCACTTTAGCAAGGGTGATAGAAATCCCGACTAATCTAAGCTGACAAACTTATGTAAATCTTAATGAGTCAAAGACAAAGTCAAATATCATTTATTCAATAGGTACAAATGTGCACTTTTAAAGGTCGCACACACGATACAAATAAAATATGTTAAAAATTGTAACTTATGTTAACATGACTTTAAAAATAAGGTAAGTTTCTAATTTCTTTCCTTTACTCAAATTGAAGTCTGGGTGCTGAAAAGAAATGCGAAAACTGACTCTACCAGTGCTTCGGAAATACGCCCGTTAGAGAAAATAGCACCAAGAAACTCTGCGGGATGTCTTAATTTTTAGCTCTTTTAAAATGTCTCGAAAATAACAATGAACAATTACGTATAAATTAGAATTAACAGAATGTCAAACAAGAAGTGCGAGTGAGAATTCCCATAGTCATAGTATCAGTAATAAAAAAGTGAAAATAAAATATAAGTAGGTATTACAGTAGCAGTTAGGAGTGACTAGACCAGACCAGTCCCCGCATACAGCACCCGTTCATGAGTATGACTTGTGGATCAGCCATCTTTATTTTTATTAATACGAGCATAGTTAATTAACAAAGTCGAAATAAAATTAAGTTTAAAATCCACTTATATTTATCTCATCGACGCCAGGGGCGCGCAGTGATTGTGCTACTTTTTAAGCTTAACGAACTAAAAAGCGCTGTTGGTTAGCTTAAGCAGCGCTTAATTTTCACAAGAGCATAATAGCGCCTTTTTACAGAACATTCATGAATATTTACGAGGTCAACTTTCCAGCGGTGTTTTAGGAAAAGTAAACATGAAGGCTGTTTTACTGGAGACTACAATGTAGACATTAAGCGCTTAAAATGCTAACAAGACGTAAGCTGGCAGTGTCTAAGTAGATTTGTGTTGATGACAAAAAATAACTTTCAAGTGGGTAACATAACTTCTGTGAGTCAGTGAGGCAAGTGAGGCATTCTTTAGCAAGTCTGCAAGTACGATTAATTATCAATATTGTATAACTTAATAATTTTATGACTTGCATGTATTAAGTTGTATTATTTGATATAAATCTATGATATTACTGATGGTAGGTTTTTCGTATGCGAGAGGCCGTCTGGGTAGGTACCACCGCTTTGCCAGTTATTCAGCCGCCAAGCAGTAGTGCGCAAGCATTACTGTGTTCCGGTGTATTGCTTACCATCAGGCAAACGACCAGCTCGTCTCGTCACTCAGATACATAAAAAAAAACTTTTCTAAGATAGCCGCCTCTCCAATTGTACGCCTATATAGGCAAAACATGTCGTACTCACACTATTTTAAGATCTGTATCACACATGTTTTACAAATACATTTTCTTTATCTCTATCTTCAGATGTTTTACAAATAAATTTTCTTCTTCTGTAAGGCAAGTGAGATTTTGGAAGTGATTTTTGAAGATCTTTAAGTACCTATACTCAAACTTAAGTTCCAAATAGGGAAAGTGATTATAATTTATAAGCCCTTCGCATGTGCGCATGGTCTCTTGCTTGATGGTAAGCGCCATCAACACGTAGATTTATTTATAGATGACAAATTTATTTGACCTGGGCCCCAATTCGCTATGACAACTTGGCGATTCCTTGCTTCAAAATCACGTCGATTCCTTCATATATTCATATATATGAACATAAATCAATAAAAATTTAAATGACTAAATGTACTCTCGCACTGACTTGCAAACGCTCTTACAGGGCTCATATAGCAACCTAACATATAATTTAAGACCTACGACTATGTATGATAAATAAATGTACATGAATGCAATGAATAAATGAATTATGAATTATGACGCGTCATAGAGAATACAAATTTCGCAGATGTCGTTTATTAATGAAGGAATCGACGTTACCTCGAAGCAAGGAATCGCCAAGTTGTCATAGTGAATTAGGGCCCAGGTGACCAGAACTGACACTATAAAAAGGGAATAACAATAAATATCATTAAAAAGGAATTTTAAGCACCACGTTTTTATCATTATATGTATGTACTCGTATATTGGTTTGTCATCCAGATCCGTTTACTATACTCCGTCCAATCATTAATTTAACTTTTGACATATGCACACCTATGAAGTTCCGTAATTATTAAAGTGATGAACCATAGTGAAAAAATGCAATACTTTAGGGGCACTGCTTTTTTTCATAATAGTGACGAGACGTGCTAATTATCTTCGATATTTTTTGAGCCCATAGATTGATAACCAAAATTATAAAAGTGGTTTTTCCATAAAAATATAAAGGGTTTTCAAATATTTTCACTTCTACATAATTATTATCGAACGGTAAAAGGTTAATTAAATATTGAGATATAAAGTCAAAAAAACAACAAACATAATTAATGTATTTTTTTATGAATACATGCAATATAGTAATTTAACCACCTGATTATTTCTAAAAACAATACAAAACGTTGAGCAAAAATGGAATATCAAGATGTTAAATCGATTAAAACTTATTCATAAATAAAGCCGATTGTTTTTATGAATCGAATCAGTATCGCATTAGGACATCACTAATCGAGCTGTCAAAAGGTAAATAAATGGTTGGACGGAGTATAGCCGCTAAGAAAATATTCAGTTAGCGTCTCGGGAAGTTAGTCGAATGTAGAATTCAGTATTTTTCCAAACGAACAAACAAATCCACAGACAGAATAAAGCGACTCAATAAAAACGTGGCAAAATTTCGCTTACTCAAACTTCAAATCACAGCAAGCACACTAATTCATGGCATAATTACTGACATTACGGTAGGCATATACGTACATGCTACCTATTTCTACACAGATCGAAATGTACGGCGTAAAGCCTAGCCATTGTCATTACAGAATTTAGGCCACGAATTCATACTACGCTTGGAATCTCGCACTGTGGGTGTTGAATTCGACGAGCACGCGTAATAACCTGCCATCCTGGTGGGGTATTCTAGCTCAGTAGAGAATTAGTATGTCTATCAAAATCCAATTTGGCACCGCAATTCCAT
The DNA here is from genome assembly GCA_951640565.1 of Petrophora chlorosata. Lineage (NCBI taxonomy): Eukaryota > Metazoa > Arthropoda > Insecta > Lepidoptera > Geometridae > Petrophora > Petrophora chlorosata. Next base: position 4,055,198 of record OX621199.1, on the reverse strand, counting down.
CTATTTTGTTTGTTTTTTTATAATTTGTATGCGTTAACCTTTTTTGTCCTTGATTGTTCTTTTTCATTATTAAGTTTGTTCTATATGTGTGGTTGTCAAATAAATGTCTTTTCTTTCTTTCTTTCTTTCTGTGATGGAGAAAATGTATACATTTTTTTTATCATATTATTATTGTAAAAAATTGTTCATACAAATTAGAACTTGAAAAGCTTTTTATTAACTGTCTGTGTACGAAGTTGAAATTTTGCATACTGTGCAAGGTCCAATTATTATTATATTAAATGAAGCCTGTTTCGTCCCACTGCAGGGCAAAGGCCTCCCTTCCATTTCTCCACATTTCACGATTGATTGCCATGGTAGTCCAGCCTTCTTTATACGATTCCAAGTCGTCTTGCCATCTCAATTTCCAATGACAATGCAAAATTATGGCGACAGCCAGTTGATCTGATGGTGGATACGAAAGGTGGGCAATGGAACTCCTTGACGGATAATCGTAAACTACTAGTGTTAGGGCTCATTTTAATCTACTCGCGGTTCCGATTACGAACTTGTTAAAAGCTTGTCTTGAAAAATATATTTTATAATAAAAAAACTTATTCATATTATGACAGAGAAAAATTATAATCGACTTCAATTCGAAAAAGATTGCAGTTTTTCTATAACAAAATAATTTCGTCAGTAGGTATAATAATTACAATAGAGATATCTTTATTTTCGACATTAACATTCGATTTCGATTCGACAAAAGTTAAAATATCTCCTGAGCCAGAATTGGAGCCCTGCCATTACTGCGAATTATCCAATAAGCACCGAGTGGAACTATTACAGGCCTTTCATGTAATAAAAGACTACCTGAGTAGGTACTTTCTATATACCTACTGGAGTATTGCGTAAGCATACTAAAAAGAAAAATACAGATGTAACATATACATACTCACCACAAAGATCACGCCATCGTCAAAAAGCTCACCCCCACATCTTACAAAACTAGACTTCCCACACCACTCGTTTCACTCGCACTTTCCTTCCTTGCACTTGTAAGATGTGTAACCTACCTTTTTCGGTACTTCCTTTGAGCTACAACATAGAGTCCTTTAAAAGGGTATTAATAGAGTCCTGAAGGGTCGGTATCGCAGTCGCATTAGTAATACCTCTGGTGCTGCAGATGTCTATAGGCGACGGTAACCGCTTACCATCAGGCGAGGCTTGTTTGCCAACATTTTAAATTAAAAAAAGGACAAACTACTAAAAATGTTCAAATATTGTCGTACGTCACTTTTGTCCGACGTGTAAGCTCCTAGTGTAAAGACGGTAGTAGGTCTCTCGTATACGAGAGGCCGTCTCGGTAAGTACAGCCGTTTTGCCAGTTATTCTGCTGCCAAGCAGTATCGCGCAAGCATTACTGTGTTCCGGTTTGAAGGGCATTGTAACAAGTGAAATTACTGGGCATAGAGACGTCATATCTGATGTCTCAGGGTGACAAGCGCAATGCATAGTATTTTGCAGTACTGCTGACACTGCAATTTGTTATGGGCAAGTATGGCGTTAACCATCAGGCGAGGGATTTGCTTGTCTCGTTCCTCAGTTCTGTGAAAAATGAAGTTTAAGTCAATAGTGAGAGCCTTATAGCGATAAAAGTACGAGTTACGAACAGTGAAGTTGAAATTATGGCTACATTTTGTTAGATTTATGAGTGATTAAATCCATTATTTGTGTGAAAATATTTTAGCCTGAGTATGATATTAGTCACTTAATGTTATTTATGTTTTAAGAACATTTTTACGAAAATCAAACAGTGAAAATTGCAAGTTTAGTAGGCAAATGCCCAAACTCAAAGTATCTAAGTATTTTAGCATATTCCATTTTTAACCGACTTCCAAAAAAGGATAGGCTCTAAATTCGATTCTTAAAAAAAAAAGACGTGTGGCACTCGGAGACTGCCGCGGTAAAGCTATTGCATAGCATTCGGAGTGGGGGGTGTTAGGTTATTTTCGTTACGGAATTTCTGGATTCGGTCTCCACGCTCAAGGCCCGCGATAGAAGCTATGCAATAGCTTAAAAACATTTATTCGACCACCACAAAGAAATAAATTAAAAAGACACACGTAAGATAAAATACAATTCTTCTTTATGTTTTTGGAACGCCATCATTTATAAATTGATCGTAAATTTTTTGCGTTGTGTTCAGTATAGCTTCAAGGTGGTCCCATATAAATTTCATCGATATTCGACCTTGGATGGACTTCAAAGATTCGTCATTGTTTGATACACTAGAGTTCAAGCCGTTAAAACGATTGTATCACTAATGACTAGTCATGTGCCAATTTTTTACATTCGCTGTAGAAATAATGAAGGATAACATCGCGAGGAAAACCACATCCAAAGACCACAAAATGAACTATAAACGAGGGCATGTAACATTAACCGAGTCACACTCAGGCAGCGAGTTGGATGATACATGGTGTGTGGTTGGCACTCAATGAGGTGATGATGATGACGATATGATGACACATAAGTGAGGGTAAGGGTGATAGTAATATTGTCGTCCCATAAAATTTAGAATGCCCAATCGATAGGCTTCCTCGGAATTGTCATGTATACTCCGCTCTAACCATGTTGCACAAAACTGAATACTAGAACTTAAAAATATAAGTTTTTTATGGAAGTGAGTGATAAGACGAGCATGCCGTTCGCCTGATAGTAAGCGCCACTGTCCATTATACTTGCAGTGCAGCCCAGAGCTTTTAATACCATAAAAAGCACTGCGTAGCACTGCATTGTGCTGATCATCCCGATCATCCCGAGACATCAGATATTAAGTCTCATATATGCCGAGTAATTTTGCTGGCTTCAATGCCCTATAATAGGTTGAATAACAAAAATATATATGAAAAAATATATACAGACGAACATAGTAACCTCCTCTTTTTTGTAAGTCGGTTAAAAGTGAGTTGGCAACTCGTCTGTTATACATCACCTTTATGATATACCTAGGTAATTGAGGTTTACACCTAGGTAACTATTCTTTACCTATGGGAATACTATTGTACCTAAATTTGAAATAGTAATAATTAATAGCTTAAACTAAACTAGAACACGATTTGCACAATCTTTTTTTTTTACACTTATTAGATCTATGTTTGGCTACTATCTCGTTTGATGTGAAGCGACGATGTGGCCTAAGATGGAGCACATAGATCTAGAGAGAGACGGCAGTTGATCGGCTGCTCAGACCCGTCTCTCCGATGATTCACCGAACATCATCTCGAAACACGACTAGATTCTAGAATCTAGAATGAATGGAAAGATCCATCAGACGAGTAGACAAAATAGATATCGTTTCAATTTACATTGTTCGATATTCATAGGAACACAAACAATACCGATATGTGTCACAAACAATCACATTAGTTCTATGCATACGTATTCATAGACTGATGCTATGTAATCGTTCATTCGCTCTTGTTGACAATAGAGTGCAAAGAAACAATCACATACATGATTTATGCACTCACATACATTGTATTGATTTTAGGGTTCCGTACCTAAAGGGTAAAACGAGACCCTATTACTAAGACGGACAGACATGCACACAGACAGACGGACAGCGGAGTCTTAGTATTAGCCGCCAATCAATAGTGCGCAAGCACTACTGTGTTCCGGTTTGAAGGGTATTGTAGCCAGCGAAATTACTGGGCATTATGAGACTCAACAGCTAATTGTCTCAGGCTGACGAGCGCAGTGCAGCACCGCGCAGGATTTTGCAAAACAAAGTTCTGGGTGGTGCTGTTATTGTAATGGGCTGGCGTATTGCTTACCATCAGGCGAACGACCAGCTCGTCTCGTCATTCAGTTACATAAAAAATAGGGTCCCGTTTTACCCTTTGGGTACGAAAGCCTAAAAAGGCACAACCTGTCTAGAGTCTATACATGCCGATTCAAGTAAGATCCAAGTAAGATCTAGTAGCTACACATAATATGACCTTAGTGTGCCTAAGTGTGTACAATTCCATATAAAATATGTACATTACAAAGACACACTGTCTAGACATCCTGATAAGGTCACTGTTAGTAATGCGCCGGCAATGACTGGTGCCGATTAGTTTTATCTACTTTCTTTGCAAACATGACGTAAGCATTCCACGATGCAAAAACATACTATCCTAATCTATTCTCATTTGTTAGATGTGATTATTTCACTTGCATCTAGGGTTGCCAACCATACTGTTTATATCAGTCATCATCAGCAGATTACGTTCCCACAGCTGGGACACGACCCTTCTCTCATAGAGAGAGTATGGGCCCATAATCAGCCACGCTGGCCCAGTGCGGGTTGGTGGATGTCACATGTCCTTGAATTTTTGTGATAAATTCGTGATCGTTTCCTCACTTCACCGGTTTTAGAGCGAGTGTTTAATTCGCACATAACTTAAGAAAGTCAGTAGCTAGCAGGATTCGAACTCAGGTGCGTCGGATCGAAAGTCGCACGTGTTCCCACTGAGCCACACTCGCTCTTACTTCTTAATAAATAAAAATAAAATAAATAAAAATAAAAAAGCCTTTATTTTCCACATCCCTATTTACATAGATGTTGTTAGTAGGTAATGATAGTTGATTTACTTACTGACTAGTTGTTAGTATGTTTAGTTATATTATTTACATTTAGAATATGGGCCCCTCTTTGGGTGAAGGCCTCCTCCATTTCCTTCCATGCCTCTCTGTCGCTGCCTAGGGTGATCCAGTCATTCCCTGCTCTGTCTGTGATATCATCAGCCCACCGTCTTTTTGGTCTGCCTACCTTTCTTTTTCCTACTTCTTAATAAAAATAATATACTGTTTTTCGCTCATTAATACTGTTTACTATTTATCAAAAACAAAGTATGCAAAATATTGTTTGTTTCAACACCACTTTGTCACAAGACAAAGATATTCTTGAAATGAGTACTGCAAAAAAAGCAGACATTTTTTAGTGAGCACTTCACAAGAATTTAAAGATATTACACAAATTGTGTCATATCCACTTTCTCTTTTTTCCATCTCAGCATTTATGTTGATATTGTATTGTAGTTTATTTTATTGACATTGTTTATGTTTTTATTATTATTGTAGACCTTACAGCCCCGTCTTTAACATATTGATAATTCCTCTCCATCCAAAGGTTGCCTGTAAGAGATCGCTTTTAGCGATAAGACCACCCATTGTAAGACATTCTTTAATTGTTTTTATGTAATGTCTTTAATTTAATGTTTGCAATAAAGCGCTCATCTATCTATCATTTACAGATAAAGCATTTTCTGTAGTGAATGCTAAGTGGCGGGATGACAGAAATAAAGCAACAATAAATTAAATAAAAAATTAGCTCTTTATTTATTTTATTTTTGTTTTTAAATGTAGTGAAGCTTACAAAAGCTTCAAAAACTACATTAAATTATTAAATTGTGCGAAGCGCTCTGATAAATATAAATTAAAATCTTTGAAAAAAAATACTAAAAATACTTGTCAGAATGTTCAAATACTGTTCATTTAACGTCTCACATCTATGTAAAAAATAAATAAAATAAGCCTTTATTGCTGCTATGTTTTTGCTATGTTTCAATTAAATATTCATTAATTTAATAATCGGTGTTCGGCGCACTCTTTTCCGAAACAGCTTGTCCTTCGACAAAGGCCTCCTCTAAAGATTTCCATATTTCTCCGTCTCTTGCCTTCCGAATCCACTCTGGACCGGCCACTCTTTTGATATCATCTTCCCAACGTTTCGTTTGTCGTCCTTTGCTCCTTTTTCCATCCCTTGGGTACCACTCTGTTATTATTTTGGTCCATTTATTTTTTTTTCTCTCTCAGCATATGTCCTGTCCATCGCCATGTTTGTGTTTTACATACTATTTTTGCATCTTTAAATTTTTTATTCACTTTATTTCTTTCAATCTTATTTTGTCCTTTTTCTTCTTCCTATTGCACTTCTTTCTGTACTGTTTTGACATACATTTATTTTATTCATTAACTGTTCTGTTAATCCAGTAAAGGAAACTATGCATGAAGAAATCAGAAGAATAGCGAACACTTGGAAGAGGTTTTGGTCTCTTAGTGAAGTTATGAAGGACAAAGATATACCAATTAAAGAAAAAAGAAAAGTTTACAACATGTGCATTCTTCCGTGCTTGACCTATGGTTGCCAAACATGGGCACATCTATGTAAACGTAGTTTATTTTTAGTTCAAAAAGTTGGCAACCCTACTTGTATCTTGCTTTTCTTATTTGTTTCTTTGCTTATTGGTAGAACTATTTCGGGTAATCTGATATTTGTTTCGTTTATTTAGCAATATTATTACTCGTGGTAGATCTCTCATATGTGGGAGGCCTTCTGGGTAGGTACCACCACTTTGTCAGCTATTCTGCCGCCACACTATAGTCACAAAACAGATCTGCAGTGCACAACCGTTAATGTGTTAAAGGCTATGTAGCCAACGAAATTACTGCCATATCATAATATGACAGTAATAACTTAATATGAGACTATGAGAAGAATATGAGAATGAATGTGTATTGTCTCGGATGCAGACATCAGATAATGCAGTGCTACTCAGAGCTTTTTATGGTATTAAAAGTTCTGGGTGGCACTGCAATTGTTATGAGCAAGCGCTGCGCTTACCATCAGGCGAACGACTCGCTCGCGACATCACTCAGTTCCATAAAAAAATGCACCTAGAGCGATATTAGTAATAGTATTACCATTAATTAATGATAGTATTACACTCATTTTCTGTGATCTCCGTTATGTCCATGAATCTACCTTACTCATAGAGACTAGATTACAATATTTTTCAGAAAAGCAGATCACAAGAACGTACTTTCTCGTGCAAATCGGTCTTGCTCGCTGTAAAAGTAGCGATCGTTGTTAACTATATTTACAAGCCTCTAATACTACTTCAGACTTTGTTTATACTACTACAAACTGATAGCAATAAATAAATTTGGCGCGATCACACGTCATTGTCCACAAAACACGCCTCATTTTCATTTATTATGACTTTTATTGCTATCTAAAACAAAGTTCAAAATCTCATTTACAATGTGACAAAGGCACCGCCTCGCCACCGTGGCAACAACTCCAAACCGTTGTTGTACATAGAATGCGTCTTTTGGAGATATTAATTTGAGCTTTATTCTGCATTAGCTGCGCCCCGTGGTTTCACTCGCGGTTTCCCGAGATAAAAAGCCTATGTGTTAATCCAAGGTATAAGCTAATAACCTAAGAGTATGTACTTGCAATATTTATTTTATTATCAACTAGCTGCGCCCCGCAGTCTCACCCGCCGTTTCCCGGGATAAAAAGTATGCCTAAAAATAGGACAATGTGCTAATCCATGGTAAATGCTAGCGCGACCCCATCTCGCCCCACCTTGGAAGAGGACTGCTCACGGGGAGCCCCACATATCCGCTTCTGCCACCCCCGTGGCAGAAGGGTAGTGCGAGGGCATTTTCCACCCCCAAAAAAAATGGTATAAGCTATCTTTATTCCGAATTTCACTCAAATCCATTGAGTCGTTACAGTGTGAAGAAGTAACAACACACAAACATACAAACTTTCGCATTGATAATGTTAGTGTGATAGTCAGAAAACTAATAATGTGAAATCTTGTCAAATAAACCTATTTATTTAAATGTGCCGCATACCACATCTTTAATCTTAAGCTGATGATAACCGCTTTGACGCAAGAGTTCAAATATATGGTAGGCAATTAAACCAGGGTCACGGCTTGCGCGACAGGTTATTGACGTTAACTATTTTATTACGTTCTCTCGAATGATCTGGATTTTGCAGAAAGATAATAATTAATAATATTAAGAATAGAATAAATAAGAGTTTTACATTACAAAATACAATAATACTTTATTGAACTCCAAAAACAGAAAACAGAAGTTTATAGTTTCAAATAATAGTGATAGAACAATGGGCGGCCTTATCACTATGTGCAATTTCTTAAATTTTAGTTAATTAATAAGAAAAATACTAACTTGAATTCTGATGTATCTTCGAAGTCCAACGTGGAATATCGATGAAATTTTTATGGGACCACCTTGTACCTATACCAAAGAAAACTATATATGCCTAAATTGAACCCAACGCGGTTCCAAATCGGTTTATAAATGACGGAGTTCTGAGGTAACGAACATTAAAAACCTCTCCTTTCTGAAATTGTTTTTTTTAATGAGTGACGAGACGACTGGTCGATCGCCTGATGGTAAGCAATACACCAAATCACACACAGTACAGTGTGTCATTCATTCAAATAAAAAAAAATGTGAGATTTTAGTTCACACAACAATAATACTGTGTTTTTTTTAGTACCATCCAAAACTTAAAAATACATTTTTTATTTTTTCATCTATACATTTTTCATTATTGCAATTAACACATGGAATAAAACTGTAAAAATAGAAAAGTGTATCAACACAACAACAAAAAAACAGAATTGTATACTTAACGTATCAGTATTGCAATCCAACGGGGCAATACTGCCAGCATCTTGGGTACGCTGCCAACTGGTAGTGGGTTGGAGCATTTGAGCTATCTATAGGCTTTTAATGGTCTTGTCCAATTGCTTCTCCTTGTAAGTAGTTAGTTTAGTTTTAGTAAGTAGAGTGTAGAGTTGTTTTCAGTAATAAAGGCATTCGTCCGTATAAAAAAAATATGTTTCTACCACTTTCTAGTCACCCAGACATAAGTCTAACCTGAGATTAACACAGTTAACCCGGACACTGCTCTACCCGACTCTAGCAAGCCTCTCATTTTCTTGATTAGCCCTGGACTTTCTATCTAATTAATCTTTGTACATAACTAATTAATAAATGGAAACAACCATTACTCGTACGCATCTTCAAATATAAGCTTATTTTATGGCACTAAGAGAGATGTTGTATCTTTCTTAGGCTAAATATAGTATAAATAAATAGGAACACTATTAAATCTTATCTACTCAGGTATAACGTTGCGGAAAATCATTTCTTATATAAAATATTAAGCGACATTCCGCCGAAAAAACAATTATTGTATTTTATTCCGCATAATAACACTAAATACTTCTACAACATTATTTAACAAAGTATATTCTAAAGTAAATTTTCGTGTCACAATGATAGTTACCTTTCTCCTCCGAAACGGCTTTACTGATTTTTACCAAATTTTATATGCATATTCAGTAGGTCTGAGAATCGGCTACTATCTATTTTTCATACCCCTAAGTGATTTTTTTAAATTTATATGGCAAAACGAAGTTTGCCGGGTCAGCTAGTATAAATATAAATCTCTCTCAACCTGTGTTTGTTTATTGATATTTTTTTAAGCTCATTTAGCTCTTGACCTTTCACTGATAACTTCATAATGAATATAATCATATAAAATAGTGAGATGCATTGTTTTTGACCTTGATTTTTTTCTTAATACGTATTACCTACCACACATTCGTTATATAATAAAGATACAATATGATTTTAAAACCTGCCTCATGTCATGTTATTGTTAGTGTAAATGTTTTTCTACATTTTTATTACACTTGCCATATGGTAAGTGGTCCATTAACCCGCATTGAACCAGCATGGTGGATTATATCTCATACTATCTCTATGAGAGAAGGCTCGTGTCCCAGCAATGGGAACGTAATGGGCTGATGATGAAGATGGTAAGCGGTCACCGTCGTCTCTTACCTTACTTATATGGGAAGACAGAAGTAACAGCATTAAAATGATAATGTAAACAAAAAAATATATCACAATATTATTTATTACATATATTTGTACATAATCGGTGGCTTCCCAAGACTCTCACTTGAATCTACATAACTGAATTATACTTACACAGAATCACTGGGCAACTTGTCGAACCTAATACTAGATCTTACACTAAAATAATCCTAAGCATCACAGTCGAAATATTAAGAAGGAAGAGATCTTTGGCGGAGAACGTCGTTCGATCTTCTTCTCTACGCGTATCTTTCCCGCACTCTCGCGAACATGTCAGCAGGGTCCACTTTGTTGGGTCCCTCGTTCTTCCCGAAGAAGGTCATCTTGGTGGTTTTGACGAGGCCCTTGTCTTCTCCTGCTTTTCTCCAGTAGACCGTCTGGACTGCGTTTCTGCCGGCGATGTAGCGCGTCGCGCTTCCAATCAACTGTCTCTTGTCCATGACGATAAACAAAGTAAGGTTTCGGTTGAAGTAAGTAGATGTATAGCTGTTACAAGTGACTGACTTGGTCGAGGTAACGAATGTGTTTGGTGCTGGTTCCAGGCAGCGGCCGCTTATATACGAACCGGCACGTGCGATATGTCATACGACTGACGCTTGATAAAGGATAATTCACGCGGCACTCCCTGACGTTTGAATATAAGTACTACGTAGTGTTTGTTTATGTTGAGTAAACTTTGCACCGTGCGAACGCGTGCCATTAACACAAGTATATAGCTAGGTAGATATATTTGCGCAGATTGCAGAACGACGGTTTATCATACTCTACGCGGCGTGTACAAGAGGAGCGCTATAATAGGCTATCGTGCAAGCTAATTAGAAATTAGTATGCGAAAATTAGGCAGCCACTAATCTGCATATTGGAAAGTGGTAAATTGGAGCGTCTGTTGTGTTGATAGGCAAATATGCCAGTGCAAATGATTTAGCCGCTCATCGCTGGAATGCTACATAATACAGCGCTTGTTATTTAGGCTACATCGATTCGATTTTTGGCCAATGCACTTAGATCTTTGAAATGTTCGTATCGGTTGGGTTATTTATAGTGGAGGACAAATCACTTAACCTGTTTCAATTTCATAATACGTATTTTATAGCTGTCAAAACAATTCAGTTGTTGGTCAGGACATTTGGACTTTGGAGTATTGAATATCATAATCGTAAAACTATAATAAAAAGCAAAAAACTGTTACTCCTTCTACACTACTGAATCGATTTAGTAGGTACAAGAAACAGATACAATATTATAAATTTGTATTATTTTAATTACAAAAATACGAACAGTTCTTAAAATAACTAATAATTAATAAATAACCTAATTTCAGGAGGATGAAATCGGATATTACTTATTGGTCCTTTAAGAACCAATCATCATCAGCCCATCACGTTCCCACTGCCAGGACACGAGCTTTTTCTCATAGAGAGAGTATGGGCCATAATCCACCACGCTGGCCCAGTGCGGGTTGGTGGATATCACATGTCCTTAAACTTTGTGATTAATTCTTAGACATGCCGGTTTCCTCACGATGTTTTCCTTCACCGCTTTTAGAGCGAGTGTTCAATCCGCACATAACTTAAGAAAGTCATTGGTGCGGGGCCAGCAGGATTCGAACTCGGGTAAGTCAGATCGAAAGCCGCACATGCTCCCACTGAGCCACACTTGCTCTCCACTGAGCCACACTCGCTCTCAGAACTCGCGCTCTTAGAACCAATAATTCATATTATTTGTCCTTAAAGAACTAATAATCGAACCGTTCTTAGGAGTCAAGTGAGAATACAAATTAACATCTCTCAGGTGTATAACATAAACAAGACACCTTTTTTATTTTTACCGCAGTTATGTCTAGTTTAACCGGTTATTAAATAAATTAAATCTAAATTTGGTTCCTCTCTTGCCCGATGTTAGGTACGTGGTGATGTGGCCAAAGATGGAGGAGATACGACGTTAAGAGGAAGACAGCAGTTGAGTGACTACTCAGAGCCGTCTTCGTGATGGATCACCGAACATCATCCCAAAACACGACTAGCTCGCTTGACGGCTTTGTTCCGTGAGTGGTATTACAACCACGGCCAGAGCCTACCGCTTCGTCATCACGTTCCTAATGCTGGGACACGGGCCTTCTCATAGAGAGAGGCCATAATCCGCCACGCTGGCCCAGTGCGAGTTGGTGTATGTCACATTGTTCTTGAATTTTATTGATGAATTCTTGGACTTGCTGGTTTCCTCACGATGTTTTCATTCACCGTTTTTAGAGCGAGAGCTAAATCCGCACATAAGTAAGTTAGTAGTGCGGGGCAGCGGGATTCGAACTCGTCGGATCGAAAGTCGCACGTGTTCCCACTGAGCCACACTCGCCTACCGCCTAATTATATCTATTACCTAACCAATAACTTGCCTAATCTGTTGATTTATTGGTACACAAACCTTTGAACTCAAATAACCCTCAGCAACAAACTAGAAGTCCAGCAAGCCTTCATCTAGGTCGTAACTAGGTCAGATAAGGAAGTTCTGCATTCATCGCAATGTCGAGGGCGGGCGTTCACCGCGGCCACGCTACATTACGCGCTCGTAAGCGTTCATTCATTAATGTGGAAGGTTACGCAGCAATGTAGGTGAGACATAACGTGTCTTTACAAACATTGAATACCGGGGATGCAATGTGAATGAACATTCACATAAATTATAGTCTCCAGACTTCATTAATGTATACGAAGTTAACAGATGATGTTTAGAAACGCAAAAAAAAAAGTTTCATCGAAACAAGCAGACGAAGCCGTTTCCTAGACTATTGCATAATTGGCATTATCTCATCTAATAAGGTATATTTAAGACTACACCGACGTCCTGTTTTTCTATCTAAATAAGCCAAAAAACCAAGTCATAAGATTTTTGTTGAAAATTATTGTAGTCAAGACAAGCTTTTAACAAATTCGTAATCTGAACCGCGTGCAAATTAAAATGAGCCCAAACACTAGTAGTTTACGATTATCCGTCAAGGAGATCCATTGCCCACCTTCCGTCTCCATCATCAGACCAGCTGGCTGTAACCATAAGAATGCTTTGTCATCGGGCTTTGACATGTATGCAAAATTTCAACTGCGTAAGATAAATAAAAGTGGTTCTGATTGAACTTGCAAAATTTGACCCAAACATTGCAAGTTAAATAAAAGCTTGTAAAAACCCCTTACCTAGGCGTATCGTGTTCTTCACTCATTTCAATAATATTTTTAAAAGTGAAGGGTCCGATTACGTTACTATCGCTTTTTAAATGGAAACAAACTTTTGCATATGTTACGGCTAAAAGCCGAAGTGCGGCTACACCTAGTTTTAGCCGGCTACAATTAGGTGCAGCCGGCCACATGCGGTTAAACTTAGATCTATCCAATATGCGAGATTGTAAACTGTCGAAAGATTGTGAACCGTCGCTTTATTTTTCGGTAGATTATAATCTATCGAAGTGATAGATGATAATCTACATTATATTATATCTAATATACATGTTCGCGGCGTTGGGGTGGCCCAAGGGCCACCCCCGCCTCACCCTAACCTACCGAGGGCTGCCCCTTATACGTTTGATTGGTGTGCGGCTGCACCTAGTTCTAGCCGCTATGATGAAGGCTAAACCTAGTTCTAATCGAAGATAAGTTGGATAGATCTAAGTTTAACCGCATGTGGCCGGCTGCACCTAGTTTTAGCCGGCTACAACTAGGTGTAGCCGCACTTCGGCTTTTAGCCGTAACACATATAACACTCACACTAATATTATAAATGCGAAAGTTTGTATGCACGTGTGTTTGTCTGTAAGTGTGTTTGTTACTTGTTCACGCTGTAACAGCTCAACGGATTTGAGTAAAATTTGAAATGGAGATACCTTATACTCTGGAATAACACATAGGCTACTGCCACTTGTGCACACCACACTACTTTTTATCCAGGGATACTGCGGGTGAAACTACGGGCGCAGCTAGTACATAATATATAGGTATACATATACAGAATTAAGTAATTCATTATATAACAAAAAAAACGTTTCAATTCCGATGTATCTTCGAAGTTCAAGGTCGAATATCTATAAAAATATATGAATCATTTAGTAGCTATATCTACTGAACCCAACGCAAAAAAAAAAACAAATCGGTTTATAAATGACAGAGTTTTGAGATAACAAATAAAACTAAATACAATCGAATTGCAAACCTATTTTTGAAGTCGGCTAAAAAAAGGTTAGATTTTTTTAATATATAACTGAATGACGAGACGAGCTGGTCGATTGCCTGATGGTAAGCCATACGCCAACCCAAAACAATAACAGCACCATCCAGAACTTCGTTTTGCAAAATCCTGCGCGGCGTTGTACTGCGCTCGTCACCCCAAGACAATAAGCTGTTGAGTCTCATAATGCCCAGTAATTTTGCTGGCTACAATGCCCTTCAAACCGGAACACAGTAATGCTTGCGCACTACTACTAATAAAAAATATAAAAATACAACCGAACAGAGAACCTCCTCCTTTTTTGGCGTCGGTTAAAAATCATAATATTTCTACGAACTCTCGCAAAACACCGAGGCAGTAGGAAAATTTATCACCACTTACAACACTCGTGTTTATAAGTCGAGAAATGTTTACAAGTTTCTATGACTATCGTATAAATTATAGGCCTGTTTACTTAATGGTGTATTTTCTTGTAATTGTTAAGATGATTTGCAAAGTAAACACACATTTTTATATTATTTACACGTTTCATTTATCAAACAAATGTACTGTAATCTTTCTAATGTAATAAAATGATTATTGACATCATATATTTTTACTAGCTCTATGTTTATCATAGAAAAACAAAGCGTAGTATCTATCTCCATACCCGGATGTAAAACACTGACCAAATAACGTTATACAATAGATACAGAGGTAGGTAGCTAAGGAAGTGTAAGAAAAGTAGTTAAGAATAAGATATTATTATGAACAGTAGTTAAGAACATTAGTTAAGTAAAACAGAAATAAAAATGCAAAGAAAAAAAAGGCAGACAAAAAAAACAAATAAAAAAAATGAAAAGGAAAATAATAAAAAAAGAATTAAAAAACACAGTTCAAATTACTCCTAGAACCATAAACTAGATTTTAAGGATGCCACAAAATAAAAAGTGGCAGTAAACGAGGGGCGTTAAAGCCAAATAAAAAAATAAATAAAAAATACAGAGATAGAAATAGGTAGATAGAGATACTTTTTTGTTTTAGCACAGGTAATAAGCTAGGGGCAATATATATTATTCTACTTATGCGTATAAGTTTGCCCTTGCGCAAAAGAAGAATCTACGCTTCGACATGTATACAACTTCTTTAGAGGTAGGTGAAGTTATATTAAGTCGATTATTTTTCTCTCGGCATTTTAAGGGAATCTCTCTCTCTCTCTCTCTCTCTCTTTTTCTCTACTTTCATACTCTTACATCTGTCTCTACTCTACATCTTAGTACTTTCCTAGGAAATGTGTTTAATCCTACACGTTCGTCGTAGTTCTCTTAGGGATATTGGTTTGTGCATTTTGTATTACATTAGGTACAACAATCAAACAAACTGTAGAGTTGCAGATATAAGGTAAGTTACATAGGTAGGTCACGTAATCAATCTGAAACGAATAACATGTGTAGCTAAGTAATAATACAACTATTTTTGACTATTGACTACGTCTAAATTAATTGTGCATTTTAGGAAATTGGTTTGAGCATTTTTTATTATGTTAGGTACAACAATTATAACACTTAAAAAACTGAAGAATTGTGGATATAATAGGTAGGTCACGTTATCATTCTGAAACAAATAACGTGTAGGTAAGTAATTAATTCAATTATTTTTGACTACTGACTACGTCTAAATTTATTATGCATTTTAGGAAATTGGTTTGTGCATTTTTTATTACGTTAGGTAAAACAATTATAATACTTAAAAAACTGTAGAATTGTTGATATAATAGATAAGTTACATAAGTAGGTCACGTTATCAATCTGGAACAAATAACATGTGTGTAAGTAAGAAATACAATTATTTTTGAGTACTGACTATGTATGTCTAAACTAATTGTGCATTTCAAGAAATTGTTTGGTGCATTTTTTATTATGTTAGGTACAACAATTATAACACTTAAAAAACTGGCGAATTGTAGATATAATGGGTAAGTTAATGTGAAAAAAAAACGTGTGTGTAAGTAATACAATTATTTTTGACTATTGACTACGTCTAAATTGAGCTGAAACTGCCAAATATACCGCATCAGCTAGCGGACTCCTACACGACAGCAGGTGATTTTGTTACAACACTAGGTAAGTATACAGAAGCATTCGATATAAGCAAGCCACAAGCATAAATCATTATACATCAAAAGCTGGTCGATGACCTCAGTCAAAAATTGAGACAACAAATCAAGAAAGCTGTGCACACCACGCGATAGAGCGCACGTGCCCAATCAAGGCCTATTACTACGAGTGCACCGCATGTGCACTCCTGATCCGGACATAATTATACCACTTGAGCAGGTCAGCTGTTTGACACGTCTGGACAGGCGAGACCTTTGACGTCAACATCAGCGATAAATCAGTGGAAACTTTCGCAGTCATAGATCATGTGACAGATCTGAGGGTTGATTCAGAACCTCACGATAACTCGTTGTCGATCGATTCGGTTTGATATCTTACGATGCCAAATATTGCACTCAAAACAAATTCCATAGATTTAACATGTAATCGATACCGATATTGTAACCAAAACCGTATTAAATTCTCAGGGTGGAATAGTTCGAAAAGGAACATACAAAACGAGATCGATAATATTCGAATCGATTCGGTATTCGTTATCGTAAGGTTCTGAATCGGGGGGCTGATCTAGTTCATCTCAGGACTTCATCATCATCATCATCATCATCAGCCCATTACGTTCCCACTGCTGGGACTCGGACCTTCCCTCGTAGAGAGAGTGTGGGCCATAATCCACCACGCTGGCCCAGTGCGGGTTGGTGGATGTCACATGTCCCTGAATTTTTGTTTTTGATTAATTTTTGAACATGCCGGTTTCCTCACGATGTTTTCCTTCACCGTTTTTAGAGCGAGTATTAATTCCGCACATAACTTAAGAAAGTCAGTGGTGCGGGGCCAGCGAGGTTCGAACTCGGGTGCGTCGGATCGAAAGTCGCACGTGCTCCTACTGAGCCACACTCGCTCGTTCGCTCGTCTCAGGACCTAATAATACTAAATACTAATAACTAATAATCTGATGGCAAACGCAGATCTCTAAAACTTCCACAGCGCTTGTATATTTCTTAGATCTCTCAAAGAGGATAATCTTTCATTTATAACCACCACACTCGAACAGAATACCTTATAACCCAAATATACAGCCCCCGTACCCACTGGTCTCTTAAGCGCCAATCGTATAGCGTGTTAACTTCAAATTAATGTATAGCTTTACTGCAACTGATGGGATACGATTTAAAATGTCTATTCAGGCAAGTAATTAACTTAATCTCATTGATTTACACAAAAATACGATAACTTTATGTAAGTTGAGATAACAACTTCCACAGGACAATATGGCATCACAAGATATTGTCGCAGTGAATCACACCGGGGAGGTCTCTGTACTCTGAAATACAAGTTTTTTACTTAATTCGGGAACGGATAGCCTCTTTAAGACACTGTGGTCTTCGGGATAGTATGTCCCATGAGGTCCCAAATATCTATATTTTTTATTATATTACTGTCTAGCACCCTTATGTATTGCTATAGTATATTTTTAATGTATTCCTGCCATTTTCTATTTAAGCCTTTTTCTTTAATAAAATTATGTCGTTTCGATTTTTACACCTCAGCTCAACAAGATATACGATCGGCGCTTGAGGAATCAGTGGGTAAGCCGGCAGTATACCTACAAAAAAAGTTACCGGCTTTGTGTATTTGATCTGTTAAGAGCTTTATTATGGTAATATCAGATTTGCTATTTATCCTACTATGAGGTATAAACGTAAATGAAACGAACTTTGATCGCTGACGCCGAAACCCGCCAGGATGAATATATATTATATACATATAAAATTAGATAGGTATAGCCTGTTGAATTGTGCTACTACTGTGTTCCTTTAATCAAATATTTAGTAGGTACTATTACCTAACAATCCATCTTGTATAGGCATAACCAGCGAATCCCAAACTAAGCTGGGGCCTACCTGTGTCTTGGGGCTCTGAGATATGATATGTAAAAAATATTAATCATTTTTTTTAAGTATCTGAATGACGAGACGAGCTGGTCGTTTGCCTGACGGTAAGCAATACGCCAGCCCATAACAACAGCACCACCCAGAACTTTGTTTTGCAAAATCCTGCACGGCATTCCACTGCGCTAGTTACCCTGAGACAATTAGCTGTTGAGTCTCATAATGCCCAGTAATTTTGCTGGCTACAATGTCCTTCAAACCGGAACACAGTAATGCTTGCGCACTACTGCTTGGCGGTTGAATAACTGGCAAATCATCTAACCCCGTGTAAGCAAAACCAAAATACAAAAGAAGAATTACTTAGCCAGTTTAAAATATAAAATAACTTGGACAGTTACATTTAGATAAAGTGATTCCAACAGTCAGGCTTATTTCTACCTTACACCTCATGATTATATTTATTTAGATATTAATCGTCTAGATACGAGTGTCTTGTAGAATGCAAACACCTTTTATTTGCTTTCCAGTGAATTTACGAGTTGTTTGGATTAAAACGCCACGAGCACGACTAAATTGTGTTTGCTCGTTTTACTGGAGCAAATGACACATTTGCACACAATAGGTTGTTGTATTCATGAACAATACTAGACATAATCGCCGAAACACTTGGCTTAGAAAAACACAGCAAAGAATCAGCGCTCTGCAATAATAAAACCCATGCGTGCAAGTGCAGAGTTCTGATAGGTTGATGTCTACTTAGTTAAGCATTTTTGATCGATTGTGTCAAGTGTTGTGCATGAATACGGGTGTCAGTGTTTGAAGAAGATTAATATTTTGTTGCTAGGTTGGATAAGTCAATAACAGATGACTGCAGTGATAAAGAGTTACGACTCTGCGGTATGATATCAGAGTTATCTTCAGCAGACTATGAGTAGACGTGATTACAAGTGAAATTGAAATACAGTGCTTGCTTAAGCTTACAATTATAATTTAAGTAAATAGAGAATGGAATAGAAAAATGAATTCAGATTAGTAAATGTACAAGGATTTCCCCGCCGTGTACACCGCTACTCTAGGCGCAAGCCTTTTTCTATTCTTGAAAGAAATCATTCGATGACTGCGTGCAGTGCTACTAAGAATAACATTTTTTATTTTGCGTGTAAAACCTTTCAGAATGTGAGATAGCATTGGCATTGGGCCATACCTACTGGTGAATCTGGTGATACCATTGAAACCGTTGCCTTGCATGTTATCATAACAAATGTATGTTCACGGTGTCGACGGGTTCAGGCCGCACGTAAATTACCAACATTACATTTGGTAATTTACGTGTGCATCTAACTACATTAACACTAATCACATCCAAAAGTTTGTATGTGTGCGTTTGTTTTTTTTTCACGCTGTAACGGCTAAACGGAATTAAGTGAAATTCGAAATAGCTTATATCCTGGACAAACACATACGCCTATTTTAAGACTTACTTTTTATCATGGGAAACCGCGGGTGAGATAGCGAGGCGCAGTTAGTTGATAATAAAATAAATATTGCAGGTAGTATATTGTTTATATATACTTACTATATATATTATGTACAGGTGTTACGTATATATATTGGAATTATATATGTATATGTTTTATATTATATATAGACAATATAGATGTGTTTATGTATAATTGTATGTACAATAGGCGGTCTTATCGCTAATATATATATTATTATATATATACTAATCATTTAAGTGTAAAATAATTTCATTCGTCCTACTTATTATCTACTGCACACTATCCTCTTTAAAATGTATTTTCCCTTAACCTATGGTTGTCTGGAAGAGATCGCTGCTTAGCGATAAGACCGCCTATTGTACTTAAAGGAAATTATGTGTAAATTCTGTGTTCTTTTTTTAAGTGCAATAAAGTGTTATCTATCTATCTATCTATATACTCGTAGTTAAGTAGGTACCTACAGTTAGTAATCGGTATTCCTTTGTAATTTACACTTATAGATGGTTTTGTACCTATTAGAGCATGTTTAAATAAGAGCAAGAAATCATCATAAAATCTATTTTAAAGGACAATATCGTCCATGAACATTTTATTAAGCAAGTTTACCCTAATGACCTTAAATTATCCTTGAATTATCTTAAATACTGCTGTTTTGATAAGTTCCCTCCGCCTTTTCTAACCTATAAACCTACATGTGATCCTATCACTTTATAATTATTATATAATTATATTTATTGTGATGTTGTATATATTTTTCTATTGTTATACAATTTATTATATTTATTTTGATGTCATTTATTTAGTATATCTCAACGAACTTTTGCTCAAAACGTAGCTGCACACCCACTATATTTCTTTCACGACCTGGAAGACTGGTAGATAATGCTAAATAGCATTAAGTCATTCCTTGTACCATTTTTGTACAAAACTTTTACATAAATAAATAAATATGATGAAAACCCCAAATAAACACAATTGAGGTTATTAACTAGTCAATGATACACATAAAAGCACGTCATTAAAATTAAATGTGGGTACCATAATATCACTTAAAATATGATGTCTTTTAATGAATGAAACAACCGATTGAATAATTGTGGAAACACCCAAACCATTCAGGACAATAGCGCGTGATTAAGAAGTGGACACTTCATGTAAGGCACGAAGGTACCTACTTGTGCTATTACTTATAGGTCTGCCCATTGTTGTTTTTGTTGGTCGATGACAGATATCTTACGTCACCGAACTTTCCTTTAACGTCATAACTAAAAATATTATTTTACTAGCTTTTTCCCGCTACTTCGTCCGCGTCGACGACAGAAGCCCATAGTTGTCTTTTTTCTAAATTCATTTTTAAGACAAGCAAGACCTCCCCAGTATATGGAAGCGTGTACTACTAAGAGGCCAAGCTGTATCTTCGGAGTCACCCAACCAATTTTCGGTTTAAAGAACATTTATTCTCTTTAAGTAATTACAATTTCGCTTATACTAAAGATAACTTATTTAAAACTTATAAATTCAAAACAGTGAGCATGCATTAACTAGGTACTTAAGTCTAAGGAAACATAGGATTAAGCAGTGCATTAATCATTTGTTCTTAACTATCATTATTACATTTTTCTATTATGTTTTTTTTTAAACATTTAGGTATAATCAGTAGAATACTCTTTTTAGCGGTTCGACCGCCCACAGCACTATTTAAGTTTTTAGTTATATTTTTATTTATCTTTCGTTATATTAGTTGTATTCAACAAGGTATTATCAATCAATCAATCATCAACACAATTAGCGGTTATTCGAAAATTCTGCGATTGCTGTAGCAACACCGTAGCCGCGCAAATATTTGTCCAGTTGTTTGTGTCAACGCTAAGTCGTTTTGCATTGTCACGATGCGGCCTGAGACAGGGTCGAACTTAACAAAGACTATCAACTTTTTATTTATGTAATATTTTCCATGACAAATGTCTTAGCTTGCTTTTTAAATACATTCATAGATTTTAGGTTCTTTGTGGATTTTGGTAAAATATTATATAATTTGGCTCCTTCGTACATTATATTTTTAGTTCTTAATTTTGATGTTACATACCCTATAATCTAAGTTGAGACTAATGCTACCAAACCCAAAAAACCGCATTAAAATTCGTTCAGCAGTTTCCGAGTCTATAGAAAACAAACATACAAACAAGCAGACAAAAATTCTAAAAACCGTAGATTTGTGTTCGGTGCCCTTTAAATAGTTGATCCCAGTCGGTTTTAGAGAAATATCTTCAATATACAGAATTTTCTCTTTTCCATTTTTACAATAGCACCTGTATTCAAATTCAATGCAAAAGTTCTTTATTTCAATTTTTCCGTCACAGACGCACTTATGATAAAGAAAATCATTGTAAAGTTTATTAGAATCATTGAAATTGAGAGGGTGACATATCTGTTGAAGTCAACGCCATGCATGTTATCGTACCGCCATGCGAGTTATCGTAACGAATTTGTGCTCGCGATGTTAAGGGTTAGTGGTGCACCTTCTTGCATATCGAACTCGATGGGCAACGCTTCTGCTGCTTAACTGCGATCGTCCGTAATTTTGGATTTTTGACAGATTTCTTAGTAGCGCTGCACGCTTTTTCGCCATGAAATGTTTGCAAATTAACATGAGCATAAATTCTGTAATAAATTCAACCCCTGTAAAAATAGCTCTTATCTTCTACTGGTCATAGTTCAATTTATTACCGAATCTTTCTACATACTCCCACAATGTTTACAGTTTTTGACCTCTGAAACTCCGTAATATTTGCACACCGATGTAAGATAACGCGATGTAGGCATATCCTGGTGTGGTTCAATTCTGATCTTATCTCCACTTTAATTGTCGGCTAAACTCGAATGAACTCTATGTTTGATTAATCATTGTTATTATTTGTACAAACTCTGAAGTGTTGCTTCTGATGTTGATAAAATAGTTCCAAATAAAACATTTTGTATATACAGGTACCTTATTAGGTTTTCATTTAGATACATTAATCATCGTAATAATTTTTGTACACTGTCAATATAAGGTTTTTCATTATTGTAATATTTCATTTTACTACTGGCTACGACTCGCGTGTTCACCCGCAGTTCCCCGCGATAGAAAGTAGCCAATGTCTTTCTCCAGGACCTAAAGAACCTACATACCAAAATTCTTTTTATGTAGTACTTTTGCGAGATTGAGTAACAAACATCCATCCATCCTCACAAACTTTCGTATTTATAATATTAGTAGGATTTTACCTTATTCTGCAACTATACAGTATACATACCTAGAAAGAAGGTATGCTGTCAATGTTTGGTTAGCGCAAACATAAATATTATACAAACAGACTTTATTTAGCCATTGAGATGTTTGTTGTTTTCTTCTCTATGATTGGTCAATTGTGAGAGTACGTGACGTTTCAACCTAAACTAGAAAGTTACACAAACTTCGCAAATATGCTTTATTATTTACTATTAGTTATTATGTGCCCGATGCATATTATGCACCTGGTTAGTTTACTTATCTTGCTAGTGAGAAAGTGTGGCCGAGCGTTTGCCGACTGGTAATTTGTACGCCTTACGACCCGACATACTCGAGCTCGAATCCTGTTTAGGCCCTTTTTGTACTATTAACTATTCTGTGACCCTGTACCAACCCTGTCCTACTTCCTACTAAATTATTTTTAAAAAACATTATAAATGCGTAAGTTGGGAGGATGGATGGATGGATGTTAGTTACTCAATCAAGCAAAAAATACTGAACAGATTCCGATGAAATTTCTGGAAACGGACAAAGGATATTTTTTATCTCGGTTAACCGTGAGGGAAACCGCGGGCACAGTTAGTAAGTAATTTATAGTAAATTCTGCAAGTCGCATCTTTGACAACATCGTATTTTAACTTGGTACTAAAAAAGAGCGTTAATTCCGGAACAGGCGTTTCGCATGGGTTTTCTAACGCGATTGTGACTTAGATATAAAATGTTGCCTAAAGAAACTTCTCTGTCAATAGAATGTATTGAAAAAAATAATAATAAATAACTGAAAATTGGCAAATTATTTAATAATGTTTTCGTAAATTGTCCAGTTCAGTGTTATTCACCCTTGTTTTTAATCAATAAAAATTAATCCAATTTTTATTTCTAAACATACCACTAAATCAATCACATTGTAACTCTATAATGTATTAATAAAATCGTAGTATGTTCACACAATATTTCTTCTGTGGTTTAACTTAACACCAGGGCCCCAATTCACAATGATAACTTGGCGAAATCACGTCGATTCCTTGCTTCGAAATCACGTCAATTCCTTCATTAATAAACGACATCTCTATGACGCATTCATATATATGACGCGTCA
The DNA here is from genome assembly GCA_951640565.1 of Petrophora chlorosata. Classification (NCBI taxonomy): domain Eukaryota; kingdom Metazoa; phylum Arthropoda; class Insecta; order Lepidoptera; family Geometridae; genus Petrophora; species Petrophora chlorosata. The sequence continues at coordinate 4,031,388 of OX621199.1, read as the reverse complement.
TAGAGAATACAAATTTCGCAGATGTCGTTTATTAATGAAGGAATCGACGTGTCCTTGAAGCAAGAAATCGCCAAGTTGTCATAATGGATTAGAGCCCCGGCGAGATAGTGAAACGATAGAAATTCGATTAATGTGTAAATTATATAATTAAAAGATTTAGTTTCAACGATAATAAGAACTATACCTACTTGAATCTATTTTCGATAAAGCTATATGGTATCTATACATTTCTAAGCGATATTACGAGTTTGTTGATAATATTTTGCTGATATGGAAACACCTACGCGTAATATTTATATTGCGACTTTGAATTCATATGCTAATTTAAACGTTAGATACGCAAATAAATACTGCTGTTTGTGCCATGACGTCATAGTGTTTTATCTACTTATAATATAATAATATTGTTATTATAATATTGCATTGTTTATCTTATTATTGTTTTTCTATCTTATTATTGTTTTTCTATCTTATTAATGTTTTAGCTATACTATACATAAGATAATGTTCTTTAAAGAAACCTACAAAACAAACTTTGTGAAAGGTCTGCTATATGTTTAGAAAACAACTCGATTATACATAGATTAATGAACCTTTTGGCAAATAATAAAGTTTCAATAACACTCCAAAACTATTCATTATTTAAATAATAATATAAATATCTATTTTGTATAACTTATTTATGGGAGCGCGTACTACTAAGAGGTCAAGCTGTATCTTCGTAGTCACCCAACCAATTTAATGTTACATACCCTATAATCTAAGTGGAAGGACTGATGCTACTAAACCCAAAAAACCACATTTTCGAGTCTATAGATAACAAACACACAGATATAAATTCTAAAATCCATAAATTCTTAAAGGTAGGCAACGCACCAGTAATGCCCCGAGTGTTGCAGGTGTCCATAGGCGACGGTAACCGCTTACCATCCTGGCGGGCCGTCTGCTTGTTTGAATACCTAGTCATATAAAAAAAATAATCGTGTTCAGTACCCTCTAAATAGTCCATCCCAGTTGGTTTTGCAAAAATATCTTCAGTGTACAGAATTGGCTCTTTTCCATTTTTATAATAGTAAAGATAGAAAAAGTATATATTAGCATCAGTCCATTATGTTCTCAGTGCTGGGACACAAGCCTTCTCTTACAGAGAGAGTAGGTATGTGCTATAATCCTTCACTTTGGCCCAATGTGGGTCGGTATATAGATGTCACATGACCTTGAACTTTGAGATTCTTGGACATACCGATGTCCTCACGATGTTTTCTTCACAAACTATTCTATTTTTTTTGATACTGAGAGATGAGACGAGCAAGTCGTTCGCCTGATGTCCAAGGCAGTGCTTTTTAACCGACTTCAAAAAGGAGGAGGTTTACAATTCGACGGTATGTTTTTTTTTTTATTTTTTTTTTTATTTTTTTTTTGTGTGTTTGTTACGCGATTACTCCGCCAATTATGCATTGATTTCGATGATTTTTTTTTTGATTGGTAGGTAATACTTCAAAGGTGGTCCCATATAAATTTTATCGAAATTCATTCAGTAGTTTTTGAAAAAAATCGCAAAAACAAAAAATATAAGTTTAATCTTCAAGTCGGTTCTTTTTTTTTTTCGTAACCAACTTTCTGAAGGTGGAGGTTTGTATTCGACTGCTTCACCTGCTTCAACCAGGGTTGACTTCCGGTGAGGGAACTCCTCAACGGTGAATAGTACAGACACAACATTTCGTAAATGGATTTAATCATAATAGCCTGTTCTAAATTCCATCATGACATGGCAGATACACCCAGGTTGACTTCCGGCGAGGGAACTTCTCAACAGAGATATAGGACAGACATGAAATTTTTTTGTACATGCATTTAATTGTGATAGCCCGTTTTAAACTTCGTCATGATGTGGCTTCTAGATCATAAAAGCTTGTCTTTAAAAACTTTTTGAATTAATTTAATTAAAACTTGTTTTTCACTAAAAAAGGTAAAATAAATTATTTTTCAAAAAAAACTAAACTGACTTCAAAACCACAAATGGCACTCAAAAGTAAAAAATAAATTAATATAAATATCATAAGCATCATAAGTCTAAAAGGTAGTAGATAGATACTACCTACAAGTAGTACTTACTATATACATAGTATTTATCTGCTACCTATTAGACTTGGCTGGCACCGACTTCAAATATATGAGTGGGTAGCGCTTATGATATTTATATTAATTTATTTTTTACTTTTGAGTGCCATTTGTGGTTTTGAAGTCGGTTTAGTTTTTTTTGAAAAATAATTTATTTGGTGTTAAATGTTCTGGGTGGCACTGCAATTGTTAAAGACAGGCATGGTGCTTCAGGCGAAAGACTTGCTCCTCAATCATTTCTATAAAAAAAATACCATTTTATACCAAGGACTTTGTTTCAAGTTTGATACCTGATTGAACTTGAAACAATGTCCTTGGTATCATGCATCTCAGGTACTACATATACCTACCTAAAGTAGAAAATTGAGACATCAAATTGCGTATTAATTGACATTTCTTGTCTTTATCGTTATATTTATTAAGTCTTACCCGACATTTACCTTCACATTTACCAAATTTCTCACGGCATTTTTCTAATTTCTCATTTCAAAGTCTAAAGCAATTAATTACACAGTCGCGGCAACCCTTGTTTGGAGTCGCAACAACAGGGCTGCCACAGTACGCACGCTCGTGATTAATGGGGAATGAAACCACAACTAACTGAATTTAACCCGTATCAACTAGATGTAACTGGTATCAACTGGGTTAACTGGTTATACCGCTTTTTACTGCCTTTAATAACGTTTATCTATTCTGGCCTTTTAATTAAGTTTGCCGCAATGTGGGTGAGATAATATGTTCTCAAAGAGAACTCAAGCAGTATTTGGGCTGATCATGTTGCCACTTGTCGGAGATGCGCATTACTACTTGTCGGAGGTGCGAATTACTACTTGTCGGAGGTGCAGGAGCAGGTGGAGGAGCTAAGTCGAAATAGCGATGTGATCTTAATGCTTTTATCGACGATTATTGAGAAAAATGAATGGAATCTCTGTCTTTGATAGTGGTAATGTGCTCCACAATAGATCATGCATAAAATAATATACATGCGAAAGTTTGTATGTACGTGTGCTAGTATGCGTGTATTGTGTGTGTGTTTGTTCTCTTTTCACGCCACAACAGCTAGACGAATTTGGATGAAATTCGGAATGGATATAGCTTATACGCTGGATTAATACAAAGAATACTTTTTATCCCGGAAAATGAATAGTTCCCGAGGAAGCAACTATAAACCGAGTTCTACGCAGGCGAAACCGCAGGCCGCAGCTAGTATATATGCGAAAGTTTATGAGGATGGATGGATAGATGGATATTTGTTACTCAACCACGCAAAAACTACCGAATGGAAATTGACGAAATTTAGTACCGAAGTAAACCTGAGGTCCTGGAAAAGGACATAGGATACTTTTTATTTATTTATTTATTTCAGATAATCATAATCCATTTTGTTAGTATCAACTTACAGTGTTAGTGACTCTCTTTATAAAAGTTTAATAATGTCAATTTAATAATAATAATTCATTTATTCAATAAATAATTTGATTAATAATTATTAATATAATTGAATTATAATTCACAAAATAATAATGTAACTAATATATTTTATCTATCTAGTTACTTATGGCAGATTCATTTATGTCAATATTGGTCAAATTAATCTCATCAATATCACAATTTAAACAATGAAAATATAATTGGAACATTTATTAATTGAAATGATTTATTATTAAATTTAACTTTTTTTACACTTAATAGATCTATGTTTGGCCACTATCTCGCCTGATGTGAAGCGATGATGTGGCCTAAGATGAAGCACATAGATCTAGAGAGAGACGGCAGTTGAGCGGCTGCTCAGACCCGTCTCCCCGATGGTTCACCGAACATCATCCCAAAACACGACTAGGTCGCTTGCCGGCATGGCTTTGTTCGGTGGGCTATTGAGCTATTGAGAGCCCAGAAAACCGCGTGCGAAACCGCGGGGAGCAACTAGTTAATAATATTAATCATCATCATCATCATAGCCCGCCACGCTGGCCAAGTGCGGGTTGATGTCACATGTCCTTGAATTTTTGTGATTAATGCCGGAAACATTGCTTAACCTAGTAGATCATTCGCTGCCTACAGTTAAGGTAATTTATTTTTTTGGATAGAATCTTTGCCTTCTTACAGTTTGCAACACATCGAGAATTTTTTGGCATATCAGATGTCCAGCGACTGTGACCGCTTATCATAAGGCGGGTCGCAAGCTGTGTCTGGCTGACAAGCATAAGGCCCGCTCTTTTACATAACAAATACGTAGTAAGGGATGCCAATCAATCTGAACTAAATTGTTTGGTAGCTGACTCAAAGGACGCTTACAAAAATTTACCACCTTGGTGCTGCACCTGCTGATAATATTGCTCGTGGTGACTATTCCACTTACCAATATTGAATTTGAAAGAAAGAAGAAAAAAACATTTATTTGACGACCACAAAATCATACAACAAAAATAAAGACAAGAGGAATAAAAAAAGAAAAACAAAATTGAAATGAAATGATGAATTGAATGAAATATTATCCAAACATAGGTAAATATACCTTAAAACATATAATGGCAGCACTTCACATGGATTAGCACATTTGAGTTTTTTGATGTGCGACTAAAAACCGACAAGTGGATACACACGTTTGTTATTTGCGTATTCGCCTTATTTGCGATATAATCTAGGCTACTATAGCTATTTCACATTTAGCCGTATATCGCAGACAAGGCAAATAATAGCGCCAAAGAGAATTACAGCGTGCGCAAAGTTGACATGCAAGCAAACATAATCTGACATGTTGAGTATTTGTTGGTTTAAACAATTTGTGGATGCCATGTCCGTTAATACTTCAAATATTCGAGCAAATACAGTGAATACCGCTAGCAAATACTCCAAGCTATGTGAAGTACTCCCATCAATTATAACGAATACAGCAAATATCGCAAACAAAATACGATAAGCAAAGTGAAGTGCCGCCATTAAATAAATAAATAATTATAATAATAAATAAAACCTTAATTTATGTATATAAATAGTATGTTAGCATTAATTCATTATTGTTGTTGATAATCATTGCAGTTCGACTGTTAATAAGTGAAATTTAAATAATGAAATTTAATTTAATTTACGTAAATATTTATTTTATTAAAAAAATATTTAATAATAATGTATTGATGTTAACATAATTTTCAGTTACTTATCAAAAAAATATGGGTCGAAATCTGAAATAAAATAAATTATATAAATAAAGTGAACACAACGAATACCACCAGCCAAACATGCTACGCCAAGTGAAGTGCCGCCATAATGTTATGAACATTATGGCGGCACACATAAGGGCGACTAAAGTAGGTATTCTATTTTAGATACATAAACCCTTTGTCCAATCACACGCAATCCTGAATACAGAGAGTTCTACGAATCCCTAGGGATCAAGAACTTCGGAAATGATTGTAACTAGAGAGACCTCTTTTCCCAGAAATGTACAAAGTGAGAGACGTAAGTGCCGTGTAGATCAATCATACATTTTGTCTCCAGGGCAACATAAATTATTAGAAACAAGTCTACATAATATTATATGAATATAATTTAGGAAATTGGCAGATCAATGTCGTAGGAATCAGTTTATACCACTGTATATTGTATGTACCGTATATACCCTAAGGTATACCTCCATTATAATTATATCAGAGTTATTAAAATGGTAGTACAACACAGGTCGTATTTTCTCAGTGCTTTATCTATACTTATATTATAAAGAGGTATAGTCGTAAGTGTATGTGAGTATGTATGTTTGTAGGGGGTAATCTCTGGAACTAAAGAACTGATTTTGAAAATTCTTCTCTTAATTCACTAAAAAGCTACACTATACTTAATTTTATTATAAAAAAAAATATATTTTTTTATAAAAAAGTTACCTACAATTTAGAATTTCTCCACATTTTTATTCAGCATGTTTCATTTGTGGTTAATTTTATTTGATTATCACTGCCACCATTGCAAAAGAATTTCTGAATGACCCGAGATAGATAGAAAATTGCTTACGCGCTTTGGAGTAACAGGCGCCCGAGACGCGATAAAAAAAAAACAAACAAAATGAATCAAACATATTCAAAAAATAAAAGAAATAAGCCAATAAAAAAACCACGATTTAGTATAGATTTAGATTTAGTTTTGTCGTGTTTCGAGATGAAGTTCTGTAAACCTGGAAGATGAGTTTAGCAGTCGCTCAACTGCCGTCTTCCTTTAGTTATAGGTATGTGCTGCATCTTCGGCCACATCGTCGCATAACATCAGTGAGATTGACACCAAACACGTCAAAAAAAATATCTAACGATAAAAAACACATCAACCAATTTACTATCATCTCCATCAGCCTAAATAATAAACTACATATGTATATTATATATTATTACGATTATATAGACTGTATATGATATTATTATTTTATGCTCATACTGGTTAGTTTGTTTATACACAACACCACCGTCCCTTACAGTTTTTTTTAGTCCTCTCCATCCAAAGGTTGTCTGGAAGAGATCGCTGTAAGCAAAAAGACCGCCCATTGTAACACACTTTAAGTATTGTTTTGTAATTCATTTCTGGCTATTGTGTAACAATAAAGCGTTATCTAATCAAATTTAATCTATGTATGCAATTTTTTGTACTTCGGTCTACGCAAGACTTGAGCGTATGAGCAGATTACACCAATTGCTTCCATACTCGTAGCTAGTCAAATCCACAGCAACTAAAATATTATATTCTATGCTACCGATCGAGTTTCGCTCAAAGGGAGACTCCACATTGTTCTCTTTGGAAGCCTCCACCGCACTTGACCCACTAAACAGTGATACGATTCTCTTGACACTATAACTTTACATACCTATTCTAAAATATAAGATATCAGGAAGACGGGTCTTAGCAATATATAAAGCAATTGTACAATCCTATTCTAATATTTTAAATGCGAATGTTTGCCAAGTTTTTTTTTTACGCTTAATAGATCTATGTTTGGCCACTATTTCGCCTGGTGTTAAGCGATGATGTGGCCTAAGATGGAGCACATAGATCTACAGAGGGAAGGCAGTTGAGTGGCTGCTCAGACCTGTCTCCCCGATGATGGTTCACCGAACATCATCCCGAAACACGACTAGGTGGCTTGACCTGTTGGTTGACAGTGGGTGGTATTACAACCACGGCCAGAGCCTACCACTCCAAAGTGGGTTTCATCACGATGTTTTCATTCACCGTTTTTAGAGCGAGCGTGCAAAACCATTAAGTCATTGGTGCAGGGCCGAGTCGGGATTCAAACCCAGGTGCGTCGGATCGAAAAGCGCACGAGTTCCCGCTTAGCCACACTCGTTTTGAATGAGATGAATGTTTATTACACAATCGCGTAAAAACTACTGGACGGATTTTGATGAAATTTGAAATGTTATGATCTTGAACGAACAAAAAAAGGCGGACGGAATCTCGCTGAGCAAAACTGAAGCATAGCTATGGCGCTGACGTTATGTTTTTTTGAGTGGATGGAGGGCCGATATCAAGCCGATGTGATGTAACGAACCGGCATAACTTGAATTTCATTTCTAATTTTATCTGTTCCTCTGATATACATAATGGTTCTTTCAATATTTCTTTAGCAAACATTTATTTTGTTTCTTACAGTGTTTATATCCACGATTGACAGCTATAGGTGAGGCAAGGTAACAGGCACATATCTACTACTTTCTTTTTTATAAGAAGCGGGAATATTCCTTTTAATATTTCTTGTAGAGCTCAGAATTTTTACATGTTAATCCAATTACTCCTTTTTACTTCTTCCATATCATTGTTATCAAGGAATGATATTTGCTTTCCCAGATAAATAAATCAATCAATCAATAATTTTATTGCAAATACAAATCGTGTAGTACAATCAATTCTATGAGCTCTGAAACCCACACTAGGATAACTCCAGTGTTGTAGGATTCAGTTTCTTTCATTCGGTAAGTATAGCTGTTTACAAAGCGAAACAAATATAGGTTAGAATTATTAATTAGTGTACTGAATGTGATAAGTGGTAGCAATATACATTATTTAATCATATAAGTTAATCTGAATTAATTAACTTATACGATGGGGGTAAATATCAAATAAGTAAGAGAAACGCACTGACATGGATCACCTGCCTACCGACCGGTGTCTTGTAGGAGTCGTGTATGTGAGTGTGTGGGTGCGTCTATTGTGTCAGTAGTTCGGTAGCTATCGACGTATTGTAGTTCAATTATTATAATATAACAGCTTAATTTCACTCACCCACTCACTGACTCATCAAAAACTCTATAAAACCTACAAACTAAAGCTTCTAGATGCTCGCTTACAAAGGATCTTCGAAAGTGGTGGGTAGTTCAAATTGCGATGTACGTAGGTGGACAGATTTCTATCTTCGGTTTTCGACGCTTTATAGCAATCATCCAATCTATTGTTGTTATATAACGAATTGATGAAGAGTTCGAAGGCCACCGTAATTCAAAGGCTTAGGAGCGTAAACATTAAACGAAATGACGGGTATAAAAATACCCGCGACTTCGCTAGCGTAGAATTTATATAGTGATTTTTTTCGTATGGATGTGTTTCTTTTTCGGCGATAAAAGTATCCCATTGAATAATGACATTTGCATCAAGAGTCGTACAATAGTTACAACGTAATTAAGTAACAAACGTCATCATCATCATCATCTTCAGCCATGACGTTCGCACTGCTGGGTCATGGGCATTCTCTCATAGAGAGTATCGGCCCAGTGTGGGTTGGTGGATGACACATGTCCTTGATTTTTGTGATTGATTCTTGGACATGCCGGTTCCTCGCGATGTTTGCCTTCACCGTTTTTAGAGCAAGTGTTTAATCCGCACATAGCTTAAGAAAGTCAGTGGTGTGGGGCCAGCGGGATTTGAACTCAGGTGCATCGGATCGAAAGTCTCCACTTAGCCCCATTCGCTCTTTGTAACAAACGTATAACGTATACAAACATTCGATTTTTTGTCGGCGAAAATGAAAAATACGGAGCTTCATTGCAACGCACATGTCCTACAAAAAGCTGGTCACACTATAGGTGACAAATGACGGTGAAAAACAAAAAGTCTGACGTCGGCGGACTTAAATTGTTTTAAATTTAAGTCTCCGTACAACTACAGGCTACAATAAAAGATTATTATTTTCAAAAACACTTGACTCCTTACAAAGGCGAGCCATCAGGCTTCTCGACTGAGCTCACAAAAGATTTGGAAGGCCGTCTGCTTGTTTGTCTATTTATTATTAAAAAAAGTTGTCTGGTCCAGAAAAGTTCATGTCCTTCGTGTGTATTGTATTTACAAAGTTATATTAATATAATATTTGTCTGTTTTGTTTAGAAGTAATAAACTATACACAATTTAGCAGGTTTATATAATTATATCGGGTAATAAAATTAGAGTTACTAACGAGTTATTAGAGTTAGTTAGTTTATAACTTTTTGTTTGTATTTAGCGGTCTCCATACACATGCTGTTTTTTTTAGCATTGGCTTTATTAACTTGTTTTATTTTGTGTGTATGTGCTATGCTTGTTGTGTGCAGTTTTGTTAGCATAAATTGTTTCTTTCTTTCTTTCGTCTATAACTGTTCACGTGGTCAGTTAGGAGTAGAAAATAGATAAAAAATATTTGTAGTTTTGGCTAGTTTGGAAAATAGCGTTTTTGGAACAGAAACTGGCTCGCAGCTCAGATTTTCTTTCCGCGATTTTCCTTATAAGTTCAAGCGAGCGGAGCCGAGGGAGAAGCTATGGTTACTGTAAGACGCAATAAATAATACTTCGAATCTGATTTACATTTGTATGCAAAGCCCCACTGCGAAGCACTTTTTCTTCATTATATATCCCTTTGATTTACGCTTTAATATTGACATATGACTTGAAGAATGTTCAAAGGTAGGTGTAGCTGAACTTTATTTTAGACGCGTAGATGATGTTATATCTCATATTTCTATCTAATGTTCGTGTTTATTGTCTAAGTCCAAGGTCTACGATAATATAAATAGATATTGAAATTGATTATTTTTAACACGTTCGAGCGTTCGTTTTTTTTGGAGTGGTAGGCTCTGGCCGTGGTTGTAATACCACCCACCGAACAAAGCCATGCCGTCAAGCGACCTAGTCGTGTTTCGGGATGATGTTCGGTGAACCACCGGCGAGACGGGTCTGAGCAGCCACTCAACTGCCGTCTCTCTCTAGATCTATGTGCTCCATCTTAGGCCACATCATCGCTTCACATCAGGCGAGATAGTGGCCAAACATAGATCTATTAAGTGTAAAAAAAAAAAAAAAAAAGCGCGGTACGTTACTTGTTTGTTTCTACTTTTAACCGACTTCATTAAAGGAGAAGGTTGTCTTTTCGGATGTATTTTTTTATGTTTGTTACCTCAGAACTCCGTCATTTATGAACCGATTTGGAAAATTATTTTTGCGTCGGGTTCAGTATAGCTACGAAGTGGTCCCATATAAATTCATCAATATGTGACCTTGGACTTCGAAGATACATTGAAGTCGGTTTTTGTATTTTTCTAAAAATTAATTATTACATGAAATTTGAGTGGAATTCATTGGGAGCTCAAAATATTATTATCTGGGATCAGATGCGACAAATGTTAAGTGGGATTCTATTTGTGGGATCCGTTGGGAGCTACCCGTTTTTGATAGGATACAACGTATTATTACGTCCAAAAAACGTTTAATTACAACTAGCTATTGCCTGCGACTTTGCACTCGTAGTCAAGTAATCTAACCTGTTCCGTGCGTCTGTTTGTGCGTGGCCAGCAGGATTCGAACTCGGGTGCGTCGATCGAAAGTCGCACGTGCTCCTACTGAGCCACACACGCTCTTATAATTATAGACCATCTATAGTTTATAGTACTTCACGACACGCACTTTGACACGTGACAATAACGATAAAAAGTACTCGAGCCCTATTTTATTGAAATAACGTGACATTTACCTACTAACTGCAACACAATCTGTGGCGCCACATGCCCTACAAACTGCTACGTGAACTGTGGCGTCACATGCGATTGCGACCACGTGTGGATCAACGTGTAAAAACAATAACACACCCACAGATATACTGTAATGGAATAGTTAGTGATTCTACACCCGCACCTACTATAAACGAGTACGTTGGAATAGTTGATGATCCTATACACGTTAATAAACACACTAAGTCATTAATTGAAGCTTTTTATCACTCATAATAAGTTTTTCTGTGGTCTCCGGGATTGTGTGACTCATTTCTTGCAATAATGAAATTTGTAATTTTTTTGCAAAAAAGAAATTTGTAATGTAACCCTTAAGGTAACTCTTGATGTAGGTCTATGTACATATAAACAACCAAATATCTATTATTATTTTATTTTATTATTATTTAACTGCGTACCACTATATAAAAAACTTCTGACAGCTCACTTGAAACTGATGACGATGAAAGTGATAATTCAAATAATAAATAATCAACGTAGTATTATAAAATCAATTTGTTTGATTTGTTCAGCATAATATGTAGTGTTCTGGGACTATTAAATAGAATAAAATTATTATGACATTAATTGATATTTTGTGAATTAAATGTAATTGTTGTCATGACGTTTTTAAGTCAATAAACAATTTAATTTCATTTTATGATAACAATATGGTACGCCCCGCGGTTTCACCCGCATTTTCCTGGGTTAATATTTTTTAGAAAAAAACTGACTTCAATGTATCTTCGAAGTCCAAGGTCAAATGTCGATGAAGTTTATATGGGACCACTTCGTAGCTATACTGAACTCAACGCAAAAATAATTTTCTAAATCGGTTCATAAATGACGGAGTTCTAAGGTAACAAACATAAAAAAATTCGGATAAAAAGAAAATAAAAAAATACAGAGAACCTTCCAACAAAGAACCTTCTCCTTTTTTAAAGTCGGTTAAAAAGTATCTCCATTCCAAATTCCATACAAATCTGTTTAGCCGTTGTGGTAACAAACAGACTTACCTACACACAAACTTTCGCAATTATAATATTATTGTGATGTACCTATTAACTAGTTTAACGGCACACCGAAAATAGTTTTTATAATAGGCATGTGTTTTTAATGCAAGTTACTTTTTTATATATTAACTCTCGATTAGTAATTCTGCCAACCATTGTCTCTCGGACTACTTATTCATAAAGTAACATGCCTAGGCGTCGTGCACGCTAGGCAGATTAGGTGTCCTAGGTAGGTATATGATCCAACGGAATTGTACCCAGTTATATTGCATTGATGTGGTAAAACAGCAGTTTGACAGCCTCTGTGGTGTAGTGGTTGGGCAGGTTGGCTCAAATCTCATACACCACTGAGGTTGCGGGTTCGATTCCCGCGATGGGACAAATGTTTGTGCATAGAAAAAAAAAAGCGCAAGCATTTGTTTCGTGTCTGAGTGTTGTGAGACCATGGTCCTCATAGTTCCTGGTTCCCTAGATACAGGGAATCCTAGTTAGGGGTCAGGATCTACGCATGTGATCGTTGGGCGATAAATTAATTAAAATTAAAAATTAAAATTAAATTAAAAAACGGCAAGTAAATTAGCATGAATTAGGAACTTAAATGATGACAAATGTGTATTTTAGTACCATGTCAAAGTAACTAGTTTGGCATTTCCTTTTTTAAAATACCTCTTCGGCTCTTTAATAAATGCGAGCAAAGTAGGTATTTTCTCCAAGAGAGTTACATAGCATAGACTATTGTTCCTAAGTGTTCGATGAAAATATTATATGAAAATAGTTTCAGGCATTAGCAGGACAGCGCCGGTGCGCCGGATATATTAAAAAAACAATTGAATAATGCACGAACTTCATCCCAGTTATTTTTCCCATAGATGAAAAGTAGAGTATCACTATTCCGCAAAATTATTTTTCCTCTGGTGACGTATACTAAATCTCTCGTTGCGCTTAGGATTTTACATACTAATCTTTTGCTCTGCTCTGGTTTCGAAATAGTGCCCTCGCCATAAAAATATTAATTTGCTGCCTTGTAACAATTTTTCATAAAATTTGAATTAAAGTTAAACTGCTAGAGTAAATATTAAGAATATTTCCAATAACACTTTTCTTATTGTCTCTATACTACGACACACTGTCACTGCACCAAACTCAAAATGTTTTGTCCATTTTAGTCTTCTCACTAGGTCTGTGTTGTCTGTGTTGTTAATAAGACATGCAAGGGAATTGTGTAAAACTCAAACACCGATCGCAATCGCTTATAAAGATATTTCGTGATCGGTATTTGTGTAGAATTCTTTTAATTTTTTCTTATTACCGAATATACAATTGCATTTGACCGCAGTATCACCTGATGGAAAGTGACGACGCTGAAACGCGATAGATCATGCTTGCCTAGAAGATACCGATTCACTCGAGACTTGAAAACACCTAGATTATAAGAATCGGGAAACAAATGTGCTGGTAAATTGTTCCATTCCTTAGCTGTTCGCATTAAAAAGGTCGAAACAAAACGCTTTGTTCGGGCAGGAGGAATATCAACCGGATACGGATGCCGAGTTTCCGTGCGTCTTGTTGTCCGATGGTAGAACATAGACATTTCTATTCAGTGTCCCGTTCCGAACCCTATAAAAATCACAATCGTCAAAAAATATCGATATAGCAGTTTGAACGATGCCAACGTCTTCCAAATTTGAAATTGAAAGCGATCGGGATCGATGTTCCAGTTAGATGATTCCCTTGATGGTACAATTATGTATACTATTACTGTTGCTGGATATCCGTTTGTTAAGGGCAAAGGTTTCCGTCACTGCCCTTTCTGCTAAACTTTACTCAGTGAATTGTTTCCTTATAAAAGGAAACTTTACTCTTTTATGTAAGGCGATAACGGAAATTAGTTGTTAAGGGCACCTTTTCTGGTGTCTCTGTTCTCAAAGCAGTTGAGGAAGTAAAACTATATCAATAGTCGTTAAAAGTTTTCTGAATTAGACAGGGAATTAATACTTTAGTAAATACCTCCTAAGATCAAGGTACACTGGTTTTTATTGGTCAATCGATTCTAGACATAAAATAATAATAATTCATTGATGTCAAATGGTCGTCTATCCAAGTTTTGACAGCTGCGAACGTTGGTTTTATCTAGAACCACTGTTACGAACGGCTAGGCGAGCTATGCTTCGAGCGCTACTAAAACTTGAGATTTCAACATATGATAAAACTTTAAACAAAGAATAAATAATAGTACCCTCAAGTCAAGTCGTAATCTAATTCACTATCATAAAACGTTATTAATAGCGTGCGAAGTGTCTCATAATTTTCTTTAACGGGGAAATAACTGTTATGATAAGACCTGAGTGCCCTTAAGATATACTATAAAACGGGATTTCCACAAGGAAATGTTTAGAAAGCGGGAAACTAAAGCTAAAGGATTTCCATTGTTTAGTCGTCAATTTTCCATACACTTGTTACATCTGCTATTTATTTAAAGCTATATTTAGATAACGATTTATCTGCTACTTCAGCAGAAATGTGCTTAGTAAATATCAAAGGTGAAGTACCTATGCCTAGAAAATGTTGACTTTAGTGGAATGAGTCTTTGTTGAAAGTACCTATAGGTTTTAATCAGTGATTTCCAAACGAACCCGAGCAAATATAGCTTAATGGAAATTTCCATCTCGGTCCCGCCAATCACACTAATCACACTAATAATTATTATAAATGCGAACGTTTGTATATAAATGTGTAAGTGTGTTTGTTACCTCTTCACGCTGTAACGGCTCATCGGATTTATGTGAAATTCGGAATGGAGTTAGCTTATACCCTGGATATAGGGACTGGGCATAGGGGTGTCGTGTTACGATGATTCAGAGGACGGCTGCAAGCGTCACCGCTGACATCGCTCAGTTGCGTCACACGTCGATCGCCGACGAAACGTTTCACATAAATATTTTAATATAAATTATATGTATGTTAGTTTTAAGGTATATATTTATATGGGCCGTAGAATAAGTAAATAACATCTGTAACTTAGTTTAATGTTGCCTGAAATAAAGATTAAATAAATAAATAATAAAAAATAGGCTACTTTTATCCCAGGAAATCGCGGGTAAAACCGCGGGACGCAGCTATTGACTTTCCTAGTCATGAGCGGATTCATTCTGATCATGAGCGGCGAACAATAACGTGGCGAGGAAACTGGCTTGTCCAAGAATGATGAAATTTAAGAACATTTTACATCCACCACCGGATTTGGGCCAGCGTCATTATTTTCCTCTCTTTCTAAGAGAAGGAACGCGTCCAAACAGTGGGAACCTTAGAGTATATATATAGGTATGTATACTCTAAGGTGGGAACATAATATGGACAGACAATGATGATGACGAACTGCGCCCCGCGGTTTCACCCAAGGTTGCACGGGATAAAGAGTAGCCAATGTCTTATTCCAGAACCTAAACTACACACTACATACCTACTAAATTTCATCAAAATATATTCAGCTCTTTTGCATGATTAAGTAGCAAACAAACATCCATCCATCCATCCATCCACAGAAAGCTTCGCATATTTTTTTATAATATTATTAGTAGGGTAGGAAACAATGTTATAAAGCTAATTATGAATAGGAACCTAAAGCAAATATTCGAAACGTCTTTTATAGGAATATAAAAATACTTTTTGTGCTATGTCTGCTGAAATGCCGGCAGTCGAAATAGATACCGGTTCCAACATTGCATTCTGCGAATCGTTCGGCTAAACGGCAAGATTTTGAGCTTTTCAATCATGGAAGTAATGTCAAAAACTTACGGTCTACAGCTAAAGCGATCCGTTTTAGATAACCTCGGATTCACACATTTTCTGGTCCTACTTTTGACGTGATATGCGCCAATAAATTGATCGTCACTTAACTCTCCGCTTCGTATGGAAATGAGAGAGTAGGAAGCACACACGCTGCATGTCTCATTAAAAACCACTCTACTTTGGCCTTTGGTTAAGTCAATATTTTATCTTAAAAAAAAGAACTGCGAAAGTGAGACTAAAACGCTGATGTTTCAGGGTAAGTCCCACTGCTTTGACTACTTAAGTAAGAACAAAGAATTGTAACTATTACTTGAAGAAGAAGCGTCACAGCTTGTGTTGCAGTTAGTAGGTAAATGTCACGTTATTTCAATAAAATAGGGCTCGAGTACATTCTATAAGCAATAGATAGTCTATAATTGTAAGAGCAAGTGTGGCTCAGAGAGAACACGTGCGACTTTCGATTTGACGCACTCAGGTTCGAATTCCGAAGGCACCACTGAATTTCTTAAAATATGTGCGGATTTCACACTCGCTCTAAAACCGGCGAAGGAAAATTTTATGTGGAAACCAGCATGTCCAAGAATTTATTACAAAAATTCAAGGACTTGTGACATACTCCAACCCGCACTGGTCCAGCATGGTAAATTATGGCTCATACTCTCTCTCTATGAGGGAAGGCCCGAGTCCCAGCAGTGGGAATGTAATGGGCTGATGATGATGATGACTTAAATAAGTAGATTGTTTGACGTGTTTATTTTGCAACAATTCAGCTACGCCTGACTTTACGTTCTTGTTCCAGAGAAATTTAATCCACACTAATACTCTAAAAGCGAAAGTAATTCTGTATGTCTGTCTGTTTGTTTCCTTTTCACAACTAAACTAATGATCTGATCTTGATGAAATTTGGCACGGAGATATTGTCTATAGCCTGGAGAAGGACATGGCATTTTTATTCCAATTTTGATACGTGGGTGCCGAGGAAGCGCGATATACCCAAATTCCACGCGCACCAAGTCGCAGGTAATAGCTAGTACAATTATTATATTTTGCTTCGCGCAGAAAGCAGTTAATAACACCTGGCTACAATATAAATGGGGAAGAGAGCGTTTAACGACAATAACAAAGTTTTATACGCACAGAGGGTAGGGTACTAATAACTTCATAAAGATTTTTCAGCAGCCCGAGCAACGACCGTAAGCCTCAGTAAAATAGATTATAAAATTACTATCTCATACTCATTTAGTTTCACAGTTACTTCTTTCGAATACCATACTACTGAACTTCTTAGTGAGACAGTACTGCAGTGTAATTTTAGCGTTGCTTGCTGACGTACGAAGTTCAAGAATAGCTGATAATAAGAGTAGTTCTGTGTCAAGCTGTCAAGAGTTTTTTTGAAGCTGGCAAAGATATATTTTTTACGTACCTACATATTGTAGAATTATGCCTAAGTCATTACATTATAAGTTACTAGCTGACCCGGCAAAAAATTTAAAAAAATGTTAAGGGTGAACAACCCTTATCGCTTAGGGGTATGAAAAATAGATAGTAGCCGATTCTCAGACCTACTGAATATGCATATAAAATTTGGTAAAAATCAGTAAAGCCGTTTCGGAGGAGTAAGGTAATTAACATTGTGACACGAGAATTTTATATATATGAATATATTCCAAAACATTTAAAGATGACCATGGGCAGGGACCAGAGCTGAAACAACTTATGCATAGAATGATAGAAGAGAAAAGAAAGAAAAAACATTTATTCGACAACCACAAATAAATAAATGAATAATTAATTTATAGAAAAAAACAAAAACCGACTTCAATAAACTTCGAAGTCCAAGGTCAAATATCGATGAAATTTATATGGGACCACTTCGTAGCTATACTGAACCTAACGCAAAAAGAATTTTGCAAATCATTTCTTAAATGACGGAGTTCTGAGGTAACAAACATAAAAAAAAAATATTAAAAAAATACAATTGAATAGAGAACCTTCTCCTTTTTGAAGTCGGTTAAAAAGACACACGTAAGATAGAATACAAAAGCAGAAAGAATATAACAAAACAATACGAAATACATGATAAGAGAAAGTTTGTGGTGCCAAAAGGGACTATCATCATCATCATCATCATCAGCCCATCACGTTCCCACTGCTGGGACACGGGCCTTCTCTCATAGAGAGAGAATAGGCCATAATCCACCACGCTGGCCCAGTGCGGGTTGGTGGATGTCACATGTCCTTGACTTTTTGTGAAAAACTCTTGAACATGCCGGTTTCCTCACGATGTTTTCCTTCACCGTTTTTAGAGCGAGTGTTAAATCCGCACATAACTTAAGAAAGTCAGTGGTGCGGGGCCAGCGGGATTCGAACTCGGGTGCGTAGGATCGAAAGTCGCACGTTCTCCCACTGAGCCACACTCGCTCTTTTAAGGGACTATAGCTCAGCACAAATGTCCAATATCAATGTTTTCAGCATAATAAATAATAAAAGATGAATCCATCACCATCGGGGAGACGGGTCTGCGCAGCCGCTTAACTGTCGTCTCTCTCTAGATCTATGTGCTTCATCTTAGGCCACATCATCGCTTCACATCAGGCGAGATAGTGGCCAACACATGGATCTATTAAGCGTAAAAAAGAAAAAAAAAGATTAATACATTTTTTATTAAATAATTAATAAAAATAATATTATTTAAGAGAAGCCGAATAAATCGACCCATCCATCCAACGTATTTAAATTGTAATGATGTTGAAATTCACAAACAATTATAATTGTAGAGTGACATTTAGCATAAGTAATCAAAAATTTATAAATAAGTCAGTGAAACAGACCCTAAGTTTTATAATAGGTTCTAATTAATGTAAATGGCACGTGCAAAGCCGAGGCCGTTGCTTAGTAAAAATAAAACTCGTAACTCGTTAATAAAACCACCCTAAATATTCAATTAAATTGCTGTTCTATTTCACCGCGACATAATTGCCTTTTTTTATGAACGCCTAGAGAGCTGTTACTGTTATTAACTTTCATCAGACATCAACGAACTATGATTAATTTTGTTTGTATAGACTTTAGAAAAATTTAGTTACTACATTTTATTAAAAGAAAAACAAAAGAACATGATTCATTTTTTAACACATACGTTTTTTTTTAATATATTTTTCAACACAAGCTTTTAACAAGTTCATAATCGGAACCGCGAGCAGATTAAAATGAGTCCAAACACTAGTAGTATACGATTATCCATCATTACCCACCTTCCGTCTCCATCATCAGATCAGCTGGCTGTCACCATAATATTGCATTGTCATCGGATTTTGAAAAGTATGCAAAATTTCAACTCCGTAGGACAAAAGGAAGTGGTTCTGCAAGATTTGACCCAAACATTGCAAGCTAAATAAAAGCTTGTAAAAATGGTGTCAGTTATGTCGGCACGTGATCACGGCGGCGAGTGTTTAGACAAGTATTATTGTGTAAACCCATTACCCAAAACATCATTACCTCATTAGTTAGTAAACACACTTGAACAAACTTCGTTGCAGTTTGCAATTAGTGGAGTAACTCGGTTCAGAGCCGATTCAAATGTGCAGTCACTGACCTGCAACGTTATCTACTGCGTCTTATACGCATCATTGATTCCTATTTCACAATTATAGAACAGCATCTGATTATAAAGTTGCGAGATAAGAAAAGGTTGCTTGAGCAGTGGTGCACGATATCATAGCCTAGTTGGTAAAAGGTAATAGTTAATATTCTTTGGTAAAATTATCGGATGGGTATTCCAAATACGCGGGATTTAAATTTTTTATTGAAATAATTCCTTATTAGTGCTTACCGTAAAGAATACAAGAGTCATAATGTCTTCGCCATAATAGAGACAATAAGAAAAGTGTTGATGGACATATTTTTCATTCAGAGTCGGTGAATCCAAGAAAATAATAAGTTTAATCCCAGAATAATCTTGAGTTAATCGGGAAACAAAAAAGTCTTACGTTTCACTAACTACTATACATTTCGGAGAGTGTGCGATGGAACTACATGAACTTATTCCGCCATCCCCATTGCATCACCGGACGACGTACGGCAAGCCGTCATCAATTTCTCATAAATTTTCAATAAGCTTAAAAATATTTTTTAACATAGATACATATAACCCTGAACACTAAAAATATTATAGTATATTTTCTAAATTGTGACACTAATAGCCTTTTAACTTTGACTATCCGTATATCTTAATTCTTTTATTCATCCGAAATTTATACGAGAGTAAACTACCGAGATTTCGTGATGAAACAAAATTGAGTTAATCTAAGATTAATAAGTATACAAAAGTATACCTCGATTAGTTTAAACCGACTATTTTCGAGTTTTGTAAATCGGCTCAGCGGTATAAGTTAAAGTTAAATTATTTATTTATACCTATTTTGGCCAGACTGTAATCATAGTGTTATGATTACAATATCGCAGAAGGCAAAGATGCCTGGAACATTCTACTTCTGTAAAGTAGCCAATGAAACATAACATTGTAGAAAACCAAAAAATTGTAACAAAATCTGTAAAAAAAAATTGTCTCTCAGTTTCTTGCCGTATCTTTTCAGTTCTTTTTCCAATACGGTGGTAGAGTCATGGTGTTAATTTGACTTTCATAAGTGCGTCTGTGATGCCAAAACTGAATAAAGAGATTTGGATTCGATTTGATGTTTTTAGGATACTACATTATATTAAAAAGTCAGGTTCTTTTAAACTTTATAATATGTTATAAGTGTGTACAAGGTACACATGCACACATCTACATTCATTCAGTTCGTAGTCTATTAGGTAATATAAATTGAAAGCTTTGTTTTATCATATTTTGAGAGTTAATCGGTTCGGAGAATCTATTTTGCATTGTGATTTATAATTTATAACGTTATTTAAACTAGTATAATATTTTCTCAGTACCTATATGTACGCAAGATCAAATTTCAAATATTCATAGGTAGTCTCCCTAAGGTCTTAAAATTATTTCTTCCCAAGACATAGCGAGGTCTCGATAAAAGTGTTGACCCGTGTTACAAATAACGACTCTTTAAATTACATTTCTTGTGCGATGCATTCAATGTACCCTGGGGAAATTAATGTTGACTGTATTTGTAGAGGTAATGCACTACGTGAACTCACTTACTCAGTTACTCACTTTATGAGATCGACTCATATTCTGTATGCAAAATTATACAGTACTCTAGCTTAACCATAAAAAAAACAAATAACGAACACGTTTGGTCTAATTACAATGAGCTTTAAGACATTATCTCTCTCTTAATTGTTGTAGAATAGCAATCAATAGATGTCAATTGCCTAAGATTTATCCGATATTTGTATGATGAGTTAATTAATTTCTATCGAACTTTTGCAGCTTTATATTGCTGCCAATCGTTCAAGATGGCAGACACGTCCTAAATTGACGTAATGGTAAAGCAATTAGTTGAGTACTACGACGAAATTACACATATATTCATAGGTCGATCGTTAGATGATTGTCTCACAACCTTCGTATTTAAGCTGCTGAACTAGAAAGTGAAACTGGAAAATGCCGCAATCGTTTTAAAAATAATATCTCCATTTTTTTATGGAACTGATTGATGAGACGTTAGCAAGTTGTTCGCGCTACGCCTTACCCATAACAATTGCAGTGCCACCCAGAACTTTTACTTGCAGTGCTTACAGTGATGAAATGACTGGACTGGCGATATTAGTGGTAGTAGTTATATCTAAATAAAGTTATCTAAATTGCAATACTGATCAGTAACAGTGACTGAATAACTACCAGTATTTTGGTCAACTCACTCTGATACATATTTGAAAGGCATTTGAGCTTTTCAACCTTAATTCCAACACAAACGACTCGAATACGATATAATTGTAATTTGGATTAATGAAATAGCGTGTGCAGCGTCGATAACTGGACAGTTATTGTGCTGCTACTACAATGGGCTTATTGTGTCTCATTACTGGGTGGTGTTGTGTCCAGCATTTTGTAAATAGTCAGGTGGAATAAATAAGGTATTTTAGTGGAATATGAATGAAATAAATTCGACCCATCAGGCCATAATCAATGGTGAAGGATGATAGCGAATAAACTGGATGAAAATAATTCAGAATGCAAAAGCGAATGCTAGTTCAAATGTTTTGATGCCAATAGCGTGACTAGATATTAAAAGCACTAGCAATAACAACATTCAGTCAAATACAATAGTTACAATCTGGGGGGATTCAAGTCACGGGTGAACAGGTAGGTACTCTGTGGGCACGCGTGCTACATCGACGACCGCATCGTCACTTAAAATCAGGTGAGAAAGTAATCAAACGCAACCCAATAAATAATATAAAAACAGACAAGTGCGAGTCTGAGTCGCGCACCGAGGGTGCCGTAGAAACTTGTATGTAGATAGATCGTCGATTGAAGGACAAACGATCGAGACAAACGAGTCGATTGTACTTGAAGAAATGTTCTACCATACATCGATATACTCGTGCGTCACAGTCAATTTTCCAACTGTAGATGTAGGTTTGTATTTGCAGAAAAAAATGTTTTTGTGATGTATCTACAGATTTACGGCTTTCGGTTTTAAATGATACGACGTTGATTCTTGCCAAATATCATGATTCTACGTCAACGAAAAGTACCTTAAAGATTCTAATTTACAGACAGAGAGTAAGACGGACAACGAAGTGAACCTATAAGAGTTCCTCTTTTCCTTTTAAGATACGGACCCCTAAAAATGACTATTCTTAAAATATAAAAACTATAAAATAAAAGTTAACGACATTATCAAGAAATAAAAATCTGTCTTAAAATGTAAATTTTGATAGAACTATAAAATAAAATGTAACGAGCTAATCCACAATCTCCTCAGAAAGTTATCATATTTATCTCATCCCATACCTATCAAAATGAATGGAAATACCGACAGAAACTTCGACTTTTCAGTTGACAATCTAAAAGATCCATAGAATCACGGAGGACCATTAGCATTAGCTTTAGCTTTCATTTAACATTATCATCTACACTATTATTCTAAAAATGGAACTGAGCTTAATCTGTACCGTGAATATATTTTTGAAAAACCAACTGGGATCGACTAATAAGAGGATACTGAACATGAATCCACAGTTTTTAGAATTCTTGTCTGTTTCTTTGTCACGGGAAAAAGCTAGTTTAATAATAAGAATATGGAATGGGCTTCCGCCCGAGGTTTTCCCGCAGAGCTATAACATGGGGTAATTTCAAAGAAGGGTGAAAAGGGTCCCTAAAGGTAGGCAACGCACCAGTAATGCCCCGAGTATTGCAGGTGTCTATAGGCGACGGTAACCGCTTACCATCCAGGCGGGCCGTCTGCTTGTTTGCCTATAAGTATTATAAAAAGAAATAATAAGAGTATCAAGCTCCAACAATAAACAAGGAAAACGCAGATATACGAGTACAAACAAACTACCTCGTAAACTGGCGAAACATCTAATTAGTGATGAAAACTTTTGCTGTTTCAGCCAGATCTGACTCACCTAACGAGCCTTTGATGTGGTAAAGGAACGAGGCGGCAAAACAAATATACAATACAACTAATTATATGAAAGATGACTTATGCATTGGCACGAAACTAATTAACCAACAAGCGAATTTCAGGAATCTAAATTTAAAAAAAAACAATAAAAAGTAAAAAACGGTCGAACCGATTTTGATAAAACATGTCTAGAAGAAGAAGAACCACCGCTAGAAAACCTGCTTTCAAATAAAAAACCGCATCCAAATCGGTTACCCCTTCGATCATATATATGATCGAAGGGTTACCCCGTTAAAGTTACGACGCCTTAGACAGACACACATAGTGGTAACTTATAACACCCCTCCTTTTTACGTCAGGGGTTAAAAACGATTATTAAATTAAAATAAATAAAACTAAATTATTACATATTTCACTTTCATTCGCTTTATGTTTATATGATTGTTATTTTATATTTATACTAGCTGCGCCCTGCGGTTTACCCCAGGTTTCCCGGGATAAAAAGTAGCCTATCTGTTAATTCAGGGTATAAGCTATCTCTATACCAAATTTCATCAAAATCCATTTAGTAGTTTTTGCGTGAAAGAGTAACAAAGGTACATCCATACATCCATTCTTACAAACTTTCGCGTTTATAATATTAGTAGGATGTAGTGTATTTATTAATATATATTTTATGTACTGTATTTATCCATGTTATATTTATTATTGCATCTATTTATGTATGTATATATATATATATATATAAAAATATATATATATATACTACATAAATAGATATATGTAGGAAGTATATATATATATATAGTATATATATAGGAAGTAGGATTCACTCTAGCTGGAACTTTGTGATTATGTCTTTAAGTATTTTAGAGACAACTCACAGACAGCCTCTTTGGTGTAGTGGTGCGGCAGGGGGGCTCAAATCTCATATACCACTGAGGTTGCGGGTTCGATTCCCGCGACGGGACAAATATTTGTGCACAGAAAAAAAAAGCGCAAGCATTTGTTTCGTGTCTGGGTGTTGTGGGATCCTCGTAGTTCCTGGTTCCCTAGATACAGGGAATCCTAGTTAGGGGTCAGGATCTATGTATGTGACCGTTGGGCGTTATTTATTTATTTATTTAACTACTCGTGGTAGGTCTCTTATGCGGGAAGCTGTCTGGGTAGGTACCACAGCTTTGCCAGTTATTCTGCCTCCGCGCAGCAGTGCGCAAGCATTATGTTCCGGTTTAAAAGGCATTGAAGCGAAATTACTAATAGGCATATGAGACTTAATATACCTATGTCTCGAGGGATGAGCGCAATGCAGTACTACGCAGTGCTATGGTACTAAAAGTTCTGGGTGGCACTGCAATTGTTATAGGCAGGCGTGACGCTTACCATCAGGCAAACGACGTGCTCGTCTCATCATTCAGTTCCATTAATAAAAAATAACCTACATACTAAATTCCATCAAAATCCGTTCAGCAGTAACAAACATCCATCCATCCTTACAAATTTTCGCATTTATAATATTATTATGAGATTAGGATTAGTAGGGAGTAGGATTTACTCTAGCTAGAACTTTGTGATTACGTCAGATCGAAAACATGTTTCTTGTTCACAGATTCCTACATCTCTGAAATAGTGAAGGGAAGCCAAAATTCTGCACATTAGCTCGAGCTACTCGTACTGTAATCACGTCGTTAACAAGAAAAGCTTGCAAAACAAACCCTCCCCTACGTACATAGTGAAGGGGGAAGGTTGGGGCCTACCCCCTTCAATGGCCTTGGCCCGAGTCTCACCGCAGACTGATTGCCGCTTATTAAAACTAAAGGTACTAGTTTCCTAAAAGTTGGTTGGACCTTTAGGGCCTCTTTGTAACGAGTAATCCGCACCGCACCCGCACCGTCCGGGTCCTTAGAGTTTAAAAGAGTACGAGATGATGATGAGATGGTATTTCAAAAGTTCACATCTCGGTCGTTAGACCTCCTTCAGACATTCGTCTGGCTGTCGTGTGGCAGTTACCGCACCTGATGAGTCTTCAACAGACGAAACAGCTTTACACTCCCAAAATTAACTTGTGCATGGGCGTTGAAACTATTAGCATTTGAATATCTATTTGCCTATAATTCGAATAAATAATTCGAGTTGTTTTCATCCAGTTGTTTCGTTGTCATCCTTCATAATTTAGAGATCGAGAAGAAAAGAAGAACACTACTTTAGATGAGATTAGATTAGATATTCTATTCGATATATTCTTTATTGTTACATCAGAAATAATAACAAAAAAAGAAAATAGATAATAAACAATATGACACAATGTGTTATAATGGGCAGCCTGTCGCTCAATGCGATCTCTTCCAGGCAACCTTTGGATGGAGAGGGCTTAAAAAACCGTAAAGGACTAAAACTGTATGCCCACATAAATGAGTTACTTTCGTTACCTACGTAGAATAAAATACCTTTGTTTTGGTACTCCGTGGAAGTGAACTCGATATTTTTCCGAAATGTTTGTACTCATTGTATGATTTAGAATTAATCTGTGGCGTTAAATTAAAAATATAAAAATAATTGTCTAAAAAAATAATTGACAGCTGAAACGCGAAGACGACGCGGCGCGGCTAATAGGCGCCTTACCGTGCGCCCGCGCCGCGCCGCGTCGGAAAAATATCGAATTCAATTCCACTAAGCATAGATTGTGTTTTGATTGACCCTTATTCAAAAGTCATGTGTGCATGTACTATACATAATGGGTATGTATAGGCAACAAAAAACGATAGTCTTCTACGAATTGGCGAATACGTATAGTATTTTTGGGTGTGGCACAAGACTTCTTTGCATTTGCACATGAGAAATTTTAACCCACGGGTTGAATTGATTTCTAATCGACTTCATAAAAAGGAGGACGTTTTAATTTGATTGTATTGTTTTTAAATACATTTTGTGACGTCAGAAGTCTGTCATTTATAAACCGATTTGTAAAAATCTTAAATGAATGTTTTTAGAGTATGTATAAATAAATTGTTAAAATATTATCTGATAGATGAATTTAAAATGTAAAAAACTAGTAATAGAAATATTAATTAAAATCCTAACATATACAAAAAAAATACAATGTTTATAAATAATTGATCTATATTGTTACTGGAATAAACAGGCTTTTTTATTTTTAAGCTTTTGCATAGCTTCTATCGCGGGCCTTAGCGTGGAGACCGAATCCAGAAATTCCGTAACGAAAATAACCTAACACCCCCCACTCCGAA
The DNA here is from genome assembly GCA_951640565.1 of Petrophora chlorosata. NCBI lineage: Eukaryota > Metazoa > Arthropoda > Insecta > Lepidoptera > Geometridae > Petrophora > Petrophora chlorosata. The sequence continues at coordinate 4,004,695 of OX621199.1, read as the reverse complement.
TGCTATGCAATAGCTTTACCGCGGCAGTCTCCGAGTGCCACACGTCTTTTTATTTTATTTATTTATTATAGCTTCAGGTCCCATATCAATTTCATCGATATAAGACATTGGACTTCGAACATTAGAATTAAAGTCGGTTTTTATAAGAGGTCCTAATATGAGCTACTGTAAACACGTCGCGAACTAGAAAAGATAGCAAAACAAACCAGTCTTGGCCCGACGCAAACAGATTGCCGCTTACATTACGTTATTAAGGGCACTTTAAACAAAGTTGAAATTTGAGGGTAGGTTAGACAAGGGAGAAATACTATTGTATCCAAATCTAAACTTTGTAAGTACTTACATTTTGAGTCGATTTTAAACATAAGACATAAAAAAAAATTATTGACATAGTAAGTGTTACAATTTCATATTGAAGTCTCTAGCCCTCGACGTAGCTTGACGCTGTGTTTCAAGGACTAGCTCCTTCTCCCATAAAAATACTAAATCTGAATAGTAGAACATACAACATAGTTAAAATAAACAAAGAGGAAATTAAGAAAATAAAAAAACAAGTGTGTGTGAGTGTGTGAATATTTGTTTGTGAAGGTATGAGAATGTGTGAGTGAGTGGTTGTGGGTGTTGAGTTTGTGCACAAAAAAAAGGTCAAGCATTTGTTTTGTGTCTGGGTGTTGTGGGACCATGGTTCTTCTAGCCTGGTTCCATAGATACAGGGAATCCTAGTTAGGGGCTAGGACCTATGTATGTGACCGATGGGTGCTTAAAAAAATAATATTTTTGAATCTATTTTTTATGTAGTTGAGTGACGAAACGAGCAGGTTGTTCACCTGACGTTAAGCAACACGCCTGACCATAAATGTTACTGCACCACCCAGAACTTTTTTTCAAAATGTTGCATCACCCAGATCCACCTCTTATGTCTCATAATTTTGCTGATTACTATGCTCTTTACACTGGATCACAGAAAAAATACAAAATAAATAAACTAAAATAAAAAGACTTTATTTCAGACCATATCAAATCCATAGTATTAGCAAATAAAACTAAATATTACTTAATACTCAATACTCAATAGTTTATTGCAATCATATATGTATGTATGTACACTTGAAGAGGTCTTATGAAAAGGTAAGTTAACATATATGACCCTGACAGGGTATGGCAATAGGAGTAATAGGAGCGAGCGGATCGATCCATTAAATAAACATTGGTATTTTATAGTCATAAAAAGAATTAATTTTATTAGTATATTGATTTAAAGTATCTATTTACTTGTCATTAAAAAAATCGTGTAAGTTGTAGTAGCATTTGTTAATTAGGTATTGTTTTAATTTTTTTAAGAAAACTGATTCGATGTTTTCAACTTTTATGTTGTCTGGAATTCTGTTGTAAATTTTTATTGCCATGACGGACTACGTAGTAGTAAGTATGTTAGTTCATTAATCGCAGACTTATAGCTAAGGTTAGCGTTAGTAGTAGGTTTAGGGTATTAAATTTTGAATTACTTATGTTCAAGTATAAATAATGTTTGCGCGTGCTTGAGCGAGTGTGGCTCAGTGGGAGCACGTGCTACTTTCGATCCGACGCAGCTGAGTTCGAATACCACTGGCCCCGCACCACTGACTTTCTTGAGTTACGTGCGGATTTAACACTCGCTCTAAAAACGGCGAACGAAAACATCGTGAGGAAACATTATGAAACTCAACAGCTAATTGTCTCAAGGTGACGAGCGCAGTACAGCACCGCGCAGGATTTTGCAAAACAAAGTTCTGGGTGGTGCTGTTATTGTTATGGGCTGGGGTATTGCTTTCTATCATGCAAACGACCAGCTCGTCTCGTCATTCAGTTACATTTAAAAAAAAAGTACCACCTAGTTAATCGCTACTCTAATCACTTGCAAAACCCTCCTGCCTCCCCGCCCGCAAACTGATTGCCACTTTAGTACACTGATATTAAAACTAAAGGCACTTTGCAGAAAGTTAGTTTAATGAGAGATTGCTCTGATAAACCTATTATTATAATGATGTTTTCATTAATTATAACGGCTGTGTCATAACTGTAACTATGATTTCATGCATAGGTTTGGAAATGAAATGGATTTAAGTTTAGTCAGCAACACTTTTAGCAACGACTTTTGTTGCTGACAATAGCACAGAAGATCACTCCGCAAAGGAATTTAAACAAATAGCGCCTCTTGCTATGACGCAATAAAGTTCAATTCAGCTCGCGTAGCGCTGCATACCTACCAGTCATATTAACCTACAGAGCGCCTCTCTATCTATTGCATAGCTCTTATCTCTTCTGACGCGGCACGTGTAACGACGCGCGACCCGCCGCCGGTGTCCGGCTATGTACTTGTAGCTTCGTACCGACAGTGCGGAGTGGCTAGGCCTGATAAAAGTCATATGCATATAAAACGTTTCATAGATATTAGTTGTTGGGCCTGGTGACCTGTGATACAGGCATTATTTGCCTACCTCAGGCACCAGGCTTCGCAAAACAGGCTTAGCATAGTTTACTTGTTAATAATTTATTTATTTACCTATTTTTGTATCTTTTTTGCGAAGACAGTAAATGCTTATTATATTAATAAAAAAATAAAGACGTGTGGCACTCGGAGACTGTCGCGGTAAAGCTATTGCATAGTATTCGGAGTGGGGGGTGTTAGGTTATTTTCGTTACGGAATTTCTGGATTCGGTCTCCACGCTCAAGGCCCGCGATGGAAGCTATGCAATAGCTTAAAAATTGTATTTTTCTGAGAATAATTATGTAATTCAATTCATTTATTAATTTTCAATTTTTAATCTTCAATTAAATCTAATAATAATCTTCAATTTAAAATCATTAATTTTCAACTTACAGACTACGTTAGTGACTCTGTTTATAAAAGTTTTAATGTCGATTCAGTAATATTAATTCATTCATTCAATAAAAAAATTCACGTCACACGTCTTGTCGAAGCCGCAGGTGACACGAGGGCTGGCTCATTCCTTGCTTATAGATTAGTTAGCGTTAGCCATTCAACACGGGAATGCAGCCAGCGTTCTTTGCACCTTGCCGCATGGACACCACTTCTATATATACCTTCTAGTTGTATATAGTTTAGTATCTTATTAATAAACTTTCTTTTTTTGTTACAATTGTAAATATCTTCCTAATAAATAAAGTTTCTATAGGCGTAAACAATTTGATTAACAATTCACAAAATTACAATTTCAAAACTTATTGCAATAAAATTAACCTTAATACAGTATATTAAGATTTAAGTTCAATTTTCAAGCTCATTGGGCTTTAAATGTTATTGTAGCTCTGAAACATTAGACTACATCGACACAAAGCTATTTTAAAACAAAACTAAAATAAAACGCCGCGAATTTGCAATTCAAATTCCCAAACAAAACATGACAAGTTGTAATAAATGCTCTGTTACTGCAGATATTTACATTTCAAATTGTCATTATTCATTTTATACTTTGCTTTGTCATGTCTGGAACAATAGTAAAATTTTATTTCTATTATAGAATTATATTTAAGAGCGAGTGTGGCTCAGCGGGAACTCATGCGCCTTTCGATCAGACGCACCTGGGTTCGAATCCCGAATCGGCCCTGCACCAATGACTTATAGTTAAGTGCAGATTTTGCACGCTCGCTCTAAAACGGTGAAGGAAAACATCGTGATGAAACCCGCTTACGCGCTTTGGAGTGGTAGGCTCTGGCCGTGGTTGTAATACCACCCACCGAACAAAGCCATGCCGTCAAACGACCTAGTCGTGTTTCGGGATGATGTTCCGTGAACCATCGGGGAGACGGGTCTGAGCAGCCGTTCAACTGCCGTCTCTCTCTAGATCTACGGAGCACGTAGATCTTAGGCCACATCATCGCTTCACATCAGGCCAGATAGTGGCCAAACATAGATCTATTAAGCGTTAAACAAAAAAAAAATTACAAGACTTGAAAAACTTATTATCACTGGCAAGGTTGAAGGCTGTCCAGTTGGTGAGTGGTCTGTCCAGATCCGCACTGTACTGGACACTTCCATTTATGACGCTTTACACGTTAGACCAGGGTCGATAATTTTTAAAACCAAAAAAAATAATAGTAGGATGAAACCCATTAGAAAAGGAGGGGAATATTATAAAAATGAAAGGAAAAATAATTTACGGGCGATCTGAGGTCGGGAAGGGGATGGGGGTCAGTTTTTAAGGGTAAAAAACGGTTTTTCTTGATATCCGGCAAAACTAAAAGTCCTATGGAAAAAAAGTCAAATGGCAAAGTTGTAGGTAATAAAAAGATCTAAAACTTTTGTATAGACACTTTTTTCACATAACCTCAAAATTTATGTGAACAAATCAAAAAAACATATTTTTGTTTTTTATTTTTATCTTTTACAAAAATTTTTATTTCGCGAAATTTGGTGAAAACTTACCTTTTTATGTCCCAAATACGCTGTAATTTATTTGATTAGAAATATTGATTTTTTCACCTTATTTGAAATACTAATAAATAAGGAATTTAATTGTCGCCTGCATGTTAAATAATATAATATAGTTTAAATAATAGAATTTATAATGTTGCACACCCAGAATTGGGTTGATTGTACAGGAACATATTATTATTAATAATAAATTTGTACCACATATAAAACCTACAATCTAGTAATAATAAACATTTCATTTCATTATTTCATTTCATTTCATTTCGTTTCGTTTCGTTTCGTTTCGTTTCGTTTCGTTTTGTTTCGTTTCGTTTCGTTTCGTTTCGTTTCGTTTCGTTTCGTTTTGTTTCGTTTCGTTTCGTTTCGTTTCGTTTCGTTTCGTTTCGTTTCGTTTCGTTTCATTTCATTTCTTCTATCCCTTCAGCGGTCTCCTTACACATGCTGTAATTTTTTGTCTTAGTCTTATTAACTTGTATTATTTTGTTTTCTTACACTTGTGTATGTGCTGTTTGTTGTGTGTAGTTTTGTCCAAATAAATTGTTTGTTTCTTTCTTTCTTTTATTTTCGCGACCGGGAAAAATGCTTGTGCACAGACAAAAAATGCAAGTATTTATATTTTCTTTCATGTCTGGATGTTTTGGGACCATGGTCTTTGTAGACACAGGGATACAGTGAATTCATGTTACGGGCCAGGATCTATGATTTGTCTAGGATTCACATACAAGTGTTACTAGTGGTAGGTCTCTCGTATGCGGGAGGCCGTCTGAGTAGGTACCGCAGCTTTGCCAGTTATTCTGCCGCCAAGCAATATTGCGCAAGCATTACTGTGTTCTGGTTTGGGCATTGTAGCCAGCGAAATTACAGCGCATATGAGACTTATTATCTGATGTCTCGGGGTGATGAGCGCAATGCAATGCTACGCAGTGCTTTTTATGGTATTAAAAGTTATATATATGTTTACTTTTTTTATTTAAAATAATAATATCAGTCAGAAATGATGGGTACTCCACGCCCTTAACGGATCTAGCACGACTTTTCCTGTAACCCTGTATATATATATATATATATATATATATATATATATATACATACATATAACCACCCAAGATTACTTTATTTTCAAGTGCTATTTATGGACACCACCGCCTTCTCGTCTCCGCAACATTAATTTAGCTTGACGCTCACGGAAGGCGATGACAAATAAGATTAACGCCTGGATAAGTTCGTGATTGACGGACGCCCTCGCTTTATCTTGATTTGATTATCCTCATCCAGTACAAACTGGATTTACCGAGAGGTCTATTTACGGGCAATAAGCATAAGTTCTAAGAAGTAAAAATACATTCTAAAGCTATCGATGTGGAAAGTTTAGTTTTATGATTAAGAAGTCGAGTTCTCCGAATTGTGAATTATGTAACAATTGTGGATCTGTTGAGGATGTCCATCATTTACTTACAGAATGTGTCAAAGGTTCCAGGGAACGAACTGTTCTGATTGAAAAGTTTGGTCTTAATATCTTAGATGTAGGAGTGTTAATGGGTATCTTAGCATCACTGATGCTGCTCAATTTTTATTTAAATTATTTAAGAGTAGTTAAATAAGTTTTAGGGTATGACGGCGCTGGCATGTCATGTGGTAAAAGTTCCTAATAAAAAGAAGAAATAAAAAAGTAAAAATAAATTTTTAATCTATCGATTGAAAGACACTTTTTAACCGACTTCAAAAGGAGGTGGTTCTCAAATTGATTGTATTTTTTTAATGTTTGTTACCTTTCTGAGGTTTATCTCCGTCATTTATAAACCGATTTGGAAAATTCGTTGGGTTCAGCATAGCTTCAAAGTGGTTTCATATAAACTTCATCGATATTCGACCTTGGACTTCGAAGATACGAGTACATTAGAATTGAAGTCGGTTTTTTGTTTGTTATAAAATGTTTAAAGGCATTTATATTAAATAGAAATTGTTTTAAAAGATGTGTATATTTTTGTCATCATCATCATCAGCCCATTGCGTACGAACTGCTGGGATTCGGGGTTTCTCTCACAGGGAGTATGTGGGCCATAATGATAAATATCGTTATAGGCCATAATGATGAAGTATACATCATTGACCATTATTCACCACGCTGGCTGGCAAGTTCGATGTCACATTATCATATGCTTGAAGTTTGTGGATTCTTGGACATGTCGGTTTTCCTTCCCCGTTTTCTGAGCGAATGTTAAATCAGCACATTTGCGCACCATTGGTTTGTGGCCAGCGTGTTTGAAACTCCAGTGCGTAGGAAAGGAAGTCGCACAAGTTCCCACTATGCCACACTCGCTGTCCTCACCGATTGTTATCATAAAGGTTAGAATTTAAAAGTGATGAAATTAGACTTGCTTAATGGTTTTTCTGCAAACAATACACTCTAAAACTTTCGGTTTTCGAATAACACGTAAGTACGACGTTGCTTTTCCATTCGATTAGAAAATATAGAAATTCGATTTCTACTCAAACTTTATCCCTCACTTACAGTTCAGAGACGTCTAGAAATGAACGAAGGAAATTACATCACTGCATTTCATCGTCCAGATGGCGCTGGAATAACTTAGTGCAGTGCAGTCAGAAATTGGTAGCGCATTTACAGGATTCCATTCTTACTTTGACCTGTGGCTTTAGTGTAGATCTAGTTAATTTAGGAAATTCTTTAGATTTCCTAAATTGACTATTGATACAAGTAATGTAGGTAACTATAGGTTATGTAAATAAGTTTCACATTTTTCAAGGAAAAAAATTCATTTACTACAACTTTGATATACCTAGATATTTATCTACATTCCAATACAAGAAAGAAAAGAAAGAAAGAAATGTTTATTTGCAACAAATTATTACACATGACATAGGAAAAAAACTAGCAGAAAACAAAAAAACATTAAAAGAGAAACATTAAATAAAAGAAATCGGAAATTTTTGCAAACCGGCCTCAACTCAGCGTTGTGCTGGTCGTGCGACCAGCGCTGATTTCCGTTGAGCCGTTTGAGTGACTGTAATACATGTATCTATACAAAATAATAATAAAATAAATAAATAAATACAAAACAAAAACACAAAAATCTTATTCAAGAAATTAAAACTAAAAACAATTCGTCAACAAAAAACATTTAGTAAGTATCAGTTTTGGTCGTGAGGACGTGTGTGTGAGGGTGTGTGTGTGTGTATGTAAGGGTGTGTGCGCGTGTGTTTGTTATGTTGTTATGTGTGTGCAACAGATTGTTTCGTTTCATATTGCACTTGTATCATGCTTTAGAGTTTCCTGCGATTTTTGGCGGACAAGTAAGAAGTTTTTTAATTTTAGTTCTAAATCCTAGGAAATTTTGCAGGCTCCTTATGGGCGGTGGAATGTTATTCCAACACTTAGTACAGTAGGTACTGAAGCAAACATATTATAAGCAAGTGCATAAGCGTTTATGTTTTGGAAACATGTAGTTGTTATTCTACAGTTCTGACGGTAGAACGCATCAAGATAAGAATACGATAGTTACTTTAGTCCAATATCCCACAGATACCATTAATAGAAACATTTCGTCCAATTGCTAAATCGTGTTATTGCGTAAGGTCTCTGCGGGTGGCAAAGTGCTGAGAAACTCACATTTCCGCTTCTGGCTTGCTTTTATTTTTCCCATGTCGATCAGCGCAGCGGGGACCACAGTTGATTGGATAAAAACTAACGTGTACTTTGTTTCTTATGGATATGAATTTTATCGAAATTGATTCCGCACTTTTTGAATAATTCAACAAAAACAAAAAATAAGTTTAACTTAAATTAAGTTTATTAATGTAGGTATACTCTTGAAGTCAGTAATCTTTTCCAAAAATTAATTATTGTTAGATCATTATCATACCTCGTGTACGTCTCCCGACTGTGAAACAATTACTGTAAAATTCCAATGAGTACCGCTTTGAAGCCGTTTACCACATATGATGGTCAACACATACGATCAGCGTATTAAAAATCCTATCTGACTATGCCGTACCTTAATATACAATACAACACAATAATACTTTATTAAATACCGAACACACAGGAAAAGCAATAGTCATCATAGTCATAAACAGTGGGTACAATGGGCGGCCTTATCGCTATGTGCCATTTCTTACAGGCAACCTTTGGATGGGCAGGAATTTTAATAGAAATACATATATTGGTCAGTGTGGTGTACATTATAAAATACCATTTTTTAATGTAGGTATTTGTAATTGAATGACAAGACGAGCTGGTCGTTTGCCTGATGGTAAGCAATACGCCAGCCCATAACAATGACCCATAGCCATAACCCATAGCACCACCCAGAACTTTGTTTTTCAAAACCCTGCGCGGCGCTGCACTGCGCTCGTCACCCTGAGACTATGTAATGATAACTTCGCTGGCTACAATGCCCTTCAAACCGAAACACATTGACGCTTGCGCTCTACTGCTTGGCGGCTGAATAACTGGCAAAGCGGTGGTCAGCCGCCCAGACGGCCTCTCGCATACGGGAAACCTACCACCATTTTTATGTAAAATTTGATATACTATATAAAAATAAAACAAATATGAATAAATCATATAGCACATGATGGAAATCATTTATATTACTGACGCAAATAGCCATCACGGATACCAACCTAAATCGCAAATGGAAATCTCAACTTTTAACTATAATTAAATTATCCAGTACAGAAATTCACTTTAAATTTCAACGAGACAAATTATTCGACTCTTTACAGGCGACAATTCTTTCTTCCCCTCTCCTGATTTACTTGCTTTGGAATTAAACGCATTACATTAGCAAGACAGAGATTTAACTGCAATTTAAAAGCAATGTAAAAAACATTTAGTAGAGTTTAAATCCATTTGCAATTTGTAGAAAAGTTAAGTGAACGCTAAATTTTAAGGCGTTTAGCTGTTTAATATAATACTTGTATTAACAGCTCTGGTAAAACTTCAGTTTGAGTACCTACTAACACATAACTAAGGGACAGAAGCATCACTCCGCAAAGAAATTTAAACAAATAGCGTCTCTTGCTGTGACGCAATAAAATTCAATTCAGCTCGCGTAGCGCTGCATCCCTACCAGTCATATTGACCTACAGAGAGCCTCTTTTTCTATCGCGCCGCTCTTATCTCTTCTGACGCGGCACGTGTAACGATGCGCGACCCGCCGTCGTTGTTCGGCTATGTACTTGTAGCTTCGTACCTACAGTGCGGAGTGCGCTAGGCCTGCTACTAATGCTATTGTGTGCTCAGGTTTGAGATTAATCCCGCAAGGTTTCGTTAAGTTTCAATAAAAAACACAAAAACATTTGATTTTTAATAATAAACACTAAAGATATTGATATTAAATAGGTACAAAAATGCACGCTTAAAAGTCTTATACATATATATGTTACGGCTAATAGCCGAAGTGAGGCTACACCTAGTTTTAGCCGGATACAACTAGGTGCTCTCTCTAGATCTATGTCCTCCATCTTAGGCCACATCATCGCTTAACATCAGGCGAGATAGTGGCCAAACATAGATATATTAAGAGTAAAAAAAAAAAGTTGCAGCCGGCTACATGGGGTTAAACTTAGATATATCCTACGCGTGATTGTAAACTGTCGAAAGATTGTGAACCGTCGAATTATCCTGAATCTTCTATCATAAATCAGAATCCCTATTGACTTAGTCATAATATAACTGAAATAGGTCCTTACTAGTAAATAGTGACGTTTTTATTACACAGAGCGAGTGTGGCTTAACAGGAGCACATGGGACTTTATTTTTTTTACACTTCAATTTTTTCTTCAAATAATGTAAATATCTGAATGTATCTTCAATATTACTATCCTACAGTTAAATAGAAGACAATTAGCCCAGTGTCAACTGTCACCCGAGGCTGACATTCATCCCTGAGAGGTTAAATTAAAAGAAATAAGAGATTCATTTGAAAAATTCACGATAAAATTCGTCGTACGCCCGTTTCTAAGCCTAATTAACAAAAAGCAGTTCAAAATGAAACATTTATAAACATAATAACAAAGAATCTCTAAGAAAAGCTTTCAAAACAGGACTCTCATTTAGATTATTTTTGGTTATTTCTTATTTGCAAAACAAAGGAAATGTTTCGAACGCCAATTTGATGGCAGCCGGTGTCCAATTACCTACTACGTAAAACAGACACGTGCAAATAATGTAGATTAGAAGATTTTGGCAATGTAACTCACCAAAAAGCTCTGTTTTTGTTAAATAAAAAATTTTATACACTTTTTATGTAACATTTTGATGAGACGAGCAATTCGTTCACCCCGGTAAGCAACACGCCCGCCTATAACAATTACACCACCCAGAACGTTGTTTTGCGAAATCCTGCGCGACCTTGCACTACGACCCTCAGACCAACACAGATGGCCTCTCGTAGACGGGAAACAAACCAACTAGTACTCTACAAGATTTGCCACGTACGTGTATATTTCCCAAATAACCAGATTACACACACAAAAAGTATTAAACTGAATATTGATATAAGAATAGGTACTGTACCTGTATAATTCTCGTACTTATTATATTATACCTACTGTATTCTAATGCGCAATAGAGTAGATAATCCTACAGTACTGAGCCGAGTAGTATGTTCCGCAAAACTACACCGCGCTGGTCAACGTCACCGGCACCAGCTGTTAGGAGGTTTTAGACTAGCGTTTTTTTCTGCGCGTATACGGTCGTTTCGCCATATGCGCTTACACGCGCGCTACATTTCGCGCTTCGAAAAACGGACTCGCGTACACGGGCTTATTCCAGCGTGTTCGCTAGGCGTCGGGACGGTATTCCGAAGACGCAGGTTCGATCCCTGCCCGAGGAACATCATTTTTCTTCTTCCTAATTATTTAAAATCTTAACATAGGCTATACTTTTTATCCCGGGAAAGCGCGGTCAAAACTGCATGGCGCAGTTAGAGAACCATTCAAACGTAGTGTTATCCTATTATACATAATAAGTAAACTAAATTTAATTAGAATGAAGCTTGCTTAATCCTACCTACAAATAAGTGCATATAGATGAAAAATGCGTTTTATAAAAATACTAAATAGCATTAAATAAAGAATTGTCATTAAGCCCTTGACACCGGCTCAAGTAGATACTGATGTCCCTAAGAATATACCAATATACTATGCTTTTGATTTTAAAATATTATTAGGTAGAAAGGTAGTAATATTTCGTGGTTGAAACATGCGGCGTCTCCATCACTAAATAAAGACAATCCGAAACAAGATCTCGGCCCCAATTCACTATGACAACTTGGCGAAATCAATCGTCGATTCCTTGCTTCGAAATCACGTCGATTCCTTCATTAATAAACGACATCTCTATGACGCATTCATATATTCATATATATATGACGCGTCATAGAGAATACAAATTTCGCAGATGTCGTTTATTAATGAAGGAATCGACGTTTCCTAGAAGCAAGAAATCGCCAAGTTGTCATAGTGAATTAGGGCCCTGGAGCATCACAATCTTCAAATAAATATAAAAAATAAATTCTTAACCTGATGAAAACAGGTAAAAACAAAAACTGTGTGCCTTACGACTCAGAGAACAAAACGAACACTCGAGAGAGATGAGGGGCTGTGTTGTATTCATAATTACTTGTTTCCTTTATATTTGCAAAAGTCGAAAGTAAATACCTATAGTCATTTGTATTGTTAGGATCCGTAATAAAAATAGAAAATTCAGAACGGTTGAAGTTTTTATTCTGTCCGTTCCCATGTCGATCTAACTGATTATTTTTAATGAAATTTTGCAGTAGGCAATGTTTTTGTAAAGAAAAAAGCGTCATATGCTCGCAAATAGCTTCCGAGCTCCGAGGTATTTTCCATCGGTTTTTTAAATGTAATTTGAAAATATATTTTAGTAAAAATGTTTTCCACGCCTGTTACACCAACAGATTTTTGCATAGGTACAGCTAAAAACGACATTTTAATTAAATTGATGGATAGATTTTATTTTTAGACGGAGGTAATCCGTTTGTGTTTTAAAAATATATTTCAAAATAGAATTTGGCTTTTACGAATGCTCGGAGTGCGGATACAATGTTTTTTTATCCCAAATCTTTCGTTAGTAAATATAATAGGACTAAGCCAGCGGCATAGACAAGAAAAAAAGAATATAATAAATCACGAAATACTATAAAAAATGTAAGTATATGTAAGCCTCAGGTATCGACTCGACTGCCCGAAAAAACATGAGATGTCGAAAGAAATCGTAATCAGGGCCCTAATTCATTATGACAACTTGGCGATTCCTTGCTTCGAGGAAACTTCAATTCCTTCATTAATAAACGACATCTGCAAAATTTGTATTCTCTATGACGCGTCATATATGAATATATGAATGCGTCATAGAGATGTCGTTTATTAATGAAGGAATCGACGTGATTTCGAAGCAAGGAATCGCCAAGTGAATTGGGGCCCTGGAAGGAAGCGCGTTAAGTTTCCATTTTATTTTCTATAAAAAGAAAAAATGTTAGGGCTGAAGCTGAGGCGGAAAAATTTACTCTTATTATATAAATATATTATATATAAGTTAAAGGTATATATATATATATATATATATATATATATATATATACCTTTAACTTATGTTTGCCCCCAAACATTATTTTTCGTCTAACTTTTAATCTAATAATCAATATACAGTATTGAGCGCGAGATAATTTAGAAGAGATATATTTTTTATACATTCTGCAGTTATCGAGAAATCATCTGTAATCACCTAACGCTTCCACCTCGTAATGTTCATTTAAAATTCTTTCAGAACAGTGTTAAGCAAAATAAAACGGACAGATTGTTATTTTACCTAATGGTAATTTTTGATCAGTACCGCACTGCTAAAGGCCAGTTCTCACATTGGTAAAAGCAAGTACATTTTATTTTATTTTTTAGTAAACGAAATTTATTTACTATACTAATAACTAAAACCAAAGAAAACTAATTATTACTTACCTATAACTGGCAACCGCACTTTTGGAAGTAAATTTGCTAAATTATTAACCGACTTCAAAAAGGAGGAGGTTTACAATTCGACGGTATGTTTTTTTTTTGTATGTTTGTTACTCGATTACTCCGCCAATTATGCATTGATTTCGATGATTCTTTTGATTGGTAGGTCATACTTCAGAGGTGGTCCCATATAAATTTTATCGAAATTCATTCAGTACTTTTTGAAAAAAATAGCAAAAACAAAAATATAAGTTTAATCTTCAAGTCGGTTCTTGTTTTTTTTCGTAACCAACTTTCTAAAGGGGTAACGCTTATGATAATTATATTTATTTACTTTTCACGTTTGAGTGCCATTTGTCGTATTGAAGTCGGTTTAGTTTTTTTTGAAAAATAATTTATTTAATCAAAAGTTTTACTAAGAAACAGTTAAACTAAATATTAGAACAAAACAACATCAGTTGAAATTTAATAATATAAAGTTCCTCAAGATGTTTTAGTCTTCAGAGCTCTAACAATAAGCAATGAGTGCTGGAAGCGTTTCCATTTGATATTTAAAACAGAGCTTTATCGCCGTTCGGCTCAGCAGTTTCCTCGTTATCCTGCGGGAATTTTGTATTTTCTCAAATAAATATAAATTGTCCCTATAGCTCTCTAGTGGATAGTGTTTTTTAACCGACTTCAAAAAAGGAGGAGGTTCTCTGTTCGATTGTATTTTTTTTTTGTTACTTCAGAACTCCGTCATTTATGAACCGATTTGAAAAATTCTTTTTGCGTCGGGTTCAGTATAGCTACGAAGTGGTCCCATATAAATTTCATCGATATGTGACCTTGGACTTCGAAGATACATTGAAGTCGGTTTTTGTTTTTTTCTAAAAATTAATTATTATTTGTATTAGACCGGTAATGCCTCAGTTTACAAGTAACAATCGAAGTTTACTTTCTTATTTCTATGGATATTGCCAGCCTCAAGTCGTGTGGTGTTTTAGATATAACAAAATATTATACTGACCACATATTGATATTGGTGTCAAAGTTCTACGGCTGAAGATAGTAGGAATAATATAGAACTAATGTCAGTTCAATTCAATTCATTTATTAATTTTCAGATATTTACAATCCATTTTGTTAGTATGAACTTACGGGCTAAGTTAGTAATTTTCTCATTATAAGTTCCTGTTCCTGTTAGTAGGAATAACGTGAAGGTACTTTGAAATCTTTTATAAATGTTTTTCTGTCTTTGTAAATGCATAACCAAGAGCTGTAATAATAACCTTACTATTACTCGAATATACCTGGTGTTATTCTATTTACTACTTGGCCCCACTACGTGTATCAATGCTTGCCTTACAACAGCTACCTACTTATATATATTAACAATTAAGAAACATTTAAGAAGCTGTTAGCTGTGCCCCGCAGTTGAACCAGCGGTTTTCCGGGATAAAAAGTAGCCTAGACCTGTACAGGACCTTTTCCAGAACCTAAAGTAACTACCATTCGTGATTCAGTAACAAACATCCATCCATCCATCTACCCATTCTCAAAAACTTTCGCATTTGTAATATTAGAAGGATTTTAAAATCTGATAACAAAACACTACTAAAAACAAAAAAAATAAAGTAAGTTCTTAATTCAAAATAACAAAAGGAGGTCAAATCAGCTACTGACGTGGTGTTAAGACCGAAGCCTTTCTTTTTATTTTCTGACATATTTGACATCATTATTATTACGATTATTAACTGCGACGCTCAAGGGTAGCTGGGAATTAGACCGGCTCCCAGCCAGTACCGGTTCACGTAGTAGCTACGGACCTCCCGATACTTGTTTAAACGTTCCCGCATATATACCGAAACGCCAGGAAAATTTCGTTTGCGCGATGCAGGACTTTGGCACTACGAAAGTCTTTTTGGACTACACCCGTTCGTCTAAATTACGTACAATTGTAACTGAAAAGTTCTGAATTTGCGATGTATTTTTTGAAATTTTTTGCTGTCGTAAATTACTGATTATTAAAGAGTTATTCAAGAATATCATGTCTGAAGGCTGGTTGCGGAATTCGCTGTAGAGGGAAGGAGAAACTAGGATATCGCTGAGCTTTTTCCGCCCCTTTTCCACTGCGCATGTGCGAAATAGGGGGTGAAAATGTCAGCCAAGCGTTAATATTTGTTTCGAGAAGTGTTAAAGTTTAATTATGGACTCTTGTGTTAATTAATTTGGGGAAATTGAATGATAACTAAATTGTGAAATATTGTTGGAGAAAATATGTTTACAATTTTGACCAGAAGACAGAAACGTCGCAAACGATTTGTAAAACTTTGTTGTATTAGAAGTAGGTATAATCTAGTTCTGACAACGAACGTTTATATTTGTAGGTTGTGTCGATATAGAATGTCTAAACGTTCAATTGTTTTAAAAGCTTGATTAGTAGTTTGTTTTTTTTTTTACACTTAATAGATCTATGTTTGGCCACTATCTCGCCTGATGTGAAGCGATGATGTGGCCTAAGATGGAGCACATATGTAGATCTAGAGAGAGACGGCAGTTGAGCGGCTGCTCAGACCCGTCTCCCCAGTATGCGCATATTATATCTAAGTTCAAGTATATTACAAGCTTTTATCTAACTTGCATTGTTTGTTTGTTTGGGTTAAATCTTGCAAGTTGAACCTCTTTCTCTTATCCTAGGTATTCCTAGGTATTTCTAAATTGCAGTGGGGTATCGATGCTCTATTTTCTTAAGACATTTATTTCTGTCTATAAGACAAACTAGTGTCTCTTGTATTCATATTGATTCAGCTATAACAGGCCGGCATTGAATTTATTCATTTATTATTCAAAAGGTTGGAATACGAAGCAGTTTGAATGTTATGGAGTGATTTGGTGTACTTGAAAGTGAGGTAAAACGTACGTTTTTACCAATACAATGGTCGGAACGGAGTTTATACTATTATAAAATCCGGCCAAGGGCGAGTCGGACTCGCGCACGAAGGGTTCCGTACAATTATCTATAAAAATGGCAAAAAAAATATTTCTGTTGTATGGGAGCCCCCTTAAATATTTATTTTATTCTGTTTTTTAGTATTTGTTGTTATAGCGCCAACAGAAATACAACATCTGTGAAAATGTCAACTGTCTAGCTATCATGGTTCATGAGATACAGTCTGGTGACAGTCGGACAGACAGACAGACGGACAGCGGAATCTTAGTAATAGGGTACCCTTTGGGTACGGAACCCTAAAAATGGAATTGAGCCAATTCGTAAAATGAAGATAATTGAAAAACCTAGGATCGACTATTTAAAGGGTACCTACTGAACACGACCACGTTTTCTTAATGCAATTTCCAATGTTAGATAGCCAACATTTTAACTTCAAATCTGTAAGAAATCATGCAGGAAAAGCGAGTAATCACATTTTTCGCATCCGTAACGGTTAGCTACTTTCTACTTTCGTCCACGCGAACGAAGTCGCGGGTAAAAGCGAGTGCAAAATAAATGCGCGCTAAAATGTTAGAAAATTAGCCGGGTCCACACTGGCCGATCCATAATCTAACATTTGCTTCGCTTGGTTCGTCGTCACAGATTACACTTTACTAGTTACTGAGCAACGCCTTCTTTTGTTGTTTGGATAGGGCGATGCGTGTTTCACAATGACCGCACGGTTGCATTGTGATTTTGCCGCGGGAGTTGGAGCGCCGGCGCTGTGTGGACCCAGCTGTTAACAACAGTGGTCGAACACTCAGAGAACTTGTTTCTGAGCAAGGATATTTTTTGTGAGACTATTTTCCCATGACAGGGTCGGCGTATCGCAAATTATTTATCTTGATCAGAGAATAGACACTTCGTATTGGTTTAAAAGTAATATAAATTAAACTATAATATATGATGTAACAAGTATACGTTTTATCAAACAAAAAAACCGACTTCAATGTATCTTCGGAGTCAAAGGTCAAATATCGATGAAATGTATATGGGACAGCTTCGTAGCTATACTGAACCCAACGCGAAAAGAATTTTCCAAATCGGTTCACAAATGACGGAGTTCTGAGGTAAAAAACATAAGAAATAAAAAAAACAATTGATCAGAGAATCTTCTCCTTTTTGAAGTCGGTTAAAAACTAGATAGACGTAACTAGGTAGTTAATTACTATCTACCTACTAAATACTCTTTACTCTCTTTACGCAAACATACCGTTACATATGAGTCGATGTGTATGATTTTTAGCACATTTTGCAGGTAACGTCCTAGATCTCGGAAAAAGTTGAAGATGCGCAAGAAAACAGGAAAACGCAGGCACAGCAGCAGGTGGAAAATACAAGATACACTCACCCTACACAAATTATATATCTCTATCACTCGTATAATATGTAGGTACCTTTACGTATATGTATATGAAATTATACGATAGAAGTGTTTCTGTGTGTCCTGGATCCTATGACATGACAGAAAACACGTTTTTTTATGGAACTGAGTGATGTGATGTGTGTAGCGAGTGTGGTTCAGTGGGAGCTCATGCGACTTTCGATCCGACGCACCCTAGTTCGAATCCCGGTGGCCCCGCACCACTGACTTTCTTAAGTTATGGCCGGATTTAACACTCGCTCCAAAAACGGTGAAGGAAAACATCGTGAGGAAACCGGTATATCCAAGAATTTTAAACTCAAGCACATGTGACATCCACCTACCCGCACTGGGCCAGCGTGGTGGATTATGGCCCATTCGCTCTCTATGAGAGAAGACCCGTGTCCCAGCAGTGGGAACGTCATGGGCTGATGATGATGAGTGAAGTGACGAGCAAGCCGTTCGTCTGATGGTAAGCGCTACCTGCCCATAGCAATTGCAGTTTCACCCGAAACTTTTAACATCATAAAAAGTACTGCGTAGCATTGCATCGCGCTCATCACCCCAAAACATCAGATATTAAGTCATCAGTTATTTCTCATATTCCCAGTAATTTCGCTGACTACAACGCCCTTCAAACCGGAACACAGTTATGCTTGTGCACTACTGCTTGGCGGCAGAATAACTGGCAAAGCGGTGGTACCTACCCAGGCGGCCTCCCGCATTCGAGAGACCTACCACGAGTCCATTCCATTGTTCTCCTAATCTCGTATTTGAAAAGCGCTCGTAATTCTGTATTCATATTGTAGGATTTATAAAGGATCGCAGTGTCCTCAATTAAGCTATTTGCACAAACACCCGTTTTAATTTGTTTGATCGGGTAATGGAATGCTTAATACGTTCCGATATGTTTTATTCCACAAATATTTGGGGATGTTTTAATGGAATTTGCGTGAGCAAGTGTTTTGGGTGTGAATTTGGGAATTGTTCACTCAATAAAATGACCACACAGCGATAATTAGGAGTTAATGTTGATCAAGGGTTATGTTGATAAGGGATTATCACAGATGAAGTATAGTTAATTCATCATTCTAGCATTGTAATTAAAGTAAAATAGCAATAGTAAGGAATAGCAGGTCATCCATTATTCATATTATGAGCTTCAAGCTTAAGAGCTTATGGGCAGCTTTCCTCTTCGCATGCGTACATTTTCATATCGTTAATTGTTACAGAGATTTCCATATGCTTTAATGAGTTATATTGGATTTATATTCATGAATACCTACATAGATGTTAACACCATACAAGACGAAATGAGCTGCCACGTACTGCTAACTATATAAGAAAAAAATAAAAATGAATGGCTTCTTGAACGCAGCTTTTATAGCATAGATGAATACCTACATTTTAGAATTGATAATAATTGACATTGTAATTTTAATATATTGTAATAATAATTGACATTGTAATGACATTTAAATTTTTAAACGATTATTTTATAAATTTTTAATTTTATTTGTAATTATTTTCTTATTCAATTTTAATATGTTGATGAAATTAATTTTATATGTCTGTAAAAATTTGTACGCCTGCAAAGGCAGAATAAGAGATCTTTTTTTTTGTGACACTAACACCTGTACCATAATATCTTATTTTATGCAAATAAATTATTATGTTTATTATGATTATGATTATAGTTACTTAAGTAACTACTACCAGGCCTAGCGCACTCCGCACTGTAGGTACGAAGGGTGCGGGTCGCGCGTCGTTCACGTGCCGCTTCAGAAGAGATAAGAGCTATGCGATAGAAAGAGAGGCGCTCTGTAGGTTAATACGACTGGTAGGTATGCAACGCTACGCGGGCTGAATTGAATTTTATTGCGTCATAGCAAGAGTCGCTACCTATTTGATTAAATTTCTTTGCGGAGCGATGCTTCTGTCCCTTAGTATTTTGTCCTACTACGTAATGCTCATAGCAAAACTTGCCTGGCCGTTCGTAACAGCAACTTTTGTGGTCACTACTTAGTTTGGTAACCGTTTGTGTTATTCCATCAGCGTTACGTTTCAGAGAGCACGGTCCTGGCTTTTGTGTTAGGACAACAGTCGTTAGGCAATGTCTGGGCCTAGTAGTAGGTTTGGCCATACACCCACACAAGAAAGAAAAAAGACTTACCTATTACACATTTTTGATATTGAATGCATTAGTTCATGCTAGGCGAAAATTTACATTGTATTGGCATTGACGACACATTTAATTTAACGCTTCATATTCAATCTAAAGCTCACTCAGTCCATACAGAGTACATACATTTGGGAAAAATATCGAATACAATTCCACTCTGTATAGTTTGCTCAGTAAGCGACCTGTTACGCGTCAAATATAGCAGCACTGAATATATAGGTATGTGGGATATACCTACGCAGGCGAAATCTAAGCTAATATGTAGAGGAGCATAACACGACAAGGAAATAAACTAGGTGGTAGGTCTCTCATATGCGATGGCCGTTTGTATTGGTACCGCCGCTTTGTCAGTTATTCTGCCGGCAAGCAGTAGGGCGCAAAGAGTTTCGATTTGAATAAGTAAGCCATCAAAATCACTGGGCGTAATAAGACTTAATATTTGATGCCTCGGGGTAATGAGCGGACGAGCGCAATGCGGTGATACGCAGTACTTTGCATTGTATTAAAAGTTCTGGGTGGCACTGCAATTGTTACGGGCAAATATTAGTTAGCTTCTGTGGTGTAATGGTTGGGCAGGTTGGCTCAAATTTCATACACCACTGAGGTTGCGGGTTCGATTCCCGCGAACGGACGAATGTATGTGCATAACTATGCACCAGGAACTCCTGGTTCCCTGGCGCAAGCATTTGTTTCGTGTCTGGGTTATAGGAACATGGTCCTCATAGATCCCTAGAATCCTAGTTAGGGAACAGAATCTACGTATGTGTATGTATGTGATTTAAAAAAAAACACGGCACTTACCAACGACCGACTCGTGTCATTGCTCAGTTGTACAAAATACCTAGAAGTTAAAAATAAGATAGACGCAAAAATACCATTATTAATCTTAAGGTACTAAAAACAGGTGTAAGCCCAAAATAGCTCATTTAACTAATAACTCCAATTTATAATCCCTAACGTGGAATTAAATTGCTAATTGAATTACCTGATGAAAGCGGCTAATTACTTTGAGTTTTCAATCTTAAAGTTTGGCATGGCATAGACAGGCTGAATATTTGAATGATTACCGAGGGAACAATGACTTGGAAATACGGTTACTTGCTTTGAGGAACCAATCTGAATATAAATTACTGTGCATATTTCATCAAAATCATTATTAGTGGCATACGGAAGTAGATAGATAGATAGATATATATAGATAGAAAGATAGATAGATATAATGATAGATAGACAGATAGATAGACAGGTACATAGACAGATAGATAGACAAATAGATAGACAGATAGATAGATAGATAGACAGACAGATAGATAGATAGACAGATATATACACAGATAGATAGACAGATATATACACAGATAGATAGACAGATAGATAGATAGATGAACGCTTTATTGCAAACATTAAGTTAAAGACATAACATAACAACAATTTAAGAAAGTGTTACAATGGGCGGCTTTATCGCTAAAAGCGATCTCTTCCAGGCATTGATGAAGATGAAGCATTATTATATCGTTTTGTATATGATAAATTACATAAAGGTATATCAAACTTGTGGTTCTCTTAAGATAAGACCTTTGAAATTGGCTTTACATTAAAGATTACTAGTCACCTTCTAAATATCGGGTTTTATTCAATTTTTCTCAACTACGTCAATGATAAAGAAAGGTAATGATATTACTAACACGTCACAACAGGTGGAAAACGAATGACGAATGAATGAAAAATGCCTTTAGAAGCAAACTAGTGCAACGTCTCAGTTGCAATAGTCCGGCTATCTCAAATAAATAATAAATAAAATTCATTTATTTACCTCACAAATAGGCAGGTATAACAAATTTAAATTAACAAAACTATAGTTAAAAAATTTGGGCCTAACCTGTCTATGTGAGAGACTGGTGCCTGAATTAGGTTCTTAAAGAACCTGTAAATCATTGAACTATCGCTACCATTTGGTAGCAGTAGTTCGGTTGTAGTCCAGTTACCGAACTATGAAAAATATTATCGGCGACCTCCGCGTCCAATCAAACACAAGTACACTAGTACACAACTGCGTAGTTAGTACACCTTTGAAATGTTTTCAGTTATCTCTCTTTATCTTTAAGCAAATAAATCTTTCAACTCAGTTTTGTTCAATGCGCTTAGCGCCAAGCACAAAAGTTTTCTTCACTGAAAAGACAGCTTACCGCGTTACGGAAGCTTACGTTTGAGCTGTTAATACGCGAAATGACCAACGCTTCGATGGTAATACATAAAGACATATATAGGCATATTAGGTATGTATTGAAAGCGATGACTGATTGGATCTCAGTTCTATATAAATTGTTATTGAAGACATCGTCGTATCAAACCCACAATCCAGTGCGTATTAGTGTAGATTGAGGCGAAATGAAACATATAACAAAAGAGACGGAAAGATGGAATGTAGAAGTATTTTATAGAAACAGCAACTAATTCCAACGAATTACAAGCGAATACATATTCCGGGAATAGCTCCATTGCTCTGAATCATCATCATCATCATCATCAGCCCATCACGTTGCCACTGCTGGCACTGCTGGCTGCTGGTTGACACGGGCCTTCTCTTAGAGAGAGAATGGGCCATAGTCCACCACGCTGGCCCAGTGCGGGTTGGTGGATATCACATGTCCTTAACTTTTTGTGAAAAATTCTTGGACACGCCGGTTTCCTCACGATGTTTTCCTTCACCGTTTTTAAAGCGAGTGTTAAATCCGCACATAACTTAAGAGAGTCAGTGGTGCGGGGCCAGCGAGATTCGAACTCGGGTGCGTCGGATCGAAAGTCGCGAATGCTCCCACTGAGCCACACTCGCTCTGAACACCTACACTAAATAAAGGTGATAGTTTCTGATTGTTTGTGATCAGATCTGATACGGTTTCGGCTTGTTCAGATCTGATAGTATGTGGAAGGTAGGCTTGCTGATTGTTGCTGATCAAATTAGTTATTGTATGTAATTTTGTTTTAAAACATTAGAGAACTTGACAGGTGCTTTTAGCACTAAACAAAACGCGCGTGAAAGTTTTAATAATATAATCATACTAGCTGACCCGGCAAACGTTGTTTTGCCATATAAATTAAAAAAAAATGTTAAGGGTGGACTACCCCTAACATTTAGGGGGATGAAAAATAGATGTTAGCCGATTCTCATAGATACCGGATAAGCACAAAAAATTTCATCACAATCGGTCAGCCGTTTCGGAGGAGTATGGCAACGAAAACTGTGACACGAGAATTTTATATATAATCATATAATATTATTAAAATGTGATTATAATGAATATAATTAATTAATTGTTCTTGTTCTAGGTATATTATAGTTATGTTATTATTTATTAAACAAGCTACTGTCAAAACAAACTACTTAGTGATGAGAGGTACAAGTAGTTCGCCTGATGGTGAGCGCCACGCCTGCCTGTAACAATTGCAGTGCCAAAACTTTTAAACATCAAAATTACTGCGTAATAGTACTGCATTACCCTCATGACTACAGCATATACCCAGTAATTTCGCTGGCTACAATGCCCTTAAAACCGGAACACAGTAATGCTTGCGTACTTCTGCTTCGTGTCAGAATAACTGGCAAAGCTGTGGTACCTACCCAGACGGCCTCCCGCATACGAGATACCTACCACAAGCAAACGACCTACCGCGACATCGGTCGCCAAGCGTTTGGAAAATACGGTGGGTCAGAATAATAATGAATATAATTTTGGGCAATTGCCTAATAAATAAACGATGAGTGAACCTACGTCTTCGGCGACACGGAAACTAGATGTGACAATACTTCGGGGGCCGCTCGAGCGTACCCTGATATAACTAATGGTATAATTTTATGGTGCCATAGATCATTAACTTTGTAATGTATTGGAACGTAGTAAGGATCGGTGATGCGATCTTTATTGCCTTTTTTGGGGATTTGGGAAAAATCACCTCAAAATTCGTTTATTACCTGATTTTTCTTAATATTCCGAATAGAATAGAATAACTCTTTATTATAACACCACAATACAGAACAATTAATAACTAAAATAAGAAATTACTTAATATTAGTGTCACAATTCGCGGTCTTATCGCTCAAGGCGATCTTTTCCAGACGCGAGTGTGGCTCAGCGGGAACTCGTGCGCCTTTCAATCCGACGCACCTAGGTTCGAATCCCGAGTCGGCCCTGCACCAATGACTTATAGTTAAGTGCAGATTTTGTACGCTCGCTCTAAAACGGTGAAGGAAAAACATCGTGATGAAACCCGCTTACGCGCTCTGGAGTGGTAGGCTCTGGCCGTGGTTGTAATACCACCCACCGAACAAAGCCATGCCGTCAAGCGACCTAGTCGTGTTTCGGGATGATGTTCGGTGAAACATCGGGGAGACGGGTCT
The DNA here is from genome assembly GCA_951640565.1 of Petrophora chlorosata. Classification (NCBI taxonomy): domain Eukaryota; kingdom Metazoa; phylum Arthropoda; class Insecta; order Lepidoptera; family Geometridae; genus Petrophora; species Petrophora chlorosata. Next base: position 3,980,347 of record OX621199.1, on the reverse strand, counting down.
GAGCAGCCGCTCAACTGCCGTCTCTCTCTAGATCTATGTGCTCCATCTTAGGCCACATCATCGCTTCACATCAGGTGAGATAGTGGCCAAACATAGATCTATTAAGTGTAAAAAAAAAAAAGACAACTCAAAAATAGAGGAATAGAGACAAAAAAAAAATGGACGGTGTTATTGAAATGTTTTTGTAGGTAGGTAGGAATACCTCCGGAAGAAAAGAAGAGCAATTTTTATCATTGATGTTGTTTCATAATTTGTTATCACAATTTATTTACCTATATGTAAGCTAGCAAATGACACACCGTTCATTTAACATTCGCTCTAAAAACGGTGTAGAAAAACATCGTGAGGAAACCGGCATGTCCAAGAATTAATCACAAAAATTCAAAGACGTTTGACATCCACCAACCGTCACTGGGCCAACGTGGTGGCCCTTACTCTCTCTATGCGAGAATGCCCGCGTCCCAGCAGTGGGAACGTGATGGGCAGATGATGAAGCTAGCAAATGTATTTTCTTGTGGAAAAATGAAGAATGCAGCATACAAAATAACTTTCTATAATGTAGGTATTTCGTATTAAATGTCTCGTAATTATTGTGTTATAGGCTCTGAGGTAAAACATTTTCTTTCGATTTTTTCGTATTTTCTTTTGTTCTTTCTTTCGTTCTTTCTTTCATTCGCCTTTTCATTCCGCGTCAACGATTATAATAGGAAGGTACATTAGACAAATTTTAAACTTTGACGTGTTACTATTATATAATACTAGCTGACCCGGCAAACGTTGTTTTGCCATATAAATTTAAAAAAAAAATAAAAAAGTTGAGGGTGAACAACCCTTATCACTTAGGGGTATGAAAAATAGATAGTAGCTGATTCTTAGACCTACTGAATATGCATATAAAATTTGATAAAAATCAAGCCGTTTCGGAGGAGTAAGGTAAGTAACATTGTGACACGAGAATTGTATACGAGTATATATGATTATTATCCTATTTCGTACTAATCCTACTTTTTTAGATGCGAAAGGTAGTAACGATGGATAGATGGATGGATGTTCGTGAATCAATCACACAAAAAATAATATACGGACTTTGACGAAATTCTTGGCGACCCGGGAAAGGACATATGATAATTTTATCCCAGGAAACCACGGGTGAAACACAACACAGCTAGATTTATATAACTCGGCAAAATCATAGTTATTATTCACCTGGAAATAAAATAAGTTGTGTGTCTATAACAGTACAATTTGCAACGATGTTATATAATATGCAAATGCGGGCGTAACTTTCACAAACTATTTGGTTTACCTTTACAAAACTTAGCAGATTTGAGTAGGTCAAATCAGTAGATAGTCCCTAGGCATTGCCAACTCCTAACGAGTTTCCCGAAATGCGAGGAATTTGAAACTCATTGAATGTAAAAGTTTACAGTGATATTTACTATAAATAGATTGACTATTTGTTTGAGTTCCCGGTATTTCGTCTGTGAATGCTTGGCATAAGCTTTAATATACGGTTATAAATCAAAAGTATAATATATCCATTTTGTTACCTATAAAATAAATATATATATTTATATATATATATATATATATATATATATGACATGTATTTTGTAAAAATAAAGAGACTACACTAAAAGAATTTTAATACTATTACCTAAATAATTTATTTTTGTTAGATATAATATAGGTACATATACCTGAGTTTATCCTAATTTGGTACAAGCCCGGTTTGCCATCGAAATTTTTGTCTATATAACAAATTCCAATTCAGTTAAATTTTAAAACAAATGAATACCATATCCTAATTTACGAGTGCCACACCTCGTATCAAATGGTTAGTTAAAGAGTACAGTTATCAAGAAAAGTACATACTGGCAACACATCCACAGATGGTAAAGGCATATTATAATTTCAAGTTGTTTGATTACACCCTTCATAAAAAAAGATTTTCTTAGAAAATAACGACATTATAATGTTTCTTTTTTCACACAAACTGTAGTTAAAATTTCGTTTTTTTGTTCAGTTGTCAGCACTTAAAAAGTTACTATTAAAAAAGAAAAGGCTGGATATTACTGTTACTGAGTTTGTATACACAAAGCAGATTTTAATGCTACGCGCTATAAATTCTCACAAATAACTATAAGATAACGAATAAGTGCAAACCACAAAGAAACCTATTTTCATTTAGAAGGTTTTATGGAACTTCAAGATAAACGATTCGCAAAAATACCGTTGTAATTTTTGTAAAATTAAGATAAAATATTTTTATAATACCGTCTGCTTTTTATAACTAAACAAAGAAATTTTCCTTTCTAAGATTTTGATATATCTTTGTGGAAAATGAAGTTGACAGGACTTATTAGTTAAAGCTTGATAGATATTATTTCTCTGAGTGGAAAAAAAAACATTTTTATTCCCGAGTGTACTGTACTGGTGTACTTTTTAGTGGATTACAAATACTCTATACCAGGGGTCACCAAATGGCAGACCGTGGTCCGGACCCGCATCGCCGACCTATTTTGTGCGTACCACGGTTAAGTAAACAGTAAAATTTATAACTAAAACTTAAATCTAGAAATCTTGCTCATAGCCTTACTGTAGGTACATTTACATACTCGTACCAAAACGAAGTTCATTGTAACCCGAGACTCAAGTAAAACATTTAAATCACGCAAGGAAAGGAATCTCAGTCGTAAGACATCACGTAGTGTAGGGGCTCACGGAAGGGGTCTGTAACTTAAAAAAGGGTTGTTTCACAAATTAGGGGTCGACAAGGAATTTGCAGAAAAATACTCGTTCTTTCCCATCCATGTAAAGCGAGTCTCACGGCCATTTGTATAAATTCTTTAAGGGTAGACTTTGCAATTTATTAGCTCTTTACCCGGGAATCTAAAATGTTTCGCTCAGCGAAATTTGATTTCCTTTAAATTCTAATTTCGTTGAGCTAAACAAATAAAAAATTAGAAGTTAAATATTGTTGTTTAATGGCATTCACGTCTTTGTTTTTCGCGCTTTAGTCTCAAATGTGATGTAAAAGATGTTGCTTGGTACTTACTAACTTTTATATGTTGAAGCAGACTGAAACGCGTAGCAAATGCTACAACCTACATCTACAAATGTTGTAGCACCATCTACGCCGTAGTCGCGCAGCATGTGCAAAGTCATTTTAATTTTTTATCAGACTACAGCGAAATAAAAAGGAGGGTAACATAAGATATCAGATGAATTAGCGAATTACTACATTACAGAACAATCATAAGCCTTAGAACAGCAGGGGAATCGTGTAACTCGAACACCAATCCCGATCGCTTTCAATTTCAAATTTCGAAGACGTTAGCATCCTTCAAACCGATGTCCCTCTAAACTTCAACAGTTCTTTATTTCAACACGACACTTACTTCGAATATATTCGACAGGTCCTTGTTTCGACTAAACATAATTCGACAAGTATTAGTTCGACAACACAAACCGCCTCAAAGACTAGTTAGAGCAGTGACCACACACAGAAAGTAATTTGGATGTTTGTGTTGTAGAAGTATTTTCTATCGAACTAATACTTGTAGAATTATGTTCAGTCACAGAATAATAAGGGACAGAAGCATCACTCCGCAAAGAAATTTAAACAAATAGTGACTCTTGCTATGACGCAATAAAATGCAATTCAGCTTGCCTTGCGCTGCATATTAACCAGTCATATTAACCTACAGAGCGCCTCTCTTTCTATCGCATAGCTTTTATCTCTTCTGACGCGGCACGTGTAAAGACGCGCGACCCGCCGTCGGTTTCCGGCTATGTACTTATAGCTTCGTACCTACAGTGCGGAGTGCGCTAGGCCTGGTTCAGTCGAAATAATAACTTATCAAATTACATTTTTGCAAAGTAAGTATAGTGTCGAAATAAAGAACTGTCGAAGTTCAGAGGGACACCCAATTCAAACACCCCCATCAAAAAAAAAACTGGATAGTTATCCGATAATTTTTAGAGATCGTGATTGAAATAGTGACTGCGACACGGGCTTTCAGTAGAAAAGTTAGACAAACCGATCACGATCTCGAGATATCTTTGAAAACGACCGGAATCGGTGTTCTAGTTAGACGATGCCCCTGTTGATATATTATTAAAAATATAAAATCCTCTTGAAACACAACAATAATAAATAAATAAAGTTCAGTGGAGTAAGACTGCAAGGTCGGACATAACACGGCTACAATATGAAAACTGGTAAACCCGAAACTTTTTGTTTGTTTCGCCCAAAGCCATGATTAATCCGGTGTTCGTCAGTTTCGCGAAAGTGAACTGAAAACTGTAATGTAGGCTGTATTGAGGCAAAAACGTTTTTTTTTACCCGATTTAAAAAAGGAGGTGGTGGGTGTACTTTGAGCCGATTTTAATTATTCTTTTTGCGTTGGGTGCGGTATAGCTTCATGGTGGTCCCATATAAATTGTATCGATATTCGACCTTGGACTTAAAAAATACATCAAAAAACTTCGAGTTCCTTTTTGTATTATGAAATTTTACTTGTTTCCATTAATGTAGATAAAATTATTTCGACACACACTTTGACTTGATGATAGGTTTGGCAGCTTATTAAAAGATAACTAAGTAAGGCTAACATAGAAACACTAGATAAAAATCTACTAGTGATTTGCAAGTGACGAGCGGTCTACACAATGTGTTGAAATCGTAAAAGTTTAAAAATAAGTAACTTATATGAAACCACCTTAGTCCAGTGTACTCGCAATGCTACCAACAGCCAGAAATAGAGAAGCGTTGCGATAGCAGTAACCGCTCGCTAAGGAAAACCACGTCGCTGAAGAACCAACGCATACACCATCTTTTATACCACGACCACTCTTACAAGACTTAGGAAGAAGAAGAACGTATTTGAAATTTGAATTTCTAGGATAACATATGGTCAAAAATTCTTACTTGGACATATTTATATTTCATTTTAAGACTAGCCGCGCCGCGCGATTTCAACCCTGCGCAGCATATCCAGTTTTTCCGGAACTTCCTAATTTTCCGGGCAACATTTTAAATTTTTCTATCCATAAAATCCTAATTCGGACTACTACAAAATTAAAATACACATTTGTCTAATTGCTTCATCCGTTTACAAGTGATGTGCTAAAACAAACGCACAGCATTTAATTTATATTTATATTTTAATTTTATTTATTTTTGACAGCCTCTGTGATGTAGTGGTTGGGCAGGTTGGCTCAAATCTCATACACCACTGAGGTTGCGGGTTCGATTCCCGCGACGGGACAAATGTTTGTGCAGAGAAAAAAAATCGCAAGCATTTGTTTCGTGTCTGGGTGTTGTGGGACCATGGTCCACATAGTTCCTGGTTCCCTAGATACAGGCAATCCTAGTTAGGGGTCAGGATCTATGTATGTGATCGTTGGGCGTTATTTATTTATTTATTTCATTTTATATAGATGTAGAGTAATATAGATGTGTGTCTTTTTTATACTTTGTACGTAGTACTCAGTCTTGAACATTGGCGCAAAGTTGCCAGTTTATCGTTCTTTTGCCAGATACATTTCGTAGAGTGTGCGATGGAATTACATGAACTTATTCCGCGATCCCCATTCCATCACTGGACGAACAAACTCACGGCAAGCCGTCATCAATTTATGGTTGACATCCCTCCTGCTTGCACCAAGCGCTTTGCTTCCACTTTCATAATGAGAACGGCTAAGGAGTGGAAGTATATATAGTATAAGATCAACAACTAAATCGTACAAAATAATAGTAAACGAAAATAAGCTAAAGTAAAAGTAGCCGTAAAGAGTACTTAGTACTAAGAATGCTGAGGAATACATATATTTTATTGTAACATTTTAAAACGTAAACACAACCATTTTAATCTGAGATAAAAATAAAAGATAAAGCTGGTGCTTAGGCTTGAATTCAGAGTTATATTGCAATTAAACCGCCCTTAAAAAGGTGGGCGGAAATATTAGGAACGGTATGAGTTTCGGGTTACACTTTTTGTTTCAAAATAAATGTTCCTTGGAATTTATGGAAATTATTTCAGTGATTACACGAAAAATGTACACATTTTTATTGAATCCTTTGGCATGAAGAGATTTTGTACGTGGCATTTGTTTAGAAAAGTATATAGAATTATTTTTTTCAAGTGGGCGTGGAGGGCCAAATATGAAACTATAAGTAATAGCGAAAAATGCTGAGAGGAGTCTCAAGGACGATTTTAATAAAAACTAAAACTACATAATTCGATTATTGAAACATCTATTTACCTAGCCAGGAATCAAATGCACTGGTTTTGGAAAACCACACTCTGTATTACTGTACCAGTCGATAGTGTCGCTTTACGAATCGAATTCCGGGAAGTAATTACAAACGACAAACTAAAGGAATGTGATATAAATTTTAATAAACTGATTTAGGTATATTTTTTATTTTCATATATTACCCGTACCTACTTACCGTGTCAATTTTTTGAAAAACTATTTATACAGTTTTTGTTTTTACCAAAATAGGCCCCGAGACTCTTTTGAGCATTTTTTTTTATTCCTCATAGTTTTGGAACTGGTCCTCCACGCCCACTTAAAAAATTCACCTGTATAAGTGTCGACATGCAAACGCTTGCCGACAGTCTTCCTTTAGAGAGTCATTTTTATTTTATCCGCAACGCCTAGTTTTCTCGTGGGAAATCACCAGTCTTAATGTTTTTTATAAATCCTCATGCATTTAAATAAATATCCTTAATGCCGCAACTGACCTACTTATTTAATGAAGTCATTATGAAGCTGGCGTTTACTTTCCCGGTAAGTAGTAAAAGTAAACGCCAGCTTCATAATAACTTCATCATTATGAAGCTGGCGTTTACTTTCCCGCATCATTGCGTGTCGATAAATCTGTTCTTAACAGCAGGTCTCAATAAGACCGTTATGGTCTTATCTAAGACCATTCTGGTCCTACGTTAAATCCTTTTTTATCTTATGTAATGCTGCATGTATCATAACAACCTGTTATTTCTAAATGCAAACTCTTTTGTAATCTTTAACTATTACTTTTTTTAAATATGTCGGGCGGGGGGTATTGGTACGCCAAAACACAGGTCTTCTAGTTTGGGTACCAATGTTCTCCAATCAAGAATAAAAACTTGTTACAATCACTTCTGAATTTATATGATATATATAATATAATGTTTGCTGAAATTCAAATAAACTTATCTTTATCTTTATCTTTATGTAAGACAGTTTTAATGCTATGTAAGACTATTCTGGTCTTATGTAAGACTGTTCTGGTCCTATATTAGACAATTCTGGTCCTTGTTCTTTAATGGAACAGGCGAATCTGAGGAGAAAGGAAATATTCCACTTTTATCTACTTCTGGGTTTTCTGAATGTGATCACTTTAAGCGATAAGACCTTCCATTATAACACTATAACATATTATATTTTTGTCAGCATCTATTCACAGGTCTGACAGGGTTATTGTTACTTACTGTATAAACGATACAGAGAAAATTAATCAGTTGATCACTTAAATATAAACTAGCCATTAGTAATAACGACGTCGTTCTAAAGCGCTCGCATACACTTCCCAGCGCTTTACAGCGCGTTAATGAACCGCGCCTAATTTCAAATTACGCTATTATAACCCATCTCAAGTTAGAAGGTCATGACATAATGAAGCTATAAGGCGGAGACAGTTAAAAACGTTAAGACGAATAACTAACCCGAAGAACGCACCATTTTTTTCCTAAAGGTTTTTGGATAACTGTAGCGGTTCTATCACAAAATAGAATAGTACATTCTACACAACCCATGCTACGCAAAATTCCACCAACATGGCAATGCTATATCAGTTTTTCTGGAACGCGTATCTCATATTGCACGATATTAAAACTACACTGCGATACATTTGGAAGTGCAAGTGAAAAAAAAATTTCAATCATTGAATATTTTTTATAGCTACTAAAAAATATATTTGACTGCATTCCACTCTGGCTCTCTTTGCCTAAAAGCTAAGCTACGTTACGTGCGTAGCCGTGTAGCGTGCGTAACGGGCGGCGTAGCGTGCGTAGTCGCATAGTCACAATGTTATATTATTAGACATTTTAAAAGTATTAAAAAAAGAGACACCCTCACAGAGTTTTTTGATGCTGTTTTCTCTAGCGGGCGTATTTTCGAAGCACTGGTAGAGTCCGTTTTTGCATTTCTTTTCTGGGCCCGGACTTCAATTTGAGTGTAGCAAAGAAATGGGTAGAGCATGTTTACCTTTTTTTCGTGATATTTTAAATTAAAGTTTGAACGTATTTTATTGGATTTGTACTATGTGTATATAAAATAATATAATAAATATCTTTTGACTTTTCATTTTATGACTTTTGACTTATAGCGTACATAGCGTGCTGCTAGGAATGTTTGCATGTTAAAACGTGCAAGTTTAGCTACTGATTACACTCTTATGAGGCCACATTATTAACGCGAGAGGCTTTAAAGCAAGTTCCTTGCAGATACAGAGTAGTGTTAACTTAATTAGCGTCTAAAAGGTTACCTAGAATGGCAATTAAGGCTACATAACTTGGTCTATAAAATGTGGTAGCTTCCAAGAGTTCATAAATGCATAATAGGTACTTAACTATTTTTCAAAATACAGTGCTCAGTTTAGCAATAATTAAAAGACACTTTCTGTGGTTTTTGTCTTTGTGCGTTTGCGTCACCTAAAGGTGGTTTTCTCTATTCTTAATACATTTTTTTTGTCTAGCGCCGTACAGCACTGCGCCACCCTGAGACATGGCTTTTAAGTCTCATACTGCTTAGTAATTTGGTGTCAAACTAGATCATCTTGATCTTGATTTTTTCTGGCGTGTGTTTTGCCCAAAGAATCAGCTTCGCTATTCAGCGAGGCAGCGCCCCCAGCATTTTGGGCACGTTGCCAGACGACGGGTATTGGTTGAATTATCTGTAGGCCATTCAGTTTGCTCAACCAATACATATTATAATGTTTATTTAGTTTATTTTCCATTAGTTTAGGTTTTAATTTATTTAGCCTACTGTAAGTTTTTTTATATATTTTGTATATTTTAGCTCGATATGTAAACAATATTATATGTTAGGTTCAGTGTTCAATTGTACAGTTTCCTGATTCCATACTGTATAATTATGAAGGACGCTAAACTTCATGTAAAATTCAGATCCAGTAATTTATTTCAAAATGTAATAGTCAATAAAACATTAACAACAAAAAGTCATTAATAAAATTGTATGTAATAAAATTGTCTACATAAATCATCCGCGATATTTTTCCTTCAAGGGAAACATAATGAAAAGCAGCGGGCGGTAGTTTATTACCCGGTATGAATAACGCTGACGGTTACTAACCTCATTCAACACCTCTAAACAACGATAGTTACGAAATCTTGGCCAAAGATTCTTTTTTATTAGCCTCCTTAACTAAGAGAGGTGTCTCTCTTAGACAAAGAATAAAAAATAAAAGTTAACTATGAACTATGTTTCATTGGGCATTGCGCGTCGGCAATTGGATAACCTTGACAAATTGGTTATGATTGGCAAGGTAGAAGGAATAAGACCTCGCGGCCGTTCACCTACCCGTTGGTGTGACCAAGTAACCACCTACGCTGGCCTCCCTATCTACTGCCATGAGAGCTAAAAATCGGCCAAAACGGAAGCAGTCCAAACAAAAAGCTATGAAAGACTTTCAAAGACACGACCTTCAGCAATGAAGAACACGACCAAGAAGAAGAAGATAAACTATGTATCACGAATATGCACGCCAAACATACCGAGATATATTTCATGTACTTGAGGAACCATGAACAGAAAGGGTCACATGATCTCTTAATACCCATATATCATCACACATTATCACAATCAAATGCAGTCAAGTTGTATTTCATGTAATTCGCCATTTAATTCACAATCCAGCCTGGTCATCTGGGTGGGATTTCTGGTATAACTAGATCCAGTACTTGTACTTTTAACTCTTAGTAACTTTTCCGTCCAGCCACAGTTGATAGTGGAATAAAAACCTGAAACAAAAAAAGGCTGTCTTGCCACCGAGAAATAAAAACAGGACCCAGACAGGTACGAGTTATGTATTTAATCTTGTAGCTGTTGGTTTCATTTTCTGCGCAGAAATAAGTTTGCCGACGTCAAGGGAGCTTTTGGACGTGGCTATTGTGGGATTGCAAGTAAACAGACACGGAAGTCTTACCTTAAGAGTTCTCTATACGTTTAAGAGTCGGTACTTACGAGTAAAATAATCGGCTATGGCTCAGCGGGAACTCGTGTCAATTCAATTCAATTCAAAAGTTCTTTATTTCAATTTTGTCGTCACAGACGCACTTATGAACGTCAATTATTACAATGACTCTACCACCGTATCGGAAAAAGAACCACTACTCAGAAGATACGGCAAGAAACTGAATTTTTTTAAACTTTTGTTACAATATTTTATGTTTGTTTTTGACAATATTATTCTTCTTATGTGCCAGTTGGCTACTTGGCAGAAGCGGAATGTTCCATGCATTTTTGTCTTCTATGTAATTACTAACTGTATAGCATACTTTTTTCATTAGAATATTTTGCACATTTTACGATCTGACGCACTGGAGGTCGAATCCCTTTGTGTGAATTAGACAACATCGCGAGGACACTGGCATGTTCAAGAATGGCAAATTTCGATGCCGTGTTGGAGTCGGGAAGTAAGATGAGTCGACGGTATAGGAAAATCGCGGGTTTAACCTGGACAAGAATGGTACAGAGTCTAGAAGAATAGTATGATATGAGACTTCTTTCAAACTATAATCAGGTTACAAGAGCTTAGGTACTACCGAGTACGAAACCCAACTAGGTATGTACTATAGCAGGGGAATCGTCTAACTTGAACACCGATATCGATCGCTTCCAAACATGTTTTTTCTTTTTAATTCGCCCGTTGGGGCAGGTTAAAGTCTCCAGGACCATACCGCAATGTCTTACGTAGTTTTTATTTGATAGTTTAATATTCCATTTATTATAATTTTGTTGAGAATGAGGGTCATCAGCATCAAGCCGGATCCTCTCTTAGTGCTTCAATAAAGTGGTGGAACTTTATTCAAGCTTTCCGTGGACTTTTTGGGAGAACATAAAAAGCAAATTTTTTCTATTTTGTTACTTTTGCCTACACTCGTGCACGTTTAAGAACACATAATTGTTAATATTCCACCGATATTACACATGAACACTCGAAATAACACTTGATTGGAAAATAAAACAGAATCGAACTGTATGACTTTTCTCTTCCCGCCAAAAAGTCCTTTCAAACATGTTTTGTAATCGTTATTTCTGTGTGGAACATTCGAACTTGTCTACTCAAAGTCCGCGTCCCATCTCTATTTCAATCACGATCGATATTGCAGTTTGAAAGATGCTAACGCCTTCCAAATTTGAAATTGAAAGCCATTAGATCGATGTACGAGTTACACGATTCCCTTGCATACATAGAGTACGAAAATCATCAATTTCCCATTTTTAACATCCCATGAATATTAAACACTAAATTTAATATAGCATACCTAACTCTCTTTAAATAACTTAGAATTGGATTAAAAGACAATCTATAAATTCAATATTTCTAGATCAGTGACATAGAAACTTGAAGTGTTCGAAAGGTGCACTTATTGTATTTTACTAATTAATAAATCGTTTAGAGTTAAAGATCCGTCTGATAAGCACCACTGCTACTGTTCCTAGTCATGCAAATAATGACGATATACTCTATGTATGCAAAGTACCAAACAACTGATTAGCTAAATCAGTAATTTTAGTACTGAGCGACTCACAAGCAGCAGCTCACTCGGTCAGCAGTTCGCACCGTGTTAAGCAGAAATTATTACGAGTACATGTCGTTGGCGACAAAGAAAGACAATCTAATTAAAAGATACTACTAGAAATTACTCAGAAGAAATTTTTTCTGTAAAATAGGTAACGTAAAGCCATACGTTATTTTAAACATAGCCCATCTAAGTCCAGATAGTCCCTAGGCTACGTGTTCTCACTATCACAAGATAAAGGTAATCCAAAGTGCGAGGGTAAACCAATTTATAAACTGGACTAACTACCCCCTCGGGCCGCAAAGGTTACGAACAAATACGAGAGATTATTTAATTTTCCCACAAATTCGCGGTATTTTCCTCAATACTTGGCGTTATTATTGCCAGCAACGAAAATATTCCCTTTATCCGAGGTAACAAACACCGTCGGCACTAATTTAGCGATTGCCAAATAAAATTAAGCACTCGTAACATTGGCGAAATTGCCCAAGTTTCCCAATGAGGATGTACGTACAATCTTGGCCCTCTTAATATTAGAGTTGTGACTAGTTTGCCTCAGCTGGAGACAATGAGCGCACGCATTGCCTATTCTGGAGGTATTATGTAGGTGTACGTACAGTGAGTAACTGAGTGAGGAACATACTAGATCTTTGTGGAGCAAGCTATAAGAATATGTAGTCTTAGGTATTAATTATATGTATTATGTAGATACTACAAAAAATGTAAACCTGTATTGTGCGAGACTGGGACCTGAAGTAGGTTTATAAACACCTGTTTTGCAGGTTATTATTTGCTCTGATGTCATTTTTTTATCTTTAATCTTTTTTGTGTATTTTTTTTTGTTTTATATAATTGTGTATATTATTATGTAATTTGGTGTGCAATAAAGTGTTATTGTATTGTATTGTATTTTAAAGACTCCTTTTAATAATGTATTTTAGTATTCTATTTTTTAAGATTTTTAGTTTTAGTTTTATGATATTAATTATTAATTTATTTTAACATATTTCAAATCTAATAAAACTAACAATTAAAAGTTTATTAAATTATAGGAAAATAAAAAAATAATATTTTTAAAAACTCATCCCAAAATTAAGTCATAACGTCCACTTTTATATATCATTCAAAGCATATGGGCTTATGAGACTTAATATCTGATGTCTCGGGGTGATGAGCGCAATGCAGTCCTACACAGGGCTTTTTATTCTATTAAAAGTTTTGGGTGACACTACAATTGTTATAGGCAGGCGTAGCGGTTACCATCAGATGACTTGCTCGTCTCATCACTCAGTCACATTAAAAAAAGCTCGTCAACTTGCTCGCGAACTTCCAAAACCGCAAAACTCAACAGCAAACATACGGGCACATTCATAAGGTGAGAAGGCTCCGGAGATTGCATTATTTGTCTCCTGATAACGCTGGATCGCGACACACACGGAAAAAGTCTATTATTTACGAAAAGTGCCCTTGTTTTGTTTAGATTAACCTTTTTGAGTTTTTTTGTAAAGGCTTAAGCTAAGAGGGCGCTTGACCGTTTCGAGATAGAGACCTTTGAAAGGCCCTTGAAAAGGGTACATGAAAATAGACTTCAGTCTTTACTCTTGGCTATATCTGGCATGAAAATACTTGCATAAGCGATTTGCAGTTCCTATAACGTTAGCTTGACTAAATAGTAATCTATATATATATATATATTGTTTGACATAAATATATTTTGAATAAATAGTTAGAATACTTTTGAGCAAAATAAAATAATCTCTACAACAAGTCTTATTTCGCTGATGCAGTGGCATTCATTCCAAAACACACTTATAAATGTGCATACATAAGTGTGTCTTGGACTGCTGAATGACAGAATAAGATAAGAGCTTTCTCACAATCACTTAGTTACGTTCTCATTAATCTAGACTTAGTGGACTTAAACCCCTAACATAAAACCGTCTATTTCCAATTTATAACTACATGCCGAGACCTGGGCCTCAATGCCCTTCAAACCGGAACATTGTAACGCTTGCGCACTACTGCTTGGCGGCAGAATAACTCGCAAAGCGGTAGTACCTATCCAGATTGCCTCCCGCATATGAGAGACGTACCACAGGTATGTATAATGTAGGGGTTTAATGTAGGGATTTTTCTGTAAGTTGGTCTCAATATATCACAGTCACGTCAGTCCTAAATCAACAGTTACAATTATGTATCTACACCCTACGTCTACAAAGAGAATTGCTTCGGCGACTTAAATTGAACAACTTTCTTTGACACTTGAAAATAAAGCTTTAAAAGCTCAACTTTAATTGTATGTCAAAGAACTAAAGAGACAATTTAAGTAGAGTCAATCAAATTTATTTAATCAGGGCTCAAGCCAATAAACGAGAGAGCTACTTCGAAAGGTCAAGAACGTCTTAGACTAAAAAGAATAATTTATAATCATTTATAGAAAAGTATTAATGGTTAGTGCTACTCGTAAAGAACCCAAGAACATAGTGTCCTCGACTTAATAAGAGACAATAAGAAAAGTGTTGATGGACTTATTCTTATTTTTACTCTACTTAGCAGGTTAAGCCAAAAAATTATTTATTAGGCTAGATTGTAATTCTAATGGTGGATCTTTTGTGAGCTTATATAAAAAGAAATATTATTATATTATATCAACCTATTGTGTCCCACTGCTGGGCAAAGGTCTCCCCATCTCCCTCCAAACATCTCTGTCCACTGCCACTTTCATCCATCCGGGTCGGTAGGTTTCGAGATCGTCACGCCACCTTTTCCGAGAAAAGAAAAAGAAATATAAAATTGTTTTTTCAAACAAGCATTACTGTGTTCCGGTCATTGTAGCCAGCGAAATTACTGGGCATATGAGACTTAGTATTTGATGTCTCGGGGTAATGAGCGCAATGCAGTACTACGCAGTGCTATTTATGGTATTAAAAGTTCTGGGTGGCACTGCAATTGTTATGGGCAGACGTGGCGCTTACCATCAGGTGAACGACTTGTTGGTCTCATCACTCAGTTCCATATAAAAAACAATATACCTGTGCCATAGGTAAAAATAATTTCTCTCAACGTTGCTAGAAGAGTTTCCTTGTTTAGACACATCCTTTCATCTTTTAACGCACTATAGAACACGTGTGTATATCTGTTGGTGTCTGTGCGCTTACAAATCGAGCTTTGATCCGATTTCCAGCTTTGTATTTGAATAAGAGGAATTCGAAGCGATCTCTATTGGAACGTGATTTTATTCTATATAGACTAAAAATAATACCATGCGGAGGCAGGAAGAATAAACTTATACGCGGGTCTGTAGTTATTTTTAATATATCTAATTTTTTATATATTTAAATATCTATGTAAGAAGTATGTATAACGAGGGAACAAAATGATATTTTTACAGCGAGAGCGCAATTTTAAATCCTTAGCGCAGCGAGGTATGTTTATCTTGTCGCAGTCCACTGCTGGATAGGCCTCTCCAACTGCACGGCACTGACCACGATCCTGACTACTCTCATCCAGCTGCTACCATCCACCCAACGGTTTTTGCAATATTAGTCGCCTGAGGAAAAAAGTTGCAGCCGAGTGATAAACTCTACTTTTGATTTCCCTCTATATGACAAAGCAATAAAGGGACGTAGTTCCCGCGTTTTCATTTGTTTCTTTTTATACAGCCAGCGCGTTTAGCCGGCCAGGGTAACTTTTTCATATAATATTTTCCTTCAATCGCTTTGGACACAATTTTGAAACAATATTCATGTTCTTAATTCAAACTCATTTTCTCTCTATGTAATTTTCTTGGAGAAAAAATCTACTTTGCTCGCATTTAAATCGTCGTTTTTCGTATTCGAAAAACAGTGAAAAGGTATTGGTGGAGGTGATTGGGTGAAAATGTAGGTTTATAAACTTTAATGTGACTTTAGATTTTTGAAAGACCTAAAGATCTATTCATCGTCACTTCTTTACACAGGACAATAAAATAATAAATTGAACATAGCTATTATAATATTAAAAGTTTATTTTGTGTTAATAGTGCGATTAGAGCGTGAGGCTATTCCCTGAGTAAGTCTGACGCTGGTACGGATAGCCTTGGTTGTTTGTAGGTACTAGAATATGTGGAGCGCTGAAATAAGCGTTCAAAAGAAAGCGCTATTGAAATATAACTTACTAGAGATAATCACACCCAAAATTAACATGTGCATGGGCGTTGAAACTTGACATTTGAACATATATTTTCCTAGAGTTCGAATTTTTCATTCAATTAAAAAAATCATCGAAATGACAGTGAAAATCGTGTATATAATACATTGCGTATTTTAGAAAAAGTACGCGGAGAAACAGAAATGAAGACGCGGGTAGCGACTTTGTTTTATACTATTTAGAGATTATGTGGAAATGGCTTTGGGCTCCATTATGAAAAAAATAAGATTGCATATAAACAACATCAATTGGTCTACCGAAAAATTCCAACTCCACTAGTAACATAGTTTCTGCTCGGAACAAAAACACATCGCGTTTGATTAATGCCTATTCTCTACTCGCGGTAGCACTCTAGCAGTATCGCAGGCGCTTTCATTTAAACTCGATGACAATGCAATGGCGCGTGGCGTTCCAAACCTGTCCGTCAATCTAGCGTGCGGACAGATATGGGACCTCTGCAGTAGCGAGAGCTTGTTTGTGCTTGTGTCAGGCCCAAACACGAATTCCAATATACGTGCCGTGCTTAAAAAAGATTGAAAACTAACCCTGCATCTGTTATCCATTTTTAAAGCGTAGCTACGATACTGTACTGAGCGAATCCTGTACCTACATTAAAATTAATACGCCCACAATCACTAACATATATCCTGGCCTCTTATTAGAATTACCTTTCTTGGTATCTAGGAAAACAGGAACTACAAGGACCATGGTTCCACAACACCCATAGACGAAACAAATACATGCGCATTTCTGTGCACAAGCATATGTCCCGTAGCGCGAATTAAACCCGAAACCACCGAGAAGATGATTTTGAAAATATGTATCTTTAAATTATAAAACTGTAGACATTTTTACAATGAAGATATTTTCGAGAAATCAAGAGGCACATGAATTATTCAAATAAATAATTCAGAAAAAAAATGAAATACAGAACATGGGTTAATTTTCCTCGCTTTGGGGTCCGCCCCCAGATTCAGAACCTCACGATAACAATTACCGATCGATTCGACTGGATATTGATGTCATGTTGGAGGTTCCTTTTCGAGCTATTCCTCCCCGAGAATACGATATGGTGTCGGTTACAATATCAGTATCGATTACATGTTGCATTTACGGAATTTTGTACGATCTTATCATATCAAACGGAATCGATCGACAACCAGTTATTGTAAGGTCCTGAATTGGCCAGCTGGTTCGCTTCACAAAGCTTTGGGAAAGAAGCACGCTGTCTTAAGGGCCGCACACGTACAAAATAGTTTTAGTTTAATGGAGCTTTCGGGAATATGGTGAGTTTCTTCTGCTTAATAAAACAACCGTATCGTCAACTGTATAAATATATAAAACATTCAGTACTTCTGAATGTAACATAATGTTGTAACTGCTTCTTCAGGGCTCGAAAAATAGAGACGTTTATTTTTGTGACATGAGATGAAATTGTAGATGTTTGAGGTTGAGCGTATCTACTTACTACTAAGTTATTTGTGGCATATACCTCCTACCTGTATTTAAGATTTAAAATGTAATGCTCTGTCTAAGTATAATTTATAATTATATTTGTTTTAATTCTTGTCATTGTACATATTAGTAATGTCTTAATACTTAAACGTCCATGTTTTTTATTTTTAATCAGCAAACTGCTTGCAAAACAATATGTTTAACCCCTGACGCAATAAGGATGTTACAAGTTTGACCACTATGTGTGTCTGTCTGTGGCAACGTACCTCTTAAATAGGTGAACTGATTTGAATGCGGTTTCTTTTATTTGAAAGCAGGTTTTCTAGCGGTGGTTCTTAGACATATTGTAATGTATCGGGAGTTTTTAAAATTTTTAATATATTTTTTTATTGTTTTTACTACTAGTTTAAACCTACAGTAGTATTTGTACAATTTTATTCTGAGTCATAAAGATAATTGAAAACTAAAAGTTATTTGTCTAGTTGGTGGGGCCGGTGCTGATAAAGAAAAAGCAATCAGCATTTGCTAAAATGTACGATTGTTTTGTAGTTCCTAATTCTGCCACCGCACAGCTAAGTTGGTAGCACTGTACGTTTCTAAAGCGCTAAAGCTTAGCACTTCGGCTTAGCATTAATCATACTATATCATCCTATACAGAATGTATGAGTTTCTAGGTACTAACAATAATATTGTGGGGCGTTATTACGTAGTGGCAAGTGTTATAGTGTTTGTGCTTTTAGAACATACCTACTAAAAGTTTTTAAATATCAAGATTACTAATGATAGAATTCACTTTAGCAGCGGAACATTTACCGAAAGAAGACCGTGTCTAATCATAAAAGCATCTGAACTAAATTATCCTCAGTAACGATTTTTCTCGCTTTTGTTTTCGTTGTACTGTTTCGGTTGACCCAAAACTAAAGTGAGAGACTTGTAACCCATTACAACACGGGAAAAGTGCATTGCTAAATAAAAGCTATAGCCGTTGGACCAGTCTTCTAGGCGAGCGGTTTACAACTTCGACCACAGTGTCACTTAAAAACAGGTGAGATATTAGTCAAATTCAAGCCTGTAATGAATATAAAAAAACCTGGAGTGGTAAAAAACCCAGAGCCAACACCCGAGGACGAGGCAGACTACCGCAAAGATGGGTGGACGATATAAGACAACACAGAGGCAATGGCTGAATGAATCGGACCGGACAAGACAAATAAATGAGGCATATATAGATGGCGAAGAATAATAACGTTTTTGTATGGAACTGAGAATGAGACGAGTCAGTCGTTTGCTCCCAAAACAGCAGTGCCACCCAGAACATTTTAATACCATGCAAAGTACTGCGTAGCATTCCACTGCGCTCCTCACCCCGAGACATTAGATATTAGAATTTTTGAAATGCGTAGTATTAACACGATAAAGAAAAGAATACAGCTAAACTTACAAGCCACGCTTTAGTTAATTAGCAGAAGTTCTTTCGTTCCAGTAGCTTCGGTCTTTTACTTGTCTTTGTCTTTTAGAGTGTGCGACGGAGTTACGTGAACTTATTCCGCCATCCCCATTCCATCACTGGACGACCAGACGTACGGGTCATCATCAATTTATGGTTGAAATCCCTCCTGCTTGCACCAAGTGCTTTGCTTCGACCTTCATAATGCGAACGTCAAGGAGTGAATTTTTTTGCCGGCATCTGTGTTTCCGGATAGCTATAATCTGGGTGTCTTTAAGACAAGAGTCAACAAATTTCTTCTAGGCGAGTGCTATATCTTCGACCGCATCGTCACACAACAGGTGAGATACCGGTCAAACGCAAGTCTTAATAAAAAATGAACAATTTTCGCTTCTTCTTCTTCTACCATTTTCGCTGATCCAAACACAGACATTGTCAATTTCTAGCTATACCTGCTTATGCCATTATCAAATCTTAACAATCCACCAAAATTGAAACGTCAGTAACTGTCAATGGAGTTTACTGGACCCTCGTTTTCTACGTATAATCACTTTTAGGGGCCAGTTTGGACAAGTTAAAACCCTTATCGGAGTACCCCATGCGCTAGGTTTTGCATAATTAAAGGACGTCTAATGTCCTTTATTGGAGCATTAGTGACGTAAACAGGTTTATTTATTTTTTATTTTATTTATTTGGAAAAGCAAACAGTTACATTGTACATTTTATAAACACATAATTATAACTATAGCTTAATACTAACAATGTAGCCCACAACGCTATTCACAGGTTACTTGATAACTTACAATTGCAGCACCGCTAGAGGCTACTGACTACTAAATACATGAGTATATTAATAAATACATACTAAATATATATACATTAATAAATATAATATACCTACATTAATTATCAAAAATATAATCATATAATTAAATTGAACAATTAAAAAAGTTTGTCATAAACAAGTTTTTTGAATTTACCTGTATTAAACAGGAATATATCAATATCAACAAACAAGTTATTGTATGTCTCTACCATACGGCGGATTGGTGAGCGCAGGCCACTGTTTGTTCTGCACGTACCCACGGCAAACAGACGTCCTGCGCGAACCTCTCGCTTTTGGGTAGTTCTGGGCACAATATAACATATATAATTTACAAGGTCAATACAATCAAAGTAGTTCCGTACAATTTTATATAACGTGCAGACTTCAAGATACTGACGTCTGCACTGAAGACTAGGTAACTTATATTTGTTGAGAAGCTGGGCATATGTCAAATATCTGCCATGGCACCTGTAGTGCATAGCACGAAGAAATTTGCGTTGAACATTCTCTATGGAGTCTATATATTTTTTATAGTAGGGGTTCCAAATTGGAACCGCATGAAAACCTAGTTGTAATAGCAATCTGTTTCATAGTATTAGATTCAGGAATCAAAAAAATTTACTTTCTTTTCTCGTGCGTGGCCAACATTGGTGTTGGAGTTGTAGACCGCCCGATAGCCTCTGATTTTAAACGTGAAAGTTTGTGAGGATGGATAGATGGACGGATGGATGGATATTTGTTACTCAATCGTACAAAAACTACTGCACAGATTTTGATGAAATTTGGTATTATGATACTTTAAATTCTGGAAAAGGACAGGCTATTCCGGGAAATTGCGTGTGAAATCGCGGGGCGGACCTAGTGTGTAATGAATGTAATGTTGTTTTTAGACAAATACAAGTACAGTACGTAACTTCCGAAACACCGTAGCGCTTAAATGTAAATACCACATAAACGGTCACTCATCCAAGTGACACAGCAGCAGATCAGTTACGAACAGCTAGGCGAGCTACGCTACGAGCGCTACTGTTTTCTGCAGAAGGTAAAAAGAACATACTCTATCGTAGCACTGAAAAAAATATCAGTAAAAACCTTTTTTATTCTTCAAATCTTGTAATCCAAGAACACTCGAGTAGGCATGCGAAATTAGCTGTGGTACCGCCGGAGCTGCGAATTGTGGCACCCTCTGAAGAGGAGATTATACTCGTACAACATACGAAATTATACTACCTACGTACGTGGCTGCCAAGTGAAGTGAAGCCTCATTACTTTAGGCTTTAGGTGACGGTGGCAGCAGGTATATATACCAAAGTAGGTTGTGTCACGAGGTGGAGTTTTTTTTTCTTTATTCTAGGTAGCATCATACATAACGCTTCTTCCTATTTTTATTACAATCTAGCCTTATAATTAGGCTAATAAGTAATTTAAATTGAACTTAAACTGATACATAGAATGTGAGGGTGTGTGTGTGTGTGTGCGTACACCTATCTTATTGTCTCTATCAAGGCGAAGACACCCTGTTCATGTGTTCTTTCTGGGTAACAATTGCTACATTACACTAATTCACTAGCACTATACTAGCACTACACTAACTCAAACGGTTGGAGTGAAAAGATAATTGTGGGTAAGCTAACTCTAAGAGTTACCAGAGTCAAGGTTTTACCATTTTGTATCTTAACGAGCTCTTTACTTCTTACTACTTTTTAACGCTAAATTTTGATACTCGTACAAAAGTTTTTTAATTTTTATTTATAATAAAAATAATAATAAAACTTTAGTACTTTGGCTTGCTTTGACCGCTATCTCCCTGTTGGGAAGTGACGACGCGGTCGAAGTAATAGCACGCGCTCGCTTCGAAGAAACCTGTTCACTCTTGTCTTACAGACATCCAGATTATAGCTATCCGGAAACACAGATGCCGGCAGAGAGTTTTACTCCTTGGCCTTAAAGTAAAACAAAAGAATATAAAATAAAGGCATCTAATTAAATAAATAAATAAATTCGCCCAACGATCATATAGATCCTGGCCCTTAACTAGGAATCCCTGTATCTAGGGAACCAGGAAATATGAGGACCATGGTCCCACAACACGTACACACGAAAAAAATGCTTGCGCTTTTTTTCTGTGCACAAAAATTTGTCCCATCATGGGAACTGGACCCGCAACCTCAGTAGTGTATGAGATTTGAGCCAACATACCCAACCACTACACCACAAAGGCTGTCAGGCCAGCTAAGGCTAATTAAGCCAATAATGAATTTTATTAACGGACAAACATTTCCTAACCCCTTTATATGCACTAGGGTTAAGCCTTCTTTCTTCTACACTGGCCTTAATTAATTTACGACTCTCCCCTGACCTTTCCAACCTTGTCCTTAATATACCCCGCAACATTTAGCAGAAGTGCTCTGTACCATCCAATTATAAGGTAGCATACTTATTTTTTCCTAAATTTCCTAAACTGGTCTCACTTCAGTGGGTACGAAATTAGTCAGGTCTGGTTTGTAGAGTGTAATTACATTAACATATCAGCTTGAGAATTTCCGAGTGAAGTCTGGTGACCGTAACCAGCTGAGTTAGCCAAGTAATAACATTTTATAACAAAAACCGACTTTAATTCTGACGTATCTTCGATTTTATGGGAGCATGTTGAAGCTAAATTGAACCCAACGCAAAAATAATTTTCCGAATCAGTTTATAAATGACGGAGATCTGAGGTAACAAATATTAAAAAAAAAAATACAATCGAAGTGAGAACCACCTCCTTTTTAACCGACTTTAAAAGGAGAAGGTTATCTATTTGATTGTATTTTTTTACGTTTGTTACCTCAGAACTCTGTCATTCATGAACCGATTTGGAAAATTAGTTTTGCGTTGGGTTCAGTATAGCTACGAAGTATTCCCATATACATTTCATCGATATTTGACCTTGGACTCCGAAGATACATTGAAACCGGTTTTTTTGTTTGATAAAACGTATACTTGTCGAAGTCTGTTAAAAACATACAAAACCAGCACCAGCAGGTGTAGTATCATCATTGTAGCGAGCAGTAGACGCTTCTTGCACCGTAAAACCGATACTAAACTCCTTACCTCACGGCCGAGAAGAAGTAAAAAATCACTAAATTCGACGCTGGAAGTTCTCCAGCTATAAAATCCGGAGTTAACGGCCCGGGACCGCAGTTTATAATGTGAGGACCATTACCGTGTTCTTACGTGAGAGAATCTGAGTTTGAGGTGCAAGTCGGGGGTCTCTAATGGCCCCGCGGGACGTGCGCACTCGAGGTCACTGAATGTATTCTGAATAGACAGTAAGAAGTTTGAATTTGTTTTAGGAACTGCCTATATTTGAGGATAATTTTTAACCGTTCACCAAAAATACTGATTGTGCACCAAATTTGGTCTGTTTTTAGCACTCAAACGTATAAGGGGCAGCCGTCGGTAGTTGGGCCACCCCAACGGTATAAGGGGCAGCCTTAGGTAGGTTAGGGTGCGGCGGGGGTGGCCCTTGGGCTACCCGTCAGTGCAAAGAAAAATGAAATAATAAAAAATATATTATAAAAGCGCTATATATAAGAAAATCAAAAAAAAAAAAAAATGAAAAAAACATACTTATATTGTTAAGTTTGTCTTAAGCTGTTACTTTTTCTGTATTGTGATCTTACCAATAAAGAGTTATTTATTCATTCATTTATACTTACAAAAAAGCAGGCTTAACTATGACAAAATACAGTTTACAGAGACAATAACAAAACAATACGAAACAAATAATATAGAGTGGTCTAAGTTACAAAATTACTGTGATGGAGTGAAGAGGTGTTCGTTTGATCGAATGGCTGAAGTCTGGATGCGATGCATTCTCTAACTTAACTAACAACTTCAAACAACTTGGAACATCGTTTTGTAGGTTATAACAGACAGTTTGAGAGTTATTGCGGTGGAACAGGTGAGTCGGGGAACGTGTGACGTGATATTTGCTTAGTTCGCAAACGTGAGCTTGTTATAGGTTATCAAAAGAGGATTATCCGAAACCTGCCCAAAGGACGGAAAACAGACACGGAGACATAGACCAAAATACCGTAACCCTTGCAAAATATAGATATATAGAAGAATACTTACTATAGAAACAAAACTCCTTATTCTGAGAATCGTCTTCAATTTCCATAGACTCATTTTCTTTGAAACTTACGTCAATTAAACCTCAAGCTTTAAGATTGCCTTTCCATCTTGTGAAGTCCTATCCTAGCACCCAATTTTCTCTCTACTAGGGTTGTCGCCCATTAAAGACCTAGCTTATAGACGCTCAACACATTTTTGCGGTATAAAAGTTTCCGTATCATTTACCAATGAAAATGCGCAATTTTATTTATTTTTTTTATTTATTTATATATTATACCTTTGGGTGAGCATTACAGTTTCCCAATTCGCCCAGCCAAGGTTCAAAAAAATACATTTTATATAGAAATTATCACTAAAAATAAACAACATAAGTACAAATTTCAAATTACCTAAAAATTATTTTAAATATTACTATATATTCGTGGACGCCTCCACAAACTCCATTACCGTTCCGTGAAACTCTACAAGCGAACATTCAAATAAATCCAATTGTTGGTACCGGCGTAGCACAGCGTTTAGAAGGCGAAGCGCGCGCGGAAGAGGAGCCTGGCGGCCCAACTCACTTCTGCACCACGGCACAGCAAACAAATTATGCCGTCGAGCCCTCCGATAATTGTCCGGTACTGCTATATTTATTCTCTCTAACAAAGATGGATTGCACCTGCGGCCTACTATTACGTTAAAAATGTATTTTGTTAGAGAGACCAAGCGCCTGACTTCAAGGGTGTTGTATCCCATCATCCCAAGCAAGAACGCACTTGGATATACAAATGGATATCCCACAAAATATCCGTACTGCTTATGGTAGAGCCATCGCAGGAATTTTTTTTGAACTTTTTCAACTAACTGTACATATTTTGTCTCAAACGGACACCAAACAATAGCATTCATTTCTAACCTGCTCCTAACGAAAGCATTATACAACGCTTTAAGAGCAGCTTTATTTTCGCGATTTTAAGCACAAGTTGGAAGTTTGTACATTCAGCTTTAAAAATAAATATTACTTCTGACATCCCTGTGCATGTACCTACCTATTAAAAAGACAAAGTGTTTGGCAAATAATGCAGCATTTTTCTAATTAGGTGTATACCTAACTAATTATTCTATTTTAAAATCATTCTTTGATAGTTTATAATTTAAGTATATATACTATAATTAGGCTTATTTTTGGTATATATTAGATTATGTGGTTTAGTTTTAATAATAGTATATATCTTTACATACTATAGGTATGTAACTTTTATTTAGGCAATAATCAAGAATATTTTTAAATTCCCATCACGCACTAAAGTGCGTGTAGCGGTGCACTAAACTGCACCGCTACAATTTTGTTTTCTTGCACGTCCTGGATGACTGGTAGAAAATGCTATATATTAAGTCTTTCATGTACAAACTGTTTTGTGCTAAAGTATTAATAAATAAATGAATAAATATAACTATATTTGAAAAGTTTCATTGCTTCACAAATGTACTACATGTATACGACTATCTATTTATACGTAGGCTAAGGGTCGATTGGCTTAGTAGTCTGTACTTAATACCACTTAAGTCGTCTTCGAGTTATTAAAGCAAAGGTACTTCTGACAGATAAGTCAACACACGGGATGGATTATAAGGGTCCCCGCTCACTAAGATGATTGGCCAAACTGGTCTACCCAGATTAATATTAAGTTTGTTTGTTTAATTGGATTTAAATTATTTTTAAAGTTAGTAGACCAATGTTGGTCGAGGGTGGGTCAGTTTAGTCGTGGAAGACCGTTGGCTAGGTGACGTCTCGTTAAGACGTTTCTTTTTTCGTCCTACTATAATAAGTTGCTGATATTTTAAATAGGTTTAAGTAGGCCTACCGCACTCCGCACTTTAGGTACGAAGCTACAAGTACATCGAAAAGACCGCGCCGGCCCGGCTCACAGTGGTCCGGAATTCAACTTTGGTGGACATTTGACCTTAACCACAGAATACTAAGGGACAGAAGCATCACTCCGCAAAGAAATTTAAACAAATAGCGACTCATTTTATGACGCAATAAAATTCAATTCAGCTCGCGTAGCGCTGCATACCTACCAGTTATATTAACCTACAGAGCGCCTCTCTTTCTATCGCATAGCTCTTATCTCTTCTCACGCGGCACGTGTAACGACGCGCGACCCGCCGTTGGTGTCCGGTTATGTTCTTGTAGCTTCGTACCTACAGTGCGGAGTGCGCTAGGTCTGTCTGTACCTAGGGCGGCCTCCCGTCCCCGTCCCGTCTCTTTCTATCGCAGTTCCATAAGTAAACATTAATTACGTTCCTACTTTTTTTGTTTAGTCCTTCATAAATAGTTGTAATTATTCAAAAACATCCAGTGTCTCTCTATCTATAATTACCTCGAACCATGAGCAATTCAAATAACCATATAGATAGACCGATCATGTACTTAACAACACTCAGATATCTTCTAGGCGAGCGTGTTACACCTTAGACCACATCATCGCTTACCATCAGGTGAGATAGTGGTCAAACGCAAGCCTATAAATAGTCTAAATAAACTTAGGTATCTTATGTACTTCAATGAGTTAGAACTAAAAAGGTAATAAATTAACTTCCTTTTGCCGAATTACAAACAACCTAAAGCGATTTACGTTGACAAAGTTACGAACAATATTAGAAAGATTAACAAAATTAAATCATTTCGCATACAAAGTGAAAAGGATGAAAATGTCGTTACAACTTTAAGAGACTGGGCTACTAATTGACATGGCTTGACTTTTTTTTTCAAAGAGTGACACGTCTGTCGGCTTACCGCATAAATTGGGTAAATTACCTACAAAAGAATGAAGAAATGTTTTTTCTTTTAATAAAATAGAAATACTTTTTATTTTATACCACATACATAAAACATTAAAATAAAACTTGCCTATGGTGATACCATTGGCGGTCTTATAGCTTGAAGCGATTTCTTACCGACAACCTTTAGAGGGAGAAATGAATACCTACTTACATACATAATACGGTAGAATAATTTTATGTACTCTGTGACGCTGGTGAACAGCTCGTACATTAATCAAAAACTATACAAATTATTATTTTTTGATCCGCTTCCGTCCGTCCGTTATTTTTTAAAATCACTCACAAGAAAGTGATAGATTAAAAAATTAATCTAAAGGCCACGTTTTATGCGCCTTTTGAGGTTATATAGGTAGTCATTGCATGCTAATAAATGAATTTAGAATGCATTATCATCGAGTTGTGAGTTACCCTAAAAGTTTCAGCCGGATAGCTAATCGGGGAAGAGCTCGAAATTTGAGTTGCACGATTCCACCCGGAACGACAGACAGACAAACAAACAAGAAAGTAGCTTAATAAAAATGTGGTAAAAAGTACACTTAAATGTTTTTAATTATTATTGAAGGCCACTGGACGAGGCAGGCCTATTTATATATGCCTTCAGTGGCGTGAATATTAGGTAGATATATTCAGACCATATCGCACTGCGCGGAAAAAACAAAGTTACATAGGCTGGAGCACACCAAATCCGGTAGCAGTCCGGTCCAGTGCAGACTGTTTGCAGTCCGTCTGTAGCTGCACGACCCACGGCTGCGCGTAAGAGACGACAAACAGTCAGCTATAGCATAGGCTTCGAGCGAAGTATAAGGAGAAGTTCCTGGCTCCTGAGTTTTGGCCCCAAGGCATAGTATTCCGGCGCTACCGAGAGGCGAAGCCGAAGTTAATTTCATTTAAAGTATTAGTGTTTATAAATTATATACCTATATGCTAGTCTGTAAGGTATATATTTTATGGGCCTCTGGTACTTTTAATTTGTATACTGTATTATTCCCTGAAATAAATGAATTAATTATTATTATTATGTCGCTCTTTCTCACGGGTTATACACCCGGTCCTTTGGAAGGCTTGCGCGGGGACATGAGCCCAACAAGCAGAGGCCTCTTAGCATTTAATTTAGATATGTAATGGGCAACACTTATTATTATTATAGTTATAAGCAGTTTGTATTTAGTTTACCTACTATCAAATAATGCATCACAATTGCAATTAACAAAATTTGCGCTCTGCATACCTTCATAATGCGAACGGCTAAGGAGTGCAACTCCCTGCCGGCATCTGTTTCCGGGTAGCTATAATCTGGGTATCTATAATCTGGGTATCTATAATAGTACGAGATCCCGCTGCAGAATTACTGCGCTCATCAAGTATTTGCTAAAATCCAAATTTTTACGCATATTTATGATTAGGAGAATATATTTCTACCAGGTTGCCTATCAAAATGTGGCCGCTAATATTTTTAATAAAATTATTGTTAATTGATTTATGGGAAAAAATGTCATTCACTTGTTTTTTAAATAAAATATCGTCCACTTCACGGCAATATACATACAGACTCTGAAAAATCACGGCCTTTGCGCACTTGGCCGCACCTCTTGGCAGCCAGGTTTAAACAAGTATGATATTGATACATTTATATGTTCATAACGTAGGTACATTTATGATTTATATATCACATGAAAGCAATTTTTTTTCTGTTTATTATGATATACGGTTGCCTCATTAAATCTGGCCGCAAATAAGGGTTGCTGGCTGTTAAAGATGGTAAATATTTAAGGTAGAGTGAAAGAGAGCTAGCGCGTAACAGAACTTAGACTATAAGACAAGAGTTAACAGGTTTCTTCTAGGCGAGCATGCTGCAACTTTGACCGCATCGTCACTTAACAACAGGGCCCCGATTCACTATGACAACTTGGCGATTCCTTGCTTCGAAATCACGGCGATTCGTCGATTTCACGTTGATTACTTACATCTGCGAAATTTGTATTCTCTATGACGCGTCATTTCACAACGTGTAATTTCCCAAATGTCGTTTATTAATTAAAGAATCGACGTGATTTCAAAGCAAGGAATCGCTAAGTGGTCATAGTGAATTAGGGCCCTGGTGAGAAAGCGGTCAAAAGCAAGCCTACAAATAATGAAAACAAAAATTACTTATTTACAGTTAACTTCATCAGAATAATGGTTCGTGCTGCGCTCCAATAACGAAAAACGATTATAAATTTTATATTAAGCTCGATTGAACATCCCGCCTCCAACCCGTGGGAATAAATGCTGGTTAACATTCGGTTGAACGAATTACATAGTTACACAGAAATGCTTTCAAATTTCCATAGTGCACCCGCAATTTGGCTACAAATTGTATGGCAAAGCGTAATAAGCACATATTTTTTGTGGAGTATATTTTTGCTTGAGCCGACCGACTAGCTGACACGCTGGTCACAGTTTTCACGAGTTGACAATACTACATTGTAAACTCGTGTTCAGGGTTTTTTTTCAGTTTACACAGAAAACACCTGAGAATGTGGTGAATCTCCAAGTCAAATAACCTTAGACTTCAATATAACATAGTTTTATCTGTAGTAATTAAAAAAAACCAACGTCTTTCTAAATTATGTTAGTCCTTTCTCTTCAAAGGTTTTCTGGAAGAGATCGCTTTGAGCTATAAGACGCCTTTTATCCTGATTACTGTAACTTTGTTACCGGCGTGCGTGCGGTATTAGGCTCCAAATCTAAAATAGAAGGTAAATACACTGCTATAAATATATATACAATACATATGTATATACATAAATGTATAAACAAATACTTATACAGGGAATAACATTAATGTGTAGTAATACTGAAAGGTGTGTATGGGTATCTAGTCATGAATCATTGGGCAGAATATACAACCAAAAAAACACTATTATATTTTCCATACAAAGTTTAAAAATTATTTATTTGAATTATTTTGGACAATCCTAACAAGCTGTGGCCTAGTCGCGGTAGTACGGGTCATTGACCGAGCTACTTTGTGCCTAGGCACAAAACAGATTAGTACAGAAATCTACATACATACAAAGTGCGCTCGAGCAACGCACACATAGACACCGCTCACAGACACGATATCTGGGCACAGTTGGGATGCGAGTGCCATCCGCTTGAGACACGCGTCTGTGAACGTTTTTGTGCAAAAATGGAGCAACGAAAAATAGGTTATTATAACTGTTTGGTGG
Organism: Petrophora chlorosata; assembly: GCA_951640565.1. NCBI lineage: Eukaryota > Metazoa > Arthropoda > Insecta > Lepidoptera > Geometridae > Petrophora > Petrophora chlorosata. Next base: position 3,950,452 of record OX621199.1, on the reverse strand, counting down.
ACGGTTGTTTAAATTCAACATTAAACGGTGAATTGTCGTTTTTTAAGCTACCAGTTGTTTCAGAGAGGTAAGTAGGTATTTGCTTGTATTTTGATGGTTTGTTTTCACGTAGCACAAAATAGTTAGGTAGGTAGGTAAGCGCCCCAGCCCCCGGCCCTGCGCCGAACAAGCGAACATAAGTTTGTAGCCTTGTCATATTTTTACAATTTAAAATTAGATATTTATTGTAGTATAAGCTGTGTTAGCCTTGTGTTCAATAATCTAATGAGGAAGATGTTAATGTAAACTAATCGCATTTGTTTTGTCTTCAAAAAAACTTTATTCAGTTATAATAGTAACTGCGAAAAAATTATGTCGATATCGTGTACAGTTATATTTTTAAATCAATCAATTTTCCTCCCAAAAACTTCCTGCGCCGTCCGGTATGAAATGTATGAAAAGTACATACATGAGATTAACTTCTGTATTTATCTGTTTTGTGGCCTAGGCGCTCTGTCTTTGAAAACGCCGAACATTTTACAAGGGCTTGATTTCGAGTCTCAAATACCGGAATTTCATACTGAACGGATCTTCGGACTCGGTCGTTTCCGTTCCGGAACCCACTCGTAAAAAAGGGTATTTCCACATTTTTACACGACTGCCCAAAAAGGAGTATTTCAGGGTTTACGTATGTATGTATTTATTTATTCCACCATTACTTCTTATTGCCTGGACAGATTTGAATGCATTAAAACCATAATAAAAACATAGGTTTAAGTTTTTTTTACCATAGTTTTTTTGCATGTTCCGGAACCGGTATACAAAAAAATCTCCGCGAACGTACCCGACTTAGCCTTGCCTTGATTAGTTTCAAATTTTTATCCAACTTGACGTCTTAGAATTCATATTCAGAAATAACCTAAAAAGAATTTCCGAAACGAAAACGGTCCTTTTCGGTGGAGTTTTATGGGGCGGCGTTAGAAGGTAACTTTGTTTGTGCCGCTCGACCAATGAGGAGCAGCGGCTATTATTTATTAGGATTACATCTTTATGATTGGTGCAATACGAAACAAGGCTAGCGAATCATGAAGCGGCGGCGAATGTTTGATAGCTTTAGTGTTTGCCGCGTTTTGTCAAAGATTAAACAGGTTTATTTCTGAAAACTGACTAAGTAAAGACGCTTTATTGATTACTGACTTACGAACACTCTTTTACTATGCAATGAAATCAAATGTTGGAAATGTCTTAATCATCATTATCAGCCTATTACATTCCTACTGTTGAAATTCATGCATGATGTTTTTTACATCCTATTCCTACGGTGGTTGGTGACCTCACGTATTTTTTAAGAACATCAGCCATGCTCGCTCTTATTAGGCGTTTACACTGATTAGATCCTTATTCCTGAATGTTAATTGGAGCGATGATGTTTAATGCTGTAATTAATAAGTAAGCATTAATAAAAATAAAAAAATACCCTGCCAAAAACATTATCACTTGGGATGATTTAAGGATTCCGAGGATACCCCATACATCCAAATCTGTTGAGGCATTTTGTAATAAAAAAACGCACATACATTAACCCCGAAAACATTATATTCCTTTTTTGGGGAGTCGCGTAAAAAGCAGTTTGCTTGAAAGTTAGTTGTAAAGTAAGGTTGGTAGGACAGCTGGCTTTGCTAACTGAAGATAAAATTTGTTTGTCAGATCTGTACACGCGGCGCACTAATATTCTTTGTCACAAGTTCATTGCTCTTTATCAGCTGATTGTTAGGGTTGAAATGAACTTGATTACCAGAAATGTTTAAATTATCATATCTTGTGATTTTAAAAAGTTTCTGGTGATTTGCACTTGGACTTGAATTATTAATAAGCTTCTATATGCGTGGTTTAATTATTACTACACATTTATGTTACACGTTGTATATTTAGGACTGTGTTATTGTCTATTTCTTTAAATTGCTATGCCTACAATAAAGAGATTTTCTATTCTATTCCATTCTATATAGGTAGGTATATAAATAAGTAAAGATATATTCTGAGTAGATTACCTGCAGGATCGAAATCCTTTCTCCTACGTTCCTCCACGAAGTTAAAGTAAGAAGATTGAACTACAAAATCCTTTTATCATTCTCCGCCACTGGACAAGGTGATTCATAGAGGCGTTGAACCTTAGTAAGTTGGCCGTCTGGCAATAAAGGACTTTTAGCGGGAAATGAGAGCGGATGGAGCTGAATATGGTTTATTTTCGAAGTTTCGTGATACTTTAGTGAGTTATTCGTTTATTTTTTACTTGCCCCGTGGTTCTATAATGTATTCTAGGTTCAATTCCAGGACCCAAATAAAAAATAATAAAAAAGGGTTAAATGGGGTAAAAGGGCTTGTTTTCAAAATTCGTTCAATAGTTTTTACGTGATTGATTAACAAACATCGACTCATCCATCCTAACAAAATTTCGCATTTATAATAAAATAAGGACATTAATAGTATTATTCAGCCCATTAAAATTATTAGCTGTTGCGCGAAAAGTAATCTCATTACTTAAATATTTATGTACTTACGTTTTTTCGTACATATACGTAATATATTATCATAGTTCTTTTAACGGGTGAATGTCTTAAAACTAAAAACAATTATAATACTACTTATTTAACACAGAATACTTATCAGTACTAAATACTATAGTACAGGTACAGAAAAATCACTCCGCAAAGACATTTATATGAATAGCGACTCTCGCCAGAACGCAATAAAGTGCATCTCAGCTCGCACTGCGCTGCGTGTCTACAATTATTATTAACCTACAAATCACCTCTGACCTACTTACATGGTGACGCAACTGGACAATACAATTTTAGTTGGGGAACACTGAGTAGGAGTTAACACTTACCTATCATCAGGCGGAGTGCTTGCAATTTTCATAATTAGTCGTATAAAAGTCACAGCTAATCTCCCTGGATTATCTCGTGACTACAGCTCTGTGTAATAAAAAAAATACTCATTAAATGGAACAGTAACCACGGCTCCGTCACTATAGGGAACTAATTAATTCTGAAATGCGTTATCATTATGACTGCATCATATTTCAAATGCCAAAATAGCTATTAATCTCAAAATGGAATACTCAACATCCATTTTTATTCCGCGATGACAAACTATTCTTTTATGTTAGTTTTCCGCAAACTAATGTTTACTTGTTATTATTAATTTTAAACAATAACTCCGTCTTGGGTAATGGAGTGCCCAACATACCAACCTATCATCTATATTTTTAATTAAATACATAGGTATTATTATTATTATTAACCAAAACAATTATAATAAATCTCTAAATAGTATAAAAGAAAGTCGCTGTCCGCGTCCTCATTACTTTTTTCTTCTAAACCGCGCAACAAAATTACACCGCATTAGTAAATGGCATCCGTGCGAAGCCGGGGCGGATTGCTAGTAACTTATAAAATCAATATATTTTCGTATATACAATAGTTAACTTTGATAATAATAATATAGAGTACCTATTTTTGCCAAATGCATTTTATTTATCAATATTAAATCCAATGTAGCATAAAATAAATCTCTAAATAGTATAAAACATTGTTGCTAGCCGCGTCCTCATTACTGTTTCCCCGCTTTCTTCTTCTAAACCGCGCAACAAAATTACACCGCATTAGTAAATGGCATCCGTGCAAAGCCGGGGCGGATTGCTAGTAACTTATATCATTAATATATTTTCGTATATACAATAGTTAACTTTGATAATAATAATAGAGTACCTATTTTTGCCTAAGACCTAAAACAACACATTTGAGCTATTCTTCATTTCTCTGTTTAAGCTCTGTTTTGGGTGCACTTTGAAGAGTGTGCACAGTAACTGCAGGACCTCATATCATATCACCGTCTCTATTCCATCATAGGATAATCAGCCGCACGGCTATGTGACATCCATACATGGTAGACATCCCTCTTATACGAAGAAAAACGTTTTGCTTCCACATTCATCATACAAATAGCCAAGGAGTGGAACGCATTGCCAACGTCTGTGTTTCCTGACTACTACAACCTGGGAGTTTTCAACTCGAAAGTGAACAGGCCAGCGTGTTACATCTTAGACCACATCATCGCTTACCATCTGGTGACATAGTGGTCAAACGGAAGCTTACGACAAGTGATAAAAGCTCAGAGTAATGGATTTTTCTGCTTGAGCTCGCGTAAACTTTTTCAAATGATAGGGCCATTGGACTGACATGTTTTTTCGTCTCCTGTCAGTTCCGTCATACGTATCTAAAATAGGATCTCGTGTGTGTGGACCGCGCTCGCCATATACTCATATTCTACGACTGTGTTATTGAATGACTACAAATAATCGTTTGTAAGATTGGTAAGAAGTAAAATTGAAGTATATGAAAGAAAGAAAGAAAGAAAATGCATTTATTTCTGACACGCAACAATACACTGAACAAACCAAAAAAGTGTGACAACGTCGTACCTATGTATGACTTTGGCCTGAACTAGTCATTAAAACTATACTGTATTAAATAAAACGTCATTTGTTAACAAAATTATATTAAAAGTATAATATGACAAATTATAAATATATCTAAAAAAAAGATACCTTAAGAGTATATAACATTAATCTATATAAACAAAAATGAATCACTGAAATGTTTGTACGCGCGCAAATTGGATAAATCTTTCTTTTATCTGTTCGTAATTATCAGGAGAAGGTGGGTATGACATATAAAAAAAAAAAAAAATAGCAAATATTTTAAAAAAACGGCGGTACGAAATTCGCCGGTTCATCTAGTAGTATATAAAAACATTACGATATTCAATTCATGGTATAGATTTTAAAATATATAACAACTATAGCGTACATCAAATAAAATTATACCAACTGTCCGTTACGGCAAAAATCATTTAGGTATACACAATCGAACGGTATTGAAATGGAAGTATGTAAAATGTATTTCGAACAAATGATACGCGCCTATTATAAATGCAAAACTTTGTGAGGATGGATGGATGTTTGTAACTCAATTACGCAAAAAATACTGAACCGATTTTGTTGAAATTTGGTACTTATGTACCAGGACCTAAAGTACAGGTCCTGGAAAAGAACAAAGGCTACTTTTCATCGACTTCAAAAGGAGGAGGGTTCTCAATTCAACAAAAAACGGTATGGTTTTTTTTTTGTATGTTTGTTACGCGATTACTTCGCCAATTGTGATTTGATTTTGATGATCCTTTTTTGTTTGGTAGGTCATACTTCAGATGGTCCCATATAAACATTATTGAAATTGTTTTATTTCTGAAAAAATTACAAAAGCAAAAAATATAAGTTTATATTGAAGTCGGTTCTTATTTTTTCTAAAATTTATTATTTTCTAGGAAAACCGCGGGGCGCAGCTAGTACCTTCATAATAAATAGTCCCCTCAATTTTATAAGTACCTACTTAATACGCCGCAAATACCAAAAATATTATATTACTATGAACATATTTAATTTCCTCCCCAACAATATATTTCCCGCGCGACGACGTAAGATTTAACTTTTTCTTTCGAGTTTTTCGCGGAAAAATTGTCAGATAAGCTGAATTGATTTTTGCGGATTCGAAAGAGCTTTTATTACCGCGATGTGTGCTCCGAAGTGTATTGAAGTATTTCTCTTTGAGTGTATTTTGGGATATGTCTTGTATAAAATGTAAAGAAATCTTAAAATTCATTTGATCTACATAGCTGGTATCTACATAGCTTCTGTTTCTGGCATGGAATATTGAGGTCTTAGAGCTTTTGTCCTCTGAATTAGACCCAGTATCGTATAAGACTCCATATCTTAATCTAATTACAGGCAGAATAGTTATTTAATTAGAGCAGGTGTTTCAATATTATGGCTAAAGAAATAGATGTAGATCACTTCAATAATTCTGCGTTTAAACTAAAGCGAGTGAGCGAGCGAGCTTTTGAACGATCGTTCCTATAATTCCTAAATTTATTTGATATCAAAAATCATTTGTTTTATTTTTCCAGATTGTTAACTTTATATTTTTATTTTTCACTAGTTCTGTGTACGCGTCCGTCAACTATGTACTTATTTTAATTGTATAGGTACCTACTTAGTTATTCATAAGTGGAAACTTTTAATTAGCCATAAGTATTAACTTAAAAAGAAGGAAAGAAAGAAAATACATTTATTCCAGACAGATACACACAACATTACATTAAACTATAATACTTACTACACATAACAAATAATACTAAAATATACATATAACGGAAAAGGAACTTAAATTATCAATGTTTTGTAACTAGCTGTTAGTTTTCCAAATAAAATAAAATAAAATAAAAAGTATTTACTGTTGCAAAAGTTAATTAACATTTGGCATACATACTACGACAGTAATGGTTCTCGTAATAAATATTTTTTTTCATACAGCTGAGTGACGGAATGAGCGAGTCGTTCATCTGACGACAAGGCACCAGCCCAGTGCCCATAACACTTGCAACACCATTCAGAACTTTCTTTAAAACTTGCGCGTCACTGCTTTGCGCTCGTCAACTGACAATTATTTATTTATTTCAGGTAATATTAAAGTATAATAACAACAACGGCCGACGGCCCCGCGACAGGCCTCGACGGAGATGGCGGGATGACCTGGACTCCTTCATGAAAGACTGGATGACAATGGCGAAGAGCCGTGAAACGTGGAAGAATGAAAGGGAGGCATTTGCCCTGCAGTGCAACACTTTAGGCTCTAAATAATAATAATATAATTATTATAATTATGATTCACCTCAATAGCCCAATCATAAGTAATTTCCAAATCTTCAACAATAGTCCTCAAACTTATCAGGGGCTGTCTTTGATTGCATCTTCTTAATGATGCACTTAGAGACAGTCCCTGAGAAGTGTTGCCCTTATCACATCTAAATTAAATTCTCTAAGAAGCCTCTACGTGTTGGACTCATGTCCCCGCGCATGCCTTCCAAAGGACCGGATGTATAACCCGTGAGAAAGAGCGACATAATAATAATATTAAAGTATAACAAAGTAAAATTTACAGAGGCCCATAGAATATACTTACTCAACAAACCGTAACCACTACTTCAGGGTTCAGAAATTTCGCTTGCTTCTTGTTTCTCCGGTATACTACCCCTACAGGCCAGAAGTCCGAATCCAGTTCTTTATGCACCGCCGGAGCTTAGAGCCTGTAGGACTTGAAGTCAGTGGTCCTAGTCGACCAGCCTCGACAGTTGCATTGCTATCTGTCCCTGGATCTGTCAATGCCTCTTAGGTATCTAATTTCGTTTGAAACAATGCCCTGCAAACTGGAACACAGTAATGTTTGCACCAGTAAGTACTAGTTTTTTTTATGGAATTCAATGATAAGGCGAGCGAGTCGTTCGCCTGATGGTAAGCGCTACGCCCACCCATAACAATTGCAGTGACATGCAGAATTTTTAATAGCATAAAAAGCACTGCGTAGCACTGCATTGTGCTCATCACCCCGAGACATCAGATATTAAGTCTCATATGACCAGTAATTTTGCTGGCAACAATAGATACCATTCAATCAATCAAAAGTTTTTTATTTAATATTGGCATCACAGACGAACTCACTTATTTATTTATTTATTATATTTTATTTGGGGGACTTACAGCTATCAATTTCAAAAACATGAACATCAACAATGACTCTACCACCGTATCGGAAAAAGAGCCACTACTCACAAGATACGGCAAAAAACTGAGGGGCATATTTTTAGAACTTTTGTTACAATATTTTATGTTTGTTTGTTTTTGACAATATTTATTTATTTATTTATTTATTTAATTTGATTTATCAGTACGGATATACCATTTACACCAATCAATAATACAATAAGAGGAATTGATTAAATAACAATAATATCAAATAATAGTCAAAATAAAATTAATAATAATCAACAAAATACATACTATTATGTTTCTTATGTCTTATGTGCCAGTTGGCTACCTGGCAGAAGCGGAATGAAATGAAAATACATCTTTGTTGTCTATGTTCAAACTGGAACACCGGTTCCTTCCTTTCTAGAACTCTATATTGGTTACCACACTTGTAATTTACTTTCAAAAGCTGCCGAAACATTCGAGCGCAGGGTAAATATAATTTGAGTCAGTCCAATTACGGCTCAGGTGGGTAGCCGCAAACCGCGGCGGCGCCGGTGCCGCCCTCTGGCCGACAAATTCGACGCTACCCACCGCAATGACCGCAAACGAAATTCCAACAAAATTGGTAGAAACTTTTTTGGGTGTTACATATACGTATCGAAATTTCCAAAACTGCGTGGGAACACCTGGCGTGAATATTGAAGTGGAATTCGGAACGAAATGTTGATCAGATTCGAAAACATTAAGTAGGTTCAGTGGAGAAATTTGGAAGAGTGGGTGTTTCTTTCCATCTCAGATGTTAGTAAAGTGCTTACGCAATTAATAAGAAAATTATTGAATTAATTTTAAAGCGCATGTAAAATTATTTGATCCACAGAAATGTTAAATTGAAGTATGAATTACTCTAACTTGGTTTAAATTAATTAAAAAATTCCATAATTTCATAAGTTTAGTATGAGTATTTTTTTAAGAAACTAAGTAATGTGATTAGCAAGACGTTCGCCTGGTGGTAAACGCCACGCCTGTTGAAAATAATTGCAGTACCTAATAATGATAAAACGAGAACTTCAATTTTACTAAATTTCGGAATGATAAGCACATTTCAGTGCTACGCAGTGCTTTTTATCGTATTAAAAGTTCTGGGTGGCAATGCAATTGCTATGGGTAGGCGTGGCCCTTACCATCAGGCGAACGACTTGTTGGTCTCATCACTCAGTTCCATAAAAAAATTAATAGACGTTACCTTTCTTTACAACTTTATTACTGGGCCCTTATTCACTGTGATCATTTAGCGATTCCTTGCTTCGAAATCACGTCGATTCCTTGATTTCACGTTGATTATTTACATCTGCGAAATTTGTATTCTCTATGACGCGTCATAGAAAATACAAATTTCGCAGATTCGTCGTTAATTAATGAAGGATTCAGCGTCATTTTGAAGCAAGGAATCGCCAAGTTGTCATAGTGAATTGGGGCCCTGGTCAAGCATCAAAGAAGGATATGAAACTTGATCTACATCTGCGTCGCTCGCAAAGTAGCTACAACTTATAAGTTGGAAATATATTCAAATACTTTATTGGTTCACTAAGTTTCAGTCTGTTGGCATAAAGTTAGTACTCCTAAGGTGGGAGTACTATCCTAAGAGTTTTCCACAAAATATTGGTGTGTATGGTGAGCGGATAAACCCAGAGCCAATAAGATGAAAGTTTTATCGCGGTTAACATCTTCATGCTACCATTTAGGTAAAGTGTACCGTAAAATGTTACTTTATTTGGCGTTCGAAATTTAAAGCTAGTAAGGAAGAATATAGGGTACTTGAAGTTTCAGTGATTTTAATTTGGGAAATGTAAGAGCCTTTTGGCAGAATTGAGCATTGATGGCGTGTGATTTACTTTTATTAACAGACTTCAAAAAAAGGAGGAGGTTCTCCATTCGATTTTTTTCTTAAGTTGTTTTCTTAGAACACCGTCATTTATGATTTGGAAAATTCTTGTTTAGTTCAGTATAGCTACAATGTATACTGAACCCAACAACTGAGGCTATATAAATTTTATCGATAAAATTGACCTTGAACTTCGAAGATACATAAAAAAATTATATATCTTGGTGCACGGCACAGCGCCTACTATCCTCGCCGCGTCGTCGCCCCCGCGGAATGTGTTTAGTGAAATAGACATTTCAACTAATTATCAATTATTTTCTGGTTGTTTTTTTTTATTTTAATGCTATATATTTATTCTAAAGCATAGAATGAGTACATACATTTCAGAAAAATATCGAATTCAATTCCTGTATAAGATGCTACTTAAGAATAATAGTAATAGGTATTAATAGTCGAGTGTGGCTCAGCCACGCATGCCACGCACCACTGACTTTCTTAATTTATGTGCGTATTTAAATCTCACTCTAAAAACGGTGAAGGATAGCATCGTGCGAAAACCGGCATATCCAAGAATTTGTAACAAAAATTCAATGACATGTGACATCCACCAGCCCGCACTGAGCCAGCGTGTCGGATTATGGTCTATACCCTCTCTATTAGGGAAGGCCCGAGTCCCAGCAGTGGGGGGAACTTATAATAGGCTGATGATGACGATGATGTATTACTGTAGGTCTTTTCAGCTCTGCTACAGGGCAAGAGTACTGACGTGAAAAATAAAAACCGGCCAAGTGCGAGTCAGATTTGCGCACGAAGGGTTCCGTACCATTATCTATAAAAACAGAAAAAAACTCGTGTCTGTTTTATGGGAGCCCCTTTAAATATATATTTTATTCTGTTTTTTAGTTTATTTGTTGTTATAGCGGCAACAGAAATACATCATCTGTGAAAATTTCAACTGTCTAACTATCACGGTTCATGAGACACAGCCTGGTGACAGACAGACAGACAGACGGACAGCGAAGTCTTAGTAATAGGGTCCCGTTTTACCCTTTGGGTACGGAACCCTAAAAACTCCTCCATTGAGGTATTATTACTACGTATAAAGAAGACACCGCATATCAGTACCGTGTCTCGTTCTAGTGCAGCCGTCCGGCTGCACGTCATTCAGTTGCTTGCTAGCTCTTGAGCGACAAAGTCTTGTTTGTTTTTAAACGAAAAAACGTCCAAACGCATTAACTTTGCCTTCGTGTGTGTTAAGATATTGCACTTATAATTCCACTAAAGCGGCGAAGTGTAAAGGAATAACTTTCCATCGGTGAGTAACTAGTTAAACGTTTTAATATTTTAATTCAAACCAAATTTTAAGCGTACGCCATGTTGCGTCATTTGTCATAGGCTAAAAGTTAAGATGTGACATTGTGTTTGTAATAAGGGTAGGTAAAATTGGTTGACCTGTATTATTATAGCGAAAAAAGTAATCAAACATAAATTAGGAAAATAAATGTGGTGAATCAATGAATGTATTTTGAATGTATTTTAGAGCGAGTGTGGCTCAGCGGGAACTCGTGCGCCTTTCAATCCGACGCACTTGGGTTCGAATCCCGAGTCGGCCCTGCACCAATGATTATAGTTAAGTGCAGATTTTGTACGCTCGCTCTAAAACGGTGAAGGAAAAACATCGTGATGAAACCCGCTTACGCGCTCTGGAGTGGTAGGCTCTGGCCGTGGTTGTAATACCACCCACCGAACAAAGCCATGCCGTCAAGCGACCTAGTCGTGTTTCGGGATGATGTGCGGTGAACTATCGGGGAGACGGGTCTGAGCAGCCGCTCAACTGCCGTCTCTCTCTAGATCTATGTGCTCCATCTTAGACCACATCAGCGCTTCACATCAGGCGAGATAGTGGCCAAACAGATCTACTAAGTGTAAAAAAAAAAAATGATATAAAAAGATAAAAAATTACGATGAAAAATTATTTGTTTAATAGTCAATAATTATTTATTCATAATAAAAATAACATGTCTAAAATAACAATAAAGAATTAATAAATGTAACATTTGTAAAAATCTTTTTAAAAAAATAGTCAAACAATGGTATAAATTACTTAAATAAATAAATTAGACTTAATTCTGATACTTTAATATTTTTTGCTATTTAATTAATTCAATTTACGATTAATAAGAAAACTAAACTGAATTATAATGAAGCTTGTTAGGTACAAAGCTATGTCAGTTCTGTAGTCAGACAACAGTTTAGTTAGTCTATAGGAACGACAAGCTGTTGGAAAAATGGAGCGTGATCTTTGCTTATGATAGCTTCTCTATACGTAGTAATAATAGCTCAATGATCTCCTCCAAGAATATATTTGCTTAATAAGTTCAGTTAACATAAACCCTTTAGTATAAAGGACTATATTATATTAACTTGATTAAAAATTTACTACCCGGAAAAGCTAGGAGATTAGTGGTCGACCATCCTTCTAAATTGCTACCTTGGACACAGAAGAGATAGTAATAAGCTACCACTACACTACTCGCGAAGTTGATTGAAGTTAAGCGAATACGAGAGTATAGAGGGGCACTGCGGTCGTTGTCGGTTTTTGCGCCAGAGTCAAAGGATTCGAAGTTCGAACTCGAAGCGTCTTACTACACTATTCAGCTCACTTCAGATTGCGATCATTCACCACCTTCTTTCTCTCCATTTTTTTTTAATTTTCTTGAAGTAAAGAATACGCACGTAGTTATAATACGTGAGAGTGCACATAGCAACGGCAGCTGCCGCTTGAAAGTTATCCATACGTTACCCATATCCATGATGCATAGGGTGCGGGCGGTGGGCGACTGAGCTCTTCACGAGTGTATAGTGACGTACTTCGGACTTCGGTCAACTTCGACCTGTAGTTCGTCGAAGCAACTTCGCGAGTAGTGTAGTGGTAGCTTAAGACAGAAGTATGTAGTGGTGAATGCAGTACCCGAGTTAACCTTTCACGACTGAAATATGGCCTGTCCTTTTTCTTCTCTCAAGTTATAAAGCTGTGTGACAAGGACAGATGTAAGGTTTGCGGTAAGGATAAGTAAGTGTAGTAATAAATTGGCTTATTACTCAGAAAAAAAGTGGGAAATCCTTTCTTATTAAAAAATAATGTACTTGCCTTAATTTATTGTTTATATGATCCCACTTTGAATCTTATTGAACCCGGTGTACCACAGTGAATATGTTATGTTGTGTGAATATGTTCCGATAAATATACCTTACCTGCTTTGAAAGTCATTGATCGAAATTAATTCCCAATATACCAGGATACCAGTGTTTTAGTAAATATTTTATTAAAACTTCGAACATAATTACATGATAAACTAAATTTCAAAATACCCCCGACACAAAAAAACCTAGAAAAAGTAAAAAATTGCCGCATCCAAATAGGTTCACGTGTTTCAAATGGTTAAAAGCTACGGTGCCACAGACAGGCACACATCGTGGTCAAACTTATAACAGCCTTCCTTTTTGCGTCGGGGTTTAAAAATATAATATTACTAGGTACCAATTTATTTTGAAATTCTGATGACTTTTATAAAAGCTATATGAATTTTATAATCGCATACAGATAACGTAAATAAATATTTCTAAACAAGCTTTTTACCGCGACTTCGTCCGCGCAAAGGACAGAGAAGGCCCTTGTTCGTATTTTTCCAAGATCATCTCAGCAAGACGTCCCCATTACCTATATGAAAGTGCGTACTACGAAGAGGTGAAGCTGTATCTTCGTAGTTACCCAACCGATTTTGATGTAACATACCCTATTAGAGCGAGTGTGGCTCAGTGGGAGCTCGTGCGACTTTCGATCCGACGCACCCGAGTTCGAATCCCGCTGGCCCCGCACCACTGACTTTCTTAAGTTATATGCGGATTTAACAATCGCTCTAAAAACAGTGAAGGAAACCAACGTGAGGAAACCGGCATGTCCAAGAATTTTTCACAAAAAGTCAAGGAATGTGACATCCACCAACTCGCACTGGGCCAGCGTGGTGGATTATGGCCCATTCTCTCTCTATGAGAGAAGGCCCATGTCCCAGCAGTGGGAACGTGATGGGCTGATGATGATGATGATGATACCCTGTTATAATCTAAGTAGGGACTAATGCTAGCAAACCCGGAAAACCACATTAAAATCCTTTCAGCAGTTTCCGAGTCTATAGATAAAAAACATACAAACACACGAAAATTTTAAAAACCGTGGATTCGTGTTTGGTTCCTTCTAAATAGTCGATCCTAGTTGCTTTTTCGAAACTCCCTTCCATGTACAGAATTGTCTTAGTTCCAACTTTATAATAGTAGGTATAGAAGAAGAGCGAATGTGGCTCAGTGGGACCATGTGCGACTTTCGATCCGAAGCACCTGAGTTCGAATCCCGCTGGCTCTGTACCACTGACTTTCTTAAGTTACCTATGTGCAGATTTAATACTCGCTCTTAAAACGGTGAACGAAAACATCTTGAGGAAACTGGCATATCCAACAATTAAACATAAAAAATCAAGATGTGACATCCACCAACCCGCACTGGGCCAGCGTTGTGGTTTATGGCCCATAATCTCTTTGTGAGAGAAGGCCCGTGTCCCAACAATGGGAACGTTATGGGCTGATGATGATGATAGAAGAAGATATGGTAAATCGATGTTTTATAGTTAAGCGTCATTAAAGAAAGGTTGGAAATACAGGCATTTACTTTCTCAAGATTTTAAAGGAAGAAGAAAAATGATATTGCTCGTGCAGGGATCGAACCTGTGTCTTCGAAATACCGTCCCGACGCCTTAACCACTGGACCACCGAACCATCTGCTCGAGCACCCAAATTTCTTCTATCCTTCTTATATCGTCTTACGGGGACTCATCTATATCATCTCTCGTCAATGTTTATATTGATCAATCATTCACATCATTTTTCTTCTTCCTAATTATTCAAAATTGTAAGACTTTCGCCTAGCATGCGATAATGCATTCAATATCAGAAATTTACTTTCTCATTCACCAGGTTCCTGTATCCCTTCTTTTCTTATAATTCATCAAAACTCGTATCTTTTATTCAGAACGTCATGGAGACGGTAAGTGGTTGCCGTCAGGAATTACAAAACTAATCTCATTGGGTGCCAAGAGCGGTCTACAGGCCAATTTCATTACTCTCAACTTTGAGCGCAGTAATTGTTTACTGCATACTTTACTGAGTTAAGTAATGCGTTAAATAAGTTAAGAATAGGTACCTATATAGGTATAGATAATGATGATGTATAAGTACCTATAGATATTATTATGGATAAGTACAGTAATTTTTTCACTGTTCCTATAGCAAAACGGGTATCAGCTGAAAATCAGCGCCAAGTTGTGACACTCTCGGCATTGTATGCTGAGCTGAGCCCATTCGGCACATATATTTATTATTTAAGTTATATTTTTTGTTTGTTGTTTTTGTGTGCCGAATAAATGGTTTTTCTTTCTTTCTCTTTTTTCTGTACCTTATGCTGGAGTGATATTTGGTTTCATCCTGCATAAATTAATAATAAACTGATTTTTATCAAACCCAAATATTAATATAGAAGTCACTTAAATTCTAATTTATACTAGCGGATACCAGGTGTGTGCTACTACGCTAAATTCATGAATGGACCAAATGTGCCTAATGCATTGTTTTAGTGGTCTTAAATCATACTTAACCCCTCCGGCCATATGGAGCGATGACCTGCGTAAGGTAGCCGGCAGCAACTACATGAGAAGAGCCGAAGGTTGGGCTCAGTGGCGTGTATTGGGAGAGGCCTATGTCCAGCAGTGGACTCATACAGACTGTTGATGATTCATCGTCCGCACGAAATGCCTCAGTACAGGCGCATGCGGATCCTCTGCCATAGTTTTCAGGATGCTGTTGCTACTCCCCAGCACCCTAAGAGGAAATCTTAGTTGTACTATTCTCTATTCTGTGTCCATAGCCTGGAGAGGCAATAGTAAATTATGAGAAACATGTATTAAAGTTCAAAGTTCTTGTATTTATTCAGTTTAGGCATCACAGACGCACTTATGAACGTCAATGAATATTACAATGGCTCTACCACCGTATCGGAAAAAGGACCACTACTCTCAGCAGTTAGCTTCATGCGCTGAATGGTTCGCGTTTTAGAAGTGTAATCAGGATAAAATACCTAAATCGTAAGGTAGGTAAGTCACTGAATATGGCACAAAACTCATTATAAGCTTCCTCAGGGTGTTTTAGGTGTAAGTTTATTATATCTTCCTTCATGTCTAGAGTGTGACCGGTAAAAATATGATTATTAAAAGTCTGGTCGACCGAGTCATGTTGACGATAACTTATAATAATCTGTGGGTGACTATTGTACCTGAATTGTATAGCAATTTTATATTGTATTTTATTTTTAAATTACACATTATCTTTTTTTTAATTTAAATTTAATATTTTTAGTAATAGAATCACTATGGATTTTTGTGTCTGCAATAAAGTATAAATAATAATAAAAAAAATAAGAAATATTGTTAAAAACCTACACCTAAGGAAAATAAATTTATTTATTTATTTGCGCAAGTAATTTACAGTAACATCTAAAACATTACATTACGGAACTTAGATAGGCATATAATATCTGAATAATAATAATATGTAGATAATTATTCACTTTCTAATTACAAACGAAGAATTTATTCACAAAGGTTACTAGGAAATTTCATATCAGTAACTCTTTACGCGAACTCACTTTTTGTTAACCTTATCTCAATTACGCAGTAAACCTGTAACTTTATAGTCTACACAATGATATCTGGAAGCGCCATCTTTAAGCTGAAAAGGTATGCCCACATAAAAGGCTGTTCAGCAACTTTTCTTTTATGTGTGGGGATATATTTCTGGTCCATTGTTTCCTAAAACTTAGTACCGAGGGCGGTATAAAAGGTTTAGTGAAATTGAGAAGGATCTATCAGATTGAGGGTCTAAAGTTTGCAAATATGAAGGAAAGTAATTAAGTAGTATCTAGTGTATATATAATAACATATAGAGACATATATGTTTATATTCCTATGTATAATATACACCTTATATTATATATAGGAATATAAATATATTTGTGAATATTAAGTAGGTACCTATCTTGCTATTGTTGTGATTTTAATATTTATACATATAGTAGTATATATTTTATTGTATATAAATTATAGTATATATTTGTTATATTATTAGAAAGTTAGCAAAAGAGGAATGCAACATTCAAGACAAACCTATGGTTTAAAAGATTTTAGCTTAGAAGATAAATGATAAAATTGTTATAAATAAACTAGCTGACCCGGCAAACGTTGTTTTGCCATATAAATTAAAAAAAAATGTTAAGGGTGAACTACCCTTATCACTTAGGGGTATGAAAAATAGATAGTAGCCGATTCTCAGACCTATTGAATATGCAAATAAAATTTGGTAAAAATCAGTAAAGCCGTTTCGGAGGAGTAAGGTAACTAACATTGTGACACGAGAATTTTATATATAAGATAATAAAAAAAACGAAAATATAAATTGTATGTTATGTTTGGATTATTTTCCGATGCCTATTCTTTTCTCATATAAAGTAAATAGATTGCTAAAAAAAAAGATATTGTTGGTTTACTTTTTTATTTAACTTATTATTTATTTATCTACAATATACTACAATTTACATTGTTATAAAATAGGTAACTTTAAAAACTAAGTATGAAATTCGTTTATAAAATTTGTTCTACATATATTATTAATTAAATGGCATATAAGCATTTATTAATGGAGCACATCTATGTCAATTTAATTATTTTTACAATAATTAACCACCTAAAAACATATTTGATTAAGTTTATAATTACCTATTAAGGTACCTAAACGGGTAGAATGATAGAATTTAAAAGAAGGGTGAAAAGGGTCCTTAAAGGTAGGCAACGCACCAGTAATGCCCCGAGTGTTGCAGGTGTCCATAGGCGACGGTAACCGCTTACCTTTCAGGCGGGCCGTCTACTAACAAGCTACATTACTAATAGAAAAACATATCTTTGTCTATTAGTTATATAAAAAAAGATAGTTATTTTATAAAATAAACTTTTGGCGTTATTCATTTATGTACTTCACGAATTTAGTTTTCGCGTAGCGTTTCATAAATCGCTTCAGCAAATAAATTTAGCATTTATTTGCACAATCTACTTTAATTCACACAAAAGCTCTTTATACTATTCAACATGAAGTTAAAGCTTAATCCAAACTACGAGTATATCCACATATTACACTATAATTGAACCTTTGGTTTTTAGGTTCAAGACACTATAGTTAAAATACAAACAAACTTTTCAATCTAATCCAAAATCCTAGTTGATCTGTCGGTAGTCAATTCAAAGGCATGCTTTCGTGAAGCCAGTTCCGTTTGCCTTCGTTGAATTCCGCGGCGGTGTGGTCCGTGCCTTCTAATATCCATTTGGTGGTGAGGAGACCTTCGACACCAACTGGTCCTGAAAAATATAAGACAAATGCGTTACGACATTGTTTCAGAGAGATCAGCGCATTGAAGCGAAACTCAATTGGCCTGAAGTTACTATGACCTGTAAGAAGGCATTACGCACATACGGGTGTGCATAAGATTGCAGATTTGAAAAGTACTCAAAAGCTGCATTAGAAGAAATATTTTTAGGTAGATTTGGAACATTTGATTTCTTTTTAGTTCTTAAGCTGGTTATTAATTTATTTATTTATTTCAATTCAGGTTACACTTACAGCACTACAACCAAAGCGTGTAGCGGGCCAATTACATGTTAAAATACAAATAATAATAAAAATAATAATAATGTCAATTAATTAAGAGGTTGTTTGGCCGAGCGGTACATTACTTGGCTTAGCACACTAATTTAATAACGTAAATTAATTTTCTTGCTGGCTCTAAAAACATCTTGACGTATAGCAGACGTATCCAATTGTCCAAGATCCACAAAACTCCGTAACTCCAGACTTCTACAAAGCCACATTAGGATTCCGTGCTTGATTTCGGCCAATTTCATGTTTTCCTATGACTACCCTCTTTTTGGGAGAAAACAAGTATCCCAAAAGTGGGAACGTAACAGGCCATGAATTTTTACAACATTAGACAAGACCCGACACGACAACACTAAGTTATTTGACATGTTCCTATAATGTATAACGTCTTAAAAGACTTTCAAAAATTAAAAAAATTTGACCCTCGCAGAGTTTCTTGGTGCTATCTTCTCTAGCGGGCGCATTTCCGAAGCACTGGTAGAGTCAGTTTCACATTTATTTTCTGGGCCCGGACTTCAATTTGAGAACGGGAAAGAAATGGGTACACATGCTCACCTTTATTTTTCAAATTAGTAGATATGTTAATTGATTTGTATGATGTGTATATGATGTTTAAAAGTGCATTTTTGTCCCTATTTAATAAATATCTTTTGACTTTTGTATTACCTCTAGCATGGATCCTAGCAGTAGAGATGCCAACCTCAGCGCCCAGACCGAATCGGAAACCGTCGGCAAACCTCGACGACACGTTGTGGAATACACAAGCGCTGTCTACCGAATGCAGGAACTGCTTGGCTGTGGTCTCTGAAATTGAAAATGAAGATTTATGTAGGTGATAAAAAACTTTCAATGATCACAAACATAGACCCCGATCGAGTGCTATGATAAACACAGTATATACAAACCAAATTAGGCTTTATGTGCACATTAAAGTATTTGAGTCTCCCAACGAATCCCACAAATCGAATCCCACAAATCGAATCCCACTTAATATTTGTTGCATCTAAACCCAGACAATATTATTTTGAACTCCCAACGATTCCCATTTGTGATCCTTAAGGTACCTACGGAAACCATATTAATATTATGCTTTTCGAAATTGTATCGATGTTACAAAAGGCGTCTATAGATGTTTCCTAACCCGGTGTTTTATAGAAACAAATTTATTTTGTAATACCTAGTATTCTTTACCGAGTCAAAACTTCTTTCAGGGTCTTTCAGGTGGTCCGCTAGAATTTTGCAAAACAAAGTTTTGGGTGGTTAGCGTATTGCTTACCATCAGGCAAACGACCAGCTCGTCTAGATACATAAAAAAAATGTAGTCAGCATTGTCTATTCAGAGAAAATGCCTATTATTCTTTGGAGACACTTAATTCAGGCAAATGAAAATCTTATTTAACCTAGATAAAAAACAACGTAAGATTGTATATTGTGTACAGACAATCCAACTTTAAAATATAGATTTCAAGACGTCTGGGTTTTTCTTTCACTTAAAAATAACAAGTAAAACTAGTCGAGTTAGGTAAATAAATATATGGTTTGATTAACTGCTGTATAAAAATTCAGTATTTTTATTTTCATATTCAAAAATTTTATTTGATTAATCCAACTCTAACTGCTTCCTTTTAGGCCACGCGGTAAGGTTTGTCGTTGACGTGGCGTTCTGCTGAACCTAGAGCGTAGGTACTATAAAAAAAGCAACAGTGGCCCTAATTCTATGCTGCATTCTCTAAACCTCGCACGCTCTTTGCACGCTCGCTCTAAAACGGTGAAGGAAAACATCGTGATGAAACCCGCTTACGCGTTTTGGAGTGGTAGGCTCTGGCCGTGGTTGTAATACCACCCACCAAACAAAGCCATTCCGTCAAGCGACTTAGTTGTTTTTCGGGCTGATATTCGGTTAACCATTGGGGACACGGGTCTGAGCAGCCGCTCAACTGCCGTTTCTCTCTAGATCTATGTGCTCCATTTTGGGCCACATAATCACTTCACATCAGGCGAGATAGTAGCCAAACATAGATCTATTAAGTGTAAAAAAAAAACTAATCTGCACTAAGTTAGAGTTAGATGTGTCAAACATAATTTCAGATTCTATTTCTAAACTTCAATTACGTTTAGAGAATCTGTATTCTGCGCGACTATCTGTCACTTTTGACGTAAATTTAGTTAAAAATACATAATTTTAGTGCTGTCAAACGTAGGTAATTAAAATTTAGAGAACGCGGAAACCAGAATACCAAGTACATAAAATTTAAATAATTTAAAGTTAAATTTAGGTTACTAATACTATAAATGAACACGGGCTATTAGAACTAATAATTCCCATACATATAATTGATCTAGTCATTTATATTTTTTTGTCAGTTGTTTATTTTTTCATAGATACTCAGCATGACTGTCTCCAGCTAGTATTTAACAGAACGACAGTGGTCTGCTTCCTCTAACAGGTCTGTCTGCCGTCGGCTCTTGTATTTACGCAAATGGAATATGCCAGCAGAAACTGACGCGTAGATATGCTCTAAGGTACGCTCTAGCGTCTGCCACACTAAACCCACGCCCTAATATATTCAGAGTATCACGCGTCAATATACTGATAAGCACAAGTATTGTTTGCCTTGAAGTAATTATCACAAAATCATAACAATCTACATCCTAAAACAAATACGTGGTAAACAAAAGACTTATCTCCGCAATAAACTAGTGTAAATACCACTTCAGACTGTTATCGGGAAATAATAAGTAGGATCTACGTGCCTACCTACGTTTATGAAATAGGTAATGCTTTGACTAGTAGATATATGTATATGTCTTATTATAGTTATTGCACCGTACTCTTGCTTAGTACCGGGAGCTCCCTGAGATGGAGGATAAGATATTGAAGGTAGTTTTTAAGATGTATACCATATCCGTTATCGATTTTTGTCACCTATAAAGTTTTTAATTATGTATTTTATTTTGGATGACGCTCACGACACAGGCCTCGAGCCTAGTGTGGGACAGTTATCAGAAACAGTGTGCATAGTTAACTATTTATCTGCAATGTATATAACATGTGCTAATAGTTAAACTTAGTTTACTTTCATAAGTACTTTCGAATAAGTTAATTGCTAAATAAAGTTTTTTTTTTATTAATTATCTCTATCTATCTATGCTGGCGCAGCGACTCACAGTGTCTTTGCCTCCAATACTAAATGATGACACTTCTTTCGATCCAGTGCAAGTTGCTTTCATTTTTTCAACTTGTATCTCCCGGAGGTTGCCACCTCGACCTTTCTGACCGATCTGTATTTAGGGGGACTGACCGGGATGTTAATCAGGCAAAAACTACTTAACGGATTTTGATGAAATTTGGTATGTAGGTACTTTAGATACTAGAAAAGAACATAGGCTACTTTTTATCTCGGGAAACCGCGGACGAAACCGCGTGGCGCAGCTACTGTAGGTAGTGTAAGTGAGGTTGTCAAGTTGATTATATTTTTTTATGTTTGTTACCTCCGAGCTCCGTCATATATAAACTGATTTGGAAATTTTGTGTTAGATTCAGTATAGCTTTTACATGTTCCTATGTAAATTTTATCGATATTCGACCTTGGACTTGGAAGATACATCAGAATTGAAGTCGGTTTTGTTTTTGTTACAAAATGTATTATGTTAAAATACCTTAAATAACATGTTTTTATTAATCTACCAAAAAGTATTCCAAAGAAGTCTTTACTACCGAGGTATAATAACGTAACCTTTTTGTAAAAAAACAAATGACTACCGGCCAAACTTAATCACCAATTTTAATATTATTATAAGCTAGGACAAGGCTCTCCCATTATTGAGTTACGTTGTATATCTTTTTTTTTTTGTGCTACGATGGTTATCAAGTCGGTAGCTGAATATTTTCTACAGTTATAAAAAAGCCGAGTGTTTGCTATAGATATGTATAAAAATAAAAATGCCTATAAAATACAAAAAGGATATGTACTAACAGATTAGCAAGGAAAAGTTCCTATTAATATTGCTTCTCCTGATTTTATCATAATTACAAAACATTGTTTCGTCGCCGATGTAATAAACATGCGTATAAACAAGTTTAAAGGTCAAGAAGTAGCAACAAACTGGATTCATTAATTTATCTTTGTGACATAATAACAAATGCGTAAGCAGCTCTAATCTTGGCATGTTTATATTGTTAACACATAATATCAAAAACATACTAACCATTCTCAGTCACAATAACATCAGTATGTGAACTGCCGAACTTGTGGATGTGGTCGACAGCATCGTCCAGATTCTTCACAACCTCGATACAACACTCCAAAGATCCGTACTCATGACGCATGGTCCTTGCAGGTGGTGGTCCAAACGTCAGTTCTTTAGCTAGCTTCGGACCAGCATGGATGGTGACGCCTTCCTTCTTCAGCATATTGCAAATGTCAGTGAAGAGAGGTCCAGATACGTGATCCTCATGTATCAGCAAAGTCTCCATAGCATTGCACGCCGCAGGGTAATCGCACTTGGCATCGCGGATGATCTTCACAGCCTTCACTGGGTCAGCGTCTTTGTCCAAATACACGTGGCAGATGCCTTCAGCGTGCCCTAACACGGGAATATGCTGGGATTGCTTCTGGATATTTCTAACTAACTCGGAAGAACCTCGAGGTATGATCAAGTCGATGTGCTTCTCCATAGCCAACAAGTCACTGATCTCTTCTCGTGTAGACACTAAGGATATGGCATCTTCCGCACCAACACCAGATAGTGACTCCTTAACGAGTTCCATCAGAGCTTTGTTTGAATGAGCAGCTTCCTTACCACCCTTTAGAAGCAGTCCGTTAGCTGAAGCCATGGCTAACGCAGCTACTTGAGGTAGAGAATCAGGTCTTGATTCGAAAATGACGAGAAGAACACCGATAGGTACAGTCACTTGCCTAAGCACCAGATTTTCAGCCAGTTTGGTCTTCCTCAGTACTCGGCCTACGTTTTCGTAGCTAGAATCAGCGATTTGCTTTAGTCCCACTGACAACGTCTTCAGCTTTGATTTACTCAAGGACAGTCTGCTCAGTAAAGGAGCCGCTAGACCGCTCTTTGTTGCTTCTTCTAAGTCTTTTTGGTTGGCTTCCAGGATTTTGTCTTGTTTGTCTATGAGAAGATCAGATAATGAGTGAATAGCTGTTGCTCGTTCAGATGGAGTCAGCCTTTGTAGGACTCTGCTTCCACTGCGAGCTAAAAATATAAAAAAAATATTATGAACACAAAAATATTATGAATACAGTAACAAAGCCGTTGGTTATCGTCTCATGATAGTTATCTTACCATTTTCAGCCATGACATCAGTTGAGTTGGAAGTATTCGTAGCGTAGTCAGTAAAGAAAGTTCCGACTTTTCTTCCACTGACAATGGTCTTGATTGCCTTCTCTTGCATTCCGTTACAGATGACTACACTGACGCCCCTTGCCATAGCCCATGTAGCCGCGTTTACTTTAGAATCCATACCACCCGTACCAACCTAAAAACAAATTCATTTGAATCCCAAACACGTCTTCAATTGCTCTTAAAACTAAGATGAATTGCTTGATCGAAACATTTATCTAGCGAAAATTAAACTTTAGTCGAGACAATGGGAATCGCAACCGTGCCCAGAATTTAATTTCAAGATACTAAATCTTTATTGTGCCTAAATCATTTTGCGGTTCGCACAAAATTCCAAATCATAAAATAATTTTCATATTTCGCGCTATTTTACTAATGTTGTATGTCAAAGTAGGTTGAATTATAAAGTTATTATATTCGCCTCAGCACCCGCGGCATGCGACAGAAATTATTCTCCATTCTGTTTTTAATAAACGAGACCACAAGACAGGCCACAATAATAAATATTTTTCAGAGCTTTCTCTATCGTAAAAGTAATCTGCTTATGAACAAATTAATATTTAGGACTGGCTCCGACTGCATTGTTCCATACAGTTCTCTTTTTTTGGAGTTCACAACTTGCTCATGTTAAAAATATAGTGCTCAATTATTTCGCTTCTGCTTGCGTTATCGCTATTTGGTTAGAAATAACGCACACGATGGTTTCCTACAAAATTACTTCAGCTACAAAACTTACCTTAGACTTCTGTCCGAACTGGACTTGGTCCTTATCCTGAGAGGTGTATGTATGCATCATTCTGGCGCCGTCTTCCCAAGGCGGCTTGTTGTAGATCCCATCGACATCGGACATCATGATGAGAAGATCTGACTGGATCTCAGCAGCCAACAGGGCGGAGAGACTGTCGTTGTCTTTTATACCGATACCCTGAAGCAATATGTGTTATTAGCATTAACCGGGGTAATAATATCTGTTCAATAGAGATTACTACACATACAATATATACCGGCGCTTACTATCAGGCTCATTCAGTTTGGTCAAACAGTAATAAAATTACTCGGCATTATGAGACTTAAGACCCGTCATTGTGTCATCATTGTCTTATGGTGACGAATGCAAGTCCTGGCGATGGTGCCAGGTGCCAATGTTAGGTACTCGAATGTTCCTTACCTTCTTCCCAGTGCCAGGAACCATAGTATCGTCGTGGATGTACATCGGCGGACTAACCGCATCGTTGGTGTTCACAATCGGCACTATGTTCAAAGAGATCAGCTCTGAAAGCGTGCAGAACAGGTTCTTGCGCGTCTCTTCGTTGTAGAAATCGGGCTTGGTAACCAGCACCTGAAGAATTCATAAAAATATTAAGATCTAGGAATGCCATGCGGTTTTACCCGCGGTTTCTCGGGATGTCTATGTCCTCTTTCAGGACCTAAAGTACCCAAATGGATCCAAATTTCACTAAAACCCGTTTAGTAGCTGTTTTTGCATGATTGATTAACAAAAATTTATCTTTCCATCCCTATCCATCCATTCATCTATCCTCGCAAACGTTCGCTTATAATATTAGAAGCAATAAGAATATTAGTAGGACGAAGTGTATTTTGCATGGCTCCGGTCGTTTTTAATAAAGTCCCTAGAGCAATCAAAGAATTAAATAACGGCTTATTTAAGATTAAATTTAAAAAATTACTAGCGGACAAATGTTATTATGACATCTCAGAATATTTATGTGACAAATTGTAATAACAATCACTTATGATCTCTATTAAGGCGAAGACTATTATTATTAATTCTAATTCGATCTTATATTATTTAATGTTATTATAATTATTATCATAATTATCATAATAATTATTTTTGCGATACTCTATTTTGAAATTACTATTTGATTCTATTTTATAAATACAATAATAACAATTTGACTTTATTTTATAATTATAATAACATATAATTTGACATTGTGCCTATGTATAACTCATTTTATTATATTGTATTATTTCCTCAGTTTAATTGTACGCCGTAATATGGCTAGATATAGAAAACTGCTACAAAAATTTTGACATCAAGACAATTTGTACCCATATTTACAATTAATAAATGATTAAGATTATGATTATGAAGCTTATTATTGTTCCACCTTAGACCGCAACTACGCTTACCTTCAGGTGACTTGTTGTCTTACGTGAGCCCATTTCCTCATCAAAAATCAAAAATATATATTATGTCTCTCTTGATACCTTAACTTTTTAACCGACCTCGAAAGGAGGAGGTTCTCTGTTCGATTGTATTTTTTTTATGTTTGTTACCTCAGAACTCCGTCATTTATGAACCGATTTGAAAAATTATTTTTGCGTCGGGTTCAGTATAGCTACGAAGTGGTCCCATATAAATTTCATTGATATGTGACCTTGGACTTCGAAGATACATTGAAGTCGGTTTTTGTTTTTTTCTAAAAATTAATTATTTAATTTCTTCATTCCCGTATAAATCAGGATTTTTTGTAATTTATTTTATCTTTTATCTGCATGATTTGATGGAATTTTAATTACCTACATAACTTTTAATTAATATTAATTAATTTCAACTTACAGGAACTCAATAAAGTTAACGGAATATTTTTAATGGACGTGCCTACAGGTATATTGGAAAATATTTCATAAGACATCAAGTAATTAAAATTAAAATGATACATTCTTTGAACGATGTAATTATACTAAAAATCCTACGAAAAGATCAAAATGAAAATAACAAGGTCTTAGATTTTATAATGAAATATCCTGCTTACAGAAACTTGTAAAATTGCTAATGTGACCTTTTGCCTGAGAAAATTGTTTTTTCACGGCAAAGTTTTTCAATCGCCTTATATTCAGATTCTGTAATCCTGTAACGGCTGCACGGATTTGGATGAATTTTAGAATGGAGATATCTTATAAGCTGGATATATATATTATAGCAGCTTATAGCACATAGGATCCTTTTTCCGAAAAATTCACAGATCCCGAGGGAGCAACTTTAAACTGAGTTCCACGCATGTCGAACCGCATGGCACGGTCAGTAAAGTATATATTATACTCACTGATATAAATGTGTGAAACGTTTTTGCGTTAATCATCCTAAAAACGTTAAGTAAGTAAAAGTACGTAGTAGGTACTAATTATCTCTTTTGTGGTGAAAAGAGTGTAAATTTTTCAATTGGAATATAAAAATGTTTCTGTTAAATATAACAATTATTAGATTACACACGGTACACCGAACGCAGTGCTTTATTTGGTATTAAAATTTCTGGGTGGCACTGAATTTGTTATCAGGCGAACGACTTGCTAATCTCATCACTTAGTTCCATAAAAAAAACTATCCATTAAGGAATC
The DNA here is from genome assembly GCA_951640565.1 of Petrophora chlorosata. Lineage (NCBI taxonomy): Eukaryota > Metazoa > Arthropoda > Insecta > Lepidoptera > Geometridae > Petrophora > Petrophora chlorosata. The sequence goes on along the minus strand of OX621199.1, from coordinate 3,923,408 downwards.
CGTGATAGATTAGAGATTACTGGAACGGTAAGCGGAATCTAATCCACCGATGGTTTATAGTGGAACAAAAAGTGGAAACAAATAGATTAATGGATTTGTGCAATGGATAAAAGTGGAAAGTACCCTTATTTTTGCACACAATCGCCCTTAAAGTTTTTGTCTCTCTATTCTCTACAGTTGGCTGAAAGAGGTCGCTGCTTATTGAAAAGACCGCCCATTGTACTTATAAGACAGTAATTACTATCTTATAAGTACAATAGGCGGTCTTTTGTACCTAATGTAAGTACTTTTTAAGAGCAATAAAGACTTATATCTACCATATTGTAGAAACCAGATAAAAGCAATACAACCTAATAAAATAGCGGTCTTTTGTACCTAATGTAAGTACTTTTTAAGAGCAATAAAGACTTTTCTATCTGCCTAAGGGTAGAAATCAGAAATAAAAGCAATACAACCTAATAAAATAGCAGGCTTTTGTACCTAATGTAAGTACATTTTAAGAGCAATAAAGACTTTTCTATGTACTATAGGGTAGAAACCAGAAATAAAAGCAATACAACCTCATAAAATAGCGGTATTTTGTACCTATTGGAAGTACATTTTAAGAGCAATAAAGACTTTTCTATCTACTTAAGGGTAGAATTCAGAAATAAAAGCAATACAACCTAATAAAATAGCGGTATTTTGTACTAAGTACTTTTTAAGAGGAATAAAGACTTTTCTATGTACTACGAGTATAGGGTAGAAACAAACAGAAATAAAAGCAATACAGGGTGTATTGCTTTTATTTCTGGTAATAAAATAGCGGTCTTTTGTACCTAATGTAAGTAATTTTTAATAGCAATAACCTTTTTTCTATCTACTGTAGAGTAGAAACCAGAAATAAATAAAATCACAAATAAAAGCAATACAACCTAATAAAATACCACTCGCATATAAATCTCACGTAGACTTATTTACATTTTGATCCTGTACGATATACGAACTCTATTTTGTAATATCGCATGACAGCTCCGCAAGCACAACCCTTGTAATAAAATCGAGATCAAACGACGTCATCGCGTCGGCGTCGTGTGAATTCTACCTTATTTACATATAAATTCTGTAGCACAAAGTATTATGTAGGTGCGTTTTGCAGCAGGAAGTGAAACGGGGACATTGTATGGTTGTGGTTTTCTAATTTGGCACAGCTTGTGTTTTTGTATTGAATTTAACTTTGTGCTTACAGTGGCAACTTAGGTAGATTGTTAACTGTTCGTAAACATAAACAAACGAAACATATTTGCTCTCTCACTCTAACTTTTTAGTTAGTTAGATTGTTAACTGTTCTAAATAAAGACGCTTAATGTTCAAAATACTAGCTAATACTAGCGACTTCGTTCGCGAATAATTAGGTTTATAGTTGTTCCATAAGGAACTGTTAGTTTTCCCAGGATGAAATCCTATGTTTTTATCCAGGCATGATCTCATACAAATCGGTTTAGTCATCACGATATTAGGATAAAAGGAATAAATTGTTCAGGATTCACCATATTTTATAAGGTCGGAGTACAAAAGTGATTCAAAAGTGTTTTATTTTTATCATAGTTTGGGTCAGCATTTTACCACAATCTCACCTGATGAATAGTGATGATATGATCGAAGATGTAGAACGCTTGCCTAGTACATTTATTTATTTATTTACCTATTGACATCTTTAAGTAAACCTTTAGAGGGAGCACAATTTTTAGGACAGAGATAATAACTGGGTGACAAAGGTCATTGATGTACGTAGCTATAAACTAAACTTCCAATCTAAAATAATATATCATCTACTTTAAAAGCTAACAAACAGGAACTGTGCCCTTGAAGTCTCTTAAATATCTAACGCGGACACGGGCATAAAGTTAATGTATGTATTTAACAATCTACCTTTCTTATCAACTCTTATTAGATTAGAAGCGGTTTACGGGGCTCACAGACTTTGAGATGATATTTATCTGAAATGAAAACTTAATTGCGTAGATAATTGCTTTTTAGATAGTTTTAAGCATTTGTGAACGTTTTAAGATTTTCAGGTCATTGGTTTAGTTTTACTCGGCGCATCTATTCCATACTATTATAAAACTGTAATTAAGCTAATTCTGAAGATATTTTTGAGAAACCTACTGGAATCGACTATTTAATCTATTAATATGATACTAAACACTGGTATGGCAATAAGACCGCCTATTGTTGTGCTGATTACTGTGAAATGTACTTGTTTTTCACGGTACCTATTTTCAAAGTTTTTGCAATAAAGTGGTTTATCTATCGATCTATACATAAATTCACGATTTGTTTTGTCTTTTTGTTTGTTTGTTACTTATGGACTCGAAACTGCTGAATGGATATTAATGTGGTTTTAGTATCAGGGTTTAGTATCATAAGTCCCAACCTAGATTATAGAGTATGTTATATCAGGCCTAGCGCAGCGCTACGCGAGCTGAATTGAAATTTTATTGCGTCATAGCAAGAGTCGCTACTTGTTTAAATTTCTTTGCGGAGTGATGCTTCTGTCCCTTAGTATTCTGTGGTTATATCAAAATCGGTTGGGGTGACGACGAAGTTACAGTTTCACCTCTTCGTAGTTTGCGCTCTCATATTATGAGGAGGTCTTACTAAAATAGCCTTGGTAAAGAGACGACTATGGGCTTCCTCTGAAATCCACGTGAACGAAGACGCGAGAAAGAAATTAGAAAAAATATATTTTTAAAAAGGAGCGGAGTAATTGGCTGACGCAAGGAAATACTTGCTCAACACCCTTCAGGGAATATGCATGTGATGCCAAAAATATCCGGAAATTACTTTTTATGATAAATTGCCCCTACGAACATTTCTTAGTGATATGATTATTATTTTTAATCATGTTGTCACGTTTTCTGCTTATTGAAAATTTGTGACATAATTATATAGCCCGTAATAATGGTGGATTATTGACGCACATATATACATGTAGACATACCAATAAGATGTTTCTGGACACATTCAGTTCGTACATTTTTTATATTTGACTAATAGGCAAACAAGCAGACGGCCCGCCTGTATGGTAAGCGGTTACCGTCGCCTATGGACATCTGCATACACAGACACATGGTACATTTTATTATCACACGCAAAAATGGCGCGTTTATATTAATCAACCAATGTAGCGTATAAGTAATTGTTATTTTTATTCTGTTGTAGTTTCTAAACGTACCTAATAAGATAAATAGATAGATAATCACTTTATTATTCACCTTAAAAATAGAGATAAAGTACAAGTCAAATGTTTACAATGGTGTTACAATGGGCGTTCTTATCGCTTAAAGCGATCTCTTCCAGACAACATTTGGATGGTAAGTTACTATGTACGAAATGAAAGAGAGATAGGAGTAGCCGGAGTGTAACACCGCTGTACAGGCTCAACAGAGACCTAGTGCGGGGGAAAAATTTCCTAAGGGTACACTATACTATTTTGTTCTTTAGTATAGGTAACTCAAATATGTAATAAATTCAAATTGAAATCAAAAAGTAGGTACAAGCCTAGAAATGGTAGTGACGATATTGGCGCTGCGAAAAAGAATGCAAAATAGTAATAATAAATAAACACGCCCAACAATCAAATACATAGATCCTGGCCCCTAACTAGGATTACCTGTATTTAGGAAACCGGGAACTACAAAGACCATGGTCCCACAACACCCAGACATGAAACAAATGCTTGAGCTTATTTTTTTTCTGTGCACAAACATTTATCCCGTCGCGGGAATTGAACCCGCAACCTCAGTAGTGTATGAGATTTGAGCCAACCTGCCCAACCACAACATAGGCTGACACTCACAAAAAACAATGAGTAGGTACTCAATCAAAATTTACGCGCGTCGGTATGACATTGTATATTTTACTTTTACCTTCCTACGACCCTACGTTTTGCCGGACACTGGAACCGGCGGAGATGGGGCTAATAAATAAAAGCCTATCTCGCAGAAGTGTTTTCGTTTCGCCATCGTATGTATCCGATGTCACATTCTTCGACGGAAGCAATTCTCCGATGTCCTGTGCGTGTACCACTGACACGGATGTAAACAATTGGCCAAAGTTCACAGTGGATTAGGGACGCCGTAAATCTACATCCCTGTACGCAGTGTACTTGGAGTCAGTACATAATCTCATAAAATGTGACCTAATGTGTATGTTTTCAGCGTTTTGAAACTATTGCTTTCGTAATTGTAAGCTATTTTACTATTCATTTTTATTAACCGACTTCAAAAAGGAAGAAGGTTCTCTATTCGATTGTATTTTTTTTATATATTTTTTTTATGTTTGTTACCTCAGAACGCCGACATTCATGAACCTATTTGGAACATTCTTTGCGTTGAGTTCAGTATAGATACGAAGTGGTCCCATATAAATTTCATCGATATTTGATCTTGGTCTTTGAAGATACATTGAAGTCGGTTTTTTCTTCTTATGATAGATTGCTCCTGTAAACATTTAGTAGTGATATAATTCTTATTATTAATTGCGTACTTTTTTTCTTTTTCTTATTTTGGAGAAACGGAACGTAATCGCAGAACGCTTGAGTATGTGCAACCACATGTTGACGTCACGCGGCTCGCTGCTTATTAGTAAATTTTTGACAAAGTGCCCGCCCTATTGGTAAATTATTGACACACGCATACATGTAGCACAGACTGACCAATAAGGAGATCCTAGATCCCCACATTTTGACGTCACATGCAAATGGCGCGTTTATGTTGATTTAAATTGATTCAAATATTCATTTAATTATTTTATTGATGATTGATGTTGTAAAATGTTTAATTTTTTTTTAATTTATTCAATAATTAATCGATTTAAGCATAAAAAAATACATGCATATTCCCTATTGTTTGTGCATGGAAAAAACATTTCTTTTTGTGTCTGTTGTCGTGCAGTTGTGGGACTATGCTCCTCATAACTCCTGGTTCCCGAAATGCAGGAAACTGGGTAACCCTCTCCATCCCAAGGTTGTCTGGAAGAGATCGCTTATTAGCGATAAGGCCGCCCATTGTACTAATTAAATTTTTAAGTTCTATGTCTATTTGTTCTTGTTATGTTTTTGGTGTAGAATAAAGTGTTATCTATCTATCTATCTATCTATCTTGCGCGACCGAAAAAGAAATGGATTCGGCGAAAAACGGGGGTGAAAGATGTGGTCCAGGTGATCGCGGAGCGGAAGCGGAGTTGGCTGGGCATATTGCTCTAATGGATAGGCACCGCTGGACAAGACGAATCCTAGAGTTGAGACCGTGGACGAACACCAGACCACGAGGCCGCCCACCGAAGCGATGGGTAGACGACATCCGAAGACACGCAGGCCGGACTGGATGGAAGTCATAAGATCGGAAGTCATGGAAAGAATTGGGCGAGGCCTATGTCCGGAAATGGACCAATTATGGCTAAAGAAGAAGAAGAAGGGTATAAAATACTATTTACTGTACTCTAAACAATGTAACAATGGTTAGAGGTGTGGTTCATGAACGAAACGAAATAAATGTTTCAGACTATCGTATAAGATGTTTAACATTAGCTCAATGTTAATTCCCTTTAGTCTGATATCGTCCTCAATTTATTAAAGCATTTATCGACACTAACCCTTAATTATTGTAATCCAATTTATCCATTACATAGTATCAAGAGCTCTCTGAGGAACGTCTGAATTGAACCACTGCGTTCAAGTAAACTGCGTCCGAAGGGACATGGAGCGTAGATAAATCTTAACTTACGAGTTTGAATTTGCCTCGAACTGACAAAATTATCAGCTGTGTCACAGATTAGGCTATACTTTGATAAACGTGTAATGGCCACGCCTGATTTATGCTAAAGTAATCCCAATTGATAAGGACTCGTAAGGGCAATGCATAGTGTAAGCAACAGAGTGACGCTTTTTAACAAAGCAGCGATTCTGAACAGGTACCTATATTAGGTATATTACTAGCTGCGCCCCGCGGCTACGCCCGCGTGGAGATTGCGGTGTCGCAAGTGAGAAAAGTATTTGGCTGCGCTGTTATACTTATTTCCGAATCTATCATGACCCTGTCTATCTACATGCTAAATTTCATCAAAATCGGTTTAGTAGTTACGATGATACGTGGTATTATATTTTTAGGATTTATAATATTATTAGGATTTTAACTGCATATTTTGCTAGTGTTTCTATTCAGAATAAAAAGTTTCTTATATTATATTCCCTTCTCCTTTCTTATTTTTCTAATTAAAACTCAAGGCCCCGAAATATCATATAGTTTTTATTATATTTATTGTTATTTTATTTTATTTTTGTTTTAATTCCAAGAATATTTTTTTTTAAACAAACGATTTTTCCTATATTAATCTCATGAGCAAAGATTTAAAATTTGGTGTTGTATGCAAACGACTAACGTGATGTCTCAGATTACCTTCAAAGTTTATAATGATCTTGTTTAAGGTACGGATAGAGCGAGCTCAGTTTCGATCGAGTATTCACTTAATGAATTGTTAAGTTTGAGCTTGTCAAACAGATATCTTCTATCTAGGTATGTCTGTGTTACTTCTAAATAAATCTTTTGAATCAGCAGCTTGGTGAAACTCTGTTTGTGAAATAAAAATTAAGGTACCTATCCTAACCTACTTACTATAATATTATAAACGCGAAAGTGTGTAAGAATGTATGGATGTATGTTTGTTACTCTTTCGCGTAAAAACTACCGAACCGATTTTGATGATTTGGTATGTACTTCAAGCCTTGGAATAGCACATAGGCTACTTTTTATCTCGGGAAACCGCGGGTGGAACCGTGGGGCGCAGCTAGTTATATGTAATTATTTTTTATATAAAATGTCTTCAAAGTCAAATTAAAAAATATTTATTAAAAAGGCATAAAATTCACATTTAAACGTCATAAATAATAAGAAAACTGAAATTTAATATCCACATATTAATTATATTTATATAATTAAGTTTCTATACTGGTATTTTTACTGTGGCTTAATAGAGACGCATTGCCAAATGGAAATTGAGGGATCTATTAGTAAATCTGATTACGGAAGACGTCCCGGCGGATGCCGGAATTTCACCGATATGTATGATTTCATTTCAAGATACGTGGAAAGTGCGTATAGATATGTCTTCTAGGTTAACTGATATGTAAAGGCGAATATTTATAGGAAATCAAGGTGATTTAATGCAAACAAGGCCAAACATAGCTACGAAAGCTACAAAATGTTAGTTTTGAGTTGGAATGTAGAGAGTCGTGATAATTAATTTTTAGAAAAAAACATAAACCGACTTCAATGTATCTTCGAAGTCCAAGATCACATATCGATGAAATTTATATGGGACTACTTCGTAGCTATACTGAACCCGACGCAAAAAGAATTTTTAAAATCGGTTCATAAATGACGGAGTTCTGAGGTAACTAACATAAAAAAAAAACAATCGAACAGAGAACCTCCTCCTTTTTTGAAGTCGGTTAAATAATCTTTCATAGAAATCGTGCAAATGATATTTATAGCTCCAGGAAATAGAGCTAGTTTTCAACTACAATATTGGTTTCTTATATTTTTAAGCCCTAGGAATCCATGGGTCAGTCATGTGCTCGTTTTTTCTGGTTCTTTTACATAGCAATGTTTCACGCGAAATTTGATGTGCGAGACCGTTTTTTTTTTTATATGACTAATAGGCAAACAAGCAGACGGCCCGCCTGGATGGTAAGCGGTTACCGTCGCCTATGTACACCTGCAACACTCGGGGCATTACTGGTGTGTTGCCTACCTTTAAGGACCCTTTTCACCCTTCTTTTAAAGTACCCCATGTTATAGCTCTAAGCTTAAACTCCAACCATGGAAATCTATGTCTAGACTAGTATAAGCTCCTTGACTCCAACTCTGATCGTAGGATCGTAGCATCGTTTGTTGCCGCACGATCTTACTTGCTAAGCCAAACAAACGATCAAGTGAAAATATAAGTCATGCGAGCAAGTTATAGAAAAAATTCCAGACATTTTTATCGCCTACAACCCAATGTATTACTGTAAGAATGTCATCATTAAAGTACCACCACGCGCGGCTAGACTGATAGCCTTAACAATCAATCGTCTATAATTTCCGCCTCACGATATGAACAGATGGTCAGGTCAGGAGGTCGAACGGTTGTCTGGCATCGCAATTGAGGAGTGCGTGATTTCTTTCAGAGTAGGTATTTTTTGAATCCTCAAGAAGTGATAGCTCCCTATCGTCAACTCTTGGGGCCATGGGCGTACCTAGCATTTTTAAGGGATGGGGCAGAAGTAAACAAACTAAGTAGTAGGTATTCGAACATTGCTTTTTATTTACTGACTGATACGTTTTATATACTGAACTACACCTTATTTCAATAATAACCTGCGAGGGTTCTGGCTAAATCTAGCTAAAACTTCGTTTTCGATATTTTGTGTGCTTCCAGAACTCTCTTTCCTTGCACACTCATCATACAGAGACGACAAGACGGTTTTTTATCAAGTTAACTTTCCGAGTTTTTATTCTTAGTAAACTATTAAATGACCCATGCTTGGGGTTTAAAAAATGATGAGAGAGAAGTGCAATATTGTAATTATTTTGCTAACTACTTGCATAAAGCGGAGGTGTTACCACCCGAGCCATATATATACATTTAGTTATATACATAAGGTCAATAAGAAAAGTTTGCAGAACGCCCTAGTGTTAGTAGTGTTGGTGACCGCTTAACTTATCAGTTTATTTGTCATTCTCAAGAGCTTTACAAGGTTAGATAGTCAAAATATAACAACACGGCTCACGTTTTGCTGTAACAATCATAAGACAAGCAATTGGCTTGTTTGTCAAATTTATTTAAGAAAAACTGGCTTTTGTTTCTGCCATATAGATTTTCATCAGCAGTGATCAGCATTACGAGATTATGTAGAGAATAGTTTCACTGCGTCACTTTAACTTGGCGAAACACAACCCTTATCAATATATTACCGCTAGTCATCAGTCTCCTGAAAATACTCGTCTAATTTAGATGGTACATACATAATAAATGCGATCTCAAGGAACCAATATCACTTTCTCTAACGGATGTCAATGTAATCAATTTCGAACCCCACTTAGGAAGTATTCCTAATACCAAATTGGAGATTTCTGAATATTTGAGTACCTTTCTACCTTCACCTCAGTGTATCTAGTAGAGATCTAGCAGGATCAAATGTCAAAATAAGTAAAACATACGTATATATATATATATATATCTATATATATATATATATATATATATATACGTATAATATATGTGGTATGTTATGGAACAATATGATAGTAGCTGCTCTTCATTGTCTCTTCACAAATGTTCACCTGTACCGACTTAAATTATATTTTGTCGAAAATGTTGAATATTTCTTAGATAAGCGAAAGGCATGGATGATCTCTTGCAAAAGCGCTCAAAACACAGGAACTTAGAAAAACAAGGTTGTAAAGCGATTGATCAAGTGTTGTCTAACTAAAGCGACTTAAGACAACAGACTGGGGAATAAACTAATACAACGTTCCCTAAGTTTAATTACGTGATATTTATTGCGAAAAACTTGGAGCCGGCCATAAATCATAATCATAAAAATTGTAAATCCGTAATTGGCTTTAAGCATTATGTTACAACACGTCTCATTGTAAAATAGATTAAGAGCTGTGGATTTTGTAATAATAAATAAATAAATAAATAAAATAAATAAAACAAGCTTAAAGACCTGCTACGTCACTGTGCTTTAAAACAAGTTTCTAAAAGGAAAAATACCCGGAAAATATAGCAACCGCCTGGAACTTATCACAATGATAAAGTTTTATTAATTACCGTTGCGGTTTTCAGAATTAATTGTCAATCTCCCGAAAAAAATTAAGTAATTTTTGGAAAACATATTTTGTAAAAAAGGATGACAACGATAATCTCATCTCATCTCATTATGTTTGAAAAACGCTAGACTCCTAAAAGGAGTCCTTAAATTCTAAAATTGTGTTACAAACATGGAACTAAAATTCGTATTGCATCGCTGCTCGATCTTACATAAAACATTGTCAACGCTATAGTGTAGTAGTAGTTAACACAGGTTGTAATATGAACTCTTAATGGCAGTAGAATGCGAATGTGCGTACCAAGACAAACCTACTGTGGTTTTGTGGTACTATAGAAATATGTTTGTATAACACTTTTTGTTTAATAAATTAAAAAACGGTATATATATATATATCTAATATATAAAATTCTCGTGTCACAGTTTTTGTTGCCATACTCCTCCGAAACGGCTTGACCGATTTTGATGAATTTTTTTGTGCTTATCCGGTATCTATGAGAATCGGCCATCTATTTTTTTTTTTTTTTTTTTTTTTTTTTAATTTATATGGCAAAACAACGTTTGCCGGGTCAGCTAGTATATATATATATATAGATATATATATATATACACTCGAGAGCAATGAATCCGGGTCACTTAAAGAATGTTAAAAATCTCGGAAACTAAAAATGATAGGTTAATGCAATAAATTGTATTTAATAGACAATGTAATACTCCTTAAATGAAAGTAAAAAAAATATGAGTCACCATACATTTTATTAACACAAAATTACATAAACAAAAAACTGCTGATCTCTCCTTAAAACAAAAAAAGGAAACATGAAATTTTTGAACTTTATTACGATTTTCTTGAATTTTAATACTTCGTATTGCCTCCTCGTGCTTCCATTACTGCGTTTACGCGGTTTGGCATGCTGTACACCAAGTTCCTTATACGATTTTGGGGAATATTCTCCCATTCCTCTGTGAGAGCAATTTTGAGCTCACGAAGCGTGATTGGGGGAGGGTTTCGTTGTTTTACGCATCTGCCTAGCTCGTCCCAAGCATGCTCGATCGGGTTGATATCCGGGCTGCGCGCTGGCCACTCCATACGAGTAATGTTCATCTCTTGAAGGTAGTCATTCACAATCCTACCTGTATGAGGTCGGGCATTGTCATGCATAAATATAGCATCCTCACCTAAATTGACCATAAATGGACCAACGTGATCATTGAGGATTTCTTCCACATATCTTACGCTAGTTAAAGAGCCGTTTTCTATGATCACCAGCTCTGTGCGACTTTCAGAAGAAATTCCGGCCCACACAAGTACAGACCCACCACCGTAGGCTACTTTTTCTTCGATGCATGCTTGCTTGAATCTTTCCCCTGGTCTTCGATACACTCTGTGTCTTCCATCGTGCTTGTAGAGCATAAATTTTGATTCGTCGGAGAACATAACTAGAAGAAAAAGTAGCCTACGGTGGTGGGTCTGTACTTGTGTGGGCCGGAATTTCTTCTGAAAGTCGCACAGAGCTGGTGATCATAGAAAACGGCTCTTTAACTAGCGTAAGATATGTGGAAGAAATCCTCAATGATCACGTTGGTCCATTTATGGTCAATTTAGGTGAGGATGCTATATTTATGCATGACAATGCCCGACCTCATACAGGTAGGATTGTGAATGACTACCTTCAAGAGATGAACATTACTCGTATGGAGTGGCCAGCGCGCAGCCCGGATATCAACCCGATCGAGCATGCTTGGGACGAGCTAGGCAGATGCGTAAAACAACGAAACCCTCCCCCAATCACGCTTCGTGAGCTCAAAATTGCTCTCACAGAGGAATGGGAGAATATTCCCCAAAATCGTATAAGGAACTTGGTGTACAGCATGCCAAACCGCGTAAACGCAGTAATGGAAGCACGAGGAGGCAATACGAAGTATTAAAATTCAAGAAAATTGTAATAAAGTTCAAAAATTTCATGTTTCCTATTTTTGTTTTAAGGAGAGATCAGCAGTTTTTTTCTTTATGTAATTTTGTGTTAATAAAATGTATGGTGACTCATATTTTTTTTACTTTCATTTAAGGAGTATTATATTGTCTATTAAATACAATTTATTGCATTAACCTATCATTTTTAGTTTCCGAGATTTTTAACATTCTTTAAGTGACCCGGATTCATTGCTCTCGAGTGTATATATATATATATATATATATATACGTATGTTTTACTTATATATTATATACATATGTATATTGGTTGGCTCAAATCTCATACATCACTGAGGTTGCGTGTTCGATTCGGGACAAATGTTTGTGCACAGAAAAAAAAAAGCGCAAACATTTGTTTCGTGTCTGGGTGTTGCGGGACCATGGTCCTCATAGTTCCAGGTTCCCTAGATACAGGGAATCCTAGTTAGGGGTCAGGATCTATGTATGTGATCGTTGGGCGTTATTTATTAATATACTGGTGCTATTTTAGATTCAGTTATACATTATGTCAGATGTAAAATAAATCTTGTTTGGATCAATTTAATGTTTCACTTTGTGCCAATTCGAAAGAAAACAAAAAGAATCTCCTATAAATTATTTAAAACTTATCATCAAAACATAAATTAAATTATACGAATGGTCAAACAATTCAACATTATCTACATTTAAATGTATGCATTAGAAATGTTTTGTCTCAACATTTATTAATATTGCACCGTTTGAGCAAAATTCGCTTGAACAAAATATAAAAGAACAGAGCTATTAATCATTTCAATTTATAAAAGAGGTCACAAAGAATAAAATTGCAGATAAAATTTAAAGCAGGTGCACTGTCTCCCTTTTATTTAATTTAAAACAGAAATAAGTAAAAACTGGAAACATTTTTCATTATAAAATCTTAGCGTGTAATCTTGGTGCACACTCGCTTCATTTGCATTTTGAATTAATTTCATTCATACTATTCGTAAAACTGTGACTACTGTCTGTACGTTTACAATACTAGATACATGTCCCATTTTCGTCGACAGAAAAACTTTTCTAGCAGAGTTATCGTTTTCGAGTGTTTTATTGTACAAGTGAAAAAATTATATTTTTTAAGGATTTTTTACTGTTTTGTAGTTGTCTGGACAAAGTCGTCATTCTTTGAAGATTTATTATTTTGAAACCAAGGTCGCAGATAAAAGCTAGTTTCTGTGTGCAGCACCGCTTGAAATATTCAAGGGATGTTATAAATAAACATTCCATTTTTTAAATGGTCCAGCCGGATTGCGTAGAATTAAGATTGTCATAAAATCCGGTTTTGAAAAGGGTCTCTTTCATGCATATGTATTTGTTTATATATACGGGCCCAGTAAGCACAGGTTAAGCAGTCAGTTTAACATATTACAGTGCGGATGGTGTGAAAGCAGTCAGTTCAGTTTCTTGTCGCGCTATAAGTTAGTACGTAGGTACGTACTTTCTGGCCTATAGCAAGATTACCTACTGTCACTATGTTTTTAAAATACGTGCTTGTAGGAATTCAGAAGAAAAAACAAAGAAAATTATGAACAGAATTGCAAAGTTAAACAGTCACAAAGAGAAAAAAATTAAACAGCGATAACGAGGAATAAAAAGGGGGAGAAATATTAAACTCAAATTTGCTTTTGTGCAATAAAAATAATCGAACAGTTAAAATAGTACGCATCTCGTTACGTATGTAGAGTTTTGATTTTTTTCTTAAATGAATAAGAAATCAGTGTTTTATTCATTTTTAACCAACTTCAAAAAAGGAGGAGGTTCTCTGTTCGGTTGTATTTTTATTTTTATTTTTTATGTTTGTTACCCAGAACTCCGTCATTTGTGAACCGATTTGGAAAATTCTTTTTGCGTTGGGTTCAGTATAGCTACGAAGTGGTTCCATATAAATTTTATCGATATGTGACTTTGGACTTCGAAGATACATTGAAGTCGGTTTTTGTTTTCTTCTAAAAATTAATTATAAGCTATATCATTTTACTTTTATGATTGCAGTTACTTAACTTTGACTTTGACTTTCGTTAGTTCTCGAAGATAAGATAACAATGAAGAGAACTACTGAGACAGCATACGAAATTATGACGTCACATCAGATCTGCTGCGACTGCTATTGTCACACGTTTATCAGTGTAGCGACTACAGAATTACAGCTGTTCCTTACCTGTGCTATCTTAACGTTGTACTGCGAGAACATAGCATCATACATGGCCATGAGCTCTGATTGGCCGACGGCTGCTGCCGCTCGAGGGTCCAAGATGCTCCCAGCGTCCTGCGGAACAGAAATTTACCTATTAACATAGGCTTAATATGTAACATGTAGCAGAACATGCATAACAGACATGTTTGGGTAACAGAACATATTGTTAAGTACCTAGATATGTTTGGGTTGTTGTAATTGGGGTCATGAGATTTTAGGTAAGCCTATTGTGAGACGTATATTTAGGGCTACAGACTATAATGATGGGCAAAATACCCGGAAGACGCAGAGTAGGGAGACGCAGGATGTCGTGGCTCCGAAACATTCGGGAATGGACAGGGATAAGGACGGTAGAAGAACTATTCAGACTTGCTCTGAATAAGATAAAGTTTAAGGAGCTGACTGCCAACCTTCAATAATGGAGCGGCACTTGAAGAAGAAGAAGATATTTAGGGTGGAATAATAATGTAGATAGCCCGAACTTAGGCTGCAGGGTAGAAAATATTTTTTTCTAAACTAAGTCACTTGAACTTACATTAGTTTTCTTTGGTAGTAGTGTTTCTTTTTTTGGACCCACGAAAGCTTTAAAGCGATCTGGATCCTGGCCCTAATTAGGCCAATCTAATTAAATAATAATAACGCCCAACGATCACATACATAGATCCTGACCCCTAACTAGGATTCCCTGTATCTAGGGAACCAGGAACTATGAGGACCATGGTCCCACAACACCCAGACACGAAACAAATACTTGCGCTTTTTTTTCTGTGCACAAACATTTGTCCCGTCGCGGGAATCGAACCCGCAACCTCAGTGGTGTATGAGATTTGAGCCAACCTGCCCAACCACTGCACCACAGAGGCTGTCAATTCAATACGCTTATCTTTAAAAAACAACAATTAAATTAACAAACTAAACTAAAAAAGCAAGCAAGGAGTAATGAGCCAGCCCTCGTGTCACCTGCAGCTTTGACAAGCCGAGGACAATTTTTTTTTATATAATTATTTGGTGCCCGGGCCCCATGGATGGAACGCCGACATATCTTTAAGTATTAGCAATAGGAAAGAGTAGTCATCATGTAGCCTTTAACCAATACACACGTATCCAGAGTACCGGCCTTTCACTAAGACACATCATCACCACCTACTCCACATGGCGACCCTACCACAACTACATCCCTACATGGCGACCACCTACAGCTGTACAAGAGACATAAATCCGCCGCATGGCGTCTTCGGCAGCCTGCGCCGCGGCTCCGGCCTTTGACACCAATCCACTGAGGCAAGAAGGAGCCAACTTATAGACGCTTGCTGCGTCTCATACGAGAATAAATATATTTTATTAATGACAAATGTAAATTGGTAGGTGAAATAAACTTGTGTAACTTCTCTTGAATTACACCTAGAACTCTTTAATGTCACTATGGCCAATTTTTCAATCATTGGATGGACATAGTCGTGCTTCGGGGTAATGGCAGGGTAATCCATCAGACGCTCAACTGCCGTATCTCCCTAGGTATATGTGCTCCATTTTCGTTCAGGACAAACTCAAAAAAAATTACTTAAAACTTACCTCTCTCGTATGATCGCTGGGTGACAACGTCTCCCTCATGGACAGAGACATGAGCAGCTCATGAGTTAGCTTCTGTCTTCCAAAGGCGACAGCTCCACTCGTTACCATGATGCACTCCCGGCCTTCGTGGTGGCATTCTGCTACCTGTGGAAAATTAACTAGAATTACCATAAGTCGTTCATCATCATCATCACATTACGTTCCCACTGCTGGGATACGGGCCTTCTCTCATAAACAAAGTATGGGCCATAATCCACCGCGCTGGACCAATGCGGGCCGGTAGATGTCTTGGAATTTTGACCTTCTTGGACATGTCGGTATCTCGTTACTCATCATCTTTTCCTTCCCCGTAAATCAGCACATAGAGTAGGTACATAGTCATTAAATCTGCACATAACATAACTTAGGAAAGTCATTGGTACGGTGCAGGACCAGCAGGATTCAATTTCCGGTGCGTCGGATCGAAAGTCGCACGAGCTCCCGCTGAGCCACATTCGCTCACTACAACCGCTAGTTTATAATGAAGCAATGAGACACACAAAGCCGTAGCCAAGATAAACGTTTTATAGCCTCTATACAAATTATTTTCCGCCGTTCCCCCCATATTCCCCATAAAATATAAGAGCACAGCCCATCCACGATAACTTTGTTCTGAATCTAAAATTTTGTCTAAAAGAATCTGCATCAGAAGAAGCCAAACAGAATTTGAAATTTACTACGAATACAAAAAGTTGGGCGGAAAAGATAAATAAGCCGAACGAAATCAAAGAGGGAGTAGGGATGGGCGACAACGATACCGATAGACTTGACATCGGCGTTTAACTGTACACAAACATTATTATATTGAAAATTGTACAATACTCACATTATTCGGTAAAAAGACGAAAAAACGAAGTGAAAAAAGTGACAGATTAAAAAAAAATATCTTATAAAACCACGTTTTTATGCGCCTTTTGAGGTTACGTCGGCATTGCATGCTATTAAATGGATTTAGAATGCATTGTCATCGAGTTGTGAGCTACCTTGAAAGTTTCAGCTGGAGAGCTAATCGAGAAGTACTTAAAATTTGAGTTGCAAGATTCCACCCGGAACGATAGACAGACATACAACAAAGGATTTGACTTAATTAAAACGTGGTAATAGAATGAAAAGATTTTAATGAAACAATTGTGTCAAAACAGAGCCTTAGTAATTAATTAGGCTTATTTTAAACGCATTACATTATATTTCATTACTTGATACTTTTTGTTAGATGGATCATCAGGTTACTTCTGTAATAATAATGTAAATACAAAAATCGATATGATGGTGTCGATTATTTTAAATCATCGACATTGCTCATCCCTAGACAGGCGACAAACTTTGTAATAGAAAGGATTCAAAGGATTTTAGGGGTGTGAACCGAATTTGTATTCATTAAGTTAATGTTTTATTCAGTAAGAATTGAGTTCATCGTGATTTGCATGACCTACTTCATCTGTTGCTGATAATAACATGAGAAAAACTAGGAGTACTTAGTTATAACAATCGTACAATAATCTCTATATACTCTCTGATGTTAGAGATTAATCTATTATATGTATTATATTAGCTTTAATTTGAAAAACAAAATATTTTGTTGTTTACGTAATAGAAAGCCTCTTCAAAAATAGGCATACTTAATTCAAATGGTTCAAGTAATAAAAAATATTTTTAAACTAAAGTTGTACAGAATTTAATCCTCTACAATATTTATAACAAATACAAATAGCATAAAACCCATAGGAAACGAGATATTTGCAATAAATGTACAAAAATTCGTTTTTTTTACTTTTGACCTTGGTATATCTGTAGTCGCGAACACCCTATAAAAAGTAGGTTTTGAGACAAGTTTTCGGGTGTCAAAATAAAGCTTTATACAAGTTTATAGCTGACTATCTCTCATTCCGAGGTGAAACCCCTAATTTTTCTGGATTATAAAGTAAGTACGGTTGTCTACAGTTTCAACTATATACAAAAATTCTTAGGCTATTTTGGCTTAATAAAATCTGAGTATGATTTATTCGCCAACAGCACTCCAATTATTAGGAAGATGAAAGAGCTTCTACGTTTGCAGCAAATTCCATTAGTACTAAGAATCGAACTCTAACAAGCTTTTATCTACAAGATTGTTCTACAAAAAGACGTCTAGTTTTTCAAGTATCATCGACATGCAATTAGCGAATATCTTCCGGCAAGAACGGAATTAAAGTAGCAAACTGACAGCCGACGTGTTTCCTGAATTCTAGCCATTAGAATTGAAAGCTTGCACTTGCAAAGTTCTGTTGTTTTGCTAAGTGCTCTTTGCATTGGATAATACTCTGTAGAAATGGAGGCGAAAAGAGGATTAAGATGTGAAAGTGGAATCTTGCGAGCGGAATTGTGAATCTTCTGGTTCTCTATTATGATATGGTCCTCTTTCATAGAAACTTATTGCCATAATAAAGTAAAATAATCTATTCTATTATCTATTGTGCTATTATAAAAATGGAAGAGTCAATTCTGTACATTGAAGACATTTTTGCAAAACCAACTGGGATAGACTATTTAGAGGGTACTGAACACGAATCTATAGTTTTTAAATTTTTTGTCTGTTTGTATGTTTCTTATCTATAGACTCGGAAACTGCTGAACGAATTTTAATGAGGTTTTTTGAGTTTCGTAGCATTAGTCCCAACTTAGGTTATAGGGTATGTCACATTGAAATTGGTTCGGTGACTACGAAGATACAGCTTGACCTCTTAGTAGTACGCGCTCCTATATACTGGGGAGGTCTTGCTAAAATGGTTTTGTAAAAAAGACGACTATGGGCTACTGTCGTCTACGCGGACGAAGTCGCGGAAAAAGCTAGTAAATTATTATATAAGGTATGCACACAAGATATACGTACATGACAAGGTTTAAATAAACTAACTTTCTTATTACCTACCTGGTTACCAGTGACTTTTTCGGCTATTAAAGAACTATCTCTTTTTGGGAAAGTTCTTTTTGATGAGTTTTGATAATGTACCTACATAGACTCTAGTTCAGACAAATCAGTCCAGGCTGAGTCTAACAAAGAAAAATAAATACACTCTATTAGTTTACCTGTTCAATGATAGAAGCAAGCCGTCCCAGTGCTAGTCCATTGCCATCCTCTCTCGTTATGACAGCACTGCCGAGCTTGACGACCAGCCGCCTGGCGTACTTCAGCTGGGACCTGTCTGTGAAGGTACGCTGCTTGCGATCCGCACTGGCGAGGTTCCGCTTGTCTACGTTCAGACCCTGTAGAAGATAATAATAATAATAATAAAACTTGTTTATTTCTCTTCACAAAGATTCAGGGACAGTCATGGGTTATACATAATTTCTAAAAAACAGTGCTACTTTGTGAGAGCTGGTGCATGATGTAGGTTTTTGTAAAACCGGTATTACATGTCACCAGGGCCCTCCCTCGGTGTGAACAATTTTAAGAAATTAAGATCCCTGCCTTAGATATAACACTGGATATTATTTGTACAGAAATAACAATGATTAATATTAATAGCTAAGATTAATAATGAGAGGACTATATAAACTTACTACTAGAAGAGAATTAGTATTAGTATGTTCCCTATTAGTAGCTCTGTAACACCAAGTTTGTTAGTAAGGCTGTTGATATTTTTGAAGATAATCGCTTACAAGACCTCGATGCAAAACGCCTGCTTAAAAAGATCCGTCCTAAGCCTACTTACACCTATACCTACTATTATAGAGGCCAGTTGCACTGTGCGCCCTGCAACAGGGTCTTTAAAACTAAATTTGGTTTTGCCGGCCATCTTCGCTCCCATTCCCGGAGTTGACAAGGTTCGCCGTTGACGGATACGTCAAGGAGGACATCATCAACACCAAGTTTAATCCCAGCACGGATAGACGGCGTCGTGGCAGGCCACGGAAAAAATGGTGTGACATAACGCCGGCTAGCAAACAACACCGACCGCTCAAGTCCAAATTTGGCACCTATGACTTTCAAATGCCATTGGATGCAGTTGTTTCCTGTAAAGTAGCGGAATATTACTTGCGCGGAGTTGTTTGCTAGCCGACGATTAAGTCATCTTTGACAAAGACTGGCAATTTAGTTGATAATGTAAGTTATTATGTAAGTAGGTAATGTAATTTAATGTAATGTTTTTTTTGGATCTATGTAATGAAACGAGCATGTCGTTCACCTGATGGTAAGCCTGCCCATAACAATTGCAATGCCACACACAAGTGCTTTTGATACCTCAAAATGCACTGTATTTAATTTCTAATTCTTCTTCTCTTCTCTTGTGTGTGTAGCTAACCCTGGTATTGGAGTTTTTAGACCACCCGAAGGCCGGCCATTTTTAATTTTTTGGTCTTGTGTAACCTTATTTTTTTAAGAAAGAGCCATTTCTTAGCATTGGGACAATTCAGGCTAAACACAACTCATGATTGTCTAAGCTTCTTGTAATCACGTAACGAGACAGTAAGGTCGTTTGGATGTAAACGCCTACTCATAACATTGCGTGCCTAAGCTTCGAAATATCTTCGCCACCAGTACAAAGATATTTCTACAAGACTGGTCCTCGCTTGGGGCAACTCAAAGCTGGCGCGCACTTTGTCTAAGTACAAAGGGCAACGGCGCCAGTATTCTGGGAACCCTGCCGCACGGTGGCGATCTAGGTATACGGCGTGTTTGTCGTACAGTTTTTTTTAAATTCATAAAGCCTTGTACATACGTCACATTATAATAATTATTTCTATCCTTGTAAATGAATACTGAGCTTTGAAGAGCAAGTTCGGCGCGGTATTGTACTGCGCTTGTTACCCGGCACCCGGCGGAAACAATCAATTGGGTTGTTTCTTTGAACTTCGGAATGGAGATAGCTTATACCCTGGATTAACACATAGGCTACTTTTTATCCCGAGGAAGCGCGGGCGCGGCTAGTGGTTTTATAAATGTTATACATAGAATAGAATAGAATTCTTTATTGGCCATATAACTAAGTCCGTTATACAAGGCATATAATGGCGCATTAAAAGATTACATTTCCACGTTAAAACTTTTAGAGAAATCCTTAAAATGAAATGGGCAATTTCTTATGACGTAAGGACCTTCTCAAAATTCACAGGCAACTTGGAGACTTGTAAACATCACTCAAAATATGGCTTTTACAACTCCGTAACAAGTTTTATGTCTTCTACTTTACTTCTTTCAAAAAGATAAACAAGCATTTCTTTTTATTACACATGGGGGGTCTATTATAACTTGTAAATGTATTGTAAAAGTAGAAACTGTATAAAAATGCTTTTAAAAGTGTTCTCAGCATATTTTAATGGGAATTTTAGCTTTACTGGGTTACCTTTGAGAGTAGAAAATCATGTTCCGTTTTATAGATTTTAACTTATTTTGCCACGAACGAGAGAAGCTTTTTGCATTTGAGGTAAAAGGCAGCTGATGTGTTTGTAAGGCAAATTCACAGCCAAAATTGGCTAGATTTGCCATATAAGAGCATCAAAGCTCAACTAATTAATTAAATCGCAGAAGTTGTCACTGCCGAAATCGGCATGGATGACATTAATTAATCTATTTTATACATTTATTTTTGAAATGGCTGAACCGATTTCAATGCAGTTTTCAGTAGTATCTTTGAAATTTGTTTGAAATGGTTATAAAATAGGTCATATTATGCAAATCTATCAGAGGGGGGTAAAAAAAGTTCTTATGCCATAGGCTTTAAAAAAAATGTCTCAGAGCAGTGCAGTGCCGCAGGATTTTGCCAAACAAAGTCCTGAGTGGTGCTGCAACTTTTATGAGCAGGCATATTGCTTATCTCCTTGTCTCGTAATTTAGTTCCATAGAAAAACTGTGAATAGTATTTATTATAAATATCTCCAAAATATGTAAGTACTATTATACATTCTGTAAATTGGACCCATTAGGTACATCTAAGCTAAGTAGATGGCAATATTACGCGGTTACCCGACAGGTGGCGCCGCTCTCGTAGTGTATATTTTATGATAATTAATATGCTTATGGTGTTGCTTGCTTTTGAAGACACTAATTACGCATTCTGCGTACGAAGTCAATTTCAGTTTCAAAGGATTCAACGTGGAGTCAAGGCATTTTCTAAATAAGCTTCAAGAACTTTTTATAACGATGTTTTTATAGGAAAAGTTAAATGAAGTTTTTTTATCGTTCCATTGATTAGGTTATCCTCTATCTGGGCATGAAAACAACAGTTTGTTTTCGACATAGTTTGTTTTTCTGTACCGACATAGTTTGTTTATTCTTTCAAAAATAATCCCCGTCAAAGTCGATACAAGCAGATTTTGATCTCTATTCTGACAGGGAATCCTAGTTAGATGCAAAAAAAGTAATTACGATCGTCGTTTTGTCGGATGAAAGGGACGGCGATATGCAACAGGCATAAGAGTGTCTCTTTAGTTCGCACGAACGAAAGAACGAAAGCAACTCGGAGTAGGCCCCCTGATTGTAGGTTTCGTACATTTTTTTTCTTAATGGCAATTACGTTATACCTAAAGTATACATTAATTTATGATTTTTTTATTAGTAGAGCTATTTTATCACTCAAAGATATATTTTTTGGCCAATATCGATGTTGTGGCTGAAAGGAATCTGAGATATTTTCTAGGTGCCCTTTTAATCCCTCACACGCTTCAAGCACACTTTTTAACCGACTTCAAAAAGGACGAGGAACTCTTTGCCGTCTTCTCTGGCTCCTGATAACTATAATTTGGGAATCTTCAAGGCTAGAGTGAATAGGTATCTTCTAAATCTACGTGCGCCATCTTCGGCCCCATCCTCGCTTAACATCAAGCGAGATGGTGATCAAACGTAGAATTATCATAATTTTTTTTTTAAAAGTAGGTGGTTCTTAATTCGTTTTTTTTTATGTTTGTTACCTCACAACTCTTTTATTTTATTTAACACTTTTATTGGGTTCAATAAATAGGTATAGATTCAACAAGGTCTCATATAAATTTCATCGATATTTGACCTTGAACTTCGAAGGTACATCAGAATTGAAGTCGGTTTTTTTTGTTATAAAACGCATTATTATTAATAAAATGCATTTTAAAAATGAAATTTATTTAAAAAATAAAGTCATCAAGTAGTATAATAAAATTGTGCCTTGGTAAAAAAAATGACAATACTCAATTATTTATTGCAATCATATATGTATGTACATTTGAAGAGGTCTTATGAAAAGATTAGTTAACATATATGACCCTGACAGGGTATGGCAATAGGAGCAATAGGAGCGGACGGAACAATCCATTAAATAAACATTGGTATTTTAGTCATAAAAAGAATTGTTTTTATTAGTTTATTGATTTAAAATATATATTTACTTGTCATTAAAAAATTCGTCTAAGTTGTAATAAGGAACTATTGACTTTAAAATGCTAATAACTGCGTCCTCCTCTCTTTTAATGTTGCTGTGCCCGACGGGGTCCATATGAGACTTTGTACGTTTACCAAATTACACCTTGTACTACCTATTGAAGCAATAAAGAATCTGAATCTGTCTTGTGGAACCATTGATGAGTCTATGTTTGTGATCATTGGATGTTATTTATCCCACTTCCTATCCTACTTCCTACGTCCAAAGTTTGTGTGTAGTGTGTTGCCTCTTCACGCCGCAATGGCTAAACATAGACGAAATTTGGAATGGAAATAGCTTACCCTGAATTAAAACATTGGCTACTTTTATTGTGTGAAACCGCGGGTAAAACTGAGGGGCGCAGCTAGTTTAATTTATTTTACTTGTGGTAGGCCTCTCGTATGCGGGAGGCCGTTTGGGTAGGTATCACAGCTTTGCCAGTTATTCTGCCGTCAAGCAGTAGTGCGCAAGCATTACTGTGTTCCGCTTTGAAGGGCAATGTAGCCAGCGAAATTACTGGGCTTTTGAGACTTAATATCTGATGTCTCGGGGTGATAAGCGCAATGCATTGCGACGCTGTGCTTTTTATGGTATTAAAAACTCTGGATGTCACTGTAATTGTTATAGGCAGGCGTGGCGATTACCATCAGGCGAACGACTTGCTCGTCTCATCACTCAGTGCAATAAAAAAAAATTAACAAAAACCACTCTGAAACCTGACAACCTATTCCTTTCAGGTAAATACAAAAAGAATCTCGCAATACCTCCATATATGAAGGTAAAACACGTGTTACCAACATATATATAATGTGTTTGCTGAAGGTATTGGATAATTTCCACCTTGGCTTAATAAAAACTGTCACAGGTGCTGGTTATAGCCCCGTGGGAATAGGCTTTGCATGCGAAATACCTAAATAAGCTGAAGGTAAACACATCTGCTTTGAAGTGTACCTGAACCGAAGATAATAAATGAGATTTTAGGTAAAGTGTTATTTGTTTTAACCCCCGACGCAAAAAGGGGGTGTTATAAGTTTGACCACTACGTGTGTCTGTCTGTGGCACCGTAGCTCTTAAACGGGTGAACCGATTTGGATACTTTTTTTATTTTATTTGAAAGCAAGTTTTGTAACGGTGGTTTTTAGACATGTTTTATTAATATCTGGTCAGCCGTTTTTTACTTTTTATAGGTTTTTTGTGTCGGGGTTTTTTTTTAATTTTAGTTTACTGAAATTCGCTTGTCATTCGTTGTATATGTTGTTTCGTTGCCATCCTTCGTAATTTATTCAATAAAAATTTTAAAAATAGGCCATCGCATCGTTCCAGTAAATGTCATCAAATATCGGAAGATAAAAACGCTGCATAGCTGCGTTTTTATCGCAAGGACGCAGAACGCAGAATAACGCATGCGATATTTTCGACCTTTATATCTCATCGTCTGGTAGAGCCTAAAAACTGAAATACAGGCATTCATTTGCTTGTTGCGACTGCAAGCTTTTTCGTTGCTTACCACTATGTTATATAGAATCATCAATATTTTCTCCTCTGCCTTCTAAATCTGCATAGCAACCTATTTTCGTAGCGTTTCCTCCATCTCTGTCAATATTTTGATTTGCCCCTACTTATTTTCGACGCTAATACAATTTTCTGGTTCAGCCATTTTGTTTTCTCAAGCTAAAAACTTGATTGCAATAAAAAAGCTACGAAAGTCGAATTCAGTTTGACAATTCATCATTTATGCAAAGGGTCTTACTTATAAAAAGATGAAATTTTTAATAGAAAATTGAGCTTTGTGTACTTTGCGGAAAAATGGGTCAGTTCGTTTGCTAAGTTGGTTACTGTTTTTGATGTAAGGCTGTTAGTGATTATGATTAGAGTTTATTTGAAAATATTCAAATAGTAGATATGCCCCGCGGTTTCACCCGGGATTTCCCGGGATAAAAGTAGCCTATGTGTTAATCCATGTGTTAATTATTAAGTTATGTCTATTAATAATTTCACTCAAATCAGTTGAACCGTTACAGCGTGGCGAAGTAACAAAGGGTTAAGCTACTGAAGGTTTAGTATGAAAATTATCCTTCTAATAATATAAATGCGAAAATTTGTGAGGATGGATGGATGTTAGTTACTCAATTACGCAAAAATTACTGAACGAACTTTAGAACTAGAAAAAGGACATAGGCTTTTTATCCCGGGAAACCGCGGGTAAAATTGTAGGGCGGAGCTAGTTTTATATTTCTATAACTTATAATTAATCAAGCTACTGACAAATTGTTATGGTAGGTTTCTACAGCAAAAAGAAGCCTTGTGAAGTACCATATCTTCGCCAGATATTCAGTCGCCAAGCCGTAAACGTAGACCGTATTCCAGTTTGAAGAATCACTGTTTCAAGTATAATTACTGGGCATTATGAGACTGCATCAGGTGAATGCGAGTGCGGGTTGGTGGATGTCACATGTCTTTGAATTTTTGTGATAAATTTTTAGACATGCCGGTTTCCTCACGATGTTTTCCTTCACCGTTTTTAGAACGAGTGTTAAATCCGCACATAACTTAAGAAAGTCCGTGGTGCGGGGCCAGTGGGATTCGAACTCGGGTGCGTCGGATCGAAAGTCGCACGTACTCCCACTGAGCCACACTCGCTCATACTTAGATTGTTCGAGGTTTAGTCAAAAAGTAAAAGTTTTAAATAGGTACAAAATATGCACTTTTAAACGTCATGTAACAAAGCAATTAAAGTATGTTAAAAAAAAATACGACTTTGAAAATAAAGATAAGCATGTCTACCCATTTTTTTCCCATAATCATATTGTTGTTCGGACCCAGAAAAGCATTAGGTATGCGAAAACTGACTCTACCTGTGGTTATATTTTATATATGTATATATTTCATATTTATTTCATAAATTAGTATAAGTTTAGTTTGAATTTGATTTTACTCGTTTATGACAACAGAACAGCTCATGGAAATGATTTCCTGGTCGATCAATGTACAAATGTACAAGGTGGGTTACTATAGTTGAATGTAATTGATACGGACGATACCTAGTTGTGTCACTGTGGCTTGAGGGAAGCGTCACCACGCTAAGTATGACAAGTTGATTATATATTATATAGAGTAACGCGTATTCAAATACCGCGTTAAGACTGTTCTAATGAGAAAAGCATATACTGTTCGTAATTACATGGGAGACAAAGATGCTTGGAACATTCCACTTCTGCAAAGCAGTCTACTGGTACATAAGAAAAATAACATTGTAGAAACACAAAAAATTGTAACAAAATCTCTAAAAAAAATGCCCCTCAGTTTCTTGCCGTATCTTCTGAGTAGTGGTTCTTTTTCCGATTCGGTGGTAGTCTTGTGTGCGTCTGTGATGCCAAACATGAATAAAGAGAGTTTGAGTTTACTATATTATTATGCCGTTCCATACATATTTGTTAAAATTATGTAGAGTCGGTCATCAGTTAGTTAACTTACGACCGGTTTTGTGGCAACCTCAAAAGATTCCATCGAACGACTTGTTTTGAATAAATGTCTTCTATGTAAGAACAACATTTTTGTGAGGAGATATTTACTTATTAAATATACTTCATTTGCCGCTTTTGCTATCCATGCACTTTTAAATTCTATTTGGCCAAAAACGAATCTACATTATGTAACTTAATAATTTAGGTATGTAGTATAAATTATTGCGAGAACAGGTGTTAATGTTGAGGCAGTCGCAACTAATGAGAATTGTAACAGCTAGGTACATTATTCATTTTAACCGACTTCAAAAAAGGAGAAGGTTCTCTATTCGATTGTATTTTTTTTATGTTTGTTACCTCAGAACTCCGTCATTCATGAACCGATTTGGAAAACTCTTTTGCATTGGGTTCAGTATAGCTACGAAGTGGACTACAAGACGAAGAAGGTCCTATATAAATTTCATCGATATTGGGCCTTGGACTTCGAAGATACATTGAAGTCGGTTTTTCGTTTGATAAAACGTATACTTGTTCAAATGCATAAGCGGCCTAGGCATAATTACAGCTGACAATAAAATGTAGGTATGTTAATCACATTAAACGACGTCAGTTAAATAGCAGGATAATTCTATTAACATTAATGTATTCATGCAACACGTACCTACTTACTTATCCTTCAATGTGTTTACATAAAACCATGAATTAATGTTAATCATTCAAACAAACAGGTGACTAAGCAAACCTATAGCGAACAAAGTGTAAATAGTAAGAGCAAAATCGAGCGAGATGATTTAGATGCATTTCTAGAGAATTGGCCCAGCATAGCAAGGGAACGTGATATATGGAAAGAAATGGGCGAAACCTTTTATGATTTAGTCAGCCTCTGTGGTGTAGTGGTTGGGCAGGTTGGCTCAAGTCTCATACATCACTGAGGTTGCGGGTTCGATTCCCGCGACGGGACAAATGTTTGTGCACAGAAAAAAAAGCGCAAGCATTTGTTTCGTGTCTGGGTGTTGTGGGACCATGGTCCTCATGGTTCCTGGTTCCCTAGATACAGGGAATCCTAGTTAGGGGTCAGGATCTATGTATGTGATCGTTGGGCGTTAATATAGCGATTAAATTAATATATTCATGCTACACGTACCTACTTATTTATCCTTCAAGTGTTTACCTATATAACCATGAATTAATAATTAATTAAATGTTAATCATTAAAACCAAGAAGTGACTAAACAAACATATAGCAGGCCTAGCGCACTCCGCATTGTAGGTACGAAGCTACAAGTACATAGCCGGACATCGTCAGCGGGTCGCGCGTCGTTACACGTGCCGCGTCAGAAGAGATAAGAGCTATGCGATAGAAAGAGAGGCGCTGTGTAGGTTAATATGACTGGTAGGTATGCAGCGCTACGCGAGCTAAATTGAATTTTATTGCGTCATAGTAAGAGTCGCTATTTGTTTAAATTTCTTTGCGGAGTGATGCTTCTGTCCCTTAGTATTCTGTGCCTATAGCGAACAAAGTGTAAATAGTAAGAGCAAAATCGAGCGAGATGATTTAGATGCATTTCTAGAGAATTGGCCCAGCATAGCGAGGGATCGTGATACCTATATGGAAAGAAATGGGCGAAACCTTTTCCCAGCAGTGGGAAAATTAATTAACTAGGTCTTTACTATGCTTAAATCAAACCAAATAATACTCGTGGTGTGTAGGTCTCTTGTATGCGGGAGACCGTCTGAGTAGGAACCACCGCTTAGCTAGTTTTCCGTCGCCGAGCAGTAGTGCGCAAGCATTACTTTGTTCCGGTTTGAAGTCTCAGTGTGAGGAGCACAATGCTGTGCTACGCACGCAGTATCTAATTTATATGGTATTAAAAATTTTGGGTGGTGTTTTTGTGGTCCTGAGTGATGAGACGAGTAAGTCCTGCGCCTGATGGTAAGCGCCACGAGCTCTTCTTTGTACTGCAATTGATATGGGCTGGCGCTTACCATCAGGCCAACGACATGCTCGTCCCATCATTACTCAATATATAATATATTTCAGTTCCATTAAAAAAAACACTGAACCTATGAAGCCGCCATCGGCTCAAGTCAAAATCAACTCTTGGAGCGAAATCGAGTACCTACCTAAGTACCTAAATATCATATACATATATATAAAATTATCGTGTCGCAATGATAGTTACCTTACTCTTCCAAAACGGCTTTACTGATTTTTACCAAATTTTATATGCATATTCAGTAGGTCTGAGAATCGGCTACTATCTATTTTTTATACCCTAAGTGATAAGGGTTGTTCACCCTTAACATTTTTTTTTTATTTATATGGCAAAACAACGTTTGCCGGGTCAGCTAGTAATAGATAAAGTTATTTTTAATGTCAGCAGATAAAAAAGAGTAGTTGTCGACTTATTAACAGCAATAAATAAGTCGACGACAGCATCTATTAATATTTTTTGTTGTTCACTTTGCAATATATACGTATATACATACAAGTAGTAGTAACACTAGTACATGCATATATATATACCCTGGTAAGGGGGCGTCCATAAATTACGTGAGGTGTTTAAGGGGGGGAGGGAGTCGAGTCAAATCTCATCTAATCTTACGTTGGAGAGAGGGGGGATCTCGGCAAATATAACGCAATTTTTTTTCAGATTGAAACAAAAAAAAATATTATTTAGTCATTTAATCCAAATTGTACATACTTAAGATTTAATCTTAAGCGTAATCGTTTATTACATTATAATTAAACTCTCAGCAATATTGATTACTAGTCTTAACTAGTCGTAAATAAAAGCACGAAGGATTTTTTTTTTCTTTTTACAATAACAATCCAACGCGTTTACGTAAGAAATTAACCCACATTTTGAAAAATCACACGTGAAATTGGGGGATGGGGAGGGGGTTGAATAAAATCTCACGACATCTCACCAGGGGGGAGGGAGGGACAGAAAATTTAAAAAAACACCTCACGTAATTTATGGACGTTAGGCGTTGCAAACATAGTAGTTAGGTAATTTAATTAAAATTAATTACTGGGCATTATGAGACTCAACAGCTAATTGTCTCAGGGTGACGAGCGCCGTGCAGTGCCGCGCAGGATTTTGCAAAACAAAGTTCTGGGTGGTGCTGTTATTGTTATGGGCTGGCTTATTGCTTACCATCAGGCAAACGACCAGCTCGTCTCGTCATTTAGTTACATAAAAAAAATGTAATTAAATTACCTATTAAGCTGTCATGGGTTTGTAATTTTTTTGTCGTCTAGAAATTCATGTATGGTATGAATCATATCTCATGGATGGTTCGTGAATAACAACATGGATTTACTTCATTGACTCCAGTAACATTAGGTTAGATACTTATTTTTTTTTGTATAAGTAGTGAAACGTAAATACCTAACGGCAATAAGTTTTTTGTTAAAAATTATATTTTTGCACGCTTTTAACAAATTTGTAATCGGAACCGCAAGTAGATTAAAATGAACCCAAACACAAGTAGTTTACGATTATCCGTCAAGGAGTTCCATTGCCCACCTTTCGTCTCCATCATCAGATCAGCCGGCTGTCACCATTATAGTGCATTGTCATCAGACTTTGACAAGTATGCAAAATTTCTACTTCGTAGGACAAGAGGAAGTGGTTCCGATTCAGCTTGCAAGATTCCACCCGAACAAACATAGTTACATACAACATACAGTATACATTGCAAGATAAAAAAAAACAAGTAAAAGATGATAAAAGACTTGACGGTATGATCCCGATTCGATGTAACTTTTAGGCCTTTAGTGCGGGACGCTACTGGCGTCCGACACTCGATATGCCAACAGTAATTGGCAAGGTTATTATAATTGCTTCTTATTTGCATATAGTAAAAATATGAAGTAAAATTGCGTTTATGGATAGCTACCGCCCCGGCTTCGCACGAATGTTATTTACTAATGTGGTATCATTTTTTGACGACTTGATTACAAAACGTCGAATTTTCTCAACTATACAAATTGCATATAGCGATAAGGCCGCTTTTGTTTCCTGTTTTGGTGTTCAATAAAGTATCATTGTATTGTATTGTATACAAAAACTTAATTGGAATGTATTGTACATATTAACCTTCCGTAAAAAAAATACAATGAAAACTGCATCAAAATCCAAAGCATGGTTTAAAGAGAAGAAAGCAATAGCATGGTTTTAAGAGAAGAAAGCAATAAAAAAAGGCATGAGGACGCGGACAGCGACTTAGTTTTATACTATGTAAAGGTTAAAAAAACATGTGATATATATTGACTTTTTTATATTTTATATATTTCCAAAAAGCGCTAGGTATACACAATCTTGATTGGTATAAAATCTATAGAGAAACCTTATAACAGTCTATTCAACTTACTGGTTCCTGAGGCAACGAACCCACCAAATGCTCCCATCCGACCACGGAATAAAATCTCTTCCCGTAGACATTCCTAAGAGCTTGAGCGCCTACACGTAACATTTTAGACACTATTTTTTACCACTTTATTATTTTAGAACACAAATTTTAATTTTATCGATGAAGCTTTCGTTTCCCAGCCCTAATTAGAACGGACTATATATATTTGTGCTACTTTATTTTATTTCTCACATTTAATTTCTCACATTGACTTTTAGTAATTTTACGTCACAATTTTACTATTTCGACACGCCAGTTCTTCTATACTTAGTAATTGTTATTATTATGAATCAAATATTAATTTACGCGTATTTTTTCCTCACTAACGGGCACTAGTTATGCGCACGAGTCGTTAGCCCGATGTGATAACGACGTACAATGAAACTGTTTATCGTATGTTTGTTTTTATTAATACTAATATTGCAGCGAGTTTTGACATATTTTGAGATGTTAACTGTTGCTAGGGCTCTGTTCATTATAATTATCAGTGATTTTCGGGGAGACTGCCAAGTGTAGTGTGTAAACATTACTGTGATCCGGTTTGAATGGCACTATTGCAAGCGGCAGGCGAATAGGCAGGCCAGGGCAAGGGAGTTATAGGCAGGCGTGTTGCTTACCATCAGGTCAACGACCTGCTCGCTTGTCACTCAGTTGCAAAAAAAAGACCTTTTTTAGAGAGGGAGCGAGTAATTCCAATGTTTAGGTTAGGTACTATACTGTCCCAGAGCGCCTCATATTATGTCCTCAAATGGTTGTGGTTTTGGGCAATCCAGTTCACGATATTTTCCGTTGCCCTTGTTAAAGCGAATGAATCTGTACATAAAATAAAGCATTGTGTTGGTGATGGTGTTGTGGGACCATGGTCGTCATAGTTTCTGGTTTCCTCGATACAGGGAAACTTAGTTAGGGGCCAGGATCTATGTATGTGATTTTTATAATAAAACCTTGTATGAGTTCTTTATAGTTAAAAAAATGTTTTTTCTTTCTTCCTTTCTTCTTTATTTTGAGTATTTATTGAATAAGTAAGGTTCAAATGTACTATGTAATGTAACCTACCTTATACATTAATATTTAATGTAAATCGGACCAGTATGAAGTCTGGTGGGTCACTTGTACTATATTAGATTTCAGTTGAAGAACTCCTTCATCCTGGTGATTCTCATGTCACAATTATTTTTATCTCTTTTAATTCTATGCAGTAACAAACATTTGTCCCGTAGCAGGAATGGAACCCGCAATCTAACTCTAACGCAACCACCAACCACTACACAACAGAAGCTGTCATTGTGTATAACGACTCTCAAGTTCTAACTTGAGTTCACTGTAATTTGTTTGTTTGGGTCAAATCGTGCAATTTGTGTTTGTTTGATAACTTTGAATCAGCAATTATTTCTATTATTTGACTGTTTAATTGATTCGTTTGTTAAGTTAATTTTCCCCTAAACTTAGGGTAAATAACCCGCGCCGCAATAACCTTTCTTTGTCTAAATAACAAAATTACTAGCAGAATAATAAAAATATTTACAGAATTTAGTTTCTAATTCTAAACTAAAATTATTTAGCCTTTTATTTTGTTAATTTTCTAAGAACTTGATTGAACTATTATATGTATATTTTAAAGCGCATTGTTTGTTCCTATTTAATAAATATTTTTTTATTTCTGCTCACAAAAAAATACCTAAATATATATAATAAGTCTGAATAGTTCTTCTACCGTCCTTATGCCTCCCGGATGTTTCGGAGCCACGACATCCTGCGTCTCCCTACTTTGCGACTTGCTCTGAATAAGATAAAGTTTAAGGAGCTGACTGCCAACCTTCAGCGATGGAGCAGCACTTGAAGAAGAAGAAGAAATATAACAAAATATAATTAAATTATTCTAAAAGGCCTTAGGTGGAGGGGAAAGTGCCCAGAACGCTGGCCGCATTGCCACGCTGAATGGCAATGCTGATTTTTGGACCTAAATATCTTGCGTTCACACGTCGCCTCCACCAAATAAAGTAAATAAGATTAAAAAAGCAATTACTGTGCCGCTTTTCAATAAGGCCGGCAGGGCCTTTCAATTATAAATTTGGGATGCGTTAGCATCTTTCAAACTGCAATATCGATCATTTTTTGCGACGCGGACTTTGTAGAAAAGTTTGACAATTGGACAGACAAATGCCGATCGCAAAACATGTTTAAAAGCGATCGGGATCGGTGTTTGAGTTAAACGATTCCCCTGATTATTATTTAATCCTCAAATAAGTAGTCAGGTAGTCATCTAGCAGAATACAAATAAATTCCGCATCACTTGACCGAAACGTCGAGGTCAAAAACATCGTTTTATTAATAAAATCGAATGCAAAAATCTACAAATATATACTTCCGGCTTCCGGCTGGGACTTGAACCCGCATCACAATTTCGTAGGCGCGGGAAAGGCTCTGCCTAATTGAGCTACCAAGTCGAGTAGGCACCCAATTTGTGCCAATGTCTTAGGGGCGACATTTGTGTTTATTTTTGCGGCCGTTCCATTATCTCCTTATTTGAGGGCCATACATAAATATCCCCCATATTAATAAATAATACACGTAACGATCACATACACTGATCCTGGCCCCTATCTAGGATTCTCTGTGTCTAGAGAACCAGGCAATACGAGGTCCCACAACACCCAGAAAAATATTTATATAAACATTTGTCCCGTCGCGGGAATCGAACCCGCAACCTCAGTGGTGTATGAGATTTAAGTCAACCTGCCCAACTACCATACCACAGAGACTGACAAAT
This sequence comes from Petrophora chlorosata, assembly GCA_951640565.1. Lineage (NCBI taxonomy): Eukaryota > Metazoa > Arthropoda > Insecta > Lepidoptera > Geometridae > Petrophora > Petrophora chlorosata. Next base: position 3,889,728 of record OX621199.1, on the reverse strand, counting down.
GGCTGGATATGTATGTAGAACATAAATAATTAATTAATGACGTACGTAGAGACGCTATAGTTAACATTGTGATCATTTCATTAGCATCTTGTCCTGCCTACCTTGAATTTATATACATCATAGTAGGTACTAGTATATCTACCTTATGTAAATTAGCGTACCTATCTAGGTTTGTAGTATAATACGCGTCCACGCGTCCATGTTTAGCTGTTTTTTTTAAATTGAGTAACGAGACGATCTGTTCGTTAACCTGATGGTTGGTAAGCCACCCAAACTACTCATGACCTACCCAAAAATATATTATTATAAAAATTACTAGCTGACCCGGCAAACGTTGTTTTGCCATATAAATTAAAAACAAATGTTAAGGGTGAACAACCCTTATAACTTAGGGGTATGAAAAATAGATAGTAGCCGATTCTCAGACCTCCTGAATATGCATATAAAATTTGGTAAAAATCAGTAAAGCCGTTTCGGAGGAGTAAGGTAACTAACATTGTGCACGAGAATTTTATATATAAGAAGAAGAAGATATATTATTTAATTTTGTAATAATTATTTATTGACAATTATTTAAATAGACATGTATACATAGTAATACATACATATTTTATTATATTCCATTTCAATATGAATTGTTATTTTGTCGAATGTTTTTTTTTACGCTTAATAGATCTATGTTTGGCCACTATCCTGCCTTATGTGAAGCGATTCTATGGCCTAAGATGGAGCACATAGATCTAGAGAGAGACGACAGTTGAGCGGCTGCTCAAACCCGTCACCCCGATGGTTCACCGAGCATCATCCCGAAACACGACTAGGTCGCTTCACGGCATGGCTTTGTTCGGTGGGTGGTATTACAACCACGGCCAGAGCCTACCACTCCAAAATGTACTGTAAGTTGTACGAATTTTAATTAATTAAATTATTAATGGTAACTAATCTGTTATCAATAAAATACTCTGACTATGACTAAACAAAGTTTGGGCACCTTACCTGCAAACGGCGACCTAAATTCTGTTTCTTATCTTCAAACATACTTTCTAATTTTGTTGTAGGTTCATTATCACTGTATATATTAAATAATTGTACATTAGTTTATACCTACATTATATAAAATTGAGCTGTTTAGTAATGAACAAATAAACAAAGCAAGCACATTTTTTGGCGTTAAGTAATTTTTTTATTGAAAAATATTTTTTCAATACGTTTTTAACAAATTCGTAACGGGTACCGCGAGAAGATTACAATAAGCCTAAAGAAAGTAGTTTACGATTATCCCTGAAGGAGATCCATTGCCCACCTTCTGTCTCCATCATCAGATCAGCTGGCTGTCACGATAATATTGCATTGTCATCGAACTTTAAGGATAAGCGGAAGTGGTTCTGATTCAGCTTGCAAGATTTGACCCGAACAAACATACAAACATTCCAAATAAAATAAAAGTTAGTATAAACGAATAGTCTACAAATAAGTCGTTTTATAACAAAAAAACCGACTTCAATGTATCTTCCAAGTCCAAGGTCGAATAATGATTAAATGGGACATTGTAGATACTGAACCCAACGCAAAAATAATTTTCCGAACCGGTTTATAAATGACGACTTCTGAAGTAACAAACATAATTTTAAAAAAAACAATCGATTTCGAGAGAACCTCGTCTTTTTTAAGTCGGTTAAAAATTTTGTATAAGCAATTCATATATTAACAGAACCAATTAACAATTATTTACAAATATAGAATGATAAAAACTAAACTAACCTACAACAAAATTAAGTTGCATTTCTTCTCTAAGTTGCATATTATAATTATTATTGGGTATGTATGCATAATAACAAGTGGTCCCATTAATAACACTCAATAATCAGCTATTTCCTATATCGATATCGTACAGTACAATATTATTATTACATTATAACTATCAATTATTTCGTATTATTATAATGTTGTTGTAATTATATCTATTATGTGTCTGTCATATTACCCTATCTAATTATTATTTATTGTTTCAGTATTATTATCGATCAAATTAAATGATTATATTTCATACATAAACCACTGATTTACTTAACTGTGCCTATTCCTAGGTACATAATACGCACGCATTAAAATTGTAGGTACCTAACCTAACTATTCACACAATAAGAAAATATGGGTTATGCCACATCCCTCCACGAAATCGTTGAAATCGCTCCACAAGCATTTATTTCTATTATTATTATTTTTGAATACAAGCCAGTACATTTTTTTTCACTTCACTCCACGATGAAACTCCTAAGTACAGTCAGCAAGTAAATGGGTATTAGCAGGCCTAGCGCACTCCGCACTGTAGAGGTACGAAACTACAGTACATAGCCGGACATCGACGGCGGGTCGCGCGTCGTTACACGTGCCGCGTCAGAAGAGATAAGAGCGGCGCGATAGAAAGAGAGGCGCTCTGTAGGTTAATATGACTGGTAGGTATGCAGCGCTACACGAGCTGAATTGAATTTCATTGCGTCATAGCAAGAGCTATTTGCTTAAATTTCTTTGCGGAGTGATGCTTCTTTCCCTTAGTATTCTGTGGTATTAGATAAAAGTACTCTTCTAACGGACGATATAAATATCAAATGATAAAAACTTGGTAAACAATGGCTATAGGTCACTATCCGATATCTCGAAACAATAATATTATATGACACATAGCGTTCCTAATTAAAAATAAATTATATACCTACTTACATTACGTGGACTTCAGACTTTTGATAGAGTCCAATCTGTCAATTACGGCATTGCAGCAGGTACCTACGCTATCTCTCAAATATGGCTACATTGGGTATTTTCATTTGTATAGCTTTATGATTAAACAAAACATTATAATTAAGCAAATACGCACCTTTAGTCGATTATTCCTTAGGTACTTCGAAAAATCCTACTAGATAGATAGATAGATAGATAGATAAACACTTTATTGTTAAAAAACCTTAAATATAGGGACATGAAAAACAAGTAAATTTCACAGTAATCAGCATAACAATAGGCGGTCTTATCGCTCAAAGCGATCTCTTCTTTACTAGTATTATAAATGCGAAAGTGTGTATGTTTGTGAGAGGGTGTGTGTCTGTGTTACACCACTTAGCTCCATAATGAGTGAACAGATTTTGAGGTTTTATCTGTGGTTTTATATAATTATAGTACTAGCTGCGCCTGAGGGTTTCACCCGCAGTTTCCCGGGATAAAATCTTTATTTTTATTGATTTATAGGCTTGCGTTTGACCGCTATCTCACCTGTTGTTAAGTGACGATGCGGTCGAAAATGTAGCACGCTCACCTAGAAGAAACCTGTTCACTCTTGTCTTAAAGACACCTAGATTATAGTTCCGGAAACACATGCCGGCAGAGAGTTCCACTCCTTGACCGTTCGCATTATGAAGGTCGAAGCAAAGCGCTTGGTGCGAGCAGGAGGGATGACAACCATAAATTGATGACGGCTTGCCGTACGTCTGATCGCCCGTGATGGAATGGGGATGGCGGAATAAGTTCATGTAATTCCGTCGCAGAATCTCCGAAATGTAATCGGTAAAAGACCGATAAACTGGCAACTCCTGGCAAGTCTGTGTTAGTCCAGGGTATATGCTATGCTATATCCATTCCGAATTTCACTCTAATCCGCTGAGCCGTTACAGCGTGAAGAAGTAACAAACATACTAATACACCAACACACAAATACATTTGCATACAAACTTTCGCATATACTCGTATAACATTAGTTACGTATTTTAAGTATTGCACTTTATCCCGGAAAATGAACAGTTCCTTTGAGAACAATTATAAACTGAATTCAACGCAGACGGACTCGCACCCGCAGGTATCAGCTAGTGTAGTATTATTATAGTATAGTAGTATAGTATTAGGACGTGGACTTTAGACCTGTGATAGAGTCCATTAGACGAGTACTTTTAACCTATCAATTGCGCACTGTAGGTACACTGATATCTCTATCAATCGTGGCTCAATTACGAACCCTTAAGAGTATATCACTTTATCACACTACGCGCATTTAAGCGGCGAACACGCCGCGCACTCGGGGAGAACACGTCGCGAATTCGCAGCTTTCTCAAGGCGTCTTGTGGGCAGTCACTGACAGAATTCGGAATGATATATCCACCAAAAAGCGTCGCTAGTGGCGGTTGAGTGCCAGGTACCTACAATAGGGAAGAAGACTGCAACTTTATCCCGCTAGAGGCGCTGGTGCTCGTATATGTTTAAGTTGTTAATTTCGTCATACAAAACCAGAATTAACTAGATATTGCTGGATATACATTAGGGCTAGGTAGCCGAACATCAAGATGAAAAAACACAAGTCATTAGTGCATTTATCTTGTTCTATTACAGTTCAAAATACGTAATTATGAAAACATTATGCTTTGGAGATGCTTAATCATTCAAAATACCAACCTTACCAGCTGTTCTTTTGTTTTGATTTTTGAGGTTACATTTAGTTGTCTATAAGTATTGTATTTGATTCATTGATTTTCAAATGACTATATTAAGCCAATTTTTATCCCGAAAATACCAATGAAAATGTACAATTTTGACATTTGTTTGTTTATTGTAAACGCTAGTGGTGACATCTACGATAAGCTTTGCCTCTTTTTCCCTATATTGAAAGACCGCGGCGGATTCGCGGCGTGCACGCTGCGAGTTCGCCTCGTAAAAACGCTCGCAAATCGCCAGTATGATATGGCTGTTATACTTTACAACAGCACTTGTATATCTTGTGTAATAAATTTAGTACTTATCTAAATTGTTATGAAATATTTTATCGTACTTGTAGTCCGTAAAAATAAATATTAGATAGCGCAATAACTCTAGTTGGAAAGCAATTAAATTTCAAGTAGGTTGGATCAATTTGGAAGTCATGTGATATGGATAATTTTAATTAATCCATATGAAATACGTTTGTTTTTTCATTCTATTGAAACAAAAGAAACATACCTATATTTTATTCCCAGAACTTACATTACAACGAATAATAAATAAAAAAAATATTCTATATCATAATGTACAGAAACTATTTAAAACTTCAGAAACGGATTGCTCGTTAGACTTAGACTTCTGTTTTATTTTGTTTAAATCATATACTTAAGTTATGATAACTAATGTAATGAAGTAGGAATAGGAAGCTACGCAAAGTTTAAACAAACACATGTTGCGTAATGGTATATCAAAACAAATCCATAATTACGGAATAAGATAAACTCTAAAAAGGTCATGATAGCATTGTCTGCCTCTGTGGTGTAGTGGTAGGGCAGGTTGGCTCAAATCTCATATACCATCGAGGTTGCGAGTTTCATTTCACGTGACCGGATCAAATGATTGTGCACAGAAAAAAAGCGCATACATTTTTTTGTGTCTGGGTCTTGTGGGATAGTAGCCATAGTCCTCGTAGTTCCTGGTTTTCTAGATACAGGGAATCCTAGTTAGGGGCCATGATCTATGTATGTGATCGTTGGGCCCATTTAGTATTTTTTTAAGTTAGTTTTGTAATGTTGTGTAATTATTATACTTTTTTAATTTTATGTTGACTATTGAACTCGAACTTGAGATATTGCTTCTTAAAGTAATTAAATATAGTCTTGCCTCTATCACGCCTGTAATCGTCATTCTTCTTTGCCTTTGACGGTCAGCGGTCAAAAGCAAATTCATGTAAATTCATAAATTGTTGAACTATATGTATAAATTGGTTGAATAGGAATCGTTCAGGACACGCCGAAGGACCGTTCACAATGTTTCATAACAATACAATACAATTGCACTTTATTGCATACCACAAACATTATAACATGAAAAAAAAAGATAAACCATAACTTTCCCAAATGTAGAGAAAAGTTGACATACCATACCAGAATAATGAGCACTTGGGATATGCCATTTTGCTCCAAGGCTATTGTTTTCAAATTGATATTGCATGAGCCAGTAAATTTAATGACAGACTCTGTTGCTACAGTGTCGAAGAACTCTTTCTTATTCCACCTACCTAAAGAAGGAGATAAACGTGTAACAAATCTAAAAAATAGAAAACAAGTAAATAAAAAATACTTTTAAAAAGAACTTAACTAGAGTAGGTCTATTATCTATTATTACCGAAACCTTCTAAGAAACAAAAAAAAACGTTTTTTTTATTACCCCGTTTGGGCAGGCTAAAGTCTCTAGGGCCATACCGCCTAGTCTCACGTAATTTTTATTTGATAGTTTGAAAACATTACAATGTTTTTTTCGTATTGTAGTCAAAATCAATGTCATTCCTAGTACTTCAAAATAAGATAATATTCCACCGATATTACACTCCGAGATCACTCGCAATAACACTTGTTTGGAAAATAAAACAAAATCGAACTGTATCACTTTTCACTTCCCGCCAAAAAGTCCATAAAAAATTGATCAAGTTGTTTTTTTTGTTTTATTATTTTAAAATTTGTAAAAATACTTACGTTTAGGGCAGATCCGTGAACCGAGAAACATCTTCCGTGATTAATTTTCTTCAGCGATGCTCCAAACAATTTATTCTTTACTCCGTAAGCTTTTAAGCATAATGAAAACTTATCGTAACACATTTTTTACACTTACAACACCACAAAAAAGATTGACAATTCGAAATTTGAATTTATTTTTCTTTGTTTGTTGGTTTTTATTTCTAATGTATTTTTTAATGCGTCTTTCGATTGTTAATATTACACTACACGCATTCGGAACGAATATCGGCGTAGCAGTACCAACTGCTATATGTTCTGTGACGGTACTGAGCTCTTTATTTCAATAAGTTGTTGCCGGTAGTGATAATGTATCAGCTATTATTGTTCTGTACATGGGGATCGTTTTATTGAGTGCAGCTTTGATTGGTTGTAATGATTGTCAATGTCAGATGGTTTCAGGAAATTAATAAGCATCTTTTATGACTATATCTAATATCTTCATTACTGTCCGTCCTTCCCTTTTCTGGTTTTCTCGTTTTCACGTCTTTCCTGTAAGTACTTTATAAAATCGATAGCGATAGCATAAAAATAGGTACCTAATAGGAAATTTATAGATTACATTTTTGGAGGAAGTTAAAGTAAACAAAAGAAGCTTTTCTATGTTTCATGCGACACTATGCAACTAAAGATTTTTATTAAGTATATTTTCTAGTTTACTTATTGCAATTAGTAAATTATCTAGGTACATGGTTAAAAATATAAGGTTTATAATCATAGCAACTATACAAGCTTTTTGCCGTACAAGAACCGTCAAGTCACTGTAATCTGCCGTCAATATTGTTCTACATTCGACCTACTACTATTACCTTTTCTGTTATTTTACCGAAGCAACACACACATGCATCTACCCCTACTCTCCACATGCACGTGGGCCTCTTCTGGTACCCTAGACTCTTAAGAGAGTGGTGTTATCAGATGAGACCACACCACATGCACACCCACTCATCCACATACATATGCCTTTTCCGACACACTCACATACCAAGACTATTAACATTCACTCCTCTACACACATATACTCATTTTCACGCACCCCCGTAACTTAAATTAATTTATTATTATCGACACATTATATATTATACATATATTACATTATATATTTATTATTATCGTAGGTATATCGTTGTAATGCGCTCGATTCGCCTCGTCACCTCAGACAGGGCAATAGCTGAAAATCAGTGTTTGCTCCTTGAGCAATGTCATTTGCTGAGCTATGGCCCATTTGTCATAACTGCAACACACACGTAGGTACTTGTAGTTTAAGTGTCTTACAATTTGCTGTTTAATGTACATGTGTGTTGTGTTGACAAATAAACGTTTTATCTATCTATCTATCTATCACTGTTATCAATCCCCAAAACCTTATGCATGTAGAGTATTTATTAAAATAATCATGAAATAATAATTAAATTTGTTGCCTATAACCGTAAGCTTGGTAATTTATTTAATTAAACATCCTGTGCATAAAATAGTACAATATGCGTTATCATGAGGGTTGCCATCCTATCAGTACAGGTTACCCCAGTCGAGATGGACTCGAGTGTTATTATTCGGCTCCTTAAATTTAAGGTTACTATAAGTAATTGTTAGTTTCAACAATAAAAAATAATATTATTTATTATTCAGATATTTAGAGTCTCAGATAAAGGTTTTTTTGGAATACTTTCATAAAAATATATATACAAAAATACTACAAAAACTTAAACCTAGTGTGCCGTCGGCAGCGGGGCAGGGCTTAAAATAACGGTGGTTAGGGCTGCAGAGTGAGCAACAACCTAACAATATGTGCTGTCACAAGGAGTACTGCTTTTTGGGTTTTCAACAGTGGTTTGGAAATGTTAAAATATAAAATTTATCATCATCAGCCCACTGATGGTCATAGGCCTCTCCCATAGCACGCCACTGAGCCCGATCTTCGACTTTCCTTCTCCAGTCGCTACCAGCAACCCAACGTATATCGTCGCTCCATCTAGTCGCAGGGCGTCCTACACTACGTTTGCCGATTCGCGGTCTCCACTCTAGAACACGTCTACCCCAACGGTTATCGGTTCTGCGGCAAACATGACCAGCCCACTGCCACTTCAGCTTGCTAATTCGCTGAGCTATATCGATAACTTTAGTTCTCCGGCTAATAATTTCGTTCCGGATTCGATCCCTTAGAGTAATACTGAGCATAGCTCTTTCCATAGCTCTCTAAAATATAAAATTAACTATTAGCAACAACATTTATTTTTGGCTCTAAATCTCTACATTTGAATTTCAATAGTAAGACATACTCCGTATTCTTAAAAAAAGTTTAATTCATAATTTCCTGAGTGTTAAGCCATCCAAAAGATCGTTAGAAAATGTCTACTGGAATGTTAGACATCCTCACTTAAAAAAAAGAGTTTAAATGGCAACTCTACTTTGTTATATACATATAAGAATATTGTATATACCTATAATAAAGTCCTTATCACTAGCTCTACATTAGTTAAAGGTCATCAAACATCAGTAAGCATCAGTATTATTATATCATTATTTCCTATATCTATCTCGTTCCTATGATATAGGCTTAGGTATGTATACCTAATGAAACATTTACCTCATTGTTTTATCAAAGAATACTAACTATTACTTAGGGTTTTATGAAGCGCTATGGAGAGCCTATATACAGTGGCGTAGCTACTGGAGGGCTAGACGGGGCAGTGCCCCGGGGCCCTCAAGCTCAGGGGGCCCCTCAGGAGGCACAAAAGTGCACTTTTATAGGTCATAAACACATGATACAAATAAAATATGTTAAAAATTGTAACTTATGTTAACATGACTTTGAAAAAAGGTATCTTTACCCAATTCTTTCCTATACTCAAACTGAAGTCTGAGTGCTGAAAAGAAATGCGAAAACTGACTCTACCAGTGCTTCGAAAATACGCCCGCTAGAGAATAGCACCAAAAGACTCTGCGGGGATGCCTTTTTTCAGCTCTTTTAAAATGTCTCGAAAATAACAATGAACAATTACGTACAAATTAGAATTAACAGAAAGTCAAACAAGAAATGCGAGTGAGATGTCCCATAGTCATAGTATCAGTAACAGAAAAGTGTAAATAAAATATAAGTAGGTATGACTGTAGCAGTAGGAATGACTACAACAAACCAGTCTCCGCAAGCAGCACCCGTTCACGAGTATGACTTGTGGACCAGCTATCACCCCCCTCAACCATATTGGAGGGAAGGGAGTGACCCGACACATAGAGCCGCCGCAAGCAAAGACATTTGAGTGAGCATAGTGAATTAGGGCCCTGGTTGGAAAACATTAGTAGGAGACATGTGTTGGCTACCAATACCCTCGCCTATGTTTGTCCATATAATATAACATTTTATACCGGCAGCGGCGGCAGTTAGCTATAAAAAGGGTGTAATGCGTAGTTACCTAAGACAGTGTGTAAGAGTGGTCCGTTGTCGTGACGTCATTAAATGTTCGTACCATTTTCCCCTTTAAGGTGATACAGCCACTAGGTTAGGTTTTGTTAAAACTGTGACCACACAGTGCGAGCCGAGCGAGCGAAGCGAGTGTGCCGCGGCAGCGGCCGGTGGTTGTATAGGTATATTTTGTAAAATAAAAAAATGAAAAATATATTTTTCATAATGATGTTCCTACTACCCACTTATTAGAAAACATATCACCGATTATGACGAGACTCAAGGACTATTTATAAAGGTCCTTCGAACTCCGATCGTACGTATACAAATGCCTACTTAACTACTTATTTACCTTTACCCTTGTGTGCAAGAAGGATAGAGTAAGTCGTTTACATGAGTGCTTGAAACCCTTTTCAAGAGGGTCTCTTTTCCGATACCAATTGCCAACTTTGTGCGTAGTAGTGGATTAATTTGTCTTTATTTGTTTTGTGAACCAGAGTAGAGATCCGTTTCTTTTCGTAATTCGTAATCAAGTACCTGCTGCTCTAACGCTAGTAGCTTCGTCCTAATAGAGAGATTTTCTTGAGGAAGGTTAAGTATATATATATATTCATAATAGATATAGAAGACAAAGATGCTTGGAACATTCCACTTCTGCAAAGTAGCCAACTTAAATAAGAAACATAACATTGTAGAAATCCAAAAATATGCAGCAAAAACTCTAAAAAAATATGCCCCTCAGTTTCTTGCCATATCTTCTGAGTAGTGGTTCTTTTTCCGATACGGTGGAAGTGTCATGGAGATAATTTGACGTCCATAAGTGCGTCTGTGATAATGAAAAAATAAATTTTAATTGATTGATTGAAATTCAAACCTTTACAAAGCCAGTAGGGTAGGTTGCTATAGTCAGCTATAAAACGTAAAAAGAAAGCTTGCTGGTGGTATTACAAAATACCACCCACTGAACAAAGCCATGCCGGCAAAGCATGTTTCGGGATAATGTTCGGTAAACCATCAACCCAGACGAGAGCAGTTGCACAACCGCTGTCTTCGTATCAATATGCTCCATCTTCGGCCACATTGTCACTTTAACATCGATTTATTACAAAATGTAAATTAATAACATAAATGATGTTGCAGGTTTTTCCAACGATTTCAAGATAAAACGCCACATAGCGACATATTAGGAACTAATTATTCCTTTTTAGAAACTACAATTTGGTTTATGGATTATTCTGCATTGTTCCAACAAGTCAAGATAGCCAAACAAAACAAAGCGCAAGTGGCAGCATCATCGAGCGGCTCAGCTCACTAATCAAATGCTTGCTTCATAAACGTAACTATGAATTCTCATTGATTCTCATTGAGGTGAGAATGAACATTTCGATAGTGCATAACGAAAAATATCCATAACTAGCGACCCGGCCCGGCTTCAAACCGGTGCAATTTACTAAATTTTCTCTATTATACAAAAACTCATTTGGAATTAATTATCCATATTAACCTTCCGTGAAAAACTCTCTAAATGACAGTGATAACCGTTTAAAAATCCGTTGCGTGGTTTAGAAGAAATAAGTGGAGAAACAGAAATGAGAACGCGAACAGGGACTTTGTTTAATACTATTTAGAGATCATGACGTTTTAGGAACAGGGAGTCCTGCCTTACCACATTTTACTGTCAAAAGTAAAACAATAACCTATCAAAACTTAGCGATTATAATAGTATTTTTGAAAATTGCTATCGTTTACGTACGATTACAGAACAAATGGTTCATGCTCTCCCACAGGTCAATCTCTGTCTTATCATTCATATAGGTCTATATGGAGCAGTAAATAAACGTACTGTAACCAAGTCAAGTAAAATGAGTCGCTTTGAAACTGACAAACGTATAGGTACTGTGTCAATTGATAGCTCACGTTGCTGACTGCATAATGCCAATTGCATATAAACGCACTGTTGAAACGAGGTAAAGATTAGATAGTGCAGAAGAAATTTTCATGTTCCACGATTTTATAACAGGTACTGCCCGGATACTTCGACACGTGGGGATAATAGCGCTAAAACAAAATACGCTCGTATCTAATCGCCTATGTTTTAATTTTTAAAGAAAGATGGCCGCCAACCAAAAAACATGGCCTCCAACCAAAAAACATGGCCGCCAATGAAAATGCGCATGAGCTATAAGTAACAGTTGAAGATAGGTGTTCCATCAAATATCATGGAGAACGATGCCGAACGATACGAACATTAGACAATTAAATAAAGTCAATTTTAGTAAGCTCTTAAAAAGACGAAACCGACGCAAAATTGATGAACACTGAAATAGAAGTAACATTAATATAGCCAAGACAATATTAGCGATAACCGACAGAAGCAGGTAACCAGATAACTTTATAACTATTAGCGAATTTAATTAACACTAATTATTCTAAAACAGAATTCATGAAACAGACGTGGTTGGTGGTTTATGTTCGATTTCGTATGCATAACTAGTTGTAAATGGGGTTACACGCATAAAAGAAAAAATTAAGTAGTAGGTATTTGTATGTTTAAACCTATGTAACTATGTGACACAATTTTGGGATATCCAGGTTCCTTTTCCCTTACAGTGTAGAAGTTTTGTTGAATTTTGGAGAAAATATAAATTGCATATTTGGATTTTTGAGAAGTTACAGTCAGGCTCAAAAATTACTCAAAAAAACAATATGGACTTAATCGACTCTATTTCTCATGTCAGGAATTTTTCAGAGTAACCCATCAAATCAAAATGTAGGTTTTTGAGAAATTTCGAATTTATTTTCTACTATATTGGTATTTTCACTGGCAGCATTTTGACCGCATTGTGGTATCGTTTGAACAAGAGGGGACAAATTTAAGGTGCGGAATGGACAGAAGTCTCTTCTGTAACTTACAGACTTATAGTATCTTTGCCTATCTCGTGCAGTAGCACGTGTTTGCGGTAAGTGCTCAATGTTCACGCTCCCACTAAATATATAACAAGTAGGTACCTATGTATATGCATAGTATGTTTACGCATGAGATAATTATGTGTACCTATGCATTTATTTAGAATGCAATGATAATATGGTCTGTGGGTTGTCCAATTGCTTCTCCTTGTATGTAGTTAGTTTAGTTTTAGTAAGTAGAGTGTAGTTTGTTTTCATGATAATATTGTTTATACTCGGACTGATGTAGATATACTTGTACATGACGCATGAATGTGCTAGCTTTTTTTGTCTAGGATATCCTCATAGACACCCGGGAAAGGAGGGCCCAGGTAGTGCCAGACTTGGCCTAAGCCACCTACTGGCTAAAACACGTCTGCTCTGCCTGTCCACAGACCAGACGTCCGTGCCGTTTTCGTCTCTTCGTATATTATCAAGGCGTACATCAGCTATTCACTTTTTATTTTGTGTAATGTGCCAGCTTTGACTCTAGATTCTAGGTGGTCATTAGGAATAGTTGTTGCCTGTCTCACTCTCGTGGGTGTGTATCCTACCCTGGTGTCGGAGATAAGTATAGACCGCACCAGGCCTTCGACATGGTCTAACTAAACGACTCCTGCCCTAAGACAACAACCATGACCGTGCCATCAGAAGCACGACGCGACGTTCCGATGTACCTACATCACAAACAGTCACATACAATTGGTGACTGAGCCCGTTCACTGTCTTATCATTAATCCTGGCCTATCCCATCAATAAACAACAGAGAATATCTTGACCTGGACAGAGGTCCATTCATAGACCGTGTACAGAGCAAATATCTTGCATACCGAGAGATTGCTGGACAGAGGTGTTCGTTCGATTCGGTACCAGAACATTCCGCGTTTGCATTCAAATGCCGACACAAATATATATCCCAAACTGGCTACCTATATAAACCAGAGAGATAATTTGAATGTCGCACAATGGATGTGGTAAGGAACTAATTATTAAGACACAGGTCAAACAGCCTAGTTTAAAAGTTAGGGCCACACAAACAAAGTTGTTACTGAGATAAATATATTTTTTTTGTTTACAGCAGCTGGCCGATTCAGAATAACCTGACTCGTTGTCGACCGATTCGTGTCTATAATAAAAAATTAAATAAATTCGGTTTGATAAACTACGATCCAAAATATTGCACATAAAACAAATTCCGTAAATGCAACATTCAATCGATATTGTAATCGAAACCGTAGGTATCAAATTCTTACGTCGGAATAGTTCGAAAAGGAATCTAAAACCTGATATCTATACCCAGTCGATACATTCGGTGTTTGTTATCGTGAGTTTCTGAATCGAAAGGCTGGTTAAACCCCCTTAGTCCTATCTTTTCGTTGTGGGCCTCTGCACTATGCAGAGGCCCGAGAGTAGGTATATACCTTTATCTCCAAGTAGTATAAAACATAGTCGATATCTGCGTCCACATATCTGTTGCTCCGCTTATTTTTAAACCACGCAACAGAATTTGACACGGTTCGTTTTTGCGTGAAAGAGTAACAAAGGCACATCCATACATCCATACATCCATTCTTACAAACTTTCGCGTTTATAATATTAGTAGGAAGTAGAATTGACTTTCAATACATAATTTCCTATAAATATCTACAATAGGCGGTCTTATCGGTCTTATGTAATGTCTTTTAATTTAATAAAAGCGTCCATCTAAGATTACCTATCTAAACTTTTGAAAATTTATATTTCGAAAAGTTTAGATAGGTACCTACACCTACCACCTATAATAAGCATAAGTTTAAATATTGATCTATCTCAAATAAATAAGATAGGTAACTACCACGATAAGAAAATAAGATAATATCTATCACAAACTCCGAGTTCATCTAATATCGGTGTAGGAATTCCAGAACAGAGGTGTCCGTTCTATTTGATAACGGAACAGTTACGTTTGCATTCAAATTCCGAGATAAACTCTGTTCGACTAAAGGAGGTATAGAAATTGGTTATGTAGAGTGGACACGCCATCGTCGTCATCGTGTCATAGTGAATTGGGGCCCAGATCAATTCTGAGTGTAATTTTAAATATCATTTGTTCCGTGATCACACGGTGTGGCGACATCAGCCTAAGCCAAGAGATCCAAACAATGTGCCTCCTGCTCTCATGCTCTTCGTCGCAGTTTTTTTATGGAACTGTGTGATGAGACGAGCAAGTCTTTCGCCTGATGGTAAGCGCCACGCCTGCCCATAACAACTGCAGTACCACTCGTAACTTTTAGCCATAAAAAGCATTGCGCTCATCACCCCGAGACCTCTGATATTAACTCTCATTTATACCCATATGTAATTTCGCTGACTACAATGCCCTTCAAACCAGATTTTAATGCTAGCGCAATACTGCTTGGCGGCAGAATAACTGGCAAAGCTGTGGTACCCAACCAGACGACCTGCCGCATACGAGAGACCTACCACGAGGTACACAGCCTGGAACACAGACAACAATGGCTAGCCTATCGATTTTTTAAAGACTACCTACATTTCTGGAAGTGTGGAAAATAACCTGCATCGGCTAATTCCTTCATCCCCATGCCATCTTATGACCACCAGGCGAAAAGAGTCACTTCACCCTTAGGTACGTTGTGCACATACCTACCACCAAAGCTCTTTGCGGACTCTTTGATTATATGTACATACTGCTAAGGAGTGGAATTCTCTACCGGAATCCTTATTTCCTTCCAATTACAACCTGGGTCTCTTTAAGACATGAGTGAATATAGGCATCTCATGGGCAAACATGCTCCACCTTAGACCGCAACTACGCTTACCATCAGGTGAGTTGTCAAACGTAAGCCCATTTCATTATAAAAAAAAACAACTAGCAACTCATTTAGCCTTCTATATTTGAACTGACGAACCAATGAAATGCTAAGAAGATAGGCAATGTGTCTGGAGGACGGAATAACTGAAATTACCGCATCCAAACCAATAGCCACTCTACATGGTGCATTGAATGGACAAGCGAATGCCGGGCTTACAGCGCGAACGTCGTCTTTGCAAATTAAATCAGCTACTGAAACTATAGCCTTGCTGTCCTGTATATACGTATCTATCTATTCCGAGCCTGTAGGAACTGGGTATCAGTACTATAGGTCCAGTTTTCATCGGTATCTTTAACTAGATGCGTCCTACGGGTTTCACCCGGGGTTTCCCAGGATAAAAATATGAAAAAATCAGCTACTAAAACTATAGCCTTGCTGTCCTGTATATACGTATCTATCTATTCCGAGCCTGTAGGTACTGGGTATCAGTACTATAGGTCCAGTTTTCATCCGTATCTTTAACTTGATGCGCCCTAAGGGTTTCACCCGGGGTTTCCCAGGATAAAAATATGAAAAAATGTGTGCCTATGTTTAATCTAGAGTATAAGCTATTTCCATTCCGAATTTCACTCAAATCCGGTGAGCCGTTACAGCGTAAAGAAGTCACACACTTACATACTCACATACAAACTTTCGCATTTATAATATTTATGTGATAGTGTCATATGCCAATGTTCTAGTGTTCTTATACTGAAGTATATGTATAGGTATATAGGTATATGTATGTATATGGTTAGGTAGCGCGCAGCTACCTGCTGCGTGCTACGGGAGCGGATGATAGACCCAGCTATATGTAGAAACGGACGCCTGACCTAAGTTTTGCTTCAGCCGCGTTTGTAATACCATCAAACAGACAAAGCCATGCCTTAAAGCGACCTAGTCGTGTTTCGAGATGACGTTCAGCATTGTTTTTTATTTTTATTTTTAAGCTATTGCATAGCTTCTATCGCGGGCCTTGGCGTGAAGACCGAATCCAGAAATTCCGTAACGAAAATAACCTAACACCCCCCACTCCGAATGCTATGCAATAGCTTTACCGCGGCAGTCTCCAAGTGCCACGTCTTTTTTTTTGTTCGTTTAACCACGATCTCAACTGATGGGAAGCGATGATGCGGTCGAAGATGAAGCACGCTTACCTAGTAAGTATCTATTCACTCTCGATTGGAACACGTTGTATTTAATTTGTTGTTGTATTTAAGAAACATGAGCCAAAACGCCTTGTACGAGCAACTTTGGTATGGTGAGAACGTGCATCTGCCGTTTATACTTGCTTTCTCTATTTTAGACTTGTTATTAGTATACTATTAAAAAGACTGGTGTGAGCTTAAAGTCGCTCAATTGTCGTCTTCCTCTATATCTATGCGCTGAGCTGCTGTATGCTGTATCTTCGGCCACATTATCGCTTAAAATCAGGTGAGAAAGTGGCCATACATAGATCTGCGATAAAAAAAAACAATCACCCTCCCGCATTGCTCAGTAACCTAAATAGCTGACAGTGTAAATGCAAGACTTATAGTACTGATAGTTCAGGAGAGGTTCGAGTTTCGAGACGGGATAAACAAGCTTACGAATCTAAGCTTCAAAAGGAAGCTGTTCGAAAGTTGTTTTTACTTTCCGTCTTCGTAAGGTGCTCAACAGAATAACAATCTTGACATGGAACACAATGGATACAACTCCACTTACGCGATCTTTTCTCTGTACTTACCTATTGCTGTAAATTGTGAAATGAGGTCTATTCAACCTTTGCCTTTTAAAAAGATGTTTAAAGAGCCTTAAACAGCTTGGGTCAATTAGTAACAAGGCATCAGTTCAAGTTCTGGGTGGTGATGTTATTGTTATGGGCTGGCGTATTGCTTAGCATCAGGCAAACGACCAGCTCGTTTCGTCATTCAGTTACATAATAAATAATTTTTCAAAAAAAACTAAACCGACTTCAAAACCACAAATGGCACTCAAAAGTAAAAAATAAATTAATATAATTATCATAAGCGCTACCCACTCATATATTTGAAGTCGGTGCCAGTCTAGTCTAATAGGTAGTAGATAAATACTATGTATATAGTGAGTACTACTTGTAGGTAGTATTAGACTTGGCTGGCACCGACTTCAAATATATGAGTGGGTAGCGCTTATGATAATTATATTAATTTATTTTTTACTTTTGAGTGCCATTTGTGGTTTTGAAGTCGGTTTAGTTTTTTTTTTAAAATAATTTATTTTAACCTTTTTAGTGAAAAACAAGTTTTAATTAAATTAATTCAAAAAGTTTTTAAAGACAAGCTTTTATAATCTAGAAGCCACATCATGACGAAGTTTAAAACGGGCTATCACAATTAAATGCATGTGCAAAAAAATTTCATGTCTGTCCTATTCTCTGTTGAGGAGTTCCCTCGCCGGAAGTCAATCCTGGGTGTATCTGCCATGTCATGATGGAATTTAGAACAGGCTATTATGGTTAAATCCATTTACGAAATGTTGTGTCTGTACTATTCACCGTTGAGGAGTTCCCTCACCGGAAGTCAACCCTGGGTGAAGCAGGTGAAGCAGTCGAATACAAACCTCCACCTTTAGAAAGTTGGTTACGAAAAAAACAAGAACCGACTTGAAGATTAAACTTATATTTTTTTGTTTTTGCTATTTTTTTCAAAAACTACTGAATGAATTTCGATAAAATTTATATGGGACCACTTTTGAAGTATTACCTACCAATCAAAAAGTCAGTCTGCGCTCGCGCGTCATTGTGTGCGGTCGATGTGAGCTGCAATGCCGTTAGAGAGCTCGGTTAGTGATACGTCAGGAAAAATGTCCTGCAAAGTGATTAAGTGCACTCATTGCAAGATTGTGATCAGCGAGGTGTTGGCCTTTATTCAAAATAAGGCCGATATAGTTGATGAAGAAGGGATCGTTCGGTTATGTGTGGATGCATTCTCGCCTGAGGAGATCGAAGCAGCAAAAAATTTGCTATTTAATTCCATTGACGCATCAAAGCGTAATATTACAAGGAAAAGGGGTGGTAAATCGGAACGAGACCTGTACGACATCATAGCCTTGTTCAAGGAAACGGATCCGGAGGTCACACCGATTTTCGTTGCTCGGGATTTACAGAAGCTTCCACCAATTACGTTTGACCACATAGACGTAACCAGATTACTAAAAGATCTACTAATATTACAAAATGAGATGAAAGTTGTTAAAGATAGCTACGTAACGGTGGAGCAATTAAATGAGCTAAAATGCAATGTGTTGTCACAAAATTCAGGCGCATTGTCTGGAGTGAGCAAAGAAAATAACGTAAATAAGAGGCGGGGAGCTTGTCTTTTGGAGAGCTTCTGTTTTGACAGTGGTCCTATGGGCTTACAGCATTGTACGGGCGGATCCTCGTCTTTATCACCAGAAAACGTCACCAAATCGGCAGATACCCACGTAAACATTTCACAAAGACGTTATGAATCATCACCGCCGCTCCAAACCCAACCGCCAGCAGCGACGCAGTCGTCCTTGTCGCACCTACGTACAAAGCCTACGGCTATCTCGCACGCTCAAATCATCAGCTGTGGCGCTGAGGTAAACAAGCTACCGGTATGTGATGCAATGATAAGGAATGCATCTATCTCGCAAGTATGTAATAAGAATGCGCCGTCAACTTGTCAGAACAATAAAATGACTATAAATACAAGTACGGAAAAATCTTTTGTGGAAGTTGTAAGGCAGGAAGGAGAGTGGAAGAAGGAGGAACTGAGTGAAGGATGGAAGTTGGTACAGAGAAGGAGACAGAAACCGGTTCACGGGATTTAAAGGGGACGCGGCCACTGAGCCTGGCGGGAAATTTAAAGCCGCTTATACAAAAATTCCTCTTTTCATCTACAACGTAAATAAAGAGACCTCGGCCTCAGATATTAGTTCTTATTTACTAAATAAGACTGGGGTGGAAATAACTTTAGAACAAGTTACTATGAAGAGGGAGAAAGAGTATAACTCTTTTAAAATACTCATTCCAAAACAAAAACTCGACATTTTTATGGACTCCAAACTATGGCCTGACGGTATTTCGTTTCGGCGATTCGTCGATTTCAAAAGTAGAAAACCGGGGCCAGATGAGAATAAAATATTGAATACTTTATCTCAATAATAAGTATGGATAAAGGTTGTATACTTATGAGCTTTAATTGCAGATCGTTAACCCGGTCTGTAGACTGCATCAGGACATTGTGTGCGAGTGCTGATATTATAGCACTGCAGGAAACCTGGCTACTGCCGCACGACATATCCTTTCTGGGAACTATCGACGAACGCTTCAGCTACACTGGGACGTCAGCTGTGGACACGTCTGCGGGAGTGCTCCGCGGGAGACCGTATGGTGGTGTGGCTATTCTCTGGAGGAAAAGTGTGTTTCGGGATGTTGCAGTGATAAGTTGTAGCAATGTGCGTCTTGCGGCTATTAAAATATCACTTGCCGATCAAAGGTCGTTACTTATCTTCTCAGTATACATGCCTACTGATTGTATCGATAATTCAGTGGAATTCACAGAGTGTCTCAGTGAAATCAGTGCCATTATTGAGAGTGTGGATGCGGAATCCGTTTACATGCTAGGGGACTTTAATGCCCACCCGGGAGAAAGCTTTGGTAAGCAACTTTTGGATTTTTGTGGTGACCAAGACTGGATATGTGCGGACTATGAGAGACTGGGCCCGGCATCTGATACTTATACGTATGTAAGTGATGCACATGGTAGTAGGCGCTGGCTAGACCATTGTGTAGTGACTCAGGCGGCTTGGGAAACGGTCACAGATATTTGTGTTTATCATGACGTATACTGGTCAGATCATTTTCCACTTGTAGTTCACTGCAATATTGATTTAATTAAACCTAAATGTACAACAAGTAGTAGTTTTTGTAATAAAGTTGTTTGGGGGCATAGAGAAAGTTGTCAAATAGATAAATATACTTATACATGTAACACACTACTTAGGGATATAGATTTCCCTGTCGAATTTAGGGAATGTTGTGGGAAAATATGTAGTGATGTCGAGCATAAAACTATTATAAATGACATGTATAATGATATTGTTCGCATTTTAAAACATGCTGCAGTATTAAGTTTTGATGGGAGTAAGGCAAAGAGGCGAGCCCGCGTGGTAGGATGGAATAGGCACGTCAAACAGGCTCACGGGCAGGCACGTCTTGCTTTTCAAGCTTGGGTACAATACGGAAGGCCCACAAGTGGGCCATATTATCGAAACATGCTAGAGACACGAAAAGTTTTTAAGAGAAAGTTAAAGTGGTGCCAGAACAATCAACAACAAATCAAAATGGACATTTTAGCTACACATCATACCTCAAAAGACTTTAGTAGCTTTTGGAAGCATACAAAAAAGCTTAGTCCCGTGAATAGCATGCCCGTCAGCATGAATGGCGTGTGTGACCCACAGAATATTGCCAATATATTTAGGGAGCATTTTCAGGTTAAACCCATACCAACTCAGCATGTGCAGGTGCCCTCTATTGAAACCCAACTTCCCGATTTACATGAAATTTTCTATGCCAAGGATGTTGCAAAGGTCATCAAAACTATGAAGAGGGGGAAATCACCCGGGCATGATGGGCTCAGTATAGAGCACCTGCAACATGCTGGAGTTCACCTTCCTGCAGTTTTAGCTATGTTTTTCAGCTTCTGCATCGGCCATTCATATTTACCAGAAGATCTGATGAAAACTATTGTAGTGCCAGTTATCAAAAATAGGACAGGCGATGCCTCTGACAAGTCTAACTACAGGCCTATTTCTTTAGCTACGGTGGTTGCGAAGGTATTGGACAGTCTGCTGGACAAGCACTTGAGCAAACATTTGGATATACAAGATGCGCAGTTTGGGTTTCAACCCGGTCTATCTACTGAAGCTGCGATCTTGTGCCTCAAGCATACTGTTCAATACTACACTAGCAGGAAGACACCGGTCTACGCCTGTTTCTTGGATTTGTCAAAGGCATTCGACCTTGTTTCCTATGACGTTTTATGGCATAAGCTTATGACTGATACCAGCATGCCCAAAGACCTTGTTAATGTGTTTAAATTCTGGTATGAAAATCAGAAAAATGTTGTAAGATGGGCGGGCTCGCATTCGGAAGAATACAGATTGGGGTGCGGGGTGAGACAAGGGGGGATTACCTCACCCAAGCTTTTCAATCTGTTTATCAATAGATTGATCGTTGAGCTCAGCAGGACCAATGTTGGATGCTCTATCAATGGTCACAGCGTCAATAACATAAGCTACGCGGACGACATGGTTCTGCTGAGTCCATCGATCAATGCGTTGAGACGACTGTTGAGCATTTGTGAAGCATACGCGTCATCCCACGGGCTCAGGTATAACGTTAAAAAGAGCGAGTTAATGCTTTTCAAAGCGGGAAATAAAAGCTACACTGCCCCGCCGGTGAAGCTCTATGGAACTCCTCTTCAGTGGGTAAACAAATTTAAGTACCTGGGCCACTGGGTTACTGATGATTTAAACGATGATGTTGACATTGAAAGGGAACGTAGGGCGTTGTCGGTTAGATGTAATATGCTGGCCCGCAGATTTGCACGTTGTACTACGCCAGTGAAAATTACACTGTTCAAGGCGTATTGTACCTCGTTCTACACGTGCAGTCTGTGGGTTAAGTATACGCAAAAATCCTACAGCGCCCTACGGGTCCAGTACAACAACGGATTCAGGATGCTGTTGGGGCTGCCGCGCTTCTGCAGCGCATCAGGGATGTTTGCAGACGCGCGCACTGATGATTTCTTTGCGATCATGCGAAAGAGAACTGCATCCTTGGTAAGCCGCTTACGCGGGAGCACCAACAGCCTTCTGACCGATGTTGCAACAAACATCTTTTCGTCCATTATGAGACACTGGCTAGCTATACTAAGGCCTGTAGCTATGCTGGTGTCTCAATAATTTTATTATGTGAGTTTTTGTCTTTTTGTGTTTTATTCTATTTTATATATAATTTTGTGTACTAACATAGTTTTTAAGAATGTGTGCTGTGTTTACTAACATTTTTATGGATTTATAATCTGAAATAAAGAATTTAATAATAATAATAATAAAAAAAAAGAATCATCGAAATCAATGCATAATTGGCGGAGTAATCGCGTAACAAACACACAAAAAAAAAAAAAAAAACATACCGTCGAATTGTAAACCTCCTCCTTTTTGAAGTCGGTTAAAAACAATGATGTCCAGCCAGATCATCGATACAGATATTATGTCGAGACGTTCATAACCGGTGCTGTATATTTCCCGAGAAAAAACCAGTAAGTAACAAAAGTATAACTGGAAGACTTTCCTGAATTTGACATAATTAATAGGTACATCCGCGAACTCAATTAGACTAAATAGGTGTACTAAAAACTGATTTGGTGTGTCTCTCTGATTGTGCAGTCATCTATAGTTGCTTTAAATACCCTAGTTTAATCACGTATATCTTAAATATCCCGCAAACAAGTGTAAATTTAGATTCTACATGCAAAATATATATAATTTAGATGTTTATCACTGTATGTTTTCCGAAGAAAATAAAAATAAAATTAAATAAATAAATCATCATCATTAAAGTTTGGAAACTAATTATGTAGGCTACAGGCAGGAGGATGCAAGGAAACCAAAATGCTTTGGTTCTAAATTTAATTAAATATAAAAATTACATTTTAAGTTTCCTACATGCTAAATAACCTAATGGGTGACAACGGTTCGATGTGAGAACCAGAAGTGACGATGTGGGGGAAAGCTATATAATGTAAAAAGGTAGAAAGAGAGGGCATGATGTGCTGCGTCGGCGCCTCGTGACTCGCTCCTGCGGGCAGTTGGTATGCACCACGACGTCATACGTAACATCTCCCTCCCGAAGATCAGCAACTATTGGCGGGCCTTGACTGACAGAGTTGCTGATACGCTGCAGTGGGATCAATCCTTACATGGCTGGTCAATTGCCTTATCTTCCGCTATCTGTGCATAGGTATGTGTCCGGCGATGTATTCGGATTCCACGATTCGATTCCTTTTTGTAGTAATATTCATCACAGTTCGACGAATGACGACACTGTAATCTGATAACGAGTGCACCTGCACTACGTTTTCAATGGGAATTGTAGAGTGATATAAGTACTTGGAGCTTGATTTTGTAATTTGGAATACGCTGTAGTTCTGATAATGGTGAACTCGGCTGTGGTGAGATAGAGTTCAGTAGACTTTTCTTGTCTGGATGCAGTATATCTTAATCGGTTTGTTCTTTCGCTTCCTGAGTAACAGTAACGGAGTCAGCGACTCAGCGTGCAGGATAAGATATGTTCTTGCTTCGTGATCAGCTGGTGCACGAAGTGTGAGGCATGATGAATCTCCCGGCTGGTTTTCTTCTCGCAGAAATACCATGAGATTTGGACTTCGGACATTCTGTCTCTATGTACATAGAATCGATACTAATGGTTGCACATACTACATAGGGTAGGAAAGGTATAAGGGGTAGGAGAAGTTAAATTTTAAAAGGAATAATTGACAATTTATAAAAATTGTAAAGGATAGGCAATAGGCAATTCCTTCGCTTAAGAATCGGTTTAACTAGATTAGATACCTATCTGTTCCTAAGTTTTAGGGTAAGAACTTTATCTTTCAAGTAGGTATATAATTCTTAACTTACCTAACTAAAGTAACTAAACCAAAGATTACTAACGCTAAACTACTTTACTATTACTTATCGAACGATGTGTGCTCGATGCACGAATAAATGCTAGATCAATCAGCTGATTTATTTCATTCGATAAGTATTTCTAAAACCTATACTTACTATTACTTAAAATGAAAAGTAATTGCGCCATATGGGCAAAATAAAACCTATCTAATAGTTTATTAACTACTTGTACCTATGGTTATAGGTTTCTATTAAGTAACCTACCTCAGCTATCTAAAAGCGAGAATGTCAGACTCATGCATTCCTCAGACAACTTTATATGACTTTGTCAAAATGTTCTTATTTTCCTTGAGTACTTTGATGGCATTCTTATACATAATTTCAACAAACTGCAAATTTAATTAATTATTAAAAGTCCTAAAATGTTTAAATGTAAATTAGGCTTAACCACGATTTGGCTGCATTTATTAAAACTATGTACGTATGTAGGTAAAAATAAAAAGTACTGTAAAAGTACTAAAAATAAAAAACTGTATTCGACTACAATATTCACGTAAGATTAATTTCATTTTTCAATATTTAAAATTC
The DNA here is from genome assembly GCA_951640565.1 of Petrophora chlorosata. NCBI lineage: Eukaryota > Metazoa > Arthropoda > Insecta > Lepidoptera > Geometridae > Petrophora > Petrophora chlorosata. The sequence goes on along the minus strand of OX621199.1, from coordinate 3,864,742 downwards.
TTAATAATATGTATAATTATGTATTATATAGAGGATGGCGACATAAAAACATTTTACGAGTAGGTACTACTCTACTATCAGAATGAGAATGAGTTGAGTAGGTGGGTACCTACCTATGATATTCTATACTTGTTCTGTAGGTAAAGCTTATTTTTGAATAATTTGTAATTTGTAACTATGGTCAAAAGATCATCATGATACGCGAAAAACTAAATTACTTAGGTGGATTCTGAACTATGCTCTCAATGCTTATCAATTTCCTAAAAAAATATGCTTTAGCATATTTGAAGAAACCATTAGCAAAGGCTTTGTAGTTGTAGGTGGTGGAAAAGTACATTTTCTACTTTCGTTTTTTATCACATGAGGTTCATGGCTGAACTTTTGAACTTTTCACAAATCACAAAAATTATATATTCTATACTTATTGAATGATACATATTGAAACACAATGTAAAAATCAGTCGGGCTGCCTAATAGGTACTTCAATTTTATTTTGGCTATTCTATACATTCCAAAATAATTATTATATTAAAATTTTGTTTCGGAATAGATGTACCTACCCATTTTATTACTCTTAAAATATAACTAATGAGATTAGGAAGTATAAGACATATTACATTATTATCTGATACGAGTACAAGTTGCAATTCCGAGAGTTTAATAAAATAATGAAACTGCTCACATTCTGAGTCACTAATGCAATAATGTCTTATTCTGTAAGTCGATATTTGATGACCATTGTTTTAATATGTCATAACCAGTCACATTCCGTCGAAATAATACCTTATGAAAGCTATAGGTAGATAAAAATGTCATGTTACCTTGTTCACTAGATTCCGAGAAATATGGCACGGTTATAGAATATTTATATTAACGGGCTTTATGATAAATTGATAATACTTATATAAATTGGATGTTAAAGTTTTGTGATAGTTAAAGAGGACAATGGGGTAAAATAATTTCGTACCTTGGGAAATATATATATATATATATAACTTTAGTTTCACAGTAATTAAGGGGTCCGAGATTATAAGATCATATATATTTTATTGAATATTAATATAATATATATCTTAATAATAAATTAATTAATAAAATACTAAAGATAAATATCTGCTAAGTTCAGAATCTGTACGTGTCTGTACCATGAAGTCTGGTGGTAAAAAGGTCTCTATTTCTCTACTCCGGAAGGGTACGTTAGGGTGAAATAGGATTCACAAATTTTCGTGAAATACCTGGCATATTAAATTGTGATTACTGTGAGCAAAGAATCTAGGCACGAAGAGTGAAACTTTTCCTATTAAGATTAAATTAAAATTTCAATAATTTAATTTCGTTGATGCTATAAGGTGAGTTTTCTCCTTATAATTCCTATCTATAATTTTGCAGGGGAGCAATAAATATTCATATAATTAATAATATCTATATAGCCATAGTTTTTATAAAATTAAATATAAAAATGTATATAAAGTGTAAAATGTAGTTTAAAGTAATAAAAATCCTCATATCAAAAGAGCCAAATCATTATTAAGCGAGGTTTCGTCTCGTTGATAAAATTAAATTAAAATTATTAATTAACGATTGTGTAATGCCATCCCAGTTCTCTGGAATTCCGTGTGAATTATCAGTTGTGCGCCGGATTCGGTTACTTCCCAGTTTTAAAGCGTCAAGTTGCTAGCAGCGAATATAACATTCTATGCATTTGTCTAACTAACCAGGATCACTACGACAAAAACCTATTTTTTTCTAAAGTCTTCTAAAATCTAACACATTTCTATTTTTATAATTCCTATGATATATAATTCTTATACCCTAGGGAACCTCGATTGCCTTGATTGGAAAATCTTGGATACTTATGTATAACACATTGAAATATAAAAATCACCTATATTTAAAGGGAGAGCAACCATAGTATTCATCTAAGGTACTCACATATGCATTTTGGTATCTCTGCAGTATCGATGTCTGGATACACCTCCTGGTCCGTAGCACTGTAGATTCGAAGAATACTCGAAGGCCTAACTAGCGACCCTATTTTCGAGTATCCTACCACGACTGCGCCAATTATGTAGGCTACAGGCAGGAGGATGCAAGGAAACCAAAATGCTTTGGTTCTAAATTTAATTAAATATAAAAATTACATTTTAAGTTTCCTACATGCTAAATAACCTAATGGGTGACAACGGTTCGATGTGAGAACCAGAAGTGACGATGTGGGGGAAAGCTATATAATGTAAAAAGGTAGAAAGAGAGGGCATGATGTGCTGCGTCGGCGCCTCGTGACTCGCTCCTGCGGGCAGTTGGTATGCACCACGACGTCATACGTAACAAACTATCGTGAGTCGAAATATTCATTGTAAATATAAACGGCTACACTCACGTTATGATTGTGTCGGAATAACTCCTTTGTATTTCGGCTTTGGATTCGCGGCGCAGACTGAGTCTGCGCCGCGAATCCAAAGCGTAAACTCCCGGAAGAAGGACATCCTAATTGTTCGAAACATGGTCAGAGTTAGTAATTTTTAAACTTTCGCCATTCGAACACATAGTTTATGATAATAAAACGGGACTTAATAAAAAAATAATGTTTTTAGCGCGATTAAGTCCCGTTTTGTTATCATAAACTATCTGGTCAGAGTTATTCCGACACAATCATAACGTGAATGTAGCCGTTTATATTTATAATGGAAATCATCATCACATCAAATAGGTTAAAACTCAGAGGTAGGGTATGCTTTATAAGTACATCTATAAAGCTTTGCAACTTGGCATCCCCGACGCAACAAAACTTACAGCGTCTGCTATAAATTAAATTGTCTCCAATACAGCACCCGTACCCATATCTACCTCAAGCGACAATCGTATATCGTGTTGAGCTCAGGTTAGGGTGTAAAATCACTGCGACAATGTCTTATGTTGCCATATATTGTCCTATTAAGTTTATCTCAACTTGTAGTTATCGTATTTTGGTGTAAATTAATGAGATTAATTCGATTTGTTGCCTAAATTGACAATAATTGGACCGCATCTCATTAGTCGCAGTGAAGCTATACCTTAATTTGATCTCAACACGATATATGATTGGCGCTTGAGGGACATATGGGTAGGGGGGCAGTCCCTTCTAATTTGTTACAAGTTGGAATACAACTGTTGCGTTGTTCCGCATTTTGTTGAAAATCAAGCCTTAATTAATGTTCCGGAACTTTACAAGACACTTCGTTAATTATGTTCAGATGTAGGTAGATGAGGTAATTATAATGTTTGATGAATTTATTAATGTTAATTAAGAATTTAAAAGTTAGAGACCAGTTGTAATTACCTAAGTACCTGCTTAGTTTTTGTTTGTTTTGCCAGTTTCTGCGTAGAAAAGAAAAGTTTAGTGAAGAAAGTCTGGAAGTTTCGGATTCTATTTTTAGTTTACTTTCTATGAACTTATGATTTGTTTTTATTAGATTCACTGCTTCTTTTAGTCATGTATAGCTAGTAAGAAGTAGTAGTAGAATCTACATTATATAACTTAACAATTTAGGTATGTTTTAATTATTCTTGCGAGAACAGATGTTAATGTTGAGGCGGTCGCAGCTAACGTAAATTGTAACAGCTAGGTAGGTACAATTTTTCTACTGTCTTTTGAGATGGTTATTATTATATAGTTTTGAGCGCCACGTTATAAAAAAGCAAAGAAGAGTTATGCAATTTTCATTCGTTTTAGTCGGCTCAAGCCGGCGTAGAGAGCAGCACTTTGTCGTGTCGTGTATAAGCGCAGTGCAGTGAGTGCAGTATAAGGTATTTAATTTCTGGGCGGCACTGCAATTGTTATGGACAGGCGTGACGCTTACCATCAGGTGAACGACTTGCTCATCTCATCACACAGTAAATCAAAAATAAATATTTTGCAAATTAACTACGCGTGACCTACTAGGTAAAGTACCTACACAATTAAATTAATGTCGATGCAAAACAGCTTCAAACAGAGTTTCGAGGGTTTGGGAATGCTTTTTTCAGACGTAAATGATTCATATCTTTGGCTACGGTTTATAGGATGACATTTCAGCCTTGAATTTCAGTAATAACACTGGCTACAATGCCCTTCCAACGGTAACACAGTAACGCTTGCGCACTACTGCTTGGCGGCAGAATTTGGATTGGATTTAACCTATTGTAACCTTATTTTGACGATAAGTCTCTTAGACATTAATCCTCCTTTGTTCTCTATATAAGACGCAAGATAGCAATAATTCTGTCAAGAATGTTTCAGACTGTCAATCCTTCAGACTGTCAAGAACTTGTCAAGAACCACGATGGACGACTTGACCACAATCTGGATAATTTCCCAAATAATAGATTAACGCTTCCGAAAGTCAAAAATCATGCGTACAAATGTTAAGAAAAATCAAAAAAGGCACCCAAGGCAAACCATGTCCTTGTCCGGACTCAAAGGAATGTGATGGAAGTCATAAGAAGAGGATCGTAAAGTAATTCTTGTTTTGTTCTTGTGAATTGTTTTCTTGAACGTTTTTGTGGTTTGAGAATGGTGTATTTGTATATCCCGCCGAGGTATAAAAGGTGGGGTTTTTAACACTATTCTACGTATGTTGTTGTAGCTTTAAATAATTACTACCTTAATTTTTTACAATTTTTCTGCATAAGATCGATAAAATCACTTTGTTTTTTTTTTATTTTCTATAACTGTTACTTGCACAATATCTTTCTAGAATTTAGATACTATTTAACGATCAATATATCTCAGACAGATGATCAATATTTCTCAGAGGACGATTGGCCTAAACGCCTATAGTTTGGGGGCTTGTAAGACCATTCGTCCTCAGACCATGGTTTTTCTGTTGTATACGATTAACGCAGACTTATTTTCCGACGGTATACAGGCAGATTTTGTGAATAGGGGTTCCTATTGCAACTACCCTAGCCGTTAGAGATAGAACAATTTGTTGTTAGAAATAGAGACTCCTAGATAGATGACTACGAACTCTAGTTTTCCAAACGGACAAAACTACTGGTGGTAGGTTTCTCGTATGCGAGAGGACGTCTGGGTGGGTACCACCGCTTTGCCAGTTATTCAGCCGCCAAGCGGTAGTGCGCAAGCATTACTGTGTTCCGGTTTGAAGTTGTAGCCAGCGAAATTACTGGGCATTATGAGACTCAACAGCTAATTGTCTCAGAGTGACGAGCGAAGTACAGCGCCGCGCAGGATTTTGCAAAACAAAGTTCTGGGTGGTGCTGTTATTGTTATGGGCTGGCGTATTGCTTACCATCAGGCAAACGACCACCTCGTCTCGTCATAAAGTTACATAAAACTACATTTTTGATTAAAATAACTATTTTTCTGCATAAGATCGATAAAATCTCCTTTTGTTATTTTAGATTTTAGCAAAGCATTTGTTCCTTATAAGCAACATATTCCATTTATGTGATAATTTTTTATTTCATTTTTGGCAGATTTGTCTGAAAATTATGAAATCGATTTTCATTGTAGCTCCTTTACAAAAATATGCTCATAATACAATTTTTTGTTCCCTATCACCAACAGATTTCAGTCAGAATAATATTTTTTGGCACTATTAATTTTACGCAGAAAAATATTACCTATTTAAATCCAAAAATGCAGTTTTTATACGTTTGAAAAACTTAGATGTAAAGTTAACAACAAATTGTTCTATCTACTCCAACGGATAGGGTAGCTGCCATAGGGATCCCTGTTCAAAAACCTGTATAGCTCTATATATAAATGCATAGTATGGATTCCGTACCCACTCCATGTTAAAATGCGAGTGCTTAGAAATAGAAACCCTGTATCAACTCTAGCCTTTTACAGTAATAGGTACTTCTTTGCAGACCAGCAGTCTATATCGAAGAACCTCAACGTCTACCCACTTCTATAGTAGTAAGCAGGTATAAGCCACCAAGCACCACCGAAGTAGATTCGGTAAAGTCAAAAATATGGTCCGTACGCCGCGAATCAAAACCTGTCGCCCAACCTGTCGTTATGAAAAGCAATGTATGCCAGTGGTACAAACGAAGGAAGGCCTTGAGGGAGTTGCAGCAGTACAATAAAAATGAACAGAAGCGCGTGGAAAGATACAATAAAGAAAGAGAAAAGCGCGCGCTACAGAAGCGCATAGAAAAAGAGGAGCGAGAGAGGGAAAAGCAGATAATTGAACATTTTAGGTAATTTATAGTAATAAGAAAAAAAATAGTGGAAAAGGAAATTAGCATCGTAATATAGTTATCTATATTCAATAGTCATTCTCGGTCAAAAGCAGTTTTGACTAACAAAAACAGTCAAAATTAGGTACTCTTGTCAAAAACGTTTTTTTTTTAAGTTCATAAATTATACTTTTGTTGAGAATGAGGGTCAATAGCAACAAGCCGGACCCTCTATTAGTGCTTCAATAAAGTGGTGGACTCAAGGTTCAAGCTTTCCATGGACTTTTTGGGTGAACATAAAAAGCAATGTTTTCTCTATTTTCTTTAATTTGCCTACACTCGTGCACGTTTACGAACACATAATGGTTAATATTCCACCGATATTACACATGATCACTCACACACATCAATAACACTTGTTTGGAAAATATAACAAAATCGAACTGTATCACTTTTCGCTTCCCGCCAAAAAAACTGTCAAAAACAAGTTTTACTGAAATGTTCTAGTCAAAAATCCTTTTGTCCGTTAAGTTTACACTATATCCCCAAATACCGGGGCACGGGGGATATGAAGTAGGATGTACCAGAACTGATAGCTTCAGTTCGTTTCACCTACTCGGATCGCTTCATTCGGAACCTCCTTCGTGAGATTCTGGCTCCGCGCGTTTTATTATTATTACAATAGGGGATCGGACAGTAATTGAAAAAAAAAATTAAAATGTAGTTAGAACGAATGTTTGTCAAATCCGAAAGATGATTCAATCAAATTTTTTTATAAAATAGTAATGATTATATTTTTAAATCGATAAATAAAATCTAATAATTCTCATATATGTCATTTTTTATCTGCTCCGAAACACCAACACAGCGCATGACGTCATTTGAAAGTAAATACCTACCGTGTGCGAAGCCTGTGTTTATTTTATACTTTTGCTTTTTATCTAAATCAAAACGATATGTTTTTCATTCCATGATGACCCTTAAGTCCTTAAACTTCACAAAAACGTATAAGTCACTGTGCAAGTTTGCTTTCGTAGAGCTTATCGTTTCGGTTGCCTGCGTGTGACGTCATACGTTCCGAGGTGCCCTTTTGCGCGGCAATATTTGAAACATAACATTTAAACATAATTTTAGGTACTTTAAGGACTTTATTTTAAGGACTTTCATGGCTATATATATGCATTATGGTTAATTTTGAACACTTTCTGAAAAGTTGTCCGATCCCCTATTATTACAATCTAAGGGTCATTGTCAGACCACTGAGGAGTAGGGTGCTGTAAAGTTTTTCAGTCAAATGTAGGTACTATTAACCGACATTTTTCAATCCAAAGTAAGCACTTTTGACCAACGCAATTATTTCCACACATACGCGTTATCAGAAGGAATTCGCACTCGCGACGCCGATACGGTAAGTCAAAAACACTTGTTTACTTTTCACCGGGAACATTTATGCTTTATTTTTTGACATGGAACATCTTTTTTAATTGTTGTAGGTTACAAGAACAGCTCAGACAAAAACAAGAAGAAGAAGCATGGAAAGATTACGAGTATTCCTTCCCAACTACGTATGGGAAAACGAAATACCAGGCTCCAAAGAAAGAGAAAGTTAAGAAAGAGAAAGTGAAGAAATTTAAGAAAGAGAAAGTGAAGAAAGAAAAGAAACCGAAAAAAATCAAAGAAATAAAAGAGAAAAAAGTAAAATACCCGCAGAAAACGTATAAAAGTCCTTACTTGTATGAGGAAATTAAATACGAGACACCAGTTGCACAGAAAGAGAAAGTGAAGAAATCGAAAAGAATCAAAGAAAAACCGACAAAATACAAGGCTTCTAAGACGTATACTGTGCAACCCAAAGTGACGTCTAGATCCGTTACAGTGAGGAGATTGTGAGTATGAAATAACATATTGCTCATAGGCGAAGATTACCTAAACCACGAAAACAATTTTTGTACTGTTGATGTCTAAGTATCGAATCTTGCAAATCTTCATAATTCTTGCAAAAATCTTGCAAATATTCTTGTAGCACAGAACTACTGAAAACAGTATCATAACTGTTTGGCCAAATTCAACGCACATACTCTTTCGACAGCTGTAGCATACCCTCGACACTCCATACAAGTGAACCGATTTAATAACCTACTACTACTACCGGTGCACCGGCCTGTCCGCACACGTTTTGTGTGTGGGTAATTATTGTAGGGATGAGCTAAGAGTCGAGCTGGACAAGGACAGTGCTATACGTGAGCAACATAAGTGTTTTTCTTTCTAAATACTTTGCATTGTTTAGGGTCCTAGCTGGGACTTATGAATGAAAGTGGACTGTATATTAATGTGGTATATTGATTTGTACAACAAGGCGTAATGAACACGGTGAAAATGATAAGACGCGTGGTGTCGTCGCGGTAGTGTGGTGCGAAGTAGCGGGCGCCGCTCGCGCCCTCCGTCCCCCGCAGCCGCACCTCCGCCCGCGGCTCTGGTGGTTTTAATTATCAATATCAATAAACACCACTATTTTTAATAACCAAAAGAAACTACGCATTATAGGTAGGCACATAGTAAAAGTGCAGTCAGAATTTTCAGTTACTTCACAATGGCAAAGTTATTTCAAGTTGAAGTTTTCATAAATCATGGACATTCGAACAAATAATCAAAAACTTGTAAGGTTTCTGCTTAGACTTGTTAAATTAAAAGTAGTGACGGTACATCAACATAGAATAAAATCAGTAGATCGTTCAAAATAAAATAATATACATGCGAATCACACGTACTCGCAGCGAGCGGTGACAACCGAGTGACTCGGGCACGGCAGTACTGCTAGCCGTACTGCTACGTTGCGGACGACGATGAATTGGAGGGGGGATATGACTGTCGCTTCATTACGCACCTTTAGTATGTCGAATGAAATTCGATACATTTTCATGTTGTAAGATATTTTAGTTGGTTAGTAGTGAGGGTAACTTGTGCGTACGATTCGACGCAACGCTTTGTTAACCCACGGTGTGGGTGGCGGGTTGTCACAGAGTGCTTCACTCGTTCTAGTGATGTTATGGTCAAAGTCAAAGTCAAAGTCAAATATCATTTATTAAATAGGCACAAAAGTGCACTTTTAAAGGTCATAAACACATGATACAAATAAAAATGTCAAAAATTGTAACTTATGTTAACATGACTTTGAAAAAAAGGTAAGTATGTTTACCCATTTCTTTCCTATACTCAAATTGAAGTCTGAGTGCTGAAAAGAAATGCGAAAACTGACTCTACCAGTGCTTCGGAAATACGCCCGCTAGAGAAGATAGCACCAAGAAACTCTGCGGGGATGTCTTTTTTCAGCACAATTACGTATAAATTAGAATTAACAGAATGTAAAACAAGAAATGCGAGTGAGATGTCCCATAGTCATAGTATCAGTAACAGAAAAGTGTAAATAAAATATAAGTAGGTATGACAGTAGCAGTAGGAGTGACTAGAACAGACCAGTCCCCGCAAGCAGCACCCGTTCACGAGTATGACTTGTGGACCAGCCATCACCCCCCTCAACCATATTGGAGGGAAGGGAGTGACCCGACACACAGAGCCGCCGCAAGCAAAGACATTTGAGTGAGCATGACTGTAAAACCTAGTCACTTCCAACTCAAATACAATTTTTATAGCTTTATTTGAATGACTAACTACATTAGACATCTCACATAGCATTGTACAATCCAAGAAGAAATGAAATATAAACATCATGCACACACTGATGTGTTAATCTTCATCATCATGGGGCTTAGGGCATACAGGCCATGCATTTTTGTCATTAACATATTCATTTATTGAGTAGTATGCTTTTTTCATAAGGTTTATTTTGATAAATGATTTAAATCTACGCATTGGTAATTTGTCAATGCCCTCAGGTAGTTTATTATAAAAGCGTATACAGTTCCCCATAAACGAACCATTAACTCTCTGCAACCTGAATCTAGGTACATACAATTTATTCTTATGTCTCGTGTTAAAATTATGCAAGTCGCTGTTTTTGTTAAAGGTGCTAAGGTGTTTGCGAGCGTGCATTAAATTTTCATAAATGTATTGGCAAGCCACTGTAAGAATGTTGATCTCTTTAAACCGTTCCCTAAGCGAGTCACGAGCTTTCATGTTGTAAATGGAACGAATTGCTCTTTTTTGTAATACAAATATGGATTGAATTTCTGCGGCTTTACCCCATAGTAAAATTCCGTAAGACATGATACTATGGAAGTAACTGAAATATACTAATCTTGCAGTGGCTTCGTCAGTGAACTGTCTGATTTTACGTACTGCATAGGCTGCTGAGCTCAATCTCCCAGCTAGTGATGTTATATGTGGACCCCACTGTAATTTAGAATCTAAGTTAATGCCCAGGAATGTTGTTGAGTCAACAAGGTCTAGAGGGTTATCGTTTACTAAGATATTTGAAGGAGCAGAAACTCCCCTAACGTTGGGCAGAGAAAATTTTATACATTTCGTTTTTTTTGCATTTAATAGTAGATTATTTGTTGTGAACCAATGTAGAACTAGCGAGATGGCTTTGTTCACATCGTCAAGGTTATTATTGGTTCTGTCTATCTTAAATATTAGAGATGTGTCATCTGCGAACAAAACAATATCGCATAAGTCCTTCACAAAAAAGGGTAGGTCGTTAATATAGACTAGGAATAGAAATGGTCCTAGTATTGAGCCCTGAGGGACTCCCATTTTTGTGAGAGCTCCGGATGACCTAGACCCGTTAACATCAACTTTTTGGATCCTATTGCTAAGATACGAGAAGACAAGATCAAGAGCTTTTCCGTGAATTCCATAATATTTTAATTTACAAATTAGTGTGTCATGATTAACGCAGTCAAATGCTTTAGACAGGTCACAGAAAACTGCAATAGCATCCTGTGACCTCTCCCAAGCATCAAAAATGTGCTTTAAAAGTCCTATTCCTGCGTCCGTAGTGGAGCGACCTTTAGTAAAGCCATACTGTTGATCGTGAAATAATCCATTTAGATTGAAATGTGACAACAGTTGGCTTAATATTAATTTTTCAAAAATTTTGCTTAGTGCATATATGGAGTTGATAAGTCAGTGTATACATGTATGGAATTTCATATAGAGAATTCCCAACCGCTTGAGGCGAGGCGGTACTGGTCGGGTGCCGGGTTGACAAATGATTTTTTTTACGCTTAATAGATCCATGTTTGGCCACTATCTCGGCTGATGTGAAGCGATGATGTGGCCTAAGATGAAGCACATAGATCTAGAGAGACGGCAGTTGAGCGGCAAATGAAATGCGATCTTATTTGAACAGCATACTATACAGTTAGTAATTACATAGAAGACAAAGATGCATGGAACATTCCGCTTCTGCCAAGTAGCCAACTGGCACATAAGAAACAATATTGTCAAAAACAAACATAAAAAATTGTAACAAAAATTCTAAAAATAAAAAATGCCCCTCAGTTTTTTGCCGCATATTCTGAGTAGTGGTTCTTTTTCCGATGCGGTGGTAGAGTTATTGTAATAATTGACGTTCATAAGTGCGTCTGTGATGCCAAACATGAATAAAAAACTTTTGAACATTGAACTTTAAGCTTTGAATAAAAAAATTCGAGCGAGAAACGTCTTTTTTTTGTCCCGTTTGATATAGTTCAACCCGAATCTCATAAACTACAGTCTACGATATTGAAAATCAACATGCAGGTTTCTTATAGTGTGTCCGCTTAGAATAGATTTTCAAAGGGCAGAATCAAGGGGTCTAAACGCGGGTGCCAAGTTTAATATGACAATGATTACTAGATTATGACTATGTTTTGTCTTGTTTCAGGAATCGCTATCAACAGCTGTCTCAAAATTTCGTCAACGGCTTCTACCGGGTTTGCTGCCAGTTCTACTGCTACCTCACCTGCTTTGTGATCATCGGACTAGTTTTGATATTTATGCTTTGATACAATATACAGATTTAAAACATACCGCCCAAGTGATTTTATGAAAAAGTCTTATATACAACTACAACACCAGAGACGTTGCTGATGTTTTGGACACCCTTTTACACCCTTATGACATAATCATCTTATGACCTTTACACCCTTTTGACCGCCAAGGTCGATTCTGGAGTTCTCATTGCAGTTCAGGGCGTCGCCACAGAATAAACAAAAAGTACTACACAAAAACAACTTGTACCACAAATACCAAAGGTTTGTCTTGGTACGCACATTCGCTTTCTACTGCCAATATGAATTACACTAAGCTAGACAGATATTACATTTCAACAATAATCAAATAAATAGATTGAGTAGGCATAGACAATTGTCGTGAGTCGTAGATTTTAAATAATCAAGAAAAATTAAATTGCTCGGGCAGGGATCGAACCTGCTTGGGAATATCGTGTCGACGCCTTAACCACTGGGTCACTGAGGCATCTGCTCAAGCATCTAAATTTCTTCTACCCTTCTTATACAGTCAAATTTTAAAATTTTCGCATGCGCTAATGCATTTAATGTCAAATATTATGTAGTACCATTATAACAAGTGTCGGCATTGCATAGATTACAGAGACCGCGGAACTCAGAACTCATACTGTAGGATAAGGCGCCATTTAGAATAAAGTCTCGTGTATGTCATAATAAATTTAATATTTTATACCATACTATATTAGTAACAAAAGTTCTTACAATAAAGTTATGTCAAAATGTAATAGACTTCACATTCAATACGAATTTCAAACATTTTCATTAGCCGGGTCCACACCGGACGATCATGTCCGCTCCAACTCGCGCGACAGATCACGATCCAAACGCGCGGTCGCACTGTGATTCACCTAGAACAAGCTAGCGAGACAAAAGTCGTTCCCAAGTTTCCCGGAAATTATTTAATAATATGGTAAACAACACCCACGAACTTCGTTTCCAAGAATATTTCGAACAATGGGTCACCCTTGATAAGGGTATCAGGTAAGTATATAAGGAAAGGGGTAAGTGAACCAGTAATCATTTGCAATTTTGCTTTTTGCGCGATTACTTAAAACAGTGTTTCATTCGTAGTTTTTGTGTATCTTAGTGATGGATCTGGAAGTTAACGGTAAGTCTTATTTTATTTTGTTATGAAAAAGAATTAGATGCCCCCAGTTATTTTTTTTTATTTACCCAAAGTTCAACTTGCCGAAAACTTGACCATTATTTACGTTTCTTGGTCCCGGAAAGACATGTAATGGTATGCAACAGACTTAAAATCGATACATATGGTGACTGAATCCTTCTTCTTTCAAAATATGATAAATCTAGGCTGTGGACTTTTGTGGAAATATTTTTTTTTTTTTTTTTACAGAACACGTTTACTCAATCTCAAGATTGGAACTTTTTGAAGAATGGGTTAAACACGGAAAAGAAAACCGAAATACCGGATTGTTTGCCTTTTTGTCATCACGATATGACTTCTCCGGCATTACTGATGAATCGTTAAGAACTCTGAAGCAGGCAATCAGTGCATTTTCTTCAAACTTAGATGCAATTTGGTATAAATCCAAAAAGTGCCGCGATGTCTTCCTTATCAAAAACGCAGAGTGGACGTCAAAAAACTTCGTGTTTAATGTATCGTCCCTTAGTCACGTGCATACGCCATCTACATCCGCAGCATCTTCAACCACCCCTGGGCGTCCAAGCAAAAAGTTTGACGATTCGAGCGACAAAACAAAAAAGAGGAGAGTTGAAGATCTGCTCTGTACACGCGACACGAATCAATTACTGCTTGCAGCGGAAGTCTCAGCACGGTTATCTGGCCACCGAAACCTGGCTGCTGTCATCAGAGACGCTAGCGAAAGTCCCGAGAAGTGCAAAAAAATGAGAAATAGTGCCAGTGCTGGTGAAAGCAGTCAGAGATGCCTAACGAAGGAGGAAGCTTTGGCTTATTATGTGGACTCGAAGTGTACAAGCCACTCCTACAAGCTGACTCGGAAGTGGAGCATGAAGGTAGGGCATATGGTATTTCCATCAATTCATAGCATTAGGCAAGCTAAAAGAGATTGTTTTCCTCTCGAAGATTTCATTTTTGTTGACGAGACGCGCGCAGATATTAAACTTCAAGCTGTTTTAAATAAAACTGTTGAACGTTTAGTTCATGCGCAGCAAGAAGTTTTCAAATCGTCATCTCTTGGGTCATCATTTAGTCTTGTTAGTAAATGGGGTTGTGATGGCAGTTCCGGTCACAGCACTTACAAACAAAAGTTTGCCAGTGCTGAAGCTACTGACGAATATTTGTTTGTATTTTCATTTGTACCGCTTCAATTGCAAGACGAAAGTGGTAATATCGCTTGGCAAAATCCTCGGTCTTCATCTACCATGTATTGTCGCCCGATTAAATTTATTTTCTCCAAGGAAACCACTGAGTTTACCGTTGCTGAAACAAATAAAGTGTTGGAGGAAATAAACCAATTGGTGCCGACAATATGTCACATTGATGATAAAGAGGTATCTGTCAAGCACAAACTGCTTTTTACCATGATTGACGGTAAAGTGTGCAATGCAGTGACCGAGACTACATCATCGCAAAAATGTTATATATGTGGAGCTACCCCTAAATTGATGAATGATGAGTCTAGGGAGTATGTAGTTAATAGGGACAACCTTGGTTTTGGTATATCTACACTGCATGCGTGGATTCGTTGTTTTGAGTGCTTGCTTCATATTAGCTATCGTCTCGAAGTCAAAAAATGGCAAATACGAGATGCTGCTGACAAGGCTCATATGAAGCAACGTTCCACCAACATTCAGAACCGTTTCAAATCCGAAATGGGCTTGATTGTGGATAAACCAAAGCCAGGGTTTGGTAATACAAATGATGGAAATACTGCCCGCAGGTTTTTTGGGAACCCTGAGCTAAGTGCTGATATTACGGGAATAGATGTGAAACTTATTAAAAATTTTGATACCATACTTCGTACCTTGGCTTCCGGATATGACATAAATACCGATAAATTTGAATTGTTGGCACAGGAAACAAGACATATGTACATAAGTCTGTATCCGTGGTATTACATGCCTGCTACTGTGCACAAAATTCTTGTGCACAGTACGGATATTATAAAGTCGGCTCTGCTGCCAATCGGGCAGCTTTCTGAGGAAGCTCAGGAAGCTCGCAATAAAGATTGCAGACGATTCCGAGAGCATAATACTCGAAAGCAGTCACGTATTGCTACGAATACAGATTTATTGCATATGTTATTGATCACATCTGATCCCGTAGTAAACAGCCATAGAGAGGTTCCTAAAAAAAAAACTGGTCAGCTCCCTTCCGAAGTTTTAGATTTAATCATAGCCCCTACTGTGAATATTTGTCCAAATGTTACAATTACCAGTCCTGATGTTAGCTTGCAGGACTATACCGTGGACGATTCATCGGAAGAAGAAATTAGCGATAGCGAGAATTAAAAATTCTAGGTATTAGCTACCTGTTTGTCCTTCAAGGTAACATTAGGTATAACCGGTAGTCATTACATTTGGGGATTTACAGTAGGTAAGTACTTTCTGTTTCATTTTTGTTTACTTAAGTGTCTAAGTTAATTGTATTAGTTCTAAGTATAGATAGCGTTATCGGTAATTAGTAGGTACATGGTACATACACCTATTAGGTGTATGTACCAGGTAGCTAATACCTAGAATTAAAAATTCCAGGTATTAGCTACCTGTATGTCCTTCAAGGTAACATTAGGTATAATCGGTAGTCATTACAATTGGGGATTTACAGTAGGTAAGTAC
The DNA here is from genome assembly GCA_951640565.1 of Petrophora chlorosata. Lineage (NCBI taxonomy): Eukaryota > Metazoa > Arthropoda > Insecta > Lepidoptera > Geometridae > Petrophora > Petrophora chlorosata. The sequence goes on along the minus strand of OX621199.1, from coordinate 3,848,825 downwards.
TTTCTGTTTCATTTTTGTTTACTTAAGTGTCTAAGTTAATTGTATTAGTTCTAAGTATAGGTAATTAGTAAGTACATGGTACATACACCTAATAGGTGCCAATTACCAAATACTTGCTTTATATTCTTGTAATCTTGTGTAGGTACTTTGTTTATTACTTCGCTAAATTTTATATTTTTGATGTTCATATTTTTATCTGGCTCTTGTGTATTTTGTACATATTATTTGTGTTTACTATATACCTACTTAAGTTTTTTAAAATATATTTACCTTTAAATAATTTGGCAATACTTATTTTTTCTACCTACCCGGTAACTACCCTCCTCCAATTGGTTTCCTTACCTTAAAACCAAATTAGGTACTCATAAAACGTTATAAAAAAAGAACTCAAAAAAGTTTTTTTCCACCTATCCCCGAATTAGGGCCCCATATCCTTAGACCTAATTAGGAAGTCATAACAAGTTATAAGAAAGCCCCATGAAACAGAAAATAGCAAAAAATAATTTTGTCTAGCTAGCTTGTTCTACGTGAATCACAGTGGGTCGGTGTGGACGCGACTCCCCCGATCCCAAAGACAAAACAACGAGACGTTACGTAGTAACTAGTAAGTAATTTTCATTATAAATATACACGGCTACACTCACGTTATGATTGTGTCAGATAACTCCACAGGTTTCGGACAATTATGATGTCCTTCTTCAAGCAGATGGCGATGATTGAGATGGCGCAGATGTCTGCGCCGCGAATCCAATGTGTAATCTCCCGGAAGAATTACATCCCAATTGTCCGAAACCTGGTCGGAGTTATTCCGACACAATCATAACGCAACTATAGCAGTTTATATTTATAATGAATATTTCGACTCACGATAGTTTCCAAACAGTAAGTAATCTGTAAGAGATTGCTTCAAGCGATAAAACCGCCAATTGTATAACCCTAGATAAGTCTTGTTTCTATTAAGAGTGTTTCTATTCTATTCCAATATGTGAAAAGGAACCATACGTAACAAATGTTCGAGCGTGGATCGGAACGTCGATCGCCCGGTGTGAACCCGGCCATTATGAATAGATCTAAAGCTCATCTGCGATGCTACAAAACTACTAGATTAAAACTGTACGAGATATTATTGAAAGGGAGAACAGCGCAAGAATTTTATAGTAATCAATGTAAATAAAATTTTAAAAAATCGTTAAAAATAAGCCCAAGCATTTGGTTTGTGTCTGGGTGTTATGGGACCATGGTCTTCATAGTTCCTGGTTCCCTACATATAGGGAATCCTAATTAGCGGCCAGGATTTATGTATGTATTCGTTGGGCGTACATCTGTATTAATGTTATTTATATGTAGTTATCTAAATTGATAGGAAAAACAGTGGAAGAAAAATTTGGTTGCGCTTGAACTAATTAGTGTAAATTTATATGTATACATATAGACCCGAAGGACTATTCTGAAGCATGTGAGTAACTTGACGTGTACAAAGGTTGAATATAGGATATTTGAAATTCCCATATGAAAGTAACATAAAATTATATTGTTACAACCGTAACATGAATCAGTGTCTGCTATTATTGCGTCTTCAGCTGCTAGGGTCATAATTCTAATTTAAAACTGCAGTAGTATTGATGTAGGGTTGTCATCGTTTTTTTTACATTTCGCGGAGGAAACGATTACGAGAACTTTTCATGAATTAAAATCATCGAAATTTCAGAACCAGTTGAACAAACGTTCGCCGTGACCTTCGGGTTTATACACATAGTATAAGCGAGTGCTAACTACAAGAGCAGTTAAACTAGTGAAAGTAGATAGTTTTACGTAGAGAAATCTTAGACAAGCACAGACTAAGTGCGACTCAAACCTTGCAATATAACAATATAATATTGTTGGTAGCTCCATCCGCAATAAGTTTCCATCTGTGGAAACTTTTATAAGCTACCAACCTGTCCATACATTTATACCTACATTATACTAAGTTTAACTGTAGTTTTCCTAAAAGAATAAATAAATAATAATCGTTAAAATTTTGACCACTAGCTCTAATAGCGCTCGTAGCGTAGCCATTCGTAAATAACCGGCTAGGTTGGGCAATGTTCGCTGCGGTCACCATTTGGATGGGTGACCGTTTGTGTGGTATATACTAATGTGCTGTACTGTGTCTACTGTACTGTGTTTTAGGAAAACAGTCGTCAGGCTATGTCGGAGGAGTTCGGACGGCCTATAACTCTGAAATTAAGGCAAACCCAAACACAAGATCTTTAAAAAAAAATTATAGTCGTTTATAGCATCGTAGGTACGCTCAGAAAACAAAACAATAATATATAGGCACTTGGTAATCATAATTAAGACATCTCTACTAACTAAAACGTCCAAAAAATAACTCACTATAACTCAGTCTCTCGAATGCCGTACACTTCACAATTTTCTTTCTCCACCATTGCTTTCTTCACTTCACTCGATGACTGTCCATCTATACAAACTGTGGTGCTCGCACTACGCTTTCTTTTAGGACTATTTTCTATATTGATATTCAAATTCAACAATGGCGATCTGCGATCTACCGCCAAATTACTTATAGACAATGTCAGATCACTGGGCATATGTCCGTCTAAGCAATACATAAGCGAGTCCGTGAGTTTATCATCTGTTTCGTTGGACTTATTCAGTATCGATAGGTCTATTGGTGTCGCGGTTAGCACCGATCTGCTGAGGAGATACTCTCGGAAAGGTTCTGAGAGCGATTTCTGATGGTCGTGAGCGATTTTGAACTTTGGTGAGTCTTCGCATAAGGTTGTGTTTAGCTCGTCGCTTGGAGGCTCGTGGCTTGTGACGAAACGGGTGGTGTGCGAGCGAAGCGGGCTGATGTCGCCGAGGGAGATGGAGCGAGCGTCGTAGGGCTTGGCATTTGATTGGTTCGATCTGGAATGTAAAAGTCAGAAATTCAAATCCAAGTTCGTGATAGGTCAATACTGTTCTAACCGGTATGTGCGACAGAAATATGTAAAAATAAACACTAAACAGATGAAGCGAGAAGAGTGAAACTGGAAATCGTGATTTCGTTTGTTACATTCGTTCATTTCGTACACTTCGTTAGTTTCATTCAATCGTTTTTGTATATTTCGTTGGCGTGTTGCTTACCGTCAGGTGAAGGATTTACTTGACTTGTCACTCAATTACATTAAAAACATTTGAAATTGTCTATGGGAGCTAAGGATGCACATTTTTAACCCCGGACCCGAAAAGGAGGGATGTTATAAGTTTGACTACTATGTGTGTCTGTCTGTGGCACCGTAGCTCTTAATTTTAAATAAAATATTTTCCTCCTTTACTAACATAGATACAATGATGTTCAAATTCAATTCGATAACATTTCAAAAAGTATAAAATCAGCAAGTCAGAAAATTAAGCTAACTACAAATAAAACCAAGAAACTCAGCACATCGACTAAAAAACTTATTGAGGAACGACAAGCTCTAACAATGTACACGGCGGAGTATCGCACCAAAGACAAACAAGTTAAGAGGAACATCCGCAAAGATATCCGTAGCTACAATGTCGAATTAGTGAAAGCCGCTTTGGAGAAAAACCAGTCCCTGAGAATAGCCATCAGAGGAACAGAGACCGGACGAACCTCTATAAGCTGTTTGAGGGACTGTAACGGTGCTAAACAAGGCGATAGGCAAACAATTCTTCGCATCTGTTCCGAATACTATAAATCCCTATATACCGAAAAAGATATGGCTCCCCAGCTAGCAACGAATGTGTATTCATGTTCCGAAAACATCCCGCCTATAACAGGCTACGAGGTTCATCACGCGCTAGCAAACATGAAGTACAGCAAAAGTCCTGGCGAAGATGGCATTACCACCGAAGCCTTAAAAATTGGGGAACCTGTCTTATTACCGAAAATAACGAATCTCTTCAACTCAATATTAGAAACTGGAATATTCCCCGCCAAATTTTGCCACTCTAATATAATTCTTCTCCATAAAAAGGGAGATAAGTCAGATTTATCAAATTACAGACCCATAAGCCTCGTTTCACATCTTTACAAAGCATTCATAAAGGTCATAGAGAATAGAATCGCTGGTACTCTGGACTCACGTCAACCTGCGGAACAAGCAGGATTCCGACGCGGCCTCTCTACTACCGACCACCTTCATACCCTCAATCAAATAATAGAAAAACACCACGAATACAAACTTCCCCTTTATCTAGCATTTGTTGACTATTCCAAGGCCTTTGACAGTATAAAACATTCCGCTATATTCCAAGCCCTACACAATCAAGACATTGAACCCACCTACATTAAACTACTCCAGGAAATTTATATTAACAGCACAGCAGCCGTAAAATTAGATACGCTCGGACAACCCTTCCCCATATGCAAAGGAGTTAAGCAAGGCGACCCGCTGTCTCCGAAACTCTTCACAGCCACCCTAGAAGAGATTTTTAAAAAGCTAGCAGCAAACTGGGAGGAAAAGGGAGTTGTTGTCGGTGAAAAAAGGTTGACAAACCTTCGATTCGCCGACGACATTGTCCTTTTCTCACCCTCTGCAGTGGAACTAGGTTCCATGATCACACAATTAAATCAGGCAAGCCTCGAGGTCGGACTGAAGATGAATATGTCGAAGACCAAGCTTATGACGAATAGCATGAAACGTAGGCTAGAAGTTGATGGCGAGGAGATTGCATACGTCCATGAGTACCTTTATCTAGGCCAATTAGTTTCCTTCCAGGCGAGACAAGATTTAGAAGTTGCAAGACGCACCGAAAACGCCTGGAGGAGCTATTGGTCTATGAAAAATCTCATGAAAGGTAACCTTCCTTTAACACTTAAAAGGAAACTAATGGACGTATGTATTCTCCCCATCCTCACCTACGGTGCTCAGACTTGGTCTTTGACAAAACATCAGAAGTCCGCACTCGGGGTTTGCCAGCGAGCTATGGAGCGTAGCATCTTAGGTTTCAAATTGTCGGACCGAATAAGAAACAGTGAGCTGCGCTCCAAAACCCAAATCGCCGACGTGGGACAAAAAGCTGCTAGCTTGAAATGGAACTGGGCTGGACACGTCTGCCGCATGTCGAACGAGATGTGGGCTAAACTTATCACTGAGTGGATCCCACATAACGTCAGACGACAACGCGGCAGGCCCAGACGGAGATGGCGGGATGAGCTGGACTCCTACTGGAAGGATTGGCCGCAAGGAGCATTGAACCGTGAGGAGTGGAAGGAGGGTAGGGAGGCCTTTGCCCTGCAGTGGGACGACCACGGCTGAAAATAATAAATAATAATAATAACTAACATAGGTTTTAAAAAAATTGTTACTAACACGACTGGATTTATCCGAAATATATAATTTTTATTCTATTTATTTTTATTTTAAACGGGTGAACCGATTTGGATGATGTTTTTTATTTAAAAGCAGGTTTTCTGGCGGTGGTTCTTAGACATGTTTTCAGCCCTTTATTACTTTTTATTAAATTTTAGCTTACTGAAATTTGCTTGTTGAATCTACTTTACCTTTCACAAGAATAACTGGACGGCGATTCGTCATCGTCAGACGACACGAAATCGCTGTCGTTCTTTGGCGACATACTCTGGTACACTACCGGGCTGGGTTCAGATGTAGTGTCTTTCACTTCGTTCGTCTCTGGGAGACTGACGCGCTGTTCCGATGTGATGATTAGTGGCTTGCGGGAGCGAGGCGTCATAATTGATTCCTGGAATTATTAGGATGTGGTGTAAGGAGAGAGGTTGTGATATAATAGACTACATAAACGCTTTGCTTTTTATTCTACCGCTAAACAGTAGTGCGCAAGCTTTACTGTATTTCGGTTCGAAAGTCCAGCGAAATTACTGGGCATATGAGGTTTAACATCTGATATCTCAGGGTGATGAGCGCAATGCAGTAAACCGGGGTAATTTTTGTGTTAAAAAGTTCTAGGCGGCACTGCATTATTTTTAACCGACAAAAAAAATTGAGATTTTCAATTCGATTGTATTTTTTTTAATGTTTGTTACATCAGAACTCCGTCATTTATGACCCGATTTAGAAAATTCTTCTTGCAATGGGTTCAGTATAGCTACAATGTGGTCCCATAGAAATTTCATCGATATTGGACCTTGAACTTCGAAGATAGGTACATCAGAACTGAAGTAATTTTTATTTTGTTATAAGATGGATTATTATTGGCGCTGACCATCAGACGAACGACTTGTTCGCCTCATTGCTCAGTTCCAAAAACAAATTCAAACCCACACCACTTAATATTATGAACCAACTAGCTGCGCCCCGCGGTTTCTCGGGATTAAAAGTAGCGTATGTTCCAGGACCTACATGTCCTACATACCAAAAAGGACTTACATACCAGATTTCATCAAAATCCGTTAAGTAATTTTTGTGTAATTGAGTAACAAACATCCATCCATCCATCCCCACAAACTTTCGCATATAATATTAGTAGGATCTGCTCAAAAATCAAGGAGGCTGTCAGAAATAAGGTTACATGGTATAAAGTTGATGGTTACACAATATTGAAATTGTTAATGACAACATTGAAAGAAATAGAAAGGACATAACCAAGCGTGAGACATGCAACCAACCTGCATAGCTTTCGACAATTTCTGCGTAGACTTAGTAATCGGCGACATAGAGGCTCTTCTAAAATTAACCGTATACGGCGTCGCGCAGTCTTCAAAAACTATCCCTTCTGACATTCCTGGCGTGCTCGTCAAGTATTGAAGCTTCAACTCTTCTGGAACTATCTTCTTTGGCGTATCTTCTACAGGACTCGTTTCCTCGATCGGCTCTGATTGGTCGTTTTCAGACGCCGTATCTTGGTCATCGAAGCAAGATACGCAAGTTGGCGTACCTCGTATAGGCCCGTTTCGCTTCCTATACTTCTTGTTTAAACTTGTTGCTGATAAGACTTTGGATCGGAAGAGTCTTGTGTTTCCCTTTTTGGTGTTTTTTGGGGTTTCTTCTGTGTCTAAAACGCTCAAATTGGGCTCGGATACGAACTTAGGGCTATGTTTTCGAGATCTATTCAACGCCCCATCAGATAGTGTGCTTTCGTTGCTAGCATCGGATTCGTAGTCATCGTCTAAACTCTCGGAGCTTGCGATTTTGTTTGCCAAGTTTTTGAGAACGATGTTTTTGTGGGACACGTCTACTTTGTTATCGTCTGTCAACCTGAGCTTTGCTTTACTGGATTTCTGGAAAACATGCGTTAATTAGGAAGAAAGTTAGATAGAAGGCTCATTTACACTCGATTTCATCGTTTTGGCAACCATATTGACCATCTACTCGAAGGCATACTGAAGAATTTTGGCTAATCCTTTTTAGTGCGAACGTCAATGGAATGAAATGCCTTGCTGTCGTATGTGTTTCCACATAAATACAATCTGGGTGTGTTCAAATCAAGAGTGAATGTCACTTCCCATCAAGTAAGATTGTGGTCAAACGCAGAACCAGTCGGTTGTAAAAAAAAAAAAGAAACGACGTCAACATGTGGTAGACATGTCGTAGACATGAAACAGAGGTGACGTAGACATATCGGAAACATGACACAAAAATAACTTAGTTTTTTTTTATATAACTGAATGACGAGACGAGCTGGTCGTTTGCCTGATGGTAAGCAATACGCCAGCCCATAACAATAATAGCACCACCCAGAACTTTGTTCTGCAAAATCCTGCGCGGCGCTGCACTGCGCTCGTCAACCTGAGACAATTAGCTGTTGAGTCTCATAATGCCCAGTAATTTCGCTGGCTACAATGCCCTTCAAACCGGAACACAGTAATGCTTGCGCACTACTGCTTGGCGGCTGAATAACTGGCAAAGCGGTGGTACCTACCCAGACGGCCTCTCGCATACGAGAAACCTACCACCAGTAAACACATGTTAACATGTTTACGTCACCTATGTACATGCATTTGTAGGTGTGACGTAATCATGTTGTACACGTGTCGTAAAAAAGACAGATATCACGTAGACATGGCGAAGATATGACCGACGCGTCGGTCGTATCTTCGATATAGACGAAGAACTAACATAGACCTACGCGTAGGTGTGACGTAAACATGTTAAAGACGAAACGTAGACATGGCGTAGATACGACCGACGCAGACATGATGTAGATACGACATAGACATGACGAAGACATAACGTCCCTACGCAATAGACATGATATAGATAATTTTAAGACAAAGTCTACATGCAGTAGACATGACATAGACAATTTATTCAAGACGTAAACACAAACATGGCGTAGACATTTCATTTAATAAAATAGTTTTAGTCAATATGGTCACCATAGGTTGCCAAATACGAAAACCAGAATAGTGCAAACGAAGCCAACGAGAAAGAAACACACTGTTAAATGATGTTATGACATAAGACACTTCATGCTTTAACATGACACATTAGCTGAAGCAGTAAGAACATTATTATCATACATTTAAAGCTCATTTTCGCTTGACTCTCGACTTACCTCGTCGATGGTGTTGATATTGGAGCCAGAGCCTTTCTTTGGTGTCTTGTTCAGCAAACCCTTGTTGAAAATGTGCCGCTTGATGGAGTCGCCGAAACTTCTAGAGCCGGCGACTTTGCCCGTCCGCTGGATTTGTATTGGTGTACCTGGAAAAGAAAGTTGTTGAATCATTATTTTTTTAAACCAAAAGACATTAAGTGTATTATTTTAGGCCATTACGTTACCACTGCTGGGATACTCTTTTGTGATGGCCTACTGCTGGTATGGCCTTCTTTCAAACAGATAGACATTTCTGAACGACACCGCAGTCGTGCCTGAGAATGTCGCCGACGTCATGTCTGAGAATGTCGCCGACGTCATGTCTGAGAATGTCGCCGACGTCATGTCTAAGAATGTCGTGGACGTCATGTCTAATGAGAACGACGTCATTGCTAAGAGCGATGCCGACGTCATTCCTTGACGCGGCAGTCGGTATCATGCCTGAGACCGTAACTGGTGTTCGGCGTCGGTCTCACAAATGGTTTCTGCGTCAGTATCGGTCTCATGACATGGCCTCGGAGTCATTTCTAAGACCGATGTTGACTTCATGTCTGAGACTGACGTCTACGCCATGTCAGAAACCAACGCTGACGCCATGTCTAAGACTGACGTTGACATTCATAATAATAGTGTTTATTGAACTTACAGTACATTGTAAACAGTTTGATACTTACACCTAGTACTTAGTTACAAAATCAATTTATTACTAGCACTGATCTCATAGTATCATTAGAGAACCCTGACTACGCCACACTAGGGTGACCTGTGTTGTGGGGTTCAGTCTCTTCCGTTTGAGGATCTAATATAATAAGTCTGTGCATTATCACTGTCGAGGCTGGAGTCGACTAGGACCACTGAATTCAAGTATTATAGGCTCCAAGTTCCAGCGGTGCATTCAGGAACTGTTCCTGAATTCTGACTTCTGGCCTGTAGGGGTAGTATCACAGAATACTAAAGGACAGAAGCATCACTCCGCAAAGAAATTTAAACAAATAGTGACTCTTGCTATGACGCAATAAAATTCAATTGAACTCGCGTAGCGCTGCATACCTACCAGTCATATTAACCTACAGAGCGCCTCTCTTTCTATCGCGCCGCTCTTATCACTTCTGACGCGGCACGTGTAACGACGCGCGACCCGCCGTCGGTGTCCGGCTATGTACTTGTAGCTTCGTACCTACAGTGCGGAGTGCGCTAGGCCTGGTAGTATACCAGAGATACAGGGAAGGAGCGAAATTTTTGAACCCTGTGAAGTAGTGTGTGTGGTTTATTTAATGTAATGTTATATTTTTGTATGTATGTTAGTCTGTAAGGTACATATTCTATGGGCCTCTGTTAATTTTACTTTGTTGTACTTTAATATTGCCTAAAATAAAGAGTTTAATAATAATAATAATTATCGGATTATCATTATAGTGGATAATTCAGATTCAGCACAGACTTAGATACACTAAAGACAAGTACAGATTACTCTAATTTTAAGTTAAATAAGTTAAATCTCAGGTTTTTAAGCTATGTGTAACGAAGTATGTATGTGTGGGCGTGCGATTCATGTTTCAACTTTATTTCGCCTAACTAAGCTTGCGTATTAAAAATCAAAATGTTACCATATCCATTCTGTCTGTTGAAGTGTTTGATCAAGCGTCGCTTCTGTTGCGAGTCAGGCAGTGCTTGTATGTGTGCGTAGAGTTGCGCAAGCGCAGTGTCGGTCGGGTTGGACTCATTCTCTGCTTGTGTGCGTGGGCGGTCGATGAATGTGTACACTGTGTTCGCTGCTGTCCTGGAATGCGTAAAATACATCGTCAATAACGACAATAATTTTTATTGCTTGCTTGACCACCTGATGGTAAACGATGACGCGGTCTAAGTTCAAAACACGGTTGCCGAGAAAATACATGTTCACTCTCAATTTGAAGACTCCCAGGTTGTAGTTGTCTGGAAATACAAACTTTGATTTGACTAAATGTCTGAACCTTGATGAAATTTGGCATGTAGAATAGATATGACAAGATGATAGAGAAAAGATAGGCTAGTTTTTATCCCAATTTAACATGTTCACGAGGCATAGCGACATACCCAAATCCCACGCGGCAGCAGCTAGTTAAAAGTGGTAAAAAACAGAATCCGATCTCACCTTTCACCTCCCACCTCTCACTTACTTGTCCGTAATACTCTCATCCAAGTCGACGTCAGGTGACATGACCCGCTTCCGTTCTCGTATAGTGAAGTACGCGGCCGCGTCGGTTGCTAACTGAGTGGGCGCCTCGAACAAACGCGACGAGTGACGGATCATGAAACTGATAACTGGAGACAGGGCGATGGAGTCAGCGTGGAAGGTTTCTGGTGATAGCTGTGAAGATTATATTTTGCATGTGAATATAGAAGACATATTGTAAATATATCCTAACAAACTGGGAGAAGCCACTGGCTCCTGAAACACAGTTTCGACTAGTTCGGGAGCCTATGGATTCAATATATGCCGCGGCTCTGTGTGTCGGGTCACTCCCTTCCCTCCAATATGGTTGAGGGGGGTGATGACTGGTCCACAAGTCATACTCGTGAACGGGTGCTGCTTGCGGGGACTGGTCTGTTCTAGTCACTCCTACTGCTACTGTCATACCTACTTATATTTTATTTACAATTTTCTGTTACTGATACTATGACTATGGGACATCTCACTCGCATTTCTTGTTTTACATTCTGTTAATTCTAATTTATACGTAATTATACTGAAAAAGGACATCCCCGCAGAGTTTCTTGGTGCTATCTTCTCTAGCGGGCGTATTTCCGACGCACTGGTAGAGTCAGTTTTCGCATTTCTTTTCAACACTCAGACTTCAATTTGAGTATAGGAAAGAAATGGGTAAACATACTTACCTTTTTTTCAAAGTCATGTTAACATAAGTTACAATTTTTAACATTTTTTATTTGTATCATGTGTTTATGACCTTAAAAGTGCACTTTTGTGCCTATTTAATAAATGATATTTGACTTTGACTTTGACTTTGAATACTTACCTTGTACAGTACATTATGTCAATAAATGTTTTTTTATTTTTTATTGATTGAAGAGAAGACATGAAGTAGGTAAATATTTCTGATATTCAATGCATTAGCGCATGCTAGGTGAAAATCCTAAGATTTTAAATAATTAGGGAGAAGACAAATGATATTGCTCGGGCAGGGATCGAACCTGCGTCTTCGGAATACTGTCCCGACACCTTAACCACTGGGCCACCTAGCCAACTGCTCGCGCAACCAAATTTTTTCTATCCTTCTTATATCGTGTTATGATCTAATCTAATGTAATTATTTAACTATTGTACTCGTGGTAGGTCTCTCGTACGCGGGAGGCCATCTGGATAGGTACCACCGCTTTGCTAGTTACTCTGCTGCCAAGCAAAACTGTATTCCGGTTTTGAAGGCCAATGCAACCAACGAAATTACTGGGCATATGAGACTTATTATCTGATGTCTCGGGGTGCTTTTTATGATATTAAAAGATTTAAATGGCTCGCTCGCTCGGTCAGGCGTGGCGCTTACCGTCAGGCGAACGACTTGCTCGTCTCATCAATCAGTAATATAAAAAATTATATATACTTGATAGAAACAGCTAAGGCTCACGGGAAAAACGTCGAAATTACTCTGACTAGGTTTTGGACATTTTGAAAATCGATCAAAAAATATTATTATTCAAATTATGGCTCATATTAATAATATAAAAACTTTATTAAATGTTTATCATCTTGTTTCTTTCTAAAATATTCGTTTTAACGTTGAACAGTGACAAAACATTGTAAACGTTTAACTTTTATTTACCGTTTCTTATTCCATTACCACGACTTACCCGCTCAGTATACTTTTCAAAACCTAAATATTAAAACATCAGATTGTTTGTCACTTCAAACAAAAGCAAGGAGTGAACAAGGCTTACTTATAGCATAAGTCGACTTATTGTGTTTCTATTAATATTCATTAATGATATACTTGTTTGACATCTGTTAAAATTGCCGTACTTGTATGTTATTCGTAAGACTTCCTTACCTTTCTCGGACACAACAAATGCGGTGTGAACATCGTAGCAAGCGTGTCCGGTGACATTCTGTTCGAGGCTTCATTATCAGCCACTAGTCGGAGCAGGAGTAGCAACCGCTGGAGAAAGCTCCTGTGCGATGGAGTCAGGAGCAAAAGCAAGAGTTGTAATGCTGTTAGAAGCTTTGTCTCTGAAGATTCTGCATTGGGTGGGTATTGGTCTGAAATGTAGAATAAATATTTAAGAAATATTAGTAAAATTTCTAATGTCTGGTATTTTTTATGTATTTATAAATATTTTTTCTATAAAACTTAAAATTCTTCAAATATTATAAATGCTAATTTTTGTGTGTTCCATATACTACATTGACTAAAATGATCTTGATCTGGTATGTACATACTTTCGGTCCTAGAATGGGCCATAGGATACTTGTTATCCCGAAAAAAGAACACCTCCCTAGAGTTTTTTATTTTATTTAATATGTTGGCAAACAAGCCCACCTGATGGTAAACGGTTACTGTTGCCTATGGACATCTGCAGCATCAGAGGCAATGCTGATGCGTTGCCGACCCTGATTCAACTCGTTTTTTAGGACTAACGATAGATGATAAGTTGACCTGGAAATCCCACATAGAAATCGTCTGCAAAAAACTAAATCAATATTCGTACGCACTTTATAAGTTAAGAAAAGTAGTTAATGAATCTACACTAATGCATGCACTAATCATGGGCATGTTGCATCGATATTACGATATGGAGTTATGTTCTGGGGCAACTCAACAGACCGCTTAAAAGTATTCAAAGCCCAGAAACGGTGCATTAGATCCATGTGTGGGTTACAAATAACCGACTCATGTAAAGCACATTTCAAAAGATTAAAGGTCTTAACTTTACCATCCCTCTATATAAATGAAATTGCCGTATTTATAAAATCCAATCCTGAGCTCTTCGAAACGTGTGCCGCGGGTAGCCGTCGGGACGGTAATTTGCGGCATCGGCCATGCAGAACCCAACTGCTAAGAATGAGTGTGTTCTGTATGGCACCGATAATATTTAACAAGATTCCGTCAGCCATCCGCTCAATAAATGACATTAATATTTTTAAAAATACCCTATCTATATTTCTAATAAAAAAAGCTTATTACACCATTCAGGAATTTATAGATGACAAAACAGAATTTGACTAATATATAATGTGTAATTGGTATACTGATAATTGACAATTTTAATTTGTTATAATTCATTTTCATTTTGACATTTGTATTATTATTTTTTGATTGACATCGCAATTATAAATTCTTTTATTATTATTATTCATAATTTAGTCAATGTCATTGTTGTTTTATTATTGTACTAATTAACTTGTGACTATGTCTGTATGCCAGTATGGCGGAACTAGAGAAACTATCCGTTAATAACAATTACATATGTATATACCTAGATTCGCAGACTAATAAATCATTGTATCATTGTATTGTATCCCTTAAGGACTCTAGTAATTCCCCTTTTAAAGGACTCCATGTTGTAGCTCAAAGGAAATACCGAAAAAAAAAAAATTGCCCATAAAAATAAAATGTGTAAGAACATACCTACTGTTATTCACTATATTTTATGTTCACAAATTATGTTTAGGGTATAAAATTATTTTAGAGAAGTGAAGTGAGAGGGAACATTAATACTTATTTACATCATTTGGTAAAAAAATTTAGTCTTCTCATGACCTCAATCAATGTAACTTTGTTGAAACTTCGAGGTTAGTCAAATGTTATTTTGATACATACATGTGTGCAGTAATAGACCCAACACTTTCTAAACATGAATACAATTTGCGAAATTTAAAAAGTATGATTTAGTATATACAAATTACAAATCTCTTTATTGCATACCAGATACAAAATAATAAAAATAATAATAACATAAAATTCCTTACAATGGTAGTACAATGGGCGGTCTTATCGCTTAAAGCGATCTCTTCCAGACAACCTTTGGATGGACAGTATCGAAAGAAGGAGTAGATGGCGGTGTGCAATTAAATTACAATAATAAATACATGCATACTTAAACATACATTCCAATATATACATACTAGTACATTTATAAACTAACTAGTATTTCGCCGCGTGCGCGAGCTGCTAAAGCAGCTCGCGTGGGGGGGTGGCTGCTGTTTTTTTTTAAAGCTTCCTAGCGATTACGGTTCTAAAGTTTTGTTTACCCTTTTTGTTTTGAAATCAAACTTTTGTATGGCGGCCATATTGAAAAAAAGCTGGATTTCAAGTGATTGTGTGGCGTGCGCGAGCTGCTAAAGCAGCTCGCGTGGGGGGGTTTTGCTTTTTTTTATAAAATCTCCCTATCGATTACGGTTCTAAAGTTATTTAAGTTCAGTTGTTCTGAAAAAAAGACTTTTGTGTGGCGGCCATCTTGAAAAATGGCGGAATCCAAGTGATTTTGTGGCGTGCGCGAGCTGCTAAAGCAGCTCGCGTGGGGGGGGTGTTGCTTTTTTTTTATAGACGCTTCCTATCGACTACGGTTCAAAAGTTTTGTTTGGCTTATTTTTCCGGAAAAAAAACTTTTGTATGGCAGCCATCTTGAAAAATGGCGGAATCCAAAATTTTTTTTCATAATTGTAATCTTCGACCCAGAAAACCCCCCGATGCAAAATTTCAGTCGGATCGGAGCAACTTTCAAAATGGCCGCCATTTTTTTTTCTTTTTTTTTAATTTTTCCAACTTTTCCAAATTTTCCCCATCGTCCTCTATGACATTTGGTCGAGCACTCTATATCTATCTCTTACCGTTTAAAAGTTATTTGCATTTTTATTTTGTATGGCGGCCATGTTTTTTTGTATGGCGGCCATCTTTTTTTTCAAATTTTCAAAAATGGCCCAGGTTTTTGGGCATATTTAGTTCAAGCGGTACCCCCATCCGATTTATAGTTTCCGAGATCCCTTGAGCAGTTCCATCTCGGAGACACCTTTCCATGGATTTCGGATTTTTCTGGTTGGTTTCAAAACATTCTCTATCCAACGGTACCAAACACTCCCCCCCACCATAACGGCAAGTCGGAGATCAATTCTGTCAATATGTCAGTCAGTCAGTCAGTCAGTCAGTCAGTGGTCTTCCAGTTTTATATATATAGACTAGTATTTCGCCGCGTGCGCGAGCTGCTAAAGCAGCTCGCGTGGTGGTGGTGTTATTTTTTTTTTTATAGAAACTTTCTATCGATTACGGTTCTAAATTTATCTAAGCCTTTATGTTCTAAAAATAAACTTTTGTATGGCGGCCATATTGGAAAATGGCATAATCCAAGTGATTTTGTGGCGTGCGCGAGCTGCTAAAGCAGCTCGCGTGGGGTGGTGTTGTTTTTTTTTATAGAAGCTCCCTATCGATTACGGTTTTAAAGTTATTCTCTTTGTTCGGAAAAAAAACTTTAGTATGGCGGCCATCTTGAAAAATGGCGGAATCCAAACTATTTTTTCAAAATCGTAATCTACGACCCCAAAAACCCCCCGAAGCAAAATTTCAGTCGAATCGGAGCATATTTCAAAATGGCCGCCATTTTTCTTTCTTTTTTTTTAATTTTTCCAACTTTTCCTAATTTCCCCTATGGTCCTCTATGATATTTGGTCGAGCACCCTATACCTATCTGTAACCGTTTAAAAGTTATTTGCATATTATTTTCACCTATTTTGTCATGAAAAAAAACATTTGTATGGCAGCCATCTTGAAAAATGGCGGAATCGAATTTTTTTTTTCATAATCGTAATCTACGCCCCAGAAAACCTCCCTATGCAAAATTTCAGTCGGATCGGAGCAACTTTCAAAATGGCCGCCATTTTTTTTTCTTTTTTTTTAATTTTTCCAACTTTTCCAAATTTCCCCCATCGCCCTCTATGACATTTGGTCGAGCACCCTATACCTATCTCTAACCATTCAAAAGTTATTTGCATTTTTATTTTGTATGGCGGCCATGTTTTTTTGTATGGCGGCCATCTTTTTTTTCAAATTTTCAAAATTGGCCCAAGGTTTGGGGCATATTTAGTTCAAGCGGTACCCCCATCCGATTTATAGTTTCCGAGATCCCCTGAGCAGTTCCATCGAGGAAACCACTTTCTGGTGATTTCGGATTTTTCTGGTTGGTTCCAAAACACCCTCTATACAACCGTACCAAACACTCCCTCCCACCATAACGGCAAGTCGGAGATCAATTCTGTCAATATGTCAGTCAGTCAGTCAGTCAGTCAGTCAGTCAGTGAGTGGTCTTTCACTTTTATATAATATAACTAGTATTTCGCCGCGTGCGCGAGCTGCTAAAGCAGCTCGCGTGGTGGTGGTGTTATTTTTTTTTTATAGAAACTTCCTATCGATTACGGTTCTAAAGTTTTCTAAGCCTTTATGATCTTAAAACAAACTTTTGTATGGCGGCCATATTGGAAAATGGCGCAATCCAAGTGATTTTGTGGCGTGCGCGAGCTGCTAAAGCAGCTCGCGTGGGGTGGTGTTGTTTTTTTTTATAGAAGCTCCTTATCGATTACGGTTTTAAAGTTATTCTCTTTGTTCGGAAAAAAATCTTTTGTATGGCGGCCATCTTGAAAAATGGCGGAATCCAAATTATTTTTTCATAATCGTAATCTACGACCTAAAAAACCCCCCGATGCAAAATTTCAGTCGAATCGGAGCATTTTTCAAAATGGCCGCCACTTTTCTTTCTTTTTTTTTAATTTTTCCAACTTTTCCAAATTTCCCCTATGGTCCTCTATGATATTTGGTCGAGCACCCTATACCTATCTGTAACCGTTTAAAAGTTATTTCCATATTATTTTCCCCAATTTTGTCCTGAAAAATAACCTTTGTATGGCAGCCATCTTGAAAAATGGCGGAATCCAAATTTTTTTTTAATAATCGTAATCTACGACCCAGAAAACCCCCCTATGCAAAATTTCAGTCGGATCGGAGCAACTTTCAAAATGGCCGCCATTTTTTTTTCTTTTTTTTTAATTTTTCCAACTTTTTCAAATTTCCCTCATCGCCCTCTATGACATTTGGTCGAGCACCCTATACCTATCTCTAACCGTTCAAAAGTCATTTACATTTTTATTTTGTATGGCGGCCATGTTTTTTTGTATGGCGGCCATCTTTTTTTTCAAATTTTCAAAATTGGCCCAAGGTTTGGGGCATATTTAGTTCAAGCGGTACCCCCATCCGATTTATAGTTTCCGAGATCCCCTGAGCAGTTCCATCACGGAAACCACTTTCTGGTGATTTCGGATTTTTCTGGTTGGTTTCAAAACATCCTCTATCCAACCATACCAAACACTTCCACCCACCATAACGGCATCTGGGAGAACAATTCTGTCAATATGTCAGTCAGTCAGTCAGTCAGTCAGTCAGTCAGTGATGGTCTTCCAGTTTTATATTATATTAACTAGTATTTCGCCGCGTGCGCGAGCTGCTAAAGCAGCTCGCGTGGTGGTGGTGTTATTTTTTTTTATAGAAACTTCCTATCGATTACGGTTCTAAAGTTATTTAAACTTTATTGTTCTGAAAAAATAAAACGTTTGTATGTCGGCCATCTTGGAAAATGGCGCAATCAAAGTGATTTTGTGGCGTGCGCGAGCTGCTAAAGCAGCTCGCGTGGGGGGGTGTTGCTTTTTTTTTATAGAAGCTCCCTATCGATTACGGTTTTAAAGTTATTCTCTTTGTTCGGAAAAAAATCTTTTGTATGGCGGCCATCTTGAAAAATGGCGGAATCCAAATTATTTTTTCATAATCGTAATCTACGACCCAGAAAACCCCCCGATGCAAAATTTCAGTCGGATCGGAGCAACTTTCAAAATGGCCGCCATTTTATTTTTATTTTTTTTAATTTTTTCAACTTTTCTAAATTTTCCTCATGGTCCTCTATGATATTTGGTCGAGCACCCTATACCTATCTCTAACCGTTTAAAAGTAATTTGCATATTATTTTCACCTATTTTGTCATTAAAAAAAACGTTTGTATGGCAGCCATCTTGAAAAATGGCGGAATCCAATTTTTTTTTTCATAATCGTAATCTACGACCCAGAAAACTCCCCTATGCAAAATTTCAGTCGGATCGGAGCAACTTTCAAAATGGCCGCCATTTTTTTTTCTTTTTTTTTTAATTTTTCCAACTTTTTCAAATTTCCCCCATCGCCCTCTATGACATTTGGTCGAGCACCCTATACCTATCTCTAACCATTCAAAAGTTATTTACATTTTTATTTTGTATGGCGGCCATGTTTTTTTGTATGGCGGCCATCTTTTTTTTCAAATTTTCAAAATCGGCCCAAGGTTTGGGGCATATTTAGTTCAAGCGGTACCCCCATCCGATTTATAGTTTCCGAGATCCCCTGAGCAGTTCCATCACGGAAACCACTTTCTGGTGATTTCGGATTTTTCTGGTTGGTTTCAAAACATCCTCTATCCAACCATACCAAAAACTTCCACCCACCATAACGGCATCTGGGAGAACAATTCTGTCAATATGTCAGTCAGTCAGTCAGTCAGTCAGTCAGTCAGTCAGTCAGTCAGTCAGTGATGGTCTTTCACTTTTATATAATATAAATAATATATAATAATTTTGATACATATTATAAGTAGTTAATTTGAAAATCATTTTAGAGTAGGGTAAACCTTGTTCTTGTATATAATGTGCATTTATCCATCTATTCTTGTATAAGAAAACATCATATATAATTTTACAAAAACAGTCCTTATTTTCAGAAGTTTTTAAATTAATAAACAAAAACAGCAACTCTACCACTCACTAGCCAATGTGTAATAAGTCTGATAGTACTGATCCATCAGCAGAGGCTGCGGTAACTCTGCCAGGAAACCCTTCAGCACCGATGCACAATCGTGTACGGAGAACCTCCCCTCACCGAGACCCAGGCTGGAACCGGTGATGAGAAGCTGCCGTAGCTCTTGTTGTCGGCTGAGGGATCCTGTACGCCTGAATATGCCTTCTTGGATAACATCTGGAATTGCACAAACATGTTTCAATGTTGTTGTTTTTCATCAAAATTACGGGCTTGTTTGTTTCAAAGAATATGCTGCCCTAGTGGCGATAACAAATTATATGTTGATTTATTTTAACACATTAAAATCCATTTTCTCCTTACATACTTCTGAACAAAAAAATATACAGTCCATCATGGATTTTCTTATATAGGATTGGCTTTAATTTAATTTATACTTACTATCAGTTTTAGACAAAAATTCTATTAATTCGTTGAGCCTCAGTATTCCATCTTCAGTAATGGAATTCACCTCCAGATTATTCCTCAAGGTGTTACAATTGTTTTGACTAGGATTCGAGTTTGAACTCTTTGTTTTCTTGTGGAAATTCCATCGGAATTGCTTTGGTTTGTCTGTTGAACAGTCAACACTGAAATAAGAACAAAATAAATGATAAAATTATATGTGTATATTCTTGAGACTAAATTAGAGGCAAGTGGTTATAAATACTTACTCGTCAGTGTTTATATCTACAACAAAAGATAGGTGCATACGCACTAATGTGAAAAACTGGTCTAAATTCTCTTTTCTCAGCTTTTCAATACAAAAAACATCGTTGGAAGTCATGTTTACAAAGCAGCGCAAAAAACTTATATAAAACTCGGTATGGTACACATGTTTCCACTACAGATTATTATTTTATTATCTATTTGAATATTTGGCACATTTTAATCAAAAAATATATATTCTCATTTATTTATCCCAAGATCTCCTGCATTGTTTATAGGTAGGTACATAATAATAATTTTTAAAATGTCGTTTTTTTTTATTTCACAACGGCCAAATCCGTTTTTTTCGTTCGTAAATTGGATTGGATTGACAATTGATTTTATTATAGTGATATAGTCTATGGTTGGTTTTCTTGATGAAATGTTATGTAGGTCCACATTATTACGATAAAATCTGCATTACGTTATTTAATAATTTTAACATTATATTTTTTAACTTAACTGTAGCGCACAGCTGTAGTTATATTAGTAGGTAAAAGCAATCAAAAGGAAGACAGGGTACCTATACAGTTTAAAAATATAACACTAATATTATTGAATCTGAACTCAGAACATCGATAGCCAAATAAATTGAAAGGTGTAAGTACAATAAAATCAAGACATAATTATCCCAATTTTTTTATGCATAAAAACAGTCGTAAAAGCAAACAAAATAATCAGCATTGAGCAGTACTACGCGTACGCTTTGCTTTGCTACGATAGGATGGGAAATCCGGCAAAAGATCGCATGAAATCGTCATAGCATGGCTCCGATCCGATCTGAAAATCGTTTGGATCTTTTGCAAGACGGATGGTATAGTGATGTTCATGTACAAAAAATATCGATATTTTTTCCGATATAATATATCGAAATATTGTATCGATGTTTAACGATATATCAGTCAAAAACATCGATACTTTCGATATATCGTATCGAACGGAAAAGACTATTAGGAGTAAATAAGTCAGCCCACCAAGGTTAAAAATCAATCAACTTATCATATATATAACCAGCCATCTTATTTCTACCAATCCACCATAGATAATACAATATTTTTTAATATTTTTACTGGCCCGGATACGATGTCCTTTAAGCCATGATAATACAATAATCAAAGTAGATCTGCAACTCGATCATAGTTCAAGCGGGGTGATACAAGTACAGTGCTGCCTTCATGAGAGTATTTCGTGAATCCGAATCGGGTTGGTGAACTTGGATAACAAACTAGATAGATTGGATATTTTTGTAGTTGAGCTTTTATTGAAAATTAACGATAGGTGTAGCTCAAGTATACATTTTGAACATGTTTGAAATGAATAAATATGTAAA
Organism: Petrophora chlorosata; assembly: GCA_951640565.1. Lineage (NCBI taxonomy): Eukaryota > Metazoa > Arthropoda > Insecta > Lepidoptera > Geometridae > Petrophora > Petrophora chlorosata. The sequence goes on along the minus strand of OX621199.1, from coordinate 3,827,411 downwards.
TTAATTAATGATGAGTTTTCCTAAACATTCTAATATCGTACGATATTTCATATATCGGATAATAAGTATATATCGATATTATATATTGACTTCAATGATTCCATAATATTGAATTGATTCGATATATCAAATAAATGTATCGATATTTTATCACATATCGATTCATATCGAGCACCCCTAGGATGGTATCGACACATGCCTAAAATAAAATCAACATTTCGTGTATTTGAAGTAAAATTTAAAGTAATATTCCTGTACTAGCCGAAATAACAGTTAAATCTATAAAACCAAAAAAAACTTGAAAATGAAGAGGTTCTAAAATGCGATAGATAATGTTTAATGTGATGCATTGCAATAACTCAGAAATATTCACTGGTGAACATTTACCGATTTCTGAACACCCCCATACACTCCTTTGCTCTTTTAATTATTCTGTACTTTTAAATAACATTGGCTACAAAGAAAAATAATCAAGTCCATTGAACATAAGTTATAATAAAGTTTTATTAATTTATTTTAGATACATACATAATTACTAATTACAGCCTTAAATTAATGAGTTTGATAAAGAATAGACATAATTAAAACATATCATCATGTCCTAAATCCGCCAACATGTTTAGACCTCGTTCCTTCAAGGCCTTTGAAAGAAGTTTCTGTTGTTCTATTTTAGTGTCTTGTTCTCTTCTTTGAGCATCCAGAATCTCATCGACAGATACTTCTGTGAGTGGTAGGGTCTCTTCTTTGTCTTTATCCTGTAAAAGTAGATATAAGGTCTAATTGAATTAATTTTTTTTTTTGCACACATACTCAATTTATTTCACTTTAACTTAACACACAATTTATTTAATGTTATATCAAGTCAACAGCTATTCAAAAAGTTGCAATATCATACAGAATAAATTGAACAAGTACTGGTATTTTAAAACCACTTTTGTATTTATTTATAAAAACACATTTATAACATCCTGACAGGACACCCCAATATGATGCTATAAGAAAACTATATAATACAATTATTTTATCAGAAGGAACCAGCAAACTGTGCAGCATGGGGCTTAATTGTCAGATAAAACTCAAAATTTAACAGTGTTTTAATAAAATATATTTTATCAAACATATGGTATCTTAATTCTGGGTGGTGCTGTTATTGTTATGGGCTGGCGTATTGCTTACCATCAGGTAAACGAGAAGCTCGTCTCGTCATTCAGTTACATAAAAAAAGAAAATGGCTATGGTCGACTTTAAATACTTACAATTTCACCGAGAAGCACCACATTTTCTCCCCTTACTATGAATATGCCTCGAGGGATGTCCCCATACTCTTTGCCAACGTGAATTCTTTCTATCGTCTTGTGGAGCACAAGATTGGCGAACTGGTCTACGCAGCGAAGATATCCGATCAATGTTCTGCCATCTCGCAGCAACACCATTAATTTTTCTTCATGAAACAAGAATTACTTGGATAAAACAAGTAAACATAGCAAACACCCAATATCAGCAGCTTTCGCATCTGTAAAAGACGATTAGTGAAAAGGCAAACGTACTGTCCAACTCGTCTAGCAAATGTGCAGTTCCAGCAAGAGGATTTACGTTGCTTGACATTGTAGCTTTGTTGTTTTTCGGTACTCAATTGAAAAAAATATTTGTAAAAGTTTTGTTGACCGGTGAGAATTCCCTGCAGCTGAGCAAAATCAAAAATGTTTTTGACAGACGTAACAGATGCGACACTCACCTGACGTCAGTCTGTCAGAACTCAGGTGTTTCAAGTTTTTCTAGCATTTTTGGCATAAAAGCTCTGTTCAGATTGTGAGAGTAGCATGATAGTAAAGGCTAGCTCAAAGATAAATTATTAGAATGTTTTTTTGATATTTACCTAATTAAATAATTTTAATTCTTAACTTTGGGCTAGCTCATCTAGCTCAAATACAGGTCAGTTTAGCTCAAAATCAGATTATGAAGAGCTCGAAGATAATGCTTGATGATGATTGATGATTGACTTTAATTGACATGTATAATCTGAGACTTCCAAGGATTGTTCTTTTAACTACGATAGTCCTATAATTTTGCTCTTGGGTTCGAGTCCCAAAAAGTCCATGGAAAGCTTGAATAGTTCCACCACTTTATTGAAGTACTAGGAGAGGATCCGGCTTGTTGCTGATGACCCTCATTCTCAACAAAAGTATAATAAATCAAATATTAAACTATCAAATAAAAACTACGTAAGATAAGGCGGTATTATCCTTGAGAGTGCCTAAACGGGCGAACTTAAAAAAAAAGCATATGACAATTGTTCGTCATCTGTCAATGTCTATGTGAGGTTCGTCGTTCTTCGTTCTTGTCTCAACTTTTTTCGTTTCGGTTTTCGGTGCAATGCAAAACTTCACCTCAAGCTATATTTTATTTTGTGTGTGTTCAATAAAGTTTGAAATATATTGTTGTGTTGAAATCGAACAAATAAAGTACAACGTATCGATTTTGCAATGCTATAAGGCGAAATTGTAGTTGTGGGATATCGTAAACCGTTTAGAAAGGTTTGACCTAAGATGGATCAAAACGACGAGATCAAGTCCGGTTGTTTACTATTCCCTCCCGCCGGAGGGAATGTTTTCAGTAAATTTCCAAAGAAGGTACGTAATGACACCGATTTCTGTTTACATTTGCATACATGCCCGTTATTACATGAATCGCGCAATAAAAAAGCACGCGCTCATTATGACATACATGCACTTTTATGAGTCACAGGTAAAGCAGGTCTAGTCGCTGCAGTGGAACAACCTGTTTCACCTTGTTATTTATCGAAATTACCGAACATTTAAATCAAATTATCTTGTTTTATCATACCAATAAACATTTCTTTGCTTTAAAACACTGTTTCCTCTTTCCAGAAAAATTGGCAGCAGAAGCATTGTATATTGCTTAATTCAAGCAAACAGGGTATAGAACGCCTCGAAATATATGATAACAGAGATGATGTCACAACTGGAGCCATTCCAAAAATAATAACTCTTGAAAATTGCATAAAAATAACACATTCTAGTCCAAACACTATTACTATACTTACAAAGTCAGTAACTCAGCAGCTATGTGCTCCATCTGAGCCAGAAACCTTAGAGTGGGTCACTGCATTGCAGTCTGTGGCTTTTAGAGGTAGAGATACCAGTCCAATAAGTTGTGATGAAGATAACGACCTGTACTGTTCATCAGGTGAAGGTGTATTCTCTGTAAAAATGTGCACATCCGAGGCCTCGACGAGATGTGGCTTTGAATCAACCAGATACCTCCTCCTTCTCACATCAACTGCTATAGAGTTGCGTGACTTAAATGACAACAAACTGTATGCTACTTGGCCATACAGATACATAAGGAGATATGGTTACAGACAGGGCAAATTCACATTTGAAGCTGGAAGAAAATGTGACACAGGAGAAGGCATCTTTCATTTAGAACACCCCAATCAGTCAGAGATTTTCAAGTGCCTGTCACTTAAGATGAAGACAATGAAACAAATGATTGGGAACGATAATCTTCACAGTCCAGAACACTCAGAATTTAATATTCAACCAAGTGTAAACTTATTCCCTGGATCAAGAAGTCCACTAGTGGCAGCAAGACCTGATGACTTGAATTTAACTCCTCTCTCATTCAAATCTACATCAATAGGAAGCCAACAAAGTTCAATCACACACAGTGAAAGAGATACAGCACCTTTGCTTATGCCCAAACCGGCATTGAAACCAAAGCCACAGAAACCTCCACGTAAGATTGTCAATCCTCCAAAAGGAATCGGCAAAGAAATTTTAGCCCTAAGTAAAGATATTGCTGCAATGAGCAAAGATATTACAAGTTCAACTGATGAAAGCATTGATTTCGGTAGATATAAAAAACTTGATAACTATGAACCGATAGATCAAGTGAAGCGTGAACCCAGTCCTTCAACAGTGCCATATGACAAGGTAGAAGTACGTAGTGAAGCATGGAAGACATTAGGGATTGACGATCCTGACCATACTGAGTACATTCCAAACTTGAGTGACAATCCCAACTGTTTGAAGCTTATATCCCGTTCTCAGGATAATCTAAACTCAACTGGACCTGAATCCTCTCGTATTATTCTATTGCCAAGCCCAGTAGTGGACCCTGAAGATGAAAATTATGACAGGTTACAGTACTTTGGATCCACAAGCAAACTCAACAAATCTTCTCGTTATAAGAAGATTGAGGCACGCCCATCAACTTTAGCATTGGGAGAGCCAAAGTCGAAAGACACATGGAATGATTATGATGAAGTTGAGAATGTTATGCAAACGGCTCGCTTGGCTGATGACTCTCATCTGGGGTATGGAATGATACGGAAACCAAACACACCTGGTCCTCAAGTCCCCACAGCTGCTCAAGTTCAAGTATTGCAAAATCAGGTAGGCTTGGAAGAGGTCAATCATAACAATTGTAATGGCACAGATTATGCAGTAGTGAGTCGTCCGAAAAGAGTGTAAATTCTCTCAAAGATTTGATATAAAGACTGAAATTTTTACAGTGCATTGGTTACTTGTTTACCATTTTAATTCTAAGAAATAGTTTTAATATAAAATGCATAAATTACAAGTAGATTAGAGAGGCAATGAGGAAAAGTTTTATGCTATTACAATCTTGCCATCTCTTCTACTAAAAGTCACTCGGGCAACTAACAAAAGACAATTTTTGCAGCAAATTGAATTCCAAAATGAGACTGTTATGCATTCCTTTTAGTATTCTATTTTTTTAAGACCTTATTACATATAGTGTTTTTTTTTGTATATTTACTCATAACCATAATGCACAAAACTATTTTATAAGATATTGAGGGATATCAATGTGATTATTGTGCCTTATTTTATAGACATTTTCTGATTACCAACTGGTGCCAATTTTAAAGTAGCGCCATAGGCAGTTTTTATCATAAGTACATATTTAGATAAAATTACTTTATCTTAGTAGTAAATAAGCGGCAAAATGTTAGAACTACATTTTAGAATGTTGTTATTACAAGTAAGCAGTATCTATGTACAAACGGTGAATTACCTAAGTACATAAAAGTTGGTAAAACAATTATTTTTATGTGAATTTTTTGTAATATTACATTTAAGTATTCCTAGAAAAATAGTTTTCTGTATTGGTTACATCATGAGTTTAAAATGTAGTTCTAAGATTTTTTTATATTGCATTATCTTGAATATTAAAGTTTTATATTTAGTTTGGCCATATTTTTGTGATTTGTAATCTCTTGTAATATTGAATTTGAAATGACATTAAATCATTTAATCCCAAGAATATTTTATTTCAGAATTGATTTTATTGTCTTTACATTACATACATAGGTATTGCAGTCTATTTTCTACAATTTGATTATAATTACTGATAAAAAAATATCTTTCATCAATTTCTAATCATCCGAAATCATATTGATGTTGCACTTCCAATGCCTACACCTTGTGAATTTTAAATGTACAAAACAGAACTAATCTAGTTCTAGGTTCATTACTGAATGTTCTTTGATGCTTGATTGACAATTACAAAAAAAAATTGTATCTGTTTGCTTCAATGAAATTTTGGAAAAACCTACATAGGTCTGCTGTCAGGAAAAAAAAGATAATCTATTAAGACTGCACACTACCTCAAAACTGCTTTACCGTTCGCGTTTGAAGTTGCATATCAATAATAGTATTGAATCAATCGTGTTGAAAAAAATATATAGTATAGTTGAGGATATACTCTGATGTCCATACGTTGTAAAAACACGATTACTAAAAAAAGTCTCGATACAAAAAATTCACAAACTTCCCACTTAAATTTTGTAAATAAAAAGCAGTATACAGTTAATACTTGACCTATTATAATGAAACTTTTTACACAAATCTGAACTAATATAATACGTGTATCTTATGTATTCAATTTAAAATAATGTTATTTTTTATTTTGTTAGAAATTTAATACTGAAATATTGCGTGGAAAACTACACGTCCGCGACAGCCGCTGTGTTGGTTCAGACGCGCTCCGGCACTCGCTCCCGCTCGGCCGCGCAACGTACCTACTAGGTGCGAGCGAGATAGTTGCGACTGTAGCTACGAGTTGACAGGCCGTCGCGTGGGAGAATTTTGATTTGAGCTGGGGTAGTGTGGGCTCTTAATCACATGTCTTCATGGTCTAGATCTACATTGATATAGGTCTTATTTAATTTTATTTGTACAAAGCTGAACATGGATTTAGAAACTAGTGCAGTGAGTTGCAGTTACAATATGACTTGGCTACGCTCACTCATAAAATATGGTATATTTTATACAGAACAGTTTACAAACAAAATGATGCCCGCATCATAAGGTTTACTTCTAAGGCAATGCTATAGTTATAATATACTTCAATAAAGCTCTAGTAACCCAAATACATCACAAAGTTCAGTGTCATTCCTTCAGTAGAATAGTGTCGTCCGCCTTCTCTGTATTCTTCACAATTTCGTTAGCAATAAACTCTAGATCTGGTGACATGATTTTCTGAACGGTTTCACCTTTTTCTGCCATGATGTCTTCAATGTTCTTTTTGCCATTCATGTCACTGAACCAGTTGAGATTATCAGCAATTAAATGTTTGTTTTCGCATCCGTCGCAAATAACGATAACAACGCCTTTATAGTATGCCAATTTGGTGATGAACTTTGTGTTTCTCGTGTTACATTTCTTGCATGTGAACATAAGTTGGAACTTTCCATCCGTCGTCTTCGGAGATGCTGTTGCTATTTCGTTGAATTTCGTCACGCCTGTACTGAAGTTCCTTGGAGACTGGACCTTGGGCGTGGAGGTAGCGAACGAAGTGGCTGGAACAGCAAGTCTTCTCCCAAAATATGAGTTCCCATTGCTCGGGAAGAAGACAAGATTGTTCAGCAGCCGTGGCGAATGATATTTCACTATGAAGTCGATTAATGTTTTGTGCGACATATTAACGGAAGTTAAAGTCACAGTCACAGATTTATCGATGAAATTACAAAACCCTGAATTATTTGAAGTAAAACTTGGTATTGCACCACTTTTCGTCAGGGAGAAGTAAACAAAAATCAAATGTTCAACAAAATTATACTAATTAAAACATAAAGAAGAAAGTAACGCTATATGGATGCTACAATGAAAAACAGAGAAAGCTACATTTATAACACGACATTCATGCTTTGCTAGATATTTGGAACGCATCAATCAATGCCAGTAGTGACAGTGACAGCAGTCACAACTCCAAAAACATGTGGTTGATACTGACCATAGAACATATAGAGGATATCAAACATTAAAAAAAACTTCGATTCATCACACAAAATGGACAACAATAAACAATGACAATGAAATGACAACTGATGAAATCTTACATATTAAGTATGTTGTCATATATTTATATGACAACATACTTAATATGTATCAGTCATCATTAACCTTTAACCATAACACATAAATAAAAACACTAATTATTTGCAAATCATTTATCACATGACTTAAATTCTACTAAGGCCGCGTTCAGAAATGTGGTTTAAGACATTTATTTCTCAAAAACAGAATACAATTCACTTATATTGAGAAACACTAAATAAACTTAAAAGTAAAATTATCATACGAGGGTGGAACGACAGCATCCGAGACCAAGTGGATAACAAATACACTTACACATAGATTGACAGTAGGTAGCAAGTATAGAACTAAGGCAAGTATTACAATAACATATCGCATTACAAAATAAATAATACTTAGATTACATAATCAATAACAAACATTATAAACATTATTTTTATTTTGTGAAGGTAGATTTAAAAAAATTGTTAGGAACTAGTTCAATGGATGGCTATTGTTTTGCGACTGCCATATTAAGTATCGAAACTTACTTGCTATCATAATCACCCAGTTAATGTAATTATTACCCTAAAGCCGTTCAGAAATGAATCAGGTGAACTTTAACATTTACCCTGAGCCGTTCAGAAAACCAATTGGGGAGAGTAAAAGTTCACCTGACAGGTGAAAATATTCACCGATATAAAAGCGGGTTACGATTCTCACCTGTCAGGTAATAGTTGTCAGTTGTCATTTTCCTTTACATTTTGCAATATTTTTGCATTGATTTTTTGTACATACAAATAAGATAAGCGATTCGTGTATTTGAAGCAAAATATAAGGTAAAATTCCGATATTAGCCAAAATAACGTTAAATCTGACTAACGAAAGCGCGGGAAATCTCGGTCTTGAAAATGATTGGTTTTGATCGGCTGGCTATTGTATTACTCGATGCCCGTTCAGAACGCGTTAGTTAATTTTTAACTTGACATATCACTGAGATTAACTGACAAGTATTCACTCGTGAGCATTTACCCATTTCTGAACGCGGCCTAAATGTATAAACGCATACTATGTCTCCTTTACTATTCTAAGCTCTTTGGGTCGACACAGATGAAATATTTCGTGGTCGATGACTTTTTTACCTACATGTACTTTGAACATGTTCGGGTGTGCGTTTAATGCCGGATTCACACTATTAACACATGCCGTGTCGTGATGCATCAGTAGGTACATCAGAAGCCTATTAATGAGCCTATCAGATTCATATTATTATATTTGTATAGAGGCGTGCACACTTTTCTGATGTGATGCGCTCTGATGTGTCACGATTCGATCGCTCGAGCACCGATTGCAAATGGTTAGAAAATACTCATCTTTTTTTAAAGTCCTGTTAACGTAAGGTGGTACGTTACGGTACGTTTTTCATACAATCAACCATTATTAACTCCTTCACTGAATAGTAGAAATGCGTGATCTATTTACGGGTTATTTACGCAAAATTAATAAAATGGTCAATTTATATCAGAAATCTTATATAAATTACAGAGAATCTGATGCGTAAATAACCACCCGTAATTAATTCACCACGCATATATTTAGGTATTTCTACTATTCCAAGAACAAGTTAATAATGGTTGAATTTTGTATGAAAAACGTACCGTAACGCACATATCACCTTCAGATACAATTTTTAAAGTATTTTTAATTTGATTTGTATTATGCTTCGAGTAGACAGCAAAATGTTAAATTTTATCTGATGTATTATGAAATATGTCGACGATTAAAAGTGCATTAAATGTGCGATTTTAATTTTGAGGCTGAAAAATCTTCGAGTAGACGAAAACTTCATAATGGACAAGGATAGCAATGGATAGGAATGCTCAGAGGATAGTGTTCTTCCTCTGAGTAGGAATGTTTTTTTTTATGTTCGCCCTTTAGGGCAGGCTAAAGTGTCTAGGACCATACCGCCATGCCTGACGTAGTTTTTATTTGATAGTTTAATATTCCATTTGTTATACTTCTGTTGAGAATGAGGGTCTTGAGCAACAAGCCGGACCCTCTCCTAGTGTTTCAATAAAGTGGCGGAATTTTATTCAAGCTTTCCATGTACTTTTTGGGAGAACATAAAAAGCAATGTTTTCTTTTTTTTCTGTTTCATTTGCCTACACTCGTGCACATTTACGAACACATAATGGTTAATATTCCACCGATATTACACATGATCACTCGAAATAACACTTGTTTGGAAAATAAAACAAAATCGAACTGTATCACTTTTCACTTCCCGCCAGAAAGTCCTGAGTAGGAATGAGTGGAAGAACTTGGAGGAGGCCTTTGCCAAAGGGCACACAGACTAGGTGTCTAGAGCCTAAAAATTGAAAAAATAGTAATAATGTAAAGAAATAAAATATTATTACAATTACAAATTAAATTTAAATCAATTCAATTCAATTTTAATCAATTCAATTCAAGCTTATATAATTATATTACTGTAACTTTAAAAAGTACGGTCAGAGCTGAATAGTATGAATGATGCATTGAGGTCTCACACTAGTGTCATTCCTCAATGCAATGATGATACGGAAAACCGTACTTGTCGTAGTAGGTATTCTTCCTAGTCTGTGTACATATCACGTACAATCATTCGTACAATATTATGATATGTTTAATCTGTGATTTACGAATAACCTCAACTCTACACTTTCATTTCAATTCAATACCAAACAAATTACAGTTAAAAGAAAATTCTAGTGGAATCCCATTCCCATAAAACTTAGACAGCTTACACGATGTTAATTTGTGGATTTTGTTAATTCCAAAGTTGAAAAGTATTACGTTCTATCCATCAAAATGGTATCGCTTTGGTTTTCGCCGCAACTGGCTGACGAAATAATGAGAAGCGATGATATATTTGATCAGACACAGAGTGTTATCACTGGTAAGCCTTATCTTTCACTAGTTTCTACGTTTTACTTGATCTTATAATCCTAACCTAGTTAAGTAATGGCCTTCTTAATTTGGGTTGCGCTTCAATAAATTAGTAGAATAGTTACATTCTAATGCTTATAAAAAATAAATAAATATTTGTACTTATTCAAACTGTATACTGTATTATACTTTTTCAAACGATCAATTAAAAACTACGTAACACAAGGCCGTATGGTCCTTGGACACTAGCCTGCTGAAAAGGGCGAATTAAAAGCAATACATTATACAGGGAATAACATTAATGTGTAGTAATACTGAAAGGTGTGTATGGGTATCTAGTCATGAATCATCGGGCAGAATATACAACCAAAACAACACTATTATATTTTCCATACAAAGTTTAAAAATTATTTATTTGAATTATTTTGGACAATCCTAACAAGCTGTGGCCTAGTCGCGGTAGTACGGGTCATTGACCGAGCTACTTTGTGCCTAGGCACAAAACAGATTAGTACAGAAATATACATACAAAGTGCGCTCGAGCAACGCATACATAGACACCGCTCACAGACACGATATCTGGGCACAGTTGGGATGAGAGCGCGAGTGCCATCCGCTTGAGACACGCGTCTGTGAACTTTTTTGTGCAAAAATGGAGCAACGAAAAATAGGTTATTATAACTGTTTGGTGGACGGTTGTTTAAATTCAACATTAAACGGTGAATTGTCGTTTTTTAAGGTACCAGTTGTTTCAGAGAGGTAAGTAGGTATTTGCTTGTATTTTGATGGTTCGTTTTCACGTAACACAAAATAGTTAGGTAGGTAGGTAAGCGCCCCAGCCCCCGGCCCTGCGCCGAACAAGCGAACATGACTTTGTGGCCTTGTCATATTTTTACAATTTAAAATTAGATATTTATTGTAGTATAAGCTGTGTTAGCCTTGTGTTCAATAATCTAATGAGGAAGATGTTAATGTAAACTAATCGCATTTGTTTTGTCTTCAAAAAAACTTTATTCAGTTATAATAGTAACTGCGAAAAAATTATGTCGATATCGTGTACAGTTATTTTTTTTAAATCAATCAATTTTCCTCCCAAAAACTTCCTGCGCCGTCCAGTATGAAATGTATGAAAAGTACATACATGAGATTAACTTCTGTATTTATCTGTTTTGTGGCCTAGGCGCTGTCTTTGAAAACGCCGAACATTTTACAAGGGCTTGATTTCGAGTCTCAAATACCGGAATTTCATACTGAACGGATCTTCGGACTCGGTCGGTTCCATTCCGGAACCCACTCGTAAAAAAGGGTATTTCCACATTTTTACACGACTGTCCAAAAAGGAGTATTTCAGGGTTTACGTATGTATGTATTTATTTATTCCACCATTACTTCTTATTGCCTGGACAGATTTGAATGCATTAAAACCATAATAAAAACATAGGTTTAAGTTTTTTTTACCATAGTTTTTTTGCATGTTCCGGAACCGGTATACAAAAAAATCTCCGCGAACGTACCCGACTTAGCCTTGCCTTGATTAGTTTTAAATTTTTATCCAACTTGACGTCTTAGAATTCATATTCAGAAATAACCTAAAAAGAATTTCCGAAACGAAAACGGTCCTTTTCGGTGGAGTTTTATGGGGCGGCGTTAGAAGGTAACTTTGTTTGTGCCGCTCGACCAATGAGGAGCAGCGGCTATTATTTATTAGGATTACATCTTTATGATTGGTGCAATACGAAACAAGGCTAGCGAATCATGAAGCGGCGGCGAATGTTTGATAGCTTTAGTGTTTGCCGCGTTTTGTCAAAGATTAAACAGGTTTATTTCTGAAAACTGACTAAGTAAAGACGCTTTATTGATTACTGACTTACGAACACTCTTTTACTATGCAATGAAATCAAATGTTGGAAATGTCTTAATCATCATTATCAGCCTATTACATTCCTACTGTTGAAATTCATGCATGATGTTTTTTACATCCTATTCCTACGGTGGTTGGTGACCTCACGTATTTTTTAAGAACATCAGCCATGCTCGCTCTTATTAGGCGTTTACACTGATTAGATCCTTATTCCTGAATGTTAATTGGAGCGATGATGTTTAATGCTGTAATTAATAAGTAAGCATTAATAAAAATAAAAAAATACCCTGCCAAAAACATTATCACTTGGGATGATTTAAGGATTCCGAGGATACCCCATACATCCAAATCTGTTGAGGCATTTTGTAATAAAAAAACGCACATACATTAACCCCGAAAACATTATATTCCTTTTTTGGGGAGTCGCGTAAAAAGCAGTTTGCTTGAAAGTTAGTTGTAAAGTAAGGTTGGTAGGACAGCTGGCTTTGCTAACTGAAGATAAAATTTGTTTGTCAGATCTGTACACGCGGCGCACTAATATTCTTTGTCACAAGTTCATTGCTCTTTATCAGCTGATTGTTAGGGTTGAAATGAACTTGATTACCAGAAATGTTTAAATTATCATATCTTGTGATTTTAAAAAGTTTCTGGTGATTTGCACTTGGACTTGAATTATTAATAAGCTTCTATATGCGTGGTTTAATTATTACTACACATTTATGTTACACGTTGTATACTATATATTTCCTAACTAAACATTATATTATAACAAAACTTTATAACTTTATTTACCAAAAAATAATACACAGGAAAACAATCGTCAATATAATAAGCAGATGGAAAAATATAAAATATAAACACATTGTGAGGCTGTGTCTAAAAAATTATGAGTTATGTGAGGGCTTTTGTTCCCGAAACTAGAGTTGAAAAGCCTGTATCTTCGGAAACAGCAAAAATTCTTCCTTGATGGTGATACAACATTGTCATAATAGACCTACCATGCTTTTTCTAGTAGAAAACAAAACTTTTCAAAAACATGAAGATTGGCTCAATATAGCTAGTTATAATAATATATATATTTTTATAAATGATGGGTAACCGCCCGTGACTTCCTTCGCGTCAACATAATAATATACAGCCTATGTTACTCAGTGATAATGTAGCATTCCAATGGTGAATTTTTGAAATAGGTCCAGTAGTTTTTGAGTTTATTTGTTACAAACATACAAAAATACAAATCGTTCCTCTTATAGAGTTATAAGTGGTAACAAACACGCAGATCTTCGCATTTATAATATTAGTAGCTTGTTCACACCTAGAGCAGGTTTTGAGAAACCACTATTACTCTAATCACTAATATTATAATTGCGAAAGCTTGTATGTAAGTGTGTACAAACACACTTCTTCACGCTGTAACGGCTCAACGGATTTGAGTGAAATTCAGAATGTAGATAGCACACAGGCTATGTTTTATCCTGAGAAATCGCAGGTAGAACCGCAAGGTACAGCTAGTAAGCAATATGTTTGAAATTATTACCTATACAGAGATAGATAGGTATCTAAAATATTATAAAAAGGATATCATAAATGAATGCTGAAGCTTCCCAATAACAATTAGTGTAAATCTGTTATTACATAGAGCCATCCTATTATTTTGTAAACATCAACTGGATTGCTAATAAAAATACATAACAATAAACATAACTCTCTTTTCAGACATAGTATCAGACCGTATCACTATAACACGCCTTGTAGAAAACATGGGAGGTGTGTTAACAAACAAAGAAGCCGACAACAGAGAGAAGGGCATGCGTTTCTTCACTAAACTTCTCAAAGAGTTCCCCAAAAACTATTTAAATGAAATGCAAGTCAAATTCATATCGAAATTCTATATTGACCGATTGAAAGATCATCACAGAGTTATACCGGACGTCTTAGAAGGATATCTAGCTATAATTGACATGAGCAACTATAATATAAGTAACTGTGGAGAGTTTTTTACAGTTTTGTTTAGAGAGGTGTCGTGTCAGTCACAAGTGCGACAAGACAGGTATAATATTTATCTGATTGTGCAGAAGTTGATGAATAAGGATTTGGAATGTAAGTTTTTTTATAATTTTTATATGCATGCAAGAATTATTGACATAAAAGATTTAAAGTTGGCAACCCTTTATACACCTTGTTTAAACAAAAGATTGACCCATCATGCATGTCGTTAATTTTTTTAAACAATTTAGAAAACTATTGTATAAACAGAAAAAGCGATAGTTTTTACATTCTGGTGTCCAAAGGTGGAAATATACATATTAAAAAGTGATGAGACTCATTACTGATGCCTTGCTTTACCTTTGTATTCATAATTAGCCGTCTTGAAGTCATACCTCATTCTGCATCTTGCAAGATTGGTAAATAAAAGTTTTTACTTTTTTGCTGTTTTCAGATATGAAAACACTAGGCCCTGACTTTGTCTATGGTGTGATATCCTCAATGGATGGAGAGAGGGACCCGCGTAATCTACTGTTCCTGTTTGCATTCCTCCCGAACTTCATAATGCACATACCACTTGGACATTTAGTTGAGGAAATGTTTGAAGTCATATCATGTTACTACCCAATTGATTTTCACCCATCACCTGATGACCCAGCAGCAGTCACGAGACAGGAGTTAGCGAACGCTCTTTCGCCATGTCTCTGTGCATGTCCGGAGTTTGCAGAACATTGTTTTGTTCTGTTGGTAGAAAAGCTGGACTCGAGCTTAAGGTTGGCTAAAATTGATTCGTTGAAGCTATTGGTTAGTTCGAATTTGTTTTTTCTACCATTTGTCTCCCTTACGTCAAGTTTCATGCACCTTTACATCACTAACCTACACATTTTATTCAGTTTAAATCCCTTGGTCCCATTCTAATAGTTATCTTCAATCTACATAGATGTTTTGGAAAAAATAAACTGTTATTTTCTTGAACCAAAATGATAACAAAAAGAGCTCTTTTCTGGCTGTAGCTTACTTGAGAGGAGAAAGAAAAAAAAGTTATCCAACAATGAAATAACATCCAGAATTTAATTATTAATAATACAACACATTTATTTCTATTTCAGACTCAAACCTGTAAGACCTTCAAAGCGGAATCTTATAATCCATTCTTGAAAGCATTGTGGTCTTCGATCCACAGAGAAATATCTCACAAAACCGACGAAGAACTCAAAATGACTGCCCACGAAACCTTATCAGCTTTAGTCGCTAAATTGTCTACATCTGCAAACACTGATCAAGCATTCGAAAACTTCGTCAAAGGAATCCTGATCGCGATGCAAACGGCTGTAGCAGAAGCGTCTACAGTAGCCCAATTCGTACAAGCAACGAAAGTTTTACTCACAACAGCAAACGCCTCTAAAGAATCATGCGTGCTCATCACAAAGGCAATGATGCCTGCAACTATAGCTTACTACGAATTCAAAACGTCGGCAAAGTTGCAAATAGCGAGCTTGGATTTCTTAGGAGACTTATATGACATGGCTAAGCATTGGGAAGTGCTTGACAAAATCGATAAACAAGTGAAAGAGGTGCCACAACTGTGTCTGACAGCAGTTAGCCAAACAGTTATAGAATACCAAATGGCTGGCTTTAGAACTCTCATTAGAGTAAAGAACGCCTTAGAAACGGAGTTAGTTGTGCCTTTTGTTGAAGTTTTAATTCATAATGTTCAGTACGGTGAAAATGAAGACTTGCTCAAAGTCAGCGTTGAAACAGTGCACGCTATAGCTAGGAAATATCCAGAGTTAATCATGTGTTTAGTCGTCAAGGGAAAATGCGACTTGGGCAATTTGACGCAAGATAAAGACAAAGTAGTATTACAAAAGAGACTTAATTTGCTATCAAATTTAGCAAGCATAGACGACTTCACTAAAATAATTATTGAAGAAATGTTGAAGATAATATCAGCCAATGACAAAGACGCTACGAAAATAATCGAAGCACTAAGCGATAGTATGTCAAATGCTAGTTTGTTCTCAAATGAGAAAGTAACTCAAATCGAGAGCGATCACGGTCTGTTAGACTCGGTACTCACTTGGTTATTAAAAGAAATAAATTCCGGTTCTCAGGAATCATTGGCACACAGTTACTTATTAATATCCAATACAATGAGCAGTCTTCCAATCGAGAAACAAGAGGAAATCCTTAACAAGCACACATCATTAGTTTTAGATAAAACCCTGAAGAATGAGACTTATTTCTTAGTACTAGAAAGCCTATACAGTTCGATACATTCGAATTTGTTTGACTCCAAATTCCAGACTATTATGAGGGTATCTTTAAACTTTTCTTTGAATACAGAGAATGAAGTAGTAAAAACGAGAGCGTGCGCATTGATAGCGCATTTTTTGAACAAGACTGAGTATGGTCAGAAATTTGAGTTGCTATATGAAATTTTAAAGGGGTATCTATCAACTTGTAAAAAAGGCAAAGAAGATATGTGCCCGAAGCTGATTATATTGTACGGATGGATAGCAAAGGCATTGGTTATGAGAGGCAGTGATATGTTCCTGTTTTGGTTGCAGAAAGTAAGTTTATTTTACTATTTATGTACTTACAATTACAGTTGATTAATAGTCTCTCTATACAAAATGTATGGGGAAAGTTTTTGGAGATTTCAGTAATTTCTAGTACTCATACCTTACATGGTCCCATAGAGTCTCTTGATCCCTACAAGAAACAGGATCGATTTTTGGTATTTTAGCATGTTTTTCGCTGACTGTAAATTTTTTCCAAAATCTGTGAATGTAGTTCAGAATATCTCAAAAAGTTATGGATGGTCTCTGTATCTATAACGGTTAAGGTACCTGCCCTTGCTGTCCCTTCTCAAAAATCCAGCCTGCACCAGGCCTAGCGTACTCCGCACTATAGGTGCGAAGCTACAAGTACATAGCCGGACACCGACGGCGGGTCGCGCGTCGTTACACGTGCCGCGCAGAAGAGATAAGAGCGGCGCGATAGAAAGAGAGGCGCTCTGTAGGTTAATATGACTAGTAGGTATGCAGCGCTACGCGAGCTGAATTGAATTTTATTGCGTCATAGCAAGAGTCGCTATTTGTTTAAATTTCTTTGCGGAGTGATGCTTCTGTTCCTTAGTATTCTGTGCCTGTACATATATTATGGTTAATTTTAACACTTTCTGAAAAGTTGTCCGGTCCCCTATTGCTTTAGCGAACAGCATACACTAACCGCTCTGTTAACTCATGAACTACGGTTTGGGTCTTACATTTGTTAACTTTAGCATTATCTACTGATTATGTTTAGACCATAATGTTAGTACAGTTTTGTTCCTAAATAAATAAATGAATAAATTTCTTTCAGATAACAAACACAATACCGATTCCACACTACTGCCTACACGCCACGGAAGCGATTCGCCTCATAATGACCGACGCCCCTGAATTCCTTAACTCGAAGCACCACTGCCGTATCAGTGTACTTTACAAGCAAAGAATGTTCGTATCATTCACTAAACTGACAGAGAAGATTGAGGATTTGACTCCGGAGACGAAAGAAGCGTATTTACTCAGCTGGGCATATGTGCTCAACAAAGCGCCTAAGAATGTGCTCATAAATGAAGTCAGTAAGGTAGGTATCGAAATGATTCATTAGACTATTACTGTTTTTTATTAACTGAGGCAAACATTGGAGCGCTCGCGCTCCCGTGAAGGAAAGTGATGTCGCGGTCGACGATGGATCATGCTTGCCTAAAAGATCTCTAGTGAACAGGTACTATCTTGACAAGCGTGCTACATCGTCGACCGCATCGTCGCTTACCATCAAGTGAGATAGTGGTCAAACGCAAGCCAATAATGTATAAAAAAACATACCGATTCACTCTGGACTTGAAGACGCCTAGTGGTCAAACGCAAGCCAATAATGTATAAAAAAACATACCGATTCACTCTGGACTTGAAGACGCCTAGTGGTCAAACGCAAGCCAATAATGTATAAAAAAACATACCGATTCACTCTGGACTTGAAGACGCCTAGTGGTCAAACGCAAGCCAATAATGTATAAAAAAACATACCGATTCACTGGACTTGAAGACGCCTAGTGGTCAAACGCAAGCCAATAATGTATAAAAAAAAATATACCGATTCACTCTGGACTTGAAGACGCCTAGTGGTCAAACGCAAGCCAATAATGTATAAAAAAACATACCGATTCACTCTGGACTTGAAGACGCCTAGTGGTCAAACGCAAGCCAATAATGTATAAAAAAAACATACCGATTCACTCTGGACTTGAAGACGCCTAGTGGTCAAACGCAAGCCAATAATGTATAAAAAAAACATACCGATTCACTCTGGACTTGAAGACGCCTAGTGGTCAAACGCAAGCCAATAATGTATAAAAAAACATACCGATTCACTCTGGACTTGAAGACGCCTAGTGGTCAAACGCAAGCCAATAATGTATAAAAAAACATACCGATTCACTCTGGACTTGAAGACGCCTAGTGGTCAAACGCAAGCCAATAATGTATAAAAAAACATACCGATTCACTCTGGACTTGAAGACGCCTAGTGGTCAAACGCAAGCCAATAATGTATAAAAAAAACATACCGATTCACTCTGGACTTGAAGACGCCTAGATAAAAGTATCGGGAAACAGAGACGCTGGTAAGGCGTTCTATTCCTTATCTGTTCGCATTATGAAAGTGGAAGCGAAACGCTTTGTTCGAGGAATGTCAATCATAAACGGATGCCGAGTTTCCGTACGTCTTGTCCGATGGTAGAAAAGAGATGGAGGAATTAACTCATGTAATTCCATCGCACACTCACCGTGAGGAATCCTGTAAAAAACCGACAGTCTGGCAAATTTACGTCAATGCTCGAGACTGAAGCTTAGCTTCAACCAACACATTTACTAACAAGTTATTTTAGTTTTTTTGCTAAGATCTATGGCCACTATCTCGCCTGATGTTAAGCGACGATATGATCAAAGATGGAGCATAATCTATAGGACGACGGCCGTCGACTGACTGCTCAGACCAGTCTCCCTGATGGATCACCAAACATCATCCCGAAACACGCTTTTAATGATTGACGGCATGGCTTTGTTTGGTGGGTGATATTACAACCACAGCCAGTCTTTTTTTATGGAACTAAGTTATGAGACGAACAAATCGTTCGCCTGATGGTAAGCGCCACGCCTGCCCATAACAATTTCAGTGCCACCCAGAACTTTTAATATCATAAAAAGCGCTGCGTAGCACTGCATTGCGCTCATCACCCCGAGGCATCGGATTTTAAGTCTCATATGCCCAGGAATTTCGCTGGCTACAATGCCGGCAGAATAACTGGCAAAGCTGTGGTACCTACCCAGACGGCCTCCTGCATACGAGAGACCTACCACTCCAATGCACACCTACTGAGAGTATGGAAAGGCTTTGTCCGACGTTTGACATCTCATTATATCGTTCAACTTTGCGATGAATGAATTTGTCGGCTATGTTACTATGAGTTCCTTCACCATTTTTATTATAATTAGTGAAAACTGCCTAATACAGGCATTGATTGGCTCTTCTGGGAAACACCAGCAGAACCAATTAATGACTAATTGATTGAAAATTGATTAATCAATTACGAACTTGAACGCGTCACATGGTATCCATACTAAATCAATGTATATGTATGCCAGTTTTTAAGCTATTGCATAGCTTCTATCGCGGGCCTTGAGCGTGGAGACCGAATTCAGAAATTCCGTAACGAAAATAACCTAACGCCCCCCACTCCGAATGCTATGCAATAGCTTTACAGCGGCAGTCTCCGAGTGCCACACGTCTTTTTTTATAATTTCAGATATCTCCAATAGTCATAGACTCTCTAGAATATGAAAACAAAGACTTACTACTCGTTATGATAGATGTTCTAGACTACTTCGTGCAAGCGAAAGAGATCTTTATTGGTGAGAGTTTACAGACCATTTTGCCGAGAGTTGTGGCGTTGACGAAATATGTGAAGTCTATGGTAAGATTCGCTTTATTTTTATTTTGCTTCGCCTTTTAAGATTATACAGCTAGAGTCTTAAGTTTTTACGTATTTATGAATGAAAATAAATTAAAATATGAAAAATAATTACTTTCATCTTTTCAGGATGTAAGAATAAAGAGCCTACAATGCCTCTACGACATAGCAAACATATATCGCACATCTTTGCTGCTACCCTTTAAACAAGACATATTATTAGATTTAGCGCCATCTCTCGACGACAAGAAAAGACTGGTTCGCAACATGGCCGTTCGCGCGCGATCTAGGTGGTTCTTAGTTGGTGCGCCAGGAGAATGTAAAGAAAACTGAGCCAATGAAATAGTTCTATTTGAAAATGGAACGTAAGTTCTTTTATTTGTAAAGATGCCTGTAATACTGTAAATTACGATTGCAATGGCAAATGTATCCTAAATTAGTTAATTATTATATTAATTTGTTATCCACATAAATTATTAAGATTTCAAATAATTAAAAGGAAGAAAAATGGTACTGTTTAAGCTAATCGAACTTGCGTCTTCGGAATACCGTCCCGACGCCTTAACCAGTGGGCCACCGGACCAACTGCTTGAGCAACCAAATTTCTTCTATCCTTATATCCTTCTTTCTCACATAAAATTAACTGAAATAGAACAAATTGACAGCTGTAGGAAAACGTTATACATACATATAGGACTGTCCACTCACCGACACCAGGGTCGGCCCTACCCTAAACGAGATGCGCGACGAGAAGGCCTTAGCTCAGAGCAAACTCATATACATTACACTATTTTTAATATGAAACTTTTTGTGAGTATACTCACTCATTCATTATAAATATTTAATAAAAAGGCTAAGACTCACGTTGTTTGCGTAGCGTACCTAAACTTGCCACTGATGAAGAGCATCGAACATGCTCGAAACTTAAGGCGAATAAGTCGACAAACTACGTGAGTCCTAACCGTTTTATTAAATATTTGATATATTTAATGACCATATAAACAAGTTTTTGTTGAAAAATATATTTTTCAAGACAAGCTTTTAACGAATTCGTAATCGAAACCGCGAGCAGATTAAAATAAGGTAAACACTGGTAGTTTACGATTATCCGTTAAGGACTTTCATAGCCCACCTTCCGTCTCCATCATCAGATCAGCTGGCTGTCACCATAATATTGCATTGTCATCAGACTTTGACAAGTATGCAACATTTTAACTTCCTAGGATAAGAGGAGGTGGTTCTGATTCAACTTGCAAGAGTAATCGTATTTTATCAAGTATGTACCTAGTCAGTGGTACTATAGCAAAAATCAAGAAAAAAAATTAAAAAATAAATTGAAAAAAACTACAAAAAATCAACTAAATTGCTCTTTGGTCAAAATGTGGACAATCCTTGCTAAGTGACCTTATTCGAAAATAGCAATAATATAAATAGGGGATCGGACAACTTTTCAGAAAGTGTTTTAAATTAACTACAATGAATATATATAGCCATGAAAAATACTATTTTAATTAAATAACGCTCTAAAAGTACCTAAAACTTTGTTTAAATATTATGTTTCAAATATTGCCTCGCAAACGGTCACCTCTAAAATTGTGACGTCATATGTAGGTAGAAATCTACAAACTCTTCGAAATAAAAATGGCCAAAAGATTCTAATACGTTTTGTGAAGTTTGGGGACTATATTGTAGTAATGGAACGAAAAAATTAGCAAAAATATATTTTATGAAAAGCAAAAACGTAAAATAATCACAAGCTTGACTCACAACATTTACCTACAAATGACGTCATGCGCTGTGATAGTTGTTTCGTTTGAGATGGAGAACAGATTAAAAATGTCAGAATTATTTATTGATTTAAAAATACAAATCATTATTATTTCACAAAAATATTGATTGACTGATCTTTCTGGTTCGACGAACATTAGTTCTAACTACATTTTAGATTTTTTCTCGATTACTGTCCGATCCCCTATTACATATAATAAGTTAGTATAAGTTTTTGAAAGTACTTACTACGTACTGTTAATTCCTATATTTTAACATTGAACGAATAAAAAAAGTGAAGCACAAGTTATGCCGGTACGCTGGTTCGTACACAAGCGTCACTCACACATTAACATCGTGCTATGCCGATCAGCCGTCACATCGGCTTGACATCAGCCCTCTGTCAACTCACACAAACAACACCACAGACATTGCTATGATTCAGTTGTTGCTTAGCGAGTTTCCGTCCGCTTTTTTTATTCGTTCAAAATGTTACCTATCAAAATTATAGTCACTAAGTTAAGCCCTCGTATTAAAAGATCTGGGAGAAATATTAATTCTTGCGAATGATTTTGTTAGCATTTTAACCTGTTATCAAGTTGTTTTGTTATAAAAATCTGAATAAAAACTGTATATTTAAAACATTGTTTTTAACTTTTTATCCTATTCATAATTTATTATTACTAGGTAGTACCTTCAACATCAACAGTTATGTTTGACTTAAAAATTGGGTTAACATATGAATAAACTGCCCAAATAATCATTTTTTACAACCGCATTTTTCTTAAACTTTTACTTTTTTTATGAAAATGTTCTATTTTTCTGTGTAGGGCATAGTGCTGGCCAAAATGAAAATAATTTATTTTTTCATTATAAAATTGTCGGAACGTAGATTCATCTTAGTGGGATGCTAGGACATATGAAGAAGCTATACCTTAATTTTAGCTCTAAACAATTTACGATTGGCGCTTGAGGGACATAATTATGGGTAGGGGGCTGCTTCAATCCTCATCGCCTCCTACTGAGTGGAAATGGTAGATAGAAATAATAATTCCCTCCATCAAATGCACTCTAAAAATTCAAGAAACTTTCCTATCGCCAGTAACACAGTCACGGCACAGTCCGACCAATCCTACCCGTTAAAAAGCGGAGTTAGGTCCTTCATTAACATTTAAAGTGCGGACGCTGCAAAGCGATAAGGGTTTATGCAAATCCGGATCAAATTGTTAGTGGGCTCGGATTTGTCGCTCTAATCCACCGTCGGCGACGGAGTAGTGGGTGTGCATATCTTGGACAGATAAAAAGCCCCGTGTGGGTATACGAAAGAAAGAAACTAAGTACCAATGGGAAGGGGAATAACAAGTAGGTACCTACTTAAATTAGTACAAAAAGTCTCTCTGTGGGTTTATCAGCAATAACGAAAATTTTATACCTCTACCTACCTATCTGCAAGTAAAGTAGGTATTGCGAATTTCACGAGTACTACCGACGGAATTTGAATGAGCATCTCAATATTATCTAACTATGAAAGATTTGCAAGATTTTCTTTCAGAAAATGTTTGCTCGATGTGGTTGCGATCGAACAGCCAACAAGACCAAGAAGCCGGCGGCAGTACCTGTATACATTTGAAAAAGTTTTCACTGGTGTTTCTAAAGCATCGAATTGAACGTCTCAAATAGTTTGACCCCTCTAAACGTACAAATCTTCAGCACATCAAAATCTAATCAGAACTAACTACCAAATTACTTTAATTATCCCATTCAACACCCTAAGCAAACTATCTCGGCCTACGAAAACAAACACCACACACATTTGTTACAAATGCAAATTTAAATTGAATCATCAACGCCCGGATTTGTCTATAATCCGAGGGTCCGGTCCCTTAACTCACGTCGTGACTGTATCTAAGGACTCATCTCGGACTTACGCTACCTTACTCATTTATCTTCTGACTGAATGAGAAGATTAGGAAGGGCCTTAGCACACCACGCATTTTATACATGCGTTTAAAGAACGCGACACAGTCGCGGCCCTTCTACCTTTTAGACGCATTTTTAGCCTACTTAACGCGCCATAGAAGTGTTTTACGTACGCGCATCTACGGCTAATTTCAGCGCGTAAGAAACCGCGGTGTGCAAAGGCCCTAAATGCATTGTTATATCTAGATAATCAGGTAGGTAAACAAATAAATACATGGATATAATAATATAGACAATAATGTATTTACATCAAAGACGTAGTATCTAAATCTTAGATTTACATATATACATACCTTTAGGGCTTATAAAAAAATTGGGAAAGTTCCGCGGCTTTTGTCGCTGACTCTATACAACCTTCGTGATCGTTACATTGAAAAGTAAAAATCTTAGTAGAGAAACAAAACTCTTTTCCCTCTTGAATAAATATAACTTAGGACGTAACTCTTATTTACTGATTTTCTTGAAAGTTGGATAACGTGGGTGACGAATTTTTAGAATCAAGTGCGTGGGTTTTTTATATTCAAACGTTTGTGACGAGAAAATAAAACGTATTAGCCGGATTTCATAATCTATATAATAAAAGAGCAGGGTTTTTTTCTACAATCATCGCACAGCCGAAACCGCTTAACATAGAAACCTGAAATTTGGACTATGTATTCTACAAGTAGTGGAGGCGTCATTTAAGAACGGATTTTTCGAAATTTGACCTTTAAGTGGGTCAAATGGGGTCATATAAGATGTATGGGGAAAAAATTTTCTTTTGTCGCACGGTCACGAAACTTTGGTAGTATATTATGCAAAAGAAATAAAAGAACACGTGTATCACAGTTTTTTGAAAATAAACCTTTAAGGGGGGTTTAGTGTGGTTTTTTAGA
The DNA here is from genome assembly GCA_951640565.1 of Petrophora chlorosata. Taxonomy (NCBI): domain Eukaryota; kingdom Metazoa; phylum Arthropoda; class Insecta; order Lepidoptera; family Geometridae; genus Petrophora; species Petrophora chlorosata. The sequence continues at coordinate 3,802,652 of OX621199.1, read as the reverse complement.
TTGGAATGCGGAAACTATAATATATGCTACAGTGATTGTTTCTTGACCAGTAGTTATCAAATTTTGTGTGAGCATTAAGCATGTAAATACTAAGAATTCGTTTTCGGCATTTTGCAAAATTCAACCCCTAAGTTCATTTATTGGGGTCGCAAAATTTCCATGGTGTAGGTTTATTTAGTAAAGTTATGAAACTTAGTAAATTGACTTAACATAAGAATATAAAAATATAATTTCAGTAACTTTTCAAAAATCAACCCCTAATGTAATTAAATAGGGCTGCAAAGTTTGTATGGAGTAGGATTTTTTATTTATGCGACACTGTAGCTACAGTAAAGAAACAGGGTAAATAATATAATTTTGATCAAGTTTTAAAATAAGTTTTCAGCATTTTTCAAAAATCAACCCTTTACTGGGTTAAACGAGGTGGTAAAGTTTACAAAAAAAAACTTTGTTTATAGCGATGAAACTTGGTACATACCTAACAAAACATTATTAGAATGTGATTTACCATTTTTGAAAATCATCCCTTAAAAGGGTTAAACAGGGTGGAAAGTAAAGATTATTATTTTTAAGCTACAACGATGAAATGTGGTGTACGTGGTAAGTTAATGAAATTATAGATGTGCATTTCACCATTTTTGAAAATCATCCCCTAACAAGCTTAAGCGGGGAGGTAAAATTTGTATCGAAAATCTTTGTTTATAAAGTTTCGTGGCTATGATAAAACTTGGTAAAAGAAGATAATTAAAACGTGATTTATAATTTTTGAAAATCATCCCTTAACAGGGTGGAAAGTTAAGATTATTATTTTTAAGCTACAGCGATGAAATGTGGTATATGTGCTTAGCCAATGAAATTATACATATGTATTTTACATGTTTTTAAATCATCCCCCAACAAGCGGGGTGGTAAAGTTTGTATAGAAAATCTTTTTTATTTATGAAGTTTGTGGTCATGATGAAACTTGGTACACAAACTAAGAAAAAGGAGATAATTAAAACGTGATTCACATTTTTTTTAAATCTACCCTTAACCAGGTTTAATAAGGGTGGAATGAAGTTACATTTTTTGAAGCTACGACGATGAAAATCGGTTCATATACTCAAACAGATAAGCTTTAAGCACCTGTTTCACCATTTTGCTGGAATCATCCCTAAACCGGTTCAAACGGGGTGGTTAAGTGTATATGGAGAATCTTTGTTCATGAAGTTATGGCAATTAAATTTGGTACACATAGTAAACAAAAGAAATAAATTGAAACGTAATTCGGCATTTTTTGAAATTCACCCTCTAACAAGGTTAAATAGGGTGGAAAGTATCAAATATTTTTAAATGCTACGATGTTGAAATTTGTTATAAATATTCAGCCAATAAAATTCTAAACACGTATTCCACCATGTTTTGAAATCACCCCATAACAGGGTTATACAGGTTGGTAAAGTTTGTATGGAGAATTTTTGTTTATGAAGTTGTAGCAATGAAATTTCGTATACAGACCAAACAAAAGTAATAAATTAAAACGAAACTCACATTATTAATTAACCTCTAAAAACGTTAAACAAGGTGGAATATAACATTTTTTCTAAACCTACGACGGTGAAATCTGGTACATATACTAATCGAAGATACTGTACGCACATGTTTCACGACTTTTTAAACATTTTAAAAGGTCTAAACGGGATGGCAAACATTTGTGTGGAAAACCTTTGTTTAAAAGGGGAAAGCGAATCTCGGTATATAGACTAGGCAAAAGAAATGAATCCTAACATCGCATCTTTTACAATTTCCTTATTCGTACAGGACTTTAATTGACTTTTAAATGCAACATTCAGAAAAATAAGAAATTCTAAAGGTGTAGTCAATCGAAGATTTACAAATATTCAGCAACTTTTGTAGTTGACCGTACGTGTCGCAGGGAAATGAGGATATCTGAGATTTCGCGAAATTCCTAGAGATACCACGAAATCATGGTATAATCATGTATGGGAAGAACCACTTCTCCGCGGTCCGACTAGCTTTTACCCCTAGAGTGTATATAAAAAGCGCGTAGCCAGAAGCTTGCGAGGAGTTCTTGAGCAAAACGAGTGCGCAAGGCCAGAATGAAGCGAGGGGGAGAGGTGGCGAGCGTAGCCGGCGACCTCCCGAGTGGAGTGATGGTCGAATGCGCGAGTGGAGCGAAAGGATGACGAAGCGAGAGTTCTGGCGAGAGCCTCTTTATCAAAACTGGACGTCGTATCCCTAGGGATTTCATGAAATCCCTGGTATCCTCATTTCCCTGCGACATACAATATTTTTTCTGGAGCTACGACGATTGACTTTTAGCCTATATATACTATACTTACATATACTTAGCCAAAAAATATATTGACACATGTATTATTACGATTGTTTTGCATACCATCCCCTGATAGGTTTAAACGGATGGTAAAGTTTGTTAAGAAAATATATGTTTATAATGTAAGTATTCTGTCTACTTAAAACGAGATAAGAGCTAAAAGAGAGCGAAATAGAAACGAGATGAATTCGGGATAGGATTGGGATAGAAGCAGGGCAAAATCGGCATAGAAGCGAGAGCAGCCGGAAATAGCCAGGAGCAAAATGAATTATTTTACTAAGCGTACAAAGTCGCGGGCAACAGCTTTGTGTATGTAAATAGGAGATTTAGGTTTCAAAGATTTCTTTTACTCAGGCTTCATGTGTGTACATGGCGCCGGACTGGCGCTGCCGCCACACCGCAAACTCATGTAATGATCACAAACCCTGGCCGGGACCACGCGCGCCGCACCGTCCGTCCGTTTGTGCGTATTACTGGTATTACGAATCGTAAAGGGTCCGTGGAGTTTCCCCCCGACGTTTCATTTCCACCCGGTGTCTGTAGCCCCGCAATATGTTTCAAACTACTATGCTAGCATTTTGTACGTTTGATACTTGGTCAAAGAAACTATAAACACATGATTCACAAATGAAGTTTGGTAATTATATCGGGACTGGAGTGGGATGACAAAGGGACAAAAAGGGGATGGTAACGTATAGGAGGAGAACTATAACACGATAGGAGGTTCGCTAGGGAGGACGATAAAGTGTTAGGATCGGAATATGATCGGTAGCAGAGCAGGACGATAATAATATAAAAGTGGGACGGAATCATGACCAGAGCATTACGGTAACGCTATAGGAGCGGGAACATAAATGGATGGGAGTGGGAAGGTAACGGAACAGAAGCGGTAAGGTACGGTAACGAGATAGGAGCGGGACGGGAACTGGAACGTGAATATGATGGGACGAAAAATGTTCGGATGCAGGATGAATACTCCACTACGCGGACGAAGTCGCGGGCATCAGCTAGTACAGTAATATAGGTCACCGAAAATCATCAACGAGAATGTTTCAAATTTGTATTCAGGTCTTCTGACATGGGCCGGCAAGCGATCTTACCAATGAAGCCACTAGAATAATCTTTAATGAAGAGTAAAACTTTTCTTACACGATAAACCTGTACTAATAGCAACCAGCAAAATTATTGGGCATTATGAGACTTAAAAGCTAATTGTTTCAGGGTGACGAGCGCAGTGTAGGTAATGCCGCGCAGGATTTTGCAAAACAAAGTTCTGGGAGGTACTGCAACTGTTATGCTTACCATGAGGTGAACGACCTCGAGGTCGTTGACATATTAAAAAAAGATTTGTAAATTTTAATTAAAAAACTAGGTAGTACTCTTATTAATTTTTTTCAACGATTCGGGCAATATATCTGTCCCTGAGTGCAGCTTCATGGGAGCTAGAATTCTAAACTCCACATTCCTCTATTCCACGGTGTCTGTTACTCCTTCTACCGTCTGCGCCATGTATTATTAAAACAAAGTTTTTTATAATTTCCATTTTATATTTATTCAAGACATAAACCGCTCTCTTTTTTATGATTAAATGGGCTCATGTTTGACATCAAAACGTAGTTGCGGTCTAAGGTGGAGCACGTTTGCCCATGAGGTGCCTATTCGCTCTTGTCTTAAAGATACCCAGGTTGTAATTCGAAGGAAATAAGTATTCTGGTAGAGAATTCCACTACTAGCAGTACGTATAATGAAAGAGTCAGCGAAGCGCTTTGTGCGGACTGGTGGTCACAACATAAAGGTGAAGTGACTCCTCGCCTGGTAGTCCTAAGATGGAATGGGGATGAAGGAATCAGCTGATGCAGGTCTTGTGCACACTCCCTTAAATGTAGTCTGTAGAAAATGGAATCTCTCTCCCTAACCACAGACTAAACGAGCCTCATTAGGTGTCTTGCGTAATCTCTATGCTAATACACGACCTTCTAGGCTTGGCACTCAATACCATAAAAAAAAATTTTAAAGACTCTTATTTAAAGACTCCAGAAAATGCGGGGCCCGAACATAACTTCATTGTGTACAGGAGAGAAATGATGGAAGTTGAGTCCCGTGGGAAGAATTAAGTTGGCTTAGGACGATTCACATCCCCATGAAACAAGGTTAAATTTTGAATGTATAGTTTAGAATACTTACTACATATTACTTATGCTAGATATAATATAGCTTAAGTGTCTAGATCTTTCTAGAGCACTCGTGGTAGATCTCTTGTATGCGGGAGGCCGTCTGGGTAGGTACCACCGCTTTGCCTGTTATTCTGCCGCCAAGCATAAATTGTGTTCCGGTTTGAAGGGCATTGTAGCTTGCAAATTTACTTGGCATATGAGACTTAATATCTGATGTCTCGGGGGATGAGCGCAATGCAGTGCTTCGCAGTGCTTTGGTATTAAAAGTTTTGGGTGGCACTGCATTTGTTATGGGTAGGCGTGACGCTTACCATCAGGCGCACTACTTGCTAGTCTCATCACCCTGTTCCATAAAATAAAAGAAAAAATGAGTAGGTACAAGTACCTAATGATAACAATGATACACTTTTTGATCAAAATTCCATTCATGATAAATAGTTGTTAGATGGTCGGTCTGCACTTGCACTCAAAAAGCTGATAAGAAATAAGTACATAGACATACTTTTCTTGTATGCCCCTAATTGAAAATATGTACCTGCTTTAAATTTTATGCCTACGCAATTCGTAAGGCTCTTCGACGTATACTTATCTATACATAGGTGTTTTCATCATCAGCCCATCACGTTTCCACTGCTGGGACACGGGCCTTCTCTCACAGAGAGAGTATGGGCCATAATCCACCGTCCTGGCCCAGTGCGGGTTGGTGGATGTCACATGTCCTTGAATTTTTGTGGTTAATTCTTGAACATACCGGTTTCCTCAAGATGTTTTCCTTCACCGTCTTAAGAAAATCAGTGGTGCGGGGCCAGCGGGATTCCAACTCGGTTGCGTTCGATCGAAAGTCACGCGTTCTCCCAATGAGCCACACTCGCTCTTGGGTTTTATACGACCTGCCAATTGTCATACTAAACAGGTGTGTAATAAAGCTCAAAATCCTCAAGGAAGTCGGGCCTTGTATGTAGTTGGATTAGTCTAAATCCTGATCTATTTCTCAGATTTAGCTATATTAACGCGGTATTGGCTAATGGCTTTGTGAATTCGCAGTAACGCCACAGAATAAATACTTACCTAATAGTAGTTAGTTTTAGTCACAGAATAAAATAGCAGTAGTAGCCTTTGCAGGCTTCGGTAATGATGTCTTCCAGGAAAACAGAATGGGAAGCGCGTAGGTGTGGAATTATTGAAGTTTCCATCTCGAGAGAGTTATAGAGCTTGCTCAGCCTCTCGAAGCTGCGTAGAGAAAAGTTACTACTAACTTACTTATTCCATATAGATTCAATGATAGATTTAAGAGACATGTATTATGTAACTAGCGACCCGCCCCGGCTTCACACAGATGCAATTTACTAATCTGGTGTAATTTTTTGACGACTTGGTTACAAAACATTTTTTTTATGTAATTGAATGACGAGACGAGCTGGTCGCTTGCCTTAAGGTAAGCAAAACGTCAGCCCATAACAATAACAGCACCACCCAGAGCTTTGTTTTGCAAAATCCTGCGCGGCGCTGCACTGCGCTCGTCACCCTTAGACAATTAGCTGTTGAATCTCATAATGCCATTAATTTTTGTTAAGTATATATAAACTTAATTAGAATGTATTGTAAATATTACCTATTTGTACTTATAATTTTATCTTCCGCAATAAAAAACTCTAAATGAAAGTGAAAACGGTATCAAAATCGGGCATGGTTTAGAAAAAGAAGGTACAGAAACAGGCATCAGGACGCGGATAGCGACTTTGTTTTATACTATGTATAGATGAAGCGAGGCGATGATTTGGATGACTACTATGCCTTAAAGGAAGGGGGACCAGAGTACTAGTTCCTCGACTTCTAGCTACGTGGTAGTCCAATGTAGAAAAAGATGGGAAGAGAGCGAGTGTGGCTCAGCGGGAACTCGTGCGCCTTTCGATCCGACGCACCTGGGTTCGAATCCCGACTCGGCCCTGCACCAATGACTTATAGTTAAGTGTAGATTTTGCACGCTCGCTCTAAAAACGGTGAAGGAAAACATCGTGATGAAACCCGCTTACGCGCTTTGGAGTGGTAGGCTCTGGCCGTAGTTGTAATACCACCCACCGAACAAAGCCATGCCGTCAAGCGACCTAGTCGTGTTTCGGGATGATGTTCGGTGAACCATCGGGGAGACGGGTCTGAGCAGCCGCTCAACTGCCGTCTCTCTCTAGATCTATGTGCTCCATCTTAGGCCACATCATCGCTTCACATCAGGCGAGATAGTGGCCAAACATAGATCTATAAGGCGTAAAAAAAAAAAAAAGAACCTGATCCAATTTGTGAAAACTCAGTTTTACTGCAATTCTTATGCGCATTCTAAGTATCCATCATTCACCATCAGAAACACGCCGCGCCGTCTGAATACTTTAGGTATTACCTTGACATGATTAAACACAATAGGTATACCTACTAAGCAGAATATTTTTAATTTTGATTCTGAGTCATGATGGATTAATTTAGCATTCACAATAATAATAAGCTATTAAAATTATGTAACACTGTTATTAACACAATTAGCATCACTATAGCACATAGCATGCTAATTGAAAAATAGCAATATTTTCCATTACTGATTGTAATGGAAAATATAGATGTTATATGGGAAAATACTGTTGTTTTATTTACAATAATTTCCACTTTCAGTTCCAGGGTACGTTTCACACAACATTTATATTGCACTGGAAGTACTTATGCATACCCAAGAAGACGCAGGGGCTCGCCTAAATTTTACTCCTTTATAAACTTTTCTGTCCTCATAAATGTAAATGCCTCCGTCAGCAAGAACTGTCTCATTATCTCGCCAAGGTTTACGCCTGAGCGAGTGCCAGCGTCGAAAACATCGACCAAGGCATTAGACTTTCGGTCGTTGCTACCAACTTACTTAGTATGTCAAGGATGTTTAGAACACCTCCAGAGGCCTGAATTAAACAAGTAGGTATGTTATGATGGGACTTTGAAGTTTCAAGGCAAAGCTTACCTGAGACTTGGGTTGGAACTTACAAGGATAAATGCTTGTTTAACATTTTGTGAATATCAAGGAGACACGTGTATCTTATTTGGGATCATCAGCTATATTTTTAATCTACACTGGTAGGTGGCTCGTTTGCGAGAGGCCGTCTTGGTGCCACAGCTTTGCTAGTTATTCTGATAATCCCGAGAAAAGATCCGTGATCTGTGACTTTCTTAGTAGCAACGTAATATGATGATATAGGTGCCCATATATACTATTGAAAAACAACGTGAGTAAACCAGCATGTTTAATAGAACCAATTTAAAACTTGTTATATCCAGCCAGCTGCAAGCAAACAAAATATAAAAGCTAGTAGAAAGAAAGAAGAAAGAAAGAAAGAAAATACATTTATTCAAGACAGATACACGCAACATAGTAAAGGCTATCCTAAATCTTGTAAAGACTTGTACGTAACCTTCGTCGCAAAATAGCACCACTATTTGTCACAAAGGTTGCGACCAAGGTTAGGTAGGACCCAACAGCGCAAAGATACAAACTAAATACAAATTACAAGAATGATAATATCCCAGCAATTTGGACAACAAAAGCTCGCGCTCGTTTGTGCAAATGTCAGCTATCCGCCATTCCGTTAATGCATACCCAAGAAACAGCAAGACCCGTGCTAGGGGTGCTAGATTATAAATAATGAATTCTTGTAAAAAATGCTTCAAAAATGATCTCTGAGTTGTGAGACCAATGTTCTCGTAGTTCCTGGTTCCCTAGATACAGGAAATCCTAGTTAGGGGCCAGGATCTATGTTATGTGATCGTTGGATGTTATTTATTTATTTATTTATAAAGTGCGCAAAAGTTAAAAAAACAATATTTTTCGGCCTAAAATTAAAGAAGGTCTAAATACTTTTTGCGGAAACGAATTCTGCTGCTGATAAGGAACAAAAAATTATATGAGTATATTTTTTAAATTGCTACAATGTGTTGAAAACGATGTTATTTATAATTATTATAAAATATTTTTCCTCAAAACGATATATTCATGTTTTCAAAAACCAAATTCAAATTCAAATGTAGTTTTTATGCGTTTGGAGAACTCTAGGTGGATTTCTAACAACAAATCATTCTATCTCTAACGGTAAGGTAGCCATAACGGATGCTTGTACAAAAACTGACTCTGTATATTATATAAATACAATATATTACAAGAACTTTATATTGTATACCATATACATACAAACATAAAATTTTATATAATTTGCGGTAATTAAATACCAAATTTAAAAACTTTAAAAATTAAACAAGCGGCAGCCCTACCCGAGTCCTTTTGTTAGAAATTACAGTAATATCACTTGCAGAATTACAGTAATTCCAGTAGAATAACTGTAATTCGCGGCATCTAAACATTATGACGGTGCTATGTAATTTAACTACAATACGTATTTAAGACTATTTCGTAAAGAGGGTAGGCAGCTTAATTAAAAGCTCACCCTATATTTACATTGTTGGCTAAATATTCTAAGATATTGTTAAAATGAAGTTTAAATATATTGTCATAAGATACAGTGTGATTTAGCAATTTAGTTTCATTTTTATCGAATTACAACATTGTTAGCTTAAATCATTTAATATTTGTTTACCTACATAATAAATGGTTTATTCGTTAAAATCGAATAGTTATTCAAATGATCTGAAATTGCGAGTCTAATTTAAAAATCGATTACTCAAATTTTAAATCTAGTGAAACATTTAAAGTTATCATTTAATAATATTTAGATAATTACGATTGCTTAAATAATAAAATCTCATGCCCAAAAATAATTTATTTTTGTTTACTCTGATAGATATTCTTAAAAGAAAACAATTTAACCAAACCTAGACAAAATTTTAAACAAATTATCAAATACTAAATGAAAAATAACACAAAATTATAAAAATTACAAAATGAAAAAGTTCTACAGAGATCTACGAAACCTAAACCGTTCAGCACCATGTGTTCAGCACCATGGCCCGAGCAAAATGGCCCGCCCCTCCCTCTCGCACGCTCGTTGTTGTTTACAGCGCCTCTATCGGTACCGTTTGAAAACAAGTCACGCTCTGATTGGCTATTTAAGATGACCTTGACCATGCGAGTTGTATTCCGTTTTACTTCTTCTCCAATAATATTATTATCATTCCGTTTCTAACGGAAAATAACAAGATTTTGGTTGAAAAACACATTTTTCAAGACAAGCTTTTAACAAATCATAATCGTATCCGCGAGCCAAATGAGCCCAAACACTAGTAGTCTACGATCATCCGTCAAAGAGTTCCATTGTCCACCTTCCGTCACCATCATCAGATCAGCTGGCTGTCACCGGACTTTGACTAGTATGCAAAATGTCAACTCTGTAGGATAAGAGGATGTGGTTCTGGTTAAATTTTACGTTTCATAACAATATAATTGAACCTTCGTAGCAGCGTAGCTCGTAGCAAAGCTCTACGAACGTCGTATCGTAGAACTTGTAGCTAATTCATGTCATACGTAGCAATCGTTTTCCGAGTTTCTCGTCAAGGTAAATATTTTATCTTTTTGTTTGCTTCAATTCAATTCATTTATTAGTTTTCAGATAATTACAATCCATTGTGTTAGTATCAACTTATGGGCTATGTTAGTGACTTTCTCTTTATAAGTATTTCATGTTAAATAATGTCGTTTTGTCAATTCATAATATTAAAACAATTAATTAAATAAATAAATTGATTAATAATTCATAAAATAATAGTCATGTCAATAATAAATCATTCAATAATAATAATAAAATTAAATATTCAGCAAATAAAATAACAATTCAATCAATAAATGTCACATTCAATTTCATTTTCTATTTAACCATTTGATTTTTTATTTCCTTCACATTTAAAACATATCTGAAATATACAATTTTATAACATAAAAGAAAAAATATTTTGTTGGACAAAATAATCAAACCATATACTGGGCCTGCGTGATAAATTATAGCCTAAATTATTTCTGTCAAATTCTATCTCGTAATGGTATCCCAGCTGTGGGATTGGATGCTGATAAAGGATGCATATGAGCATGTAGGTACTGACATTTAGTATCTACGACAACTCTATTTATACAATTAGTTTTATATTTACGTGATCACCAGTATCTGAATTCCTGATAAACCGTATCTGCACTCACTGTACCGTAAGACCGCAACGCAGCTTACAAATTCAAGGAACAATAGCGCTGTCCGCTTAATCTCTAGACAAGGCCTGCACCTTAGAATAATAACTCGTAGAATGACAGTTTGATATAAATTTGTAGTGTGCTCAAATATGGCTGTCTACTCGAAGGTATTGTGAGCAAGTTGCATCGCATTCGCTGACACGTAGGTAAGAGCACAAAATTCTGGCACCTACTTATATAGTAGATACTAGTTAATAACCACGACGAGCGTAAAATTCTGTTTCGGTCTCTAGACTGTTTATAGCTGTTCTATTAGGAAGGATATATAGGATATAGTTATATTTATATTTATAGATATAGTTATAAGTTATATAGTTATAAGTTATATTTATAGATATAGTTATAGGAGTTCCTTTTTGCGGGATCTTCATCTTCAACTTTTACTGATACTTCTATCCAAGACCACCAACTTTTACAAGGCTTGCCACCAACTTTTACAAGACAAACATGTTACAGGAACGTTTTATTTCAAGCTTACAATACTGCTCTTATTCGTACCTATACCTTCATAAAACAATATGATTTTGTTCCTGCAAAGTGTCAGCGGTCAAAAAACACCTAAATTAATGATTTACGATGACGTCACCAAAACTTCTCAACAATAAAATATCAAAGTAAGCTTTTTTTAGGACTTCGTGGTACGAAAAACGGAAGTAAGCTTGAAATAATACTGGTTTAAGAGATGGTGATAGGCCTGATTCATACCAAATTTCATTAAAGTCCGCTCAGTCCTCTTGGAATTATTTGGTAACAAACACACACACACATACGCACACACAAACAGGTATATAATTACATACAATAGCATTTAAAAAATTAGAAGGATAGTAGGATAAACCAAGTCAGAAATGGCTTGGTTTAAGTGGCTTCACTCACCTTGTGAGTACGTTGGTTCTATGCGTGATTATTCTAAGGTCTACGAGGCCTACGCAGCGTAGACTAGGCTACGGATCTTCAGCTTAAGATAGGATAGTAGCATATGCCCAGTCTTGGATACATAGGTAAGGCCCAGTCTATAGGATATGTAGGGTTGTCACTTCTGAGACTCAAATGGATGCTTTCTGTCTGATGCTCGTGGATTACACACAAGGATTATGTGACACTCCTGCGGTCTTTATGCACTATTGACACGGATGCATCTGGGGCCTTAATCTGATACGTAATTACTAACTTTCGTTCCGTCGTATAAAAGAGACAGCGCTATGCAAAAGGCATAAGAGTGTCTCATTTAGTCCGCACGAACGAACAAACGAGACTAACTCAGAGTAGGCCCTCAGCCACGGTACGGACTACGGTACGGAGGTACGAGGTCTATACCACAAAATCAATTAACAACAAACTAAGAAAACAGATATATAAAAAGAAGAAATAAATATAAAAAAATAGTGTAAAGAGACAGCTACACTTAAATGACTACAATGTTGTGCCAAATGGGGTATTCCCTCAGCACAATTGTCAAGTTGATTTAAACTATTGCTCTGATATTACGAGAATTACATAATTTAGAATGTTCTTGCTTGCTTGCCAGGTAAATTTGTATTTATTTAAGTAAATTAAAAACTAGACACACTAATAAAGAAATTGTAAATATGAGATATTAGGTTTAAATATTGTTTTTCATATAAGTTTTAGAAAAAAGAAACAAAAACCGACTTCAATGTATCTTCGAAGTCCAAGGTCAAATATCGATAAAATCGTATCGTAATCGTAGCTATACTGAACCCAACGCAAAAAGATTTTTTCAAATCGGTTTATAAATGACGAAGTTCCGAGGTAACAAACATAAAACGAATTGTTAAAAAAAGTACAATAGAACAGAGCACCTCCTCCTTTTTTAAAATTGGTTAAAAATAGGCAATGAAGTTGGTTTAATTACAATTACAATTACAAAACTCTTTATTGCATACCAGATACAAAACAATAAAAATAATAGTAGAATAAATTCCTTACAATGGTAGTACAATGGGCGGTGTTAGTTACAAAAATGTCGCTAATTACAATAATAATTGACTGTAAACCGATATAAGTACCTACCTGTAAAGCCAAACAACTTTTAACAAGCTTTTTAATTGTCCATCAAATTCAGAACTGATCCACTCAACAAAAACCTCCGTTCCGATAGGTACCTTTCTTTATAGCTTGGATAGCAACATACAATGGAGTAGAAATACAATAGGTAGGTCGTTAGATGCACGGATCATCCGGTGTGTGGAGTTATTACAGATCGGGCGACGTAACTTACGACGTTCCCGCCTGCTGCGGTGCAATAATATGCTGCAAACTACGAATATACAAGTATACGTTTTATCAAACAAAAAAACCGACTTCAATTTATCTTCGATGTCCAAGGTTACATATCGATGTTTTTAAGCTATTGCATAGCTTCTATCGCGGGCCTTAGCGTGGAGATCGAATCCAGAAATTCCGTAACGAAAATAACCTCACACTTCGAATGCTATGCAATAGCTTTACCGCGGCAGTCTCCGAGTGCCACACGTCTATTTTTTTATGTAAATGAATGACGAGACGAGCTGGTCGTTTGCCTTATGGTAAGCAATACGCCAGCCCATAACAATAACAGCACCACCTAGAACTTTTTTTGCACAATCCTACGCGATGCTGCTCTGCGCTCGTCACCCTGAGACAATTAGCTGTTGAATCTCATAATGCCCATGATTTAAATGGGACCACTTCGTAGCTATACTGCACCCAACTCAAGAATTTTCCAAATTGGTTCATGAATGACGGAGTACTGAGGCAACAAACAGAAAAAAAAACCAACAATCGAATAGAGAACTTTCTCCTTTTTGAAGTCGGTTAAAAAAGGCGGACGGAATCTCGCTAAGCAACAACTAAAGTAATGGCGGATGGCGTAAGTTTGTTCACTCGAAGGGAGGGCCGGATTGACGGCCGATCGGCATAGCATTAAGTACCTAAATGTGTGCGTGAGGCTTGTGTACAAACGCGCGGACTGGCAAACTTTGAGAGCTTCACTTTTGAATTTGGCGACGATGGACATCTTTCTTTTTGTTCAAGGCTTCTAAGATATTTTTTTTTTAATGGAACTGAGTAATAAAACTAGCGAGTCGTTCGCCTGATGGTAAGCACCACGCCTGCCCATAATAATTGCAGTGCCACCCAAACTTAAACTATAAAAAGTACTGCGTAGCACTGCATTACGCTCATCACCCCGAGACATCAGATATTAAGTCTCATATGCCCAATAGTTTCGCTTTTTTCTTAAAACTAATTGTCATTAAATTACATTAAAGTAGTACAATAAAGAAGCTTGGCATTAAAATAACATAAAATACACAGTTCATATACTTAATTATTATGTAGTCACAAGTAATCTGTGACTAAAGTCGAGGTGAAACAATGAGGGAATGAAATAGGCGTCATTTTACGTTCTCTCACGTTCACCGCGTGCACGTGTGCAGTCTTTATTAGCGAGGTTTCAACAAATGGCCGGGTTTGTTTGTTGAAGTGGCTCTACTTTTAGAACTCACTGGAATGCCACAAAAGGAATAATAAAAAGTCTGGACGAAGTATGCACTGAAATATTTGTTTTGGAAGCGCTAAATCACGGTTTTGTTAACTGACTTGAAAAAAAGAAGATTATCAATTCGGTTGTATTTTTTATATTTTTTACCTCATAACTCCGTCATTTATCCATCCAAACCAATTTGAAAAATTGTTATATATATATATATATATATATATACAAGTGTTAGGTACAATAGTGTTACAATGGGCGGTGTTATCGCTCAAAGCGTTCCAGACAACCTTTGGATGGAGAGGACTTAAAGAAACTGTAAGAGACGGGGTCAACATAAATTACATTGATATGATATGTATGTACAAAGAGTACAAACTATAATATCATATAATACCTACTTACGTATAAATACACCTATACTTACTAAATATTAATCATCAGCCCATCACGTTCCCACTGCTGGGACACGGGCCGTAATCCACCACGCTGGCCCAGTGCGGGTTGTTGGATGTCACATGAATGTTTGTAATTAATTCTTAGCCATGCCGGTTTCCTCACAATGTTTTTAGGGCGAGTGTAAAATCCGCACTTATCTTAAGAAAGTCAGTGGTGCGGGACCAGCAGGATTCGAGCTCGGGCGCGTCGGATCGAAGTCGCACGTTTTCCCACTGAGCCACACTGGCTCGCTACTTAATATTTGAGAATATATTAATAAAGACATAACACAATTATGAAACTATCTCCAATTAATTTTAAAAGCTGCCAGCATTTTGGGAACGTTGCCCACTGGTAGTGGTTTATTTTTTTAGATTAGTTTTGATAGATAATGCAATTTAATTTAATTTCTGTTAATTTAGGTGTATAATGTATTTTTAATTTGTTTTTGTTTGTATTTCTTATAAATAAAACTAATGACAACTTAAATAAAAATTTCAAACATTTTAAAATTAATGTATAACAATTATCAATTGCATCGAGAAACTAAACTGTAACGCAATGAAAATATGTAGTGTAATCCCGCTGAATATTATGTAGGTTGTAGTTAGAAAAATATAATATGTATGGGGGTTGATTGCAAATGTAAAATGAATTAATATATATATTTTCACTCACCCGCTCGCAAGCGCTGCGACGAAATTTTAATTAGGTGCACTCAACAATAGTGTAATATCAGCGTGGTCGCGGCGTGGCAAATGTAAAATGTATATATATATATACATATATATAATATATATATATTAATTCATTACACATATAATATATATATATATATATATATATATATATATATATATATATATATATATATATATATATATATATTAATTCATTTTACATTTGCCACGCCGCGACCACGCTGATATTACACTATTGTTGAGTGCACAATTTCGTCGTATTAATTCATTTTACATTTGCAATCAACCCCCATACATATTATATTTTTCTAACAACAACCTACATAATATTCAGCGGGATTACACTACATATTTCCATTGCGTTTCAGTTTTGAGATGAATTTCCGCAACGTCACGCCTGATTCCATTGCATTCGAGAAACTAAGGTAGCGTTTTACACTAAAAATTACGACACGCCGCGACCACGCTGATATTACACTATTGTTGAGTGCACCTAATTAAAATTTCGTCGCAGCGCTTGCGAGCGGGGATTGAGTGAGGGAAATTGCTCATATAATTATCTCTTGTAGATAACATACATTTTTCCTTTTGTCATAAAAAATATGTATTTTTCTTATTATCCATATAACCGCTATCTCACTTGTTGTTAAGTGACGATGCGGTCGAATATGTAGTACGCTCGCCTATAAGAAACTTGTTCACTCTTGTCTTAAAGACACCTAGATTATGGCTATCCGGAAACACAGATGCCGGCAGAGAGTTCCACTCCTTGGCCGTTCGCATTATGAAGGTCGAAGCAAAGCGCTTGGTGCGAGCAGGAGGGATGTCAACCAGAAATTGATGACGGCTTGCCGTACGTCTGGTCGTCCGGTGATAGAATGGGGATGTATCATTTAGGAAGAAGGTCCACAAGATACAGGTTTACGTAGTTTGGGGACCAATAGACTACATTTTTGTAACCGATTATATTTTCAATAATCTTTATTATTATTATTATTATACATGCATAGAGTTACTAATAGCAGACTTAATTGCATAGTTAAATTTTATTTTATTTTGTTTGACTAACAGCTGTTGTTACAAAATAATTTGACAATCTCTATATATAAAAATGAATCCCTTTTTCCCTTGGTCACGGCATCATGCGTGAACGGCTGGATCGATTTCGGTAATTCTTTTTTTGTTGTGTTTGTTATTTTCAGAAGAAGGTTCTTATGAATGAAAAAATTCGTCACCATAGGTTAATAAGGGTTTAAAGTTAACAGTTGCAGCGCGACCGCCACCCAGAACTTTGTTTTGAAATGAAATTAAATAAGTTTTTTGTGGCAAAAACATGAACAAATACTTAACTAAATAACTAGTTTATGGTTTATGGTTTAAGATGTTTATTCTCATAAGAATATACAATATTCACTTAAAATAAGAACAATTAATTAACATGCACAGTGTTTGTCCGATTACAATTACTATTGTGGGTAGTACAATATTTTTTAACTAACTAAACTATATTAAATTTTGCAAAATATTTTGCAACACTGCACTGCGCTCGTCAGCCGAGGACAACGAATGGCACGTGTTGTAATGCCCAGTAATTACATATATAAAATCAATTAAGGTTATTTAATAGTGCGCATAAAATTTTAATTTTGAAGGCTGGTCCTCGACGTAATTTGACAATGTGTTTCGAGGATTTTAGTCAATTGTATACCATAAAAAAGTCAATAGCGTGCCCAGTATATATAATATAATAGAATAGATTAGAATAGAATAACTCTTTAATATAACACCACAATACATAAACGATTAAAAACTAAATTAACAATTAACTCAATAATAGCAAAGAAAACTAACTATTAATTATAGTGTCACAATGGGCGGTCTTATCACTGAAAGCGATCTCTTCCAGACAACCCAGAAGTGGAGCAATGTAAACAAAAATATATATGAACAGTGTTACTAAGATAGTTTTGTAAGTAGGTAAGTAAAAAAAGTAGTTTGTAAGTAATAAACGTCTCTATCCACTCTTATCTTATCTCAATATAAATATAATAGTCACTCAATATTATGTATAGAACAAAATACTCATCATCATCATCATCAGCCCACACAAAATACTACCGCGTAGCAAAGTTCAAAAGGCTTCGTTAGCCAGAACCGTCACACTGTAACCTACTTAGGTATACGGTGTAAGTACGGTGAACTAATCCGGCTAGTTTTGCCGAGTCAATGGGTAGGTGGGGCGAGTAACCCGCGAGCTATCAGCCGCTGCGGCTCCGTTTTGCCGACTCACTGGGCAAGGAACGTGTTTAATGAAACTTCTAGAAGTTTGGGATGCTACGTAGCTAAGCTCAGCTGTAGCGGTTTATTCAATTTGTATATCTACTTGCGGATTTGTTTATGGATTTTAAAAGGTACAAAATTTGAGTAGAGTACTCATGGTAAATGAGTAGGTACTTATGTCTGTTAGTGTATATGATGCGCCTGTTGTCAAGCAGTAACCGTTTAAGAACTGGCTGCGCCCGTGAAAAAAGTAGCCTGTTTGTTAATCCAGAGAATAAGCGATCTTCATTTCAAATTTCACTCAAATCCGTTGGGCCGTTACAGCGTAAAGAATTTACAAACACACTAGCACACATACAAACATTCATATATTCTCACTTCATTCATTTTCATTTTCAGTATCAACTACTAAGATACACACAGATCATTCCCAACTGACCGCAATTTCTTACCTCTTTATTTATGTCCATCCAAAGGTTGCCTGTAAGAAATTGCACATACGATTGCACAGCGATAAAAACGCCCATTGTTCTACCACTATTTTATGTAAATATAAACTTTTGTTCTTGTTTTGATGTTTAATAAAGTATTATTGTATTGTATTGAATTGTATTCCCCGCGCTGAGGGAAGATTGAGATGCAGGTTCGAGTCCCAGCCGAGAGGTCGTATTTTTTCTTTGATATTATATATAGATATTATTATGCAGTGTAGGCGTCACTGGGGTACGGGCCGCAAAGGGGGAGATGTGTGTTGTATTTTAATTTTTAATTTTAAAATTTTTGGTAAATACCCGTGCTAAACCGGGGCGGACTGCTAGTGCTTCATAAAAATATAATAAGGATTCTTGGGCTATATGAGATGAATAATTATTTAACCTACGTAAACTACGTACTAACTCGAATTTGAATTACAATTATAGCCTCTAGTGGTTCGGCAGGTTGGCTCAAATTTCATACATCACTGAGGTTGCGGGTTCGATTCCCGCGTCGGGACTAATGTTTGTGCACAGAAAAAAAGCGCAAGCATTTTCGTGTCTGGGTGCTGTGGGGCCATGGTCCTCATAGTTCCTGGTTCCCAAGAAACAGGGAATCCTAGTTAGGGGTCAGGATCTATGTAAGTAATCGTTGGGCGTTATTTAGGAATATATAATTCATCTTAGCTGCAAGTATCTTACCTAGTCTTACTAAAATCAACGCCCATTGAACTACCAGGTACCTACTTAATAAGGCTCTACACAGACTAGCCTCCGCCTCAATAAAGAGAATCCCCGTTTCATTGTTATTTACGCGTCTGCTGGCACGCAAGACCGTTAATGTTCTCTTACGGCGTGCTCTGCTGCAGGCGGTATCAAATGTAATAGTTATGGAGTCCTAGACAGTTGTAAAACAGGAAAATTTAAAATAGCTTTCTCGGATTATGTATATTCATCTCTAGATCTTACGTTTTGCCACCGCTTTGCCACCGCTTTGCCAGTTGTTCAGCCACCAAGCAGTAGTGCGCGAGCATTACTGTGTTCCGGTTTGAAGGGCGTTGCAGCCAGCGAAATTACTGGGCATTACGAGACTCAAGAGCTAATTGTCTCAGGGTGACGAGCGCAGTGCAGCCAGGGTTCTGCAGTATTTGAACTCTGGTTTTACTGATGTTTTCCTCTACTTTTCAGCCCGTGCTGGTCTAGATTACTTATTTTGTAATTTGTAGTTTGCATTTAAATTTAAAATAGCTAAAATACTGTGTTTTGTATTTTATATTTCAAATACCTTTGTATTTTAATTACTTGCGATACAGTATTTTTTAATTTGTATTTCAATTAAAGCAAAGCATGTATTTTGCCCAGCCCTGAGTGCAGCGCCGCGCCGGATTTTGCAACACAAAGTCCTGGGTGGTGCTGTTATTGTTATGGGCTGGCGTATTGCTTACCATCAGGCAAACGACCAGCTCGTCTCGTCATTTAGTTACATAAAAAACCTAGTTTCTTATTTTTATTTTTATATGAAACTACTTACGTGATGAGACGAACAATTGGTTTGCCTGATGGTAAGCGCCACGCCTGTCCATAAAAATTGCAGTGCCATCCAGAACGTTTAATTTCATAAAAAGCACTAAGTAGCACTGCATTGCACTCATCACACCGAGACATCAGATATTAAGTCTTATAGTAGGTATTAATATTTATTCTATATTCTAGGCAGTGACTGCACAAAGTTCATAGACCGACAATATACTCGGCTAGGTGTTGCGCGTGGTTATGTTCACACGCCATTGTCGACGTCTGCCGCGTCCGCTCGTGAATCGCCGTCCTCATATCTAGGTACATACTAGATACATGTGTTATTACAGTCTGACCGAGTTGGTTGGGTGACACTGATTATAATTTGTTTTAATGAACTGAGTGATCGGGTGACCAAGTCTTTCGCCTGATGGTAAGCGCTACGCTTGCCCAAAACAATTTTAGTGCCACCCAGAACAAAAAGTACTGCGTAGCACTGCATTGCGCTCATCACCCCGAGACATCA